>RCWM02000319.1:0-1307966 GCA_003667255.2 Euschistus heros
ATTTTTTCAGTCTAAAAGTTGACCATTTAAAGAAGATTTATTTCAAACACACAAGAAACTGCACGGTCACTAAATGACAAAAAACGTTGTCTGCCGAAATTTGGAGGGGGCTAAGCACTGGCAGACAGAATTCAAAATCCGCATTTTTTTCAGTCTAAAAGTGGACCATTTGAAGAAGATTTATTTCAAGCACACAAGAAACTACACGGTCACTAAATGACAAAAAACGTTGTCTGCAGAAATTTGGAGGGGGCGTCGAGCCGACAGACAAAATTCAAAATCCGCGTTTTTTCAGTCCAAAAGTGGACAATTTGAAGATGATTTATTTCAAGCACACAAGAAACTGCACGGTCACTAAATAACAAAAACCGTTGTCTGCTGAAATTTGGAGGGGGCCTCGCGCCGACAGACAAAATTCAAAATCCGTGTTTTTTCAGTCTAAAAGTGGACAATTTGAAGACGATTTATTTGAAGCACACAAGAAACTGCATACTCCCTAGATGACAAAAAACGTTGTCTGCCAAAATTTGGAGGAGGCTAAGCACCGGCAGACAAAATTCAAAATACGCATTTTTTCAGTCTAAAAGTGGACCATTTGAAGACGATTTATTTCAAGCACACAAGAAACTGCTCGGTCCCTAAATGAAAAAAAACGTTATCTGCCGAAATTTGGAGGGGGCGTCGCACCGGCAGACAAAATCCAAAATCCGCATTTTTTTTCAGTCTAAAAGTGGACCATTGGAAGAAGATTTATTTCAAGCACACAAGAAACTGCACGGTCACTAAATGACAAAAAACGTTGTCTGCCGAAATATGGAGGGGGCGTCGCGCCGACAGACAAAATTCAAAATCCGATTTTTTTCAGTCCAAAAGTGGACAATTTAAAGACGATTTATTTCAAGCACACAAGAAACTGCATACTCCCTAGATGACAAAAAACGTTGTCTGCCAAAATTTGGAGGGGGCTAAGCACCGGCAGACAAAATTCAAAATCCGCATTTTTTCAGTCTAAAAGTGGACCATTTGAAGTCGATTTATTTCAAGCACACAAGAAACTGCACGGTCACTAAATGACAAAAAACGTTGTCTACCGAAATATGGAGGGGTGTCGCGCCGACAGTCAAAATTCAAAATCCGCATTTTTTCAGGGTAAAAGTGGACCATTTGAAGAAGATTTATTTCAAGCACACAAGAAACTGCACGGTCACTAAATGACAAAAAACGTTGTCTGCCGAAATTCGGAGGGGGCGTCGCGCCGACAGACAAAATTTAAAATCCGAGTTTTTTCAGTCAAAAAGTGGAGAATTTGAAGACGATTTATTTCAAGCACGCAAGAAACTGCATACTCCCTAGATGACAAAAAACGTTGTCTGCCAAAATTTGGAGGGGGCTAAGCACCGGCAGACAAAATTCAAAATCTGCATTTTTTCAGTCTAAAAGTGGACCATTTGAAGTCGATTTATTTCAAGCACACAAGAAACTGCACGGTCACTAAATGACAAAAAACCTTGTCTACCGAAATTTGGAGGGGTGTCGCGCCGACAGACAAAATTCAAAATCCGCATTTTTTTAGTCTAAAAGTGGACCATTTGAAGAAGATTTATTTCAAGCACACAAGAAACTGCACGGTCACTAAATGAAAAAAAACGTTGTCTGCCAAAATTTGGAGGGGGCTAAGCACCGGCAGACAAAATTCAAAATCTGCATTTTTTCAGTCTAAAAGTGGACCATTTGAAGTCGATTTATTTCAAGCACACAAGAAACTGCACGGTCACTAAATGACAAAAAACCTTGTCTACCGAAATTTGGAGGGGGGTGTCGCGCCGACAGACAAAATTCAAAATCCGCATTTTTTTAGTCTAAAAGTGGACCATTTGAAGAAGATTTATTTCAAGCACACAAGAAACTGCACGGTCACTAAATGAAAAAAAACGTTATCTGCCGAAATTTGGAGGGGGCGTCGCACCGGCAGACAAAATTCAAAATCCGCATTTTTTCAGTCTAAAAGTGGACCATTTGAAGTAGATTTATTTCAAGCACACAAGAAACTGCACGGTCACTAAATGACAAAAAACGTTGTCTGCCGAAATTTGGAGGGGGCGTCGCGCCGAAAGACAAAATTCAAAATCCGCGTTTTTTCAGTCCAAAAGTGGAGAAGTTGAAGACGATTTATTTCAAGCACGCAAGAAACTGCATACTCCCTAGATGACAAAAAACGTTGTCTGCCAAAATTTGGAGGGGGCCTCGCGCCGACAGACAAAATTCAAGATCCGTGTTTTTTCAGTCTAAAAGTGGACAATTTGAAGACGATTTATTTGAAGCACACAAGAAACTGCATACTCCCTAGATGACAAAAAACGTTGTCTGCCGAAATTTGGAGGGGGCGTCGCGCCGAAAGACAAAATTCAAAATCCGCGTTTTTTCAGTCCAAAAGTGGAGAAGTTGAAGACGATTTATTTCAAGCACGCAAGAAACTGCATACTCCCTAGATGACAAAAAACGTTGTCTGCCAAAATTTGGAGGGGGCTAAGCACCGGCAGACAAAATTCAAATCCGCATTTTTTTTTTCAGTCTAAAAGTTGACCATTTAAAGAAGATTTATTTCAAACACACAAGAAACTGCACGGTCACTAAATAACAAAAAACGTTGTCTGCAGAAATTTGGAGGGGGCGTCGCGCCGACAGACAAAATTCAAAATCCGCGTTTTTTTTTTCAGTCCAAAAGTGGACAATTTGAAGACGATTTATTTCAAGCACACAAGAAACTGCACGGTCACTAAATGACAAAAACCGTTGTCTGCCGAAATTTGGAGGGGGCCTCGCGCCGACAGACAAAATTCAAGATCCGTGTTTTTTCAGTCTAAAAGTGGACAATTTGAAGACGATTTATTTGAAGCACACAAGAAACTGCATACTCCCTAGATGACAAAAAACGTTGTCTGCCGAAATTTGGAGGGGGCGTCGCGCCGAAAGACAAAATTCAAAATCCGCGTTTTTTCAGTCCAAAAGTGGAGAAGTTGAAGACGATTTATTTCAAGCACGCAAGAAACTGCATACTCCCTAGATGACAAAAAACGTTGTCTGCCAAAATTTGGAGGGGGCTAAGCACCGGCAGACAAAATTCAAATCCGCATTTTTTTCAGTCTAAAAGTTGACCATTTAAAGAAGATTTATTTCAAACACACAAGAAACTGCACGGTCACTAAATGACAAAAAACGTTGTCTGCAGAAATTTGGAGGGGGCGTCGCGCCGACAGACAAAATTCAAAATCCGCGTTTTTTCAGTCCAAAAGTGGACAATTTGAAGACGATTTATTTCAAGCACACAAGAAACTGCACGGTCACTAAATGACAAAAAACGTTGTCTGCCGAAATTTGGAGGGGGCCTCGCGCCGGCAGACAAAATTCAAAATCCGCATTTTTTCAGTCTAAAAGTGGACCATTTGAAGACGATTTATTTCAAGCACACAAGAAACTGCACGGTCACTAAATGACAAAAAACGTTGGCTGCCGAAATTCGGAGGGGGCGTCGCGCCGACAGACAAAATTTAAAATCCGAGTTTTTTTCAGTCCAAAAGTGGAGAATTTGAAGACGATTTATTTCAAGCACGCAAGAAACTGTATACTCCCTAGATGACAAAAAACGTTGTCTGCCAAAATTTGGAGGGGGCTAAGCACCGGCAGACAAAATTCAAAATCTGCATTTTTTCAGTCTAAAAGTGGACCATTTGAAGTCGATTTATTTCAAGCACACAAGAAACTGCACGGTCACTAAATGACAAAAAACCTTGTCTACCGAAATTTGGAGGGGTGTCGCGCCGACAAACAAAATTCAAAATCCGCATTTTTTTAGTCTAAAAGTGGACCATTTGAAGAAGATTTATTTCAAGCACACAGGAAACTGCACGGTCACTAAATGAAAAAAAACGTTATCTGCCGAAATTTGGAGGGGGCGTCGCACCGGCAGACAAAATTCAAAATCCGCATTTTTTCAGTCTAAAAGTGGACCATTTGAAGACGATTTGATTCAAGCACACAAGAAACTGCTCGGTCCCTAAATGAAAAAAAACGTTATCTGCCGAAATTTGGAGGGGGCGTCGCACCGGCAGACAAAATCCAAAATCCGCATTTTTTCAGTCTAAAAGTGGACCATTGGAAGAAGATTTATTTCAAGCACACAAGAAACTGCACGGTCACTAAATGACAAAAAACGTTGTCTGCCGAAATATGGAGGGGGCGTCGCGCCGACAGACAAAATTCAAAATCCGCGTTTTTTTTCAGTCCAAAAGTGGACAATTTGAAGACGATTTATTTAAAGCACACAAGAAACTGCATACTCCCTAGATGACAAAAAAACGTTGTCTGCCAAAATTTGGAGGGGGCTAAGCACCGGCAGACAAAATTCAAAATCCGCATTTTTTCAGTCTAAAAGTGGACCATTTAAAGAAGATTTATTTCAAACACACAAGAAACTGCACGGTCACTAAATGACAAAAAACGTTGTCTGCCGAAATTTGGAGGGGGCTAAGCACTGGCAGACAGAATTCAAAATCCGCATTTTTTCAGTCTAAAAGTGGACCATTTGAAGAAGATTTATTTCAAGCACACAAGAAACTGCACGGTCACTAAATGAAAAAAAACGTTGTCTGCCAAAATTTGGAGGGGGCTAAGCACCGGCAGACAAAATTCAAAATCTGCATTTTTTCAGTCTAAAAGTGGACCATTTGAAGACGATTTATTTCAAGCACACAAGAAACTGCACGGTCACTAAATGACAAAAAACGTTGTCTGCAGAAATTTGGAGGGGGCTAAGCACCGGCAGACAAATTCAAAATCCGCATTTTTTTAGTCTAAAAGTGGACCATTTGAAGAAGATTTATTTCAAGCACACAAGAAACTGCACGGTCACTAAATGACAAAAAAACGTTATCTGCCGAAATTTGGAGGGGGCGTCGCACCGGCAGACAAAATTCAAAATCCGCATTTTTTCAGTCTAAAAGTGGACCATTTGAAGTAGATTTATTTCAAGCACACAAGAAACTGCACGGTCACTAAATGACAAAAAACGTTGTCTGCCGAAATTTGGAGGGGGCGTCGCGCCGAAAGACAAAATTCAAAATCCGCGTTTTTTCAGTCCAAAAGTGGAGAAGTTGAAGACGATTTATTTCAAGCACGCAAGAAACTGCATACTCCCTAGATGACAAAAAACGTTGTCTGCCAAAATTTGGAGGGGGCTAAGCACCGGCAGACAAAATTCAAAATCCGCATTTTTTCAGTCTAAAAGTGGACCATTTGAAGTCGATTTATTTCAAGCACACAAGAAACTGCACGGTCACTAAATGACAAAAAACGTTGTCTACCGAAATATGGAGGGGTGTCGCGCCGACAGACAAAATTCAAAATCCGCATTTTTTTTCAGGGTAAAAGTGGACCATTTGAAGAAGATTTATTTCAAGCACACAAGAAACTGCACGGTCACTAAATGACAAAAAACGTTGTCTGCCGAAATTCGGAGGGGGCGTCGCGCCGACAGACAAAATTTAAAATCCGAGATTTTTTTCAGTCCAAAAGTGGAGAATTTGAAGACGATTTATTTCAAGCACGCAAGAAACTGCATACTCCCTAGATGACAAAAAACGTTGTCTGCCAAAATTTGGAGGGGGCTAAGCACCGGCAGACAAAATTCAAAATCTGCATTTTTTCAGTCTAAAAGTGGACCATTTGAAGTCGATTTATTTCAAGCACACAAGAAACTGCACGGTCACTAAATGACAAAAAACCTTGTCTACCGAAATTTGGAGGGGTGTCGCGCTGACAGACAAAATTCAAAATCCGCATTTTTTTAGTCTAAAAGTGGACCATTTGAAGAAGATTTATTTCAAGCACACAAGAAACTGCACGGTCACTAAATGAAAAAAAACGTTGTCTGCCAAAATTTGGAGGGGGCTAAGCACCGGCAGACAAAATTCAAAATCTGCATTTTTTCAGTCTAAAAGTGGACCATTTGAAGTCGATTTATTTCAAGCACACAAGAAACTGCACGGTCACTAAATGACAAAAAACCTTGTCTACCGAAATTTGGAGAGGGGTGTCGCGCCGACAGACAAAATTCAAAATCCGCATTTTTTTTAGTCTAAAAGTGGACCATTTGAAGAAGATTTATTTCAAGCACACAAGAAACTGCACGGTCACTAAATGAAAAAAAAACGTTATCTGCCAAAATTTGGAGGGGGCGTCGCACCGGCAGACAAAATTCAAAATCCGCATTTTTTCAGTCTAAAAGTGGACCATTTGAAGACGATTTATTTCAAGCACACAAGAAACTGCACGGTCACTAAATGACAAAAAACGTTGTCTGCAGAAATTTGGAGGGGGCTAAGCACCGGCAGACAAAATTCAAAATCCGCATTTTTTTAGTCTAAAAGTGGACCATTTGAAGAAGATTTATTTCAAGCACACAAGAAACTGCACGGTCACTAAATGACAAAAAACGTTATCTGCCGAAATTTGGAGGGGGCGTCGCACCGGCAGACAAAATTCAAAATCCGCATTTTTTCAGTCTAAAAGTGGACCATTTGAAGTAGATTTATTTCAAGCACACAAGAAACTGCACGGTCACTAAATGACAAAAAACGTTGTCTGCCGAAATTTGGAGGGGGCGTCGCGCCGAAAGACAAAATTCAAAATCCGCGTTTTTTTCAGTCCAAAAGTGGAGAAGTTGAAGACGATTTATTTCAAGCACGCAAGAAACTGCATACTCCCTAGATGACAAAAAACGTTGTCTGCCAAAATTTGGAGGGGGCTAAGCACCGGCAGACAAAATTCAAAATCCGCATTTTTTCAGTCTAAAAGTGGACCATTTGAAGTCGATTTATTTCAAGCACACAAGAAACTGCACGGTCACTAAATGACAAAAAACGTTGTCTACCGAAATATGGAGGGGTGTCGCGCCGACAGACAAAATTCAAAATCCGCATTTTTTCAGGGTAAAAGTGGACCATTTGAAGAAGATTTATTTCAAGCACACAAGAAACTGCACGGTCACTAAATGACAAAAAACGTTGTCTGCCGAAATTCGGAGGGGGCGTCGCGCCGACAGACAAAATTTAAAATCCGAGATTTTTCAGTCCAAAAGTGG
This sequence comes from Euschistus heros, assembly GCA_003667255.2. Taxonomy (NCBI): domain Eukaryota; kingdom Metazoa; phylum Arthropoda; class Insecta; order Hemiptera; family Pentatomidae; genus Euschistus; species Euschistus heros. The sequence continues at coordinate 7,139 of RCWM02000319.1, forward strand.
AGAATTTGAAGACGATTTATTTCAAGCACGCAAGAAACTGCATACTCCCTAGATGACAAAAAACGTTGTCTGCCAAAATTTGGAGGGGGCTAAGCACCGGCAGACAAAATTCAAAATCTGCATTTTTTCAGTCTAAAAGTGGACCATTTGAAGTCGATTTATTTCAAGCACACAAGAAACTGCACGGTCACTAAATGACAAAAAACCTTGTCTACCGAAATTTGGAGGGGTGTCGCGCTGACAGACAAAATTCAAAATCCGCATTTTTTTAGTCTAAAAGTGGACCATTTGAAGAAGATTTATTTCAAGCACACAAGAAACTGCACGGTCACTAAATGAAAAAAAAAAAATGTCTGCCAAAATTTGGAGGGGGCTAAGCACCGGCAGACAAAATTCAAAATCTGCATTTTTTTCAGTCTAAAAGTGGACCATTTGAAGTCGATTTATTTCAAGCACACAAGAAACTGCACGGTCACTAAATGACAAAAAACCTTGTCTACCGAAATTTGGAGGGGTGTCGCGCCGACAGACAAAATTCAAAATCCGCATTTTTTTTAGTCTAAAAGTGGACCATTTGAAGAAGATTTATTTCAAGCACACAAGAAACTGCACGGTCACTAAATGAAAAAAAAAAACGTTATCTGCCGAAATTTGGAGGGGGCGTCGCACCGGCAGACAAAATTCAAAATCCGCATTTTTTCAGTCTAAAAGTGGACCATTTGAAGTAGATTTATTTCAAGCACACAAGAAACTGCACGGTCACTAAATGACAAAAAACGTTGTCTGCCGAAATTTGGAGGGGGCGTCGCGCCGAAAGACAAAATTCAAAATCCGCGTTTTTTCAGTCCAAAAGTGGAGAAGTTGAAGACGATTTATTTCAAGCACGCAAGAAACTGCATACTCCCTAGATGACAAAAAACGTTGTCTGCCAAAATTTGGAGGGGGCCTCGCGCCGACAGACAAATTCAAGATCCGTGTTTTTTCAGTCTAAAAGTGGACAATTTGAAGACGATTTATTTGAAGCACACAAGAAACTGCATACTCCCTAGATGACAAAAAACGTTGTCTGCCGAAATTTGGAGGGGGCGTCGCGCCGAAAGACAAAATTCAAAATCCGCGTTTTTTCAGTCCAAAAGTGGAGAAGTTGAAGACGATTTATTTCAAGCACGCAAGAAACTGCATACTCCCTAGATGACAAAAAAAACGTTGTCTGCCAAAATTTGGAGGGGGCTAAGCACCGGCAGACAAAAATCAAATCCGCATTTTTTCAGTCTAAAAGTTGACCATTTAAAGAAGATTTATTTCAAACACACAAGAAACTGCACGGTCACTAAATAACAAAAAACGTTGTCTGCAGAAATTTGGAGGGGTCGTCGCGCCGACAGACAAAATTCAAAATCCGCGTTTTTTCAGTCCAAAAGTGGACAATTTGAAGACGATTTATTTCAAGCACACAAGAAACTGCACGGTCACTAAATGACAAAAACCGTTGTCTGCCGAAATTTGGAGGGGGCCTCGCGCCGACAGACAAAATTCAAGATCCGTGTTTTTTCAGTCTAAAAGTGGACAATTTGAAGACGATTTATTTGAAGCACACAAGAAACTGCATACTCCCTAGATGACAAAAAACGTTGTCTGCCGAAATTTGGAGGGGGCGTCGCGCCGAAAGACAAAATTCAAAATCCGCGTTTTTTTTCAGTCCAAAAGTGGAGAAGTTGAAGACGATTTATTTCAAGCACGCAAGAAACTGCATACTCCCTAGATGACAAAAAACGTTGTCTGCCAAAATTTGGAGGGGGCTAAGCACCGGCAGACAAAATTCAAATCCGCATTTTTTCAGTCTAAAAGTTGACCATTTAAAGAAGATTTATTTCAAACACACAAGAAACTGCACGGTCACTAAATGACAAAAAACGTTGTCTGCAGAAATTTGGAGGGGGCGTCGCGCCGACAGACAAAATTCAAAATCCGCGTTTTTTCAGTCCAAAAGTGGACAATTTGAAGACGATTTATTTCAAGCACACAAGAAACTGCACGGTCACTAAATGACAAAAAACGTTGTCTGCCGAAATTTGGAGGGGGCCTCGCGCCGACAGACAAAATTCAAGATCCGTGTTTTTTTCAGTCTAAAAGTGGACAATTTGAAGACGATTTATTTGAAGCACACAAGAAACTGCATACTCCCTAGATGACAAAAAACGTTGTCTGCCAAAATTTGGAGGAGGCTAAGCACCGGCAGACAAAATTCAAAATCCGCATTTTTTCAGTCTAAAAGTGGACCATTTGAAGACGATTTATTTCAAGCACACAAGAAACTGCACGGTCACTAAATGACAAAAACGTTGGCTGCCGAAATTCGGAGGGGGCGTCGCGCCGACAGACAAAATTTAAAATCCGAGTTTTTTCAGTCCAAAAGTGGAGAATTTGAAGACGATTTATTTCAAGCACGCAAGAAACTGTATACTCCCTAGATGACAAAAAACGTTGTCTGCCAAAATTTGGAGGGGGCTAAGCACCGGCAGACAAAATTCAAAATCTGCATTTTTTTCAGTCTAAAAGTGGACCATTTGAAGTCGATTTATTTCAAGCACACAAGAAACTGCACGGTCACTAAATGACAAAAAACGTTGTCTACCGAAATTTGGAGGGGTGTCGCGCCGACAAACAAAATTCAAAATCCGCATTTTTTTAGTCTAAAAGTGGACCATTTGAAGAAGATTTATTTCAAGCACACAAGAAACTGCACGGTCACTAAATGAAAAAAAAAAAACGTTATCTGCCGAAATTTGGAGGGGGCGTCGCACCGGCAGACAAAATTCAAAATCCGCATTTTTTCAGTCTAAAAGTGGACCATTTGAAGACGATTTGATTCAAGCACACAAGAAACTGCTCGGTCCCTAAATGAAAAAAAACGTTATCTGCCGAAATTTGGAGGGGGGCGTCGCACCGGCAGACAAAATCCAAAATCCGCATTTTTTCAGTCTAAAAGTGGACCATTGGAAGAAGATTTATTTCAAGCACACAAGAAACTGCACGGTCACTAAATGACAAAAAACGTTGTCTGCCGAAATATGAAGGGGGCGTCGCGCCGACAGACAAAATTCAAAATCCGCGTTTTTTCAGTCCAAAAGTGGACAATTTGAAGACGATTTATTTTAAGCACACAAGAAACTGCATACTCCCTAGATGACAAAAAACGTTGTCTGCCAAAATTTGGAGGGGGCTAAGCACCGGCAGACAAAATTCAAAATCCGCATTTTTTCAGTCTAAAAGTGGACCATTTAAAGAAGATTTATTTCAAACACACAAGAAACTGCACGGTCACTAAATGACAAAAAACGTTGTCTGCCGAAATTTGGAGGGGGCTAAGCACTGGCAGACAGAATTCAAAATCCGCATTTTTTCAGTCTAAAAGTGGACCATTTGAAGAAGATTTATTTCAAGCACACAAGAAACTGCACGGTCACTAAATGAAAAAAACGTTGTCTGCCAAAATTTGGAGGGGGCTAAGCACCGGCAGACAAAATTCAAAATCTGCATTTTTTCAGTCTAAAAGTGGACCATTTGAAGACGATTTATTTCAAGCACACAAGAAACTGCACGGTCACTAAATGACAAAAAACGTTGTCTGCAGAAATTTGGAGGGGGCTAAGCACCGGCAGACAAAATTCAAAATCCGCATTTTTTTAGTCTAAAAGTGGACCATTTGAAGAAGATTTATTTCAAGCACACAAGAAACTGCACGGTCACTAAATGACAAAAAACGTTATCTGCCGAAATTTGGAGGGGGCGTCGCACCGGCAGACAAAATTCAAAATCCGCATTTTTTCAGTCTAAAAGTGGACCATTTGAAGTAGATTTATTTCAAGCACACAAGAAACTGCACGGTCACTAAATGACAAAAAACGTTGTCTGCCGAAATTTGGAGGGGGCGTCGCGCCGAAAGACAAAATTCAAAATCCGCGTTTTTTCAGTCTAAAAGTGGAGAAGTTGAAGACGATTTATTTCGAGCACGCAAGAAACTGCATACTCCCTAGATGACAAAAAACGTTGTCTGCCAAAATTTGGAGGGGGCTAAGCACCGGCAGACAAAATTCAAAATCCGCATTTTTTTAGTCTAAAAGTGGACCATTTGAAGAAGATTTATTTCAAGCACACAAGAAACTGCACGGTCACTAAATGACAAAAAACGTTATCTGCCGAAATTTGGAGGGGGCGTCGCACCGGCAGACAAAATTCAAAATCCGCATTTTTTCAGTCTAAAAGTGGACCATTTGAAGTAGATTTATTTCAAGCACACAAGAAACTGCACGGTCACTAAATGACAAAAAACGTTGTCTGCCGAAATTTGGAGGGGGCGTCGCGCCGAAAGACAAAATTCAAAATCCGCGTTTTTTCAGTCCAAAAGTGGAGAAGTTGAAGACGATTTATTTCAAGCACGCAAGAAACTGCATACTCCCTAGATGACAAAAAACGTTGTCTGCCAAAATTTGGAGGGGGCTAAGCACCGGCAGACAAAATTCAAATCCGCATTTTTTTAGTCTAAAAGTGGACCATTTGAAGAAGATTTATTTCAAGCACACAAGAAACTGCACGGTCACTAAATGACAAAAAACGTTATCTGCCGAAATTTGGAGGGGGCGTCGCACCGGCAGACAAAATTCAAAATCCGCATTTTTTCAGTCTAAAAGTGGACCATTTGAAGTAGATTTATTTCAAGCACGCAAGAAACTGCATACTCCCTAGATGACAAAAAACGTTGTCTGCCAAAATTTGGAGGGGGCTAAGCACCGGCAGACAAAATTCAAATCCGCATTTTTTCAGTCTAAAAGTTGACCATTTAAAGAAGATTTATTTCAAACACACAAGAAACTGCACGGTCACTAAATGACAAAAAACGTTGTCTGCCGAAATTTGGAGGGGGCTAAGCACTGGCAGACAGAATTCAAAATCCGCATTTTTTCAGTCTAAAAGTGGACCATTTGAAGAAAATTTATTTCAAGCACACAAGAAACTGCACGGTCACTAAATGACAAAAAACGTTGTCTGCAGAAATTTGGAGGGGGCGTCGAGCCGACAGACAAAATTCAAAATCCGCGTTTTTTCAGTCCAAAAGTGGACAATTTGAAGACGATTTATTTCAAGCACACAAGAAACTGCACGGTCACTAAATAACAAAAACCGTTGTCTGCCGAAATTTGGAGGGGGCCTCGCGCCGACAGACAAAATTCAAAATCCGTGTTTTTTTTCAGTCTAAAAGTGGACAATTTGAAGACGATTTATTTGAAGCACACAAGAAACTGCATACTCCCTAGATGACAAAAAACGTTGTCTGCCAAAATTTGGAGGAGGCTAAGCACCGGCAGACAAAATTCAAAATCCGCATTTTTTCAGTCTAAAAGTGGACCATTTGAAGACGATTTATTTCAAGCACACAAGAAACTGCACGGTCACTAAATGACAAAAAACGTTGGCTGCCGAAATTCGGAGGGGGCGTCGCGCCGACAGACAAAATTTAAAATCCGAGTTTTTTCAGTCCAAAAGTGGAGAATTTGAAGACGATTTATTTCAAGCACGCAAGAAACTGTATACTCCCTAGATGACAAAAAACGTTGTCTGCCAAAATTTGGAGGGGGCTAAGCACCGGCAGACAAAATTCAAAATCTGCATTTTTTCAGTCTAAAAGTGGACCATTTGAAGTCGATTTATTTCAAGCACACAAGAAACTGCACGGTCACTAAATGACAAAAAACGTTGTCTACCGAAATTTGGAGGGGTGTCGCGCCGACAAACAAAATTCAAAATCCGCATTTTTTTTAGTCTAAAAGTGGACCCATTTGAAGAAGATTTATTTCAAGCACACAAGAAACTGCACGGTCACTAAATGAAAAAAAACGTTATCTGCCGAAATTTGGAGGGGGCGTCGCACCGGCAGACAAAATTCAAAATCCGCATTTTTTCAGTCTAAAAGTGGACCATTTGAAGACGATTTGATTCAAGCACACAAGAAACTGCTCGGTCCCTAAATGAAAAAAAACGTTATCTGCCGAAATTTGGAGGGGGCGTCGCACCGGCAGACAAAATCCAAAATCCGCATTTTTTCAGTCTAAAAGTGGACCATTGGAAGAAGATTTATTTCAAGCACACAAGAAACTGCACGGTCACTAAATGACAAAAAACGTTGTCTGCCGAAATATGAAGGGGGCGTCGCGCCGACAGACAAAATTCAAAATCCGCGTTTTTTCAGTCCAAAAGTGGACAATTTGAAGACGATTTATTTTAAGCACACAAGAAACTGCATACTCCCTAGATGACAAAAAACGTTGTCTGCCAAAATTTGGAGGGGGCTAAGCACCGGCAGACAAAATTCAAAATCCGCATTTTTTCAGTCTAAAAGTGGACCATTTAAAGAAGATTTATTTCAAACACACAAGAAACTGCACGGTCACTAAATGACAAAAAACGTTGTCTGCCGAAATTTGGAGGGGGCTAAGCACTGGCAGACAGAATTCAAAATCCGCATTTTTTTCAGTCTAAAAGTGGACCATTTGAAGAAGATTTATTTCAAGCACACAAGAAACTGCACGGTCACTAAATGAAAAAAAAAACGTTGTCTGCCAAAATTTGGAGGGGGCTAAGCACCGGCAGACAAAATTCAAAATCTGCATTTTTTCAGTCTAAAAGTGGACCATTTGAAGACGATTTATTTCAAGCACACAAGAAACTGCACGGTCACTAAATGACAAAAAACGTTGTCTGCAGAAATTTGGAGGGGGCTAAGCACCGGCAGACAAAATTCAAAATCCGCATTTTTTTAGTCTAAAAGTGGACCATTTGAAGAAGATTTATTTCAAGCACACAAGAAACTGCACGGTCACTAAATGACAAAAAACGTTATCTGCCGAAATTTGGAGGGGGCGTCGCACCGGCAGACAAAATTCAAAATCCGCATTTTTTCAGTCTAAAAGTGGACCATTTGAAGTAGATTTATTTCAAGCACACAAGAAACTGCACGGTCACTAAATGACAAAAAACGTTGTCTGCCGAAATTTTGGAGGGGGCGTCGCGCGCCGAAAGACAAAATTCAAAATCCGCGTTTTTTCAGTCTAAAAGTGGAGAAGTTGAAGACGATTTATTTCGAGCACGCAAGAAACTGCATACTCCCTAGATGACAAAAAACGTTGTCTGCCAAAATTTGGAGGGGGCTAAGCACCGGCAGACAAAATTCAAAATCCGCATTTTTTTAGTCTAAAAGTGGACCATTTGAAGAAGATTTATTTCAAGCACACAAGAAACTGCACGGTCACTAAATGACAAAAAACGTTATCTGCCGAAATTTGGAGGGGGCGTCGCACCGGCAGACAAAATTCAAAATCCGCATTTTTTCAGTCTAAAAGTGGACCATTTGAAGTAGATTTATTTCAAGCACACAAGAAACTGCACGGTCACTAAATGACAAAAAACGTTGTCTGCCGAAATTTGGAGGGGGCGTCGCGCCGAAAGACAAAATTCAAAATCCGCGTTTTTTTCAGTCCAAAAGTGGAGAAGTTGAAGACGATTTATTTCAAGCACGCAAGAAACTGCATACTCCCTAGATGACAAAAAACGTTGTCTGCCAAAATTTGGAGGGGGCTAAGCACCGGCAGACAAAATTCAAATCCGCATTTTTTTAGTCTAAAAGTGGACCATTTGAAGAAGATTTATTTCAAGCACACAAGAAACTGCACGGTCACTAAATGACAAAAAACGTTATCTGCCGAAATTTGGAGGGGGCGTCGCACCGGCAGACAAAATTCAAAATCCGCATTTTTTCAGTCTAAAAGTGGACCATTTGAAGTAGATTTATTTCAAGCACGCAAGAAACTGCATACTCCCTAGATGACAAAAAACGTTGTCTGCCAAAATTTGGAGGGGGCTAAGCACCGGCAGACAAAATTCAAATCCGCATTTTTTCAGTCTAAAAGTTGACCATTTAAAGAAGATTTATTTCAAACACACAAGAAACTGCACGGTCACTAAATGACAAAAAACGTTGTCTGCCGAAATTTGGAGGGGGCTAAGCACTGGCAGACAGAATTCAAAATCCGCATTTTTTCAGTCTAAAAGTGGACCATTTGAAGAAAATTTATTTCAAGCACACAAGAAACTGCACGGTCACTAAATGACAAAAAACGTTGTCTGCAGAAATTTGGAGGGGGCGTCGAGCCGACAGACAAAATTCAAAATCCGCGTTTTTTCAGTCCAAAAGTGGACAATTTGAAGACGATTTATTTCAAGCACACAAGAAACTGCACGGTCACTAAATAACAAAAACCGTTGTCTGCCGAAATTTGGAGGGGGGCCTCGCGCCGACAGACAAAATTCAAAATCCGTGTTGTTTTTTTTTCAGTCTAAAAGTGGACAATTTGAAGACGATTTATTTGAAGCACACAAGAAACTGCATACTCCCTAGATGACAAAAAACGTTGTCTGCCAAAATTTGGAGGAGGCTAAGCACCGGCAGACAAAATTCAAAATCCGCATTTTTTCAGTCTAAAAGTGGACCATTTGAAGACGATTTATTTCAAGCACACAAGAAACTGCTCGGTCCCTAAATGAAAAAAAACGTTATCTGCCGAAATTTGGAGGGGGCGTCGCACCGGCAGACAAAATCCAAAATCCGCATTTTTTCAGTCTAAAAGTGGACCATTGGAAGAAGATTTATTTCAAGCACACAAGAAACTGCACGGTCACTAAATGACAAAAAACGTTGTCTGCCGAAATATGGAGGGGGCGTCGCGCCGACAGACAAAATTCAAAATCCGCGTTTTTTCAGTCCAAAAGTGGACAATTTAAAGACGATTTATTTCAAGCACACAAGAAACTGCATACTCCCTAGATGACAAAAAACGTTGTCTGCCAAAATTTGGAGGGGGCTAAGCACCGGCAGACAAAATTCAAAATCCGCATTTTTTCAGTCTAAAAGTGGACCATTTGAAGTCGATTTATTTCAAGCACACAAGAAACTGCACGGTCACTAAATGACAAAAAACGTTGTCTACCGAAATATGGAGGGGTGTCGCGCCGACAGACAAAATTCAAAATCCGCATTTTTTCAGTCTAAAAGTGGACCATTTGAAGTAGATTTATTTCAAGCACACAAGAAACTGCACGGTCACTAAATGACAAAAAACGTTGTCTGCCGAAATTTGGAGGGGGCGTCGCGCCGAAAGACAAAATTCAAAATCCGCGTTTTTTTCAGTCCAAAAGTGGAGAAGTTGAAGACGATTTATTTCAAGCACGCAAGAAACTGCATACTCCCTAGATGACAAAAAACGTTGTCTGCCAAAATTTGGAGGGGGCTAAGCACCGGCAGACAAAATTCAAAATCCGCATTTTTTTAGTCTAAAAGTGGACCATTTGAAGAAGATTTATTTCAAGCACACAAGAAACTGCACGGTCACTAAATGACAAAAAACGTTATCTGCCGAAATTTGGAGGGGGCGTCGCACCGGCAGACAAAATTCAAAATCCGCATTTTTTCAGTCTAAAAGTGGACCATTTGAAGTAGATTTATTTCAAGCACACAAGAAACTGCACGGTCACTAAATGACAAAAAACGTTGTCTGCCGAAATTTGGAGGGGGCGTCGCGCCGAAAGACAAAATTCAAAATCCGCGTTTTTTCAGTCCAAAAGTGGAGAAGTTGAAGACGATTTATTTCAAGCACGCAAGAAACTGCATACTCCCTAGATGACAAAAAACGTTGTCTGCCAAAATTTGGAGGGGGCTAAGCACCGGCAGACAAAATTCAAATCCGCATTTTTTCAGTCTAAAAGTTGACCATTTAAAGAAGATTTATTTCAAACACACAAGAAACTGCACGGTCACTAAATGACAAAAAACGTTGTCTGCCGAAATTTGGAGGGGGCTAAGCACTGGCAGACAGAATTCAAAATCCGCATTTTTTCAGTCTAAAAGTGGACCATTTGAAGAAAATTTATTTCAAGCACACAAGAAACTGCACGGTCACTAAATGACAAAAAACGTTGTCTGCAGAAATTTGGAGGGGGCGTCGAGCCGACAGACAAAATTCAAAATCCGCGTTTTTTTTCAGTCCAAAAGTGGACAATTTGAAGACGATTTATTTCAAGCACACAAGAAACTGCACGGTCACTAAATAACAAAAACCGTTGTCTGCCGAAATTTGGAGGGGGCCTCGCGCCGACAGACAAAATTCAAAATCCGTGTTTTTTTCAGTCTAAAAGTGGACAATTTGAAGACGATTTATTTGAAGCACACAAGAAACTGCATACTCCCTAGATGACAAAAAACGTTGTCTGCCAAAATTTGGAGGAGGCTAAGCACCGGCAGACAAAATTCAAAATCCGCATTTTTTCAGTCTAAAAGTGGACCATTTGAAGACGATTTATTTCAAGCACACAAGAAACTGCTCGGTCCCTAAATGAAAAAAAACGTTATCTGCCGAAATTTGGAGGGGGCGTCGCACCGGCAGACAAAATTCAAAATCCGCGTTTTTTCAGTCCAAAAGTGGAGAAGTTGAAGATGATTTATTTCAAGCACACAAGAAACTGCATACTCCCTAGATGACAAAAAACGTTGTCTGCCAAAATTTGGAGGGGGCTAAGCACCGGCAGACAAAATTCAAAATCCGCATTTTTTCAGTCTAAAAGTGGACCATTTGAAGTCGATTTATTTCAAGCACACAAGAAACTGCACGGTCACTAAATGACAAAAAACGTTGTCTACCGAAATATGGGGGGGTGTCGCGCCGACAGACAAAATTCAAAATCCGCATTTTTTTCAGGGTAAAAGTGGACCATTTGAAGAAGATTTATTTCCAGCACACAAGAAACTGCACGGTCACTAAATGACAAAAAACGTTGTCTGCCGAAATTCGGAGGGGGCGTCGCGCCGACAGACAAAATTTAAAATCCGAGTTTTTTCAGTCCAACAGTGGAGAATTTGAAGACGATTTATTTCAAGCACGCAAGAAACTGCATACTCCCTAGATGACAAAAAACGTTGTCTGCCAAAATTTGGAGGGGGCTAAGCACCGGCAGACAAAATTTAAAATCCGAGTTTTTTCAGTCCAAAAGTGGAGAAGTTGAAGACGATTTATTTCAAGCACGCAAGAAACTGCATACTCCCTAGATGACAAAAAACGTTGTCTGCCAAAATTTGGAGGGGGCTAAGCAACGGCAGACAAAATTCAAATCCGCATTTTTTCAGTCTAAAAGTTGACCATTTAAAGAAGATTTATTTCAAACACACAAGAAACTGCACGGTCACTAAATGACAAAAAACGTTGTCTGCAGAAATTTGGAGGGGGCGTCGCGCCGACAGACAAAATTCAAAATCCGCGTTTTTTCAGTCCAAAAGTGCACAATTTGAAGACGATTTATTTCAAGCACACAAGAAACTGCACGGTCACTAAATGACAAAAACCGTTGTCTGCCGAAATTTGGAGGGGGCCTCGCGCCGACAGACAAAATTCAAGATCCGTGTTTTTTCAGTCTAAAAGTGGACAATTTGAAGACGATTTATTTGAAGCACACAAGAAACTGCATACTCCCTAGATGACAAAAAACGTTGTCTGCCAAAATTTGGAGGAGGCTAAGCACCGGCAGACAAAATTCAAAATCCGCATTTTTTCAGTCTAAAAGTGGACCATTTGAAGATGATTTATTTCAAGCACACAAGAAACTGCTCGGTCCCTATATGAAAAAAAACGTTGTCTGCCGAAATATGGAGGGGGCGTCGCGCCGACAGACAAAATTCAAAATCCGCGTTTTTTCAGTCCAAAAGTGGACAATTTGAAGACGATTTATTTCAAGCACACAAGAAACTGCATACTCCCTAGATGACAAAAAACGTTGTCTGCCAAAATTTAGAGGGGGCTAAGCACCGGCAGACAAAATTCAAAATCCGCATTTTTTCAGTCCAAAAGTGGACCATTTGAAGTCGATTTATTTCAAGCACACAAGAAACTGCACGGTCACTAAATGACAAAAAACGTTGTCTACCGAAATTTGGAGGGGGGTGTCGCGCCGACAGACAAAATTCAAAATCCGCATTTTTTCAGGGTAAAAGTGGACCATTTGAAGAAGATTTATTTCAAGCACACAAGAAACTGCACGGTCACTAAATGACAAAAACCGTTGTCTGCCGAAATTTGGAGGGGGCCTCGCGCCGACAGACAAAATTCAAGATCCGTGTTTTTTCAGTCTAAAAGTGGACAATTTGAAGACGATTTATTTGAAGCACACAAGAAACTGCATACTCCCTAGATGACAAAAAACGTTGTCTGCCAAAATTTGGAGGAGGCTAAGCACCGGCAGACAAAATTCAAAATCCGCATTTTTTCAGTCTAAAAGTGGACCATTTGAAGATGATTTATTTCAAGCACACAAGAAACTGCTCGGTCCCTATATGAAAAAAAACGTTGTCTGCCGAAATATGGAGGGGGCGTCGCGCCGACAGACAAAATTCAAAATCCGCGTTTTTTCAGTCCAAAAGTGGACAATTTGAAGACGATTTATTTCAAGCACACAAGAAACTGCATACTCCCTAGATGACAAAAAACGTTGTCTGCCAAAATTTAGAGGGGGCTAAGCACCGGCAGACAAAATTCAAAATCCGCATTTTTTCAGTCCAAAAGTGGACCATTTGAAGTCGATTTATTTCAAGCACACAAGAAACTGCACGGTCACTAAATGACAAAAAACGTTGTCTACCGAAATTTGGAGGGGGTGTCGCGCCGACAGACAAAATTCAAAATCCGCATTTTTTCAGGGTAAAAGTGGACCATTTGAAGAAGATTTATTTCAAGCACACAAGAAACTGCACGGTCACTAAATGACAAAAAACGTTGTCTGCCGAAATTCGGAGGGGGCGTCGCGCCGACAGACAAAATTTAAAATCCGAGTTTTTTCAGTCCAAAAGTGGAGAATTTGAAGACGATTTATTTCAAGCACGCAAGAAACTGCATACTCCCTAGATGACAAAAAACGTTGTCTGCCAAAATTTGGAGGGGGCTAAGCACCGGCAGACAAAATTCAAAATCCGCATTTTTTCAGTCTAAAAGTGGACCATTTGAAGTCGATTTATTTCAAGCACGCAAGAAACTGCATACTCCCTAGATGACAAAAAACGTTGTCTGCCAAAATTTGGAGGGGGCTAAGCAACGGCAGACAAAATTCAAATCCGCATTTTTTCAGTCTAAAAGTTGACCATTTAAAGAAGATTTATTTCAAAACACACAGAAACTGCACGGTCACTAAATGACAAAAAACGTTGTCTGCAGAAATTTGGAGGGGGCGTCGCGCCGACATACAAAAATTTTAAATCCGCGTTTTTTTCAGTCCAAAAGTGGACAATTTGAAGACGATTTATTTCAAGCACACAAGAAACTGCACGGTCACTAAATGACAAAAACCGTTGTCTGCCGAAATTTGGAGGGGGCCTCGCGCCGACAGACAAAATTCAAGATCCGTGTTTTTTCAGTCTAAAAGTGGACAATTTGAAGACGATTTATTTCAAGCACACAAGAAACTGCATACTCCCTAGATGACAAAAAACGTTGTCTGCCAAAATTTAGAGGGGGCTAAGCACCGGCAGACAAAATTCAAAATCCGCATTTTTTCAGTCTAAAAGTGGACCATTTGAAGTCGATTTATTTCAAGCACACAAGAAACTGCACGGTCACTAAATGACAAAAAACGTTGTCTACCGAAATTTGGAGGGGTGTCGCGCCGACAGACAAAATTCAAAATCCGCATTTTTTCAGGGTAAAAGTGGACTATTTGAAGAAGATTTATTTCAAGCACACAAGAAACTGCACGGTCACTAAATGACAAAAAACGTTGTCTGCCGAATTCGGAGGGGGCGTCGCGCCGACAGACAAAATTTAAAATCCGAGTTTTTTCAGTCCAAAAGTGGAGAATTTGAAGACGATTTATTTCAAGCACGCAAGAAACTGCATACTCCCTAGATGACAAAAAACGTTGTCTGCCAAAATTTGGAGGGGGCTAAGCACCGGCAGACAAAATTCAAAATCCGCATTTTTTCAGTCTAAAAGTGGACCATTTGAAGTCGATTTATTTCAAGCACACAAGAAACTGCACGGTCACTAAATGACAAAAAACCTTGTCTACCGAAATTTGGAGGGGTGTCGCGCCGACAGACAAAATTCAAAATCCGCATTTTTTCAGGGTAAAAGTGGACCATTTGAAGAAGATTTATTTCAAGCACACAAGAAACTGCACGGTCACTAAATGACAAAAAACGTTGTCTGCCGAAATTCGGAGAGGGCGTCGCGCCGACAGACAAAATTTAAAATCCGAGTTTTTTTTCAGTCCAAAAGTGGACAATTTGAAGACGATTTATTTGAAGCACACAGGAAACTGCATACTCCCTAGATGACAAAAAACGTTGTCTGCCAAAATTTGGAGGGGGCTAAGCACCGGCAGACAAAATTCAAAATCCGCATTTTTTCAGTCTAAAAGTGGACGATTTGAAGAAGATTTATTTCAAGCACACAAGAAACTGCACGGTCACTAAATGACAAAAAACGTTGTCTGCAGAAATTTGGAGGGGGCGTCGCGCCGACAGACAAAATTCAAAATCCGCGTTTTTTCAGTCCAAAAGTGGACAATTTGAAGACGAGTTATTTCAAGCACACAAGAAACTGCACGGTCACTAAATGACAAAAAACGTTGTCTGCAGAAATTTGGAGGGGGCGTCGCGCTGAAAGACAAAATTCAAAATCCGCGTTTTTTCAGTCCAAAAGTGGACAATTTGAAGACGATTTATTTCAAGTACACAGGAAACTGCAATGTCACTAAATGAAAAAAAATGGTTGTCTGCCGAAATTTGGAGGGGGCGTTGCGCCGACAGACAAAATTCAAAATCCGCGTTTTTTCAGTCCAGAAGTGGACAATTTGAAGACGATTTATTTGAAGCACACAAGAAACTGCATACTCCCTAGATGACAAAAAACGTTGTCTGCCAAAATTTGGAGGGGGCTAAGCACCGGCAGACAAAATTCAAAATCCGCATTTTTTCAGTCTAAAAGTGGACCATTTAAAGACGATTTATTTCAAGCACACAGGAAACTGCACGGTCACTTAACGACAAAAAACGTTGTTTTCCGAAATTTGGAGGGGGCGTTGCGCCGACAGACAAAATTCAAAATCCGCATTTTTTCAGTCTAAAAGTGGACCATTTGAAGAAGATTTATTTCAAGCACACAAGAAACTGCACGGTCACTAAATGACAAAAAACGTTGTCTGCCGAAATTCGGAGGGGGCGTCGCGCCGACAGACAAAATTCAAAATCCGCGATTTTTCAGTCCAAAAGTGGACAATTTGAAGACGATTTATTTAAAGCACACAAGAAACCGCATACTCCCAAGATGACAAAAAACGTTGTCTGCAAAAATTTGGAGGGGGCTAAGCACCGGCAGACAAAATTCAAAATCCGCATTTTTTCAGTCTAAAAGTAGACCATTTGAAGACGATTTATTTCAAGCACACAAGAAACTGCACGGTCACTAAATGACAAAAAACGTTGTCTGCCGAAATTTGGAGGGGGCGTCGCACCGGCAGACAAAATTCAAAATCCGCATTTTTTCAGTCTAAAAGTGGACCATTTGAAGAAGATTTATTTCAAGCACACAAGAAACTGCACGGTCACTAAATGACAAAAAACGTTGTCTGCCGAAATTTGGAGGGGGCGTCGCGCCGACAGACAAAATTCAAAATCCGCGTTTTTTCAGTCCAAAAGTGGAAAATTTGAAGACGATTTATTTGAAGCACACAAGAAACTGCATACTCCCTAGATGACAAATAATGTTATTTGCCGAAATTTGGAGGGGGCGTCGCGCCGACAGACAAAATTCAAAATCCGCATTTTTTCAGTGTAAAAGTGGACCATTTGAAGAAGATTTATTTCAATCACACAAGAAACTGCATACTCCCTAGATGACAAAAAACGTTGTCTGCCAAAATTTGGAGGGGGCTAAGCACCGGCAGAAAAAATTCAAAATCCGCATTTTTTCAGTCTAAAAGTGGACCATTTGAAGAAGATTTATTTCAAGCACACAAGAAACTGCACGGTCACTAAATGACAAAAAACGTTGTCTGCCTAAATTTGGAGGGGGCGTCGCGCCGAAAGACAAAATTCAAAATCCGCGTTTTTTCAGTCCAAAAGTGGACAATTTGAAGACGATTTATTTCAAGTACACAGGAAACTGCAATGTCACTAAATGAAAAAAAATGGTTGTCTGCCGAAATTTGGAGGGGGCGTTGCGCCGACAGACAAAATTCAAAATCCGCGTTTTTTTCAGTCCAGAAGTGGACAATTTGAAGACGATTTATTTGAAGCACACAAGAAACTGCATACTCCCTAGATGACAAAAAAACGTTGTCTGCCAAAATTTGGAGGGGGCTAAGCACCGGCAGACAAAATTCAAAATCCGCATTTTTTCAGTCTAAAAGTGGACCATTTTAAGAAGATTTATTTCTAACACACAAGAAACTGCACGGTCACTAAATGACAAAAAACGTTGTCTGCAGAAATTTGGAGGGGGCGTCGCGCCGAAAGACAAAATTCAAAATCCGCGTTTTTTCAGTCCAAAAGTGGACAATTTGAAGACGATTTATTTCAAGTACACAGGAAACTGCAATGTCACTAAATGAAAAAAAATGGTTGTCTGCCGAAATTTGGAGGGGGCGTTGCGCCGACAGACAAAATTCAAAATCCGCGTTTTTTCAGTCCAGAGGTGGACAATTTGAAGACGATTTATTTGAAGCACACAAGAAACTGCATACTCCCTAGATGACAAAAAACGTTGTCTGCCAAAATTTGGAGGGGGCTAAGCACCGGCAGACAAAATTCAAAATCCGCATTTTTTCAGTCTAAAAGTGGACCATTTAAAGACGATTTATTTCAAGCACACAAGAAACTGCACGGTCACTAAATGACAAAAAACGTTGTTTTCCGAAATTTGGAGGGGGCGTTGCGCCGACAGACAAAATTCAAATTCCGCATTTTTTCAGTCTAAAAGTGGACCATTTGAAGAAGATTTATTTCAAGCACACAAGAAACTGCACGGTCACTAAATGACAAAAAACGTTGTCTGCCGAAATTCGGAGGGGGCGTCGCGCCGACAGACAAAATTCAAAATCCGCGATTTTTCAGTCCAAAAGTGGACAATTTGAAGACGATTTATTTCAAGCACACAAGAAACCGCATACTCCCAAGATGACAAAAAACGTTGTCTGCCAAAATTTGGAGGGGGCTAAGCACCGGCAGACAAAATTCAAAATCCGCATTTTTTTTCAGTCTAAAAGTAGACCATTTGAAGAAGATTTATTTCAAGCACACAAGAAACTGCACGGTCACTAAATGACAAAAAAACGTTGTCTGCCGAAATTTGGAGGGGGCGTCGCACCGGCAGACAAAATTCAAAATCCGCATTTTTTCAGTCTAAAAGTGGACCATTTGAAGAAGATTTATTTCAAGCACACAAGAAACTGCACGGTCACTAAATGACAAAAAACGTTGTCTGCCGAAATTTGGAGGGGGCGTCGCGCCGACAGACAAAATTCAAAATCCGCGTTTTTTTTTCAGTCCAAAAGTGGAAAATTTGAAGACGATTTATTTGAAGCACACAAGAAACTGCATACTCCCTAGATGACAAATAACGTTATCTGCCGAAATTTGGAGGGGGCGTCGCGCCGACAGACAAAATTCAAAATCCGCATTTTTTCAGTGTAAAAGTGGACCATTTGAAGAAGATTTATTTCAATCACACAAGAAACTGCACGGTCACTAAATGACAAAAAACGTTGTCTGCCAAAATTTGGAGGGGGCTAAGCACCGGCAGAAAAAATTCAAAATCCGCATTTTTTCAGTCTAAAAGTGGACCATTTGAAGAAGATTTATTTGAAGCACACAAGAAACTGCACGGTCACTAAATGACAAAAAACGTTGTCTGCCGAAATTCGGGGGGGCGTCGCGCCGACAGACAAAATTCAAAATCCGCGATTTTTCAGTCCAAATGTGGACAATTTGAAGACGATTTATTTAAAGCACACAAGAAACCGCATACTCCCAAGATGACAAAAAACGTTGTCTGCCAAAATTTGGAGGGGGCTAAGCACCGGCAGACAAAATTCAAAATCCGCATTTTTTCAGTCTAAAAGTAGACCATTTGAAGACGATTTATTTCAAGCACACAAGAAACTGCACGGTCACTAAATGACAAAAAACGTTGTCTGCCGAAATTTGGAGGGGGCGTCGCACCGGCAGACAAAATTCAAAATCCGCATTTTTTCAGTCTAAAAGTGGACCATTTGAAGAAGATTTATTTCAAGCACACAAGAAACTGCACGGTCACTAAATGACAAAAAACGTTGTCTGCCGAAATTTGGAGGGGGCGTCGCGCCGACAGACAAAATTCAAAATCCGCGTTTTTTCAGTCCAAAAGTGGAAAATTTGAAGACGATTTATTTGAAGCACACAAGAAACTGCATACTCCCTAGATGACAAATAACGTTATCTGCCGAAATTTGGAGGGGGCGTCGCGCCGACAGACAAAATTCAAAATCCGCATTTTTTCAGTGTAAAAGTGGACCATTTGAAGAAGATTTATTTCAATCACACAAGAAACTGCACGGTCACTAAATGACAAAAAACGTTGTCTGCCAAAATTTGGAGGGGGCTAAGCACCGGCAGAAAAAATTCAAAATCCGCATTTTTTCAGTCTAAAAGTGGACCATTTGAAGAAGATTTATTTGAAGCACACAAGAAACTGCACGGTCACTAAATGACAAAAAACGTTGTCTGCCGAAATTTGGAGGGGGCGTCGCGCCGACAGACAAAATTCAAAATCCGCATTTTTTCAGTGTAAAAGTGGACCATTTGAAGAAGATTTATTTCAATCACACAAGAAACTGCACGGTCACTAAATGACAAAAAACGTTGTCTGCCAAAATTTGGAGGGGGCTAAGCACCGGCAGAAAAAATTCAAAATCCGCATTTTTTCAGTCCAGAAGTGGACAATTTGAAGACGATTTATTTGAAGCACACAAGAAACTGCATACTCCCTAGATGACAAAAAACGTTGTCTGCCAAAATTTGGAGGGGGCTAAGCACCGGCAGACAAAATTCAAAATCCGCATTTTTTCAGTCTAAAAGTAGACCATTTGAAGACGATTTATTTCAAGCACACAAGAAACTGCACGGTCACTAAATGACAAAAAACGTTGTCTGCCGAAATTTGGAGGGGGCGTCGCACCGGCAGACAAAATTCAAAATCCGCATTTTTTCAGTCTAAAAGTGGACCATTTGAAGAAGATTTATTTCAAGCACACAAGAAACTGCACGGTCACTAAATGACAAAAAACGTTGTCTGCCGAAATTTGGAGGGGGCGTCGCGCCGACAGACAAAATTCAAAATCCGCGTTTTTTCAGTCCAAAAGTGGAAAATTTGAAGACGATTTATTTGAAGCACACAAGAAACTGCATACTCCCTAGATGACAAATAACGTTATCTGCCGAAATTTGGAGGGGGCGTCGCGCCGACAGACAAAATTCAAAATCCGCATTTTTTCAGTGTAAAAGTGGACCATTTGAAGAAGATTTATTTCAATCACACAAGAAACTGCACGGTCACTAAATGACAAAAAACGTTGTCTGCCAAAATTTGGAGGGGGCTAAGCACCGGCAGAAAAAATTCAAAATCCGCATTTTTTCAGTCTAAAAGTGGACCATTTGAAGAAGATTTATTTGAAGCACACAAGAAACTGCACGGTCACTAAATGACAAAAAACGTTGTCTGCCGAAATTTGGAGGGGGCGTCGCGCCGACAGACAAAATTCAAAATCCGCATTTTTTCAGTGTAAAAGTGGACCATTTGAAGAAGATTTATTTCAATCACACAAGAAACTGCACGGTCACTAAATGACAAAAAACGTTGTCTGCCAAAATTTGGAGGGGGCTAAGCACCGGCAGAAAAAATTCAAAATCCGCATTTTTTCAGTCTAAAAGTGGACCATTTGAAGAAGATTTATTTCAAGCACACAAGAAACTGCACGGTCACTAAATGACAAAAAACGTTGTCTGCCGAAATTTGGAGGGGGCGTCGCGCCGAAAGACAAAATTCAAAATCCGCGTTTTTTCAGTCCAAAAGTGGACGATTTGAAGACGATTTATTTCAAGTACACAGGAAACTGCAATGTCACTAAATGAAAAAAAATGGTTGTCTGCCGAAATTTGGAGGGGGCGTTGCGCCGACAGACAAAATTCAAAATCCGCGTTTTTTTTCAGTCCAGAAGTGGACAATTTGAAGACGATTTATTTGAAGCACACAAGAAACTGCATACTCCCTAGATGACAAAAAACGTTGTCTGCCAAAATTTGGAGGGGGCTAAGCACCGGCAGACAAAATTCAAAATCCGCATTTTTTCAGTCTAAAAGTGGACCATTTAAAGACGATTTATTTCAAGCACACAAGAAACTGCACGGTCACTAAATGACAAAAAACGTTGTTTTCCGAAATTTGGAGGGGGCGTTGCGCCGACAGACAAAATTCAAAATCCGCATTTTTTCAGTCTAAAAGTGGACCATTTGAAGAAGATTTATTTCAAGCACACAAGAAACTGCACGGTCACTAAATGACAAAAAACGTTGTCTGCCAAAATTTGGAGGGGGCTAAGCACCGGCAGACAAAATTCAAAATCCGCATTTTTTCAGTCTAAAAGTGGACCATTTTAAGAAGATTTATTTCTAACACACAAGAAACTGCACGGTCACTAAATGACAAAAAACGTTGTCTGCAGAAATTTGGAGGGGGCGTCGCGCCGAAAGACAAAATTCAAAATCCGCGTTTTTTCAGTCCAAAAGTGGACAATTTGAAGACGATTTATTTCAAGTACACAGGAAACTGCAATGTCACTAAATGAAAAAAAATGGTTGTCTGCCGAAATTTGGAGGGGGCGTTGCGCCGACAGACAAAATTCAAAATCCGCGTTTTTTCAGTCCAGAAGTGGACAATTTGAAGACGATTTATTTGAAGCACACAAGAAACTGCATACTCCCTAGATGACAAAAAACGTTGTCTGCCAAAATTTGGAGGGGGCTAAGCACCGGCAGACAAAATTCAAAATCCGCATTTTTTCAGTCTAAAAGTGGACCATTTAAAGACGATTTATTTCAAGCACACAAGAAACTGCACGGTCACTAAATGACAAAAAACGTTGTTTTCCGAAATTTGGAGGGGGCGTTGCGCCGACAGACAAAATTCAAATTCCGCATTTTTTCAGTCTAAAAGTGGACCATTTGAAGAAGATTTATTTCAAGCACACAAGAAACTGCACGGTCACTAAATGACAAAAAACGTTGTCTGCCGAAATTCGGAGGGGGCGTCGCGCCGACAGACAAAATTCAAAATCCGCGATTTTTCAGTCCAAAAGTGGACAATTTGAAGACGATTTATTTCAAGCACACAAGAAACCGCATACTCCCAAGATGACAAAAAACGTTGTCTGCCAAAATTTGGAGGGGGCTAAGCACCGGCAGACAAAATTCAAAATCCGCATTTTTTCAGTCTAAAAGTAGACCATTTGAAGACGATTTATTTCAAGCACACAAGAAACTGCACGGTCACTAAATGACAAAAAACGTTGTCTGCCGAAATTTGGAGGGGGCGTCGCACCGGCAGACAAAATTCAAAATCCGCATTTTTTCAGTCTAAAAGTGGACCATTTGAAGAAGATTTATTTCAAGCACACAAGAAACTGCACGGTCACTAAATGACAAAAAACGTTGTCTGCCGAAATTTGGAGGGGGCGTCGCGCCGACAGACAAAATTCAAAATCCGCGTTTTTTCAGTCCAAAAGTGGAAAATTTGAAGACGATTTATTTGAAGCACACAAGAAACTGCATACTCCCTAGATGACAAATAACGTTATCTGCCGAAATTTGGAGGGGGCGTCGCGCCGACAGACAAAATTCAAAATCCGCATTTTTTCAGTGTAAAAGTGGACCATTTGAAGAAGATTTATTTCAATCACACAAGAAACTGCACGGTCACTAAATGACAAAAAACGTTGTCTGCCAAAATTTGGAGGGGGCTAAGCACCGGCAGAAAAAAATTCAAAATCCGCATTTTTTCAGTCTAAAAGTGGACCATTTGAAGAAGATTTATTTCAAGCACACAAGAAACTGCACGGTCACTAAATGACAAAAAACGTTGTATGCCGAAATTTGGAGGGGGCGTCGCGCCGAAAGACAAAATTCAAAATCCGCGTTTTTTCAGTCCAAAAGTGGACAATTTGAAGACGATTTATTTCAAGTACACAGGAAACTGCAATGTCACTAAATGAAAAACAATGGTTGTCTGCCGAAATTTGGATTTGGGGGGCGTTGCGCCGACAGACAAAATTCAAAATCCGCGTTTTTTCAGTCCAGAAGTGGACAATTTGAAGACGATTTATTTGAAGCACACAAGAAACTGCATACTCCCTAGATGACAAAAAAACGTTGTCTGCCAAAATTTGGAGGGGGCTAAGCACCGGCAGACAAAATTCAAAATCCGCATTTTTTCAGTCTAAAAGTGGACCATTTTAAGAAGATTTATTTCTAACACACAAGAAACTGCACGGTCACTAAATGACAAAAAACGTTGTCTGCAGAAATTTGGAGGGGGCGTCGCGCCGAAAGACAAAATTCAAAATCCGCGTTTTTTCAGTCCAAAAGTGGACAATTTGAAGACGATTTATTTCAAGTACACAGGAAACTGCAATGTCACTAAATGAAAAAAAAATGGTTGTCTGCCGAAATTCGGAGGGGGCGTTGCGCCGACAGACAAAATTCAAAATCCGCGTTTTTTTCAGTCCAGAAGTGGACAATTTGAAGACGATTTATTTTAAGTACACAGGAAACTGCAATGTCACTAAATGAAAAAAAATGGTTGTCTGCCAAAATTTGGAGGGGGCTAAGCACCGGCAGACAAAATTCAAAATCCGCATTTTTTCAGTCTAAAAGTGGACCATTTGAAGAAGATTTATTTCAAGCACACAAGAAACTGCACGGTCACTAAATGACAAAAAACGTTGTCTGCCGAAATTCGGAGGGGGCGTCGCGCCGACAGACAAAATTCAAAATCCGCGATTTTTCAGTCCAAAAGTAGACAATTTGAAGACGATTTATTTAAAGCACACAAGAAACCGCATACTCCCAAGATGACAAAAAACGTTGTCTGCCAAAATTTGGAGGGGGCTAAGCACCGGCAGACAAAATTCAAAATCCGCATTTTTTCAGTCTAAAAGTAGACCATTTGAAGACGATTTATTTCAAGCACACAAGAAACTGCACGGTCACTAAATGACAAAAAACGTTGTCTGCCGAAATTTGGAGGGGGCGTCGCACCGGCAGACAAAATTCAAAATCCGCATTTTTTCAGTCTAAAAGTGGACCATTTGAAGAAGATTTATTTCAAGCACACAAGAAACTGCACGGTCACTAAATGACAAAAAACGTTGTCTGCCGAAATTTGGAGGGGGCGTCGCGCCGACAGACAAAATTCAAAATCCGCGTTTTTTCAGTCCAAAAGTGGAAAATTTGAAGACGATTTATTTGAAGCACACAAGAAACTGCATACTCCCTAGATGACAAATAACGTTATCTGCCGAAATTTGGAGGGGGCGTCGCGCCGACAGAAAAAATTCAAAATCCGCATTTTTTCAGTGTAAAAGTGGACCATTTGAAGAAGATTTATTTCAATCACACAAGAAACTGCACGGTCACTAAATGACAAAAAACGTTGTCTGCCAAAATTTGGAGGGGGCTAAGCACCGGCAGAAAAAATTCAAAATCCGCATTTTTTCAGTCTAAAAGTGGACCATTTGAAGAAGATTTATTTCAAGCACACAAGAAACTGCACGGTCACTAAATGACAAAAAACGTTGTCTGCCGAAATTTGGAGGGGGCGTCGCGCCGAAAGACAAAATTCAAAATCCGCGTTTTTTCAGTCCAAAAGTGGACAATTTGAAGACGATTTATTTCAAGTACACAGGAAACTGCAATGTCACTAAATGAAAAAAAAATGGTTGTCTGCCGAAATTTGGAGGGGGCGTTGCGCCGACAGACAAAATTCAAAATCCGCGTTTTTTCAGTCCAGAAGTGGACAATTTGAAGACGATTTATTTGAAGCACACAAGAAACTGCATACTCCCTAGATGACAAAAAACGTTGTCTGCCAAAATTTGGAGGGGGCTAAGCACCGGCAGACAAAATTCAAAATCCGCATTTTTTCAGTCTAAAAGTGGACCATTTTAAGAAGATTTATTTCTAACACACAAGAAACTGCACGGTCACTAAATGACAAAAAACGTTGTCTGCAGAAATTTGGAGGGGGCGTCGCGCCGAAAGACAAAATTCAAAATCCGCGTTTTTTCAGTCCAAAAGTGGACAATTTGAAGACGATTTATTTCAAGTACACAGGAAACTGCAATGTCACTAAATGAAAAAAAATGGTTGTCTGCCGAAATTTGGAGGGGGCGTTGCGCCGACAGACAAAATTCAAAATCCGCGTTTTTTCAGTCCAGAAGTGGACAATTTGAAGACGATTTATTTGAAGCACACAAGAAACTGCATACTCCCTAGATGACAAAAAACGTTGTCTGCCAAAATTTGGAGGGGGCTAAGCACCGGCAGACAAAATTCAAAATCCGCATTTTTTCAGTCTAAAAGTGGACCATTTAAAGACGATTTATTTCAAGCACACAAGAAACTGCACGGTCACTAAATGACAAAAAACGTTGTCTTCCGAAATTTGGAGGAGGGGGCGTCGCACCGGCAGACAAAATTCAAAATCCGCATTTTTTCAGTCTAAAAGTGGACCATTTGAAGAAGATTTATTTCAAGCACACAAGAAACTGCACGGTCACTAAATGACAAAAAACGTTGTCTGCCGAAATTTGGAGGGGGCGTCGCGCCGACAGACAAAATTCAAAATCCGCGTTTTTTCAGTCCAAAAGTGGAAAATTTGAAGACGATTTATTTGAAGCACACAAGAAACTGCATACTCCCTAGATGACAAATAACGTTATCTGCCGAAATTTGGAGGGGGCGTCGCGCCGACAGACAAAATTCAAAATCCGCATTTTTTCAGTGTAAAAGTGGACCATTTGAAGAAGATTTATTTCAATCACACAAGAAACTGCACGGTCACTAAATGACAAAAAACGTTGTCTGCCAAAATTTGGAGGGGGCTAAGCACCGGCAGAAAAATTCAAAATCCGCATTTTTTCAGTCGAAAAGTGGACCATTTGAAGAAGATTTATTTCAAGCACACAAGAAACTGCACGGTCACAAAATGACAAAAAACGTTGTCTGCCGAAATTTGGAGGGGGCGTCGCGCCGACAGACAAAATTCAAAATCCGCATTTTTTCAGTCCAAAAGTGGAGAATTTGAAGACGATTTATTTCAAGCACGCAAGAAACTGCATACTCCCTAGATGACAAAAAACGTTGTCTGCCAAAATTTGGAGGGGGCTAAGCACCGGCAGACAAAATTCAAAATCCGCATTTTTTCAGTCTAAAAGTGGACCATTTGAAGTCGATTTATTTCATGCACACAAGAAACTGCACGTTCACTAAATGACAAAAAACGTTGTCTACCGAAATTTGGAGGGGTGTCGCGCCGACAGACAAAATTCAAAATCCGCATTTTTTTAGGGTAAAAGTGGACAATTTGAAGACGATTTATTTCAAGCACACAAGAAACTGCACGGTCACTAAATGACAAAAAACGTTGTCTGCCGAAATTCGGAGGGGGCGTCGCGCCGACAGACAAAATTTAAAATCCGAGTTTTTTCAGTCCAAAAGTGGACAATTTGAAGACGATTTATTTGAAGCACACAGGAAACTGCATACTCCCTAGATGACAAAAAACGTTGTCTGCCAAAATTTGGAGGGGGCTAAGCACCGGCAGACAAAATTCAAAATCCGCATTTTTTCAGTCTAAAAGTGGACGATTTGAAGAAGATTTATTTCTAACACACAAGAAACTGCACGGTCACTAAATGACAAAAAACGTTGTCTGCAGAAATTTGGAGGGGGCGTCGCGCCACAAGACAAAATTCAAAATCCGCGTTTTTTTCAGTCCAAAAGTGGACAATTTGAAGACGATTTATTTCAAGTACACAGGAAACTGCAATGTCACTAAATGAAAAAAAATGGTTGTCTGCCGAAATTTGGAGGGGGCGTTGCGCCGACAGACAAAATTTAAAATCCGCGTTTTTTCAGTCCAGAAGTGGACAATTTGAAGACGATTTATTTGAAGCACACAAGAAACTGCATACTCCCTAGATGACAAAAAACGTTGTCTGCCAAAATTTGGAGGGGGCTAAGCACCGGCAGACAAAATTCAAAATCCGCATTTTTTCAGTCTAAAAGTTGACCATTTAAAGACGATTTATTTCAAGCACACAAGAAACTGCACGGTCACTAAACGACAAAAAACGTTGTTTTCCGAAATTTGGAGGGGGCGTTGCGCCGACAGACAAAATTCAAAATCCGCATTTTTTCAGTCTAAAAGTGGACCATTTGAAGAAGATTTATTTTAAGCACACAAGAAACCGCATACTCCCAAGATGACAAAAAACGTTGTCTGCCAAAATTTGGAGGGGGCTAAGCACCGGCAGACAAAATTCAAAATCCGCATTTTTTCAGTCTAAAAGTAGACCATTTAAAGACGATTTATTTCAAGCACACAAGAAACTGCACGGTCACTAAATGACAAAAAACGTTGTCTGCCGAAATTTGGAGGGGGCGTCGCACCGGCAGACAAAATTCAAAATCCGCATTTTTTCAGTCTAAAAGTGGACCATTTGAAGAAGATTTATTTCAAGCACACAAGAAACTGCACGGTCACTAAATGACAAAAAACGTTGTCTGCCGAAATTTGGAGGGGGCGTCGCGCCGACAGACAAAATTCAAAATCCGCGTTTTTTTAGTCCAAAAGTGGAAAATTTGAAGACGATTTATTTGAAGCACACAAGAAACTGCATACTCCCTAGATGACAAAAAACGTTGTCTGCCAAAATTTGGAGGGGGCTAAGCACCGGCAGACAAAATTCAAAATCCGCATTTTTTCAGTCTAAAAGTGGACCATTTGAAGACGATTTATTTCAAGCACACAAGAAACTGCACGGTCACTAAATGACAAAAAACGTTGTCTTCCGAAATTTGGAGGGGGCGTCGCGCCGACAGACAAAATTCAAAATCCGCATTTTTTCAGTCTAAAAGTGAACCATTTGAAGAAGTTTTATTTCAAGCACACAAGAAACTGCACGGTCACTAAATGAAAAAAAACGTTATCTGCCGAAATTTGGAGGGGGCGTCGCGCCGACAGACAAAATTCAAAATCCGCATTTTTTCAGTGTAAAAGTGGACCATTTGAAGAAGATTTATTTCAATCACACAAGAAACTGCACGGTCACTAAATGACAAAAAACGTTGTCTGCCAAAATTTGGAGGGGGCTAAGCACCGGCAGAAAAAATTCAAAATCCGCATTTTTTCAGTCTAAAAGTGGACCAATTGAAGACGATTTATTTCAAGCACACAAGAAACTGCACGGTCACTAAATGACAAAAAACGTTGTCTTCCGAAATTTGGAGGGGGCGTCGCGCCGACAGACAAAATTCAAAATCCGCATTTTTTCAGTCTAAAAGTGAACCATTTGAAGAAGTTTTTATTTCAAGCACACAAGAAACTGCACGGTCACTAAATGAAAAAAAACGTTATCTGCCGAAATTTGGAGGGGGCGTCGCGCCGACAGACAAAATTCAAAATCCGCGTTTTTTCAGTCCAGAAGTGGACAATTTGAAGACGATTTATTTGAAGCACACAAGAAACTGCATACTCCCTAGATGACAAAAAACGTTGTCTGCCAAAATTTGGAGGGGGCTAAGCACCGGCAGACAAAATTCAAAATCCGCATTTTTTCAGTCTAAAAGTGGACCATTTTAAGAAGATTTATTTCTAACACACAAGAAACTGCACGGTCACTAAATGACAAAAAACGTTGTCTGCAGAAATTTGGAGGGGGGCGTCGCGCCGAAAGACAAAATTCAAAATCCGCGTTTTTTTTCAGTCCAAAAGTGGACAATTTGAAGACGATTTATTTCAAGTACACAGGAAACTGCAATGTCACTAAATGAAAAAAAATGGTTGTCTGCCGAAATTTGGAGGGGGCGTTGCGCCGACAGACAAAATTCAAAATCCGCGTTTTTTTCAGTCCAGAAGTGGACAATTTGAAGACGATTTATTTTAAGTACACAGGAAACTGCAATGTCACTAAATGAAAAAAAATGGTTGTCTGCCAAAATTTGGAGGGGGCTAAGCACCGGCAGACAAAATTCAAAATCCGCATTTTTTCAGTCTAAAAGTGGACCATTTGAAGAAGATTTATTTCAAGCACACAAGAAACTGCACGGTCACTAAATGACAAAAAACGTTGTCTGCCGAAATTCGGAGGGGGCGTCGCGCCGACAGACAAAATTCAAAATCCGCGATTTTTCAGTCCAAAAGTGGACAATTTGAAGACGATTTATTTAAAGCACACAAGAAACCGCATACTCCCAAGATGACAAAAAACGTTGTCTGCCAAAATTTGGAGGGGGCTAAGCACCGGCAGACAAAATTCAAAATCCGCATTTTTTCAGTCTAAAAGTAGACCATTTGAAGACGATTTATTTCAAGCACACAAGAAACTGCACGGTCACTAAATGACAAAAAACGTTGTCTGCCGAAATTTGGAGGGGGCGCGCGCACCGGCAGACAAAATTCAAAATCCGCATTTTTTCAGTCTAAAAGTGGACCATTTGAAGAAGATTTATTTCAAGCACACAAGAAACTGCACGGTCACTAAATGACAAAAAACGTTGTCTGCCGAAATTTGGAGGGGGCGTCGCGCCGACAGACAAAATTCAAAATCCGCGTTTTTTCAGTCCAAAAGTGGAAAATTTGAAGACGATTTATTTGAAGCACACAAGAAACTGCATACTCCCTAGATGACAAATAACGTTATCTGCCGAAATTTGGAGGGGGCGTCGCGCCGACAGACAAAATTCAAAATCCGCATTTTTTCAGTGTAAAAGTGGACCATTTGAAGAAGATTTATTTCAATCACACAAGAAACTGCACGGTCACTAAATGACAAAAAACGTTGTCTGCCAAAATTTGGAGGGGGCTAAGCACCGGCAGAAAAAATTCAAAATCCGCATTTTTTCAGTCTAAAAGTGGACCATTTGAAGAAGATTTATTTCAAGCACACAAGAAACTGCACGGTCACTAAATGACAAAAAACGTTGTCTGCCGAAATTCGGAGGGGGCGTCGCGCCGACAGACAAAATTCAAAATCCGCGATTTTTTTCAGTCCAAAAGTGGACAATTTGAAGACGATTTATTTAAAGCACACAAGAAACCGCATACTCCCAAGATGACAAAAAACGTTGTCTGCCAAAATTTGGAGGGGGCTAAGCACCGGCAGACAAAATTCAAAATCCGCATTTTTTCAGTCTAAAAGTAGACCATTTGAAGACGATTTATTTCAAGCACACAAGAAACTGCACGGTCACTAAATGACAAAAAACGTTGTCTGCCGAAATTTGGAGGGGGCGTCGCACCGGCAGACAAAATTCAAAATCCGCATTTTTTCAGTCTAAAAGTGGACCATTTGAAGAAGATTTATTTCAAGCACACAAGAAACTGCACGGTCACTAAATGACAAAAAACGTTGTCTGCCGAAATTTGGAGGGGGCGTCGCGCCGACGACAGACAAAATTCAAAATCCGCGTTTTTTCAGTCCAAAAGTGGAAAATTTGAAGACGATTTATTTGAAGCACACAAGAAACTGCATACTCCCTAGATGACAAATAACGTTATCTGCCGAAATTTGGAGGGGGCGTCGCGCCGACAGACAAAATTCAAAATCCGCATTTTTTCAGTGTAAAAGTGGACCATTTGAAGAAGATTTATTTCAATCACACAAGAAACTGCACGGTCACTAAATGACAAAAAACGTTGTCTGCCAAAATTTGGAGGGGGCTAAGCACCGGCAGAAAAAATTCAAAATCCGCATTTTTTCAGTCTAAAAGTGGACCATTTGAAGAAGATTTATTTCAAGCACACAAGAAACTGCACGGTCACTAAATGACAAAAAACGTTGTCTGCCGAAATTTGGAGGGGGCATCGCGCCGAAAGACAAAATTCAAAATCCGCGTTTTTTCAGTCCAAAAGTGGACAATTTGAAGACGATTTATTTCAAGTACACAGGAAACTGCAATGTCACTAAATGAAAAAAAATGGTTGTCTGCCGAAATTTGGAGGGGGCGTTGCGCCGACAGACAAAATTCAAAATCCGCGTTTTTTCAGTCCAGAAGTGGACAATTTGAAGACGATTTATTTGAAGCACACAAGAAACTGCATACTCCCTAGATGACAAAAAACGTTGTCTGCCAAAATTTGGAGGGGGCTAAGCACCGGCAGACAAAATTCAAAATCCGCATTTTTTCAGTCTAAAAGTGGACCATTTAAAGACGATTTATTTCAAGCACACAAGAAACTGCACGGTCACTAAATGACAAAAAACGTTGTTTTCCGAAATTTGGAGGGGGCGTTGCGCCGACAGACAAAATTCAAAATCCGCATTTTTTCAGTCTAAAAGTGGACCATTTGAAGAAGATTTATTTCAAGCACACAAGAAACTGCACGGTCACTAAATGACAAAAAACGTTGTCTGCCAAAATTTGGAGGGGGCTAAGCACCGGCAGACAAAATTCAAAATCCGCATTTTTTCAGTCTAAAAGTGGACCATTTTAAGAAGATTTATTTCTAACACACAAGAAACTGCACGGTCACTAAATGACAAAAAACGTTGTCTGCAGAAATTTGGAGGGGGCGTCGCGCCGAAAGACAAAATTCAAAATCCGCGTTTTTTCAGTCCAAAAGTGGACAATTTGAAGACGATTTATTTCAAGTACACAGGAAACTGCAATGTCACTAAATGAAAAAAAATGGTTGTCTGCCGAAATTCGGAGGGGGCGTTGCGCCGACAGACAAAATTCAAAATCCGCGTTTTTTCAGTCCAGAAGTGGACAATTTGAAGACGATTTATTTTAAGTACACAGGAAACTGCAATGTCACTAAATGAAAAAAAATGGTTGTCTGCCAAAATTTGGAGGGGGCTAAGCACCGGCAGACAAAATTCAAAATCCGCATTTTTTCAGTCTAAAAGTGGACCATTTGAAGAAGATTTATTTCAAGCACACAAGAAACTGCACGGTCACTAAATGACAAAAAACGTTGTCTGCCGAAATTCGGAGGGGGCGTCGCGCCGACAGACAAAATTCAAAATCCGCGATTTTTCAGTCCAAAAGTAGACAATTTGAAGACGATTTATTTAAAGCACACAAGAAACCGCATACTCCCAAGATGACAAAAAACGTTGTCTGCCAAAATTTGGAGGGGGCTAAGCACCGGCAGACAAAATTCAAAATCCGCATTTTTTTTCAGTCTAAAAGTAGACCATTTGAAGACGATTTATTTCAAGCACACAAGAAACTGCACGGTCACTAAATGACAAAAAACGTTGTCTACCGAAATTTGGAGGGGGCGTCGCACCGGCAGACAAAATTCAAAATCCGCATTTTTTCAGTCTAAAAGTGGACCATTTGAAGAAGATTTATTTCAAGCACACAAGAAACTGCACGGTCACTAAATGACAAAAAACGTTGTCTGCCGAAATTTGGAGGGGGCGTCGCGCCGACAGACAAAATTCAAAATCCGCGTTTTTTTTCAGTCCAAAAGTGGAAAATTTGAAGACGATTTATTTGAAGCACACAAGAAACTGCATACTCCCTAGATGACAAATAACGTTATCTGCCGAAATTTGGAGGGGGCATCGCGCCGACAGACAAAATTCAAAATCCGCATTTTTTCAGTGTAAAAGTGGACCATTTGAAGAAGATTTATTTCAATCACACAAGAAACTGCACGGTCACTAAATGACAAAAAACGTTGTCTGCCAAAATTTGGAGGGGGCTAAGCACCGGCAGAAAAAATTCAAAATCCGCATTTTTTCAGTCTAAAAGTGGACCATTTGAAGAAGATTTATTTCAAGCACACAAGAAACTGCACGGTCACTAAATGACAAAAAACGTTGTCTGCCGAAATTTGGAGGGGGCGTCGCGCCGAAAGACAAAATTCAAAATCCGCGTTTTTTTTTTTTCAGTCCAAAAGTGGACAATTTGAAGACGATTTATTTCAAGTACACAGGAAACTGCAATGTCACTAAATGAAAAAAAATGGTTGTCTGCCGAAATTTGGAGGGGGCGTTGCGCCGACAGACAAAATTCAAAATCCGCGTTTTTTCAGTCCAGAAGTGGACAATTTGAAGACGATTTATTTGAAGCACACAAGAAACTGCATACTCCCTAGATGACAAAAAACGTTGTCTGCCAAAATTTGGAGGGGGCTAAGCACCGGCAGACAAAATTCAAAATCCGCATTTTTTTTTCAGTCTAAAAGTGGACCATTTTAAGAAGATTTATTTCTAACACACAAGAAACTGCACGGTCACTAAATGACAAAAAACGTTGTCTGCAGAAATTTGGAGGGGGGCGTCGCGCCGAAAGACAAAATTCAAAATCCGCGTTTTTTCAGTCCAAAAGTGGACAATTTGAAGACGATTTATTTCAAGTACACAGGAAACTGCAATGTCACTAAATGAAAAAAAATGGTTGTCTGCCGAAATTTGGAGGGGGCGTTGCGCCGACAGACAAAATTCAAAATCCGCGTTTTTTCAGTCCAGAAGTGGACAATTTGAAGACGATTTATTTGAAGCACACAAGAAACTGCATACTCCCTAGATGACAAAAAACGTTGTCTGCCAAAATTTGGAGGGGGCTAAGCACCGGCAGACAAAATTCAAAATCCGCATTTTTTCAGTCTAAAAGTGGACCATTTAAAGACGATTTATTTCAAGCACACAAGAAACTGCACGGTCACTAAATGACAAAAAACGTTGTCTGCCGAAATTTGGAGGGGGCGTCGCGCCGACAGACAAAATTCAAAATCCGCGTTTTTTTTTTCAGTCCAAAAGTGGAAAATTTGAAGACGATTTATTTGAAGCACACAAGAAACTGCATACTCCCTAGATGACAAATAACGTTATCTGCCGAAATTTGGAGGGGGCGTCGCGCCGACAGACAAAATTCAAAATCCGCATTTTTTCAGTGTAAAAGTGGACCATTTGAAGAAGATTTATTTCAATCACACAAGAAACTGCACGGTCACTAAATGACAAAAAACGTTGTCTGCCAAAATTTGGAGGGGGCTAAGCACCGGCAGAAAAAATTCAAAATCCGCATTTTTTCAGTCTAAAAGTGGACCATTTGAAGAAGATTTATTTCAAGCACACAAGAAACTGCACGGTCACTAAATGACAAAAAACGTTGTCTGCCGAAATTTGGAGGGGGCATCGCGCCGAAAGACAAAATTCAAAATCCGCGTTTTTTCAGTCCAAAAGTGGACAATTTGAAGACGATTTATTTCAAGTACACAGGAAACTGCAATGTCACTAAATGAAAAAAAATGGTTGTCTGCCGAAATTTGGAGGGGGCGTTGCGCCGACAGACAAAATTCAAAATCCGCGTTTTTTTCAGTCCAGAAGTGGACAATTTGAAGACGATTTATTTGAAGCACACAAGAAACTGCATACTCCCTAGATGACAAAAAACGTTGTCTGCCAAAATTTGGAGGGGGCTAAGCACCGGCAGACAAAATTCAAAATCCGCATTTTTTCAGTCTAAAAGTGGACCATTTAAAGACGATTTATTTGAAGCACACAAGAAACTGCATACTCCCTAGATGACAAAAAACGTTGTCTGCCAAAATTTGGAGGGGGCTAAGCACCGGCAGACAAAATTCAAAATCCGCATTTTTTCAGTCTAAAAGTGGACCATTTAAAGACGATTTATTTCAAGCACACAAGAAACTGCACGGTCACTAAATGACAAAAAACGTTGTCTGCCGAAATTTGGAGGGGGCGTCGCACCGGCAGACAAAATTCAAAATCCGCATTTTTTCAGTCTAAAAGTGGACCATTTGAAGAAGATTTATTTCAAGCACACAAGAAACTGCACGGTCACTAAATGACAAAAAACGTTGTCTGCCGAAATTTGGAGGGGGCGTCGCGCCGACAGACAAAATTCAAAATCCGCGTTTTTTTCAGTCCAAAAGTGGAAAATTTGAAGACGATTTATTTGAAGCACACAAGAAACTGCATACTCCCTAGATGACAAATAACGTTGTCTGCCGAAATTTGGAGGGGGCGTCGCGCCGACAGACAAAATTCAAAATCCGCATTTTTTTTCAGTGTAAAAGTGGACCATTTGAAGAAGATTTATTTCAATCACACAAGAAACTGCACGGTCACTAAATGACAAAAAACGTTGTCTGCCAAAATTTGGAGGGGGCTAAGCACCGGCAGAAAAATTCAAAATCCGCATTTTTTCAGTCGAAAAGTGGACCATTTGAAGAAGATTTATTTCAAGCACACAAGAAACTGCACGGTCACAAAATGACAAAAAAACGTTGTCTGCCGAAATTTGGAGGGGGCGTCGCGCCGACAGACAAAATTCAAAATCCGCATTTTTTCAGTCCAAAAGTGGAGAATTTGAAGACGATTTATTTCAAGCACGCAAGAAACTGCATACTCCTTAGATGACAAAAAACGTTGTCTGCCAAAATTTGGAGGGGGCTAAGCACCGGCAGACAAAATTCAAAATCCGCATTTTTTCAGTCTAAAAGTGGACCATTTGAAGTCGATTTATTTCATGCACACAAGAAACTGCACGTTCACTAAATGACAAAAAACGTTGTCTACCGAAATTTGGAGGGGGTGTCGCGCCGACAGACAAAATTCAAAATCCGCATTTTTTTAGGGTAAAAGTGGACAATTTGAAGACGATTTATTTCAAGCACACAAGAAACTGCACGGTCACTAAATGACAAAAAAACGTTGTCTGCCGAAATTCGGAGGGGGCGTCGCGCCGACAGACAAAATTTAAAATCCGAGTTTTTTCAGTCCAAAAGTGGACAATTTGAAGACGATTTATTTGAAGCACACAGGAAACTGCATACTCCCTAGATGACAAAAAACGTTGTCTGCCAAAATTTGGAGGGGGCTAAGCACCGGCAGACAAAATTCAAAATCCGCATTTTTTCAGTCTAAAAGTGGACGATTTGAAGAAGATTTATTTCTAACACACAAGAAACTGCACGGTCACTAAATGACAAAAAACGTTGTCTGCAGAAATTTGGAGGGGGCGTCGCGCCACAAGACAAAATTCAAAATCCGCGTTTTTTCAGTCCAAAAGTGGACAATTTGAAGACGATTTATTTCAAGTACACAGGAAACTGCAATGTCACTAAATGAAAAAAAATGGTTGTCTGCCGAAATTTGGAGGGGGCGTTGCGCCGACAGACAAAATTTAAAATCCGCGTTTTTTCAGTCCAGAAGTGGACAATTTGAAGACGATTTATTTGAAGCACACAAGAAACTGCATACTCCCTAGATGACAAAAAACGTTGTCTGCCAAAATTTGGAGGGGGCTAAGCACCGGCAGACAAAATTCAAAATCCGCATTTTTTCAGTCTAAAAGTTGACCATTTAAAGACGATTTATTTCAAGCACACAAGAAACTGCACGGTCACTAAACGACAAAAAACGTTGTTTTCCGAAATTTGGAGGGGGCGTTGCGCCGACAGACAAAATTCAAAATCCGCATTTTTTTTCAGTCTAAAAGTGGACCATTTGAAGAAGATTTATTTTAAGCACACAAGAAACCGCATACTCCCAAGATGACAAAAAACGTTGTCTGCCAAAATTTGGAGGGGGCTAAGCACCGGCAGACAAAATTCAAAATCCGCATTTTTTCAGTCTAAAAGTAGACCATTTAAAGACGATTTATTTCAAGCACACAAGAAACTGCACGGTCACTAAATGACAAAAAACGTTGTCTGCCGAAATTTGGAGGGGGCGTCGCACCGGCAGACAAAATTCAAAATCCGCATTTTCTCAGTCTAAAAGTGGACCATTTGAAGAAGATTTATTTCAAGCACACAAGAAACTGCACGGTCACTAAATGACAAAAAACGTTGTCTGCCGAAATTTGGAGGGGGCGTCGCGCCGACAGACAAAATTCAAAATCCGCGTTTTTTTTTCAGTCCAAAAGTGGAAAATTTGAAGACGATTTATTTGAAGCACACAAGAAACTGCATACTCCCTAGATGACAAAAAACGTTGTCTGCCAAAATTTGGAGGGGGCTAAGCACCGGCAGACAAAATTCAAAATCCGCATTTTTTCAGTCTAAAAGTGGACCATTTGAAGACGATTTATTTCAAGCACACAAGAAACTGCACGGTCACTAAATGACAAAAAACGTTGTCTTCCGAAATTTGGAGGGGGCGTCGCGCCGACAGACAAAATTCAAAATCCGCATTTTTTCAGTCTAAAAGTGAACCATTTGAAGAAGTTTTATTTCAAGCACACAAGAAACTGCACGGTCACTAAATGAAAAAAAACGTTATCTGCCGAAATTTGGAGGGGGCGTCGCGCCGACAGACAAAATTCAAAATCCGCATTTTTTCAGTGTAAAAGTGGACCATTTGAAGAAGATTTATTTCAATCACACAAGAAACTGCACGGTCACTAAATGACAAAAAACGTTGTCTGCCAAAATTTGGAGGGGGCTAAGCACCGGCAGAAAAAATTCAAAATCCGCATTTTTTCAGTCTAAAAGTGGACCATTTGAACACGATTTATTTCAAGCACACAAGAAACTGCACGGTCACTAAATGACAAAAAACGTTGTCTTCCGAAATTTGGAGGGGGCGTCGCGCCGACAGACAAAATTCAAAATCCGCATTTTTTCAGTCTAAAAGTGAACCATTTGAAGAAGTTTTATTTCAAGCACACAAGAAACTGCACGGTCACTAAATGAAAAAAAACGTTATCTGCCGAAATTTGGAGGGGGCGTCGCGCCGACAGACAAAATTCAAAATCCGCGTTTTTTCAGTCCAAAAGTGGACAATTTGAAGACGATTTATTTGAAGCACACAAGAAACTGCATACTTCCTAGATGACAAAAAACGTAGTCTGCTAAAATTTGGAGGGGGCTAAGCACCGGCAGACAAAATTCAAAATCCGCATTTTTTCAGTCTAAAAGTGGACCATTTGAAGACGATTTATTTCAAGCACACAAGAAACTGCACGGTCACTAAATGACAAAAAACGTTGTCTTCCGAAATTTGGAGGGGGCGTCGCGCCGACAGACAAAATTCAAAATCTGCATTTTTTCAGTCTAAATGTGGACCATTTGAAGAAGTTTTATTTCAAGCACACAAGAAACTGCATGGTCACTAAATGACAAAAAACGTTGTCTTCCGAAATTTGGAGGGGGCGTCGCGCCGACAGACAAAATTGAAAATCCGCGTTTTTTCAGTCCAAAAGTGGACAATTTGAAGCACACAAGAAACTGCATACTCCCTAGATGACAAAAAACGTTGTCTGCCAAAATTTGGAGTGGGCTAAGCACAGGCAGACAAAATTCAAAACCCTCGTGAAGGCGTCACACCGGCAGACATTGTTTAAAACTCACATCCTTTTCGTCCAATAGTGAACTTTTTGAACATGATTTCCTTTTTTATTTGATTTATAAGTAGTTTTTCCCTAGTATGATTTAAGGAAATTATAGTATATTGCTTCCTACGCATGGTACAATATAATTATTTTAATATAAAATAATCTTGTTTTAAAATTTTAATGTTAAAAATACCAATTAATATATATGAACAGTAATAATAAAAATACCGGCCACAATAGGAAAACTATATAAATATAAAGCCCGATAGGAAAACATACCGAGTTATTTCACCACTTTTTTGTAATGCATGGGTGTAATCTGTCCACTGTTCTGAATGAAAATTAATGAATTTTCCAATAAAGGTGAGTGCAGCAAAAATGGCAGTGGGGGGAGTTGATAATCGTATTTCTTAGAGGTTCGGAAATAGTTTAGTATATTTCGTGTTCTATTATACGCTATTCAAGCAAATCAACTTTGCAACAAATTTGGTAATAGTCATTTTGTTCTCAGATCAATAGTTTTAGAGCGGTTTGGCCACCAAAGATTGACTAACTTCACGTAACTCGCACTTCTTCGTGAAAAGAAGCAGTTGGTACTTCTCCGTTGTCGGTTATTACTCTATTCCAAAATTTTTTTTTTCAACTG
Organism: Euschistus heros; assembly: GCA_003667255.2. Taxonomy (NCBI): domain Eukaryota; kingdom Metazoa; phylum Arthropoda; class Insecta; order Hemiptera; family Pentatomidae; genus Euschistus; species Euschistus heros. The sequence continues at coordinate 45,505 of RCWM02000319.1, forward strand.
ATAGCTGACTAAATTTCCTTTCAGACATCATATATAAAATTTATTTATATAATATAATATAATTTATCTATATAATGTATAGAAAGTTATGTAAAATACCCATGCCAGCACGCTAAAAATCCGTACTATTGTAAAGTTAAAGTTTTTGGCACATATTTCGTTATAACCCCAAAACTATTCTTCCGATCCTAAATTTATTTTTCTCAACTGATAGATGACTTAATTTGCAATCAGACCCCATATATAAAATTTTGGTCAAGCTCCGTAAAATACCCGTACTAGCACGCTAAAAACAAGTACTGTTGTTAAATACAAATTATTTAGATTATTTTTCGATATTAGTCTAAAAAAATTTTTCTAAACCAAAATTTACTTTTTCAACTGAAAGTTGAATAAATTTGATATCACATTTTATACATGAATATTTCATTGAAATCCATGACAGCAGGCTAAATGTGTATGTTTTGATAAAAACATAACAATTTTACATGTTACAGTGGGCTGGCGTGGGTATGTAGCGGGATTCATTCATCATTATATGATTTGATTTGATTGTAAATTTAGTGCGCTTTTAATTGAAAAAAATTTTGTTGGATAAAACAAACAGTTTGGGGGTTATAGCGAAAAATGTGCCAAAAAACTTGGATTTTACAATATTACGAGGATTTAGTGTGCTGGCATTGGTATTTTACATGGCTTCATATCAATTTAATAAATGGGTCTGATTGCTGATTTAGACAGCTATTAGGTGTAAAAAATAAATTTTGGATTAAACGAATAGTTTTAAGGTTTTAACGAAAACTGTACCAAAAAATGCTGGCGTGGGCATTTTACATGACTTTATATAAATTTTATATATGTGGTGTGGTAAGAAATTTAGCCAGCTATTATTTGAAAGAAAATACATTTTGAATTGGACCAATAGTTTTGGCGTTACAGCGAAAAATGTGCCAAAAAACTTAGACTTTACAATAGCACGGGGTTTTAGCGTGCTGGAATCGGTGTTTTACATAACTTTATATAAATTTCATATTTATAGTATGGTAGGAAATTTAGCCAGTTATTTACCACAAGTTAGCCAATCATTGGTGGTCAAACCGTTTGAAAACTATAGATAAGAGCAAAAGAAATGAATAGTGCCAAATTTCTTGCAAATTTGATTTGCTTCAATAATGTACAGAGCTCAAAATATACTAATAGGTACGGTTTCCGAGTTATTCGATCAAACGACTAAGAACACTCGATTTTCCAAGAACATACGTTTACGAAGAACTACATGTTTTCCACGTATTTTGTTCCAGGGTAGTACATATTTCATAACTTTATAACTTGAAATATTATTATTTTTTAATTATGTGGCCGGTATTTATATTATTACTGTCCATATGTATTAATTGGTATTTTTAACATTAAAATTTTAAAACAAGATTATTTTATATTCAAATAATTATATTGTACCATACGTAGGAAGCAATATAATATAATTTCCTTAAATTATTCTAGGGAAAAACTACTTATAAATCAAATAAAAAAGGAAATCATGTTCAAAAAGTTCACTATTGGACGAAAAGGATGTGAGTTTTGAACAATGTCTGCCGGTGTGACGCCTTCACGAGGGTTTTGAATTTTGTCTGCCAGTGCTTAGCCCACTCCAAATTTTGGCAGACAACGTTTTTTGTCATCTAGGGAGTATGCAGTTTCTTGTGTGCTTCAAATAAATCGTCTTCAAATTGTCCACTTTTGGACTGAAGAAACGCGGATTTTGAATTTTGTCTGCCGGTGCTTAGCCCCCTCCAAATTTTGGCAGACAACGTTTTTTGGCACCTAGGGGTTTGCAGTTTCTTGTTTGTTTTAAATAAATCATCTTCAAATAATTCCATATTTTGATATTTGCTTTCCCTTTCGGTGGTCGCCATTTTGAAACGCCCCCACTTTGAGTTGGCAGACAAGTGCAAATTGATTGCTGAGGGTGGACATTTTATAGCTGTATGTCTAAAATTTTTTGGACTATATTTAACATAGTACTGATGTGTTGAAAAAAATTTGTATAAATATTTTCGTTTTTATACTCATCACTTGTATGAATTACGCTATCCAGGTTGTTACCAACCAGGCTAAATTACTAGTTATAGTTTTAGGTATTGAAATTGTTCTATTTAAATGGGAATTTCTTGATACAGTTTGTAAGATGACATGACATTTGAAAGGGGCAGGGGTATAAACGTTTATCTCTATTTTTTGTTGGATTTGAGTTAATGGTGGCATTCAACCAACATTCGATTAAACTTTAGAACACATATTCGTTTCAGGGGAAGTAACGTTTAGATATTAATCACCCTGATAATGGTGATTGAAATTTTCTTGTTCTGGAGAAAAAACGTATAGGTTCCCGGGCGGGTTAGGAAAAAACCTCAATTGCCACGATGCAAGGTGTCTCTCTAAATGGTACACAGATTTGACACTTAAAGTCTAAACAAAGGTTGTTTATTAGACATAAATTTGTACCTTTTCAACAAATTGTACCTTTTATTCCTTTCATCGATTAGTAATGTTCATTTCATGCGATCGAGTGTTTTTGGGTCGAGTTCAGAGTACAGTGAAAATGCGTGTAATATTTATTAATTTTTTTTTTTAAAGCATGTAATAAAAACCCGAGTGTAAAATTAAAGAAAGAAGACTGACCGTTTGAGAGATGACATGAAGAGGATGAGAGCTACCACTTACGAACGTGGAGAAAACTGTGAATGCAAACTTTTTTGTTGTTTTGAGGCCATATAAGTAAACGAGCGAATGGGTATTTTGAAAGAATTTAACGAGATTGGAGAACACGTTGAACTAAGTAAGTACCTATCTGGTCTCATAACTGTTTTACCTGTTATGCTTCGGCGAATTCGGAAATCGGATATTGACTCTAAAACATATCTCTCATGTTATTCATATCGTGTCTGGACATTGGAGGATCCAAGGCATAACATCAGGCAGAGTTCTTTTTTTACCAGAGGTGAGGAAGTGAGGATGAATATATGGATGACCCACCAATAGACGCTGATGACCCAAACTACTAGGGATGAAATTGTTTGTCCACATGATGGAAATACACCATTCATAAACATTATTTTGTGAGAATTTAAATTTTTATCATAACATTCTATGCAATAACAGTTTTTGAACATGGTTATTTTTAACAAATTTTACTATTCAATGGTAAACTTTATTTAGTTGTTTTTACAAAATACATACATATAGACAGAAACATTTGTTCTCTTGGATTTAGATTCACAAAACTTTATTATATTAATTGTAAAATTGACAAATATGCTAAAGCTTCATTTCAAATAAATTTTTATAATTTGTTACAAAGAACTAAAAATATCAGTAAATACCGTGTATTTCTTCAGGAAAACTGGGAACGTTTTAGACTCATAATTCGTTTTTTTTTTTTAATAACTGATAATGTTTAAAGCTATTAATATTCTTTCTTTATAATTATATTTTTAAATAAATATTTTCGCATGTTTAAAAGAAGCGGTTATCGGAATTTAAGATATATTTTTAACCAATGTCTGAATTGAAGTTAGATATTAAATAAGATATTGGAATATTGTCAACAACAAAATCACTAATCATATGAATAAAACCTTGAATTTAACCAAAGCCAAAATAAAAACTTAGACGTCTTAAGATTTTGTTGGTTATTAGCTAGTTTTTTTCTAACTGTTTTATGCCAAAGAGGGAAGGGAACCAACCCCTTCCCAATTAACGCAACATGAATATTCAACTACCACAATAAATACAAGTTCTGAATCTTGGGGGAAACTCTTCCATTTGGGATTATGCAGATGGAGACTGGCATTTAGGTTGTTTGCCACTTTATTTAGGCCAGAAGAGCAGACCACTGGGTAGGGATTTTAAAGCGTTAGGTAAAAAAATGTAAAACAAGACAATGAAGCAGGAAAATAAATGAAAAACCAACATTTCTTGGCTGACCTTCCCCTTCCCTTACCCCAACTTCTCCCCTCTCGAAACAGAAAACAATAAACTGACATAAAATTCTACTCATTAAATATTCAGAATCCTTTTTATCTATCTATGCATCAACGTGCTTTTATAAATACATCTATTTTTAAAGGGTTAAGATAAAAAAAGTAAATATTGAATTGTCCAGAAATAAAGCCACCTTCATGTTTTTAAATAAAACTGTAAAATAAATTATTTGAAAACATTTGTATTACTTAAAGTATGCTTCATTTCTCTTGAAATGTATCTGCTAACCTGTTGGCTCCTCTGAATAGAATTTTGAATCGTTATTGACAGTTTCTGATTTATATCGACTTAAATAAATTTGTTTTGTGTTAAGACATGGTACAGGTCCTTAAAAAAATGGTAGTTAGTAGGCTAGAGGTCAGGAGACAAGAGCGGTTGAGGTAAAGACTCATAACTTAAGAGGGTTTTACACTGCTTCACTTCTGATGTATATCCAAAGTAGATCACTCAGAAAGAATTCATCCTTGTTTATATATTTTCATCCATTTCAGTGTTTTCATCTTCACTGTTCCTCAATTTTGTTTCAGTAGGTGCAAGGAGAACAGGTGGCAGGATGCCTCGCCCAATAGGAAATTGCAGATTACGCCTTTTTCTGTGCATTTCATTTGTTGTAGTCATTACATTGTCCCACAAGCATTTGTACTGGTGATAATAAGTTTTAATAAACAACACCATATGCTTTTCTTGTCACTTGAATGACATTTTATAAAATTTGAATTTAAAATCATAGGTACTAAAATCACGCATTACGGTAGAGAGTCGAGTGTGAAGTAATGAACGGAGCCGAGGAAACGAATAGATCGTTTGCTTACATCTTTCACTGAGCCTCCATCCAGGAAGAATCATCTGTTCGTGGAACGACTCTTTCCTCAAAAGTAAGTAGGGGGTCCACTTATTTCATCATTCATTTTTATTGTACGCTATGGATGAAAGACAATATACACTTGTAAATTTCGATGATTCATCCAAGATCGTCATCCAAAGTGACAAGTGTAAATGGGCCTTAAGCACCAACAATTTCATAACGATGATTTTTTTTGCACACTCACGATATCCTCGCCCTGTATTTAATAAGAAAAATGACTGTGCGGTGGTCTTTCTTGACGTTGTTGGCGCTTTTGACAACATTGGGCCCGATCACATTGTTAGATCGTTAGAAGCAAGAGGTGTTTCACTGGACCTGAGAAACGTTATCGCTACACTCCTATCCAAAAACAAAATTAAAGTTACTGTTGGAGCTCACTCTACCAGCCAGATCAATGTACTGCGAGGAGTTCCCCAAGGCGGCCCGCTCTCTCCCTCGCTGTTTAACTTAGCTATTGATCATCTGTACCAAGACCTTTGTGATCATGATTTCTCAAGACACTTCGGGTACAAGGTGAGAGAGGACCAAGACTGTGTGGTCCTCACAGGATTTACAGATGATCAGGCGGTCTCTGCACGTAATAAGTATGCGGCAGAGAGAATTATAGATAGCACCCAAAGGATACTGGCGGAGATTGGTCTGGCTGTAAATCCACAGAAAAGTATGGGCATTGTGTAGGATAGGGGTGAGATGCAAGCAACGACGCTCTCTCTTGAAAATGGAGATGTCATCCACACGGTAAAGGAAGATGACTCTATTAAATACTTGGGATGCACATTCTCGGGAGAGCTAAGGTTCAGTGAAGAATCAATAGAAAAACTAAATAAAAATTTAGATAAATTAGTAACCTCTTGCCTACTTAAACCGGAACAAAAGCTCAGTGTTGTCAATCAATATGTGTTTCCCGGATTGACATATCCTCTCCAGACTGCACCCCTTACAAAGCTCAGCCCTGCGTTGTTGGATGGTATAGATGTGATGATCCGCAGGAGCATTAAGGCCATTGTTGGACTCCCTTCGAACACCTCAACTGCGATGCTCTACGCTCCGCGGAGGTACCGTGGGTTAGGATTGATCCGCTGTCAATGGGAGGCTCCTTTGCAGCACTGGTTCATTGCTCAGCGACTGTCTAATGTTCCGGACGCTCTGTTCCAGTCCACATTCCATTATGAAAAAGAGATTACTGAATGTGCTAAGAGACTGGGTGTAGATCAGAGCCACCGAAGCGTGAGAGCTCTACGACGGTCGCTGAGAGAGGGCGCTTTTGAGGAATGGGCCAATTGCAGGTGGCAGGGCGTTGGTGTACCTCATTTTAAGGAGACGCCGAGAGCTAATCGATATATTTGTGAAAAACAAATACTTTCGGGGTCTGAATGGACCAACGCCCTAAAACTCAACATCAATTATGCACCCCTGCGTGGAGTCCCAGGTGCCAGCGGACAGATAGGAGAGGTTGGGTCCCTTTGTCGCAAGTGCGGCAAAGAGTCCGAAACACCAGCCCATGTGCTGGGAAAATGTCCCAACAACTCACTCCTGATCACACGCCGTCACCACAGGGTCAAGAATGAATTGATAAGGCTCCTCAAGAATAAAGACTTTACCTGCTTTGACGAGGTATACTGCATCGATACCAACGGGTCCACGAGGTATGCGGATATTGTCGCGTTTATGAAGAACGGACGGACAGCGCTCATAGTGGATCCTACTGTAAGGTATGGAAATAATAACCTCGATCAATCAGGTGAAGTAGAAAGGAAGAAAATGGATATTTATGAAAAATGTATCCCTTTCCTCAAAGAGAAATTCCGCGAGACATTCGGAAATAGAGATTTCTCCGTGAAAGGATTATGGTTTGGGTCTCGCGGAGTCATCCCGGAAAAAACAAGGAGCTTTTTGGAGGACCTTGGCGTGGAGGTGAGGGATATAGCGATAATGGCCGAAAATATAATATTGGACTCCCTGGGAATTATTCACCACCACATACATGGTGCATAGGATGGCCCATTGCAATGTACAGTTATTAAATGTGCATTTATGTATATGAATGTATGGTAGATATGTGAATATTAGGGGGGGATAACATAAAATGAAAGAATAAAGTGAAAGAGGAAAAGAAGCGAAAAAAAAAAAAAAAAAAAGAAAAAAAGGGGAAAAAAAAAAAAAATGTTATTAGTTTGTCTAGTATTAGGTAATATTAGGTAGTATATTATATAATTATAACTAAAGTATGAATTACAGTGTTGTCTTTAATTGGATAGTGCTGTGTTTATAGCAACCCAATAAAGTTGGGCAGCACTATGTTTATTGTTAATTGTTTCAATAAAGCATATATCTCTCTCATACTCTTTGAGTTATATTCCGACGGAGGCTCAACTCGTAAAAAGAAATTATATGAAAATCACATATAAAATTGTGGGTAAAATTTCTAAAGTGTGAAATACTAAAGAGGTTAAAATATTTGTATAGGAAAGGAATAATAAATGTTTAAATCTACAAAAAAAAGCTTAAATATAAAAAGTTTATTAAACACAGGGGCAATTCAATCAAAACAAGAAACCCTGCATTATTTTCCGGACGACCCTATACTATCAGAAAATTCTTTGATTTATATTTCTCATATTGCATATAGTCTACGAACATGACTCAGTAGTTATTTTAAGTTGTTAATAAATTAATTTAATTATGATTTGGAATACAGTTAATTATAATGAGGTTTCTGACATTTATAAAAGTAAAATATGATAAAAATAAAGAAAAAATGTATTTGCCTTTAAAACCAAAAATAAATATTTATATATGGATATATAAATTGAAGAAAATTGAAATAAATGGATTGGTTAGCCACTGATTCGGATGAGATTATTATAAAACGATTGGCCAATACCGGGAGGGGGAGGGGGAAGCCGCTCTGCCAAATCTCCCCTCAGGCTAATCAGCTATTGGCTCAATTTACTACACAGCTCCTTCACCCACTTATCTGCCATATTCAATTTATTTTCCACACTTCTTTCTGTATAAACGTCTCTGAAATCACTGATAGGATACCATAACTTAAACGACATTTAAAAATCAACATATTAATAAAATCACAAAAGTCAAACAATTTTATACATGCAGTCTCGATAGTTCGAGTTGAAAGAAAACGAGATGAGATAGAACTATTCAAAACTTTATCTTTAATTATTTGATATGTATCCTTCTTTTTGATAAACTGGAAATGTTACCTTGGCCAAATAATTTCTTTCGGCAACATGAAGAAAGAACTTGTCGAGAATAATGATAGTGGATGTTGTAAACAAACCAGGAGTTTCTGACAAACGAACTTTTTAGATATAAACACAAATAATTATTGACTTTAATTTTGAAATAATAAAAATGTTACAATAACATTACCGATATATCACGCACAAAAATAAAAGTAAAAATTGTAGACAAGATTTTCCACATAAAACAAAGAGCTGTAGAACGCATTAAGTTTGAAGTGTCCAGAAAAGGCAAAATTAATATTTTAGAAATGAACTGAAGAACAGAATAGGAGTAAAGGATGCTGTAGCAACTGTAATGAGGTAAGCAAACCTTAAATGACAGTGGGCAGGCTATGTATCGTGAATGGACATGAAGGGCTAACATGACAACAATCTGGGATTCTATTAACTCTTCACATGGAGGGAAAACATAAAAGTTTTTATGAGGTCTGTGGCACCGTTTAACCATCAACTCACTTGATATTACTCGCTAGTTGCTCTTAGTATGCGTACTTGCTACATGATATTACTTGCTAGGAATACACATTTAAGAAAGACATATATCACAATTAACCATATTTAAGTACCTTAGGCCGGGTATATTGGAGACTGGGTTGTCGAGCGGGTCGAGCCAAGAAATGTAGGGAGTAGGGCTTCCGGTGGCCTTGCAATTGAGCATAGCCCCGGTGCTGTTGGTGAAGTCGTACCAGTTGGGAGGCTCCTCTGTGAACATTGGTCCTTCCATGTGGACTCCATAGCAGCTTTCTGAAACCAAAATTATTGTCCTTACTTAACCATATTATAGTCATAACTGGCGATAAGTACCCATTAAAGAATATTGAACTATAAACAAAAATAAAATGCAAATGGCCCTGAATCTCGAACTTCAGGTATTTTTGGAATAAGGTTTGGGTCATTGTTCTCCAACCGACATATTTATTTTATAATTAAAGTAAATTCAGAAATTCTCTCACTAACCATTGTTCTTAATCTGATAAAGACCATTCACTTATGCCCTAAAATTGTACCATTATTGAACCGGATTCTTTCAAGATAGGAGATCGCTCTAAATGCAAAGCTACACAAATTTTAAACAGAAATTGTGTGTGAAGCAAGTTGGGAAACTAGGGGATTCGAGTTTATTATTAATGGACAGGTATCTGGCTCGTGCGAAATCAGCATCATAATGGACACCGGTGCGCCGGTCCAAGCAGGGCCGTCCTGAGGTGCACAAATGCATATACTGCTGTTCATGATCATGAATAGTCATTCAGTTGAAATGCAGCAACAATGTTTGTTTTTTTGTTTATTTCGTTTAACGTCACTTTTATGCTGCTATGGCTAATCGGACGATGCTACGGTGGAAATAATGTAATAACGTTTAATTCTAGGTTATTACATCCAAAGTGCATTTTTTTGCTATAATAGTTTATAGTTTATTTGTATGACTGATATAGTACAGAAATTAGCATCAAAGATTCAACTCCAAAAATATAAAGATCTGATTGCTGAAAATTGTTCACCACTCTTAGCTCTAAATGTGATAAAACGTCTTCCTCAAAATATCTTCGGGTTTAGGTAAGAGGGGGGGGGGTGGAAGTCGTATGTTGTTAGCTGTCTGATTTCGGAACTCGGAAAACGTTACTTTTGGCATATATGTACATAAAAAAGCAAAGCAAATTTGCAACAAATTTCATTTAATCCCTTTCTTTCCCATATCATAATTTTAAAGCTGTGGGGGAGGGAAAAATAGAAGATTTTTTACTTGAGGTTAATAGCAGATCGCCGGAATAACACGTTTGTCGGTACTCATTTGGCTTAACTCGGAAACTATTGGTTCGATTCAAATTTATCTTTTTTAATCTAAAAGCTGGCTAAATTTACAATAAGAACTAATATATTAAAGTTTGATCAAGTTCCGTAAAACACCCACGGCAAATTGTTGAGAAACCCGTACTGTTGTGATAACCTCGATTTTTTCAGCATATTTATAGCTATAACTCTGAAAATATTTCTCCTATTCAAAATTTATTTTTTTCATTTTAAAGCTTTTGACATTTGCTATAAGATGCTTTGTATGCAATTTTGATTAAGTCTCGTAAACACACATGCCAGCACGCTGAGTACCCCGTACTGTTGCAGAATTCAGGTTTTTTTCGGAACATTTATCGCTTTACCACCAAAACTATTTGTACTACCCAAAATATACTTACATCTCAAAGTTGATTAAATATTCTATCGGATCCTATATATGAAATTTTTATTGAATTCCGTGAAATACCTATAGCAGTCCATTGAAGATGTCAAAATCGTCACATTTTGCCAAAACATACACATTTAGTGTTTTGGCGTGGGTATTTCACGGAATTTGATCATAATTAAGTATATAAGATCTATTAGTAAATTTAATCAGATTTTAGATGGAAAAAAATGAATTTTGAATCGAACAAATATTTCTGAAGTTATAACGATAAATGTGCAGAAAAAAACGAGGATTTCACAACAGTCAAAATTCTCAACGTTCTGCCGAGGGTGTTTTACAGGTCTTGATCAAACTTTAATATATGATTTCTTATAGGAAAGTTATAAAGTATTCAGAAGAAAAAAGAGAAATTTGAATCGAAGAAATAGTTTCCGAGTTATAGCCAAATGAGTTCCGACAAACGTTATTCCGGAGATCTGCGACTAACCTCAAGTAAAAAATCTTCTATTTTTCCCTCTCCCACATCTCTAAAATTATGATATGGGAAAGGAATAAAATTAAATTTGTTTTGCTTTTTTATGAATATGTATATTTGCTAAAAGTAACGTTTTCCGAGTTCTGAGGTCAAACAGCTAACAACATACGACTTTCATCCCCTCTCTCTCCTAAACCTGAAGACTTTTTATCACATTTAGAGCTAAGGGTGGTGAACAGTTTTCAGCAGTCAGATCTTTTTACTTTTGAATTGAATCTTCGATGCTAATTTCTGTTTTTATTTAATTTAATATTTCTAATATATAATATAATATTTCTTTATTTAATTTCTGTTTCAATGACTTATATAAAGTACATACATATAGAATGTACAAACAACATTTATAAGTGAAAAATATACGTAATGATTACAACTCCAATTTGGTGGTTTTTTTTCGATAATTAATTAATTAATTCGATAATTCGTTGTTCAATAAGTCGAACTGTAGGTAAGTCAAACTATTTTTCAGGGCCATTTGAAGATGTGATAAACAAAAATACACTAATTAACCACTAAAAAGAGAAAAAAAAAATAGTAAAAAACAAAAACCGACTTCAAGATTAAACCTACATATACAAACTTGTACTAAAAAGTAAAACCTAATATTTTAATTGCTTCGAAACATACAGAATTAAATGGCAATCAACAAAATTATCGACACATATATACTTATTCACAATTTATGAACAGTTGTTTTGGAGCCGGTGCTAGCCAAGAAGGGCAGTTTAATTCTGGTATTTTCGGAGTCGGTGTTAATATAAACAAACAGAATTCGAAAAGAAATGGCAACTGTAAAGATCTCCCCACTATTTCATCACATCCACACCGCTGTTTCGGGCTATTCAAAAGTTTGTTGCAAGGGCAGAATTAAACTGCCCTTCTTGGCTAACACCAACTCCAAAAAAACTGTTCATAAATTGTGAATAGGTATGTAAGTATAGGTAATTTCCTTGATTGCCATTTAATTCTCTTTGTTTTGAAGTAATTTAAATATTATTTTTTACTTTTTAGTACAAGTTTGTATATATATAGGTTTAGTCTTGAAGTAGATTTTTGTTATTAACTAATTTTTATTTATTAATTTCTGAATATCGGAAAAAATTTTATTTCTTATTTTTTTATAACAATTTAGAAGCCCTGTTTGGTCTTATGTACAATATGAGCTTCAGCGATTTAAGTAGTTTTCTTACTAGTTTTTTTTTAAATTTATAATGTTAGCAACTGTAGCAATAAAATATAATAATATAATATATAATATAAAATAAAGAAATATTACATAAAATATAATAATTTTGACTCATTGCATTGACAGACAAACCTTTGATACAAACAAATTTTATAAAGAACTAAATATATAAATTGAGATAAGAAAATAATGGTTAAGGTAAGAGTAGTCACATTTAGCTAAGAGCGGTATAATTCCAACGATATGTTGAAAGTTGTGCGAAAAATAAATTTTATAAATATGAATATTACAAATAATATATGGAAGAAAGTAAACCGTTCTCTGACAGAAAATTGTGTAAATTTGTCAAATTTTAAGTCATTATATAAAGATCTTTTCGGGTGGATTTAGATACATATCTAATGTGGTTTTATAAACGTGATTTTATTCTCTGTATAAAAGTACAAACATAATTAGAATCAAATATTGGAAAAAGAAAATACATAATAAACAAATAAAGTAATATACCTGTATAAAAGAATTAAATTACACGTTAATCTTTCAAAGTAAAAGAAACAGTTAGTAACAATAAACAGATGGTTATAGATGCACTCTTTAAAATCACATAGTAGCTCACATGTTAGGTGTTAGCCAACATTACATCTCCTCCATTGAAGATGATTCCGAGAGAAAGGAAGCAGCTTATTGGAATGGATGAAATTTGAAATCTTCTTTTTCTTTCCGCTTGCAACTTCATAAAAAGACTGTGAAATTTGCCTGACGATTGGGAAAGGTCCAATACGGGTCTAATTTTTTTCGATTCAATTTACTTCCATTAGATATGTACACTAAATCACCAACCTGGAAATTATGTTGGCGTCGATTCTTATCTATGCTGTTCTTTTTAATTTGGAAACTTCTCATAGAATTCTGGAAAGCAATTTTTCGGTCTTGTTCAAGAGTTGGTTTCTCGTTTTCCTGAAGAGGTGATATAGAAGTCTTCTTTCCGAGCAGTAGGTATGATGGGGCAAAGTCAGTGGAGCTATGAATGGTGTTATTATACTCTTGAACACATTGCTGAGCAAGAGTTGACCAATTTTTTTTATTATTATAACTGTTAATTTAGCATCTCAGGCGATTTACTAATGTTTGATTTATGAAACGTTCATTAAGCCCATTTGACTCCGGATTATCGATACAAGCGATAACAATTTCTATTCCATATTTTCCTAAATATTTTTTAAATCAGTTGAATTTATACCTGTATACTGGTCGGCGAGTAAGATGGAAATCTTATGTTTGTTTTTTTAATTGGTTGAAGCAGATTTATAAAAACCTGAGCGTTCTGTCCTTTTGAAGTAGAAATCCACGCATATCGGGTAAAATGTTCTACTAAGATTTGCATATATCGTTTAGGAGAACGGTGACCTGCAAAACCTCCAACACTATCGAGTGACATAATCTGGAAAGGTTCAGTAGCTGGTCCCAGATTTGATAACAGGCCAATAGCACGACTACAACGAACCTTGTTCTCAATACAAATTTGGCATGTCTTATAGAAGGAATGTACAGCGAAATAGTAGTGTGGTCTGGTTGTAGCGATCATCTGTTGTGGATCTATATGACCATAATGTTGGTGGACGAGTTCAACTATTTCTTCTCCCAATGCTGAAGAAACGAAAATTCTTGATTTTCCTTATACATTCTTTAATATTATACCCCCGGGACTTTGCAACAAATCAATGGAAATTTGAGGCATCCAAGGACGCCCAGGAGAGACCCCCACGGCATTGGTTACAAGTATTAGTGCCGGTCTCGACATCAAATTAAACATAGAAGGATTTTGACCTAGTGGAGCGTCGGAGGACCAGGAAAGATGCGCGACCACCGCCTGTAATCGCACGATTCGTCAGAAAATCTCTGAGGGACGATCTAATACAGAGGAGAAAAGTCAAGAGGGACTTTTCGACGCGCGATAGACGGCAGGAGAATGACTCCCACCGGATATATCTTAGCGAGAAGATGACTCCGACCAACAGGCATCTGTATTGGCTCGCCCGTCATAAGAGATCAACCGGCAAATTAAAATATGTCTGGTTATCGGGAGGGCGTGTGCGGTGCCATAAGGAAGACGGCCATCCAGTAATCTTCATAGACCAGGCTCAGGACCTGGATGTTTTCGCCTGACCGTCTGGAATTCTTTTCCTATCTGCACTTCCTTGGTCTACAACCTCTGCTAATGAAACCAGTGTATTCGTTATTTTTTTTTGTTTTTCAATTACACTTGCCAGATTAGTTTTCAGTTTTTGATTTATTGGTATCACTACGATATTACTTTTAATCAATTAACGCTCATTTTTCTTTACTGTTTTCACTTGTTTATGTATCTTTATCTCTTATTTTATTTTTATTTGATTTTTTCTTCTTCTTCATCTCTTCTTTACCAACTCATCACACTTTCATCCTATACTATTCTTACATATTCACCTGTTACTACTTTTACTTTCCATTATTGTAAATATTTCTACTTCTATATATACTTTGTATATATCATTTTCAGGCACGAGAAAGCCGAAAATTCTATAAGGGAGTCAAAATATTAAGGGAGGGCTTTCAACAACAGACGGAACTATGCCTAGACCAAAACGGAAACCTTCTCACTGAGAGTGACCAAATAAAAAGTAGGTGGCAGCAGTACTTTAAAGAATTGTTAAATCCTGAGACATGCAACAATCACCTTCACCAGACGGACCAACCCGACAAGGATGAAGATATTGATGAGGAGGTCCCACCTGACAAAGAAGAAATAACAGAAATAATTCTATCACTAAAAAATAATAAGTCCCCAGGACCTGACGAAATTCCGTCAGAGCTATTAAAATACGCAGGAGAAGAAACCTGGGAAGAGATCTTCAAGGTAATATGGGACATCTGGATAGAAGAAAAAATTCCGTTCGACTGGAGGGAGGCTACTATAGTCCCTATACATAAGAAGGGAAATAAACTAAAATGTGAGAATTACAGGGGCATAGCACTACTACCAGCAGTCTATAAAGTCCTGTCTGTGGCGATATGTCGGAGGCTGGTGGAAAGGAGTGAACGAATACTCGGAGAATATCAGAGTGGCTTCCGTCCAGGACGATCAACTACGGACCACCTATTTTCTATTAGGCAAATGCTTGAAAAGACGTATGAATATAACGTCGATCTGCACCATATCTTCATTGATTTCAGACAGGCGTATGATAGTGTCGATAGAGGAAAGCTGCTGGAAGCGTTACGGGCACTCGGAATACCAGAAAAACTAATTAGATTGACAAGAATGACATTAGAAGGAACAAGGGCCAAAGTAAAAACCAGAGTAGGCATCTCGGAAAGCTTTGAAGTTAATAGTGGCTTGAGACAGGGGGACCCGTTATCGCCTGTGCTGTTCAATCTCGCCCTAGAAGTAGCGATCCGAGGAATAAAGATGAACCCAGGATGCACTATTTACAATGGCCTTACACAGCACATGGCATATGCTGATGATGTAGTTATCACAGGTAGAACCGAAACAGCATTGGCCGGTGCTGTTAAAGAATTCAGGACAGCAGCACTCAATTTGGGTCTCGAAATAAACATGGACAAGACCAAATATATGAAAACCTCCAGACAGTCAGAGGGAAGAAGAGATACGGTTGATGTGGGGGAGGACACGTTTCACTGCTGTAGTACATTTAAATACCTGGGAGGAGTCGTAACGGAGAAGAACAATCTGGATGTTGAAATAAAGAGTAGAATGGTTGCAGGGACCAGATGTTTTTATACAATACAAAAAGCTCTCCATTGTAAAACTCTCTCAAGGAAGGCAAAACTGTTGATTTATAAATCTATAATAAGACCAATTGTGATGTATGGCAGTGAGACGTGGACTCTCACTAAAGATACCGGAAGAGCACTGCTGGTCTGGGAGAGAAGAATATTAAGAAGGATTTTTGGTGCTGTGAGAGAGGAGCACAGGTGGCGGATAAGAACCAACGCCGAGATTGCGCTATTATACGGTGAGCCTGATATACTCAGTGCCATTAAGAAAGGCAGGCTTAGATGGTTGGGACACGTCGAAAGAATGGAACCCAACAGGCTACCAAAGAAAATGTTTGATGGCACGCCAGGAGGAAAAAGGAAGAGAGGCAGACCCAGGCGCAGGTGGATCGATGACCTGGAGGAGGATTTGCGGAAGCTAGGGATACGGAATTGGAGAAACCTGGCGAAGGAACGAGAGGAATGGAGAAGGATGGTGGCAGAGGCCCAGGTCCTGCAAGGACTGTAGCGCCCAAGAACAACAACAACAACATATATCATTTTACTTTGTTCTTATCATCGAAATGTATTTTTTCTTCTTGGCGTCTTCTACTGTTTCTCATTTTCAGCGTCATCCTTTTACTTACTGCCCTATGTTTCCCTAACTCCTTCCCAATATGACTAACATCCTAACTGCCTGTCACATAAACTCACAATCCCTACCATCCCATTACGATGAGTTCCTAGAATTTTTTACCCAAAATTTTTACCACATCATTGCAGTCACTCCATCATTCGTCATGACCGGGTTAACCAGACCGGCGGTGGAGTAGCGCTTTAGGTCCATGATTGCCTGAAGTCTCGTATCCTTTTTCTTTCACCTCCTTCAAATCTCCCAAACATTGAGTCCTTATTTGATGAAATATCCATTAATGCCCATCCTCTCCTGTATGTAGTGGTTTACCGTCCCCCACATGCTCCCTTTGACCAATCATTCGACTCTAACCTTTACCATTATGTTCCTCTCTACTCCAATATAATCATCTCCGGTGACCTGAATGCCAATCTCCTATCTGACTCCTATGACAAAATCTACCTTGAAAACCTTTTTTCTTCCCTTCACCTTTTTATTGTACCATTCAATCCCACCCACCACTCCCGCGGGTCCGACACATGGTTGGACCTGCATGTCATAGATTCTCCTAAAAACCTTCTTTCCTCAAGTCAACGCCCTGTTTCTTTCCTATCCTCTCATGACCTGATACAAATATCATATGATATCCCAACACCTCGGTTCCTTCCTAAAACAATCTCCTTCCGTAACATAGACTCCCTTACCCGAGATAAGATTTTATCCGATCTCGAAACCATAGATTGGAATCCAATCTACTCCTGCTCCTCAATTGATACCATGGTTGAATTACTCACCACCAATCTCCTATCCATCCTTGATACCCATGCTCCTCTTGAAACCTCAACATTTCGCCGGCGTCGCCCTGCTCCTTGGATGAACCAAGATATTAATGATTTACAAAGAAGACGCGAGGCTGCCCGAAGACGCTTCAGACGCACCAGGCTTGAAGATGACTATCAAGCGTTTAAGTTTCTTAAAAATTTAACAAAATCCACGTTCCGGTGAACTAAATCCAATTTCTTCCACGAAGCCCTTTCATCTGCACCCGATCCTAAATCCAAATGGCTGCTCCTCTGCAAACTTTCCTTGTGTGATCCTCCTAGTTCCTCTCCCTCGGGAGTCTTTCCTGTCACTCCAGATGAGTTAAACTCCTATTTCATCTGCTCCTTTTCGACCCTTCCAGCCCTTACCTCCGCCAGCATTTAACGACAATAATTTTTACTTTTCTTATATCACTCCCTCTGATCTAATTACCTGTATTATGAAGTCTCAATCCAACTCATCTGGTTTAGACGGCATTCCTGTTAAATTATTGAAATTATACCTTCCTGATATCCTTCCGGTTCTCCTCTTCATATATAATTTTTCCCTCCAAAACTCTGTATTTCCCACTTCCTGAAAAAAGCCTTAATTCATCCCATCAACAAGAACCCAAACCCTATATCCCCAAAAAACTTCCGCCCTATATCCATACTTTCCAACCTTTCTAAGCCCCTAGAAAGATTGGTGTAATCCCAAATTTCTAATTTCCTAGAAGATTCCAAGTTACTCGATCCTTTCCAATCTGGTTTCCGTCCCGGCTTCTCAACACAATCTGCCCTGATTAAAATTATCACTGACATCTAAACAGAGATGGACAGAAAAGAACTGACGATCCTGATCGTCTTTGATTTCTCTAAAGCATTCGATTCCGTAGACCATAATATCCTTTTTTCCAAATTGAAATCATTGAACTTTTCCTACAGCTCCCTCCTTTGGTTTCAATCTTTCCTTTCCCACCGCACCCAAGCAGTCGCCACTCCTAACTAGGGCCTATCCTCTTTCCTCACTCTTCAGTTAGGAGTAGCTCAAGGTTCGAGCATTTCCCCTCTACTGTTTAATTCCTACATCAATGATCCTCCCCATTCAATTTACCATTGTTCCCACCATCTTTATGCCGATGACTTCCAAATTTACTTCTCCTTTCCTCTATCCGAAATGTTAGCTGCGTTTGCCAAAATTCAGGAAGACCTAGACGAAATCTGTGCCTGGGCAAATCTGAACAAATTAACGTTAAACGCAGCTAAAACTCAAGCAATTGCCATAGGATCACATTCCCTTCTCCATTCAAATGCCAACTTTCCCACTTTATTCCTTAATGGTCATCCAATAACTTTCCATTCCTCTGTTAAAAATTTAGGCCTAACCATTGATCAAACCCTCTCCTGGAAATCCCATATTGCACAAATCTCCCGAAGGTCAATCGGTATCCTAAACTATTTCACCGCTCCCGTCACCTCCTTCCCCTACCCATACGCAAACTTCTAGTATCCTCCCTTATCTTCCCCCAATTCGACAATGGTTGCGTGATATATGGTGGGCTTTCGACGGTTCTTGAAGACAGATTAAAACGCATCATGAATTGCTTCATTAGGTTTGTCTTCGGAACTTCGAGACGTTCCCATGTTTGGCATCTCTACACTGAGTTAAATTGGCTTTTCCCCTCCTTCCGCAGAAAATACTTCCTAGGCACCTACCTATTCCAAGTTATCAACACCCGTCACCCTCCCTTTATTCACAGTAGCCTGAAATTCAAGTCTGCTATCAAATCACTGCCTACAAGATATCGTCTTTCCGATCTTTCCAACGTTCCTTCCTTGTCCGATCCTCTACTCTTTGGAATTCCCTCCCCCCCTATATCCGCAAAGCTTCTTCCCTTGGAACATTCAAAACACTACTCTTTCACCATCTTCTTTCCCTCCAACCCGACGCTCTCCAATTATTAGGATGTATGTACTATTTATGTAATCGTCTAAATTAATTACTAAGAACTACAGACATGGAACATTAGCAAAAATTATAGTTTGACTATGATAATGTTTTGATTTCTTGTAATGATAATTTTTGATTTTTTATCTTTTATTTTTGTTTAAGTTTCTGTTTGTTTGTTTTCTCTTCTGCAATTTTGTTTACAATATTAACCTCTATTTTGTATATTTATTTTTTCATTCTCTTTTTACTAATAGTTTTTTCTTTTTCTTGTTTTTCTCTGTATTTTTTTTTTCATACATATTTGTATTTAAATTTACCTATGTTATTTTATTTTTAACAGCCTCTCAGCCAGTTATGATCTTACTTTGTATTATTTAATGTTATTCTTAAGGGACTTTGTCCCATAATAAAGTTTTATTTCTATTCTACTCTATTATAATAAATGAAAACGAAATTTAAAATGCAAAACAATTTGAAGGAACTAATTGTAGGCGGAGCTGCAATATCTTAATTGTCTTCAAACAACTCTGCCGTTTTCTTCGTGAATTTTGAAAATGTACCATGATTTTGTGCCCACAAGAGTCATTGATAAGTGTAGTGTGGAATATATTTAGAATCTTAGCGTCAACTTCAGTTATCTGTTCTTATGTTTGTTTTTCACAGAATAAGTTCCTGGCCGTATTGCCATCGTTTGACCTTCCAAATCCTGGCTTAGTTTTGTCAACAATAATTTCAAGTTTCTGATGAGGATGATCTTCTTTTTTTAGCTTGTCTTCCTCTCCTCGAGCTTGCCATTTTTTGATGAGCAATTTATAACTAATAAAGAGCGCTCTCAAATATTCGTATCCATCAATGAAGTACAGACAATCCGAAATTGAATCGTGAAACACCGACTGGAGCTGCGTACAATTTTTTCAGGTCATTAAAATCTTGAGAAGTGAGGACACACAAAAAGCAACTTTGAGTTAATATTTTATCCGCTAGAGAGTTATAAATTTTCCGATCCATCGTTGTACACAACATTTCTTGTTGGATTTGGGTAAGATTTACTATATCTGAAGTCTCCACTTCACAAACCGCGTGTCTTGATGCTTCTTTGCGAGTCTTTAAATATTTATTATAGAATCACAAAAATAACAAAAAAAAATTTGTAAAAAAATAGTCTTAGAAAATGATCAGTAAAAAGGGGCAACTTGGGGCAAATTTTTCTTTCACATTATATTTACCAGATAGTATCTCTAAAGTACCACACAGGGCCCGCGATTCAACTGTGCTCAACATAAAAGATATGAGTTAATTAATAACGACATTGCATTAAAAAAAACTTGAAATTAAGGGTTCTATAAATTATAAAAGAATAATTTAAAATTTTCGAAAAGGTTGCCATAATTATAGAATAGAATAGAAAAACAAATTTTATTCTGGGACAAAGTCCCTTAAGAATAATAGTTACATGACAGAACTTAAGTTATATCTGGCCTAGAGATGATAAATTAGATATTAAAATAAAATAATTAAAATTAAATACAATTTTACAATAAAATAAGTAATAAAATGAAACAAAAATCTATACGCATATATAAACACATACACGCTACATACATACATAAACTATATTTACAATCAGTAGAAGAAAAAATATTATATAAGAAATTGATTAAACAATATATTTTTGATGTTGAATCTAGTAAAGGATGAAGAAAATAAAATGATGAAAAAAGAGTAAAAATGAAAATTATTTCAATGATAGACAAAACATTATGATATAAAGATGTTTAAACAGGCTAAACTTTTATATCTGATATCCTTGGGTGAAATTTATTAAAGCATCTATATAATTAGATAGCATCCGACTGGAGGGAGGAAAGGTGGTGGAAGAGGAGTGTTTTAAAAGTTCCCAGGGAGGATGCATTACGAATAGGAGGAAAAGAATTCCAAAGAATAGCGGAACGGGCAAGAAAGGAACTTTGGAAAGCAGTAGTTCTGTAGGATGGGGTGTTGAGATCGGAGAGACGGGACCTTGTATGCAATGATTGGATTGAGGACTTGAAATGTAGGATATTGTGAATATACGGAGGGATATGTGTGTTAAGAACTAGGAAGAGGAATGTACCAAGGAAATAATTTCTACGGAAGGAAGGGAAAAACCAATTTAACTGGGTGTAAAGATGCGACACATGGGAGCGTCTCGAGGTTCCAAAAACAAACCTTATGAAACAGTTCACGATACGCTTTAATCTATCTTCAAGAATCATCGAGAGCCCACCATAAATCACACATCCATAGTCGAATTGGGGGAATATGAGGGAGGATACTAAGAGTTTACGTGTGGATAGAGGAAGTAGGTGTCGGGAACGGTGGAATAATTTTAGGATGCCAATCGATCGTCGGGTGATTTGAGCAATGTGGGGTTTCCAGGAAAGGGTTTGATCGATTGTTAAACCTAGGTTTTTAACAGAGGAGAGGAAAGCTATAGGGTGACCATTTAGGAATAAAGTAGGGAAGTTGGTATTCGATCGAAGGAGGGAATGGTATCCGATTGCAATTGCTTGAGTTTTAGCTGCATTTAAACTCAATTTATTCAGGAATGCCCAGGCCCAGATTTCATCCAGGTCTTGCTGAATTTTGGAAAATGCAGTTGATAACTCGGCTGGAGGAAAGGAAAGATAAATTTGAGAATCATCGGCGTAAAGGTGGTAGGAACGATTATGGATGGAGTTAGGAAGATCATTTATATAGGAATTAAACAAGAGAGAAGAAATGCTGGATCCTTGAGCTACGCCTGATCGCAAAGTGAGGAAAGAGGATGAACCTTTGTTGGGAATGGTAACTGAAAGAGAACGGTGAGAAAGGAATGAATGAAATCACATGAGAGCGCTATTGGAGAAGTTTAGAGATTTCAGTTTGGAAAAGAGGATTGTGTGGTGTAAGGAATCGAAGGCCTTGGAAAAGTCTAGGAGTATGAGGATGGTTAATTCTTTTTTATCCATTGCAGCCTGGATGTCACTGATGATTTTGGTGAGAGCGGATTGAGTAGAATGGCCGGGGCGGAAACCGGATTGGAACGGGTCAAGTAAATTGGAATCTTCGAGGTAATTGGAGATCTGGGATTGCACTAATCTTTCTAGGGGCTTAGAGAGGTTAGAAAGTATGGAGATCGGTCGGTAATCTTCCCCCATCCCAAGGTTGTGGGATTTGGGTTCTTGACTATAGGGTGGATTAGGGCCTTTTTCAATTGGTGGGAAATACAGAATTCTGGAGGGAAAAATTATATATGAAGAGGAGAACCGGTAGGATTTTAGGAAGGCATAATTTTATCAATTTGACAGGAATACCGTCTAATTCAGTTGAATTGGTGTGGGATTTCATAATGGAGGGAATGAGGTCCGTGGGAGAGATATAAGGAAAACAAAAGTGATTATCATTGAATGCAGGAAGTAAAAGGGGCAACTGAGGGGATGGATATGGTGTAGATGAAGAGGTAGAGGCAAAATAGGAATTTAAATAGTTAGGTCTGACAGGAGGGACTCCCGAGGGAGAGGAACTAGGGGTATTTTGAACGAGAGAAAGTTTACGGAGGAACTGCCATTTGGATTTGGAATCAGGGGCGGATGAGACGGCTTCGTGGAAGTAAATGGATTTCGTTCGCCGGATGGTAGCTTGGGTTGAATTGTGGAGAACCTTAAAAGCACGGTAATCATCATCAAGTCTAGTGCGTCTAAAACGTCTTCGGGCAGCCTCACGTCTTCTTTGCAGGTCTTTTATTTCTAGGTTCATCGACGGAGCAGGCCGGCGGCGACGAAACGTACAGGTTTTGAGAGGAGCATGGGTATCAAGGATGGAAAGGAGATTTTCAGTTAGTAATTCAACCATAGTGTCAATAGAGGAACAGGAGTAGATATGATTCCAATCTAGGATTTTGAGGTCAGGTAAAATTTTGTCTCGCGTGAGGGATTTTATATTGCGGAAAGTAATTGTTTTGGGGAGGAGCGATGGGATTGGGATATCGTAAGAAATTTGTATTAGGTCGTGAGAGGACAGAAACGTAACAGGCTGCTGAAATGAGGAAAGGAGTTTTTTTGGGGAGTCTATGACATGCAAGTCCAACCAGGTGTCGGACCCACGGGAGTGATGGGTGGGGTTAAACGGAAAAATGAAGAGGTGAAGGGAAGAAAAAAGGTTTTCTAGATACGTTTTGTCATAAGAGTCAGAAAGGAGATTGGTATTTAGGTCACCAGAAATGATTATATTGGAATAGAGAGGAACATAATTGTAGAGGTTTGATTCAAAGGATTGGTCAAAAGGAACATGAGGTGGACGATACGTCACTACATACAGGAGGGAATGGAAATTAAAGGATATTTCAACAAATAGGTACTCAATGTTTGGGAGATTTGAAGGAGGAGAAAGATGCAGGACACGGGACTTCAGGCTGTCATGAACATATAGTGATACTCCGCCTCCGGTCTGGTTAATCCGGTCGTGACGGATGATGGAGTAATTAGGGAGGGTAACCAAGGAAGAAGGAATATAAGGTTTAAGCCAGGCATCATAAACAGCAATGATGTGGTAAAAATTTTGGGTGAAGAACTCTAGGAATTCATCATAGTGAGCTGTCAGGGATTGAGAGTTTATGTGACAGGCAGTTAGGATATTAGTCATATTGGAAGGAGTAAGGGAAATATAGGACAGTAAATAAAAGGATGACGCTATAAATGAGATTAAGTTGTAGATGCCGTGAGAAAGAATAACATATTAATAATAGGAGGTTAACTAAATATGATAATGTAGCAAAGAGATATGAATACCTAAATGCATATGATAATGTAAAATTAAAATATAAGTAATAATAAGCAGATGAATAATTATAATAGAAAGTTAGGTAATTATAGATATGTAAATAAGTGATAAATGAGAGTAAACAAATAAGAGCAATAAACATTAAACAATTAAAAATAATATAATAGTTATACCGCTGGTAAAAAAAATGAAAGCTTTCTTCAAAATGAGACATGACATAAAAGAAACAAATAGAAACAAAAAACACCTTGAATTCAATGACAAAATGCAAAAAAG
Source organism: Euschistus heros (assembly GCA_003667255.2). Taxonomy (NCBI): domain Eukaryota; kingdom Metazoa; phylum Arthropoda; class Insecta; order Hemiptera; family Pentatomidae; genus Euschistus; species Euschistus heros. The sequence goes on from RCWM02000319.1 coordinate 69,803, forward strand.
ACTGTAGAGGCACGGGCAGGTGATGAGTACCGAGAGGTCAGCCGAAGACATCCAGGTCCAGAGGCTGGTCTATGTAGATCACGGGCTGGCCATCATCCTTTCGGCAGCGAAATCTTCCTCCCGCGAACCACACGTACTTAAGTTTCTCGGCTGATCTCTTCTGACGGGCGAGCCAGTACAGATGCCTGTTGGTCGGGGTCATCTCCTCGCTAAGATATATCCGGTGGGAGTCATTTTCCTGCCAGCCAATATCGCGCGTTGAGAAGTCCCTCTTGACTTGTCTTTTCTGTACTAATTCGTTCCTTATAGATTGCCGAACGAAGCGCGCTATCACGGGCGGAGGTCGCGGGTCATCTTTTCTGGTCCTTCGGCGTTCTACCAGGTCAAAGTCTTCGACATTGAGCTTAATGCCAAGACCGGCACCTACACATGTCACCAGTGCTGGGGGGGTCTCTCCAGGGCGTACAGGGATGCCGCGAATTTCTAATGATCTATTTAATAAACCCTGCTCTGCTTTGTTCAATATTACTTCCATCTGGCCTACTTTAGCCTTTAAAGTTTTGTTTTCACTAATTAAGTCTTGAATGAATTTATTTTGACCCTCAAGGTTGTTCTCGATTTTAGTAAGTCTCTCACTTAGCTCAAAGTTCAGGTCCCCGCACTTGTCTAAAGAATTTTTTATTATTTTTATTTCCTCTCCCAGTCGATTAACAGCCGCGAGAATGTCAGTTCCCGATGGCTCAGGAGATTTTTCATGACTTTTCTTTTTGGATATATCACAGTTGTGACATGTCCATGGTTTATTAGTTTTCTTCATTGCTTCTAATTCCTTCTCATTCAAGTCGAAACACCGGGCGTGAAATAATAGTTTACATTTTTGACATGAAATATTATTCTTATCGTCTCTTGAAATATTTTGTTCACATTTTAGGCACTGATCCATTTTGAATAAAGTTAAATTGCTCGTGAACGACGGTTAAAAATATTTATTTACTATTTAGTAAATAGGAGTTAATGCCCTTAGGATTTCACTTCTGATAAGCTGTGTGACCTTAATCTGTTTACAACTGATTTAAAGTTATCAATGAAGCCTTCACTGTTTCACTCAACTGTTTATACTATTTTAATGAATGAATCGGAAACGAAACGAAAAAAAAAAAAAAAAAAAAAAAAAAACTGAAAAATTAACGAAAGAAAAGTGCTAAATAGAAGATAAATTACAGAGCTGCTCACTGCTTGCCCTCTCTGGCCAGACATGTCAAATTAACAGACAAGTTCACAAGGTGGCAGAATTAATGTTAATAAATACTAGTTTACCTTTTATTTCAGCTCTTCTTTTGATTGGATTATTTTTTTTTTATGTCTCGAACAAAAAAAATTAGCTTAATTCCAATTCATTTCAACATAGTATGATTTTGTAGGTTTTGACCTTAAATATTGGTCAGTGATCAGTGTGCATCGTCGGAATATTTGAGGGATGTGAGAGGGTGGGGGCTGTTGGCTACTAAATCAAACTTAGCAACATTGTAATGGGAACATGGGAAAGGGAACGATGAGATACAGTGACCATTGCAGGCCAGCTAGCGCACCACCTCCTCCCTACTGCAGCAGGCAATAACATATTTTAGAAAAACATTTTTACTCATTTCGAGCCTTTTTTTTTTCAATAGAATACCATTACAGTGGAACATGAAATTGCATGATGGGACATTTCATTTATTTTCCTGAATACTGAAATTATTACTTGATTTATTTATTTTCTTATGTGTCATTTTATATCGGTGGTTGTGGTTAAGAGTCCATTACCTTGAAAACGAGTTAACTATTAACCTTTAATACAGGATTTTTAATATTTGCGTTGTGAAAAATTGGTCTTTGTGCTTATTAATAAGGTCATAAAGTATCTATTTTGGTGGAAGTAGTAGTTTTAGAGTAATTACAGGATTTTTGGAGAAAAATCCTATTAGAAATTCCCAACTGAAAAGTGCCCGATTTTGATTTAGGGACTTCTTTATGACTGCCAAGGATATATTTGTGTGTGTGTGTGTGTGTGTGTGTGTGTGTGTGTGTGTAATTGTATACGTATATACAATATAACAATTGTATACGTATCGTTAGAACGTGATTTATTCAATAATAGTAAGAAATTAAATTATACGTAAATTTAACAGTAATTTAAAGCAGTTTATAACCAAATAGGTTATAGAAGGTTTCAAGATAAAGTAATAATAACAGATGATTAATAATAAACATATGATTGAAGTTTTCTCAAGTAACCTTACACCTCGCTCCTTGAGGTCGCTTTTTGAGGCGGCGACGCACAGTGGGACGAATGGCCCAAATTCCCCGACATGTACGAAAAATTAAAATGATTTTATTTCAATACCTGACCACTTTGCACCATCTTCTAACCTCTTAGGAATAAAAAAATGTGGGAATGTTCAAGAAATACGTTATGAAAATGCTTTGATATAAAAAAGTAATGAAAATTGATATAAAAAAGCACAAAATCGTATCTAGTGATTATGATTGTTCCTGTAACTTTTTTAATTTTATTGCTAATTAAATCTCAAATAACAAATTACTTTCTGGTTCGTACAGGTCTATTCAAACTAAGAAGAAAATTATTAGTAATGGTTTTATCATTAGGATCTTATAAACCAAAAATATTGAAGTAACTTTCAGGGTATTTCGACTACATTATTGCGTGTTGAAGAAAACGTCCAAATTTGTCCAAAAAATGGATTTCATAGATTTTTACCTTAGGTATTTAGTAAGATAAATACGTTCCATTATTTTCTGAATACATCCGAATTAACCCGTGGTTAGCCGTAGTTAATATACTTCTAATGTTGTAACTCGACCTAGTTATACCATCAACCTTTATTTTTGTTTGTACCTTTCCTAGTTATGAAAAACAAAACAATATTTGTAATTTTTAGTTTAGAACTGTATTTTGTTAATTTCAAAATATTTAGTCTTATTTTAGCCATTTTTTTTTCTTAAGTTTTTCCACCATTGCAGTAATGGTAACAGGCAACCTGCAATGGGTGCGTATATTTCTACGCACATTTTTACATATATTTCTCGACATAATGCATATCTTAATAAATACTTATTTAAACTATTTCTATAATAATACATGAAATATTTTTAGAAGAATACTTAAATAATTTAACTTTAATTTAAAATAATTGAGTTAAGATGAAATTTAAGCAATAATTATCAAATGAATTTATAAGCTAATTGATAAAAAGAATAAGGATTAAAGAAAAAACAAATGAATAAAAAAAAATATAAATGAATAAAAGTATATCTTTTCCGTGCTTAAGTATCTTATGCATAGTTACTGGCATATAATACGAGCCGTATTTGTTTACAAAATGTTCAGCTGTTTCTATCGCAAACTTCTCAATTTTTTTAACATTTATACTTTTCCGTGAGGCAATAGTTTGCACAATAACTCCAAATCATATAACTATATATTCGACGATGCCGGTAATTTTTGATGTCAGTTTCGGGCCTTGAGAAAACTTTCAGTATTGTCATTTTCGGATGGGGACAATATTCAAAATAATTGCTACTTATTAGGCTTCTGATAAACCGCAATTTGTTTAATTTTTAGAAAATCCGATCGACGAAAAAGGCATAACCCACATAACGATAAACTGATTGATTTGCAGATTTTTTGAATTTGATAGGGCGCATCAAAAATCATAGAAAATAATATCTCTGGAATCAAAACAGGAACAAACGAAAATTGGATTTTTTGGACACACTATTGGTTAACAGAGCAAAATCCTAAAATTATAGGAAAAAACAGACTTCAGATTCGAATTTTACACCCTTGAAAACATACTCATATAAAATTTGAAGTCGATGAAATAATTTTTAGAGGCTCAAAATGCAATGTCCAGAAAAAACGCCGTTTCTTACCACTGTGTGGCGGGAAGTAAGGAAGGAGCTTGCTGGAGTGGAACAAGCTGGAGATCTTCTTCCTCGCTGGCGCTCTTTTCTTCGTAGAATGAAGAGGAAATCTGTTTCACGACTGGTAATGGTCCGATTCAAACTGGATCAAGCTTGTTGTGATTCAACTTATTTCCATTTTTGACATAAACCAAATCACCAAGGTTGAAAGTATGTTCTTGTCTGTTCTTATCAATGCGTTTCTTGATCATGTTAAAGCTACTCGTTGAATTTTGAATGGCTATCTTGCGATCTTCTTCTAAAGAGGATGGAGTGTTCCCATCACAAGTGGAGATAAGGGAAATTTTTGGCCTAGCAATAGATAAGATGGTGCAAAATGGGTGGAACTGTGAAGGGCATTATTATATTCCTTTACCCATTCTTCTGTCAAAGTTGACCATGTTCTTCTAGTGTCATCATTGATCTTACATCACAGTCTATTAAATAAAGTTTGATTTAATCGTTCATTTAATCCATTGGATGCGTGATTGTCAACTCACGTGAAAACGATCGGAGTTCCAACACTATTCAATTATTTGAGAAATTCGGCTGAGTTTATGTCTGTATATTGGCCAGCCAGGAGAATTGAGATATTATTTTGTTTAACTATGGGATTGAGCAAGTTCATGAAGTCTTCAGCAGTTTGACCCTTTTTTGTTGAGATTCATACATATCTTGTGAAGTGGTCAACGAGGATGTGCATGTACCATTTGGAAGAGTGGTTCCCTCCGAAACATACGACACTATCGAGCGACATGTTCTGGAAAGGTTTTGTGGCTGGACCGAGACAGGAGAGGCACGACTCCGAGAGAGAGGCACGACTCCGACGAACTTTGTTATTGTCGAGGGTGACAGTGTTGTTTACTTTTTGTTGTGTTTTGTTGGGTATGTTGTGAATTTCTATATAATGTCCAATCACACGCAGCAATAATAAAGAGAGGCTATGTTTTATATTTAAACGGTCGAGACTGCCGTAGTTATTAAATATATATATATTTTTATTCGTTTAATTTTGTGTTATTTAAATTGATTGTTAATTAATTGCTATTATGGTGTTTATGGTTATACAGCTCACATTTGTATGATGTTTCATTTATTTATTGTTGCTGAGCATATATTTATTTTACGTCTAACAGTTATATTATATAAAATGTTTGTATTGATAATTCATACATAATTATTCGTACAGTGTGTATGATCGACATGTATAAATAATTATTAATGCTCGGGGGGTTCCCAGCTCTTCAGACACGTTTGTGGTGATCACGTAACATACCACCTGTCCTTCTCAAGATAAGCTAGTGAGAATAAGATAAGACATTGGAGGAAAGAGTCAAGCCGCCCTCACAACAGAGGCGATATGATGTGACCCATGGCTTTACCGATTTTTTTATTGCTTTCAACTTGTTTGGTGGGCTTTCATTCCACGTGCATTCCTAATTTTTAATTATTTTAATTTTAAGGGGATGGCTCGTTTCTTGGGATGTTAAAATAGCAATGCAGTGTCTGCAAGTTCGTTGCCAATAATTCCAATGTGACTTGGTAACCAGATAAAGTCGATCAACTTTCCCAAATTTTGCAGTATACTGAGGTAGTAGTGGATTTTTAGGATGACTGGATGTTTGGGGTATATGTTATTTAAACCTTTTAATGAACTTAGCGAATCTGTTACTATTGTGATGTTGTTTTGCTTTATTGATTTGGAGTAGTGAAGTGCTGATGCTATTCCATTAAATTCTGCTGTATATATACTGCATAATTTGTATAATTTTATTTTATGACAAAGGAAGATGCAGCTGAATCGTCAGATTTAGATCCGTCAGAATAGATTACGAAAGGTTCAGGTATGTTTTGAAGTAGACGGGAAAATTCGGATTTGAGAATGAGAGGTATTATTTTTTTGAAAGTCGGGTTAAATGAAGGAGTGTTTAGGGCGATCTGATTGTCGATGTGCTTCTTGTTTGTACACAGGTAGTTCTTTGAGGAATGTTATAGCTGTATTTTCTCTTTCTGATAAAAGGAGTGTTGTATTCGAAATTTTTCCAAATTCTTTGGTGAATCTGGGTTTAAAAATGCATTTGTAAGCTGGGTGTTCGGGATAAGGTAGAAGTTTGGAGATATAGTTAATTTCTAACTTTTTCCGTCTAAATGAAATGGGCGGTATTCCTGCTTCACAACACAAACTAAGAATAGGACTAGTTCGAAATAGCCATATCCTTCGAATTAGAACTAGTTTGAAATAGCCATAGTCTAGTTCGGAGCACATGAAATGAAATGAAATGAAAAATACACTTTATTCTGGGACAGACTGTCCCCTAAGAATAACCAAAGTGCACAACAAAAGGTAAAATTGTCTGGCTGAGCTTAGTTAAATAAGCACATCAGTAGTACAATTAAATTAGGAGAAAAAAAGTAGAAAGAAGGAATAAAAAACAAAAAATTAAAAACTAAAGTTAAGTAAAAAAAAAATAGATAAATAAATAAAAACAATCAACAGTAAACATTTTAACACACTTGTGTACATTTACATATTATTTACATTTTTGTGGAAGATTGAAGATCGAAGAGATGGATAAATAAAAGATGTTGGAAAGAAGTTAAGGAAGAGGCTTTGCGAATAAGAATAGGTAAGGAATTGCAAAAAGAGGTAGCACGGATAACGAAGGATTTTTCAAAGGAGGCAGTTCTATGTGAGGGGGTATATAGGTTGGAAGGTTGGGATCTTGTATTCAGGTGGTGAATGGAGGAACGCAGTATAAGTAGGTCTAGGACATAGGAAGGTTTATTGGTTTTTAATGACTGGAATAGGAAAGTGCCGAGGAAGTATTGCCATCGAAAATCGGGGAAAAGCCACCCTAGCTCTTTGTACCGGCAAGATACGTAAGACCGTCTGTCGAACCCAAAGATAAATCTTATGAAACAATTCATTAGTCTCCTTAGTCTCATCTCTAGCTCAACAGACAGCCCCCCATACACCAAGGACCCGTAATCAAAGTCAATCCAAATGTCTTTGGAGCTGTTTGAGGATCATGATAGATTTTCTGGTTATTTGGGAAATATGGTTATTCCAAGAAAAGTGTTGATCAAAAGAGATTTCGAGGTTTTCGATGGAAATTTGAAATTGAATTGTAAGGTTATGGAGGTAAAGTAATGGATAGTAAAGGAGGGAATTAAGGGTAGGTTTTGAACCGATAAGGACAGCCTTGTTTTTCTCTGAATTCAGGCGTAGCTTATTTTTCACTGTCCGTCTGCTGATGCTCTCAATATCATCCTGAATCTTACGAGATGCTTCGAACATGTCTGAAAGATGAAAGGATAGGTAGATTTGGAGGTCGTCGGGAGTGGCGTATAACTTGGGGTAGGTCATTAATACAAGCAGAGAAGAGGATTGGTGACAGGGAGGATACTTGAGGAACACCTCTTTTTAAAGGTAGTGAGGATGAGGGAGGTTTGTTGGGAGTGATAACTGTTTGGGAACGGTGAGACAAGAAGGAGCGGAACCACCTTCAAGCACTGTTGGATAGGGAAAGGTTATGTAGTTTGAAGAGGAGAATTGTATGATCGACGCAACAAACGCTTTTGAAAAATCGAATAGGACAAGGATTGCTATTTGCTGTTGGTCCATGGAGGAATGGAGGTCTTGGGTTATCTTTAATAGGGAAGATTGAGTGGAGTATCCTGAACGGAAGCCTGATTGGAGGGGAGTGAGGAGATCTTTGTGCTCGAGGTAGGTAGTGAGTTGTGAATGGACTAATCTTTCCAGTGGTTTTGACAGGTTTGACAGAAGGGAAATATGCCTAAAATGGGAAGCTAAGGAGGGGGAGGAGGTTTTATTCAGGGGGCGCACAAGGACATTTTTCAGGCAGAGTAAAAAGTTGTAAATGTGTAAAAGGGCGGGAAGACTGAGTTTAATCATTTTTACTGGATTTTGATCAACACCATAATCATTGTTTCAGGATTTGAGCACGGAGGTGATTAGGGCATTAGGAAGAATATGAAGAAAGTAGAAGTTATCGGGATTGAATGGGGTTTGAGAAATAGGATGTGTTGGGGGTAAGGGATTAATTTGTGGCTCGTTAGGAAGGGGGTTAACGAAAAAAATAGTTTATCAGGGGAAATAGGGAAGTTGGTACAGGGGGTGGAGCCGGCAATAGAGAATTTTCTTAGGATTTTCCACTTAGACTTGGGATCAGGAGCTTGAGATAGGATATTATTGAAATACTGTGACTTTGCACGTCGCAATGAAGACTGAGCAAGGTTTCGGAGATGTTTGAATGTGAAGTAGTCCTCTAGAATTCGAGTTCACTTGAAGCGCCTCCTAGCAGCATCTCTTCTCTTCATTGATTCTCTGATTTCTGAGCTAAACCAGGGAGCGGGGGGCCGTCGGAAAGTGGATGTCTTAAGTGGTGCTAGGTGATTAAGGAATGAAAGGAGATTTGATGAAAGGCATTCAACCATCTCATCGATGGAGTAGGAAAAAAATACGGGCTCTAAGGATTGGGATAACGTGTCAAGTAAAGGATCTATGCTTTCAGGAGTTAAAGAGTCAAGATTTAGCCAGGAAATCTGCTTAGGGATGTGGATGGGTGTGTAAATATGATAGGATATTTGAATGAGATTATGGTAAGACAGAAATGGCATTGGATGTTGGGAAGACGAGAGTAGATTTTTAGGTGAGTCAATGATTATCTGGTCTAGTAATGTATCCGTAAACTGGGTATTATGGGTCGGTTGAAAAGGAACAATGAATAGGTTAAGAGAGTAAATCAATTCTAGTAAGTATGTCCTGTCAGGAGAGCCAGAAAGTAGATTAGTGTTGAGGTCACCTGCTATTATTATGTTATTATACAATGGTACGTATGTCAGGAAAGAGGAGGGCGGTAGACTACGACGTAAAGGAGTAAGGATGAGTTAAAGGAGATTTCTGTGAATATATATTCTATGTGTGGATAATCAGGAGAGGGTGATTTGGATAGGGTTTTAACTCTCATGCTATCATGAACGTATTAGCCGACTCCTCCACCTTTTCGGTCCGCACGGTCATGACGAATGAGTGTATATTCAGGTATGTTTACTGAGGAAGAAGGGATACTTGGTTTGAGCCAGGTTTCTGATACGGCGATTATATGGTAGGAATTATGAAGGAAGTGGTGAAGGAATTCATCATAATGAGCAATGAGGGATTGGGAATTAACGTGACATGTTAAAAGGATATTAGTCATGAGAGGAGAGGGAAGAAAGTAAATTATAGGAAAGCACATGATGTACTGGGAAAGTAATTAAGGAAAAAGGAACATTTGGTGGTTTTTTTTCTAAAAAAAATAAAAAATATAAATATCGAATATAAATTTAAGAATTTAAACATTGAGAGCCAAAAAAAGAATTAATAAACAATAGAAAAGTATGTGAAACTGAAAATTAGAAAAATAAATTCCTGAATTGAAAATAAATAAAAACATTCTTCTGTGATAAAAATAAAAAATTAAAATTCCTGAACTAAAAACAAATAAAAACATTCTTCTTTGGTAAACATAAAAAAAAATCTAAAAAATAAAAATAAAAATGAAATTGGGTAGGAACTGTAAATTGAGAGTCAGTCAAAAATGTCTGTCTTTTTTTTCATTTATGAAGACTACTACCCAGTAGTCCAGTAGTCACCCGACCATCATTGGGCCGAAATCTCACACGTCCTCCTGCGAACCACACGTATTTAATCCTGCCGAAACCTTCTTTTGTCTCGCCAGGCAGTAGAGATGTCGATTATTGTGCGAGGAGACTTCTTTGCCTTTTATAACAGTGCTATTTGGTCTTAGTGATGTCGACATGCACAATGGGCATTGCCATTTTCTTTTCTGTTTTTAACTCTCTGTCACGTTGGCACATTTGCCGTGGTAAATAATTTTACACGCAGTGCACGCTATGGTCAATTTGTCGTCCCTGGTGACAGTGGTATTGCAGACCGGCACTGAGTCATATTGTGATATTGTTAGTACTTAAATACAGTGGAAGGGATAAGTGAGAGTGGGGAGAGGTCTTATTTTGTCGGGTACTGACTATTCTGATAATATAAGCTTGCGATCCTACCTGTAATACGGCTATTAATAATTATTGCTGAGCCTTGATTTCAGTTGTTATAAATCTTAACTAACTAATGCCTCGTATAATAGCAGAAATCAGCTAGTTAGGTAAAACTGATAAAGAACTATTGGTTTAAAATGAAAAAAAAAAAAAAAAAAAAAAAAAAAAAAAATTGAAAATGAGAATATACAAATGTGCAGTTGGTAAAGGCTAGAGACTGACTGATTTGGCTAGAGCGCAAATTATAGTACGATATATTTTTATTAATGTTAGCCTGTAGGAACCCCATGAGGTACCACTAAGGTATTTTAATATGGTTAGTCTCTTTGTGGATGTTGATTTTAGAATGGAGATGTGAGAGTCCCAAGTTAATCTACGGTATAATATCATTCCTTTAAAATCTATGAGTGTTTGTGTAGGGTATTATGGAATTTCCTAGACGGAGTTCAGGAGAGAGAGGAGTGTTTCTTTTACGACTGAAATTAAGACATCTACACTTTTCGGTGCAGAATTGAAGGCCAATGGATATGGACCAGCAACACAATCTATTTACAGCTTCCTGTAGTTTATTTTTAATGTTTAAATATTCTCAGAGCGATAAATTATGGCCAAGTCATCAGCGAACAATAACAGCTTGACACCTCTCGGTAAGTTAAATCCCAGGTCGTTTAATGCCAGGCAAAACAGGGATGGACTGAGGACACAACCCTGAGGAACACCGTTGACCTTTTTCTGAGTATTTGATATTTCACAGCCTATTTTAACTCTAAAGTGGCGATTGAATAGAAATTGTCTATTATAAGTGAAAATACGTCCTCTGATTCCAGCGGATGATAGTTTATTGAGAATTGTGCGGTGTTTGATGTTATCAAAGGCCTTTTTTAAATCAAAGAATATCATCTGTTGAGAATTGATGAAGGAATATCGGGCTTCGGCCTATTATATGACCAGGTGATATTAGTGGACCTTCCCTTACGGAAACCGGACTGGAATGATTGTAGTAAATTTTTATTTTCTATCATCCACATTAGTCTTTTATTTACCATTCGTTCCATAATCTTACTAAGGCAGCTTGTAACAAATATGGGTCGATAGCTGCTTGGGATTCTTTTACCAGGTATGCAAGTTTAAAATGTCGTTTATTTCTTAAAATATATACACAGTAATTTAAAAAAAAGTATAATATATTTTATTCAAAGTACTGACCCTCGCTTTCTACACATTTTGTCCATCTCTCGGGCAATATATGGATACCATTCCAAAAGAATGCTTCATCTTTATTTGAAATCCATTCATCGAGCCATTTTCGTACGTTTTCGAAATTGTTGAAGTGTTGCTCCGCCAATGAGTGTCCCATCGATGAGAAGAGGTGATAATCAGAAGGCGCCAGGTCAGGTGAATACGGCGGGTGGGGTAGGAGTTCCCAACCAAGCGAAGAAATCGCTTCCTTAGTCAATCTGGCTGAATGTGCAGGAGCGTTATCATGCTGAAGAATGACTTTGGCGTGCCTGTGAGCCCATTCTGGGCGTTTTTTCGATCAATGCGTGACTCAAATTGATCATTTGTTGTCGGTAGCGCTCGGTATTGACTGTTTCGCCGGGTTTGAGAAGCTCGTAGTAGACTACTCCCTTCTGATCCCACCACACACACAGCATTGTCTTCTTCCCAAAACGATCCGGTCTTGCACTCGATGTGGATGGTTGTCCTGGCGTTACCCATGATTTTTTTTTCGTTTGGGATTCTGAAAATAAATCCATTTTTCATCGCCAGTTACAACTCGATGCAAAAAACCCTTTCTTTCGTGGCGTAAAAGCAGCATTTCGCACACAGTTTTTCGTTTTTTTTCCATCTGTCGTTCGTCCAATTCATGTGGAACCCATTTTCCAACCTTTTGAATCTTTCCCATAGCTCTCAGGCGATCGGAAATGGCTTGCCTAGTGACATTCAACTGTTCTGCCATCATTTGTTGGGTTTGGGTATTGTCTTCGTCTAATAAAGATTGCAATTCGAAGTCCTCAAACTTTTTTGGTCGATTTTCTCGTTTTTGATCAGTAACATCAAAATCACCACGTTTGAAACTTTTAAACCAACGTTCACATGTCCTGACGGTTGGAGCAACATCGCCATAAGTCTCAACAAGAATTCGATGACATTCAGATGCCTTTTTCTTTTGATTAAATAAGAAAATCATGACATGCCGCAAATGCTCTTTATTTGGCTTAAAATTAGACATTTTTAACACCAAAGAAAGGTATGATACGTCCACGTAAACGACTTAAAAACAACTGACTTTTGTAAACAAATGACTAACAAACAAAATAGCGTTTAGAGATAAGCAAATCCTTCAATAGGCTAAGAGCGCATTCTATTGGAATTAAAACGACATTTTAAACTTGCATACCTGGTATCTTTTCCGGTTTTTAGAATCGGGATTATTATTGAGTTACGCCATGTTTTTGTAGTGTCCAGTTCGCCAGACATGATTATAAAATTCAAGTCGCCATTTTTGAGTATCAGCTGGCAGGTTTTTTGCCGAAGAATAGCAGGAAGACTGAGTTTCATCATTTTTACTGGAATTTGATCAACACCATAATCATTGGTTCGGGATTTGAGTACGGAAGTGATTAGGTCATTGGGAAGAATATGAAGAAAGTAGAAGTTATCGGGGTTGAATGGGGTTTGAGAAATAGGGTGTGTGGGGGGTAAAGGATTAATTTTTGGCTCGTTAGGAAGGGGGTTAGCGAAAAAATAGTTAAGTTCATCAGGGAAAATAGGGAAGTTGGTGCAGGAGGTGGAGCCGGCAATAGAGAATTTTCTTAGGATTTTCCACTTAGACGTGGGATCAGGAGCTTGGGATAGGATATTATTGAAATACTGTGACTTGGCACGTCGCAATGAAGACTGAGCAAGGTTTCGGAGATGCTTGAATGTGAAGTAGTCCTCTGGAATTCGAGTTCACTTGAAGCGCCTCCTAGCAGCATCTCTTCTCTTCATCAATTCTCTGATTTCTGAGCTAAACCAGGGAGCGGGGGGCCGTCGGAAAGTGGATGTCTTAAGTGGTGCTAGGTGATTAAGGAATGAAAGGAGATTTGATGAGAGGCATTCAACCATCTCATCGATGGAGTAGGAAGAAAATACGGGCTCTAAGGAGTGGGATAACGTGTCAAGTAAAGGATCTATGCTTTTAGGAGTTAAAGAGTCAAGATTTAGATTTAAATTACACCTAAATACAACAGTAAGTTACAGCAAACAACAATTAAAATAGGTTCTTAAAATCCTCTCTAACTTACTTTAAAGATCATCTATTTCTTTACCTGTTTAATTTTCAATCTTCCTAGCATATATAATATGTAAAATATGAATACTGAGAGGAAGAAACATCTATGTACTAAAAGAAATAAAACAAGTCTGATCTGAGAAAGAAATACCCGAAAAAAATATTAAACAGTGAAGAGTTAAGAAAAATGCCACAGAAGAATATCCGCTATAAGCATACTATTTTTTTTTTTTTTTTTTTTTTTTTTTTTTTTTTTTTTTTTTTTTTTCTACGAGACCACAGGCTCGTAGCTATTTTTCGGTGAGGATCTTCTTCTTTCTCTTCCAGAATTCTTTCATTTTCTGACTATGAGCCAGCTTTCTCTCCTCTGTCCATTTGGTCTCTGTGGTCTTCTTACTGGTAAGGGACACTGGGAAAACTCCCTGTCAGATAGCTTGTCGGAACTGCAGTCGGTCTTGTGTTTTATGCTGTGGGATCCCTAGTTGTTCCAGATCTGACTTCACCGATGTTATCCACTTGTTCTTGGGAGCCTTACTTCTACCTGCCACAGTAAATATCCTGTTTGTTAATCTTTTGGGATTCATGCGGGTCAGGTCGCCTTTTCCTTATGCATGTCAGGATATCCTCCTGATGTTTATACAGCTCATCATTGAGCCGTATCCTATAGGTGCCATTCTTTTCCTTGACTGGTCCCAGTATTCTCCTCAGGATTTTCCTCTCCTTGATCTCTAGCTTCCTGAATGGACCTTTCCTGGTCATTACAAGGCACTCGGAGGCATACAGAACAGCTGGTTTTACTACAGTGTTATAATGTCTTATTTTGAGATTTTTGGAGAGGCATTTAGATGAGTGGACATCTCGGCAGAAGTGATATATGAACATACTATTATTATTATTATTATTATTATTATTTTTTTTTTAATATAAGCCCATCTAGGAGCGCGTTTATGACCAGCTCCTTTGGATGTCTTCCTTTGTTCCCAATACTTCCTGAGACCAGCCAATAGTTTTTCCTTTTTCTCTTCTGTCATGGATTTTCTACTAGTTTCAAGTTTTGGTAGTGGGGACCAAGATTTCTCCATACTTCTAAATTTCGACCGATCCAACACATCAAGGTCAGAAATTCCAGCAGAATTTAGGTCTTCTTGAACATCATTAAGCCACAGACTTCGAGTCTTGCAGCTTTTAACTAGCGAGATCTTCTTGGTAAGCCTATTGTTGTGCATTCTTAGCAGGTGCCCATAGTATTCCAGCCGCCTACGTCGCATACTAGTGTTGGCTGTTTCCAATTGCCGGTACCATTCCTGATTCATCTATAGTCTGCAGGATCTGTGAGAACTCTCGGTCCATGAATTTTCCTGAGAATACGTCTTCCGATTTTTCGAGATCATCCAAGGGGCCCTTTTTGTTCATTAGTATGGTTTCAGCTGCATATAAGAACTGGGGCCTTACTACATTATTTATTTATTGTTCGCTGTACCTTGCCTTCAGGAAATACAGGTTTAGGCAATATTTACTTTCAATATTGCCAAAATATCAAAACGTATGTGTATATAATTACAATATAAAACTTATAAAATGTAACAGTACAAAATATATAACATTCAACGCAATGACAATATATAATTACAATATTAGCTATACAAAATAACAATAAATATAATTACAATAAAAATATCAATTGTGGTCCACGTTTTGTGGGCACGACTATAAAAAGATGGCTTGTGGGGACTGCACAAAATAAGAGATAATTCATCTATTAAAGATTCAATTATTTTCTCCCGGGAATCGGTGCGATTATTTAAACCCCACGTCGGACTATGGGCGTTCGTGTCTCCGAATACAATGAAAGGGTGCGGTAATTCGAGCAGAAGTTCTTTTAAATCTTCGTATGTAATTATTTCTAAAGGAGGTAAATAGTACATACGGTTAACTGAACGTGAAGGTGAACAATTGCTGCGGCTGCTTCTATTTTTGAGGATAGGTTTAATGCTGTGTAACTAATTCCCTTTTTAAATGCCAACAATACCCCCCCCCCCTCCAGCTAGCATATGTGTTTGTTTATGCAGTTATAAGATGAGTTTAAGATAGATTGATGGGCTTTAAGATGGGTTTCTTGTAGTGATATAATTGAGGGACAATAGTTTGATAATAGTAGTTTTAAGTCATTGTAGTGTTGATAAACACCATCACAGTTTCAATTAGGAATTATCATATTTTGTTTGTGAAATATATGAAAAATGAGATTGTGTTTATTAAAATTTTGACTTTGTAATTGAGATTATGTAATCTAGTTTGTAGTGAAGTTGAAATGAGATCTATGTGGATGAATTTTTCAGGAACTGTTCTAGGATATGAGCATTACGAGTAAAACGGTTTCGAAGGGGTTTGGATTTGAGATGGACATATAAATCTTTTAGTATAGCTATCAATCTAGTTACGTCCTTTGTTACGATTAGCGCACTGCTTACGGGGTCTTTAGTAGTTATGGAGTCATCTAGAAAGCTGTGCAATTGGTAAAAATTTAGAATGTAACTTTCTTTATCTTTGTCAATGATTTCTTTTAAGGGTAAGAGTTGTTCGTATGATGTGTGGTTTTGTGGAGTGAGAGGTGTTTCGGTGAATTGTGTTTGTTCTTGTGTTTTCTTGTCTGTTTGTACCTTGTTTTCCTGCTTCATGTTTAACTGGGAGGACTGACATTTCCTTCAGACTCAGAAGAATATAACATCTTATCTGAGGAACGTATCTTCGGTTCTTCTGTTAGTTCTGTTACATCTGGAAGGAAATCTTGATTGTGCCCTGAGTGTTGTTCTTTTTCTGAATTGGCGTCTTTGTTTTTTATTACAACCGGTGATGGAGTATTTGTTTCTTTTATTTCTTTAGATTTAACCATTGGGCAAGCAGATGTGTGGTGTGTCCGGTGTTTTGATATCAATAACAAGCTCCTGTGTCTTCTGCTAAAAATACTCTGTAATTTAAACCTTCGTCGTATATAGTTAACGATTGAGGTAAAAAATGAGCTGTTTCAGGTGTTACGTAAACTTGTCTACGAGAGCTAAGTGGAAATTAGGTGCAGCTGATTGGAACAAATATACACAATTATGAAATGAAATGAAAAAATAAACTTTATTCTGGGACTTACTGTCCCCTAAGAATATAAATAATGCACAGTTAAAAGTACAATAGTCTGCAATGTATATATATGTATCATATATATATATATATATATATATATATATATATATATATATATATATATATATATATATACACACACATACATACACACACACACACACACACACACACACACAAACACACATATATATATATGTATCTTCTTCGAAATCCAAAATTATATTAATTTGGCCAAATTGACAAAAACTATAAAATACATCACAGCAAATGCGGACTGGAATACTTTTGAAAGTAATTTAAATTATCAACTTACAAAACAATTTCTACTCTGCTCCAATGAATCCTACACCATCGATGAACTGCAAGAAAATATTATTAATGTAATTAATAATATGGACACTAATGTAATTTCTAGAAAGTTGACCTCAGCAATTATTAAAGCATCAAATATGTCATTCAGAATCTCAAACAGAAGACATAATAATAAACAGTACAAGCAGGTACCCTGGTGGAACGAAGAACTGACAAAGTTGCGTAAAACGACTAACAAACTTAGAAAAGAATATCAAAAAATTAAAGATAACCAAGAACTTAGAAATGCCGCCAAAAACAATTACTTGACCAGTAAACACACCTATCAAAACCAAATTAAACAATCGAAACTAGATACATATTGTAACAATGCAAAACCATGGGATTGGACTTATAAATGGGCGGCTGGGAAAATTAGAAACCCTTTGCTCTTAAAAACTATTATAACAACTGATAAAAATTACACGAATGACATACACGGAACATTAAAACATATCATGAATGATCTAATTAACGAGGATACTCGAGATTCAGACAATTACGAGCATAAAATAACAAGATCAAATGTTTTAAAACCTCCTGAAACACCTGTTGACTTACCGATAGAAAATCAAGAAATTTGTAATGCAATAGAACTACTGAAAAAACAAAAAATCTTCTGGATATGATGGAATCACACCAACAATTTTTCAAAATTTTTTTGAAATAATGCCAAAATTACTTCTAAACGTTTATAAATTATTTTATCAAAGAAAAGAAATTCCTGACAATTGGAAAATTGGACTCTTAGTTTTAATACCAAAACCATTAAGTGATAAGCTAAGACCTATCAGCATGCTTCCAATCATGAGCAAAATTATGGATAGCATTATTAAAAACAGACTAGTTTATTTTCTTCTTAAAAATAATATAATAAATAAGCATCAATTTGCCTTTTTACCAAGGACAGGTACACTAAATGCATTGCAATTCCTAAATTTGCATATTACTGATGCTTTAGACAAAAAAGATCAACTGTTAGCTATTAGTCTAGATATCAAAGGAGCATTTGACAATGTTTGGTGGCCTGCTATCCTTTATAACTTGAAACAATATAACTGTCCTCAAGACTTATATTTATTAATTAAAAGTTTCCTCGATAACAGACGTATACTACTAAAAACAAATACATTAACTTACTCAAAATCGTTGACAATAGGGACGCCACAAGGATCAGGAATTTCACCCATTTTATGGAATATTTTAATAAATACAATATTTGATCTAAATTTACCGAACGAAATTAAATTACTAAGTTATGCCGATGATATACTTCTTTTAATCAGAGGGCGATGTTTTAAAAACTTACCAGAACCCGCAAATTCAGCACTACAAAAAATATCAGATTGGACAAAAAAAATAACAAATTAAAACTAAACACATTGAAATGTAAATATATCATTTTTAGCAGAAAAAGGAATATACCGGACCTAAACCTACATATAGACAAAGAGAGAATCGAAAGAACGGAAACACTGACCTTTTTAGGCGTGCTATTCGACAAAAAACTAAAATGGACACAACATATTGAAAAAAAATATACAATACAACTTTAAAAACCATCAACTCTCTCACTATTGCTGCACGGACAACTTGGGGCTTAAAAGCTGATTCTCTGAAAATTATCTATGAGGCAGTATTGATTCCAAAGATGCTATATGCGGCACCAATTTGGCATAAAGCTATTCAGAAAAAATGCAACCTTCAAAAATTACAGAAGTTACAACGGCTCATAGGAATCAAGATAGTAAAAGGATACAAAACTATATCACATGATGCAGCATGTGTTTTAGCCGGCATGATACCTATAGATTTAAAAATAAACGAAATAGTGAAATTCACATCAATAAAATTAGATAGTTGTGACTACGGAACTATCTTAAAAGATTCAATAGATTACGAGACTAAACCTTCACACTGGCTACACCCTGCGATACACGCGAAAATTAATACACAGTTAACACAGATTGCAGAGAAACCTGCAGACGTTACTAATATATTCACAGACGGAAGTAAAGAAGGGGACAATGTAGGCTGTGCTTGGTTACTTTGGGACAAGAGAGAAAACATGATAAGTGCTAAATATAAGCTGGGTGCAACTTGTTCCAATAACCAAGCAGAAAAATATGCAGTCTTAAAAGCAACAGAATTCCTCCTTGATCTTCCTACTAACGTACACCACGACATTGTAATATTGACAGATAACATGACTCTAATACAATCCATACTTAATCCTAATATTCATGACCAACTAACTGAAATCATTAGACAAAATATATACACACTTATTTTATCAAACATCAATATCGACACAAAATGGGTTAAGGGGCATTCTGGCATTGACGGAAATGAAATGGCTGACACCTTAGCAAAAGAGGCAGCCAAAAGTCAACTATTTCCGTCATATAAGAAAACACCACTATCATTTCTCAAACATGATATTAAACAAAACATAATATCAATTTGGAATGATCGCTGGTTTAAATCAACATACTGATCAATAATTTCAACATACTCAAATCCACACATTACAAACTGACACAGGTCTTAACAGAACATGGACAAACTAAAGCATATCTAAAAAGGTTTAATTTAATAAACAGTAACATATGTACTTATGACGGACGAGAACATACATTTAAACACATAATTTACGACTGCTTATTATATGACAGACAAAGATCCAAACTAATTATGACGCTGTTTTTCAAAGGTGAAAATTGGCCTGTGACAGTATATGACTTGTACAACAAATACAGAGCTGAATTTACAAAATTTATCTACAGCTTGGACTTTGACCAACTGACCAAGGACTGAGAAGGTGGAAGGACATTTCATGAAAAATCCTTTAAATAGTTAAAATTATGGGCTAAAATCAGCCATGAACCATATTTTTTTTTTTTTTTTTATTTCTAATTTTCGTATTCAATTTGTAATGTTTTATTTGTTTCTTTTATATTATGTTCAATTGTTCAATGATCTGAATTATTTTAATAATATTATTGTAAAAGTTTCAATGTAAATGTAATTATGCCAATTAAGGTACGTAGTATACATTTGTATGGAACGTACAACCTAAATAAACGGTCCTTTCAAAGGGTTACTTTAAAAGGAAAAAAAATAAAAAAAATATATATATATATACACACATACATACACACACACACACACAAACATATATATATATATATATATATATATATATATATATATATATATATATATATATATATATATATATATATATATATATATATATACAAAAGAGATATATAAAAAAAAATGAAAATGAAAAATACATTTTATTCTTGGGCCGTTGCCCCTTAAGAATAATTATAATGTACAATTATTGGCGGCCTAGCTGCCGCATGTATAATTTAGAAATATAATAAAGGCAAGGAAATACAATTAAGGAATTTAAATTACAACATAAAGTAATAAAATTAATAATACATGTTTCAAAATATCACATGAAAAACAAATTACATCTTAAGGTTAGAAATTTAAAATTAGCTACAAAAACAAATTAGTAAAAAGCAAAAAAAAATATTCAATGAAAAAATACAGTAGACAAAGCTAAGAAATATAAATTACTCGGAAAAATAATGTATCTTGTCTGATAAAATAATATAATTATGCTGAAACCAATTATACAAATTTAATGTAATAGTATTAAAATAATTCTTCATTGATATGACTATTAGATTGAGTTTCTAATAAGTAAACGAAAAGACGGGATTTGAAGCTATTATGAGTGGAGGAATGGTGAATGATGGAAAGGAGGGAGTTCCAGAAGTTCGAAGCTCTAGAAATAAAGGAACGTTTGAAGGATGTTGTTTTAAAGGAAGTTAGGTAGAGGTCTGAGGAACGGGATCTGGTTTTGCGGGAACTCACAGATGATTTTAATGTTAATGCTTTCAGGATATAGGGAGGTAACTGAGAGGAAAGTGATTTGTAAAGGAACGAACCAAGGAAGTATTGTCTTCGAAAGGAGGGAAATAACCATTTTAATCTTGTGTAGTGGTGAGATACATGGTCATAACGTGATATCCCTAGAACGAACTCAGGCAACAGTTCATGAGCTTCTTCAATCTTGCGTCCTGAGATGCAGAGAGGCCTCCGTACACCACACTACCATAATCAAAATGGGGGAATATGAGGGAAGAAATTAATAGTTGACGAGTTGATTGAGGGAGGAATTTACGGGAGCGGTTTAGGAGTTGAAGAGTGGAAATTGTTCGGCGGATAATAAGGGAAACATGATCATTCCAGGAAAGGGTTTGGTCAAAGATAATGCCGAGGTTCGTAACGGAATTTTTTTTTTTAAATACAAAATTGCATCCTCGCAATTTTTTATTTGATTAATTACATGCTGCCTCACTCAAGGGCAATGAGTAATATTGATGACAGTGACTCATTCATTCAATATGTACACTGATATAAAATAAATAAAGTAAGAAAATAAACAACTTTTAAGTAAACAACTTAAAGATACAAGAAATAAAATAATATATACAAGAAGTAAGATAAAATGTACAAGAAATAGAAAATAGTAAATAAAATAAGAATAAAGAAGAAAAGAAAGAGTCATAACTGCATTCATACTCTATATACAATATTCACAAACACTCCGAGGAACACCCCGATCCAAGCCTGCCCCCCAGTTTGAAAGGCAAGCCGGGCTCAGAGAGTTCCCTGCGCTGTTCTATCAGCTGCATCACTGATATAATCCAGTGGAGGCTGAGAGAGAGCGCTATGGCACAGTCGCACATGACTTGAGTGGAGAAAGCTGGCCATTGCCAGCACTCCAATAATAACTATTTACAATAAATCTCGGGGCCATTGCCGTTTTAATCTACGAGGTGGATTATAAGGATGCATGGAACTGGATAGTGAATGAGCAAGTGGATTGGGATGGTTGGAAAGGTTTTGATGGAATTTGGAAAATTTAAGGGGTATCAGGTCAAGAACAAAAGGTATATTGAGATCATTATGTTGGGTTTTGTTGGATACATAATATGGAGCATTTACAGTAGTACGAAGGACTTTTGATTGGAAGGATTGAATGCGTTTGATATTCGATTGTTTTGCTGTCCCCCACAGTTCAAGTCCATAGGTCCGAATAGGTTTAATGATGGTTTTGTATATGAGGAGTTTGTTTTGTATGGAGAGTTGGGATGTCCTATTTAGTAGTCTATACAATTGGCTGAAGCGTCTGTTAAGTTCTTGCCTTTTAAGTCTAGTGTGAGGGTTCCAAGTAAGTCTTTTGTCTAGGTAAAAGCCAAGATACCTTACTGTGTCAGCTATGGGTAGCGGAATATTATTGATATAAACAGGAGGGCAGGATGTGCGGCGGAGGGTAAAAGTTACATGGGTACATGTTTCATTAATTTTGATCCTTCAGTTGTTGCACCAATCTTCAATCAGGGATAAGTGGATTTGGAGATTACAGGAAGCTATTAAGGGATCTGAATGCGATGAAAGGATAACAGTGTCATCAGCAAAAGTTCCTAGGAAGGTATCAGTGGTAGTAGGGATATCTGCAGCATAGAGGATATATAGAACTGGACCAAGAACGCTACCTTGTGGAACACCTGCCTCTATTGTGTAGCAGTTGGAATATTCCATTCCGCAGCGAACTCGAAAGGAACGGTTAGAGAGGTAGGATTGAAGGACTAGGAATAGCGATTGAGGTAAAAGGGTTTTGAGTTTGAAAAGCAAACCGGCATGCCAAACCCGGTCAAAAGCTTGCGTAACGGAATTGTGGAAGTTTATGGGATTGGAGTCTATGGAGAAATTAGGGATTCCAGGTAGGGAGTTGAGAAGGACCCTACAGCCCAACACAATAGCCTTGGATTTGCTAGCATTCAGTTTCAATTTATTAGCAAAGGCCCAAGAGGATATTGTGTCAAGATCAGCTTGCATCTTTGCGGTAGCTTCCTGCAGTTCACTAGGGAAAAAGGAAAGGTAAATTTGTGAGTCGTCCGCGTAAAAATGAGAAGAACAATGTTTTATGAGGGGATAAACGTCATTAATGTAGGAACTAAATAGAGAAGGTGATATTGAGGAGCCCTGAACCACACCAGAGGTGATTGGGAGGGGAGAGGAAGGGGGAAGGTTAGGAATTTGGACTATCTGGGTGCGGTCAGAAATAAAGGATTGGATCCATCTGGTCGCACTATAAGAAAAGGAAAAGTTATTAGCTAGTTTGGAAAGGAGTAGGTTGTGATCAATGGTATCAAAGGCTGTGCTGAAGTCAAGGAGGATGAGGATGGTGATTTTATGATGGTCCAAAGCTAGGTGGATGTCTGAGGTGATTTTTGCAAGAGCTGATTGTGTGGAAAAGCCAGTTCTAAAGCCTGATTGAAAAGGATTAAGATGCTGTTCAAGGAAAGAGGATATCTGGGCATGAACTATTCGCCCTAGAGGTTTAGAAAGATTGGAAAGTTGTGAGATGGGTCGGTAGTCATTTTCAGATGCTGGATTAGGAACTTTATTTAGGGGGACAGTAGCTTTTTTCCAGGGGGATGGAAAGATTGAGTTCTGGATAGAAAAGTTATAAATATAGAGTAGAGGTGCTAGGATTAATGGGAGGCAAAGTTTAATAAATCGTGCTGGAATCCCATCTGGTCCAAATGATTTGGAACGTGATTTCATCACTGCCTCTATTAGCTGGGAGGGTTCGATATAAGAAAAGAAGAATTTATCGGGATCAAAATCTGTATTATTCGGGCTGTAAATTGGGATTGAGGAAGGTGAACCGCATGAGGTAAAATACTTATTGAGTTCATCTGAGGTGGCATGGTACGAGGGACAAGATTTAAATTGTAAGGAGGGGATTTGACGGAGGAGTTTCCATTTTTGGTGGGAATCGGAAAGCGTGGTTAATGCTTTATGGTAATACTGGAATTTGGATCGACGGAAGGCTGATTGGTTTCGGTTACGGAGGTTTTTAAAGGTGATTAAATCTTCAGGGTGTTTTGTCCGGATATATTTTCTTCTGGCTGCGTCTCTGGTTCTCATCATCTCTTTGATATCTTGAGTTATCCAAGGTGCTGAAGGACGGTGCATTCTCACTTTTTTTTGAGGAGCATGATTATTTAGAATGGATAAAAGGTTAGAAGTCAGGAATTCGATCTTAGAATCTAAGGATGGTTTGGAGTAAAAGGGGTTCCAATCTATGGATTCTAGGTCGGCTTGAACCATTGGGAAAGTTAAAGAGTCAATATTACGGTACGTAATACTTCGAGGAGAGAAGGAAGGAACAGGAAAGTCATAAGAAATCGATATTAAATCATGTGCAGAAAGAGAGGGGGTATGGGATGTTGGGAGTGGGATACCAAATTTGTGAGAGAGTCAATTACATGTAAATCAAGCCAAGTATCCGATTGGGAAAGGTGATGGGTAGCAGAGTAAGGAACAATGAAGAGACCAAGGGATTGAAAGAGGTTACTCAGGAGGCGTTTATCGGGGTTGTCAGTTAAAAAATTGGAATTGAAATCTCCGGCGATAATAATGTGATTATAACAAGGAATTATTGAGAAGAGGAAGGATTCAAAGCTGGGATCAAAGGGTACATGTGGGGGTCGGTATATTACTGCGTAAAGGATAGTTCGGGTGTTGAATTAATTGAGGAATGGAGGATACGAGATCGGAGTGTTTCATGGATGTAAAGGGCAACACCACCACCAACTCTGTTGACTCGATCATGACGGAGGAGGTTGTAGTGAGGTATTGAAACAGAAGAGGAAGGAATAAAAGGTTATTAGATTGGGTTCACATAAAGCTATAACAATTGAATACGAAACTTGATAGTAATATAGAGAATTACTATAATGGCTATAATACAGTAAATTAAAATAAAGACAATGGTGACGAAAATGAGGAATATGTGTGTTGTCTAATTTCAGGAGGTATAGAGTTCCAGAGGGTAGTGGATCGAGCTTGGAAGGAGTGTTGGTATAATGCTGTTCGGTGGAGGGGAGTATATAGGTCAGAGGAACGTAATCTTGTTGTGAGTTGGGAGTGGAGGGAAGACTTGAATTTCAATAGGTTATAGATGTAGGGTGGGCAATGGTTATTAATGACTTGGTACAGGAAGGTGCCTAGGAAATATTGTCTACGGGAGGATGGATAGAGCCAGTCTAAGGTAGTGTAGAGGTGCGATACATGTGAATGTCTCGGGGTACCGGTAACAAATCTGATAAAACTAGTCATGATTCGTTGTAATCTGTCCCGGACACCCACTGAGAGGCCCCCATACACCATACAACCATAATCAAAAAGAGGAAAAATGAATGAGGAAACTAGGAGTTTTCGCGTGGATTGAGGAAGGAAATGACGGGAACGATGGAATAATTTGAGGATTCCTATTGATTTTCGGGCTATTTGGGCGATTTGAGGCTTCCAGGAGTGGTTTTGGTCGATAATGATTCCTAAATTTTTGGCAGAGGAACAGAAAGTGATAGGCTGATTATTCAGGTTTAGGGTAGGTAAGTTGGTAATGGATCTGAGGAGGACTTGAACCGATTACAATGGCTTGAGTTTCCCTGCATTTAGCTTTAAATTATGCAAGTTAGCCCAAGAACAGATTCTATCGAGGTCTTCCTGGATCCTAGATAAAGCTTCGTGTAATTCGTTAGGAGGAAAGGATAAATAAATTTGAGAGTCGTCTGCATAAAGGTGATGGGAACAATGTAAAATTGACTGGGGAAGATCATTAATGTAGGAGTTGAAGAGGAGGGGTAGAATGCTGGAACCTTGGGCTACTCCCGAAGACAGAGGTAGGAAGTCGGATAAGGGTTGATTAGGGATAGATACTGCTTGAGTGCGGTCGGAGAGGAACGATCGGATCCAGTGGATTGAACTATTGGAAAATTTTAAAGCATTTAATTTGGTAAAAAGGATACGATGGTCAATGGAATCAAATGCTTTAGAAAAATCTATGAGTATCAAGACGGTCAGTTTTTTTTTCATCTATCGTAGCGTGGATAACGCTTATGATTTTGGTTAGTGCAGATTGTGTAGAATAACCAGGACGGAAACCGGATTGGAAAGGATCGAGTAGATGGGAATCTTCCAGGAAATGGGAAATTTGGGATTGCACCAATTGTTCAAGGGGTTTTGAAAGGTTTGAAAGGATGGAGATCGGGCGATAATCTGCAGGACAGTTAGGATTAGGAGTTTATTGATGGGATGAAGAATAGTTTTTTTCCAGGAGGTAGGAAATATAAAGTTTTGTAGTTAGAAATTATAGATAAAGACAAGGACTGGTAAAATTTCTGGGAGGCATAATTTTATAAGTTTAATAGGGATACCATCTGGGCCTACGGAATCGGTATGAGATTTCATGATAGAGGAGATAATTTCTGTGGGGATTATGTCGGAAAAATAAAAGTTACTATCATTGAAAGGTGTTTCTGAGGAAAAACTGGAATAACGGGATGGAGAGGTGAGAGATGATGAAACAAAATAGGCGTTCAGGTCATTAGGCGAAACTGGGAAGTTGGTTGAGGTTGAGGATCCCGAGGGTTTATGAAGGGCGAGTTTTCGAAGGATTTGCCATTTTGACTTGGAATCGGGAGAGGACGATAAGGCTTCGTGGAAATAGGAAGATTTTGCACTTCGAATTTTTACTTGCACCTGATTACGCAGTATTTTGAACACTTAATAGTCGTCCGTGAGTCTCGTTCGTCTGAATTGTCTTCGTGCATCCTCACGTTTTCTCTGCAGATCTTTAATTTCTTTTGACATCCAGGGTGCAGGTCGATGACGAAAGGTAGAGGTTTTAAGAGGAGCGTAGGTATCAAGGATTCTGAGAAGATTGGATGTGAGGATTTCAACCATGGAGTCTATGGAGGAGGAGTAGTAGATTTCACTCCAATCTAAGGTTTCAAGGAGAGGTAGGATAATATCACGGT
The DNA here is from genome assembly GCA_003667255.2 of Euschistus heros. Classification (NCBI taxonomy): domain Eukaryota; kingdom Metazoa; phylum Arthropoda; class Insecta; order Hemiptera; family Pentatomidae; genus Euschistus; species Euschistus heros. The sequence goes on from RCWM02000319.1 coordinate 96,533, forward strand.
CAAGGGCGTCAAGGTTGCGGTAAGTTATGGCTTTTGTAGGAAAAGGATAGGTTTGGAAATCGTAGGATATTTGGATTAGGTCATGGGAAGATAAAAATGAAACGGGGCTTTGTGAGGAGGAAAGAAGATTTTTTTGGGAATCTATAATATATAGATCTAACCACGTGTCGGTCCAGCGGGAATGGCGAGTAGGAGCGAAAGGTACGATGAAAAGGCGGAGAGAATAGAACAGGTTATCCAGGTAACGTTTATCATTGGAGTCAGCAAGCAAATTTGTATTGAGGTCTCCGGAGATAATAATATTGGAATAGAGAGGAACCAGGTTAAATAAGGAAGATTCGAAGGACTGATTGAACGGAACCAGAGGAGGACGATATATCACAGCGTATAGTAGGTGATGATTGCCGGCAGAAATTTCTAGGATAAGGTATTCTAAGTGAGGATGTATGGAAAAATCGAGGATTCTTGTTTTCAGGCTGTCGTGTACATATATGCCAACACCACCGCCAGTCCGGCCAGCCCGGTCATGGCGGGTACAGGAGTAATTGGGAAGGGAGACAAAAGAGGAAGGAATGTGGGGCTTAAGCCAAGTTTCGGAAATAGATATAATATGATAAAAGTTATGTGAGAAATATTGCTGGAATTCATCAAAATGGGCAGGCAAGGATTGGGAGTTAATGTGACAGGTAGTCAGGATACTAGACATACTGAAGAGAAGTTAAGGGAAAGACATTTATAGGAAAAAAGACCCTGTAATATGAGTAACAACCTGCAGAGTACATTGTATAATAAAAATTAATAAAACTAAAATTAGAAAAATAAAATGAAAAGAATAAAGTAAAACTATTTATGTGGGAAGAAATTTGAAAGAAAAATGTATGAATGAAATAAAATTCAAAAGTATGCATTATAAATAAATAAGCCAAAATGATGCAAGAAAATGACAGTAAGTAGATTATACAGGTAAATGACAGTCATACGAAGACATCCAAATCCTGAGCCTGGTCGACAAAGATAACAGGGTGGCCGTCGTCTTTTCGGCAGCGCACTCTACCGGCTGAGAACCATACATATTTTAGTTTACCAGTTACTTTCTTCTGCCTAGCCAGCCAGTAGAGGTGTCTGTTGGTTGGTGTCATTTCTTCCTTTCATTCTTTCTTTCTTTCATTCTCCGATAACAATCCGGTGGGAATCGTTCTCTTGCCAACCGATATCTCTTGTTGTAAATTCCCGTTTAACTTTTCTTTTATGAATTATTTCGTCCCTAAGCGTTTGCCTAACGAAGCGCACGATGACAGAGGGTGGCCTGAGATCGTCTTTTCTTGGTCTCCTTCGTTCAACCATGTGTGAAGAACAGTTTCGAGATTTCCCCATATTGTCTTCCCATGAAGAAAATATCGAACATTTTACCTCAGCTATAATAGAAATAGCAACCCTATCGGTTCCAAGAACAAACGCAAACCAGTCTTCCAAAAAAGTTCCTTGGTGGTCTCCAGCATGCCGGGCCGCAATATCCAAACGACACAGAGCTCAAAATATGTTGAAAACCCAACCCTCTTTGACCAATCACATAAATTATAATAAAGCGAAGGCGGAGGCCAAATGGATCGACAACCAGCCTAAGAGGACTTCTTGGTCTCAATTTCTAACATCCATTAATACTTGCACTCCATCCAAAGTAGTTTGGAACAAAATAAGGGCCATTAAAGGCAGTCCAGTTACCAAAATTCCGAGAACAATAAAATATAAAGCTACCACCTACACCGATCCAATTCAAATAGTTAATGCCTTTGGAGAATATTGGTTAGGTCTCTCAAAGAACTCTCTTGCAAATGATCATGTCTTTACTGCTCCTGAAGTTGTTTCAGATAGCACAGAGCCATATAACTCGCGTCTCAGAATTGCAGTTTAGTATAAAAAGTACGCGATCCTAAGCTCCAGGTCTCGATCAACTTCATATTGAATTCATTAAACATGCTCCTCCGTCTGTCCTATACTTACTCCTAACTCTTTTGAACAACATCTGGACTAATAGGGTTTTTCCTAAATGTTGGCTTTCTGCAACCGTATTAGCGTTACTTATATCTGATAAAGATCCGAAATTATTGACCAATATCTCTGACCTCTGTTATTTGTAAATTAATTGAAAAGATCATAAATAACCGCCTTATTTGGAAATTAGAAAAACGAAAACTTTTAAATAATGAGCAGTGTGGTTTCCGGAAATCAAGATCTACAATTCATCAAGTTTTTAATTTCATTCTTACCTAAAATCAGCGTTTGATAACAGTTAACATGTATTAGCGCTTTGTTTAGATATAGAGAGTGCCTTTGACTCTTTCTGGAAATCAAAAATTATCAATACGTTAATAAATTGGAATTTCAAAGGTAATTTATTATGTTTTATTGAAAATTTTCTGACAGATAGGAATTTTCGCGTTCGTTTAGGCACCAACATGTCTAATACTTTTTTTCCTGAATGTGGAGTACCACAAGGCTAGGTACTTAGTCAAACACTCTTCAACATAGCAATCAACGACATTAACAAAGATTTGCCTGAGCCTGTCAAAATTTCACTTTTTGCAGATGATATCTTGATATATCTCAAAACGTCTGATATAGCTTTTGGTCAAGACGTTATGTCACACGCTTTGCAGAAATTAGAGACATGGGCAACCCTTTCTGGCTTTCGTTTCTCTGTACGAAAATCTTCAGCGACCCACTTTTGCAAAATTAAAAGATGTTCTCAAGCCTTTTCTATATCACTGGATAACCAAGTAGTAAACAAAATTAATCATTTTCGATACTTGGGCATAGTCTTTGACTTAAGACTCACATGGAAATTCCATATCGATAACATGATATCAAAAATCACAAAAAAAGAAAATATTATTAAAACTCTTTTAGGCCTGAACTTTGGCTGCGATAGAAACTCACTCTTAAGAATTTATCGGTGCCTAATTAGACCCATTTTAGATTTCGGATGCGAAACATAACCAAGCGGTGATGCAGCTAAAAATATCCTCAATAAACTAGACTCCATTCACCACAAAATGATACGTAGAACAACAGGAGCGTTCAGAACCAGTGCCATATCAAGCGTGCTGTGTGATGCTGAAGAATGGCCTCTAGAGCTCCGTAGGCACTACTTACTAATTAAATTCTAATAAGTCGAGCAAAGATTTTTTTGAATTAAGTAGATATAAAATACCTCCACGAATTTCTACTTATCCACTTCTATCAGACCTATTCCAGATTCCAAATACCTACTTAGCTCATCCCTATTCTATGCCCCTATGGAAAACAATCAATGCCTCCTTTGACTTCTCACTTTTCTCATACAATAAAATTACTTATCCGCAAGATTCCATACAAAAACTTTTTCATGAGTCTAAATCAAAATATAAAAATTTCTTTTTTGTTTATACTGATGCCTCCAATGAAAACAAGGAAACAGGTTGCGCGGTAACATTTTCCGGAACGACAGTTTGATATTGCCTTCCTAAACTATACTGGTATCCAATTAGCGCTTGATATAGTTAAATTTTTAGATAGCAACAAAATAGTAACTTGTACAGACTCTTTCTCGGCTTTAAAAAACATACAAAACTCACACCATTCTAACAATCCAATTTCACACACAATAATAAAACAGCTACATAAAATTAATAAACTAATACACTTTCTTTGGGTACCCAGTCGTGTTGGAATACCTGGAAATGAATTGGCTGATGCAGCTGCGAAAGAAGCGAGAAATATGTTTCCTGTACCCAACTTACCAATTGTCCTCAGCGACCATTAAATATATATTAAACAAAAGTGCAAGGCTGCGTGGATTTATCATTGGAACATGATTTCGGATAGTAAAAAACTTAAAATGATTTGCTCTAATGGTCAACCATGGCCACTGCTAAACGGCTCTAGGAGGGAACAAGTGGTGATGACTAGGCTGCGCATCGGGCACACAAGACTCCCACACCAACACCTACTTCAAGGTAAGTAATTGCAGTCTACACCCTACAGCTGGAACACCCATCTTCAACAAAGACCTGGGTACAATCTTCAAAAACTATCAACCACATGTTCTGAAGTTCCTCAGGAATTGCAGAATCTTTAAAACCGTTTAGATAAACAAGAAATCAGAATTTGGTGCCTCTGGCCATGTTGTAGTACACGGCACCTTACAATAACATAAATAAATACAATAAAAATAACTACAATAACAATAAATATCTGAGAAATCCCCTTATAACTGATCCTAGCGGGGATCCCCTCTCTATTGTTTCTTCTTTCTCATAAGAACTTCCTCGAACCTTTACAAACCTGTTCTGAAGGTAGCTACTTATGACGGTATATAAGTTACTGGGAGCTTTGTATTTCTGTAGCTGTTGGAGTACACGTGACCACCAGACGTTGTCAAAGGCAGATGATACATCAAAGAGCAATAACATGACATACCGTTCATTTCTCTGTTCGATGTCAGCGCGAATTCTCAGTATGGCATCAGTAGATCCCTTGACTTTTGTAGAGCCAAATTGCCGTGGACGGAATGCCTTTGTAAGTAATGGCTGCAGTTTTATCATAATGAAATTTTCTAGTATCTTGCTCATCACCGGAAGAAGGCATATGGGTCTATACGACTTAGGAAGCTCCTTATCCTTGTTACCTCCATTGTAGAGTAGTCTCAAATCTGTAACCTTCCAGCTCCTCGGAAAATATCCCCTATATAGGCAGTCATTGAAGATTCCCAATAATATATTTTCAATATAAGGGATACTATTCTTTAAGATAGCGGCGTCTATAGAATCTAGCCCTGGATCACGTCCGGTTTTTTGTCTATCAACAGCAATACGTAGGTCGTGAATGTTCCATAGAGAGCCGAAGTCTGTACCAGGTGGGTATGTCGTTGTGCGTCTAACTAATTCTTCCTCATTATTATCTTCTGACGGATCATCACTAGGATACATCGCTTCAATGTAAATGGTCGCTGTAGGGTAGTTGCTTGAACATCTCATGCTTGAGGGCTGCCAGCGTTTTCATAAGATTCAGCTTTCCCAGAGCAACTCTGTGCGGGATACCCCATGGATTCTTCTTTGACTCTTTGACAATCAAGGGATGCCATAAATTCTATGTTGCTCTTTGGGTTTTTTTGAAAATACTATGTTACCATATAAATAGAACTCCATTTATTGGAGTATCCGTCTTTATTGGATTCTAATTCAATACGTGCAAACCAATTCAATATTAGTGGCATTTGGGAAATTGAATAATAATAATGATTATTGGAGATACTTATTTAATATAACTATTTTAGATGTTTCAAGATCAGGATGAATTTACAATCAAATCTATGTGAGGGTCAGCACACAATTTACAAGTTACAATTATTACCAACAAGGTACATGGGTACTTATCTTACATAGTTACGGTCTAAGGTGGCTTCTTGAGGTTGGTCTGAGCCAGGTCTTGGTTGTCTTAATCAGGTTCCATCTTCTCCCATCAAGAGAACTGTTCCTCGATTGCCTCTCGGTGTCTCATCCTCAGCCATGCATCAAACGGCTTCTCCCCTCTGTCTCCAAAAGACTCATCCGCAAAACCCTCCTTTGATCAAACTATTCCTCTTTGTTTCTAGGGCCATCAATATATACACACTTCTAATTGTGTGATTTTTTATCGGATGAAATCTCATTTTCCTCATCTTCAATCTGAGGCATATCATTTTTTTATATCATCAATGAGAGGAATATCCTTTATCGTTTCTTGTTGAATAAATCCTATAGAGTATTCAGGGTTTCCACAATCTTCTTTTGAAGATCTTTTAAGTCTTCAAAACAATCTGTTCGCGCCAATTGGCGTTCTTTGTAAATAGGGAGATGTATAGGCACATTCACGCCATCTATCAAAATTTTTATGTCAACTAGCTTTTTAGTGTTATAATAACCACCTAGAAGGCAGCTGATAACTTAATTTCACCTCTCGGAATTTTCCCTACAATTTAATTTCACTCTTTTATCAGAATTCAAGCCAGCCGGACTTGTTTTCTTATGCCCAAGGCTTTTGCCTTCCAGCATTGTCCAAGGCTTTGCCTTTCTCAGTATGTTTTGTCCAAGACTAAAAATAATCTTCCAAATCTTACTTTAAAGTATTTTCTTTTATTTTCATGTTATTTTCCATCAGACATCATATTTCCCATTTTACTGAGCAAATGAGTGTTGATCAAGCTAGAAGATTTTTCAACCGATTCTCGCAACTCCTAGAAGAAATTTTACATTATTGTGGTCATACAACTGCCAGTACGGCCATACGAAAACTTATTGCTATCACATACCGAGATGCATAAAATGTAGGCAAATGCATAAACCAAAATAATGCACGAAATCTCGAGAGGTCCTAGAAGTCTGTGCCCTCTGACTACAAGGAAATCCGAACAACTACAAATCTTTTGGAGACAGTCATCCTGTCAACTATACTTTTATCATTAAAATTATTGAGTTTATAAAGTAGAATTTACAAAAAAATATTTAATTGTGCAAGATTAATACTTTATCAGTTCTAAGTATGATAAGTTTTGAATATTGTTTTATGTTATAATTAAGTACTACATTTCTTGTAAAATATTTTTTTTCATATAAAAGTTGAAAATTATTTTTATTATTTTAGTTAAGTTATAGGGTCAGAAAAATATAAAGATTTGTAAATATCAAATAAGTTTCACATGTAGATATAGTAAATCTACTATGTTCAACTAAGTTACCAGACCCTGGGTAAATGCTATGTATTATGGGTACGTTATATTATGTTTATTAATAATGAATAATAAGATGGCGAGTTGAAAAAGGACCGGCACTCCTTTGAAGTCTGAAATATGAGTGTTAAGCCATAAAACCCTTCAAAGGAGATCTGGGCCAGGCAAAATTAGGCCAAACCTTCGGAATGACGTCGCGGGGTACCTGGAAATATTTCGTCTAAAAAATTTTACTAGAGGCAAAGAACGTGGTGACAAAGTAATGAGAAATTTAATTAAAGAAATCTAAGAAGTGTGTATATATTGATGGCCCTAGAAACAAAGAGGAATAGTTTGATCGAAGAAGGGTTTGGCGGATGAGTCTTTTGGAGACAGAGGGGAGAAGCCGTTTGATGCATGGCTGAGGATGAGACACCGAGAGGCAATCGAGGAACAGGCCTAATTGGCCTAATTGATGGGAGAAGATGGAACCTGATTAAGACAACCAAGACCTGGCTCAGACCAACCTCAAGAAGCCGCCTTACCATAGACCGTAACTATGTAAGATAAGTACCCATGTACCTTGTTGGTAATAATTGTAACTTGTAAATTGTGTGCTGACCCTCACATAGATTTGATTGTAAATTCATCCTGATCTTGAAACATCTAAAATAGTTATATTAAATAAAGTATGTCCAATAATCATTATTATTATTCAATTTCCTAAATGCCACTAACTAATATTGAATTGGTTTGCACGTATTGAGTTAGCATCCAATAAAGGCAAGAAGTAAAATATTAATAAATGGAGTTCTATTTATATGGTAATATAGTATTTTCAAAAGCCCCCAAAGAGAAACACAGCAATATAAAAACCTTCGGAACAGGTTACAACCAAATCGACCACAGGCTGAAGAAACCTGGCAGAACAAAGGAAGACAGCCTTCAAAAATTGCCACATCATTTTTATCGTTTGCTGAAAAGCTGGGTGGAAAAATATGCCAGAATGAAAATGGGACCATGGCGCTTCCTCCTTAACAGACTTAATTTCATTAACCCCAACCTAAACAACCACAGTACCAACAGACCACTTAACATATCCCAGTACCATTTATCCAACCTAATCCACACACCCTTCATCAGACTCCCCATATTCCTCTTCCCCCAAATACCTCAGATCTCACATTCTTATTTACCTCCTTCCTGTCAGAGTTGAAAACTCTTATTAATCAACTCATATCACTCCTTAAAAATGTTATCCCTCTTCTAACAATCCTTAAATGCCCCCCACAAAACCCTTATCCATTTATGGGTATTCGAAACCGCACTAACGAACTAACATCCTTACTACAAGACAAAGAAGTTGACGTAGCATTAATCACAGAAACCCGACTGACTAGTAAACAACGAATCAATATACAACAATACTTAACGTATTGAACAGACCATAATGAGGGTAGAGCACATGCCGGAACTGCTGTCATCATTCACCATTCCGTCTCTCACTACGTATTCCCTTTGCTTGCAGATGAATTCCTATAATCCACAGCAGTTGTTAACTAAACATTTTCCTTTCCCGTCACGATTGCAGTAGCCTACTGCCCCCCAAATAAACCTATTTCTATATCCCAGGTCAACTGATTTTTTAATTTCTTAGGTCACCGATTCCTCTGGTGCAGACTTCTATGCTAAGCACCAGCAATTGGGTTCAAGAACCACCAACTCCCGTGGGCGAGCATTTCAGTCTGCACTTAGTTCCCGAAGATCCCATTTTGTTTATATCCGACTCTATAGACCTCAGTCTATCCCTAAAATATCAACTACAATATCAACAAATATCCCATCCCCTCCGACGTGAAAATGGTTCATGGGCGGCTTCTAACGAGATCCGAAAAATTTACCCAGCACCTTTTCAGCTTATCTGTCCCCCATCCTGAATCTAACCTCATCCACACAACAAAAGTCCATGAATTCCTTGATTCACCAATTCCTCTCTCCTTACCTCCTAAAGCAATTAACGCCTCTGAAGTCAAGTTCCTTTTAAAAAAAATAAAACCCCGTAAATCCTCTGGATATGATCTGCTTAGCTCACAGATCCTCATACAACTTCCTCATAAAGCAGTCCTATTCCTTACCTACCAATACAATTGCATTCTCCAGACAACCCATTTCCCTTTGCTATGGAAGCACTCCATTACTATCCTTTTCCTAACACCGGGCACACCTCCCAACAATCCTCCATCTTATAGACCAATTAGCCTTCTACCAATCCTTTCCAAATTTTTTGAAAGGCTCCTTCTTAATCATATTCTACTCATCCTCGAATCGCAAAATATTCCCTCTCACCAGTTTGGATTCCGCACAAGAAATTCCACAGTGCATCTAGGCCTCAGAGTTGTTTAGCAGATATCCTCCACACTTAAAAGCAAACAACTCCGGCGCATTTCTGGACATAGCGCAAGCTTTCCACCGGGTATGGCATTGCTTTTCAAACTCAAAACCCATTTACCTCAAGCACTATTCCTAGTTCTTCGATCGTACCTCTCTAACCGCTCCTTTCGAGTTCGTTGCGGAATGGAGTATTTTAACGTCTACACAATAGAGCCTGGGGTTCCACAATGTAGCGTTCTCGGTCCAGTTCTATATATTCTCTAGGCTGCAGATATCCCTACCACTCCTGACACTTTCCTAGCAACATTCGCTGATGACACCGCTATCCTTACATTTCATCCAGATTCCATAATAGCATCCTATATTCTCCAAACCCACTAATCCCTGATTGAAGGCTGGTGTAACAACTGGAGGATCAAAGTTAATGAATCAAAATGTACCCACGTAACTTTTAGCCTCCGCCGCACATCCTGCCCTCCTGTTTATGTCAATAATATTCCATTACCCATAGCTGACATAGTACAGTATCTTGGCTTCTTCTTAGACAAAAGACTTACTTGGAACCCTCACACTAGACTTAAAAGTTAAGAACTTAACAGACGCTTCGGCCAGTTGTATAAACTACTTAATAGGACTTCTCATCTTTCCATTGAAAACAAACATCTCATTTACAGAAATATCATTAAACCTATTTGGACTTATGGACTTGAACTGTGGGGGGACAGTAAAAAAGTTGAATATCAAACGCATTCAATCCTTCTATACCAAAATCCTCCGAACTTTAATAAATGCTTCTTACTATGTCTCCAACAAAACCCTACATAATGATCTCAATAGAATGATGACTCAAATGATCGTCCTCGACCTTATACCTCTTAAATTTTCGAAAATTTATAAAATAAACACCTCAAAAAATTTAATAAATTGTGCAAAAAAGTTATCTACAGAAAAATATAAACAAACCGCGGAAAATAAAGTAGTAGACCTTCTTTTAATAAATGGATATCCACATAGACTCATTTGTAACTTACTCAAACAAACAAATACTCAACAGAAACAACAAGAAAATATGAATAAAAGATATTACACCATCCCATATTAACAAACACTATCCGAAAGGCTCAGGAAAACACTCACAAATAACCATAAAACTGACATAAAACTCAAAAATACCTCCACCATTAATAAATTGTTTACCAAAACCAAAGATACGGAAAAGTTAGAGTTACAGTCTAATATTGTTTATGAAATTCCGTGTGAAGATAGTTGTGGCAAGTCTTATTTTGGTACATCGGAACAATATCTTAAACAACGAGTGTATCAACATAAATACAGTTGCACGTCTATAAATAAAAACCCGAACAAACAGCTCTCACCACACATAACAGGCAAGCAAAACATACTTTTAAATTTGATTTCCCTAAAATTATTCACCATGAACAAAATAATTTTAAAAGAAATATTAAAGAAATGATAACCATAGAAATATTTAAAAACCGCGCAATAAACAAAAAATCAGACGTTTTAAATCTTAACACCTGTTATTCCAACTTAATACATTCAGACCAATAATATACATTTACATTTTTATACATCATACAAACCATTCTTCCATTTATTAGTATATTACACTGAAATATTTTTATAACTGCATCTTTGGGAATACCCACACAGTCCTTTTAACTTAATATTTAAGAAATAGGGTTTTCCCCACTAACCCTTGTTAACTGTCTGTTTAAACTCACTCCCCTAGGTTAGTTGTGTACTAGAATTATTAGTCTGTTCATATCCACCAGTAACATTGTAAGCAGCTTCGTACTCCTCTATATTCTGTAATTATATATATTTGTATTACCCTAAACATGTTGTTATATACCTACCTGTACTGTAGCTAACTTTATGTTTTGAAATAACTTGTATAACTTATATAATTTTATTGTAACCTGTTTTTTTCACTGTAGGGCATGATTATGAGAACAATATAGTCTCGAAACGTAGCCAAAATAGTTGATTTTTTATTTTATGACTGAACCTTAAGAACCTTACTAAACATTTAATATTAACAGTCAAGAAATTTATCCATATATATATATATATATATATATATATATATATATATATATATATATATATATATATATATATATATATATATATATATATATGTAACAATTACTCAAAAAAAATTTTATTTAAAAATTAAAAAAAATATGGTGCATTGATAATCGTTCGGAGGACTTTGGATAGGATAATTTGAATACGTTTGATATTAGATTGTCTTGCTGCCCCCAAGTTCACAGGAGGACCTAGGACAGTACCTTGTGTCACACCGGCATCAACAGGATATCAGTTGGAGGACTCTGAGCAACAGCGGACTAGAAAGGAGCGATTTGAGAGATAGGGTCGTAGGACTAGGGTTCGGGTAAGTGGGTCTTGAGCTTTAAGGCCCTGGTGCCACACTCGGTCGAAAACTTGCGCTACATCCAGAAATGCGCCAGTGCTATACTGATTGTCTTCAAGTGCTTAGGATATATGATAAACAACACGAAAGCCTTGTTTAACAGTGAAGTGACCAATCCAGGATCCATATTGATGGGAAGGGATACTTTGGGATTCAAGTATCGGTAGAATACGTTTTAAGAGGATTTTTTTCAAAGATTTTATAAAGGATGGCAAGGTTTTGTTTGGAGGTTTGCTTGGTTTTAGGAAAAGAATGATTATTGAGTGTTTCCATATCAGAGGAAAGTGGGTTGTATGAAGGATACAATTATATATATAAGTAAGGAATATGATCTCTTTATGAGGGAGTTGTCGGAGGATCTGGGTGGTGAGAAGACATATCCAGGTGTTCTGCGGAGTTTCAACTTTTTAAAAAGGAATTTTTAAAAAAAATAGAGCGGTTAACAGCTTTAGGAGGTAAGGAAAGAGGAATTAGTGAAGTCAGGAATTGATGAACTTTAGCAGTGTGGGAGGGGATTTGTTCGGAATCAGGAATAAATGTGCTGGAGAGGTGTTAGGCATATTTTTCTGCTCTGTTCTCATCTAAGGAAGCCCAGGATCCATCTTCACGTCGGAGAGGATGGGAAATAATGTGATATTTAAGGATTTTTTTGGTTACATTCCAGAGTGAATTGTCAGAGGTAGGGAGGGGAGAAAGATAAGAGGTGGAGGATTGGGATCTATAAGAAACCAATTTCTTTTTATCTAATTTGGTATATAGGTTATATGTTCTCCAATCATCATGATGCCTGGTCGTTTGCCATAGGGAGCTAGAGTGAGGTTTGGTTTGGGTAAGGCCTAGTAGTTCTTGGGGAAAAGGATTTTATACACGGTTTTTATAGGATGGTTGAGGAAAAGATGCATTCCAAGCGGCTTGTTGAATCAAATTCGTAAAGAAGTTAGCAGAAACATCAAGTTCTTGAGGTGTTTTCAGGGACACTCTGAAGTCTATGATATCGTATAAGTTTTAACGAAAGAGATTTCAGTTTATTGGGTCCTAATTAATGATGGGGGAGGAAGTTTTGGTATCGGTGCTAAGGATAGGGCTAGGATTAGAGGAGAGGTTGTCTAGGCGTTTAATGGAGTGTTTGATAACACCTAGACCTGTGTAAATGAAAAACGTCAAGGAGGCTATGATTACGAGTAGGAACTGTTGGCCAATAGGTAAAAGAGCAGGCAGAAATCATGTGCCGACAGAAGCATTCGGCCACGGAAGTTGGTGGTTTTAGCACCCCACTGCTGGTGTTTTGCTTTTAGGAGAGCACCAAGAAGGAAATGGTTTCCCAGTGAATCAAGGAAGGAACTGAATTGGTTGTTGGAGGTAGTTTTTCCAGGAGGACAGTAAGCTGCAGCTATTTTAAGAGGAAAAGGGAAGGTTTTGGTAACAACTGCAATTGTTTGTAGGAAGTCGTGATTCGGTAGTGAAAGTAAATAATGGGGGAGGGAATGATGGATGATGACGGAGCTGTGCCCGCATGAGCTTTTCCGTCCGATAAGTTTGGTATTGTGCTATTTTGAATGTTCTATTACTTGTTAGTCGAGTTTCTGTAATCAGGGCTATATCAATGTTACTGTCGTGTAGTAGTGCTGTCAACTCGTCAGTATGATTCCGAATACCATTCGCATGCCAGAGGAGAATAGATAGGGATGGTTACGTTTATGGATTTCTTTGGGCGGGGATGATAATGTTGGATAATGCATTGGTTAGGAGTGAAATAAGGGGTGTGATCATGGACCGGAATTTTCTGTATATGATTAAGTAAGTATAACGGCGAAACTAAGCAATCTACATAAAAAGTGTAAATAACATAATTTGTTTGTAATATTGTTAGGAGTAAAATAATAAAAAAAAGAACACTCCGATAGCATAATTAGGTTTCGAGCTGTCAGCATTTAACCAGAGTTCCGTACTTATGTAATGTTGCTGAAGCGGTGGGAGGGGGGGGGGGGGGTGGAAGCAAGAGATGTGGGGGTCGGGACTTTGTGTTTTTATAATGTTTACTATATGTACTAACACCCTGCAAAAATTCAGCTTTCCTCTAATTAGTTGCGACAAACCCTGATTTCTTGCCTTCATTGACTGGGCTAATAGGCTGACGCACTCTACTGTCGTATCAGACCAGATTTTTCAATAATTATAATGAACTACGCTCTGTCAGTTTTGTGCGCAGATATTAAGGCGGTATTTGGTTCAAGATTGGAAAAAATAGCAATTTTGCAGTTGCAACATATTTTATCTTTTACATTGTAATTAATAACTTAGATAGCTGTCATAACGCACTCCGTAAGAATTACCTGAAAAAAAACAACAACTCGCTTATGAACAAAAATACTCCATGGCTGTTGAAAAATCGGGTTTTTACCTTTTTAGGACTTGCTACTTAAAACTCCGTTTTAATCCTTATGACCAATAATGGAAAAATAAGTTAGATTGTGATTGGTTTTTCACACCTATAGGATACATATACCTAAAATAAATTTACAAAAACAAAAAATTATCGGTAATAAAAATAAAAATAAATCACAACATAAAAATTAGCGGATATACTTTTATTGGCGGCTTCCGGTGGGCTGAAATTGTATATATAAATAATTAATAATTAATTACAAAAAGGATTTCCGTATTTCTGTGTAATATATAAATGGATAAATGATTTATATGATGTATATTAAATATGTAACTGTATATTATTGGTCTGAATGTATTTAATTGGAATAACATGTGTTAGGACGTCTGATGTTTTATTAACGCGAAATTTAAAATTTTTTCTATAGTTATCATATGTTTGATATTTTGTTTAAAATTATTTTGTTCATGGTGAATAATTTTGGGGAAATCAAATTTAAACGAATGTTTAGTTTGCCTGTAATGTGTGGTGAGAGCTATTTGGTCTGGTTTATTTGGGCTTTTAGTTATAGACGTGCAACTGTATTTATGTTGATAAACACGTCGTTTGAGATATTGTTCCGATGTACCGAAATAAAGCTTTTTTAAGTTTTTCTACAGTAGACGTATGGTAATTGTTCACCAAAACCAAAGATACAGATAAATTGGAATTACAGTCTAATATTGTTTACGAAATGAACTATAATAGAACTATTTTGCTACTCTAAAAGTTATGAATTTATTTTTCCCTAAATTTACAGTTGATTGTCTGTTTTTATATCTCGTGATTAGAGAAATCTGTATTGTTCCAAGTTTTTAGAATATGCTTTTGTTTAAAATATTTTCTTTTTTTAATTTCTTTTTTATCTTTTCACTGTTTATAAAGATCAATAATTATCCCTATATATTAATATGTGTTGGCAGGGTGGAGAGAGATGCGTTTGAAGAAGAAAATGGAAATGAAAAAGCAAGACGAGCTTTAATCTGTAGAGGTTTCTCGGGACGATAGTTATATTTCATCAGGAGGCGGTTACAGGCAGCCTGAAAAATGAGAGCAAGGAGAGGACTAGTTGCAGCAGGGGTAAAAACTAAATGACCTGCCAGGTGAAGGAACCGCCGACAAAATGACTAGCATTTCTCTGTGTCAGCTCCCTTCTCCCAGTAAAATTATTTATTTCTTTTGCCTTCCCCAGCCGAGATGAAGTGATGCATATCAGCGCTCATGAAAACGCATAAAAAAAACTACGGAATCTTCATTTGGAGAATTACTTATCATTAAGGTTTCTTATTGACATAACCTATTAGTGTATATCTATTCATAAACATTTCAATCTTACTTCAACTTTATACATTTTTTAAAATAAAATAATACTTAGTACCTTATTAATTGAGAATGTTACGATTTGGTTGTTTGGAAATGAATATATTTCATGTTTTCATAAAATAATCTCTTTGGGTAATAAACTATTTACGTCTAACGGATTATTTCTATAGCGATATTATTTGTATTTCAACAAATATTTCTGCCTCTTCCCTATTTCCCTTCAGTATCGTGATTGGGCTTACCTTTTACTCCAAGGTCCTTAGTTCTCATTTGATAGATTCAGCTGGCGTTGAAAGATTATTTGTCAATTTGTAAACCTAAAAGCTCAATCATGCCTTGTTTGTTACAAAAATCTGTTTTAATTCCAGATATTTTACGATTTTTTTTTCAGACTTTTCCAATATCTTTGATTGTATATTTGTATAGATGATTTTGGTTATATCCAGATAACATTGAATGCCGTTATGTTTGTCCGCATTACGGTTTTTTTACCTAATGTCCTACCTACCTGCCTACTTCGCGTTGCAAATAACAATAATTGTCAGTATTGTGCAAATATTCGGACTATTAAATTTATTTTTAGTTCAAGAAGTACAAATTTATACACAGCTGAAGAGTACGTTGATATGATTTTAACGTATGGTGCTGGAAGAGGCTCTATTCCAAGACAACCTGTTATGTTTGCGGGCCGAGCTTGCAGGGAGGTTGTCTACAATTTGAATATTTTTGATAATGATCTATCAACAAGTACCGGTCGCGCTTCAAATCAACTGAGAATATCTCACTCTACAGTCTTCAAGGCTATCAAGCAAGACAATGGATATCCTTATCATTTGACTACTGTCCAGGAGTTGCTACTCCGTGATATCGAGTTACTGATGATGGTGTTTCGGCGATGGTATGTTTAACAGTGCCACGAGAGGCGTAACATCTCTGATCGCATAATTTGGATTTGGACAGATGAGGAAACATTCACATGTGCGGGAATATTAAACTCGCGCAACGCTCACCTCATCATAATCTACGTTGCACTGGGGGGCATCACTTTCAACATCAGTTCAGTCTGAACGTGTAGTTGAGATTCTGTAGGCAGCATATGATACAGCCCGGTCCTGTGTCCTAGGACACTTCAACCTAGTCGGTCGGCTTTTTATGATCCACTTCAGGATGACATTGTCGTATCCAGACCTTTGTAAACCTTTATTACCTATTATTAATTCCTTATTACATCGCATTATTCTAGTCACGCCATCCTTATCTACGCAGCTCTTCTCCGAATTTCTAATCTTGTTTACTAGCTCCTGTACTGCAGCTGCATCCTTATCCTTCATAGTCAGCGCTAGCCCGACGTCTCACGCCTCCTTATCATGTTTACCAGCCTCCTATTCAAAGAATACCTTCCTTGCTTTGCATCAGCCACCGCCCTACGCCTTTACTCCCTTTAAATACCCTAACCCGAGGCATCCCTCTCTCAGTCTCTCTCAGTCTCTCTCAGTCTCCAGTAGCTGCTCTGCTCCTTCACCTCCAATCAGACTCTATTAGCGTCCCCCCCTTTTTGTCATCTTTAAGGGTTAACTTACCTTGTGTGCTGGGTTACTCTTATTATTGCTCTGTAATAATTTAAGACTTTGTACTTTGTACATTTCCAATAAAGGTTCGGAATAGACCTTATCTATTGCCCTGGTGTCAGAAATTTATTGATCCCAGTTGTGCCTACACATTGTAGACACGTCATATCAAAAACTGGTGTCAGAAGTGGGATAGGTTTCTACCGTAAGTCTGGTAGACTCCTTTTCTTGGGACAGTCTCGATATCAGCTGGTTCCCTGAGTTCCATAAGTCTGGTAGACTTGTCGCAACCTTGAAGAGAGTCTCGACATCAGCTGGTTGTGATCACACTTCAAGAAGCAAGAACTCCTGCATCCTGCGTCAACCCACCGAGTAAGTACCCGTCCTTTTTTCTTCTCATCAAGATGACTTCCTCTATAAACCGTCCTTCAAATATTGAATCCACATCTTCCAATGAATTCCTCGCTAATAGTCCACCTCCAACCTTTGAATGTAATTCTACTCCTAACTCTAACCATGTTCATCTATCTCTTCTTTTCAAATTCATTAAGCCCTATAATGGGAATAGAACAGACTTAAGTACCTTTATTGCTAACTGTAATAGCGCATTTTTATTAGCCCAACAAAATCAAAAAGATCAACTCTTCCTCTATGCTGTAAGTCAGTTATCAAGTAACGTAATTAACGAATTAAATATCAGTGAAATTTCAAGTTGGGAAGAACTCAAATTAAATCTTAAACAATATTACGGGCAAATTAAAGATTTAACGCAATTACACGAAGAATTAGAAACGGTACGGTAATACCCTAGTGAAACTATTTTAGACTTTTACAAAAGATTAGAAAAAATAAAAAATGACTGCATCAGCGCAGAAACTAACGCTAGTAATGATAATAACGAACTCATCGGTATAAAATCTTCTATTTAAAGAACTGCACTACGCCGGTTTATACTACATTGCCGTCCCGAAATATCCCAAATGTTAACAGCACGCGAAATCAATACTTTAAACGAGGCCTTTTCAATTGCACTAAACGAAGAAAAAGTACTAAATTATATGAATAAAGATAAAAAATCATTAAAATATTGCTCTAATTGTAAAATGAACTATCATAATACAAGAGAATGTAGAAAAAATTTATCACATCATAATAAACCAAATCATAATAATTATAAACAATATCCGAACACATATCAAAATAGTCAAAATAAGTATAATAATTATAATCATCAAAACAAATATAAGGATCGAAATTACAATTATAAATACTATAATAAATTTTCTAATTACTGCAAAAGAAACGGACACATAATTTCAGAATGTCGAAAAAAATGTATAATGATTCACAACGGGAAAATCCAAAAATCAACCATTTAAACCCCCACGATCTGACGAACACCGATGCCCGTCCGTCAGAGAGATCCCCGATAACAGAGGCATCTTCACAATAGACGATAACCAATATATCGCGTTAGAATTTCGTTCCAGTTACTCAATCCGTTCAGAACAAAAACTTAAACTCCTAATTGACTCCGGTTCTACAATTTCGGTCCTAAAAAGTCACCTTATAAAGAAAATATATGTAAAGACCGATCCAACAAAGGCAATTTTCATAAACGGTATAGCAAAAATTCCCCGCGCGACCCAAGGAGAAACAACAATCGATCTAAAAATCGGAAATATGACTTTAAACGCAAATTTTCAAGTAACTGACCCAGAAAATTTAGGCTCCCCTTACGATGGCATTATCGGTAACGACATCATGACTACAGAAAATTTTTCCATCCGGTATCAATCAAAGATTATCCAAATCCATAATGAATCATTTCCTTTCCATTTTTCACAACCTTTAAACACGCGAACTTTCGGTACTCAAATGGAACAAGAACCAATAAATCACATTAGAAATCCTCCAAGAATTCAAGTCTTACACGAAAACATAAGAACAACACATCTATCAGAAGACAAAACTGACTTACTACTTGACATATGCCACAAATTTAACGACGTGTTTTATCTCCCCAATGACACACTAACACATACCAACACTCTTAAACATCAAATACCGACAACAAATGAAACACCCATTACGTCTAATCTTTATCGTTATCCCAAAATTCACGCGGAAGAAGTAAAAAACCAAATTAATAAATTATTAGAAAATGGTATAATTCAAAATTCAACCTCTCCGTGGTCATCTCCCGTCTGGATAGTCACAAAAAAATTAGATGTTTCGCGAAAACAAAAATGGAGATTAGTCGTTGACTATAGAAATCTAAATTCCGTGACAACTTCAGATCGGTATCCCATTCCAAACATTGACGATATTTTTGATAAATTAAGTGATGCAAAATATTTTACAACCTTGGATCTCGCCTCCGGATTCCATCAAATTTTAGTTGACTCGAAAGACATTCCCAAAACAGCATTCACAACACCTCACGGACATTACGAATTCATTAGAATGCCTTTCGGTTTAAAAAATGCTCCCGCAACATTTCAACGGTTAATGAACACGGTACTTCGCGGAACAAACTCATTCGTTTATCTCGACGATATAATTGTATTTGGAAATAATCTACAGGACCACAATAAAAATCTAACCGAAGTATTCGAAAAATTACGCGTACACAATCTAAAACTCCAACCGGACAAATGTGAATTCATGAAAACTGAAACTCAATATCTAGGCCACATTATTTCAGATAAAGGCATTACCCCAAATTCTGATAAAATTGAAGCAATTGTTAATATAAAAACTCCCAAAAATACAAAAGATATCAAATCATTTCTCGGGCTCGTCGGCTACTATCGTAAATTTATTCCCCAATTCTCGGAAACAGCCAAACCATTGACCGAATTACTAAAAAAGGATACAATCTTTAATTGGACAGTAAAATGCGAAACTTCCTTCCAAAAGCTAAAATATTCACTAACGTCGCAGCCAATTTTACAATTTCCAAACTTTGAAAAACCTTTTATTTTAACGACAGGCGCTTCAAACACAGCAATCGGTTCCGTACTATCTCAAGGAAAAATCGGAAAAGACTTACCAATCGCGTATTACTCTAAAACATTAAACAACGCAGAAAAAAATTACTCTGCAACTGAAAAAGAATTATTAGCCATCTATAAAACATTTTAGACCCTACCTATTCGGGAACAAATTTCTCATCGTAACAGATCATAAACCTCTAACTTGGCTAATGAATTGTAAAGACCCCTCTAGTAGACTCGTCCGTTGGCGTTTAAAATTATTAGAATATGACTATGAAATTCAATATAAAAAAGGAACTTTAAATAAAAACGCGGACGCGCTTTCAAGACCAATTTTACAAATCGATAAATTATCATTCGAAAATTATAAAAATTCTCAAAATAACGAAATACCTGATATTCCAAAAGATTCAACTATAACGGCATCAAATTTTGTCATTCCACTATAGTGCGATCTTCTACCCTCTTCACCAAATTATCACTTCGCGAAAGATCATCTAGAGTCATTACAAGATCCTCATCTCAAAAACATATTCCAAATAAAAAATGACAAACAAAATTTATTTTTCATCTTCATAAAAGAGTATGAACAAGACACACCAGACGAAGAAACTGTATTTGATATTCTCCTCATATTAAAAGTATTACTAGAAAATCATAAAACACGGTCTTTAAAACTTTTACAATCAGTCCCATTGATATTCCAAATTTCGATCAAATGCTACATTATTTATTTAATAATTACAATTATAAAATCTATAATAATATAATCCAACAAATAACAGACGAAAATGAAATTCAAAATATTATTCAAAATTATCATAATTCAATTCTAGCAGGCCACCAAGGCGTGGAAAGAACCCATCAGGCTATAAAAACAAAATATTATTTTCCCAACATGAAACAAAAAATAAATGATTATATAAACAAATGCGAAACTTGCCAAATTAACAAAACTAATTATTCACCAAATAAAAGTCCTATGGTTATAAACAGTCCCTCTAAACATTTTTGCGAACAAATAGCTCTGGATATTGTCAGTCCATTACCCGAAACAGTCAATCAAAATCGGTTCATTTTATCTCTTCAAGATGATGTAACTAAATTCGTACAATTTTACGCACTCCCAGAACACAACGCAGAACTCGTTTCTATTCATTTTCTAAAATTTTGTACACAGTTCGGTTTCCCACAAAATATTTTAACGGATCAAGGATCATAATTTACCTCGAACACAATAACAGAAATAAATAAAATGCTTTCAATAAAACATAAAATAACTAGTCCCTATCACCCTCAAACGAACGGCTCATTAGAAAAAGTACATCTAAATTTAAAAGATTATTTAAAATGTTATATCAACAATGATACAAACGATTGGGACGAATTTATAAATCTTGCCGCATTTTCTTATAACACACATATTCAAAAATCCACCCAACTAACACCGTACGAACTGGTATTCGGACAGGAAGCTCGAATTCCTGATAAATTTTATAATCCACAAACTCGGAAAACATACGGAGAATTAAATACGGAAATATCAACTAAATTACAAAAACTTCGTCAAACTGCTAGAGATAATCAATTAAAATCCAAACAAAGGAATAAAAATCAATATGATAAAAAACATAATAAAGAATACAACTTTAAAGTCGGAGAAAAAGTCCTGGTCTTAAACATGCTAAGTAAAAGGCAACATAAAAAATTGGATAAAAATTATAAAGGACCGTACAAAATTATTGAAATCCATTCAAATAAAACTGCCACTTTAGAAATTTCAAAAAACAAATTGAAAACATACCATTTTAACCTACTAAAACCTTTTGTTTCAGAAAAAGAAGAAAGAAAATAACCATGTTTTCCAAATTATTAATTTTCCTTATCTTCCTCATTCATATAAACTCTACTAAATCCCAAGACATTACACCCCCATAAATAAAGCAGCAGGCATATTTTACGAAAATATAAACGCGGCCAAAATTTCAAATAAACATTTTAATCTATTAAACTATCTAAATGTTAGCCATATCGAATATCAACTAAAACTCATAAAACAGTACAAAGACAAAACAGACGGCATGTGCATGAAAATTGTAATAAAAAAACAATCGATAAATTGCTGGAAACAATTAAAGTATCTTGAAACTAAAATAATCAATATAGAACGCGACCTCCAAATTATTCAACATCGCCGACAAAAACGCGGATTAATAAACGGAATCGGTGACATAATGAAATATTTATTTGGCACTCCAGACGCCGACGACGCGGATTTCTACTCAGACTCAATAAATTCAA
The DNA here is from genome assembly GCA_003667255.2 of Euschistus heros. Classification (NCBI taxonomy): domain Eukaryota; kingdom Metazoa; phylum Arthropoda; class Insecta; order Hemiptera; family Pentatomidae; genus Euschistus; species Euschistus heros. The sequence continues at coordinate 118,725 of RCWM02000319.1, forward strand.
TCATATCAGACCAGAAACAAACCGAGACACTATTACAAGCCCAAATTAAAGTCGTTTCATCCACTCTATTACATTTTAACATGTCATTAAACACCTTAAATCAGAACACTTTAACCCTAAATCAAAATATACAAAAATTCAACACATACATGAAACAAACAACAAAAAACGAAAAAACTCTTATACGACAAACTTATAATAGAAGAAAAACATAATTATACTCATAGGAATGACTAACGAACTAGAAACTATATTAAAAGACCAACTGTACAGTATATCTTTACTCGCACACAATATTATAACATTCCAAACCATACGTTCCGAAATTTTATTTAAAGAACTAAATTCAATTAAACAAAAATATCTCATACCGCTTGAACCGACGTTTGAAAATACATATCATTATTACAAAATTATGAATTGCAAAACCTTCGTTAAAAACAATTTATTAATTACTGTGTTCGAAATTCCTATTATTGACTCAATGACTTTTGAAATTTATCATATGCTTCCATTACCAATGCCCCATAAAAACAACATTTTATTACACTCCTACATCCAACCTTCTCGACCTTATCTCCTTATATCAATCTCCCGTACTCAATTTGCCCTTCTTGATGACTTAGAAAAATGTTCGGAAATGACTCCAGAAGAAAGAATTTGTAAAGAAATTAACGTCCTGCAATTGTCAACTCTGTCCTCCTGGGAAGCTCTCCTTTTTACTGAAAATTCTGAAATACCTAAAAATTGCGACATTAAAAATATTTTGGCTCATACAGAAATCTGGCACCCTTTAAAAAATAATAGATGGTTATTTATAACAAACGAAGAAGATCCAATCACTATAAGTTGTAATTCTCATTCTCCAATACAGAAGAAATTACCACGACTCGGAATTTTAAAACTAAACAACACTTGTAAAGCCTATACCTTTTTCGCGACTATAGAACCCTCTACAATCATCGAACAGAAGAGTTATACTGATAAAATACCAAGTACAGAAATCACTGAAGACGACTGCTGTTTCCAGAATCATGACAGTATCACATTTCATAGTGAAGAACTTCAACCACTCACACTTACTAAAGTCAACCTCAATGATCTACAGATTGCGAAACATCAACTGGACCAACTCGACGAAATTCTGCAACAACAACTTAACAAACCTTTCATCATCAAACATTCAAATTGGCTCTTAACAATAGTCAGCATCATCGGAACTCTAATTCTTTTATTATTATTATATAAATGTTGTAAATTCTTTGGACTCTTACCATTATTACAAAGTCTTTTTTGTTTCAGTAAATGCAAATCATGTTCAAAATGTATTCCTTGTATCAAAATTTATAACCAGCACCAGGTACACGCAGCTGAAGACACATACGTACGATACTCAACCCATGAAATTGAAATGCCTACGAAACCTGCACTGCCCCACGCGTTATCAACCATTCCGGAAGAAAAAGAAGAAAAATCTCCCATCGTCAGACATCTTCGAGGAAGAAAAATTGTAATCAACAATCAATAATTTAAACTTATGTAAAACATAACACTAGGTAAACTCAATCTTGCACCCTCATTTATTTTTACTTCAATGTAGTTCAGTAAATGACATTTTTTTTTCAAACTTGTACAAATGTATTTATATTCAATATTTTTACATTATGTGATTCATCTATTTATCCTATTCAATTGTTTCAATACATTTATAATATTTATTTTATCACTTGTATTGTATTCATTTCATTATTTTCAATTTACATTATTATATTTTGTATATCCTTTTATTCATTATTAATCATTATTACGTCTTTATTAAATTTCAATTATATTACTATTATTCGTTATATTATTCAAATTTTATTAACTTCAATGCTATAATATTGTATTCAGTTTAAACTTAATTCTTTCATTTATACCTATTATTATATTTTATCCATTTTTGTCAAACATTTAGATTATAGTCAACATTTTTGTTCAAATATTTAAATCTTAATTCATATCAAATCACTTATTGTAAATGAGTAACCTAACTTCTAAAAATTTCTCTTTAATTTAAAATCAGCGAAATTTTAAAATACCCTGGGAGGTGTGTCGTATCCAGACCTTTGTAAACCTTTATTACCTATTATTAATTCCTTATTACATCGCATTATCCTAGTCACGCCATCCTTATTTACGCAGCTCTTCTCCGAATTTCTAATCTTGTTTACTAGCTCCTGTACTGCAGCTGCATCCTTATCCTTCATAGTCAGCGCTAGCCCGGCGTCTCACGCCTCCTTATCATGTTTACCAGCCTCCTATTCAAAGAATACCTTCCTTGCATTGCATCAGCCACCGCCCTACGCCTTTATTCCCTTTAAATACCCTAAGCCCGAGGCCTCCCTCTCTCAGTCTCTCTCAGTCTCCAGTAGCTGCTCTGCTCCTTCACCTCCAATCAGACTCTATTAGCGTCCCCCCCTTTTTGTCATCTTTAAGGGTTAACTTACCTTGTGTGCTGGGTTACTCTTATTATTGCTCTGTAATAATTTGAGACTTTGTACTTTGTACATTTCCAATAAAGGTTCGGAATAGACCTTATCTATTGCCCTGGTGTCAGAAATTTATTGATCCCAGTTGTGCCTACACATTGTAGACACGTCAACATAAGTACGGCACTCCTCGAAGCAATACCACTTGAAAAAGAGCTATGGTGGCAAATGGACGGGTTTCCAGCTCATAATGGACCATCTATAACGAATTGGCTCAATCAACATTACGCAGGAAGACAGATTGGAAGATATGGACCTGTGCATTGGCCGGCCCGAAACTTTGATTTGACGCCACTTGATTTTTTTATTTAGGGTAGGTTTAAATCAGAAGTGTACAGAGTTCATATTCAGGACATAAACCACCTGATCGTAAGAATTCACGAATCATGTGTAGCAATGAGAGATTCAAAGGGCTAGATCAGCGGTGTTGACCAGATGTCGTCAGTGTGTACTACGAGGAGGAGGCCAGTTCCAGCAACTTTTATAATTTTCAGATATTTTCTTTACTATTTACCTGTAATGTAAGAATTAATTTAATTTTTCTTTGTAATTTACATAAAAAATAAATTTAATTTGTTGAAGATAAGATCACATAAAATAACCATGACATCAGTTATTTTTCCCTTCCAATTCTAATTGAGATACGAAATTGATAGATAATTGCAATTCTGAGTACAGCGTTAGATAGATAATTAAATTCACAACTTTTGTGAGATTTGGCTGCTTGCACTCTTTTTTTTGGAAGAGTAGTGATTATCAAAAGTCTGTCGCAAGCAGAACATTTTTAAAAGTTTTATTTCTTGATATATTATTGCGGTTTAAAAAGATACTTATGAACATTGAAAGTGCATAAGACTTAAAGGAAATTTAATGTTGATTTCAAAACTGTGATGAAACGTTGAAAAAAAAATGTATGTATGTATGAAAAAAAATGTACTAAAGCAGAGAAAATTGATGTTTTCCAACAAAAACCACGGTTTTCTCGAAATAACCTTTGGAAAATTTAATTTTTCTTTAAGTGTTTACCTCTGCAAATTCTTTAAAGCTGGCAGTATATATATATAATATAAAAAAAATTAAAATTACGAAATTTTGAAATTAGTAAAATAATTTATAACAGTTTTGCATTAAATGGGGAATATCCCTCATGGATTTACTCAAAGTCACATTAGACCTGTACCCCATCGAATGCAAGACGAAATTAACGCAAGGTTCGGAACCTTATTCATTAAAAATTTAGTATATTTATTTTTTTTTTAATTAATTTATTTTTTTTAAATTTATTTATTTATTTTTTTTTTTAAACACTGCAAGTTTTTTATTTTTTTTTAAAAATAATCTTAAAACTTTTTACATGCTCTGGTTAAAGTATATGGAGACGTGAATGAATAAATGGTGACGTAAACCCCTAAAAAAACATGAAACTTTTAAGCGATAAAATAAAGAAATCAATCAATTGGAATTGTCTGCCTTTGTGTATATTCTTACAATTTTATTTATTATTAAAATTGAGTTCGGCTATGGCCGGTGACTGTGTGAGATCGGCTCTGTGTCAATAATTTACTTTATCGGGTTATTTATAATATATGAATACCACATTCAGTACAGGGCTAGGACTGGAGGTGGAGTTGGACCTTACCAAGTTTGGTGAATATTGACTAAGGATCATTACAGATAATTCGATGGGAACGAAGCGGTGAACTTAATTACCAGAGCCCTTATCTATTTGCTCGGAAGGATCCTGTCGCCACTCACCACACCATCATACTGGCCCTTCAGTCACATGAGCCCTAGTCCAAGAGCCCACTCGCGTAAGAACGGGTTATTTAACCCTTTTTTTTAAATGCATGGGTGTTATCTATCCACTGCTCAGAATGAAAATTTATAACTCTGCCAATCAAGGTCAGCGCCACAACGAAATGGGGGGCTATTAGAAAACATTAGAAAAAAAAATGCAAAAACTGAGTTATTTCATCCCTTTTCATTTTTAAACCATATCAAACTAGGTTTAATACTGATTTAAAAAATCCGACTCTGCTATTCATATAGGGTGCCGCACCCTTTGCAGACAAAATCCAAAATCCACTTGTGTAAACTCGAAATTTAAAGTTATTTTATTCCTGTTGGTTTTTAACACTTACAAACCTAGGTTTAGTGTTGAAATAAAAAAAAATCCACTCTGACATTCATAACTATGAACTGTAATTTGTATTGCAAACTATAAATTGTATTTCTGTATGGTATCAATCTGTGCCCTATATATTTGGGAAGGCACAGTTTATTTTCGGTCCTTGTTGGGAAAGGACATATTTTCATTAAGAAAGTAACTGCCTATTATACTTGCATACAAATTCATAAACGCTGTTTTAACATTTAACATTTATTAACTTACATCACATAAGAGGAAGGCTAGTGCAAGGAAGATAAATGTGTATTTATTTATTGTTTAATTGTATATATTATTTAGTTGCACAATAAAAGCTATTTTCATTTCATTTCAACTTACATCACAACACATACTTAATAATTATTTATATGCAAAGGGGTAACAGCTAAGACACCAGGTACAAAAAACTAATAACGACCAGACAAACGTGGGCAGGTATGACCTGGCCCTGTAAAAGTTAGCCATAGGGTAATTCAGGTAGTGCAATAAATTATAAGTGTTTTATTAGACGTCGGCAGATTACAAGTCTTACTGACCTATGAACATTTTTAGAAATAATAAATCGAATTGGTCATTTTGTTATTTATCCAACCACAGAGAAATTACCACAACACATAACAGAATTATGTTGCACGTCCTGTTAAAAATCAAGAATAGTTCCAGAGGGATTTTATGAGGTACGAAATTTTAGTGCAAGTGTAGCCTTAAAAAATCATGACAGATTTGTAGAAACGTTGTCAGGAAATACTTTCTCTATGACTAGGAAAAACAATGGGAATGTTCATGGATATGTCCATCTATAAACTATTGCTTTTCCCAATTTACATTTTATAATTAAAATAATCAATTTTTTAAAATTAATAACTAAATTAAATTATAATTACATAGTATATAGTCCAGCCAATGAAGGCTGAAAATTGGGTGAAGAGTACGTTTTCTGCAATCCAAGATTTTTCTTCGGAAACATTCGGTAGTTAGGAAGTTAACATACTAAAATTCCTGGTGTTTTCGGGCCTAGGACATGAAGGGGAAAGGCAGAAATTCCCGATTTTTTCAAAATTTGCGGGTTTTTGGCTCATATTTCGAAAAAGGGCCATCGTATTCAACACATGACAATTTACTAAATTGAAGATATTTAAATTCTTCTGTATTGTATACACTTTTTTATATTCCGTACCGTTTCCAAGATATACGTTTAGCAAATGTGAAAATTTGCAAAAACGCATTTTTCACCTTACCTTCTCTCACTATATCTTATAACCGATCACCCTATGAAAAAAATATTCATAATAAATGTTGTATAGCGTAATAAATTTACTTTAAAAAATGTATACATATTCCTTTCACAATTTGCAAAAATGCATTTTTCACCTCACCTTCTCTCACTATATCTTATAACCGCTCACCCTATGAAAAAAATATTCATAATAAATGTTGTATAGCATAATAAATTTACTTTAAAAAATGTATACATATTCCAGTTTACCTTTAAGCTGTCAAAAGTTGAAATGTGGTATTTAGCAGCGGTCTTATTTTTTGAAACTCAATGCATCCTATAAGCCTATATACACATTACGTATCTAGATAACTTGTCATCATCTCAACTTAACAATCGACCATATGTACCGTGAACTTTGTGATCATGCATTTTCTATGGAATAAGGGTACAACCTAAAGAGTGACCAAGAGAGTGTGGTCCTCACGGGCTTTGCTGATGTCCAGATTGTTTCGGCGCGGGAAAAGGGAGCCGCGGAGAGAGTGATCATCGGCATCCAAAAATATTTTATTAAATAGGTGGGGCAATTAACCCACAGAAAAGCCTGGGGATAATAATTTTCCTCAAATTTATCTGTTGTGTATAATGTATACAGTTGTAAACAACAATAAATAGTTAACTAAAAAAAGTATTAGTTATCATAAAATGTATTATATTTTATAACTTAATTTAAATTAACTTGAGTTAAATTCTTTGGATGTCGAACCTGAAGATAGGAAACGATTTTTACCGAAACATGCGGTGTTGGTAGTGTGGATGTTAAATATATTCATAAAGGAGTAGAGCACCAAAATCGGTTATTCGCATTTTATTTATTAATTAGTAGCAAATTATAACATAATCGTTCAATTGTTTTATAGAAGTTTTAGGGTTTTACAAATTTAAAACTTAAAAATTTAACTTCTTTAATTTTAGAAGCCGTTTGCCTAATAAAGCATAAGTGTGTAGCTTACGTTTTGATATCGTAACGGTGGGTTTGTCGATTTTATTTAATTAGGAGGGGGATGATGAAGTGGAGTGTTTTATCTTCAAGTGTCCTTTTTTTATCTCTCGAGCAAATTTAAATTAGGCCAAGGATGTTTCAAACGTTATCTCAAGAGGTGTAGCTCCTTGAACCCTCCACTACAATTTTACTAAAAGCAACCCTTATTAAAATATATTATTTTTGCACAACAATAAGATTGAATAAAAATTACTACAGGGTTGAAATATTCTAATTAAAAGTAAGTTTTTTTTTTTTAATTTTTTAATTTTTTTGTTTATTTATTTTTTTTTACTTATTATTAGAATAATTACAAGCTGCCTCACTCAAGGGCAATGAGTAATATTGATGACAGAGACTCATTCACACAATATGTACAATGACAAGAAAATTAAAATAAACAGCCTTTAAAAATACAAGATATAAAATAAAATATATATATACAAGAAATAAAATGAAATATACAAGAGATAAAAATAGAATAGAATAAATGATCAAATAAAATATGTAATGATTTTTGAAACTAATAAATAAATAAAAATAAATAAAAAATTAAAATTAAGAAGAAAAGAAACAATCATAACTACATTCTTATTCTATATACAAATTTACAAACATTCCAGGAAACACCTCGATCCAAGCTCGCACCCCTTGAGGAGGGCAAGCCGGGAACAGAGAGTTCCCAGCCCTGTTCTTTCAGCTGCGTCACTGGTAAAATCCAGTGGAGTCTGAGGGAAAGCGCTATGCCACAGTCGCACAGGACTTAAGTACAGAAGCTGGCCATTGCCAGAACTCCAATATTAAATATTCACAATAGGTCTCGGGACCATTGCCTTTTTAATCTCCGAGGTGGGTTATAAGGATGTGGTGAATTGGATAATGATTGAGCCAGAGGGTTGGGATGGTTGGAAAGATTTTGATGGAATTTGGAATATTCAATTATTTTGCTGTCCCCCACAGTTCAAGTCCATAGGTCCAAATAGGTTTAATGATGGTTTTGTATATGAGTTTGTTTTTAGTGGAGAGCTGGGATGTCCTTTTTAGTATTTTGTACAATTGGCTGAAGCGTCTGTTAAGTTCTTACCTTTTAAGTCTAGTGTGAGGGTTCCAAGTAAGTCTTTTGTCTAAGTAGAAGCCAAGATACTGTACTGTGTCAGCTATGGGTAATGGAATATTATTGATATAAACAGGAGGGCAGGATGTGCGGCGGAGGCTAAAAGTTACGTGGGTAACTTTCCTCCAGTTGTTACACCAGTCTTCAATCAGTGATAAGTGAGTTTGGAGATTATAGGAAGCTCTTAAGGGATCTGGATGGGATGAAAGGATCGCAGTGTCATCGGCAAATGTTGCTAGGAAAGTGTCAGGAGTAGTAGGGATATCTGCAGCGTAGAGGATATATAGGACTGGACCAAGAACGCTACCTTATGGAACACCTGCCTCAAATAGGTAGCAGTGAAAGTATTCCATTCCGCAGCGAACTCAAAAGGAACGGTTAGTGAGGTAGGATTGAAGGACTAGGAATAGTGATTGAGGTAAAAAGGTTTTGAGTTTGAAAAGCAAACCGGCATGCCATACCCGGTCAAAAGCTTGCGCTATGTCCAGAAATGCGCCGGAGCAGTATTCTTTGCTTTCAAGTGCAGAGGATATATGGCCTACAACTCTAAGGCCTTGTTGGACCGTAGAATGCTTATAACGGAATACAAACTGGTGTGAGGGAATATTTTTGGATTCAAGGATGGGTAGAATGCGCTTGAGTAGGAGTTTTTCATAAATTTTTGAAAGGATCGGAAGAAGGTTGGTCGTTCTGTATGATGATGGATTGTTGGAAGGTTTGCCCGGTTTCTGGAAAAGGATAATGATGGAATGTTTCCATTGTAAAGGGAAATAGATTGTTCGGAGGATGCAATTATATAGGTAGGTAAGAAATATGACTGCTTTATGGAGAATTTGCTTGAGGATCTGTGAGGTAAGGAGATCATATACGGGGGATTTACGGGATTTTAATTTTCTTAAAAGGAATTTGACCTCAGAGGGGTTAATTGCCTTAGGAGGTAAGGATAGAGGAATCGGTGAATCAAGGGATTCATGGACCGTTGTTGTGTGGGTGCGATTAGAATCAGGATAAGGAACAAATATGCTAGAGAGGTGCTGGGGAAATTCTTCGGTTCTGTTCTCGTCAGAAGCCACCCATCAACCATCTTCACGCTGGAGGTGATAGGTGGTGGGTTGATATTTTAGGATTTTTCTAGTGGTGGTCCAGAGGGAGTTATCTGAAGAAGAGAGTGAAGAAAGATAGGAATTATAGGATCTGGATCTAAAGGTAGCCATGTTTTTTTTAAAGGAGTTTGGTAAGGAAATTATAGGATTTCCGATCATCTGGATGCCTTGTTCTTTGCCAAATAGCTCTGGCATGAGGTTTAGATTGGATAAGGTCCAGTACATATTGGGGTAAAGGATTTTTCTTTCGAACGAGGTGAGGATGCAGCCCAGGCTGCTTGCTAGATCATGGTTGTGAAGGAATTAGTAGCATTGTCAAGGTCCTGGGAGGTTTTTAAGGATACTCTGAGGTCTATAGTGTCTATTATTATTTGACGGAAAAGGTTCCAGTCTACTGGCCCTCTTACAAATGAGGGAGGAGGAGGTTTTCGGAGGAAAGTTCATCCAGGCGTTCTATGGAGTAATGATGAGGTCCTAAGCCTGAATGAATCAAGAAGGTCGGGATTTCGGTTAGGATCTGTGGGCCAATAGGTAGGAGTGCCGGGAGAAATAAAGGACCTTCGGGAATTAAGTGTAGACTGCAATGCTCACCCACGGGAGTTGGTGGTTCTTGAACCCCATTGCTGGTGCTTAGCATTGAAGTCAGCACCAAGGAGAAAGCGTTGACCTAAGGAATTAAAAATGAGTGGAACTGGGATGTGGAAATTGGTTTATTTGAGGGGCAATAGGCCGCTGCGATCGTGAACGAAAAGAAGAAGGTTTTCATAACAACAGCTGTGGGTTGTAGGAATTCATTTGCTGGTAAAGGGAATACGTGGTGAGAAAGAGAATGGTGAATGATGACAGCAGTTCCAGCAAGGGCTCTACCGTCAGGGTGGTCTGTTCGGTAAATTTGGTATTGCGATATATTGAAGCTTTGTTTACCGGTCAGTCTAGTTTCTGTAATTAAAGCTACATCGATTTCTTTCTTATATAGCAAGGATGTTAGTTCGTCGGTGTGGTTACGAATACCATTCGCATTCCAAAGGAGAATGGATAAGGGTTTTGTGTGAGGCATTTAAGGGTTTTTTTGGAGAGGGATAAGCAGAGGAATAACATTTGTAAGGAGTGATATCAGTGGAGTAATAACAGTTTTTAGTTCTAAAAAAAGGAGTTAAATAAGGATGTGAGACCTGAGGTAATTGTGGGAGGAGGAATATGGGGGATCTGATGAAGGGTATGTGGATTAGGTTGGGTTAATGGTAATGATGTATGTTGCATGGTCTGTTGATATTGATACTGAGGCAGTGATTGCTGAGGTTGGGGGTCATGAAATTGAGGTTATTGAGGAGGAGGCGGCATGGCCCCATTTTCATTTTGACATCCGTTTCTTTCCAGCATTTGGGCGAAGGAGACTGATGAGCTGGCTATTTCGGAGGGCTGTTTTCCTGTCATTGGTCGAACTTCTTCGTTCATTCTCTGATTTTTTTGGAATCTATTACGTAGGTTTTTGTACGTTTGACACCCTTTGTAATTTGCTGGGTGCCCTTGCTGGTATAGGACACATACTGCAGGTACCTCTCGTGTTTTTGTGCAATCTTCAGATTTGTGCATTTGCCCACATTTCGCACATCTAGCTATATGATGGCAGTAGGTTTTTTGTGTGGCCGTATGCCTGACAATTATGACATTGTACAATGTCACGTTTGCGGTATGGTTTCTCAATCTGAACTCTAGTATAGTAGATTGATGTGACATCATAAATCTTTTCAACTCCTGGTGTCGGTTCCAAGCCAACGAAGAAAAGTGGTAATGATATTTTACCGTCTTGTCCTGGGTGTTCCCGGCTGTCTTTTTGCACATTGGTGACTTGTCTTACTTTGCCCATGGTCAATAATTCTTCCTTGATTATATCTACAGGAGTTGTATGATGGAGGTCACTCTAAGCGATCTCTCTTCCTTGAGTTGGTAGGCATGGAAATTAGCTTTAGTTTCCGTTAGATATTTAACGGTAGGTATCGGAAGAATCGGGCATGATTTTGCTGTCATTTGCGCGGCTCACACACGAATACTTTCCTGGGCTAACTATTTTATTTAGGTGATTACATAATAGTGAAAAATTTCCTATATTACGTACGAATATAGGAGGAGGTTTAGGAGGAAGCGGTGCCGAAGACGACTCCATAGGTTCGGCAGCTGTGCTACTAAGTGCCTGAAAGGGATTAGGAATGAAAAAGATAGATTCTTCATTAAATTGGGTTGATTCCCTAAATTAGATTGGGTCCCTGGTATTGATTCATTCATCGGTGGTGAGCTAGGAGGCGTTTTGACCTTTGATCTCATCGACTTTTGCTTGGCTGGGCTCATTCTTACCGTTTCAAGTGATCTACTTCTTTTGGTCTTGTTATTTTTTGATGACATAACCATATGAAAATATCTCATCGGATATCATTGAATAGTAGAGGAAATGAAAAGAGAAGAGGAAAAAAAAAATATAAAAAACAAAGAAAAGAATTAAAAAAATAAAAATATCGCAGAGTGCGCGTGTTATGAAAGTAGTAGTTCACAGTTGACACATGCGCATACACTGTGGCAATTACTAAAGATGAGTACATTAATAAAACAAACGCTCTATTAAAAGATAGGAAGACATATAAAAATGTCGGTACAAACCCAACACATAAACTTATGAATGATACAAACACAACATTAACAAACTTGAAAAAACAAAAACTCATAGATATGAAAACATACCTTAAACTTATAACAAATTCCCTAACATCCCCTAAACTATATTCATTTATTAAAAATCATAAAACTGACAACCGAGTAAGATCTATAGTTTCATTTATTAACTCTCCCACGTAAGAATCATCAAAATACCTAACCAATATATTAAAACACTTGACCACAAATAAATATAATGTTAAAGATTCATTTGAGTTCCATAATAAAATAACTAATATCCGGATTCCACAATACTATAAAATAGTTTCACTAGATGCATTCTCGTTATTTAGTAATATCTGAACTACAAAAGCAAAAACAATAATCGAAAAACATTGGCACAAACTTCAAACACACACATCAATTCCTAAAGACCAATCCCTCAAATGGATATCCACATAGACTTATTTGTAATCTACTAAAAAAAACAAATACTCAACAGAAACAACATGAAAATAACAATAAAAGGTATTACACTATTCCATATACACACACACTAACAGAAAGAATCAGAAAAACACTTACAAATAACCATAAAACTGACTACACTGCCACATTCAAAAATACCTCCACCATTGATAGATTATTCATCAAAACTGAAGATATAGATAAGTTAGAATTACAGTATAATACAGCTTCTGAATGCAGCATCCCTTCCCACCAATTTGGATTCCGGACTGGTCACTCCACTGTTCAACAAGGCCTTCGTGTTGTTGATCACATATCCTCTGCCCTTGAAAAAAAGCAGTATAGCTCTGGTGCATTTCTGGATGTAGCGCAAGCTTTCGACCGGGTGTGGCACTAGGGCTTGCTCTTCAAGCTCAAGACTCACTTACCCTAATCCTATATATATACCTTCTATATAGGATAATATACCTTCTACGATCCTATCTCTCAAATCGTTCCTTTCGAGTCCGCTGTGGCTCAGAGTTCTCAACTGTTATCCTATCGATGCCGGAGTACCACAAGGTAGCGTCCTAAGTCCCGTCCTCTATAATCTCTTCACTGCCGATATACCAACCAATCCTAATACCTTTTTAGCTACATATGCAGATGATACTGCCATCCTATCATCCCATTCAGATCCCAAACTTGCTTCCCTCAACCTCCAAAGACATCTTCTACAGATCGAAGCTTGGTGCAATCAGTAGAGAATAAAAGTTAATGAAGTCAAATGCAGTAATATAACTTTTACACTTCGCCGTAAATCCTGTCCTCCCATCCACTTCAATAATATCCCTATTCCTATATCCGACACAGTACGTTACCTTGGCTTTCATCTTGACAAAAGACTGACCTGGGACCCTCATACTAGACTCAAAAGACAAGAACTAAACAGGAGATTCAGCCAACTCTACAGACTACTAGGCAGGAATTCTCATCTTTCAATTGATAACAAACTCCTCATATACAAAACAATCTTAAAACCCCACATAACGACCTAAAAATCCCATTTGTCCTTAACCTCATTCCTTCAAAGTTCTTGAAATTTCATCAAAATCTAACCAATCATCCTAATCCTCTGGCTCAATCCTTGCCCAGCTCTAACCATCCCTATAACCCCCCCCCCCCAGAAGATTGAAACGGCAATGGCCCCGCGACCTTTTGTAATATAATGTTATGTTGGAGTCTTGGTAATGACCAGCTTCTCTACTCAAGTTCTGAGCATATGTGACTATAGCACTCCCACTCAGCCTCCACTGGATATTACTAGTGATGCAGCTGAGAGAGCAGCGCTGGGATCTCTACGAGTCTGGCCTTGACTCCCAATAAGTGGGGGAATAGGCTCGATTCGGGGTTCCCTAGGCTGAGTGTGTCTGTATTGTACATAGAGTAAGAATGTATTTAAAAAAAAAAAAAATTCCTATTTTAATTTTTGTTAAATAATTTTATTATTCATTTAATTTTAGATGTTTGTAAGTAACTATTATTATTATTATTTTTTATTTTTTTTTAATATATATATATATATATATTTTTTTTATTTATTTTATTATTTTCTTTTTTTTTGTATAATGACTATTTGATTTATTTTTTGTATTATGACTGTTTTATTTTATCTCTTATTATTATCAATTGTGTATGGATGAGAACTTGTATATATGGTACGAATGAACTACATCATTAGAACTGTTACTTATTGCCCTTAACTGAGACAGATTGTACATATATTTCAATAAAAGTTTAAAAAAAAAAAGAAAAAAAAAAAGCTTCTGAATGCAGATTGTGTTGAAGAATACTACTTTTTGAGGTGAATTTTATGGGAAGATGAGTCTGTTTTTACAGGGCAAAATTGGGGTCTAGATTCATTATCATTGGATTTAAAACATTACATTGAAAATCTAATACAATAAATCCTCAATAATAATAATAATAATAATTAGATAAATGTAATAACATAAGGGTCCTTCTCATAGAGAGGGGCAGAAGTGGTGTCCAGTACATTTGTGGCTCCCCATTTATGATTTTGGATCTGAATTTTTTTTTAAATTGTAGTGTATCACTTTATCTAAAAGTGAAATTTTTCTTTTCACGATCAAATATTTTTTTTGTGTAGAAAAGTTGTAAAATTTGACCAATTGTCATGGCCCTGTTCTGTCCGGGCACGATATTCCCAACTTAAAGCTTCTGTAGAAGGTCTATCTCTGCAAATACAGAAGTGATTATTCAATCCTAGATCATAATATTGCTGGTGATTGAGAAGTGATTGTCCAAAATGGGCTAGAGCTAATAGATTTCAATATTATAATGAAAATATGAGTGTCCATGCCATCGACGTCAAGGCCCTGTCCATTTTTATTTTTCAAATTTTCTCGGTAATGCGTGTGTTAGCCTGCTTTGTTTTTCTGCCTTATTTTTCGCGCTATCATTATCTTATTGCATCACCCATTAACTAGTCCTTGGAGTACAGTGGGAACACTCAGAGAAGAACAACATTGGCAAATTCGTGAGTGTCCAAACAACCACTTTTGGTTTTTTCTTATTGCTCTGTACTTGTTCACGGCGTGGAACAGTTTCTATTTCTATAAATGTTTTAGAAAAAAACGTTGCAACAAAACAAAATATTTTAGAAATATCTATGTTTCGTCAAGGCCCTGTCCATCATGGCCTTGTCTTCATCTGTAAAATTGAGGACAGGATCATGACGGTATCCAAACTTTTTTATCATTTTTTTCTAAATAAAAAACTGCATTTGAAGTTGTATTAGTACATTTACACTTTATAATAAATACATATAAATTACTGTGTGCCGGAATCACAATAAGTCCGCTCAATAAATATAAATAACTTCATACAAACTTAAAGCGGCAATCTGTAGGTGACACGCTTCGATTTTCTTTCACGTTTGTTCTGATACCCTTTTTTATTTTTGTAATATTTAGTCAATATTTTAAGACAATTTTAAACAATTCTGGTCAAAATAAAAGACTAATTATTAATTATTTTTCTGGTTTCTATCATATAAATGATGTACCTATATATTTTTTGTATGACTTAGATATTAAAAGCATTTACTGAAAACTCGATTACTGTTTATTTTTTGAACCTATCACCTGCAGAGAGATTAAAATAATTATATTACAGAAGACAGCCAAGATGATCGTGAATAAAAAGGCATGGCATAGGTAGCGTCATGAAACGGGAGAGTCAGTCACACACTGACAGGGACATCCCTGTCCATGTGCCTTTTTATTTATTTTTTTTTTTGATAAAATGGAAGGGCATTAAATTTTGATTAAAGCTGCTAAGAGAGCATCCTAATTTTTTTTTCAGCTTGATCGGAATACTTCTAATTTTCTAATATAAGACATTGTGACTTCTCCAAATAAGGTGAAGATCAAGCTGTTCTTTAGATACCAAGTTTGTAAAATTCAAGGTTACAGGTACTCAGCTATTATAGAAAATTTAATGCTAAATCCGAAAATGTGGTCATTTTCGACCTGTCCTAACATATGCCTCGGAATGCTGGACCATCACTAGAAACGACGAGCTTGCCCTCCTTGGGTTGGAAAGGAAAATCCTTCGCAGGATCTATGGAGCCATCCTGGAGGGGGAGACATGGAGGCGGAGAAATAATGAAGAACTTAGAACTTTATTCAATGATGTCGACGTGGTGGATCACATCAAGCTGGGGCGCCTGCGTTGGGCAGGGCATGTAGGAAGGATGAATCCCGATGATGTGCCTCTCAAGTTATTGAGAGAAAATATCTACGGTGTACGAAGAGTTGGTAGACCAAGGCTACGATGGAGTGATGCAGTTGCAAAAGATGCAAGAAGCTTCCTTGGTGTCCGCAACTGGATGGTGGCGGCATTGAACCGAGATGACTGGCATTCATCTATAGAGGAGGCCAAGACTCGCGCAAGCGGGTTGTAGCGCCAAGTGAAGAAGAAGAAGAAGAAAATGTGGTCAAAATTTGAAAAATATTTAAACAAAATGGAAACATTACAGGTTTTATGGACAAAAACGTAGTTTCCTCAAAAAAGTCTTTGATTTATCGTATATCTGGAACGGATTGGAATAGAAAGGTGAGGTCTGCGGCATTTTGCTACATTTTTTATCTAGTTTTACCCACTTTTTTACACTAAGAGATAATCACCCTGTGTATAAATGTACACATACACTCGAGTGCAAAAAAAAAAAAAAAAAACCGGCGCACCTTGATTTTCATTATAAAAATATTAACTAACGTAATAATGTGATTGAACCAGCACACATATAGGCCTGGGCATAAGTGATAACATTACAATAATCCTTTGCAGTAATCCTCTCTAGGAATAACAAAGAAGGCCCCTAGCTTGCAGATCAACATATTCCTAGTTAGTCTTCAGTTCTCTAGAAGAGTGTAATGAACTCCCGTGTGTAGTTTTTCTAATTGTTTTAATTTTCTTTGCCCCATGCTAATCTATCCAAAATGGTGTGGGCAGCCACGGTAGTCACTCAAATTGTAGCGTTAATTCACGGCGGAAGAAGTCAGCGATACGCGACCAATACTCTCGGGGTACCGGAAACGAGGGTTCGGTGGGCGATCCAGAGGTACCTTGAGACGAGCAGCTACTCGAGGAGGTCGGGATCAGGTCGGCCTAGAGTAACAAACCAAACTGGCAATCGATTTTTTGAAATGAAGACTCTAAGGAACCGCTTCCTGACATCTGTAATGACTTGCCACGGGCTTCGTGTAGCTGGTGGTGTGGATGTCTCCGTGCATACAATAAGTAGACGCCTGGCTGAATGGAATCTACACTCTAATATTCCTGCTTCCGGCCCTCTCCTCACTGCAGCTTAGAGAGCAGCTCGACTCCGTTTTGCTCGAGAACATGTTGCCTGGACTGAAGCTGATTAGGCCTCTGTTCTCTTTTCAGATGAGTCTAGAATTGGTCTACATGGTTCAGATAGTCTAGAGGAGAAATGAGGAGAACGCTATGCTCAGTGGAATGTAGTAGATATAGTACAGTTCGGAGGAGTGTCGGTGATGGTGTGGGGAGGGATTTGTTTAGAAGCGACCACAGACC
The DNA here is from genome assembly GCA_003667255.2 of Euschistus heros. NCBI lineage: Eukaryota > Metazoa > Arthropoda > Insecta > Hemiptera > Pentatomidae > Euschistus > Euschistus heros. The sequence continues at coordinate 136,115 of RCWM02000319.1, forward strand.
TCCATGTGTTCCGAAAGCCATCCTTCAATGCACAAACTTATATAAGAGATATCCTTGAAGAGTATGTAGTCCCTTTTGCGCCGGTCATTGGCATTAATTTTATGTTTATGCATGATAATGCACGGCCACACGTCACCAATATTGTTAGTGACTTCCTTGATGAGGTCGGTATCCGAACCTTGGAGTGGCCAACTCGCAGCCCGGATCGCATTCCAATAGAGCATCTGTGGGACCGTTTTAAGAAGGCCATCCGAATGCAACATAACCCTCCAGGAGCTGAGAACTGCCGTAGAAGTACAATGGGAGCAGATTTCTTGCAAGGATGCAGGCTGTTATTCCAGCAAGAGAAGGAAACACTCAATATTAAAGGCCATGAATTATGTGTTTCTTGCATATTGTTAACGAAGTTTAGAGGTTTCCTTTTTTTTTTTTTTTTTTTTTTTTTCATCAAAAAAATCAATGAATGTTTACTTTTTGTTTGATATTTTTTTTTTTGCTTTAAATTGCATGTTTTATTATTTGTCCTTTTGTGTCATATAAACATTCAAGGTGCGCCGGTTTTTTTTTTTTTTTGCACTCGAGAGTATACAAGTTATATACGGTCGGTTGAAAAACTAAAAAAAAAAGGAAAAAGGTTATAATAACGACAAGTAAGAACGCTTACTATTAAATTATTAATAATTATTAATACCCGAAGGTTCGATGCCGACACCACTAACCGTCGACCACACACATCCCTCCAATCCACTCCTCCAAAACCTAAATCCCCCAGGTCGGCCCTGACGCAATCCTCCCATCTTCGTCTCTGTCTACCCCTCGATCTTTTACCCGACGGCTCATAACCGATTACTTTTTTCGGAATTCGATCATTATTAAACCCAACGACTTTACATGCCCATTTTAAGCGTCGCGCTGCTATTACTTGGACTATATTTACCGGATATAATTCGCGTAGTTCCGCATTGTGAAGCCTTCTAAATTCTCCTGTTTCTTCATCCTTTTTTGGACTAAATATTGTACGGAGTACTTTATTTTCGAAATCTTTAAGTCCTTGTTCCTCCCTTAACGTCAGCGGCCATGTTTCGCATCCGTAGAGAACTGTTGGTAGTATAATAGTATTGTATATCCTAATTTTTTAAATTTTTGGAGAGTAAGCGCGAACTGAGAATTTTTGTGACCGAGAAATAACAAGCATTACCGGCTTTTAACCTAGCCTTTATTTCTTCTTGAATTTCATTTTTCCTCGATATAATAGACCCTAGATATTTGAATTGCTCAACGTGTTCAAACTTTTATCCCGGAAATATCTACATTATTAAAATGTTCACCGTTTCTGTTACTAACCATATATTTCATTTTATCGGTATCATACGCTTACTATAAACTGATTAACTCCTCTTAGTAATCCTGCTTATATACAATTTGGTATGTTTACAATGTTACTTTAGGTATTAACACTGATATTGTCTCAATACAGACATTAACTTCCCCCTGCCAGTTTACGACAATCCTCGTAATTTTATACCCCTTTTTATATATATATATATATAGATATATTATATATATATATATATATGAATAACAAATAAACATAACACTAAAAACACTAAACATAACAAATAAAACAAAATACTTGATACTTCACAAGAAGCCGCAAGAAGAAAAATACAAATTTTCGGAAATGCCATTAGTGTAACAGAACGTTTAGTGATTACTTTAAGATTTTTGGCAACTGGGGAGTATTACCAGGTTGATGTATCTTTTCAAAGTATCCAAAAGGTTCCAGTAATAATCCAGAAACCTGCGATGCTCTCATAAGTGCCCTAAATACATATGTCAAGGTAAAATTTAACATTATTAATAGTAGCTGTTAAAAAATAAACTGATTTTTTTAAAATAACTTTTATTTGGAATGTATCTGAAAATTACATGTATGACTGAGCTGATCCTTCATTTGGTATCCGCGTAGCTGGCCAGGATTCATCATCTGGGTGGTATGTTGATTCGATGAGCAAGACGGACTAGCAGTATCTCGTAGGTTGGAACGCTGGATGGATTTGAGGTTTGACTGCTGGTGGGTTTGAATAAGGTTGTATGCCGCCTGGATTTGAGTAGGTTCCAACGCTAAGGGTACTTGCGCAAGACCGAATGCTATCTGGACTCATATAATTGTGGTTGTTTGTATCTGTAAACTAGTGTGAACTGCAATTGGAGATCGAAAATGAAGGAACGGTGTCAATTGCTCTTGAGTTTCTGTGTTTTTTGGTTGGTCATATTCTCCTATTTCTGCTTTGTAGAGAAGATCATTGATCAAATGCTGCACAGTAGCTTGCGCATAAGGAGTACGAAGTTTTCGCACTTTTCTAGCAACTAGCTCACCAAATATATCAAAATCATCGGGTTGTACAGATGTTCCTTGCTGATTTTTTTTTATATACTTCTTGTAGCATTCCATAAACTTCTGCATTTTGCTTCTCACTAGTGGTTAGAACTCTTTTCTTTGGTGTGGTAGATTTTGCTTTTAAGCTTTTGGTGTTTTTATCAGTAATTTCCTTTGAGCCTGCAAATCTTCGTAGCTTTCTTGTAATTCTCCCATATTACTTGTACTCTGGCTGACGCTAGCGGTATCATCGTCATTTGTTTCGGATTCTTTTGCCTCTTCATCACTGTCTGAATCATCACTTTCCTGTAAAGTAAAGAATGTATGTTATTAAAAACTGCATAAAAATATATTAAAAAAATGTATATTAAAAAAAATATATAATAAGAACTTTCAATTAAATTTAATTTGTATTTTATTTCAGACTCCTAAAAGTGAAGAGGAATGGGAAAAAGTTAGCGATGATTTCAACAAGATTTGGCACTTTCCACATTGCATAGGCGCAATGGACGGAAAGCACATTGTAATCGAGGCACCTACATTCAGTGGCAGTGAATTTTTTAACTATAAAGGAACATTCAGTGTAGTTCTTTTTGCTGTTGTTGACGCAAATTATAATTTTCTGTATGCAAACGTTGGTTGTCAAGGACGAATCTCTGACGGAGGTGTTTTTAAAAAATACGGGGGGGGGGGGGGGGGGCCATTTTACAAACTATTGGTTGAAGGAAAACTAAATTTGCCACAAAAACGTGTTCTTCTTGGAAGGGACAAAGAAAGTCCTTATGTTTTAGTCGCAGATGATGCTTTCCCCCTTAAACCATGCATTATGAAACCATATAGCGGCCATCAAGATAAGGGGTCAATAGAACGTGTCTTCAATTACCGAATTTCACGTGCTCGAAGAATAGTTGAAAATGTGTTTGGCATTTTAGCGTCTGTGTTTCGAGTGTTTCGCAAACCAATGCTGTTACAACCAGAAAAGGTAGAAAAAGTGACTTTGGCATGCATTTGTTTGCATAATTATCTAAGGTGTGTCTTGTCGAAAAATAAATATAATCCACCAAACAGCTTTGATGTAGAACATATTGATAGTGGTACACTAGAAGATGGCGCATGGAGAAAAGATCAACAAACTTTACAGTCGTTTTTTAATCTACAACAGACTGCAAGAAAATCATCTGTAGAAGCTATGGAAATAAGAAAAGAATTTGCTGAATATTTTATGTCTGAGCAAGGTCAAGTTCCATGGCAGTTAAAATTTTGTTAATCTATTGAGCAAAAGTACTGATTTTTTAGGGGAAAATGATTTTTTAATTGATTTAATGATTTATTATTCTAATTATTAATAACTAATAACAAGTTCCATGGCAGTTAAAATTTTGTTAATCTATTGAGCAAAAGTACTGATTTTTAAGGATAAAATGATTAGAATGTATAATGAATAAATATAAGTAAATAAATAATGCATAAATATATGTAAATTTTATATCTAATAAATAAAAATAAATAAATAAATATCTACCTGTGTATTCGATAATCCGCCTATATTCCCACTTGGTCTTGGCTTGTTTTTATCTTTTAAGAAACTTAATAGTGAATAACCAAACCACTTCGAAACGAAAGTTTTACCAGCTCCGGATTTTTTCAATAACTGATAATTTCTGTATTCTCTTTGGTACTGGGTATTGATGTTTTTTATCTTTCTGTCTACTTCCTCTGAAGAAACATTACACAATATTCCTATTTCCTTTAAGGCGTCTGCCTTTTTATAACGATTTTTATAATCAGGGTGTCGGGCATCCCATAACAATTTACTTTCTCTATAAAGTTCGATTAATTTACATGTATTTTCAACACTCCATTTTATTGCTTTTCCCGATGAAGTCATTTTGCACACAGCACGAGACAAACTGAACCACAAATTTTAAGTTTTGTTTTCTTCCTGTGGAGAGCGTACACACTAGACCAACAAAGTTGCCAGAAACCACAAACAAAACAGCAACATTTTGATCTTTACCGCCAGGCGACGGGAAAACAAAAAGTTGTTGAAAACACGAACAAAACAAAATTGTTGCCGAAATGTTTCGCTTTTGTTTCAAAAATGTTGGGAAACATTGAGTTGCTGTTTTGTTTTTCTTTTGTTGGTTTGGTGGGACCCGGCATTAGATTGTATAACATTGTTATTTATAATAATTCTCAAAGTAACCTTTAGCAGCTACAATTCTGAGAATAGTCACCTTAAAGTAAACATACCTATAGGCATTCATACAGATAACAAGTTCACTTCAATATTACTATCGCACCATACTACTCACATAGATAAAATCAGACTAGGTCAAGTTCATTCACCTCCTACTGTCTTGTATTTATTTACAGTAAACAAACGTAAGTATTTCCCTAATTCTCAAATAAAATCATTCCGTCCGATAATTTTTTTTTTTTAAATTCCTTCATTTACATTACCGTTCTTTTAAATCGATGTAAAATGTTTTATGATTTTATGTATTTATTTTCTACTCAAAATTAGTAACCAAAAACAAAAAATAAAAATAATGATGTGGAATGCCCAATCAATAAGAGCTAATAACGTTGAATTTAGACAATTTATTTTTGATAACCAGCCACATTTAATCTCAATAAGTGAAACACGTTTCTCACAGCAATACCGATTTTCAGTCCCGGGATATAAAATTCACCGTAAAGATCAAAACAGGGCAGGTGGCGGTGCCATGATAATGGTTCGCTCAGATCTCTCCCACTCTTTCCGACCTATCCAAAATCTTAAGTTCGCTGAGGCTGTCGGTATACAATTTCGGCTCGGTAATAAAAATATAAACGCAATAGCAACATACGTACATCCAAATAAACTTATGTATACCGACCTCATAAAAATGTTTAAATTTGGAAAAAGAAAATTAATTTTTGGAGATTTAAATTCAAAAAACAAGGAATGGAATTGCCACAGCAATCATAAAAATGGTAAAACCTTGATAAATTTTGTTATTAAAAATAATATTAATATACATAGCCCAAGCGAACCCACATATATGCCTAGGCAATCTCGCTACAAAACAAGTATAATCGATCTGGCTCTGACGCGTAACTTAAACAATTTATCCCGTCTCATATCTCTCCCATCCCTCAACTCGGACCACAACGTGGTGATTTTCAGAATCGAAAAAAAAAAAAATATCAAAATAACAAAACCCTCAATCCGATTTATTTTTCCAAAGGCGGACTGGCGAAAATTTAGAATTCATATTGATAATCAGATCGATATTAACCCATCTATAAAATATCCCGCTGATATTGAAGATAAAATAAATAGTTTCAACAGAATAATAAAAACCGCTGTGTTAGCTTCCATCCCTCAAACCTCATCCAAATATAAACCTCCAGAAAAAACAAATGGCGAAACGAACATTGATCACTAACTCTTAACAAACTACACCCTGGTGATAAAAGTTTATGGCGAATCCACAACATCCTTACAAATTCCTCACAGCCCATACATCTACTTAGACATAATAACGGTTTTGTTTACTCTGACCAAAAAAAAAACTAAATTATTGACCAAATATTTCAGTTCTGTATGCTCACTCATTCCAAACTAAAAATGAAACCACCATCAATGGAAAGTTATTACTGTAGTAAACAAATTCCTCAAGAATCCTGACCTCCTATCTTTCCAGCCATATCCCCAAAAGAAACAAGCAAAGTATTAAAAAAAATAAACAACGAAGTAATCCGCTGGTCAAGATTCAATACCCGCAATAGTAATAAAAAAAATAAGCAAAAAATCCATCTTTTTTATAACTAAAATTTACAACAGTATAATTCGTTTTAATTACTACCCCTCTTCCTGGAAAATATCAAAAGTTATATTCATTCCGAAACCAAACAAAAACTTATCAGAAACTGAAAATTACAGGCCAATAAGTCTACTTAATATAATATCTAAAATATTTGAAAAACTACTACTATCAAGGATACAATAACACACTTCCCTTCATAACCTGATTCAAAATGATCAGTTCGGATTTCGAGCACAACATTCAACCGTTGCACAATTGGCAAGACTGACTGACTACATAACCAAAGGTTTTAACGAAAAGAGACACACAGCTATGCTACTCCTTGATATTGAAAAAGCATTTGACAAAATTTGGCACTCTGGACTAATTTACAAACTCATTACATACAATTTCCCACCCTATATAATCCCTCACATTAACAGCACATGTAAACAAAAAATATGATCAGTAAAATGTCCCTTTACTTCAATAAGCACTCAAATTTATCCAATCGAAACAAAATATACAAAATATTTGTATGAGAATCATAAATAATTACACCAAATTCACAAGAATTGCCACTATGCTCACTGATCTCAATCTACCCACTATCAAACAACACATTCAGCCCCAAACAAAATCATTTTTCATATCAACTGCTATATCTGAAAACCCATATATCCAAGAAATAGGTAATTACAACAAGAAAACTCTAAAAAGATACAAACACAAGGGAAACAAAACACATATTACTTAAAGACTAAAAAAACAACAACTAATTTCTAAAAATTACAAAATAGTATATAAATGTATAAAGTGTAAACATTTTCGCAACATAAAGTTATAAATAAAAGTTTTATTTTGTATTATATCACAAAAGTAGTCTTGTTATCATTTTGTAATTATAAGTTGTGTATTATTGTCTTTATTACTTGGCTAGATTATAATTTAACTATTATTTATTATGATTCATAAAATTAATTATAATTGTAAATTGAACTAGTATTGTTTATTCTGTTGTATAGGTTTTTTTTTAGTTTTCCTACTGTTTTATCAAATTTGCATTATTTACTTGTTTATAGATTCCTCCATATTAATTACTATTTCACACGAGATGGATGTGTATCCAAACATGTACCTATGTTTTTATTAGCCTAATTTGGCTTTATATAATTTATTTTCAATATAGAATAATGAAAAAAAAGAAAGAAAACAAGCAACATACATTAGACTTAAAAAAACAACAATATAACACAAAGCGTCACTTGTTGCACTCAACATAATATCTAAATTAAAACATTTGATGCTTGGAAGTTAAGACACTCCAGATCAAACGTGGCTTTCCGGGATTTTAAGTTATTAAATATGAACTGTTCTACGTTTAATGGGTTATTTCAAGCTCTGAATGGTGAACACATTGTGTTCCCTAATAACCAATACTTTAAACGGTCCCTCATATCTCCGCAACTCTTTGTTTCTTTTAGACGTCAATTTCCTATATACGATATAGTCCCGATTTTAGCGTCTGTCATTCCATCCTTGACTTTCAAATTTTCTCGGGCTACCATCCTTTGTTTTTCCTTTCCTATTTTCTCCCGGACATCCACCAACAATTTTCCAACTGCAAATGGTTGTTCACTATCGCCTCCGTCACGCCCCCGGTACGCCCCCGTCAACCGAAGTGTTCTCCCAATTCCGACTGTCCCTGGACGTATTTCCCCTGTCCTCTTCTGCAGCATTAATCATTAGAGCACGCGTTAACCAATCAGCTACAACGTTTTCTTAGCCCGGCTTATACGCTATTATCATGTTATATTGGCTTAAGAACTCTTTCCATCGTGTGATTCGCGCCGAGGACTCCTTCAGTTTTCCTACCCACTGTAGCGGCCTATGATCGGTATGCACACGAAAAGTCCTGCCAAAAAACATATGGTCTAAGTGGTCGATGGCCCACACGATCCCCAGCAATTCTCTCTCCAACGCGCTGTATCTTGTTTCTGCATCCGTGAGCCTTCTGCTGGCATAAGCTCCAGGACGCTCTCCCTTTTCCCTATCTTGGGACAATACAGCCCCTAATGCGTTCTCACTGGTATCGGTTGTGATAGTGAATTGCTTCGTGAAATCTGGGAACGCTAAGACTGGTTCTGCCTGGAGCCGTCTCATGCATTTCTGGATATTATCCTCCATTTCCGGCGTCACTACCACTTTCTTCCCTTTCTTTAGAAGGTCCTCCCAATTCAGGGGTACCAGGTACTCCGCCATTTCTGGTACAAACCGCCTATAGTAATTTAGCGCACCCAGCAGTCTTCTAATACCCTGCACATCTCTGGAGACCGACATTTTTACACATTCCTGACAATTTTAGTCCGAATTCTCTAACTCTACCAAAGACCTTTTTTAAGTGTTCCACATGCTCGGTTTCCGTTTTACTAAACACCAACAGATCGTCCATGCACAGAGTGGGAAAATAGTTAACTAATTGTGGTAGTTAACTTCTTTTTTAACTATTAACTACAAGTTAAGTAGTTGCTTGGAACAACTATAAACTAGTAGTCGGTAGTTGAAAATGAACAACTACTTTTTGAACTACACCAGAAGCAGTTACTTATCTTAACTAACAACTACTAGTTAAAAGAACATTGCATTTAAACCAACAAATTTTTTAATTAAAAAATGAAAATAAATCAATAAGAAAAATAAACATTGTAGCTCAAATTTCATTATTTATTTTCAAATAAGGCCTGTTGTACCAGAACTAAAATTTTCGACAGTCAACCATGCAATAACGAAACCCTAAGGCTAGTTGCACACACCCCGGTTTTGGACGGCCGGCTTTCAATAGTTAATTTCAATAGTGAACCGGTGCCGGCAAAATGCCTATAATCATGGGGAGTTTTATGCACTATAATTACAAAAGCTACTACTTGTTTGAGTTACTGAATCGAATGAAACAATATCAATTTGTTAATCAGATATTGTTAAAAGTTTTAGGTCAAAAAGTCAAGAATAAAATAATATTATAATTATAAAAAAAACTACTAATTGTTTGAAAGGTAAAAAGCCGGTGACTGCGCAAGCACCTAGCACCGGCAAAATATCTGTCGGTTTTTTACCGGCCGTCTAAAAGTCGGTGTGTGTGCAACTAGCCTTAGAGTAATTTGTAAATTGACAGTGATTTTTAATATTTTTCTTCTTCATTTGAAGCAGTTATTAACAATTTTTTACAAAGTATTTTAAAGTGCTATGGTGTTGTAGTCCTTTAATCTCAGTTATTTTTTTATTTCTACTGCGATTATAGCCGTGTTTTGGTAATTCAGCAAGTCTTGTTGCAAAGCTTGTCCTCCTACCCCTTTTGCAAATGATTGCAACCCCAATAAGGCTGACGTATTATTAGTTATGCCTCGAGGTTATTAGTACTTGTACGATCATCAGTAATTAGTAGTTAAATAATTGCAATTACCAACTATATTTTGTAGTTAGTAGTTAAGATCATCTAACTACATTTTTCAACTTGTAGTTGGTAGTAGGAAAAATTTAACTGCTAATTACTAGTTACAAAGAATGTAGTTGTCCGCTGTTAACTACCAACTAAATTTGTTGTCAGTAGTTGTAACTACAATTATACCAAACTAGTTGTAGTTGGTAGTTATTAGTTATAACTACATTTTGCCCAACTGTCGAGGCTGACACTTTAGTATTTAGTACAGATTTAATTTAGACTTAGTACTTAAATTATTTTATTAATATATTTATCACATGTTCTCGTTAAAATTTACCCTGAGACTGTACCCACCTCCTTATTTTGCAACTTCGTTAATCTTCGGGCAATTACGTGAGTCACGTGACGTGCTATGAGGCCCAGATACATCAGTGTGTGCCACAAGACAGTCAAGGCAAGGGTGTACCCTCCCTGGAATATTGTTATGGCGGACGAGAAAACTCTCTCACTACATGGTTTGCATTTGGAGCGCAAGGCCCGACATTTCCAGATTTGATAGTAAGAGACTATATAGCATCATTACAATTGTTTTACTTACCACGAGCCTGTGAACGGTATTAACTACTATATATTCACTCGCAAGGTTAAGCCATGGTTAAACCATACTCTGTTGAACTTTATTTTCATTATGTATCAATGGTTATTTGGTTGTAAAAAGAAAAATTGAATTGCATGTAACGTTAAATTATTATTATATTATAATTGTTAAATATTGTCATTAAAGCTTATAAGATTTACTTGTTTATAAAATAAGAAAGGGAGGCTGCATATGTTATTTGAATTGATTTTGTAATTAATGAAATATAGTTACAGGGAAATTGTTTATTGAGTTATATTATATTAAACTACCAGCTTCACAAAAAAGTGGACGGTTTCGGCTGAGTTCACCAACAACCCCTAGCCACCGCTACACCAACTCTGTCCATGTAGACCTGACACATTGATTCATCTATATCCCGCAAGAACTCGTTCATAAGCCTCTGGAATCTTATCGGGGCGTTTTTCAGTCCAAACGGTATCAGAGTAAACTCAAAATGCCCTCTCAAATTTAAAAGCTCTCTAAACATTTGAAAGATGTCCTCTTCCAGGGTCCATCTTCCGCCTACGAATACCTTTTTTAATCTTTCTTTCACTACTGGCCAGGGCGTTTCCTTATCTGCCTGTATCTGGTTTAGTACGCTCCACTTCACTCGACATACCAGTGGGACCTTCAAGGAAACGGTATCACCAGTGTCTAGCAAATTTTCAGCTTTTATTTCATTTCGTGTCATTAAGTAGTCACCACCCTTTAGGAAATGGTTCAACTCACTTATTTCCCATGAAAATTTCTCTACGTCCGAGATGGCCTTTCTGAGATCCTGCGATGTCGCTGTCCTGATCTTCATCCATTCCAGAACTTTTGCAAGTTCGTTCCCTCTGGTAACGGTGGCATGGCTTGGTTATCCACTAACGAATTTTTCTCTCTCAGGGTACTATGGCCTGTGAAAGATTAAAAAGAAAATAGGCCTCTAAGCTCGCTCCCGGGTTTCGACACCAGTTACATACGGCCGGTTGAAAAACTAAAAAAAGGAAAAAGGTTATAATAACGATACGCAAGAACGCTTACTATAAACTGATTTATTCCTCTTAGTAATCCTGCTTATATTTAGGTTTTCTAAAGGCTTTCGTCTTTAGGTTTTCTAAGGGCTTGTGATTACTGCAAACCGTGAAATGACGTCCAATTAAATATTATTGCCAAAACTTGATTTCTTTTTAATAATTTGGTATATTTACAGTGTTACTTTAGGTATTAACACTGGTATTGTCTCAATACAGACATTAACTTATATATTTATATATATATATATATATAGATATATATATATATATATATATATATATATATATATATATATATATACATATATATATATATATATATATATATATATATATATATATATATATACATATATATATATATGTATATATGTATATATATATTTTACGATGGCTATTTAATAGAATTTGAATATTTCAACCCTGTAGTAATTTTTATTTAATCTTATTGTTGTGCAAAAATAATATATTTTAATAAGGGTTGCTTTTAGTAAAATTGTAGTGGAGGGTTCAAGGAGCTACACCTCTTGAGATAACGTTTGAAACATCCTTAGCCTAAATTAAATTTGCTCGAGAGGTAGAAAAAAGGACACTTGAAGATAGAACACTCCACTTCATCATCCCCCTCCTAATTAAATAAAATCGACAAACCCACCGTTACGATATCAAAACGTAAGGTGCACGCTTATGCTTTATTAGGCAAACGGCTTCTAAAATTAAAGAAGTTAAATTTTTATATGTTTTAAATTTGTAAAACCCTAAAACTTATATTAAACAATTGAACGATTATGTTATAATTTGCTACTAATTAATAAATAAAATGCGAATAACCGAATTTTGGTGCTCTACTCCTTTATGAATATATTTAACATCCACACTACCAACACCGCAAAATTGTTTCCCATCTTCAGGTTCGACATCCAAAAGAATTTAACTCAACAAGTTAATTTAAATTAAGTTATAACATATAATACATTTTTACGATAATTAATACTTTTGTTAATTAATTATTTATTGTTGTTTACAACTGTATACATTATATACAAGAAATAAATTTGAGGAAAATGATTACGAAATGTTAATGACATGTGAAGATCTACTCACAAGTAGCACTTCAGTAAAAGTTCAACATTAAAAGGTCTCTAGGTCTCTTTTCAGAAGCCTCCGAGCATGTACCATTCGGAAGAATGGTTCCCTCCGAAACCTCCGACATTATCGAGCGACATGATCTGGTAAGGTTCTGTGGCTGGACTGAGACGGGAGAGGAGGCCGATGGGACGACTCCGACGAACTTTTTTTTCAACACAAATCTTGCAGCTCTAACAGAAATCATAAATTGCTTTATCTAGACCCTTGAAATAGTAATACGGTCTAATGGTTGCTATCATGTGAGCTGGACCAATATGGCCATAATGTTGATGAATAATTTTAATAATTTCTTTTCCAAATGCTTGTGATACAAAAACTCTTGATTTCTTTTTAATTTAAAAAAAAATTATTCTTTGCTTAGATTCAATCTTTCCAGCTCCAAAAGGTTCTCGGTTTGATATTTTTGAAGTCGATTAAGTTAGTGATCTTGATAACATCTTCATTTTCGAAGGATTTGAGGACTGGATTTCTGGAGAGTAGATCAACTAAAACGGTTTCTTTTCCTTGTTTGTAGATAATATTGAAGTTGAATTGGGATAAATAACGAATCAAATCTCCCAGGATTTTGTCAGATCTGGCTTTCGTCTTTAGGTTTTCTAAGGGTTTGTGATTACGTCATTTCACGCAAACCGTGAAATGACGTCCAATTAAATATTATTGCCAAAACTTAATCGTTTCTTTAATGGCTTTGTATTCTAAGTAGATGACATCTATGCGTTTCACTAGTTGTTTGTTTTTTAAGGGCAAAAAACTGCTGTTGATTATTATTGCTCATTTTCTTGAAAATAATGGTACCGTCTAGATTGTAACAATAACAATAGCAATAAAAAATAATAAAATTCTAAACAAATTATATTAATCTCAACCACAAAAATAAGATAAATACGATTTACAAAGAAAGAGAAATATATATGCTTTATTGAGACAATTAACAATAAACATAGTGCTGCCCAACTTTATTGGGTTGCTATAAACACAGCATACTCATCTATTCAATTAAAGACAACACTGTAAGTTATAATTTAGTTATAATTATATAATATACTACTTAATATTACCTAATACCAGACAAACTAATAACATTTTTTTTTTTCTTTTTTTCCCCCTTTTTTTCTTTTTTTTTTCCTTTTTCGCTTCTTTTCCTCTTTCACTTTATTCTTTCATTTTATGTTATCCCCCCCCCTAATATTCACATATCTACCACACATTCATATACATAAATGCACATTTAATAACTGTAATTGCAATGGGCCATCCTATGCACCATGTATGTGGTGGTGAATAATTCCCAGGGAGTCCAATATTATATTTTCGGCCATTATCGCTATATCCCTCACCTCCACGCCAAGGTCCTCCAAAAAGCTCCTTGTTTTTTCCGGGATGACTCCGCGAGACCCAAACCATAATCCTTTCACGGAGAAATCTCTATTTCCGAATGTCTCGCGGAATTTCTCTTTGAGGAAAGGGATACATTTTTCATAAATATCCATTTTCTCCCTTTCTACTTCACCTGATTGATCGAGGTTATTATTTCCATACCTTACAGTAGGATCCACTATGAGCGCTGTCCGTCCGTTCTTCGGAAACGCGACAATATCCGCATACCTCGTGGACTCGTTGGTATCGATGCAGTATACCTCGTCAAAGCAGGTAAAGCCTTTATTCTTGAGGAGCCTTAACAATTCATTCTTGACCCTGTAGTGACGGCGTGTGATCAGGAGTGAGTTGTTGGGACATTTTCTCAGCACAGGGGCTGGTGTTTCGGACTCTTTGCCGCACTTGCGACAAAGGGACCCAACCTCTCCTATCTGTCCGCTGGCACCTGGGACTCCACGCAGGGGCGCATAATTGATGTTGAGTTTTAGGGCGTTGGTCCATTCAGACCCCGAAAGTATTTGTTTTTCACAAATATATCGATTAGCTCTCGGCGTCTCCTTAAAATAAGGTACACCAACGCCCTGCCAGCTGAAATTGGCCCATTCCTCAAAAGCGCCCTCTCTCAGCGACCGTCGTAGAGCTCTCACGCTTCGGTGGCTCTGATCTACACCCAGTATCTTAGCACATTCAGTAATCTCTTTTTCATAATGGAATGTGGACTGGAACAGAGCGTCCGGAACATTAGACAGCCCTATCCAACACAATGCCCATACTTTTCTGTGGATTTACAGCCAGACCAATCTCCGCCAGTATCCTTTGGGTGCTATCTATAATTCTCTCTGCCGCATACTTATTACGTGCAGAGACCGCCTGATCATCTGCAAATCCTGTGAGGACCACACAGTCTTGGTCCTCTCTCAGCTTGTACCCGTAGTGTCTTGAGAAATTATGATCACAAAGGTCTTGGTACAGATGATCAATAGCTAAGTTAAACAGCGAGGGAGAGAGCGGGCCGCCTTGGGGAACTCCTCGCAGTACATTGATCTGGCTAGTAGAATGAGTTCCAACAGTTACTTTAATTTTGTTTGTGGATAGGAGTGCAGCGATAACGTTTCTCAGGTCCAGTGAAACACCTCTTGCTTTTAACTATCTAACAATGTGATCGTGCCCAATGTTGTCAAAAGCGCCAACAACGTCAAGAAAGACCACCGCACAGTCATTTTTCTTATTTTTTTTGCGTCTTTTATGACTGCGTCGATGATTCTTGCGCTTACGTGTGCTCCCGTAAGGCCCCTAATAAAACCTCTCTGATTCCTATGGAAGGTGACCTGCTTTCTCAGTTCCTGGTCCAGAACCTTTTCTATGATTCGGCGCACGATAGAGTAAATAGTAATGGGTCTCCATGATGAAATATTTTTAACATCGCCCTTACCCTTGCATATTAAGATTGTGCGCCCTTGACGTTAAGGTTCTGGTATATAGGCCACCTTCAGCATGATCTCCGCTATTGTCTTAATAATGTGGCATACATCATAGAATTTTATCGTGCGGATTAATACCCCGTCAGGCCCCGGTGACGTAGATTTAATGGCTTTTCGTATTGCCTGGACATCAAGATTTATGACATTTGGCATCGGGGCACATTTTTCATAATCCGCACGTCTGCAGGAGTTCACTTGCTCAAAGAGGTTTCTAAAATGGGCATCGATTTCGGTGACCTTTAAGGGACATTGCTTAGAGGCATCGGCATTCATCATTGTCTGGACGACCTTCTTTCTTCTGTTATAATAATTGTACTGGGCCATCTCATATTGATATTGTTCTTGCCGCCGCCCTCGGTCTGCTTTTTTGCTCTCTGCGGATTCGAAGTTTTATTAGCACCCTTGTCTTCTATATTGTTTTTTCTTTTTTTTTCTTAATTTATAAAATTTAATTGCCGGGTGCTGTGGGCCTGGAAGTTCTGCATTAATATTATTTAAGAACTTGAGAAATTCAACGACCGCTGCATCGAATTCCGCAGTTTCCATATTATTGTGGTTACAAAGATTTTTGAACGTGGCAGACCATTTAGCAATGCCCTCCTTAATTTCAGGTATCTCATACTCTCCATTTTTAGGGCCCACCACCTTTTTAATTAGTCCTCTTAACGTATTATTATTGGCCTCTCTGGGATGCTTCTTGACAATATGGGTTTCAAGGCCTCTCTCGCCCTTGGATGACAAGCCACAAATAGGGCAGACTGAATCATCAGGATGAGAGACTCTTTCTTCTCGGTTGACCCCAGCTCCGTGGTTTTAGTGGTTAGTTTGGGTAACTTAGTGAATACATCCTCAATAGGAACTGTTTTGCCCAATACCACTCCTCCTTCTTCACTCCATTAATAAGCTTTTTTTCGCCTCCTCCTTCGGTAGGCACCGATATCACGGAGGCAACAACCGCTTCCTGAGTAGGCCCTTCGGTCCTCGAAACCCATACTGTTTGGTCAATCTCAAAATTGTTACCATTCTGTTTATCTGTTACCTGCAACATATTAGGCCAATTCCAGACAATCGCAACCAACACACATGCATGTTCAGATCCCTGAATTAAAAAAAAAAAAAAAATCAACATAAATGTGCACATATACGTATACTCACATATACTATGAAAATCAAAGAAATGCTAAATGTCTTTGCTAAAATTGGTTATTAAATATACTTGCTAAAAAGTGCCAACAATGACATTAATGTATTAAAATAAATGAATAATTTTGATCTATAAGAATCAATAGATAAATAGGTAAATATTACAAAACACACACATGTATATACATATTCATATCCGTACATAACTCCCTCTAATTATTCCTATCCCTTTTTCCATAATTACAAAAAAACACATGAATCAATAAATCAATACCCGACAAAAAAACAACGGAAAAAAACAAAACAAAAAACAAAACAATAATAACAATAATAATAACATTAATGATAATTAAGATCCACTTAAACCATAAAAGGGAATTATAAAACCTTATCCTACAGCAAACATTTAATTAGATTTTTCTCCTCTTTCACATTCTTCTACGTCATCAATACTTAAGATAAATAAAGTTAAATTTTAAAATACATCAAGTTAACAAATTTTAATAAATAAAGTTAAAATCTTAAAATAAATGCAGTTAAAAAAATTAAAATAAATAAAGTTAAAATCTTAAAATAAATGCAGTTAAAAAAATTAAAATAAATAAAGTTAGAGCATTAAAATAACTAGGTACACTATTTTCTTAATAAGTTGGACTACACCGATGACAGGAGAGGAGTATAGCTGCTATGATGTGGATGACAGCTACATATCTATGAATATTGACACTGACCTTGCAGTAGTGCCACAATGCTTCCCTAGACAGCTGGCCGGAGGCGCGGTGGGGGGCTGCAAGTCCGTACCTATCCTCTGATAACGAACTCGGTCTTGCTGAAATACCGCTTCCTATACTTTCAATTATTGGCAAAGATCCTCGAGCGATTTGCTTGAAATTCTATAAATCAGTCCACGTAATCACACTTAACACCTGTGTCAAATTTGGGCACAAACGGATGAAAAAAAACCAAACATAATGAGAGGCCAACGTGGAACCGATGTGTCTCTGTTACCGGCCTGAACCAGACTCTTAAAAACAATGCGATTAATATTATTTAAAATCTTTTCTTTTGATCATCTTTTTTATTTTTTGTTATTTTCAGTTGATTTGTACAAATTATGTTTGATATTAACATACTATTATTTAAATGGAGATTATGAGTATAATTTTATTGTCTATCAGATTTTAAAGATACAGATTCTTATAGTTAATTCAACCAGCTTTCAGATGAAAAAAAAAAAAAAAAAAAAATTGGATTGAATTGAATTGAAAAATTGAAAAATTGGGTTTCGGAGTTATAGTCAAAAGAGTGCCGACAAGCGTGTTTTCCCGGAGAAGTGCGATTCCAGTAAGAGTGCTGAAATGAGGGGTGTAGGGTGTAGAGTGCATGAAATATCCGACTATTTTTGGCTTCACATCTTCGTCAGGATTAGGTAGAAAGTAAAGATACTAAAAGTCCCCGACTCTGAGGGAACAAGATTCCCCAGTATATGGTACAGTCGGGGAAGGGGAGAAGGTCCCATGTTTATATTTTTTGATTATGTCTCGAAAACGGTGGACTTTAGAAATATATGCTACAGATCAAAATTAAAGGTAATTAAAGTTCCTATAAAATGGTCTGTATACATGTTTATCTAGCTCTCAACGGTTTTCGAGATATACGTTATTGAAATTATCTAAAAAAAAAAAAAAATATAAAAAAAAATTGTTACCTCATTTTTTTGTCATGAGATGCAACTTGATTTTTCGATTATTTTATCACCAGGGTCTGTACACGTCCTTGAAATTGCCATTTTCTGGAGTTGAGAAAATAACACGGTTTTGAAGTTCTGTTAATATAATTTTTTATGAGACTGAATTTTTAGAAAAAAAATTTTGTATAACCCTTTGAACTTCACTATTGATGTTTGCTGGTTAATGGACGATTTTTATTTTGTAAATGTAGCCACAACCTTGACTGCCAGGAATTTTCTCTTTAGGCTCTCTTTAGGGGTTCAAATTGAAGTAAAGGTATTTAAGAAACCGTGTTATAAATATAAATCCCGGCTTAGGCCATATTTGTTCAGGGGATGAATTTATGTGTTATTTTTCATTGTACAGAAACTGCTTTTTAGAAATTTTTTTATTTTTATAACTAGGTTATGAAAATTGGCTTACTATATATGTATATTTGATTTTATTAGTCTATATATATATATATATATATATATATATATATATATATATATATATATATATATATATATATATATATATATATGGATAAATTTCTTGACTGTTACTATATATATATATATATATATATATATATATATATATATATATATATATATATATACATTTATATATATATATAACTTAATCCTATCTAGCAACAACAACCTCTAACAACAAAGAGTACTTTTAACTGGTGCCGAAACCCGGGAGTAAGCGGGTGTGAGAGAATCGGAGGTCAGTGAAAAAAAAAAAAAAAATAATAAAAATAAAAATAATTCTTTTAATTTTTTTTTTTTATTTAATTTTTCTGCCGTGACCAAGGAAAGATGTCAGATGAACAGAAGCAAGAAGTTCTAAGGCAGCCGGTTCTGAATGTGGGACCAAGCCAGATACCGCGAGATGCACTCGCTGAAGCACATGCGAACACGTTGGCCTGGATGAAAGTGAGGGTGGCCACTGCGCAGGAGATGCAGAAGGCGGTCTCGGATCTAGAGAAGTTCACCGGGGAGGTAGGTGAACCTAATCATTTTATTAAAGGAGATAGATTCTTGGCTAGAATTGAAGCCAAGATGGCGGAAAATTTACTCGATTCCCGAGACGCTGAGTCGCTAAAGGCGGATTTGATTTGTAAAGTGAAAAGTAGTATTTTAAATCAAATTCAAGCCGATGAGGGGTCTTAAAAAAACGATTGAACAAGGCGTTTGGCGGAGGAAGATGGTCCATCGAAGAGGATATCTACCAGCTGTGTCGAGAAAGGAAATCAGGCTCCTGGTCAGTACTCAGCAGTAATGTTGGCTCGGTACAACAAGCTGACTGAGAAAATGTGAGAGACGGTAACGGCAGAAGAAACGGCGGCCCGGATGGCGTTTTTGGGCACAGTTTGGAAGATACAGCTAGCCAGGGAAACCGGAAGAAAAGAGGGGTTTCCCTCCGAACGGATGTTCGTGGAATGTGCCCAGGAGTTGGTGGATTCAGGT
The DNA here is from genome assembly GCA_003667255.2 of Euschistus heros. Lineage (NCBI taxonomy): Eukaryota > Metazoa > Arthropoda > Insecta > Hemiptera > Pentatomidae > Euschistus > Euschistus heros. The sequence goes on from RCWM02000319.1 coordinate 155,727, forward strand.
GCCCGCTAGGAAGAGGCACGTATGGAAGGAAGAGGTGATGTCGATTGGAACAAGGCACCGTTTGGTAGACCACGGCAGGAATTACACCGTAGAGCCCGAGCAGTAAGAAGGAGCTGTTCGTCTGAAGAAGAATCGGATTTTTCTGGAGGTTTCGGAACAGAAGAAACGTCGACGTACAGCGGTGAGGAAGTTTTGTTGGAGCTTTCAGAGGCGGAGAGCGACGCAGAACCGAGGACGGCGACAAGCAGCGGACGAGAGAAGGAAGCAGAATAAGGCATGAAGAGAGTGCTGGAGGAGAGGCTACCGCGCGCTAACATGCAACAACGTAAGTGGTCATCGTGATAGCTGGTTGCCAATAATCAAGATGAAGGGTGGAGTGAGGTGCTTAGTGGATACTGGGAGCTCCAACACGTTGATGTCTAAGGAGGCTGTAGAGAAGGTGTGCGGTAAGGAGAGGGCACTCTAGGTGCAGGTATGGGGTTGCAAATTAATCACTCTGGGAGGGCCCTGTAGCGTGTTGGGCGAGATAGCGAGTTCGGGTTAAAAACATTTGCGCAGACGGAAAATAGATCGCGGGAGCATGTGGTGGAACAGATGCCTCGTGAATATCAAGTGATCGTTGGATGCGATCTGTTGGGGCAGGTGGGCGCGAGCGTGCGCAATAAGAAGGGAAAATGACATATTCGTTTGGGAAAAAAAGTGTATAGGTGTCAGCAAATTGTAAACGGGTCGCTGACGGATTGGAGGGAAGAATTGACGCGCGAATTTGATGATATTTTTTTTAAGGAAGGGTACGTGCTGAGTGCAACAGATAGAACCGTTCATGAGATCCCACTTAAGCAGGAAAGGGTGTCATATGTTAAAGAGCGTCGATATCCGCATGCGTTGAGAGATCATATTCGGGCGGAATTGGAGAGTTCACTAAAGCAGGGGATCATTTTGAACAGTTCGTCACCGTTCAATAGCTCTTTATGGGCGGTAAAAAAGAAAAGTGCGCCGGGAGATAATAAGGAATCATACAGGGTAGTCGTAGACTTCCGGAAGCTTAATGATAACACCGTGGATGAATTATATCCTATCCCTCGGTTTGTTGATATCATCAACAGGTTAAGCGTGGCTGTGATTTTTAGTACGCTGGATCTTAAAGCCGGATACCATCAAATCAAAATCCATCCCAGGGATCAAGGCAAGACAGCATTCACATTTGAGAGGGGACATTTTCAATTTATCAGGATGCCGTTCGGGTTGAAGAATGCACCCCTTACATTTCAGCGCCTTATGGATGAGTTCCTCCGAGGTATTGACGAAGGGATTTGTCAGATTTATATGGACGAACTGCTCGTCTTTAGTAAATCGGAAACGGAGCATATCCAACACCTCCGACAGATATTCGAGCGCGTGAGGGTATTTGGTTTGAGGTTGTCATCGGAGAAATCTGTTCTGGGGAAATCAGAAATCAATTTTTTGGGCCACATGGTTTCAAAGGAGGAAGTTAGACCGGATTCCAGTAAAGTAAGCGCAATCACGAGGATGGAAATACCCCGGGATGTAAAAGGGATTCGAAGACTATTGGGGGCTTTAAATTATTACCGGAGGTTTGTACCGGACATGGCCAAATATTTGGTGCCTATCAACAACCTGTTGAAAAAGGATGCTAAAATAGTTGTTACTCCGATCATGGAGGACAATATTTGGCGGTGCATGGCACAATTGAAGGAGGAACCCATACTTGCATTCCCAGACTTCACGCGTCCTTTCACAGTTACAACGGATGCCAGCAAATACGCGGTGGGTGCGGTTCTGTCACAAGAGGGATCGGGAGGAGATCGCCCAGTAGCGTATGCAAGTAGGCGACTTACGGAGGCAGAAGCGCGATATAGTGCTCTAGAGCGTGAATTGCTGGGGATAGTTTAGGCAATAGATCATTTTCGACCTTATCTGTTTGATAGGCGGTTTAGGGTGCAGACGGACCATAGACCACTCCAGTGGGTGGGAAAGAGGAAAGAATCGTCCGCAAGGGTTTCAAGATGGAAAGAGCTACTAAGCCAATATTCGATAGATATCGTATACAAACCCGGTAAGGAGAACGTAGTTGCCGATTGGCTATCAAGGGCTCTAATTGTGAACGCAATCGAAGACGATACGGCGGGATCCTCACGGAATACTGGACAATTTCTCCAAGAATGGTCGCCAGATAGGAAAAGAGACAGGGTAACAAGCGAAACAACAAGTGGCTACAGATTATTATCCGGTCAAAACAAGGATTGGGAGTTTAGACCAAGGCATATACTTCGGAAGGGTCGTCTGTGGCGATTGTACGCAATCCAGCTACGGTGGATGACGACGCGCTGGAACGGATGCTTACGGAATTTGCTGTCCCCGAAAAAATGTCACATTTTTGTCGGAAATAAGCTCCTCCTCGATAAATTACGAAGATTATGGCGACAAGACCGGATAGGGATGGGATACCCGATCATTATGTGCTTACGGGAGGTCGAGACGGTATCGGATCAGTCGAGGCAACGCCAAATAGTTTTGGACCACCACATAGGCAAGTCAAATCCTCGCGGGATCGAGTAAACATTACGGCCTCTAAAACGGTTGTATTTCTGGAAGTCCATGGGGTGTACGGTACGGGAGTGTATTGAACGATGTGAAGTGTGCCAACGGGCAAAGTATAATAGACAATCCCCCCCCCCCCCGGTGGTGGAACAGGTAATCTCTCCCACTTCATCGGAACCTCTGCGATTAATCCAGATCGATATATACTCCAATGAGGGCTAATCCTGGCTCACCGCCATTGATTCTTTTAGCAAACTCGCAATGGCCTATCCCATCGAGGAGAAGACCCCGGGGGCAGTATGGGAAGGAGTTCTTCAATGGTGCGCGATGTAGGGGGTGCCTGAGGAAATTGTTTCGGACTGTGTCGCGAATTCGATAAAACCCTGATAAGAGAGGAATGTAAAATCTTGGGAATTTTCTGGCGATAAAATACGCCTCATCACGTTACAGGCAGGGGTGCGGTCGAACGGCTTCATAACAGACTTGGAGAACACCTTAGACTTCTAAAGTTGGGGTGAAATTTGGATCCGTACGAAGCAATGCCACGGGCAGAGAATGCGTGCGTACAATCATACGAAACATTCGGTGACGGGACTATCACCAGTTGAAATCGTATTTGGGCAGGCTCGCCGAGATCGGGGGATCTCATGACGGTTAATAACAAAATATTGCAGGAGCACCTTTCGCAAGCACGCGCTGCTCGTCGAGCGTTATGGCGTACCGTCCGGGAGAAACTTATTCGCGAGAAATCGAGTAGAGTGGCAAGAGCAAAAGAAAAATTCGCTTCAAGAGGGTCGCTTCCGCTAGGAACAGTGGTATATCGTTGGTTAAGTACTGCGCGGAATAAAACGACGGACCTTTTAAAATAATTGCTATAAGGGAACATAACCTTTATACCATTCGAGACCTAAATCATCCCTCGCGAGTCCAGACAGTCCATTTAGAAGAACTAAGAGTTTCTCATAAAGTGTCAGAGCTAAGGCCGGATGCTGTTTTGTTTTTTTTTCAGGAATAAGGCCACAACTAGTGTTCTTGTGTGTGATTTTATTCTTTTACAGTTTTTATTTTTTTTTATTTTGTTCAATTGTGGAATCTATTTAATTTTTTTGTTGTAACCATTAGCTTATAAGTTATTCTATGTATTAGGATTTTTTTTTCTTTATAAGTTCCTCCAGGAGAAGGAACTGGATGGGGGAGTTATCAGTGTTCTCATAGACCATAGATATAAACAAAGTAAACATGTTAAGCTCTGTTATTAACAGCATATGGCATTATTAATATTAATAAAACACCTGTGATTATTAAACAAATAAAGATAGTTGTTCTATAGCTGAGTACCGTTTATGTGCTCCAACATTCTTTTCTTTATCTATTGTAAAATGATCTGATATGATTTCTGGTTTTCTATACAAAAACAACTAACACATAACTCTACTTGAGAGAATTAGTACCGGAATATTGCAGAAAGGTTAATTTTCAAAAATAGCTCTTCAAATAAAAAAAAAAAAATCAATTGAAAATAAGTTTTGGACTTAAAATGATCAATTTATGGGGTTATTATTTGTATCACTGAGTTCTAATTATTGTATACCTTAGTTCTCTTATGAAGATTATCATATTTATTTATTTTATTCTTTTATATCAACGGCTAGGATTTTCTACCGCTGGAATCATTTTCGGTCTATATTTATAACTAAATTTAGAGTTTAAAATTAAATTATAAAAATACATTTTTAAAAATGTGTATTATTAAAATATACATATATTTTAAATTTATAATATTTTAAACCTAGCTGATTCTAATGAATACAGATCTATTAAAAACAATGAAAGAATCATTTATAATGAAAATACATTTAAAAAAATAACGGAAAAAATATTTTAAAAAATATAAAAACGATTTTGATTACTTCTATAAAAATAGCATATCACAACACAGAAATAATAGAAAATTGTTAAATTGTACCGATGCACATGCGTTTAGTAGTAATACAGTAATAACATATTCATCACTAAGCCCTTGTGGCTTTAAATCTGAAGGTGGGCTATAGTAAACATTACAGAGAATATAATTCCAGAAAGTTCTCTCGAACAGCAACGAATGAAGATGTTTTTCATCTTATGGTGACTTCTGATCCCGTGATAAGTAACTTAAGACCGGATTATTAAAAAAAAGTTCCCACTAAATGATAAAGATTCTCATTTACTGTTATAGAAAAAAAAGAAACAATTCGAAATATTTTTTTTCTTTACTTTTATAGGTAATATCTTTTTTTTTTTTACCTAATATAACGAGTGAATGTAATCTTTTCTATTATTTTTCGTATGATTTTTTTTTTTGTTATCATTAGTTCATTATGTATTATGTTGAAAAATATGAAGATCAAACTTCTTTCTTAATATAAGATTGATAATTGTAAATAACTGTCCAGTCCATTCAATAGAGTTCAACTGAAATTACCTTGTAAAAAATATTACATTTTTCAAATTATATTACAATTTTTTCAAAAAAAAATTAATTTATTTCCAAATATAACTTAATGATCAATTTTAACCAAATTTGGGTCTGTAATAGAGCTATATAGTAAATTTGATTCAATTTAGCACCTAAAAAACTTAAATAATAATAACAAACTTGATTTTTTTTTTTTTTTAAACTGAAAACATGGCTCAATGCTGATGATCAGATTGCTCTGGTTATAGTTTTATTCTATTCAGCAGCTTATATAGCATATAGAAATACCCCAAACTTGCTTTACTAATCTTTTTTTTACTTTTTGTTCTTAAATTTTGACCCTTTCTGATCACCTGATGAAGCTGATTATGGTTTTCTTCACTTCAACACCTCATTAATTACTTTCCCATTATATTATGTGCTTTCCTATAATTTACATTCTTCCCTATCCTCTCATGACTAATATCTTTTTAGCCTGCCACGTTAATTCCCAGTCCCTCATCGCTCATTATGATGAATTCCTACAATATTACAACATTACTAGACCTCATAATCATTGACTCACCCAAGAATCTACTCCCGTCTTACCAAAATCCAATGCCTTTTCTGTCTTACTATGATCTCATTCAGATTTCCTATAACATTCCCATACCCATTTTCATCCCTAAGCAGATTTCCTGGCGAAATCTTGACTGTTCAACTCCTGAAGGCATATATCCTTTACTTGAAATGTTATCCAATTCCTTAGAGCCCATATTTTCTTTCCACTCCATCAATGAGATGGTTGAATGCCTCTCATCAAATCTTTCATTCCTCAATCACCAAGCACCACTTAAAACATCCATTTTCCGACGGTCCCCCGCTCCATGGATTAGCCCAGAAATTAGAGAATTGATAAAGAGAAGGAAGCTGCTAGGAGGCGCTTCATCGAACTCGAATTCCAGAGGACTACTCCATTTTCAAACATCTCCGAAATCTTGCTCAGTCTTCATTGCGGCGTGCCGAGGCATTTCAATAATATCCTATCCCAAGCTCCTGATCCCAAGTCTAAGTTCAAAATCCTAAGAAAATTCTCTATTGCCGGCTCCACCCCCTGTTCCAACTTCCCTATTCCTCTGATGAACTTAACTATTGTTTCGCTAACCCCCTTCCTAACGAGCCACAAATTAATCCCTTACCCCCAACACACCCTATTCCTCAAATCCCATTCAATCCCGATAACTTCAATTTTCTTCATATTCTTCCCAATGACCTAATCACTTCCGTACTCAAATTATGGTGTTGATCAAATTCCAGTAAAAATGATTAAACTCAGTCTTCCTGCCATTCATCCCGCCCTTCTACACTTTTACAACTTTTTCCTACAAAACTCCACTTTTTCCTCTGCCTGGAAAAATGTCCTTGTGCGCCCGCTGAATAAAACCCCCTCCTCCTCCTTAGCTTCCCATTTTAGGCCTATTTCCCTTCTGTCAATCCTGTCAAAACCACTGGAAAGATTAGTCCATTCACAACCTACCTCGAGCACATAGATCTTCTCACTCCTCTCCAATCAGGCTTCCGTTCAGGATACTCCACTCAATCGACCCTATTAAAGATAACCCAAGACCTCCATTCCTCCATGGACCAACAGCAAATAGCAATCCTTGTCCTATTCGATTTTTCAAAAGCGTTTAATTGCGTCAATCATACAATTCTCCTCTCCAAATTACATAACCTTTCCCTATCCAACAGTGCTTAAAGGTGGTTCCGCTCCTTCTTGTCTCACCGTTCCCAAACAGTTATCATTCCCGACAACCCTCCCTCATCCTCACTACCTTTAACAAGAGGTGTTCCTCAAGGATCCTCCCTGTCACCAATCCTCTTCTCTGCTTATAATAATGACCTACCCCAAGTTATACGCCACTCCCAGTATCATTTGTATGCCAACGACCTCCAAATCTACCTATCCTTCCATCCTTCAGACATGTTCAAAGCATCTCGTAAGATTCAGGATGATATTGAGAACATCAGCATATGGGCAATAAAAAATAAGCAACGCCTGAATCCAGAGAAAAGCAAGGCTATCCTTATCGGTTCAAAACCTACCCTTAATTCTGTCCCTTACTATCCATTACTTTACCTCAATAACCGTACAATTCAATTTCAAATTTCCATCAAAAACCTCGGAATCTCATTTGATCAACACTTATCTTGGTATAACCACATTTCCCAAATAACCAGAAAATCCTCCATGATCCTCAAACAGCTCCAAAGACATCGTGCCTCCTTTCCACCGAAGTACCCGCCAACTTCTGGTATCCTCTCTCATTTTTCCCCACTTTGATTACGGGGGCTTGGTGTATGGGGGGCTGTCTGTTGAGCTAGAGGTGATACTAAGGAGAATAAGGAATTGTTTCATAAGATTTATCTTTGGGGTCGACAGACGGTCTCACGTATCTTGCCGGTACAAAGAGCTAGGGTGGCTTTTCCCCGATTTTCGACGGCAATACTTCCTCGGCACTTTCCTATTCGAGTCATTAAAAACCAATAAACCTTCCTATATCCTAGACCTAATAACTCTGCGTTCCTCCATTCACCACCTGAATACAAGATCCCAACCTTCCAACCTATATACCCCCTTACTGCTTCCTTTGAAAAATCCTTCGTTATCCGTGCTACCTCTTTTTGGAATTCCTTACCTATCCATATTCGCAAAGCCCATTCCTTAACTTCCTTTAAACATCTTTTATTTATCCTTATTTATTTATTTATTATATCCTTATTTATCCTCCTTGATTTTCAATCTTCCACAAAAATGTAAATAATATGTAAATGAACATAAGTGTGTTAAATATTTTTACTGTTGATTGTTTTTTTATTATTTTATCTATTTATTTATTTATATATATTTTTTTATTAACTTTAATTTTAAATTTTGTATTATTTTTTATTTTCTATTTCTTCTTTCTACTTTTTTTTGTCCTACTTTAATTATACTACTGATGTGCTGATTTCACTAATCTCAGCCAGACAATTGTACCTTTTATTGTGCACTTTAATTATTTTTAGGGGACAGTCTGTTCCAGAATAAAGTTTATTTTTCATTTTTCATTTCAATTTCATGTTTCGAAATAACTTGTATAGCTTATGTAATTTTATTGTAACTTTTTTTTCACTGTAGGGCATGACTATGAGAACAATATAGTCTCGAAAGAGAACTTTTAGCTCCAAGGAGAAACACTGAAAATACGGATCAAAATCAGCGACGGAAAATCGGAAGGTACCATGGTAAAACCTTTTTTTATACGGAGTGAGTTCCTCTTAGATTAACAAAAAAGTTTGGGTGAAAATAGATCACAAATGAAGAAAAATGTTCTCGACTTTATTTTTCAGTTCCAATCCGTTGCAGATATACAATAGTTTAATTTTTTTTCAAAAACACGTTTTTTCGTCATAAAAGGTGTGATATATCCACTTGGTTTAAACATTTTTTCGAATATTTACCACATCTTGGGATTTAGTATTAAATTTCCTATGAGAGCTGAGTACATGTGATCCGCTGAGAGTGAAAGTGGTGTAAGTCCAGTTTTGTTCATTTCGAGATAATGATGGTTTTGCAAACGGTCTTATTTGCAATTACATAAACAGGATAGAATGGACAGTGTTTCAATTTTAGACAATAATGCTTTAAAGTTTATAAAAATAGTTAGTGCAAGTTTTAATAATAATTTATTAATTGGTTTCAAGGGGCTAAAATCCCCTCCCGCCTAAACCTACCCTATCCCGGGTGAAAACATGCTATTTCATGGTCAATAGGATCTCTTGAACGATAATCAGAAGAGAAAAATCGGTGCGTGATTTTTGCATGCTCAGCCACACTGAGCGCGTATCTATTATACCTATTGAGTTACACCACTCACATTCTCAACAGATAACCGTTTTTATTAAATTTGATAATGATATTGTGTTTTACTACTGGTTTTAGGTAAAGAGTTAAACATAATTGACAATGCCAATTAATAGAGCAGTGATAAAGGAGCAATAATAGTGAATAATCCCGATTTTAAATTTTTTTGACATTCACCACTTCCATTCTCACCGGGTCATGTATCATTGAATTTTACAACATTGGGACCTAAAGAATAGTTTGATCTTCACCTCATTGAGGGAAGTTACAATGCCTTATAATACTTCAACGCTTACCGTTTTTCGAAACAACTATCCACAAAATTGCAAATCTTACAAAAACTTAATGTTAAAACCGGAAAAAATATGGTGTTTTCATTTGGCTAACAAATCAGTTACTTGTGTAAAAATGGCATTAGGATAATCGCTTAGTAAAATATGTATTTTAAACATAATAAACCCTTCATTGGAATAAAAAGCAAAGAAAAAAATATTGTTTAATACAAAATAAAGGCAAACTGTTCTTAAAGCGACACTAGATCAAAGGATTTTATGTTATTACATTTATTTATTTATTAGTATTATTTAGGATTAATTTATTAGATTTTCAATGTAAGGTTTAAAACTTAATGATAAGGGACATAGACCTCATTTTTGTTTGTGTTTGTATCTCTTGTCAACACGATTAACATTTTGCGTGGCTGTAAAGTTTCTCTCACTGACATTTTCGAGGTGTGTCCTCTCTACTGGAGAAATATTGAAAAACATGGTGTACTTTGAAGAAGAAGAAGAAGAAAAATAAACTTTATTCTGGGACAACTCGTACAATACATGGAACAATCGTTTGGCTATGATAATTAATTATAATAAATGATAATAATAAATAATAATAAAAATTGATTAATAATTAAATTATGATTTACAAAAATAAATGAAGGAAACTTGTAATAGGATACATCTTATGTGTACTATTAAAATGTATATAACTTAAATATTCATGTTTTACATTTGCTCGGAAGATTGAAGATCCAGGAGGTAAAGAAATAGATGTTGTTTAAAGGAAGTAAGAGTGGAGCTTTTTCGAATTGTGATGGGTAATGAATTCCATAAAGAGGAAGCACGGATAATAAAGGATTTCTCGAAGGATGCAGTTCGATGCGCCGGAGTGTATAGGTTGATGGGTTGGGTTCTAGTATTTAAGAGGTGAACGGAGGAGCGCAGAGTAAGGTCATGGATATAGGTGGGTTTTTTGGTTTTTAAGGTTTGAAATATGAGAGCACCCAGAAAGTATTGACGTCAAAAACTGGGGTAAAGCCAACCAATTTCAGAATACTTATGAGATATGCGAGAACGTCTGGAGATTCCGAAAATAAATCTAATAAAACAGTTCATTACTCTTTTACATCTCATCTCGAGCTCATCAGACAGTCCTCCATATACTGTGCATCCGTAGTCAAAGTTAGGGAAAATGAGTGATGATACTAAAAGTTTGTTTGTTTAGTTTAATGGCTTACAACTGCATCGGTTATTAACGCCATATTTTCTTTCTTATTTTATTCTCCACATCTGTATTGTATTATTTATCTTATTTTTATTGATATCTTTCATATCGAATTATATTTTATTGCTTATTTATCTTTTATGTCAAACTTCTGTCAACAAGCCACTCAATTTCAGAAACTTGAACACTAATTCTATTTTTTCATTGTTGTCTCCCAAGATTGTTGGAAGGTCTGTATTTATTCCTAAGCTATTTAGGCGCGATGTAAAAAAAGGACATTCCTGAAAAATGTGTATCACCGTTAGTATGCCAAAACAGTATTTGCACCTGGGCGGAGCCCCCCTTGTGAAAAGATAGGAGTGTGTTAATCTGGTGTGGCCTATCCTGAGTCTCGTCAATACGACTTCCTCTCTACGACTTTGGCGGCTGGATGTATTCCAGGGTTTGACATTTTTTTAAATCATTTTCAGTTTATTCGGAGGGCTTTCGTCCCACATTGACTGCCATCCAGCATCGATTTCCCCCTCTAGGGCTCTTCGTAGATCAGATGGAGTTAGTGCGATCTTGCCTCGCCCCGGTAGTTCGAGAGCCTCCTTTGCAGCTAGATCGGCCAGCTCGTTGCCCACAATACCCACGTGGCTGGGGATCCATATAAACTTTACTGTTTTGCCTAAACCTTCCAGTGTGGATAAGTAGGAGTGTATAACCGGGATTTTGGGATGTTTCGGATACATACAGTCTAGGCCCTTCAGAGAACTCAACGAATCAGTGACTATCACTATAATATTGTGATTAAGGGTCATGCAAAAGTGGAGAGCTGCTGCTATTGCGTTAAGTTCGGCGGTGTAAATATTGGATAATTTGTGAAGCTTTATTTTGTGAGTGGAATCTTTTGTAACGAAAGAAGATGCTGCTGATTGATCAGATTTTGAACCGTCTGTGTAGATTATAAATGATTCTGGCATGCTATTAATAATGCTGGAAAAGAGGTCTTTGAATTTAGATATTTCGGTATTATTTTTTAAGTATTTTGTCAGGTCAAGCATTGTTTGAGGACGCTGGTGGGTCCAGGGTGGAGTATCATTGACAGATGGGGTAATTTTTATCGTTTTAAGGAAAGATATAGCTGAGGAGATTCTTTCTGATAACGGGAGAGTTGAATTTTGTTTTTGTCTGAAAGAGTTAGAAAATTTAGAGTTAAAAATATATTTGTAAGTCGGATGTCCTGTCTGTGGGTATATTTTAGAAACATAGGTTATTGCCAATTTTAGTCTTTTAAATAAGAGTGGTGATAGTCCTGATTCGGAACACAAGCTAAGAATTGGACTTGTTCGAAATGGCCCTGTAGCGATTCGGATTCCGGCGTGGTGAACGGTATCGAGTTTGGAAAGAACACGGGAACGAGCAGAGCTGTAAACGAAGGAACCGTAGTCCATTTTGGAACAAATTAATGCTTGATATATTCTGAGTAGGCTCACTCTATCGGCACCCCATTTTGTATTGCTGAGAACCCTAATAATATTTAGTTTTTTTATTGCAATTATTTTTAAGGAGGATATATGATATTCCCAATTTAGTCTTTTGTCAAAATTAAGACCCAAAAATCTGTGATGATTAGTATAGGTTATCGGATTGTTTCCTAAGAACAGTTCTGGTGAGGAAGGTGTATTGCGTTTTCGGCTGAAATGGATACATTTTGTTTTCTCTGTTGAGAATTGGATACCTACAGTAGTCGACCAATGATGGATTCGGTTCAGTGCCTCTTGCAATTTTAGTCGGATATCCAGAATGCTTTCTGATCGGTAGAATATTGAGAAGTCGTCGGCGAATAGAAGAGGCTTAACTCCTCTAGGTAGGTTGAGCCCTAAATCATTTACAGCCAGTGAAAAAAGTGTTGGGCTGAGCACACACCCTTGACGAACTCCTTTGTTCTGTCTATGATCTCGTGAATATTGGCATCCGATCCGTACCCTAAAATGTCGATTTCTTAGAAATTGTCTAATGAATGAATACATTTGTCCCCGGATCCCTATCGATGATAATTTTTGAAGTATGACGGCATGATTTACGTTGTCGAACGCCTTTAGCATGTCGAAGAAGACAGCAATCATTTGTTGACCCTTCACAAATGTAAATTGTGCTTCCGTATCTAAAATCAATACTTGATCAATTGTTGATCGGCCTTTTCGGAAACCTGATTGAAACGATTGGATAAAATTATTCTTCTCCAGGATCCACATCAATCTTTTATTTACCATTCGTTCCATTACTTTGCAGAGGCAACTTGTCAGGAATATTGGACGATAACTGGATGGAATGAGCTTGTCTTTTCCCGTTTTGAAGATTGGAATAATTATGGAGTCTCGCCAGGTATCTGGTATACCGGAATGCCAAATGTGATTATAATAGTCCAGTAACCATTGTTTAGTGTTGTTAGAAAGTTTAATTATCATTTCATAATGGATATTATCGGGACCGGGTGAGCAACCTTTTACAGTGTTTAATGTTTAATTTAGTTCCCAAATCGTAAATGGTGTTTTGTAGTAAGTTGAATGTAATGTACTATTTTCATGTTATATTTCTGTAGAGTCCACATTATTAGAGAAATTATTATTTCTGGAATTGAAAGTTTCCGAGTAGTGATCAGCAAACGTATTTGAAACTTTTAATGGATCATCGGACAGCTGGTCATTGACAAAATTTGTGAAGCGGGGGGGGTAAAGAGTTTTTGGAGTTGATTTTTCGGATATTGTTCCAGACGGTGCTAGTACTAGTAGAAGTATTTATGCTATTTACAAATTTTTTCCAAGACTCAGTTTTATGATGATTAAAGGCAATATGGCAAATGGCTTTTTGTTTTTTGTACTCTATTAAATTATCAGATGTCATGCGTCTAAGGAATTTTTTGTAGGCCTTACGGCGGTTTTTGAGGGCTTGTTTGCAGGCGTTATTAAACCAAGGAACGGCTGGTCTTTTTGGGTGACCGGACGACATCGGTATCGCTGCTTGTGCTGCTTGGATGATAGTGCTAGTTATTGCTAGGCATCCCTCTTCGATACTCAGATCACATGGAGAGTTTAGGGGTGGAGTAGTTAAAGAAATAAATTGAGGCCAGTCAGCTTTGTCTAGAATATATCTGGGTTTAACTTGGTATATTGGGTTTAATGCGAGGAATTTTATCAGGATTGGGAAGTGGTCACTGCTATGTAAATCGGGAAGTACAGTCCAGTCTAGATTATTGTAGAGTGCAGGGCTGCAAAGAGACAGGTCGAGAGCAGAAAATGTCCCGTAACTGGAACTGAGGAAGGTAGGTTGTGTTGTATTTAGTAAGAGTAGATCGGAAAATTCAATAAAATTTTCTATTATTTTTCCGCGCATGTTTAAATCTCGGGATCCCCATAACGGACTATGACCATTGAGATCTCCGACAAAGAGCACAGGACGTGGCAGTTGGTTAAAAATATCCAGTAAGTGTTGGGTTTCTATAGTACGATCCTGTGGAAGGTATACGTTACAAACGGAAAATGTGAAATTTAAGTGTATTTTGGCAGCTACAGCTTGGAGGTGGGTGTTTATTGAAATTGGTTCTGAAAATACTGATTCATGAACAGCAAGAAGGAATTCGGATTAGGGCTATCTTTTCGATAAGTTTTAAAATTGTTTAATGTTCTATTTTCATTATTTAAAAGATTTGTTTCCTGGAGAGCTATACAAAAGGGGTTTACATTTCTTATCAAAATTTTTAAATCGTTAAAATGAGTCTTTAATCCGTTGCAATTCCATTGAAGTAAGGACATACGGGTATGTTATTAGTTATGAAAAACAATAATTTGGGAATAAGAAATGTCGTTGTAGTTATGCAACGGAAATAATGTTTTAGTAAATATCTGTATCGAATAGGAAATAAGAAATAAATTTCATGTAATACAATAACAGAAAAACAATAGAGTAATAAAAAGCGATATTTGAGAATAAGAAATAATACATAGTTAAAAAACTAATATATATAAATATTATCAGTCTATTTATTAGAAGAATTATTTATATTACCTGTTTTGTTTTTCCTTTTTTTATATGTGACTTCGGTATAACCGTTGTCACTATCGGGAGGATCAATTTCAATAGGTATTGCATCACCTATCGAATGACCCTCCTCAGATGGATCTGAAGATATGCCAGCCGACAGGAGTGGGGCTGGTAGGAGAAGCGAGGAAGAGGAGGGAGGGAGCTGTCGTGGGGGGGGCCGCTGGCACAGAAGTACTGGCGGCCGTGGTTGAGCGAGTAACTCTTCTTACCTGAAGGTTTGTTAGTGCCGAGCTGGTGCTAGGAGAGGGAGGGGGGAGGAGAGGGGGAGCTAGGGCGTGGCTTATGCTAGACACATTAGGCATATCGGTTGACGAGGTTTGTTTATCATTTCTCATGGGTGTTTTACTTTTTTGTTGTTCGGTATTTACTATTTGTTTTTTATTTTCTCCAAAAAAGAATGGGATATCGGTTTGAATGCCGATTTCTTTTTTTTCGGTTTGATTAACTTTTTCTTTTAATATTTGCGCAAATGATTTGTTTAAAAAATTTGGATATCTTTCTCTTTATATTTTTTTTGCTTCAATTTGCGATATTTTATTGTTAATTTGTATAGCCTTTATCTCTTTGTGCATTTGGAATACATGACAAGTGCGATCCAAGGCGTTATGAGGACCATCGCAATTTATACATTTAGGCTCTCTTTCACATTTGTTTCCCTGTGTATGTTTTGATTTTCCGCACTGTATACATATAGATTCTTTTTTACATTGGGCGGTTGGATGATTAAAACCCAAACAGTTGAAGCAGCGAAGAGGATTAGGGATATATGGCTGTACCGGAACAGTCTGGTATCCTACCTTAAATGTTTTTGGGGCAATAGGTGTTGGAAAAGTAATTATATAATTATGTGTAGCTATTTCAGAGCCATTTTTTAAAATTTTAATTCTGGTAATATCAATTATTTTTTTATCCAGTTCTTTTTTAATTTCATCAATATCCAGGTATTGAAAGTCATAAACTTTTATAATTCCCTTACTATAATTAAGAGAATTATGAGGGGTAACCTGAATTGGGAATTTTCCTCCAAAATCTTTGCAGGAAAGGAGTATTTCGGATTGGGTTCCCTTAAAGGTTTCGACCAATAGCGATCCGTCCCTCATTTTTTTAATGTTTTTAACCTCCCCTACTAGGCCTATAATGAATTTATTTATGAAAAAAGGAGAGATTTTGACAAAACTCTCGTCGTTCTCTCTTTTAATTATTATGAAAGTTGGCCTAATATTTTGTCTTTCTTCAGGAATCAACCTGTCTGTATGGGATTTCATTTTTCCCCTTGGACGTTTTCTTTTAGCCCGAGGGCTAAATGGGTCGTCAGGCCCTGCCATAATTAGAAGACCGATATAATCGGTTGTTGAATTTGAAAAAATGTAACAATTAAATGATTCTTAAAATTCAAGGAGAAAATAATAATAATAAAAAGAGGTATAAATCTAAATATCACAAAAATATAGAAGAGAAGAGAAAAAAAAAAAAAGAAAATGAGAGAAAAGAAAATATATATAAAGAAATAGTTTCTCTTATCTGTTTGTTGTCCCTCGGAGCTGTAGTAGATCCTTCCTCTTAGGAGTCCAAACAAACACTAAGATACTAAAAGTTTACGAGTACTTAATGGTAATAAATCACGGTAATGTGAGAGTTGCTTAAGGATAAAAATAGATTTCCTCGTGATTTGAGAGATATGGTTATTCCAAGCAAGATATTGATCGAAAGTTATTCCCAGATTTTTAATGGAATTTTGGAAATGAATTACACGGTTTTTGAGGAAAAGCAGTGGATAGTAGGGAAGAGCTTTTAGGTGAGGTTTTGACCCAATGAGGATAGCCTTTGTTTTTTCTGGATTCAGACTTAATTTATTCTCCACTACCCAAAGGTTCTGGGTGTCTTTCTGTAGCTTACAAATCGCCTCTAGCATACTTGAAGGATGAAATGATAAATATATTTGCAGCATAAAAATGATATTGGGAGTAGTGGATGCGATTTGGTAAGTCATTAACATAAATAGAAAATAGGGTAGGTGAAAGAGAAGATCCCTGGGGGACTCCTCGCGAGAGTGTTAGTGAAGATGAGTGAGGTTTTCCAGGTATAATTACAGTTTGGAAACGGTTGGATAAAAAGGAAAGAAGCCAGCTTAACGCACAATTAAATATTGAGAGGTTATGGAGTTTGGAGAGAAGGATTGTATGGTCAACAGAATCAAAAGCTTTTGAAACATCAAATAGAATCAGGATCGTAATATTCTGTTGGTCTAAGGAGGAATAAAGGTATGGGGTAATTTTTACCAAAGCAGATTGCGTGGAGTATCCGGAACGGAAGCCTGACTAAAAAGGATTGAGGAGGGCTTTACATTCAAGAAAGGAGGTGAGTTGGGAATGTGCTAATCTTTCTAATGGTTTGGATAAATTTGATAGGATTGATATCGGTCTGAAGTGGGAAACTGAAGAAGGAGAAGGTACTTTGTTCAATGGACGGACAAGGACTTTTTTCCAAGCTGTAGGAAAAATGGAGCATTGTAAGGAGAAATTATATATGTGGACCAGGGCAGGCAAGATAACAGGAAGGCAGAGTTTTATTATTTTTAAAGGTATTTGATCCAAGCCGGAGTAGTTGGTATGAGATTTAAAGACTGAATCGATTAGGTCATTAGGTGAAATATTAAGAAAATAAAAGTTATTAGAATTGAATGGGGTTTGAGGAATAAAATAGGATAAGGTGTTTACAGGGATTTCATTAGGGTGGGGGTCAGCAAAATAGGAATTAAGTTCATCTGGAGTGACTGGATAGTTGTCACCAGGTTTGGAACTGGATACTGAAAATTTTCTCAAAATTTTCCATTGAGATTTAGGATCAAGAGCTTGGGATAGGATACTATGAAAATACTGTGCTTTAGCACAACGTAAAGAGGACTGGGTGAGGTTTCGAAGAAGTTTAAAAGATGAATAATCTTCTGAATGTCTAGTTCGCCTGAAGCGTCTCCTGGCAGCATCTCTTCGCTTCATCAGATTTCCAATGTCGGGGTTTATCCATGGAGCTGGCAGTCGTCGGATAATTGAGGTTTTGAGAGGGGCAAGATGATTAAGGACAGTATAAAGGTTCGATGTGAGGCATTCCACCATTTCGTCAATTGAGGATAGGGAATAGATGGGTTCAGTGGAATGGGATAGGGAGTCAAGTAGAAGTTCTATTCTATCTGGGGTTATGAGTTCATGATTTCGCCAAGATATTTTCTTGGGAATAAGAGTAGGAACAGATATGTCATAAGAGATTTGGATTAGATCGTGGCATGAAAGGTACTGGATTTTGAGAGAAGGATAATAGGTTTTTAGAAGAGTCAACAATCATGAGGTCAATTAATGTATCTGTGAACTGGGTATGATGAGTTGGTTGGAAAGGTACTGTAAAAAGATGAAGGGAATACACCAAGTCTATTAGGTAAATCTTATCAGGCGAATCTGAGAGAAGGTTAGTATTGAAGTCACCAGCTATGATGACATTATTATATAAAGGAACATAAGTGAAAAGGGATGATTCGAATGAAGGGTCGAATTTGACCTGAGGAGGGCGGTAAACTATGAGGTATAGTAGAGAATGAAAGAAAATGATTCAGAGGAGATTTCAGTAAATATGTATTCTGGGTGTGGAATATCAGGAGAGCTGGATTTTAGAAGAATTTTTGCCCTCAGATTGTCTCGAACATATAAGGCAATACCTCCACCAGTTCGATACATCCGATGGTGGATCATGGCGAATGAGGGTGTAATCAGGAATTGATACGGAAGAGGAGGGAATATATGGTTTAAGCCAGCTTTCAGAAACGGCAATGATGTGGTAGGTGTTATGGAAAAAGTAGTCATAGAATTCATCGAAATGTGCTGGGAGGGATTGGGAGTTAACGTGACATGTCAGTAGTACATTAGACATTGGGATGAAGGAAGGAAAATTTTACTTCGAAAGATAATAGAAATTTTGAATTGTAATTTATAGGAACAATAATCATTGTATAGTCAATTAAGACGTAAAAAGAGTGGAATAACATAAATGTGCTTAACTTTAGGAAATTTAAAACATCGAGAAAAAATAACAATATTACTTCGTACAAAGATCTTAATAAGTAATAATTAGCGGACAAATTCTGGTTTGTCAAAACATTACTAAAACATGGACGAAACTTTACATAAGCTGGCAGAAAAATTAATTTTTTCTGAAAAAATGATAAATAATAGTTATATGAAAAAAAAAATACATGTAAAAGTAGATACATATAATAAGGTGAAGTAAAGGTAAAGGTAGTAACAGGTAAATGTATAAGAATAGTCGAGAACGAGCAAATGATAAGAAGGTAAACAAGTAATGAAAAAAAAAAATAATAATAAGTAAAAAAAAAAAAATAATAATATAAAAAAATGGAAATAATTGAAAAAAAAAAAACGAATGTTAACCAATTAAAAGTAATATAGTCATAACAATGAATGAAAAACCGAAAACCAACCTGGTAATGATAATTGATAGAACAAGAACAAATATAAAATACGTTAATTTCAATAACAGGAGATGTAGATAGAGGACGCGAAAACAGGAAATGATTACCAAAAGGTCAGACAAAAACATCCAAGTCCTGAGGCTGGTCAATGTATTTCACTGGTTGGCCATCTTCTTTACGGCAGCGCACCCCCCCCCCCCCCGCAAACCACACATATTTTAATTTGCCGGCAGATCTCTTCTGACGGGCGAGCCAATACAGATGCCTATTGGTCGGGGTCATCTCCTCGCCTAGATATATCCGGTGGGAGTCATTCTCCTGCCAGCCGATATCCCGCGTTGAGAAGTCCCTCTTGACTTTCCTCTTCGTATTAAATCGTCCCTCAGAGATTGCCTGAGAAATCGCGCAATTATAGGCGGTGGTCGCGTGTCATCTTTCCTAGGCCTCCGGCGCTCCACTAGGTCAAAATATTCTGGATTTAGCTTGATGCCGAGACCAGCACCAATGCTTGTTACTAATGCTGTAGCGGTTTCACCTGGGCGTACCGGGATGCCGCGAATTTCCATTGATTTATTCAAAAGCCCCTGCTCTGCTTTGTTTAATCTAATTTCGAGCAGCCCTACTTTTGTTTTTAAATTTTTGTTTTCATTGACCAAGTCTTCAATGAATTTAGACTGTCCCTCCAAATGATTCTCGATCTTTAACATTCTTTCGTTCAGGTCAAAACTTAAGTCTCCGTATTTGTCTAGAGACGTTTTTACGGACTTCATTTCTTCAGCGAGACTATTTACTGCCGCGAGTATTTCGGATCCCGATGGCTCAGAAGGTTTCTCAGTGCTTGTATTATAATTTTTAGTTTTGTCACAATTGTGGCAAAACCATGTTTTTTTCGTGTTTTTAAGTGCTTCTAAGTCCTTATCTTGTATATTATAGCACCTGATTATACTTTGTATATTATACTTTGTTGTAGAACTATTACATTTATTAAACATATTGGGTCGTAAAATTTAATTTACGAAAAAAAAAATTATGTTATAATTGCTGTTATTGATACAATGTAGACGGTATTACTAAGTTCAATTATTAGAGAAATAATAAATAAATTTTTATTATTTTTATACGGCTGTATATCGCAGTTCCTAGTAGGAATATGGAGGAAAACATAAGTGCTATACTGTGCGAGATCGGAAAAGTGACCGATGACATAAATGTAATCAAGGGCACAGTCAATAAACAGACAGCCCTCGCTTTTGAATATTCGGAGAGGCTCAAATTTTTAGAAGTGCGGGCCAAAAGACAAGAGGAGATGGTCGAAAAATTATTAATGGAAAATAATAATTTGAAAGAAGTTATCAAAAAATTAGAAGTGAGGCCTAATCAAACGGAGCAGGCTCAGGTCTCGAATTCTTTAGAAATAATATTTTCTATATTATATTTATTTTAAACATAATTATTTATTCTTTAAATTACATATTTATAAATTATATTTTTTGTTTTATCATACTTTATTTATTATTATACGGCAAGACAAATTTGGCAGGTTTCGTTTATTTTATATTTCAGATTTTCTATCAAAGATTACTAGTTCATTTATTTCCTTGTTCTGATAGTACATATAAGGTATATTACTTTTTAGCCATTGTACCTTGCTTTTACTCTCCACATATCCCCTTTGCTCCCATTTTCCTCTGTAGCTTATCCTTTATTCAATCATTATGAATAACATACTGTTGACCTGTCATGTCAACTCCCAATCTCTTCCTGCACATTTCGATGAATTTCATGATTATTTCCTTCACAATTTTTACCTTATTGTTGCTGTCTCGGAAACTTGGCTCAAACCACATACTCCCTCCTTATCGGTATCCATTCTTAATTACATCCTCATTCGTCATGATCGGGCGGAACGGACTGGTGGTGGCGTTGGTTTGTTCGTTCATGACAGTCTGAGGGTTAAAATCCTTTTCAAATCTCCGTCAACTGATACACCTCACCTGGAATATCTTTTCACAGAAATTTCTTCTCACTTGTTTACCCTCCTCTATGTCATAGTGTACCGTCCTCCACAAGTCAAATTTGGCTCAACCTTTGAATCCTCACTTTTTACCTATGTTCCCGCTTACAATAACATAATAATAGCTGGTGATTTTAACACAAATCTCCTTTCCGTTTCTCCTGATAAATCATATTTGATAGACCCAGCTTATTTTGTTAATCTATTCATCGTACGTTTTGAACCTACTCACCATACTCAGTTTTCAGACACTTTACTTGATTTATTTATAATTGATTCTCCTCAAAATTTACTTTCCTTTTCTCAAAATCCAATGTCTCCCTTATGTTAAAAATTTCCTGGCGCAATCTTAGTTCCTTAACTCCAGATGATATAAACCCCCTACTAGACACATTATCCCTTTCCATTGAACCAATCTATTCTTCCCACTCTATAGATGAAATGGTGGAATGTCTTTCATCTAATCTACTAACATGTCTTAAACATCTAGCACCACTCAAAACCTCTACCTTCCGACGTTTACCTGCTCCTTGGATTAATCAAGAAATTAGAGATCTGATGAAAAGCAGAGATGCAGCTAAAAGACACTTCAGGCAGCTCTGGGCTACCACAGCATCCTATTTTCGGCCTATTTCCATCCTATCAAACCTATCTAAGCCACTACAAAGAATAGTCCATTGTCAACTTGCTATATTCCTTGAAAATAAAGATCTCCTAACTCCTCTTCAATCAGGCTTCCGTTCAGGTTATTCTACACAATCCGTTTTTTTAAAGATTACTCAAGACATTTATTCCTCAATTGACCAACAGAAAATTACGATTCTAATCCTCTTCGATTTCTCCAAGGAGCTTGATTCCGTGGATCATAAAATTCTTCTCATTAAATTACAAAAACTCTCCCTTTCCAATAGTGCTCTTGGCTGTTTCCAGTCCTTCTTATCTCTCCGTTCCCAAACAGTTATTGTTCCTAACCAACCTTCTTTAAAATCTGTACCTCTAACGCGAGGTGTTCCTCAGGGATCTTCTCTTTCACCAACTCTCTTTTCAGTTTATATTAATGATTTGACAGACGCTATTCATAATTCCCAATATCATTTATATGCTGATCACTTTCAAATCTACTTATCGTTTCATCCATCTGAGATTTTTAAGGCAACTCGTAAGATTCAAGATGGCATTTATAGCATTAACTAATGGGCAGTGGAGAATAACTTATGACTAAACCCAGAAAAAAACTAAGGCAATGCCAATAGGGTCGAAACCCTCCCTTAATTCCCTTTCCTGTTATCCACTTCTTTATCTCAATAACGTTCCTATTCAGTTCACAAACTCTTTCAAAAACCTTGGAGTAGTACTCGATCAACATCTGTATTGGAATAACCATATTTCCCACTTTACCCGAAAAAAACATCACCATCCTCAAGCAGCTCCTAAGATTCCGTGAATCTTTCCGTCGCAATACCCGTCAATTGTTAGTATCCTCCCTCATCCTTCCCCATCTCGATTGTGGATGCTTAGTATACGGAGGACTGTCTGGCGAGCTTAAAATGAAGCTGAAAAGATTAATGAACTCCTTTATATGATTCATTTTTGGGATCCCCAGGCGTTCTCACATCACTTGCTGGCATTCTGAGTTAAGGTGGCTTTATACAAGTTTTCGGCGACAATACTTCCTTGGTTCCTTTCTATTCCAATCCTTAAAGTCTAAAAAACCTTCGTACATTTACGACATCCTTGCCCTTCGTTCTTCCATTCATCTTTTGAACACCAGATATCAGCCTATATATTTGTATATCCCTTCTCATCAAACTGCTTCCTATGAAAAATCCTTTATTAATCGTTTAGCTTTATTTTGGAATTCCATACCCATTTCGATCCGAAATGCTCCTTCTCTCACTCCCTTTAAACATAATATATTCATCTACCTCCTAAATTATCAATCTTCCGAAATTATGTAATAATATATTAGTTTTAGAATATTTCTTTTTCTTTTATTTTCTTTTGTTATTTTTCTTTTCTTTTCTTTTTATTTTGTTATTTATTTTTATGGTTTTTCTCATATAAACCCGAAGACTTGTTTTTAAATCTAAAATTTCACCTTAAATATTATATGTAGAGACCGGATTTTTGTGCAGTAAAAAACTCAGAACATGCAAAATCGTGCAATAAAAAACCCAAAATATGCAAAATCGTGCAGTAAAAAATTCAAAACGTGAATTTAAAAACTTAATTCATGCAGCAATCCATTTATTTACACAAATATGCAAAATTTAACCAGCCTTGAATAAAGTTAAGGACATTTCGACAAACGTTTCGTTTTAGTGTTAATTCAATCTAAAATACTTTAAAATTTGGGGAAAAAAGGAGATGAAAAAAATTGTTAATTAAAAGAAATATAAAATATCTTTATTAAAATTTCCTTTTACGTGGAAACAGCATATAATTAAATGTTTTTGAAAAATAAATTAGTTTTTAAAAGTTTAATGAAAATGTACGACATCAATTTCAAAATATTTCTCAGTAAAATTATGCCGCCTGTCACTTAATAAAATGTTCTTTAGCAAAGAAAAGGAACATCTATGGACGTAATAGGGCAATTTTTGTAGCGTGCGATTGTGGATGAATCCAGATTATCAGCTTCTATTTCCTTCCCGTTGATAGAATAATTTATTTTTTTTTAACGAATGTAGCCGTAGTTTTTCTCAAGGATTTACTCGAATTTAAACATCGAAAATAAACATCTTCCCTTTTCATTTTCAATTCGGTTTAAGCTTTCTTCGTGAGTTTCAAACAAATATCAGCTCTGGATATTTATTGGTCCATTGTTTCAATTTTATAGAAACACTCGCGGACGTTTTTGGCATTTTCAAAGTTAATAGTTTAAAATCTAGTCAACAACTAGCCCTTTGTGCTAAATCAGAAGTAGGGAATGAAATGGGAAGCGGGGAGTAAATTTTCTGAGGAAACGTCTTAGTTCTAGGAAGTGCGTCGATCTTCAATGTTTGCTAAATCCTCAAAGCTCCCAGTTCAATACGATAATTTAAAAGTAGTAGGTCACAAATACATTTGATTTAAGCGACTTTTTACTTTCAATTTAAAACTAATTAACCTATTTAATATAAATAATTGTTATAAATGTTGCCTAATAATCGTAAGTAAAATTTTCAAAAAATAAATGGTTAAGTGAATAGAATTAGATGAATTTGGTTCAATCGTGCAATTTCGTGCAGTAAAACCCTAATTCGTGCAATTAAGCTCAAAAAGTCAAATTTGTGCAATTTCGTGCAAAATAAAATTTAAGAATAAGAATCCTTAGGCTATGAATGAGATAACTACTTGGGTTAGAGAGCGCTAAATCAAAGCGAACTAAATGTGCAATGACACAGAAATCCGGTCTCTAATTATATGTATATAATTTACATTCTATATAAGTTGCTGCCTGATATGTACCCAGCCAGACAATAATACCTTTTTATATTATTCTTAGGGGACACGGTGTCCCAGAATAAAGATTATTTTTCATTTCATTTCAAACATCTCGGGCGCGCTCCACCCTACGCAAAAGTTTCCTTTAATGTTATTTTATGTTGACGTGGAACAATTTTGAAATATTAAAATTACCAAACTGTGCTACTCAGTTGTGCGATTTGAGCAGCCAAAACAAAAACCTGCGATGGTGCAGCGTACTAGATGTCAAACTCTAGGACAAACAAAACCATTTTGCCACCTTCCAGCCTGGTGCGCCAAATATGCTGGACCACATGCTCCTGAAACAAGCCTAAAGACTAGGGAAACATCTGCAAAATGCGTCCTCTGTGGTGATCACCCAAAAAATAACAGAGGACGCATAGTCCACAAAACCTACAAAGGTAAAGATATTTGAATGCAGCTTTGAAAAATCGACGTCACATCTCTCATGAAGTTGAAACAGAACGTATAGATCCTCCGAAAACCATCCATCAAGACAACGAAGATCACCTTTTTATCACAGAGCCCCAGCCGTCTACTTCATCAACCATCCATCCTTCTCAGAAGAAAAATCGATCATCGCAATCAAACATAATAGGAAATCCTCAGGCTCGACATTAGGCGCCTCAAACATTCCAACCACAACCTGTTCTTCTCAGAACTCAACTTCCTCCTCAATGTCCTAGTCAGAACATTCCTTCATATCATCTACCCCTTCGTGTAAAACTACCACCACCGAGTCAACACCCAGTTCCAATTCAAACTTCTTCTATAGCAAACCTCCGAACTCATACATCTATAAAGTCGATACTGTTCCAAGTATCCCAAGACGGGTCCATATCTCACCTAGTATTCCTAGATACAATCCTCCATCTCAGCTCCCAGAATCAAATCTTATTCCGAATCCAGCAGACATCAATAACATCCTCCTATCTTCCTTCCTATCCGAGCTAAAAGAAACGATCGCACCGCTCATTTCAATCCTCACCAGTCTTTAATCAAGTCCCATTCAATATTCCACAATGAGCCTAAAGCCTCTGACTATCATTTTGTGGATTGCGAATGGACTACATAACTACCTCACTTCATAGCAGCAGGAGACTACAACGCTGAACACTAACTGTGGGGTTGTCGATCATCCAACTCTCGTGGCAGCATCCTATACCGAGTCTCTACAACCAGTAGCTATTCCATCAATTCACCTATGCACCTTACCTTTTGGACAACATCCCTCAAACAACGACCTGATATCCTTGATGTATTCATCACTTCCCTGATATCGTCCCAGCTCACAATAAAATCCCTAAATTTTATCCGATTATAGCCCGGTACCGCTTTCCCTGCATTCAACTTCTACTCCTAAACCCACCCATCCTTCGTTGATTACGGGCTGAGTAGACTGGGACAGTTTTTGATATGATTTACAAATGAAAATAGACTTAAAAATTTTCACTTAAAACGAAACAAGACATTGTTAATACCATAGAAATACTAACGACATCAATACGCAATAGCATAATTGATAATACCTCAAAAAAACAAAAAAAACAATTCTCTCCAGAGTAATTTGCCATATCATCGCATTCTTTTGATAGAAAAGCAAAGAGCAAGATCTAGGTGGCACAGGACCAGATATTCGTCAGGCAAAAATAGCTACAACAAATTAAGTCACAAACTAAAAGCAGAAATAAAAAAATTCAAAGTTCAAAATTTATATACTTATACTGAAAACCTTAACACGACTGACAAATCTTTATGGATGGCCACCAAAAAACTCCTGAACTATAAAAACTGTAATCACCCTCACCTAATTGAATCCAAAATGTGGTCAAGATCAGAAAAAGAAGAATCTCAAATTTTCGGTCAGCACCTGTTCGTTACTTTTGAACCCCATCCTGATATCCTTAACCCAAATCACCTTGAAAGCATTAAAACAGAATTAAATATCCCACTTCAAATGTAAATATTCCTTCTTCCTAAAGGATTCCTTCCCTCAGAAATATCAAGCATCATCCAAAGATTGCCCATCAAAAAAGCACCTGGTCATGATGTTATTACATCATATATCCTAAAATTCCTTCCTCAGAAAGCTATCTTATTCCTAACATTCATATATAACAACATATTTTCCTGACCCTTGGAAATTATCCATAGTCAAAATAATACCCAACCCCATGAAATATCCCACCGGAAATATCTTATATCTTGCCTATCAAAAGTAAGGTAAAATCTTTGAAAAACTCATCTTAAAACGCTTGAATCCTATCCTAGATTCCAATCACATAATCCCAAGTCACCAGTTTCCATTATGAACATCACATTCCACAATCCAGCAATGTCATCGTGTACTGGACGTCGTCTCCTCCACATTAGAACGCGGAATGTAATGCACGGGTGCCTTTCAAGATGTACAACAAGCTTTAGACCGAGTCTGGCACCCGGGAATGCTTTACAAACTCCGTAAATTCCTACCTTGAAATGAAATGAAAAAAAAATCTTTATTCTGGGACATATTGTCCCCTAAGAATAACAGACATGTATAATAAGTTGTACAATAGTCTGGCTATCTTAATTTCAAATGGACAATAATAAGTATAAAAGGTAATATATGAATATACAATTGAAAATAGAACTTTGTGATAAATATATACATGAGAAAAGAAGAGAGAGAAAAAAAAAAGTAGGACAACAAAAAAAAAAAAAAAATAAAAACAATATGCTAATAGAATAATTACAATGCGTTCAGAAATAAAAAGAAATATAAAAAAAAAAGTAAATAAATAAAATAAAATAAATATAGTGAAAAGAAAGGAAAAGATATATAGAGAAGAAAAATAATAAGACCTATTTGAATGATAATATTTACAAATATCTAAAAGGTAATAGGTATATATACAATTGATAATAACACTTTATCAGTTAGAAGAAAAAGGAAAGAAATAATAACAATAATTTATAAGAGAAAAAAACAAAACAGAAACAATTGTTGGAGAAACGAATTTAAATTTATATAATGATATACTCATTGAAGCAAACTCATCGGCATCGGATATGCTTAATTTGAGTAACTGGCTTTCAATCATCACTCATATTGGCGGGCTGTAACTGGGATTTAAGGAGATATCGGAATAAAAGAGTTTTGAATGAGTTTAAGGAAGAAGCATGTCTAATTTCAGGAGGGATCGAGTTCCAGAGGGTAGTGGATCGAGCTTGGAAGGAGTGTTGGTATAATGCTGTTCGGTGGAAAGGAGTATATAGGTCAGAGGAACGTGATCTTGTTGTGAGTTGGGAGTGGACGGAAGACTTGAATATCAATAGGTTACAGATGTAGGGTGGGCAATGGTTATTAATGGCATGGTACAGAAAGGTGCCCAGGAAATATTGTCTACGGGAGGATGGATTGAGCCACTCCAGTGCAGTGTAGAGGTGAGATACATGGGAACGTCTCGGGGCTGCGAATACAAATCTGATAAAACTGTTCATGATACGTTGTAATCTGTCCCGGAGCCCCATCGTGAGGCCCCCATACACCACACACCCGTAGTCAAACTGAGGAAAAATGAATGAGGAAACTAGGAGTTTTCGTGTGGGTTGAGGAAGAGAATGGCGGGAACGATGAAATAATTTGAGGATTCCTATTGATTTACGGGCTATTTGGGCGATTTGAGGCTTCCAGGAAAGGTTTTGGTCAATAATGATTCCTCGATTTTTAGCGGAGGAACAGAAGGTGATCGGTTGATTATTCAGGATTAGGGTAGGAAAATCGGCGATGGATCTGAGAAGGGGATTTGAGCCGATTATAATAGCTTGAGTTTTTCCAGCATTTAACTTTAAATTATGCAGGTTGGCCCCAGCACTGATTCTATTGAGGTCTTCCTGAATCTTAGAAAAAGCTTCATACAATTCAGTAGGAGGAAAGGATAAATATATCTGGGAGTCGTCTGCATAAAGGTGGTGGGAACAATGAAAAATTGACTGGGGGAGATCATTAATGTAGGAGTTGAAGAGGAGAGGCGAAATGCTGGAACCTTGGGCTACTCCGGAAGAGAGGGCTAGGAAATCGGATAAGGGTTGATTAGGGATGGATACTGCTTGAGTGCGGTTAGAGAGGAAAGACTGGAACCAATGGATTGTGCTATTGGAAAATTTTAAAGCTTTTATTTTGGAAAAAAGGATACCATGATCAATGGAATCAAAAGCTTTGGAGAAATCTAGGAGTATCAGGAAGGTAAGTTTTTTTTCATCTATGGCGGCATGGATATCGCTTATGATTTTGGTTAGTGCAGACTGTGTGGAATAACCAGGACGGAAACCAGATTGGAAAGGGTCGAGCAAATGGGAACCTTCAAGGAAATAAGAAATTTGGGATTGTACCAGTTGTTCTAAGGGTTTTGAAAGGTTTGAAAGGATGGAGATTGGGCGATAATCTGAAGGTTCGGTGGGATTAGGAATTTTGTTGATGGGATGGACAATAGCTTTTTTTCAGGGAGTAGGAAATATGGCGTTTTGAAGGGAAAAGTTATAGATGTGGACAAGGACCGGTAAAATTTCTGGGAGGCATAATTTTATTAGTTTAATGGGGATACCATCTGGGCCTATGGAGTTGGTATGAGATTTTATGATAGAGGAGATAATTTCTGTAGGAGTAATGTAGGAAAAATAAAATTCATTGTCATTGAAAGGTACTTCAGAGGAGAAACTGGTATAAGGGGAAGGAGAGGTGAGAGCCGATGAAACGAAATAGGTGTTTAGGTCATTAGGTAAAATTGGGAAGTTGGATGAGGTTGAGGATCCAGAGGAGTTATAGAGGGAGAGTTTTCGAAGGAGTTGCCATTTTGACTTGGAGTCGGAAGAGGACAATAGGGTTTCATGGAAATAGGAAGATTTCGCACGTCGGATTCTTACTTGCACCAGGTTACGGAGTACTTTAAATGCTTGATAGTCGTCCGTGAGTCTCGTTCGTCTAAATCGTCTTCGCGCAGCTTCACACTTTCTCTGCAGATCTTTAATTTCTTTAGAAATCCATGGTGCAGGCCGACGGCGAAAGGTGGAGGTTTTAAGCGGAGCGTTGGTATCGAGGATACTGAGGAGATTGGTTGTGAGGATTTCCACCATTGTGTCAATGGAAGAGGTTGAGTAGACTCCACACCAATCTAAGGTTTCGAGGAGAGGTAGGATACTATCGCGGTCAAGGGCGTCAAGGTTGCGGTATGTTATGGTTTTAGTAGGAAGCTGATGGGTTTGGAAATCATAGGATATTTGGATTAGGTCATGGCAGGATAGGAAGGACCTTCTAGATACTTCCTGATTCTCCGCTCCTATATCAGTGATAGAACTTTTAAAGTTAGTCATAACTTTTCCTATTCCTCTCTCTTTTCTTTATCTTCAGGTGTTCCTCAAGGAATTATCCTAGCTCCAATCCTCTACACAGTGTTTAAAGCTGACATCCCAACGCATCCTAGCACCATCTCCACCACGTATGCTGATGACACTTGTGTGCTATTAGTAAACAATGATCCCTTTATTGCCTCCCAGATACTCCAGTCCCATACAATAAAACTTCAAGAATGGTGTCACAAATGGAGAATCAAAATAAATCCCATCAAATAACCTTCACCCTTCGTCGTAAACCAACGACTTCCTGTCCTACAGTATCCTTTAATGATATACCACTAATCCTTGTTGAACAGATTTGCTGACTAGGACTTCACTCGGACAAACGTCTTACTTGGGATCCACATACAAGACTAAAACAACAAGCTCGTTGTTATAGACCACTTCAACATTTACTAGACAAACGTTCAAACCTTTCAATTAATTACAAAGGACTTATATACATAATAGTAATTAGACCAATTTGGACATATGGATTTGAGCTTTAGGGCTCTACTAAACAATCCAATTCATCTCGTATCCAATCCAAAATCTTTAGAAAATCCTCAATGATCTTTACGTCGTCACAAACAAACTTATTCATCAAGATCTTAATATACCTTAAGTTTCTGACTTAGACTAAACCAGATATCAATCCTTCTAAAGCAAACTCCAAATCCATTCATTAGTATCACAAATTGCTTCTAATTCCGTTCCAGAAACCCTCCGAGGCACCTGAAAAGAAGATGGCCTCCGGACCTCCTATCATAGTACTTCATTATATAGAACCTTCATAAGTGCTACCAACGGGTAGTTGCTTTAAAAACAATTGTCGTGTCATTTTTATCATTATCATCACATTTACTTGATGTATTATATTTTAAATTGTATACAGTTGTAAATTTCAATGTATAAATAATAATAATAAAAAAAAAAAAAAAAATAGTATCTAAATAAGACTAAAACGACAAGAAACTGCCCGTCGTTTCAGACTACTTCAACATTTACTAGACGAACATACAAAGCTCCCAATTAATTACAAAAGAATCATATACACGACTGTGATTAGACCTATTTGGACGTACGGAGTTGAGCTTTGGGGATCCACTAAATCATTTAATTCTTCTCGTATTCAATCCTTACAATCCAAAATCCTTCGTAAAATCCTCAATGCTCCTTACTTTGTCACCAATAAACGTATCCATAAAGATCTTACTGTTCCATATGTTGCTGATTTAGCCCACTCCAGCCACACCACTCCATCCCGGATAATCCTACTAGGCGTCTGAAACGAAGATGGCTTAGAGACCGTCTAGTGTAGACATTTTAATAAAGTGCTACTGATGAGTAGTTCTTTTCAAGTTTTAACATGTTATTATAATCGCTGTCAATACATTTACTTAATGTATATATTCTGTACAGTCGTAAATTTCAATAAATGTATACCGTAAAATGGGGTCACATTTTTACGATGGGGTGAAATTGGTACAAAATTGTTTCTCCGGTGATTGCCTTCTGGCAGGTTGTTGTGTCGACGTTTACCAAATGAGAGCCAACGAAATGACTCATTCATGCACTCTCATTTCTTAAAGTCGACACAACAACCTGCCAGAAGGAAATCACCACAGAAATAATTGTTTACCAATTTCACCCCACCGTTCTAATGTGACCCCATTTTACGGTGTATATATAAGTATCCAAATAAATAAAACATCATAGCTAACTTTAAAAACGTTAAATCATTTCCAACATTTATTTTGTCATGTATTTTAATTTTATTCGGACTGCCATCAGAATGCAATAGGAAGTTGCAATGGCAAACAGATCCATGACGCATGGAGAATCGTGAGTAGATTAGAAATCCAAATCTGTCCATAAATCTTGAGCTGTTGGCAGCTCATTTCCTCTACCTGCCCCATCATGCTCTCTATTGGGACTCGTTAACTCCTACTGCCCCTAACTGCCTTGTTGTGCTCTGATATAGGGCGAATATTTAATTAGGTTCATTTTAATGCTTGTAGCAATGCAGGGAGTTACAGGTATACACTCCTTAACATGTCAATGCTATACATTCTATGCGTCTTAGGAAACTCGTCATAAATTCTGAAATTTATAATTAAAGAAAAGGGTAGCTTTATAATTCTGTTCATTAGGATATCAGTGAATTTATGAATAAATAAATGATGCATACAATAAAGAACAAAAAAATACAACCGTGATAGAAGCAATTCATTAACAGCATTCTTATTTAATATTTTTAATATTCTTACTCTTTCCTAACCGCAACATTATGTGATTAATCACAACAGTTACATCTCTTAAATTTTGAAATAACAAAATTTGTAAACTTAAGAATAATAATCTAAAAATTCGTTGACACCAAGTTTTTATAATTATATTTCAATAAACATGACTTAATTACAAAAATAATAATAATAATTTGCAATGATATTTAATTTTGTTGGAGGAAACAACTTAGTATGGTATTTTAAAAGTAACATATTTAATTTTTCAACCTTTACCGAAGCAGGAAGTGTTATAGTTAATATATACATACATATTTTAATTTTTTCGAATGATTTGTTTAATAAAACAAAGTTTAAACATTATTAATAAATTAGAAACCGTATATAATCAGCAACTATTTCAAAGCTTCGGACTATTTCCAGCAGTTCAATTCCAAAAAAGAATGTCCAACATCTTGTTGAAATAGATGTCCCCTTAAGATAACGGGACGGAGAAATAGATGGCAGATAACGGTGGCCTTAGACACTCAACACAAGGGATTAAGGAAGTACTATTAGTTGGACTGTATTTAAAAGTTTGTTTTGAAACCTTAAAAGTATCTCCTTACCTGACACCTTTTCTCGTTCCAAGGCCTATCACCAATGATGAACTTTTCAAACCAACGCCGCGCAGTACGACAGTCAGAGGAAATTTCACATTCAGTTTGAAATATTTCACGTGTTCCTTTATTATCATTATTTTAAAAGCAAAACTTGAATTTTAAATGAGTTATCCATCAAAATATTGTGGAAAGAACTTTGGTTCTTTTGGATAGGTTTAGGACGAAAGTATTGCTTTTTGTTTGGTGAAAATTCTGCTGCGTTTTAGGGTTAGAGTTAGGGTTAGGGTTTGTGTTAAGGCGTTTAACTGCAAGGTTTTTTACGCCACTACTGCGTTTTGCATTTTGTGCTAGTTTCTGATGGTCGGGCAATGTACTAACTAGAAAGTGTTATGATGTTTTGAGTGCAAAGTACCTTTCTTTGGTGAAACAAACCAAGCTATTTTGCAACACGACAATGCCCCATCACCTTTTTCTCATTTGACGAAGTAATAATTATCGGAACTGCAGTGAGCAGACGTTTCGCCTTATCCTGGGTAAAACTCACAATCAGATAAGGCTTTCTTTAGATCAAAGGCTCATTTTGTATATTATTGGATCTACGATAATTTCAAAGACTTTAAAAATGAATGAGTTCTTTGCCTCAAAACGAAAAGACAGGCAGAAAAACGGGTAAAAGTAGTTGAAAACTATGAACTTTACATTGAAGTGTGATGTTAAATAATTTTAACGCCCGCTAATTTTGGTTTATATATATATATATATATATATATATATATATATATATATATATATATATATATATATACACACACATATATATAGGGTAAATCACTAGTCATGGTCAGCTCACTAGTAATAGGAAATGTTTATTTTGAATCTAAAAAATAAGAGAATTCTATAAGTCCTATGAGTCAGCTTTTTTCCATGAATTGTTAACAATGCAATTCAACAATAAGCCTCGACTTTTTATAAGTTTCCGCGAAACCTTCTCCTCTCGATAAAATGAAATATGACTCAGTCCCAAACTTGCTACGGCCGAGTTGTCTCTTTGTTAACCGAGACCGTTTGGAAACCTAGACTTTTTAAGGATCTTCCAGTATTTGGCCAGTTTAACACTGGAATTAAAGGTATGTGCTGATTCTTTATTAAATCGTGATTTTTTAAAGTTATAATAACTATTAAAATAACCCATTTTTTAATTTAAAAAATAGATGTGCCCAAAACTGGATTCATTTCATTGTAAAATTCAGTTATGGTCACTGGTGTGCCCATAACTGGATTTCGAATTTTTCAGTGAAAATACCACCATTAGACTCTAAATTTCGTTCTGATTTTAAATATTCTAAAATAAATTATTTACGATCAGTGCTACTAGTTATGGTCATAGGTGACTATTTCTAGAAAAATGTGCCCATAACTAGTTTTAGGCAACGAAAATGCATAATGGGCACATCTTACACATTCAATGTAATTTTTAATGAACTAGAATTATATATTTTTGAAAAGGTCCAGGATGCCGAAAAAAACTAATAAATATACTGAAAAAGACATTCTTCAAGCAAAAACAAATAAGAGAGGGAAAAACATCTGTCCTATCGGCCAGCATCAAGTATGTTTCATCTTTCAAACTTATCGAAGTTATTTGTTCATTTAATGTACCTATTAAATTGGTATTTCTATTATTACTTTTCTTATTATATAGATATGGGATTCCAAGAATGACACTCACTCGCAGATTAAAAGGGATTGGAAAAACAAAATGTGGCCCGTTGCCGTTGTCAACAGAGGACGAGGAAAAACGTTTAGAAGAATGGGTACTTGAATGTGCGAGAAAAGGTTTCCCCCGAAGAAAAATTGATCTTTTACTATCTGTTAAAGAAATGATGGTTTTAAATGATCGAACTGGCGTATTTAAAAATGACTTACCTGGAGATGCTTGGTACAGGGATTATTTAAAACGCCACCCAATTTTATCGCTCCGTGCATCCGATTCAGTTACCATTGCCAGTGCATGTGTGTCGGAAAAAGATATCAAAGGGTGGTTTTCACACGCATCAAATATCTTAGAGGAGGACAATGCAGATATTGATGTTCTTTCAGAGCCATCCAGAATATTCAATGGAGAAAGCGGCTTTTTGCTTTGCCCAAAGAACTCAGCCCCAGTTTTGGCTAAAAAGGGATGCCATAATGTCCTCGAAATAGACACAGGCCAACCTAAGTCGTCCATTACTGTTATGTTTACCTTTTCAGCATCTGGCATGAAGGTCCCACCTATGTTAATATTTCCCTATAAACGGATTCCTTCAGACATTGTGCAGTCATTTCCCGGTGATTGGGGCATAGGGCGTAGTGAGACGGGATGGATGCGAGCAGAAGTATTCTATGAATACATCGCAAATATTTTTGGCCCATTTTTACAGAAAAATAACATTCAACGACCGGTTATTTTATTTGTCGATGGCCACAAGAGCCATTTGACCCGCCAACTTAGTGAATTATGCACAGAAATTGGAATTATCTTTTTTTTTTTTTTTTTTTTTTTTTTTTTTTTATTTATTTATTTCCAGATCGGCCTGGTAAGCCTTACATGGATGTTCTAATAATATTAGTGATGATTTAACAATTGTAGAAGGAAGGGTATAGTCTCGTGCAAGAGACACCCATAACAGATAAGTTCTATAATATTTTATGTGGAATAATTATAACTTTAGAGGAACTATATAATAACAATAAATTAAAAGGGAAAGAAAGAAAAAAAATAATGCAAAGAACTTAAAAAAATAAAATAAAATAAAATAAAATAAATAAAAAATAAAATAAAAAAAAATAAAAAAAATAAAATAAAAAAAAATATACAAAAAAAAATTAAAATAATAATAATTATAATTAAAATTATTTTTAATTTTTAGTGGACCCTTACAAAACAACAGGAAAGGTGTCTGAATGCATGGGAGAGAAAAATCCTGAGGAAAATATATGGCCCAACCAAATTAGCAAACGGCTATAGAATAAAGACAAACCAGGAACCATGGGACCTGTACGGGGAACCAGATCTAGTCTCCTGCATCAAAAAGGGAAGACTAAGATGGTTGGGGCATGTCCATCGAATGAATCAGGAGAGGCTCCCAAAGATGGTAATGGAAGGGCGTCCGGAAGGATTAAGAGGAAGAGGCAGACCTAGACTGCGGTGGCTGGACGATGTCGAGGCTGACCTTCGGCTCCTGGGGGTGGCGGAATAGAGAGAAGCTGCAGAGAATCGGTCCGAATGGATGAAGGTTGTGGAGAAGGCCAAGGTCCTTCATGGACCATAGCGCCAGTAGAGAGAGAGAGAGAGAGAGAGAAAATTATTTTTTAAATAAATACAAAATAACAGAAAAGAAAGAATATGTGTATACATAAGAGAATAATAATAAAGACAAACTAAATGAATAAAGTAAAGAATACAGAAATAAGAGATAAATTGTAGCAAAAAGAACAATAATTGTTATTGTAATGAATAAGTAATTACTGAATAGAATAGTCATGGTGTTTACATCAGGATGTCTTGCATGAGTCTTGGTTTCAATTTGCGGGATGTTGTTTGAGCTCCTATGTTGAAAGCTACTGCACCTTTAACCGCTGGTAACTTGCAATGAAAACTGGTGTAGCATTTTTTGATGAAATCGTCTATTGATTCTATGTCTAATTCACGGTGAAGTTGACTATTTCTTATAAACCAGGGAGCATCTACAGCAATTCTTAGGATCTTGTTTTGGAGAGATTGTAGTTTTTTTTTCGTTTGGTAGAGGAAGCAGCTCCCCACAATTCACAACCGTACATCATTAATGGCCTGAGTATAGTTTTGTAGATTAAAATAGTTATATTTGGTTTAAGAGTGGATTTTCTGTTAATTATCGGGTACAGCATTGCCAGCCTTGCGTAGGTCTGTGTAAGTTTAATATTGATGTGGTGATTCCAGGTTAGGCGACGATCTAGATGGACACCAAGGTATTTTACTGCCTCATTAGAAGGATTCCATTGAAGTCTGTTTCCATTTAGAACTAGTTCCGGTGGGTCTATCGTCTGAGGGTAAAAATTTTAGCAATACATTTTTGTATATTTAGGTTGATCATCCATTTATTAAAATACTTTTCTAATTCGTTTAGGTGAGTTGAAGAGTATTTCTGTCTATTGTTATATTTTTGTTTTGCAAAAAAAAAACTGCTGTGTCATCAGCGAACATGGCTATAGAGGTTTCGGAGGATTGGATGATATCATGAAGGTAGAAGTTGAAGAGGATGGGTGATAAAACTGATCCTTGTGGAGTACCGGCACTGATAGGTCTGATGGTTTATTCTGACGGCGAATGTTCGTTTATTGAGAAAGGAATACAGAATATCGTATAGATATTTTGGAGTGTTTACTGACTTAAGTTTGTATAAGAGACCTTGGTGCCATACCTTGTCAAATGCTTGTTGAAAATCTAAAAATGTGACAAGTGTGTGTTTTTTCATTTCAAAACCGTTTACTATAAGTTCTGATAATCTTGATAGTTGATGTGCAGTGGAATGACTGACCTGGAATCCAAATTGAAAATCGGGAATAATGCATATATCTTGAAAAAAAGAAGTTAGGCGCCGTTTTATAACTGATTCCAGAAGTTTTCCTAGAATTGGTAAGAGACTTATAGGCCTGTAGCTGCTGATTTGTTTGGCGTTTTTTCCAGGCTTGTGGATAACTACCAGTTCAGCCTTCTTCCAATTATCAGGAAAATAACCTGTTCGTAAGGAACTATTGAAAATTGAAGTAATGAAAATTATGGCTTTTCTCGGTAATTTTTTAATGGCAATAACTGGAAGGAATTATCTTGATTTCCCTGTACCCAAATGCAACAAGATTACTACAACCAACAGATGTTTCGGTATTTAAGCCGTTAAAAGAATTTTGGAAATCTTCAGTTAACGAATGGAAAATTTCTAATATGGGTAAACAGCTATCCAAAAAAGATTTTGGACCAGTTTTGCAAACGGTACTAGAAAAAATTAATCCAGATGTAATAATTAACGGATTTAAAGCCACGGGCATATATCCGTGGAATTCAGATTCAATGAATTACGAAAGATTTCTCACAAGTGCTCAGAATCTAACATTATTAAAACGATGGATTTTGACGTATGTGACTCCACACCAAGTGATTCAGAAAAGTTTCTGAGTAAAAATAAATTTGAAGGGATGACCGGCGTTAGTATACTTCAAAATAATTTATTAAATTAAGCAGAAACTTGCCTAAAAAACATACATAGTTTTTTTGAAGAGGGGAGTAAACTCCCTCCAGAACTAGCAGACAACATTTCCAGGGCAGTTGGTTCAGATGAATCCAATTTTGATAATATATTACATCAGTCAGTTCCTTTAACTTTGCTTCTTGATAGTTCAAATCCCGATTACATTTCCGCAGTACCATCAACATCAGGTGTTCGTAGAAATTTATTCCCAGACGCATTAAATAAGGGATCTGGGTTAGCTAAACCTTTGTTTTGGCCAGAATCACCTAAAAGGAAAGGAAAAAGAAATGTTGAGCGATGGCCATTTGTTGTTTCTTCAAGCCATTGGAAACGTTTATACAATGAAAAGAAAGGAAGGAAGGAGCAAGAAGCTATCGAAAAAGAAGGCAGACGAAAAATGCGTATCCAGAAAAAGACTAAAAAGTTTAAAAAAAAAAATCAGCTCCAAGTTAAATTAATTGATTTGTGTATAAGAAGACGATGGGGATAACAATAGTAATATATATATATATAGTTATGGAAACCCAATGGTATTAGGGATAATAAACAAATGTACGATATCCCTTCTCCTAGATAACCGTATAAAAGGCCAGAAAACCGAATATTTGAAGCCTTAAAAAACATAACCTTTCAATACAATTAGATGAAAGTGAATTTTTTAAAACCAAATTAAACTTTTTAGGCTACTTCGTAACTCCAGACGGATTAAAAACGGATGAAAAAAAGATTGAAGCAATTTTAAATTTCCCCATTCCGCGTAATGAAAAGACGACGAGACAATTCCTTGGCATGACGGGGTACAATCGAAAATTTATTAAAAACTACGCCAAAATTACCAGACCGATTTCAAATTCATTAAAAACTAAAATATATGGGACAAAAGAAATAAAAGAGGCATGTCAAACCCTAACGGAAATGATGAGTAACACACCAATTTTAAATTACCCGGATTGGGATCAGCCATTTATATTAACTACAGATGCTAGTAATAAAGCGATCGGATACGTGCTCTCACAAAAAGACGAAAATGAAATAGAACACCCAGTAGCATTCGCGTCCCGAGTATTACAAAATGCGGAATTAAATTATAGCTCAATAGAAAAAGAATTACTAGCGGTAGTATGGGCAACCCAGCACTTTATTTATACGGAACAAAATTTCTTTTATGCACGGACCATAAACCTTTAACGTGGATTTTCTCAATGAAATATGGTAACACGCGTATAATGAAGTGGATTTGGAAATTACAGGAATTCGAATTCGACGTTAAACATATTCAGGGAAAAACAAATTACGTGGCCGATGCACTTTCCAGGGGAAGCGACGAATTGAATCATAATAGCGATGTGGAAGAAATGGACGTCGAACAGTTATTAAATCAGGAAATAGCGGACGAAAACAATTCCGAATACGACGCGATAATAGAGGACTTAGAAGTACCGTCGGAAGAAGATTTAGAAACAATCCATTCCCAGGAATCTAGTAATGAACAAGTACAAATTTGTGAACCGGAAAAATGTATAAATATAAAAAAAGACTAAGTAAAAATATTTAAATCGGATAAATTTTTGATTCTAGTAACTTCGAATTCAACATCAATACCATTTTTATTAATATTCATATTCATACCAGTTTTTGCTAAAACTTACATTTATTAATATCATCATTAATTATTAATAATACGTTTTAACTATTTCTATAAAATTTTAAATATCTTATATTCATTTAGATTTCAAAGTTTAGTTTTATGTTGCTTCTCACTACAATATTTCGTTTATAATTAATATCAATAGGTAATTTTGAAAAGAGCAATGGATTTCTAACAAATCAAAAGTAACTATTTAATTTTAATAATAATTCATTAATAATTTAATAATAATAATTTAGTTGACAATAATTAATTGTATATTAATTAGTCATTTGAAGAATATATTTATTTGATTATTACTCCGATAATAATGTTAACTTTCATATATGGGTTACTAAATACGTTTATGATTAAACTGTTGTATTCGTTCTTTTTAAGCTTCTATTATGCTTGCTGTTTAAACAATTACATTATATCAACGAACTAAAGAATCTATAAATTAAAACTAATTATTTTATTTTATTTTTCTAACGATTCAATTTAAACAAAACGAGGTATGATCACTTTATTTAATGTTCTGTTAATCACTGGAATAGAAATAGTAAATATAAAACAAAAGTGGTAATACTAAAATAAATTTTACTAAACCATTTGGGAAACACCGATACGAATTAAACATTTATGCAAAATCAGATATCGCCTCGTTATTAGAACAAATAGAAATAATAGATAAATATCATTTAGGCAAAACTAAGTACCCCTATGCGTATAAATGAAACGTTTGAAAAACTCAAAAAAGAATATTATTTTCCAGGGATGCAAAATAAAATAGCGGAATATATTAATAAATGTGAGACTTGTAAGGTTACAAAATACGACCGTAAACCTATAAAAACCAAATTTCAAATTACACCTACGCCAGAAAGACCGTTTCAGGAATTAATGATTGATATTTTTAATTTTAACAATGCCATAATTTTTACAACAGTCGACACATTTTCAAAACATATATTTGCTCAAACTTTAGAATCAAAGAACGCAATTAATATCTGTAACGCACTGACTAACTATATGACATACTTTCCCACACCTCTACAAATATCATTAGACCAAGGGACGGAAATGAAAAAATAATTTGGTAAAACAGTTTTGTGAAGAAAATAATATTATTTTACATTATACCTCAGCCAGCCACTCAAACTCTTTGGGATTATTGAACAGAGTCCACTCTACCCTAAACGAATTATTAAGAATAATAGGAAAAGAAAAAGATAAATGTTCGATGCAGCAGAAATTGAGATTAGCAATAATAGCATACAATAACACATTTTTTTTTTCTTTTTCTTTTATTAATTGAAATTTACAACTGTATTAGAAAATACATCCAGTAAATATGCTGTATACAATGCAATATGATAACATGATTAAGACTTGTAGAGGAACTACCCATTGGTAGGACTCTAATGAATATTTACAAAAGAAGATCACGAGGCCATCTTCTTTTCAGACGCCTCGGAGGATTGCCAGGGATGGAATGGGAAGCTAGCTGTGCAACAAGTGGATTTGGATGAGTGTTAAGTTTATTATGAAAGGAGAGGTATCTGGTTCGTGCCAAGTCGGCGACATATGGGATATTAAGGTCATTATGGATTAATTCATTTGTGACAAAGTAAGGAGCATTAAGGATTTTTCGAAGGATTTTGGATTGGAGTGATTGGATGCGGGAAGAATTCGATGGTTTCGTGGATCCCCACAATTCTATACCGTAAGTCCAAATAGGTCTGATAATCGTCATATAGACAAGTTTCTTATAGTGAATCGGAAGATTTGAACGTTTGTCAAGTAAGTGTTGTAGCAGTCGAAATCTACGTGCAGCTTCTTGTCTTTTCAATCTTGTATGAGGGTTCCAGGTAAGTCTCTTGTCCAGATGAAATCCAAGGTATCGTATTTGTTCCACATTAATTAGCGGTACACCATTAAAGGATACTGGAGGACAGGATGAGGTAGGTTTTCGACGGAGGGTAAAGGTTAGTTGTTGCGATTTGCTAGGATTTATCTTGACTCTCCAGTTATGACACCATTCTTCAAGGGAAGTAATATGTGACTGGAGTGTCTGGGATGCAGAAAATGGATCATCATTGACTGATAACACGCTGGTGTCATTAGCAAAGGTTGTGAGGATAGTATTAGGATGAGTTGGAATATCAGCTGTATAAACGGTATAAAGAATGGGACCCAGGATACTACCTTGAGGAATACCAGCGGTCTGAGGAAAGAAGGATGAGTATGTAGAGTTGTGGTTGACTTTAAATACTCTATCAGAGAGGTAGGAACGGAGGATGAGGAAATATGTAGATGGAAGGAATTGGCGAAGTTTATAGAGCAGTCCAGGATGCCATACCCGGTCAAAGGCCTGCTCAACGTCAAGAAAGACACCTGTGCAGTACATCTTGCGCTCCAATGCAGATGAGATAACATCTACCACACGATGGCACTGCTGGGTAGTGGAGTGAAACTGACGAAATCCAAACTGGTGATCAGGAATAATGTGATGGAAATCAAGGAAGGGATAAAGGCGTTTCAAAAGGAGCTTTTCAAGGATTTTGCCCATGATAGGAAGGAGAGAAATAGGTCGGTACGAGGAAGGATTTTCTGGCGGTTTTTTAGGTTTTGGGATCATTTTTATAATTGATAATTTCCAGGAATCGGGAAAATATGTTGTACGGAGGACAGCGTTATAAATATAAGTCAGGAGTAATACTGCTTTTCTGGGAAGACATTTGAGGATTCTTGAGGTGATAAGGTCATGTCCAGGAGCTTTGTTAGAGGGCAATCTTCGGATTATGGCTATTATATCTGAAGGGTGGAAGGCTTTAGGAGGAATGGACATTTGGAGAGGAATAGCTAGTTCTGCTTCAATAAATTCTACATGGTTAGGATTTAGGATATCAGGATGAGGTTTAAAAATATTGTGTAATTGTTCACCAAATACCTGCGATTTTTCTGTATCAGATTTGGTCCAGGATTGAGCTGGAGTAAGAAGAGGATGATTGAAGGATTTGAATTTTAACAGTCTTTTGGTAGTGTGCCATAATGATTTGTCGGAAACAGTTAGTTGTTCAGTTTGTTTTTGTAAATTTTCAAATTTTAGTTTTTTAAGCTCTGATTTCAGTTTGTTAGTCAATTTATTATAATAGGTTTTGTCAGATGGATATCGAGTTCTATGCCATTTGGCCCTAGCTCGACGTTTCTCTACTAATAAAACGCGAATATTTTGTGGTAAAAAATCTTCAGAAATTTTAATTCTATTCTGTGAAGTGTTTTCTGTTATGCTGGTTTGTATTGATTTAGTAAGATGTTCTATTGCCGCATCTATTTGTTGACAAGTTTTTAGTGGAATTTTAAGGTCAATATGTTTTTCTAAAGCCGAATGGAATTTGTCCCAGTCCACGCGTCCAGTTATTAAGGATGGAGGAGAAGGTTTGATTATAGGAGTAGAATGTAGGGTAAGCAAAACTGGGCTGTGGTCAGAGGAAAGGTCATCTAAGGAATCTATTGTAGTTTGGGAAATAGGTATTTGAGAGGTAATGAATATGTCCAGAATATCTGGGCGTTTTTTTAGGGATGTAGGACAGTAGGTAGGATTGTTAGGAGAAAGGATATGGTAATTATTTAAGGATGATACACGGGAAAGTACACTACCTCGGGAATTGGATGTTCTGCAGCCCCATCGCTGGTGTTTAGCGTTGTAGTCTCCACCTGCAATGAAGCGCCGCCCAAAGGATTGGAATAAGGATTGTAGAATATTTTGGGAAAGGCTATTTCCTGGAGGACAATATACAGCTGAGAGAGTAAGGTTAAATGGTTAAAAGGGAGGATAGGATTAGTGCGGTAGACTGAATGGTGTCAGTTGGAAAGGAAGGAATCAGGGTATGGGTTAGTGATCTATGGATAAGAATACAAGTACCGCCGTGGGCTGTTTTGTCGGGGTGGTCAGTTCTATAAATAATGTAGTCTTTGATGTGGAAATAGGAGGTAGGCGTCAAGTGGGTCTCGGTAATAAGGGCAACGTGAATGTTATTGTTGTGTAAGAATATGTCTAGTTCATTTCTATGATTGAGCAAACCATTTGCATTCCATAAAAGAACTGCCAAGGAGTTTTGGATCATCGAGGAAAAATAGACGGGATATCTGAGAGTGCTCTTGTGAGAAGGGTAATTAAGGGTCTGATCGTTTCTTGGAGTTCTCGGAGGAAGGAGGAAAGAATAGATGAGATATCGCCAAAACCCTGGGAGGAAATCGGATAGGGTTCTGATCTTTGAGGCGGAAGGTTAAACTGTCTTGAAGATGGTACTTGGAATGGGATTTGGTTAGGATTTTGTTGAGGTATGGTTTGCTCATGAGTTTGAATTGGGGTGTTGTCTGTTGGTTTACTAGTTGTGGGGTCTGTTGGGTAGTTGTTGAGGAAAGATTGATTATTTTGGGAGGTCGGGATGGGAGGGATGTTTGAGGCGCCTGATTTTGTAGCCGACGGTTTCTTCGTAAGACGGTCGTGAATTCGGTGCTTGGAGGAAGAAGTTGAGAAGATCCTGCTGCTGAGGTTGATGGCTGGGGTTCGGTTAGTTGAGCTGCTGATTCAATGGATTGTTGATTCTGATGTTGTTGAGGTTTTGATGTTGATGGCAGTGGTGGAAAATTATTGTTGAGTGGAATGGTCTGTTGATTCTGGAAGGACGCTACTATTGTTTCGGATGTTTGAGGA
The DNA here is from genome assembly GCA_003667255.2 of Euschistus heros. NCBI lineage: Eukaryota > Metazoa > Arthropoda > Insecta > Hemiptera > Pentatomidae > Euschistus > Euschistus heros. The sequence continues at coordinate 200,010 of RCWM02000319.1, forward strand.
ACAGAATTTTTATTTGTAGTGGAGTTGGTGGCTCTCTGCTTCTGCCTATATTTGTACACCTGGCAACCCTTATAGTTAGCAGGATGGCTCTCACCACAGAGGACACACGAGGCTGGCGTATCTCTTGTTTTTATGCAAGCAGCTGTTAAATGTGGCCCTGCACATTTGACACATCTGGGTTGGCGATTGCAATATGTCTTCGTGTGACCCAGATTTTGGCATCTGGTACACTGAACAATTTCTCTCTTCATTCGTGGAACTTCAAATTTGACCACGGAGTACACGAGTCTTTTTATGTTGAAAACTTCCACATTGTTCTCAGCTGGCTCCAGATCCACAAAGAACAATGGGAGTGGATGTTTTTCAGTGCGGTGGAGCACGTTGGAGACATGCCTGACGTTATGGCCTAACTGTTCTAGGTCTCTTTTAATGGCATCGGGAGGCACTGATTGGTGAAGTCCACGAAGTACTACCCTGTAGGACTTCTCCTCTTTTAATTGATAACAATGAAATTCAATGTTTTTAGTTTTAAAATGGGCTATAAGTGATTTATAATGTTCTTTAGTCAGTGTATTTATTTTTATGTCGTGATATCTGGTAAAGCATTCGAAATTGGTTTGGCCTATTAATTCGGAAATATCTTGACAAAATGTAATGTAGTTATCTACTCCCGTAACATAGATTGGAGGTGGCTTGATATCTGTTAGAGGTTTTTGTGGATGAGCTACTGTGATGTCTAAAGGCATGTTAATTAATGGCTGAAATCTGTTAGCAGTTTCGATAGGTGTGTCTGCAGTGACGACTGTCTTACTGCGAGTTTGTGGTGGAGTGGGAGGTTGATTCGATTTTTTTTTTCTTTCTTTCTGTTTCCCTTTTTTTTTTTTTTTTTGTCGGGAGAGTTCCCAGGAGGCTCAAGAGCGGTATTCCTTTGTCTTTTTGACAAAGTGCTGCCCTTAAGAAACTTCGAGTCAGACTCACTGTAGTCGGAACACGCCATATCTTCATCGGAGTCGAAGCACGATGATTTTTCGTACTCCATAGTATTAATGATGATTATCGCAAATAATACTAAAATTTAATATTAATTAAATAAAAAATAAATAAGAGAGAAAAAAGATGTATAAATATAAAAAAAAAATACATACATGTGTAAAAAATAATAAAAAAAAAAAAAAAAAAAAAAAAAAAAAAAAAAAAAAATTTCTATTGAAATGAGTTTCGATCTCAGGTGCTTGAGTATAATGGACGAGCGCCCAACTCACTACACCAACAAAGCTGATAGTCTGAGGTAGGCTAATATAAGTGATAGCCAGCCCCAGCCGCCAGCAGGTTGAAACTGCCCTACCCACGCTGTGCTCAACTATCTCACCCTACACTTATAGACCACCTTCATAAATCAGTTTGTAGGAACTCACCTAGCCGGAAAACTTTATAGATTGTTGTAGTTTGTAAATACGCAATATACACAAAGTCTTGAGCTGATACGTGAGCTAATACCACAAGAATCACTAGAGTAAACACGGAGTTGCTTTAGTTAGCTGCATAGCAGTAGCGGCCATGTTCCTCACTCACAATAACACATTAAACAATAAACTGAAATTAACGCCCAATGAAATTACTTTCGGAACCTCCAGATTAGAATCAGACGAAAATATCGACCTGACAGAACAATACGTATTAAAATACCATAAGGACCAACAACTATTACATAAACTAATTAGATCTAAAATGAATGACGAAAAAGAAACAAGGACTGAAAAATTAAATAAAAATAAAGAAGACCCTTTAGATATTCAGAAACAATTAGGAGATACAGAATATTTGAAAAATACCCAAGCAAAAATAAAAAGTAGGGACAAATTTAAAAAAAAGTAAATGTATTAGTAAAAGACAAAAGACCAATTAAAACTCATATTGACAATATTAAAAGGCCCACTAGGAAAAAAAAAAAAGGAAAAAGAAACAATCTATTTCGGAAGACGATAATGAATCCATTCGCGTAAATATTTCGGATGCCTCGGATAATTATGACTCAAATGATTCAGATAATGATTATGATTAAAACACTTAATTTTTATTTAAACAACATTAAAATGTCTTAAAAAAGTAAATAAAAGTCTTTTATTTTAAATATGATAAATGCAATGGTATTAGGATTAATGTTTATGTTATATTGAAGGAATTATCTGTACTAAATTGACAATGCTGTAGTTATTTTAATAAAGTCGGACTTTTGTATTTTGTTGTAAAATATTATATTCAATGTTAATAATGTAAAAGATCATTCAAATTATTATTTTATTTCACAGTAATATTCTGTTCGATTTATTATGTAATTAATATTTTGAAGTCACTATCATAAATATTAGGATACTATTATTTTGATTGATTATTGAAAAAGTATGTATTTTATTTTGAAATTATTATTAATTGTAATTATTGTAATTATTGTAAAGGAGTGTTTGAATTATTATTTTGATTTAAAATGTTATTATTTTAATTGAGTAATTTTGAATCTAAAAGTATTATTTGTGGTAGAAGAAACTAATTCAAAGACTCTTATTTTATTTTTCCTTTTGTTTAAATAATGTATAGATATGAATTGTTTATTATTAAGAAATATCCTGTTATCTTTTAGTTATAAGGAAAATTGTACTTTAGCATGTAAGGAATTCTGTAATGTATAAATGTTTTATAGTTTAAGCTTATTGTTAATATTAAGAAAAGGACAAGGTCTAATCCTTTTGTTTATCGGAAATTGACAATCCTATTTTAGTGTTAGATGCACTAGGTTTAATCTTCTTATTTTTCAAGTGAACAAATCCTGACTTAGTAAACAGGAAATTCAAAGTCTAATCCTTTTGTTTATTGGAAATTGATAATGGTATTTCAGTACAGAGTTTAATCTTTTTGTTTATGTAAAACTATAGATAGTACAAATCCTAAACTTGGTTATAAACAAGTTATAAACCTTTTATTTTTATATAAACTAAGGTTATAAGGTCCAATCCCCTTTGCTCATAGAATGTTATGACTTAGTGTAAAAGGTATTTAGAAATGTATAAGGTTCAAACCTTTTATTTTTTTTTTTTGTATAGAATCTAACCTATTTACACTAAGATATTTGTTCCATCGGAGACCTCGGAACTTGGGGGGGGGGAGAAGTTATGGAAACCCAATGGTATTAGGGGTAATATACAAATGTACGATATCCCCTCTCCTAGATAACCGTATAAAAGGCCACCTCCACCTGGCCTCGGTGACACTCTGCTACAATCACACGTAGGACTCACAGATGTTCAACACGAAGTTTTGTACTAGGCTATAAATTGTGCTTTTGCTTGATATAATGTATGTACTTCTAAATAAAATCTCTTTTTAAAAACTCAGTCCCGCGAACCTTTTATTTAGCTATATATATATATCAAAAAGTTCCAGGACTGAATTTTTATACATTTATTCATACAACATACAGGTTATTCAAATTTGTCTCCTTCGAAGAACCCCCCTTGGGAAGCTACACACTTTTCCCACCGGTGTTTCCACTGATCAAAGGCACCAGAAAACTCTTCTTTTGTAAAGGTGTTTAGCAGCTCCGTTGTTTTTTCTTTAATTTCGTCAACTGTTTGAAATCTTCGTCCTGTCAGGTGTCTCTTGAGCTTCGGGAAAATAAAAAAGTTGGCTGGAGCCAGGTCAGGTGAGTAGGGGAGCTGAGGAATGACAGTCATTGCGTTTTTTACACAAAAGTTACGGATAACTAATGCACAGTGAACAGGAGCATTGTCATGGTGAAGGACTCAATCACCACTTTGCCACAGCTCAGGTCTCTTTTTTCTCACAACATTACGCAATTTTCTGAGGGTTTCAAGATAAACAAAACGATTAATTGTTTGACCTTGTGGAAGGAATTCATAGTAGACAACACCTTTACAGTCAAAGAAAACCGTAAGCATGACCTTCACATTTGATTTGGCTTGGCGTGCTTTCTTGTGTCTTGGAGAACCTTTTGATGTCCATTGTGATGATTGGGCTTTTGTTTCCACATCGTAACCAAAAACCCATGTCTCGTCTCCCGTAATGACATGTTTCAAGAAGCTTTCGTCATCATTTGCCTTTTGAAGAAGTTCCTGAGAAACATGAGTTTGGTGTTGTTTTTGGTCTTCAGTCATCAGTTTTGGCACAAACTTTGCTGCAACACGACTCATTTGAAGTTTTCCAGTTAAAATTTCCTGACATGACCCAAATGAAATGTTACACTCTTCTGCCATTTCACGGATTATTAGTCGACGGTCTGATCGTACGAGAGCGTTCACTTTAGCAACATTGTCATCATTGATTGACGTTGAAGGGCGTCCGTAACGAGCATCGTCGTCTGTGGATGTTTGGCCATCTTTAAACCTCTTTAACCACTGATGGCAGCATGATCGGCTTAGACATTCTTCACCAAAAGCCTCTTGTAACATCAAAAAGATTTCAGAAAACGTTTTGTTCAGTTTCACACAAAACTTCACACAAACACGTTGCTCTTATTTCATATTCATTTTCATAAAATAGCCAAACTCTATAAAACTAACCTCAAACAAACTGTGTTACTTTCAGTGATGTTATGATTGATCTGCAAACACAGCTGTGTTCCTGTTGAGTCAGGCAATACAATGCTGCCAACCGCATCGCTGTGAGACATTGCATTCCCATAGTATATAAATAGTCCTGGAACTTTTTGATCACACCTCGTATATATATATATATATATATATATATATATATATATATATATATATATATATATATATATATATATATATTGACCAAGAGAGTGTGGTCCTCACGGGCTTTGCTGATGACCAGGTTGTGTCGGCGCGAGACAAGGGAGCCGCGGAGAGAGTGATCAACAGCATCCAAAAAGTACTTGATGAAATAGGTCTGGCAATTAACCCACAGAAAAGCGTGGGAATAATATTAAACAAAGGAGAGCTGCAATCAGCGATGCTCTCCCTTGAGAATGGAAGTGCAATCCGGACAATAAAGCAAGAAGAAACAGTGAAGTATCTTGGATGCACATTCTCGGGGGAGCTAATATTTAACGAGGATTCGCTGACAAAGATTAATAGTAATTTGGACAAATTAATAACGTCTAGTTTGCTCAAGCCCGAACAAAAGCTTAATATTGTTAATCAATATTTGTTCCCGGGTCTCACATACCCTCTTCAAACAGCACCCCTGACGAAGCTGCATCCTTCTCTACTTGATGGAATCGATACAATGATTCGGAGAAGTGTCAAGTCCATTGTTGGTCTTCCAGCGAATACATCGACGGCGATGCTGTATGCACCAAGGAGGTTTAGAGGATTGGGACTGATGCGTTGTCAATGGGAGGCCCCTCTTCAGCATTGGTCTATCGCCCAGCGACTGTCCAACGTACCGGATGCTCTGTTCCAATCTATCTTTGATTATACAGCGGAAATCTCCGAGTGCGCTGATAGATTGGGTGTTGATCAGGGGTACCGGAGTGTGAGAGCTCTACGGCAGTCGCTGAGAGAAAATGCCTTTGAGGAGTGGGCCAGTTGCAGGTGGCAGGGCATTGGTGTTCGACACTTTAAAGAAACCCCAAAAGCTAATAGTTACATATACGACAAGAAGGTGCTATCCGGGTCTGAATGGGCCAACGCCCTTAAGCTTAATATTAACTACGCACCCCTGCGTGGAGTCCCAGGCGTCAGCGAACAGAAGAGAGAAGTTGGGTCCCTTTGTCGCAAATGCGGCAGAGAGTCTGAAACACCAGCACATGTGCTGGGAATTTGCCCCAACAACTCCCTCCTTATAACACGCCGTCATCACAGAGTAAAAAAGGAAATAGTGAGGCTCCTTGAAGAGAAAGATTTTGCCTGCTTCGATGAGGTATATTGCATCGATACCGATGGATCTACACGATACGCTGATATCGTTGCTTTTTCACGAAAAGGAAATTCAGCGGTGATTCTGGATCCCACGGTTAGATTCGAAAGCAACGATCCGGATCAAGCAGGTAAAGTGGAAAGGGAAAAGAAGGGAATATATGACAAATGCATCCCTTTCCTTAAAGAAAAGTTTCGCGAGACTTTCGGCGAGAGAGACTTCCACGTGAGAGGCCTATGGTTCGGAGCTCGCGGAACTATACCTAATAGAACAAGGAGCTTCATGGAAGACCTGGGAATTGACATGAGGGATGTGGCTGTGTTAGCGGAAAATATTATATTGGACTCCCTGGGAATAATCCACCACCACATATATGGTTGATTATCCTAGTTTTTATATAGTTATTATTATTGTTATTAGTTATTGATATTAGTTATATAGTTATTTTTATTGTTATTAGTTATAAAGTTATTGTTATTTGTGTGAATAGTTTTATATTTATTTTATATATTATATTTTATATTGTTATCAATAAGGTTTATATTATCTTGTTAATATTTTAAATTTTGTTTTAATTTTATTTTATATTCCGCATGGATTGATCATTTTAATATGTAGATTCTTATATTTTAAAAATAATGACTATTACGGGTTTTTTTTTTTTTTTTGGTATGTCATTTTTGGATTGATTAAGTATGCTGTGTTTTTTTTGCAACCCATTTAAAATGGGCAGCACCACTTAATAAAGTGTTTCTCTCTCTCTCTCTCTCTCTCTCTCTCTCTCTCTCTCTCTATATATATATATATATATATATATATATATATATATATATATATTTTTTTTTTTTTTTTTTTTTTTTTTTTTTTTTTTTTTTTTTTTTTTTCGGAAAAATCATCAGCAGTTGAGCTTTGTTTTCAATGCGGCTCAAATGTCAAACAGGGTGGATACAAATGCACTGAATGTAAACGTATTTACCACCACAATGTTTACCAAAATCATTCGAAGCAAATTTACCGGATGAAGAAGATTGTGACGAATTTGTTTGTCCTTTCTGTTTATGTATCGATGATGAGGACGAAGTTGGCGATTCTGAAGATTATATTTGCTGATTATAATAAATATGACTATTATTTAACGTTAATTAATTATTTGCTTTACAATGCTTTATGCTACACGTTTTATTTGACATTAAAAGAATAAATATTTTTATTTATAAATATTTTGTTTGAACTTCTTTTATGCTCCTAGATCCTCCAATAATTTCAGTTTACCCATAGATTGAAAAAATTAAAATCTAAATGTACAAATCACTCTCAAAACATTGGCGCCCATAACTTTTATTTGAGGTGACCATAATTCGTCGAATCAATTAAAATTGCCCGTAACTGATAGCTTCAAAATTATATCTACAAAAAATAGAATAAAATATTTGCTTTGACAGATAATTCAAATTTTCAAAAAGGATGTTCTAAATGATCGTTTTTTGAATGAGATAAGCTATTAATTTTTTTTTACCCCAGTATTACTAAAAACATTATAAGAAAAAACACCTGGGAATTTTCTTAATGGTGACCATTACTAGTGATTTACCCTATATATATATATATATATATATATATATATATATATATATATATATATATATATATATATATATATATATATATCTTTTTAGCAGAAAAAGAAATATACCGGACCTAAACCTACATATAGACAAAGAGAGAATCGAAAGAACGGAAACACTGACCTTTTTAGGCGTGCTATTCGACAAAAAACTAAAATGGACACAACATATTGAAAAAATATACAATACAACTTTAAAAACCATCAACTCTCTCACTATTGCTGCACGGACAACTTGGGGCTTAAAAGCTGATTCTCTGAAAATTATCTATGAGGCAGCATTGATTCCAAAGATGCTATATGCGGCACCAATTTGGCATAAAGCTATTCAGAAAAAATGCAACCTTCAAAAATTACAGAAGTTACAACGGCTCATAGGAATCAAGATAGTAAAAGGATACAAAACTATATCACATGATGCAGCATGTGTTTTAGCCGGCATGATACCTATAGATTTAAAAATAAACGAAATAGTGAAATTCACATCAATAAAATTAGATAGTTGTGACTACGGAACTATCTTAAAAGATTCAATAGATTACGAGACTAAACCTTCACACTGGCTACACCCTGCGATACACGCGAAAATTAATACACAGTTAACACAGATTGCAGAGAAACCTGCAGACGTTACTAATATATTCACAGACGGAAGTAAAGAAGGGGACAATGTAGGCTGTGCTTGGTTACTTTGGGACAAGAGAGAAAACATGATAAGTGCTAAATATAAGCTGGGTGCAACTTGTTCCAATAACCAAGCAGAAAAATATGCAGTCTTAAAAGCAACAGAATTCCTTCTTGATCTTCCTACTAACGTACACCACGACATTATAATATTGACAGATAACATGACTCTAATACAATCCATACTTAATCCTAATATTCATGACCAACTAACTGAAATCATTAGACAAAATATATACACAAATATTTTATCAAACGTCAATATCGACATAAAATGGGTTAAGGGGCATTCTGGCATTGACGGAAATGAAATGGCTGACACCTTAGCAAAAGAGGCAGCCAAAAGTCAACTATTTCCGTCATACAAGAAAACACCACTATCATTTCTCAAACATGATATTAAACAAAACATAATATCAATCTGGAATGATCGCTGGTTTAAATCTGAAAAATCCCCAAGCCTGCATAAATTCATTCCAAGAATAACAAAAAATAATTTCAACATACTCAAATCCACACATTACAAACTGACACAGGTCTTAACAGAACATGGACAAACTAAAGCATATCTAAAAAGGTTTAATTTAATAAACAGCAACATATGTACTTATGACGGACGAGAACATACATTTAAACACATAATTTACGACTGCTTATTATATGACAGACAAAGATCCAAACTAATTATGACGCTGTTTTTCAAAGGTGAAAATTGGCCTGTGACAGAATATGACTTGTACAACAAATACAGAGCTGAATTTACAAAATTTATCTACAGCTTGGACTTTGACCAACTGACCAAGGACTGAGAAGGTGGAAGGACATTTCATGAAAAATCCTTTAAATAGTTAAAATTATGGGCTAAAATCAGCCATGGACCATATTTTTTTTTTTTTTTTTTTATTTCTAATTTTCGTATTCAATTTGTAATGTTTTATTTGTTTCTTTTATATTATGTTCAATTGTTCAATGATCTGAATTTTTTTTTAATAATATTATTGTAAAAGTTTCAATGTAAATGTAATTATGACAATTAAGGTACGTAGTATACATTTGTATGGAACGTACAACCTAAATAAACGGTCCTTTCAAAGGGTTACTTTGAAAAAAAAAAAAAAAAAAAAAAAAAAAAAAAAAAAAAAAAAAAAAAAAAAAAAAAAAAAAATATATATATATATATATATATATATATATATATATATATATATATATAAAAGGGAGAAAAAAAATTAAATCAGGTAATCTATCTTCTTGAATTATTTGGTTATGTTACGCTGCGATAAGTCATCCTATTTCTCGGAAATAATATGTAATACAACGGAGAATAATCAATAATTGTGTATATCTTAGAAAAATTCTTAAATCGCAAATTAATAATAAATTAAAAATTTAAATATTCATAAAGCAAAATAACCCCTCTTTTATCATATAACAGCTGAACTCAGCCTCGTATTGCTAATATTCAAATTAAAAATTGAGTTAATAAAATAGAAACAAAAATATGTAATTCAATTTTATTTTTTTTATTATTATAAAAAGGTTTTAGGTACATATTAATGAAAATTTACTGGTTATGTGACTGAAGAAAAAACGAAATATAATAATTTACATTGTAATTAATGTTCTTGAATTAATACTCTATTTAAAAAAAATAAAGTCTATTTAATAATAAATAAAATATATAAGTATATAAGTATAATATATATATATATATATATATATATATATATATATATATAAAAGGGAGAAAAAAAAATTAAATCAGGTAATCTATCTTCGCTTTATTTAGGAATTTGAGAAGGCGCTTGATCATTTGTTCGTCATCCCCTAATGCTTGTGCCAAGTCTGTGGGGACATTGTTGTAACGGAGGATGTTTACGTAAACAGGGCATTCTTCAAAGATATGTCTAATTGACAATTCTCCGTTGCATCCTGGACATCTAGGTGGTTGTTCTCTTTTAATCAGATGTTGGTGAGTTAGTCTTGTGTGGCCTATCCGCAGGCGTGTCAGGATCACCTCCTCGTGGCGATTGCTTCGGCTGGAAGATCGAAACGGTTAGACATTTTTTTAATTGATTTCAATTTCCTCGGCGGGCTCTGATCCCACTTTGACGGCCATTCCTCTTTTATCTTATTGTGGAGCAGTAGTGCTAGGTCTGAAGGACTTATGAAAGCACTTCCGTCACCGGGTAGCCTCAATGCTTCTTTCGATGCTCTGTCCGCCATTTCATTGCCTGTAATGCCTATGTGTCCGGGGGCCCATATGAGATGGACACTTTTCTCTATTTCTCCCTGCATAGCATTGTAATATACTCCTGTATGCGTGATATTAAATTATTTTCAGAGTAAATGTTTTTTTGGCCATACAGAGCGCTTAGCGCGTCTGTTATAATTATTATATTTTTTTGAAGGGAGGCCATTGAATGGTGGAGTGCTTGGGCTATTGCATTTAGTTCTGCAGTATATATATTGCACAGTAATTATTCTTAAGGGGCAAAGGCCCTAGAATAAAATTTATTTTCATTTCATTTCATTTCATAATGTATGCTGAAGATGCAGAACTGTCAGTTTTCGATCCGTCGGTATAGTTTTTCTTTAAATAGTGCTGTTAGAGCTTCGTTTTTCCTAAGTTTTAATAAATATAGGTATATTTTCGGTTTATGGTATGTCTGTGCAAGAATATGGGAATTTATTTTAGTAATTTTTGTCTGCTTAGTTTCTGCGATTGCAGCTGATATTCTTTCTGCCAGAGAGAGAGTTGCATTTGGCTTTTGTTGAAATTGGCGAGATAATTTGGGTCGGAATATGTAGTTGTATGTAGGATGAGTAGTTTATAGGTATAGTTTCGTGATATAGTTAACTGCCAACTTATGTCTGCGGAACAATAATGGGGAAATTCCAGATTCTGCACAGATACTTAGCGTGGGACTCGTTCGAAAGGCGCCAGTAGCGATACGGATTTCAATGTGGTAGACTACATCTAGTTTGGATAATGTTCTTTGACGATAAAATGCATAAATAAAGCTTCCATAGTCTATTTTAGAGCCTACCAACGCGCGGTAGATTTTAAGCATGGTCGCACCCCATGCAGTTCCACTAAGGACTCTCAGAATTTGCAATTTATTTAGGCATCGTTCCTTCAATGCATTGATATGGCATCCCGAAGGCAAGCATCTATCGAAGAATAGTCCGAGAATAGTTCACACCTGGTTAAACTATTTTACCATTTCCATATTAAACTCTTTTACATTTCGTTGGATGAAAAACTATCTCCAGCCTCCCGTAGGATGCGTTAACAAAGTCGGAATATACTTCCGCCATCTTAAAAACATTTAAATAGTCTAATATTTCAAAATAAGGACAACAATGGCGGAAGTTATCCTTCCGTCATCTTAAAATCGTCAAATATTTTAAAACAGTATCCTGGAGGACAAAAAAGCTAATTCTAATTGTGGAAGGAGAGAGTGGCCAAGGATGTCCTTCGGCCTCGAAAAATCGTCAGATCCTGGCAGATCTGTAAAACCGTGTCCTTATAGCAGGTAATCTGAACTAATGATATATTTATGCTCAAGGACTATTGTAACATTCTAGTACAGGCGGAATCCCTCCAATAGTCGAATTTATGCAGTCGTTTGTCCACTAATTAAAGCTGAACTGGGTAACACCTTAAAAGTTTTATCATTACTATGATCAGCGAAATTATTTTTCTTATATAGTCCAAATTATTTTTTATATTATTTTTATTTTAAATATGTTGAATCTATATAAATGAAAATACGAATGCTCGTCTCTTCGAAATCACTAATATCGAAAAGTCTTACACCGATTGCATAAGAATTTTAAGACAATGTTTTATTCGAATACGCGTATGTTTTTACATGTGGCATATATTATTACTAACTATTATATGTCCTATGGCTATTTAGACTTTTTTTTTTTTTTTTAAATAGAGTATTAATTCAAGAACATTAATATATTTTTTAATTTCATGGAGAATTCGAATATGAATAATTAGCAAACAAATATATATTCTTAGAGAAACATTAATGAGGTTCAAACAACAACAAATATAGCACCCAGGCCTTTGTTGAGTCTCGATTTCTTCTTCATATATTCTTGTCATCACGTCTTCATCAAGGCCATTATCTCTCTTCCCTCGTGAGTCCACACACCATAGTTCCTGGGATTATAAGGGATACCATCCTTAGAATAAAGCTCAGATGTTTTCATTGTCTGACAAATTCCACAAAGTCGAGAGCTTTACTCATTCAACTTCTTGTTATTTCTGATCCTCCCTGTGTCTTAGACATATGTATTTAGGTGACCAATGGCTGATGATGACAGACATTCTTCTCCGATACATGTGCTTATGTAATGTGTACAATGTAAATTATTATATTTCGTTTTTTCTTCAGTCACATAACCAGTAAATTTTCATTAATATGTACCTAAAACCTTTTTATAATAATAAAAAAAAAAATTGAATTACATATTTTTGTTTCTATTTTATTAACTCAATTTTTAATTTGAATATCAGCAATACGAGGCTGAGTTCAGCTGTTATATGATAAAAGAGGGGTTATTTTGCTTAGTGAATATTTAAATTTTTAATTTATTATTAATTTGCGATTTAAGAATTTTTCTAAGATATACACAATTATTGCTTATTCTCCGTTATATTACATATTATTTCCGAGAAATAGGATGACTTATCGCAGCGTAACATAACTAAATAATTCGGAACCCTTTCACCAATCACTTTAGGTAAAGTTATTCATAATGAAGGAAGTTACCAGACTTGTTACTTAGTAGGGGATGCATTAAATCATAAATTACTATTCAGTGCGCCGATTAAAAAAATCCTTATAAATCCGACTATAAATCATTACATTCATTAAAGGTTCATAATTATTACAGCTTTGGTAATTCGTAGAATCCTTTGACTACCTTTTCTAATGTACATGTATCACCTCTGTTCTAGCTTTTATGATCCAGTTTACGTTTGAGTTTGTTAAATTTTTATTGTTCAGATTTAAGTCTCCTTTTTTCTAGTTCAAGCTCGTATAAATAATAAGAACTGATGGATCCTTGAGCCATTTTAATCATCGTGAAATTGAGACAGTAATTAAGTTGAAAAATATTCTAATATTTCTTCCAATGAGTGAATGTTATTAAAATGTAATACTAATTATATTACTCTTGAAACTCGATCCAACGACATGGTCGGTACCTAGAAAGTTTTCTATTCCAACAAATCTTAGTGTAATCGAGAACCTCCAAAAAGTTACGGAAATGCATAAGAGAAAATAATGTATGAAAATTGACATAATATATAAGGAAATTGATAAGCAATTGTTTCTCCCAACTATAATTTTATTTTTCAAAAATTATGCTATATAACCATTTTGTGGGTGACGTTTCATGGTTTATGTCACGTTTTCAAGCCCCTCCTGTGTTCACCTTAAGACTCCAACATAGTTAATAAAATTTATTTCGACTAAAACGTCTCGTCAATTATATACATCTATCATAAAACATCCTTTCATATTGGTAAAATATTAGAATTGTTTCTGAAAAGAACACATTATAATGTGATGTCTACTTGTCCATCTTGGTAGCTGTTAAAGTTATCTATATAGCATAATGTTTGAAAAATAAAATTATAATTGAGAAATACAATTGCTTATCAAATTCCTTATATACTTAATATCTCCTAATACAATATAAAATAATAACATAACTGACATAATAGATATATCTATGTTATAAAAAAATAATACTTGTATTTTAATAATGTATGCAGTAATAATATACATCTACAAAGTCTCTTTCGGTAATTGAATGTTTTATGAAATAAAATAATACATAGTAAAATGTTTTGGGTTAGTATCAGTCTTGACTTCGCCTAGTGAGGTTCTTATCTAAGCTCATTTTACCATATATAGTTGTTTAGTATCGAGATTCCAAGAGATTCCAGCGCTTCTCTCTCAGCTGCGTCACTAGTATAAGATAACATCAGTGGAGGCTGAGTGAGAGCGCTAAACTACAGTCACTCATTCTCAGAGCATGAGTGGAGAAGCTGGCCATTGCCAGGACTCCATGACGAACTTTATAATAGATCACGAGGCCACTGCCTTTTTAACATGCGAGGAGGATTTTAGGGGTGAGTGGAGCGGGATAGGGATTGTGCTAATGGATTAGGACGATGCGTAAGTTTTTGATGAAATTTTGAAAATTTGACAGGTATGGATTCTAGGACAGAAGGTATATTAAGATCGTGATGTAAGGTTTTGTTGGAGACATAGTAGGGGGCATTGGTTATGGTTCTCAGGAATTTGGATTGAAAGGATTGGATACGTTTGATGTTCGAGTATTTTACTGTTCCCCAAATTTCTAGTCCGTAGGTCCAGATAGGTTTTAGGATTGTCTTGTAAATTAAAAGCTTGTGGTCTATTGTAAGTTTTGCATAGTATGGGGTATAGTTGGCTGAATCTTCTGTTAAATTCTTGTCTTTTAAGTCTAGTATGTGGGTTCCAAGTGAGTCTTTTGTCTAAGATGAAACCAAGGTATCGCACTGTATCAGATCTGGGTAATGGGATCTTATTGAATAGGATAGTTGGGCAGGAACTACGACGTAGAGTAAAAGTCACGTGGGTGCATTTGGATTCATTGACTTTTATTCTCCATCTGTTGCACAATAGTTCAATCTTTGAGAGGTGATTTTGTAGGTTAGAAGAGGCTATTTTGGGATCATTATGTGATGATAGTATCGCTGTATCATCAGCGAAGATTGCAAGGAACGTGCCAGGAGAGGTAGGAACGTCAGCAGTGAAGAGGATGTAAAGGACAGGACCCAAAACGCTGCCTTGAGGAACTCCGGCTCCGATAGGATAGCAGTCGGAAAAGCCGCATCGGACCCGGAAGGAGCGATTTGTAAGATAAGAATGAAGAATGAGGTCAAGGGTTTGTGGTAGTAGGTTCTTAAGTTTAAAAAGCAGCCCGGTGTGCCAAACCCGGTCATACGATTTTGCGTGTCATTCTTGCTCAGGGGCCATGCTAATCTTCTCTGTATCGTTCCAATTTTAGTATATGTACCGCCGAAGCGAGCACATCAGCATTAATACCTACAGGAATAATCGTCACTTTTATGCTATCTGATTTCCAGTACGCACGCATTACCTTTGTCCAAGGCCCAATGGTCTTCCTGTATATTTATGCCCAAGGCTAAGATAGCCTTCCAAAAGTTTGTTTAAAGTGTTTTTTGTTTCTTATGATATTTAAAAAAGAATTTCTATCCCCAACTAATGAGTGGTGATTTGAGAGGAGGATATCCTGACCAAGTGTTTCAGCCTGCGAGAATCATTCGTCCGCCCGCGATTCTTTTGGAGGCCTCCCAGAAGTCGCGGAAGAACGTCGGCGGCTATATCCAGGTGAGTGATTTTTTCTGTGATATTTGGTTCGGTTGTCTTCTGAGTAAGGTTTCCCCAAAATTGCGAACACTCATTTTTATAGTTTTAAATACAGTCCATTACCTGAAGGCCGATGCGAGTTTTGAGAAGTCGCATCATTATCTTTCACTAAACAATGTGGGATAAAAGAAAACACGGCTAAATTCATAAAGGGATTTCTAGGAATCAGAAGCTACCAAGTCTGTGTTGGTGGAAGTAAATCAGAAAAGATTGTATGTAACGCCCGGTGTACCACAAGGATCAGTGTTACGCACCAACTTATTTTCCATTGCCTTATCAGGCATATCCAAGTGTTTGACACTGGATGTTTCTGGTTATTTGTTTGCTGATGACTTCTCTAGTACCTAAATAGAGCTCACTTCATCTGGAGTACATACAAAATCGATTACAAAATGTTGTAAATAACCTCCTTAATTGGGGTCGTAAAACAGGAATGAAATGTTCTATGGAAAAAACCAGATGCGTGCTCTTTAGCCGTCGAAGGAAAATAGATGTGCCTTCCACAATCATATTAAATAGTTCACCTCTACTTTATGAAGATAATATTAAGTTTATCGGTCTCTACCTTGATTGCAAGCTAACATGGTTTTTAAAAATAAACCAACTTAAAGCAAAGCGTATAAAGAGAATGAAACTGCTGAATAAAGTAAGTAATTCTTCGTGGGTCTCTGACAGACCAACCCTACTGAGAGTATATCAAAGATTAATCTTCTCAAAAATTGATTATGGCCGTTTTATATACAGTTCAGCCAGTGACACCGTTCTGTCCAGATTGGACTCTATACACCACGCTGGCATATTTTCATCAATAGGATCTTTCTGAACAAGTCCAGCCTTAAGTCTGTTCAGAGACACGCCAGCAGCTTAGTGCAAAATATCTATCCTAACTATATACTCGTAAAAACAATCCCTACTATAAATGTTGCATCCATTCCCAAAACAATATACTTTATGACAGAGTGAAAAATCCACCACTCCATCTCGGCCTCACATAAATCAAAACACTTACTGCAATAAAAAATAATCATATCAAAACCAGTAACAATAAATTACCACCTTGGACTCTAGCATCCACTCTATTTAACTTTAAACTACTTAAATTTACAAGAAAAGAACATGGTGTAAATTTAACATCAAGTTATATGAGAAAACTTATTTATTAACTTAATTAACCAATACAGTAGTCGTATAGTTATTTACACTGACGGATTCAAAACTTCCTATTCTACAATCATGTGCAATAGAATACAACAAAAGAACTCTGAAATATAAACTGAATAACCTGTGTTATATGCTACAGTTACGAGTTTACAGCGAAATTAACTGCCTTTCTAAAAGTGCTTCAACTAGGAATCTCAGCTAATGAAGACTTTGTTTTAATTTGTTCTGATTCCTTAAGTTCCTTTCGATGCATTAAAAATACCTATTCTGAAAAACCCCTCATTCAGGATATATACCATACTTTAGAGACACTAAAAACTGCTGGTAAAACTACTGTCTTTATATAGGTACCGAGCCACATTGGCATAATAGGAAATGAGATGGCGGATAGAGCAGCTACAGAAGCACACTCATTAGATCAAGCTGAAACTTCATTCCTTTCTATCACCGAACTTTTCCAAACCCATAAGACTTTTATATGGCACAAATGGCAAAGATTGTGGGAAGAACAAACGTTTAATAAACCGACTCATTAAGCCAATAGTAAAAGGATGGACCTCAAATCCAATGCTTTCAAGAAGAAAGGAAGTATTCATCACTCGTCTTCGACTTGGACACTGCCGTCTTACACACACCTATGTAAGGACCAAAGAAACGGCACCTAAATGTCAGCACTGCCAAACAGTACTATCAATAAAGCATATTTTGAAGACTGTCCTAGATACAGAGGAACATTGACTGACCTTAAAATTCCTCATTCACTTAGGTCAGCATTAGGAGAACATCCAAATTTACTCTCTCAAATAATTAACTTTACCGAAAAGAGTAATGAAAATAAGAGTTTTTAATCATATATAGGGTCTTACATATTTTTACTTATTTGTAATCTTTCTTTGTTTTATTATTTTATTTATATTTTTCTCTACCTTTTTTTTTTTTTCTCTAAACTTCGATTAAAAAAATTAAGAAATAAATAAATAAATTGAAGAAAAATAAATGAAATAAAATAGAATAGAAAATAAAAAATAAATAACTAAAATAACCTAAAATCCAATATACATACAAATGTTTTGGGGAGAGAGGCTTATCTCATTGCCTATTTACCTCGGTCTCGGTGCCAGCCGGTTCCAGTGGGTATCGTCCTTATAAGGGTTATAGAAAAAAATGCAGTAAAAATAAACAAAAAGAAATATTTATAAGACAACACCTTTCCGTGGTATGTTAAAAATTAATTTAATTGTATATGAAGAAACCTAAACAAAACAACAAAATAAAACACAACTTGAGAATATTAAATTAAAATGAACAATGAATGACGAAATAAATAATTCAACTTTGAAAAAAAAAAAAAAAAAGAACATAAAAATGAACGAACATAGACTACAATGTAAACTTTGTTAAATGTTAAATTTACGTACTGCAACATCAATTTTCTTTACTTTTCAAGTATATAGATAGGCAATGTTGAACAAGCTGACAGTAAATTATAAAAGATTGTTTTTTTTTTATAACGACTTCTAATCCAGTCTGTTGTGGAGGGCGCCGTCTGCAACCATCAATAGAGTGTAGATATTTGCCGCTTATTTCTGGAGTTGTTTTATCCAAGTCCGGAGTGGCTTGAGTAGTACTGGCGTCTATGTCTTTTTGGCTATTGTTAATAACAAATGATGACGATACAATAAATAACTGAGATTAAATATTTAGGAATATGCCAAAAACTACAATTTTAAACTCACAATTACAAAAAATGTTTTGTTTTTTTACACATGGGAAGGTACAAATAGAGTAAAGCTTGATGACTAAATTAGATCAGATTACAATATTAATCTTAAAGAATATAGACTATACCTAAACAAAATCAAATAAAAAGATTGAAGGCTCGGTTGATTTAGAGCTCGGTTTATCGAAACTCGTTTAATCGAGTCCCAAGTGTATTAGCTAAGCAATAATATAACTTTGCCTACATTATCGAGTATAAATTTGTCTCCAAAATCTTTAGATACTGTCGCGTTGTTATGGTAGGATCGTTTTGTATTATCCTTCTAGTAAGATTTAAAGTACTTTTTTTTTATCATTATGAAGATTGAATGAATGGTCAGTTGTAAAATATATTTTCAACTGAATAAACTGAAGTACTGTTTTTAGAAATAATGATGTTTTTGCGAGTCAAGTTAGACAAAAAAAATATAGTTATGGCTACGGTTATAACTGACGCTTGAATAGGGCATTGTGAAGGATCTGCATCTCCCTCGGGCTTTCTTTTATCAGAGACAGGGGTATATTGAAATGAAAGTTTTCTGCTATAGGAGAGAATTCGTTAAACGCGTCGTCCTCATTAAAAGTTTCTAATGGGAGACCCTGACTTTCAATCATTAGTGGTTTACCTTCCTTAGATCTGCGCTGCGCTACTCAACGACTATTATATACATGGAAAACCGTTATACAAGAACCTTCAATTAGCTTGTATTGCTTGAAATATATGAGGCATTAGTTCTTTAAGAAATATGAGTAAATTATACACGATGATACTCCAGAGGGCTTGTTATACAGGGTGCTCTGGAGTCACTTCCTATCTGTGCAGAAATGAGTATACAAAAAGACATAGTTGCTTAAAAATAATAAAAAGCATTGCTTATTTATATAAGATTTCGTAACTTTTGAAGTGTCTAATCAAGTCCTAAGGTCGATTGTAATCGATATTGAAAAATTGCTTCTGTGTCATATCATTTAAGTAGCTTCCTGATGTTTATTTGTGATCTTATAAACCTGTCTTGGATCGTATCTCCACAAACTTCCGCAAAGGCCTCTGTTACTATCTTGATATGTATTTCTTCTTTCCGTATTCGAACCTTCCCTACATCTTTCAGAATCGATGTAGCAATCAATTTTTTGGTACACGTGTAAAACTTAAAAATAATCACATGTGTGGCCAATTCGAATAGGGCGAATTTAGCGTAAAGTACGGGTGTCGTGATCCTCTTATCTCTGTTTCTTTGTGTATCACACCTTTCGTCGCAGTGCGCTCCCATCTTCCTCATTAAAAAAAAAACACCGCATTTACATTTTTATTTCTTTTATGTGATTTACAGGTAATTGGGTCTTACATTTTCTTTTGCGTATTTACAAAACGTTTTCAACATAAAGTAAATAATCCATAGGGAAATAGTTAACAATTAGAATATATAATGTTCTTAAAGAATTTCGACTACAGAAAGCCTAAAACCATATGTACAATTTGAAATTGTTTACATAATTACACAAAAGACTTTAAACTTTGTCCCTAATTATCTGGTTTGCAAACTTTTTCTTTGCTCCACCCAACTGCATAGTTTGAGATGCAAACAGCTGTCGACCCTCATTTGAAGATAACGGATAATGCAAAGTGAAATTCGAGGAAAATCAGCCTTGAAATTAAAACTAAAAAAGCCGGAACAAACAACGTTCTAATTGAGTAATTTTTTTATCGCTCTATATAGTTCCATGCCCGTGGATAAAAAGTTCTTATACCACGATAGAAATGAATAATTTAAGCTGTGGGGAGCAGTGAAAAAATGATTGACTTACAAGGGGAGGACACACTCAGTCTCTCACGGACCTTGTTGCCAATTTTTTTGGAGGTTCCTAGTCAAAAAATATTAAATTACATATTTTGCCGTTCCGACCAATGGGCCCTAGAAGCCGGAAAAAAACGTACCGGTTTTGTACTTTTACCCAAAACATAGAGTGGTAATACGCTTGAAATGTATTTGGTTTCATCTTCCTCTCTAGTTTCAAACTCAAGGTAAAAATCAAAATGTATTTTGGATTTTCCAATTTTTTTAATAGGTTTTTGTTCATCGAATCTTGCATTTAGATACATCGAAAGAAAGCTGAGGCTCTCCTCTTTCCAGCGATACCAACAATGTATTGCATAACAAAAGTAATAGCAATTTAAAGAAAAGTTACCAAAAGTCGTTAAAAATTTCATTCCCCTCGAAAAGGGTTAAAAAAATGGTATTTTTTGTTTTTATTGAATAAACGTTTTTCAATTTTTTTGAGGGTGCTGAATTAAAATGTGATGTCAATTTTTGTGTGAAAAATCTATAGAGGTAGTTTGCTTGAAAATCTAATAATTTTTTTAGAATTTAATTAACCTAAACCAAAATCTATGAAGCGGCTGTATTTTTTCTTGTTTTTTCCTTGCTAGTTCATAAGCAACTATAGCAAATCTAGAGGTGATAATATTGTCATGAGGTAGAACGCAGGATTCAGAAAAGTAGGATACATTACCTATTATATACATGCACATATGGCTCTACATTCCACTTTGTGACGAAGCATCCAACAGTTTTAGCCACCAGTCATAACGTTTATTTGCAGCTGCTCTCCAACGCTGGATGTGTAAGATGGATGTTGTCAAAAAAATGGCAACTAAAAGTTAAAACCCGTCAGGCAGGTTATTCGGGCGTAAAAAAAAAAATGTCAGAACCTGGAAAATCTAAAACCAGTACCCTTCTTGGCTCAAATAATTTTTCGTTAAGGAGTTTTTTTGATATTTCATTGGTCCCTATACGTACGATGTGTCCAGCCCATTGCAGAATTTGTCTTTATTATCCATACTATACCAACATCTTTATACAGTCTCATAACCTCTACGTTGAATCGTTGCCTCCACGAGTTATTGTAAAGTATCGCTCCAAATATTCTCAGCAATATTCTTCATTCAGATCTCATTAGGGTGAGCTCTTGTTTTTTGTCAGGGTCCAACACTCTGAAGTTCATGTTAGGACTGGCCTTTTCAGAGTTTTATAAATTAGCCATTCATGGGTTTAATTTTAAAGTTCTGTCAGTGAGGGAAATATTTTGGGAGTGAGGGATGAGAGGAAGAATTATTAATGAAGTCCCAGATCCGATATTCGGTCAAATTTTTGTATTAACTTAGAATAACATACTCTTGTCGTTCACTTTTTGTAACCCATCTTGCACTCGCCTTGCTCATTAACAAATTTTCATTGATGATCCTTAGAAAGTTTGTTTTTGAAAGCCGTAACCTGGCGGATTTTATTTTTTTAATTTTCCGTTGCTGAACAGCTATTAAACGTCCACAAGTTGGATTGTTTTAAAAATGACAGCTTCAAAATAACGATATGACTACCAATACACGCCACCCAAGCGCTCATTAAGTAAAACCCTCTTTACGACATAATTTAATAATTGCTCGATATTTGTCGCGAACTTTGTTGTAATGCAAGGTTAGATACATTATCAAAGAACTGAGAAAGTGGAGGCGGTAGATATGGAAAAAGCATGCAATGATGTGTAAAGCTGGTTAAGTCTCGGCCTCCTGACAGGTAAAGGATTACGGTAGACCGAAAACATTTGGCCCTTACTACGTATCAATGAACATTTTTCGATTTAATTTAAATAGGTAAGAATTGGATACGAGATGGTTTAGTATGGTAGTATAGCATTAGTATGGTATGGTTTAGTGAAATCCCTAAGCCTAACTCCGTTTGTCTAAAGAAAACTATTTAAAGACGTGGAAATGAGATTTGTAAATGGAAATTTTGTAATTAGTTGAAAGCTAGGAGGAATAGTATAGTACATATTACAATAGTCGGTAGCAACTTGCAGTTTTTTGTTGCTTTAGTCTCATATGGGTCATAGCTTTTTGTTAACAAATCGAACATTTTCTTCAGTTAACGGAAGCTTTAAAATAAACATACCAAGTTTCATTCTGCAAGAAAAAAAAAAAAAAAAAATTGTATTTCTAAAAATAAATTAGATGGAGGTGGTGATGATTGCGATCAACAACATCAAACGTTTTGGTTCCACTATTCTTCGTTACTCGAGTACATAATGATGCGGAAGTACTTAACAATTTAATTTTGTTTCTTTAAACCTCCCTCCTTATTTAACAATCAGTATAATTTAAAAAAAAAAAAAAAAAAAAAAAGCTCTTAACAAACCAAGCACTATAGTTTAATTAATTAAGTTTTGCAAGCTACTTAAAAATACCACAGCTTAGCGATATTATAATTTAATTATAACTTTAACTTTAATTAGTGCTCGATAAGGGCCTTGGGTGCTGTTGTCTCATTCTAATGATGTTTGTGGGAGCTGGTGCGGTCAGCACTATGCTTTAACCACCAGTTTCATACCTCAAATATATTCAAAATTAAATAGAGCCAGGAAGCATTTGTCGAACCTCGTTAAATTTCAGGGTAATTTTTATTTAATTAATGACCGGAAACATCCTAATATTATTTTTTTTAATCTCACTTCAATTAATCAGTAACATAAACATGTTCCCTGTATCTTTATATATTTTTTCTTTTTTATAGAATATTGCGAAATTGACTTAAAATGTATGATACTTATAAAATAATTATCAAACAATAATCAT
Organism: Euschistus heros; assembly: GCA_003667255.2. NCBI lineage: Eukaryota > Metazoa > Arthropoda > Insecta > Hemiptera > Pentatomidae > Euschistus > Euschistus heros. Next base: position 223,228 of record RCWM02000319.1, read on the forward strand.
GTTGATTGATGAGGGTATCAAGGAAGTTAGATAGGGTTTTGTGATTGCCAGTATTTCTTGAACACCGTTGGAAAGTGAATTTGTTAAATTTTGAGGACAATTATAATTTTTTAATTACGGTTGATAAAGTTCAAGTAATTATTAAATTGAGATAAAAATTCTTCTATTAATTGATCGATCATTCACTCAGTTTTTGAGTGTTGAAATTCAAACTCTCATTTCAAGAAATAATTGGGGAAATATCAATTCTTATTTTATGTTGATTTACCAATAATTCTATGTTGATTTACATAACTAAGTATGTTTAGATCTATTTTTTCCCTATACTAAGGTGGAGCTTAGACTCTAAAATATTGTGTGTATTAATTTAAATATTCTTACTTCACTGATGCTGGCATTTATTTACATTAAGTTAAAGTGGGGTTGGATGAGAGAGTAATTTTTTTTTTTTATTAATTATTAAAACCAGAGGCAGAATTCACCTTTTTCACCAAGGAAGAAACAACAGCCCACAGCCCAGACTCTTCTCCCCCTACAAAAGAGGAAACCAAACAGATCATTATGTCACTAAAGAAAAAAAAGCACCTGGAGAAGATGCGATAATTGCTGAGCTCTGGAAGTCTGCAGGTGACAAGGCGATCGAAAAACTAACTGAGATCATCCGCGAGATCTGGGAAAAAGAGAAAATCCCAAATGATTGGTCAGCAGCTCTGTTTCATCCCTTAATCTTCCTTCTCGCGATAACGTGCACAATTCTTTCCAAAGCCCTTCAGACCCGAGCAGAAGAGCAACTTGATTCACAATAGGGTGAATATCAAGGAGGCTTTAGGAAAGGACGATCTTGTTCAGAGCAGATCATGATCCTTAAGTCTGTCCTTTCGTATCTAAAATCCAGGAATAAGAAGTTTGTAGTTACTTTTGTTGACTTCCAAAAAGCCTACGATTCCGTAGATCGCATTTCCTTCGCATTCTGAAGGGAATGTGCTTAGACAACAAAACGAGAGCTATTATTCAACAGACCTTAACCAGCACTACCTCCAGGGTGAGATTCTGGGGAGAAATTTTAAACGTCTTCGAAATCAAGACTAGTGTTAGGCAAGGAAATGGAATGTCACACCTTCACTTTAACTGCGTCCTGGAGAAAGTTATTCGGGGATGGCGCAAAGAGATGAGTAAGGAAGAGGTTGAGAATGGACTTAGAATAGGATTCAAGAAAAATTATTGTGAGCTCATTGTGGAACAGGGTAAAATCAAGCAGGTGGAAAGGTTTAAGTACTCAGGCGAGTGGATAGTACACAACAACTCTGAGAAAGAAGCGATCATGAGCAAGGATCAACAAGATGGAAGTTGCATATCAGCTAACTAGGAACGTCTACAACAAAAGATCAGTGACCATAAATGTAAAAGTTAGACATTATTGTTCATTCGTACGCCCAGAAGCATTATACGCAGCAGAATGCCTTGCAATTAACAGAAAAGGTCTTATGGAAAAGCTAGAAGCGAAGGAAAGAAAAATCCTGAGAAATATTCTTGGTCCTATCAAAGAAAATGGTGAATACAGGAGACGACATAACAGCGAACATTCTTGACAGGAAAACGAAGGGACCCACCCTGGTTCACCGAAGTTGAAAAAGACCTTCAAGAAATATGACTCACACTCGAAGACATCCAGGAACGAGCTCCTCTCAAGAAAAAAAACTTCGAGGGCATAAGTGTTTCTAAGAAAGACCAAAGCTCAAAACAGGCAAGAAGTGTACTAATGAAGGAGGCTCACAGGATGCATCGCACAAATTGAACAAGCCTTTCTTTGTTATTAGAGCGAAATTCATCTCTCCAAAAATTTTTTCGGGCCAGAACTTATTTTCAATCTAGAAAACAATCTGGAAAACAAGTTCCAATATTTTGCTGGGGCCATGACAAAAAAAGCACAAAGCCTGAATTTTACTACTATCGGAATTTATCTGGAAGCGGCTACACTCTTCTTTAAATTTAGTAAACCATTCTTTGGGATCTGATTGATATTTTCAAATTTCTCTAAAACAATTTTTTTTCCCATTTGATTTCCTCTTGTTTTTAATTTATTGGTTTATACAATAATTGGTTTTCTAATTGTCTAATCCGACTTTCTAACTCGTTTGTTCAGTTTCTACAATTCTGGACATTGATATTGGGCCACATTCTGCTAATGGCAATTCTCGAAAACAAACATTATTAACTTCATCAAAATGTTCTTTTTTTTTATATCTTCATCGATTTTTTTCCGGTGGTATACTAATTGGTCGTCTGTTATCAGCCAACTAGAATGTTCTGCCGGAGACCTTTCGACCCGATATTTCTTTTGGTTATACCACTCATCGGAGGATACATACATGTCTTGAGAGGTCACCTGGTCACTAGTCGTATTTGAAGCCGATATGGAGGTTATCGTGATTGCAGCTATACGAGATAATGCATCAGCCACGGTGTTAAGTTTTCCTTTGCGGTATTTTACCTCGAAATCGTACGGTTGCATACGTAAAGCCCATCTGGCTAATCTACCGGAAGGATTCTTTAAATTAAGCAGCCACTTAAGACTGGCGTGGTCGGTGATGACTGTAAAAGGATAACCCTCTAAGTAATGCCTATTTTTTTCAATGCCAAACAATACGGCAAGACATTCCTTTTCCGTCACGCTATAGTTTCTTTCTGCGGAATTTAATGAGCGAGAACAGAAAGCTATCACTCGTTCTTCACCATTTTGTATTTGCGTCAGTACCACCCCAAGTCCCGTGTCACTTGCGTCAGTTTGTAATTGGAATGGCTGATCAAAATCTGGTCTGGCTAGTATAGGGGCCTGAGTCAAAGCTGTCTTCAAAGTGTTGAAAGCTTCATCTTGTTCATTACCCCAAGACCATTTGGTTTTCCGTTTGAGTAATGAGGTTAGTGGAGCAACAACTGTGGAGAAGTCTTAAATAAACCGGCGGTACCATCCCGCCATCCCAAGGATTCTTCTTAGTTCAGCAATATTGCTGGGAATCGGAATTGAAGTGACGGAACTAACTGTTTCGGGATCGACACTCATGCCTTTACTGTTAATTAAATAGCCTAGGTAGCGTACTTCTTGGCATCCAAACTCGCATTTTTCTGGCTTAATACGTAAACCTGAAGTCTTAAAACACTTCTTTAAGCATTTTCAAATGCAATTGCAGAGATGGGGTACACACCAGAAGATCATCTAAGAAAACGACAACGTATGGATAGTTCAGGTCCAAAAACTGTATCAGCTAATCTTTGGAAGGTCGCCAGAGAGTTGGTTAATCCAAAAGGCATTACTTTGAACCTAAATAATCCTCTTCTAGGGAATACAAACGCAGTAATGTCTTTACTACGTTCGTCAGCTAGCGGGACTTGTAAAAACGCCTGTTTGTGATCAAATTCTGAAAGGTACTTTGCTTGTCGAAGTCCATCCAAGGGGGAAGTCATATTAGGCATGGGATAGGAATCTTTGAAAGTGACCTGATTAACTTTTCTAAAATCGATGCAGAAACTGTAACCTGCGCCTTTGCGTACCATGACTACTGGTGACGACCACGGTGATTGGCAAGGCTCTACGAGACCATCCCTCAACATACAATCCAATTCCTTGTACATTGCTTCAAGAACTTTAGGCGAATAATGGTAGGGGTGCTTCTTGGTAGGTTGGGTTCCTTCGACATCTATTTTATGAGTAATACGTGTTGTTGACCCCGGGGAATCCTGAAGCACTTGTAAGCCTTCACTAACTACTTTCTCTAGCTCTCTCCTTTCCGAAGAATGAAGTGGACTAACACTGCATGAGTTTGAAGTATTAAGAACCAATTGGGAATCATCTCGACGAAATGAATAGATAGTTTTGGGTTCATCTTCAAACCACCAAACTGCCCTTTGCAAATTCGTGCAGAAATTCGCTTTCACCAAAAATTCCAAGCCAAATAAAAACTTAAATGGAAGTGAAGCAAGAATGTAAAGAGTTACATAAAATGACTGGCCTCCTATAGCTTTTTCTTCAGGACGCGTTACGATACCAGATGACCCAAGATAGGAGGCATAGGTCTTATTACCATTGGGAGACGATACGATATTTGATGGGTCAGCAGTGACAGCGGGAACAGGGTTGACCCTTACTTCTGGTCCCCTTGCATTTAGGACAGGCATGAAGAGACACTCCTTTGTTACTGCAACGGTAGCTAAATAATTTCCAAGGAAGCGAACATTTAGAGTAAACGTGAGGCCCACCGCAGTTCCAACAAGATAATTTCCTAGTAGATCCTTCAGTTTCATCGTACCGTACTGCTCTTTTCTCTTTCTTCTTCTCAAGAACTGTTTCACCTATATTCTCAAGAGTTTCGTTCTCCGATGAGCATGATCTCTGGACATGTTTTGGAATACTACTACGGTTATTTTGGTTATATAAGTCAGTCTCGCGAGAATTTAATGGTAGAACGCTAAAAGAACCGTGATCTTCCCGACGATTTGACCGAATATTATTTTTCGTAGAAGTTGCAGTACGGGATTTCTCTTTTGAGCTGGACCGTTTTTGACCCATTTCCTCAGCCATCATCTCGCAAACTCGGGTTCACTTCATAACTAAATCCATTAATTCATGGTAAGTGAGGATATCCTTTGATTTTATCCGCTCCTCGAACGCTCTTCTGGTCCCCGGATCTAAATTCGATAGAGCTATATGCAGTTTTAAAAAATCACCCACATCTTTTATGCCTAATGCCGATAACGCACAGAAGTTGTTCTCATAAATGCTTACGAATTTTTAAAGATTGGCAGATGAGGAGCTGGTTAATGGGCTAAAATCTACTATTCAATTAAAATAAAATCTAGCGAGTCGCCTTTTGTTTTTGTATCACGAAACCAAAGCATTGTAGGCCAGAATATAATTAGCCTCTTCAAGCGCAAATCCATATATTAACGATAAAGTTTCATCCCTCAAGCTGCACCTGTAATGAAATTTTCTTATAGTTGGTACGGAAGGTTCGTTATTTTCCATTCTTCTAATTCCCCCTTAAATATCGGTAAATTTATTTTTGGAAGCTCCTGAGCAACTGGATGACAAGTGGTGGGGAAAACGGCCGCTTTTTCTTCCTTAGGAACGCTAGTGCTAACAGCTTTAAAGTAATTAGCTTTAGCCATGTCTACTATTTCGAAAAATGAGTTCTGTACGGCAGTAGTTTCTAATTTTTCCTTCTTATCTTTAACAGTAGCGTTGAAAATTCTAATTTGAGATTGAAGCTCTTCAAATTTGACTTCATATTTAACTAATCTGTCATAGAGGGGCTTAAAACTGGCTACTGTTTCATTATCCAGAATTTGGGATTTATCAAAAATAGTCTGAACCGCCGCAAAAACGTCCTTTCTTTCCTCCAAAAGAATTTTGGGATCGCCCATGACTATTCAAATACAAGTATAATAATAAACCCAAAGCGAAAAGTAAAATAAGTACAAAAATGCAAACGTGATATCAAAGACGAAATCAAAGAAAAAAACGATATCTAGAAGAAAAATTATTTCCAAAGACCAAAGAAATAAAAAAAATATTAAATATTCGAGATATTAAAAAAACAAAATCAAATTAAATCCGGGTAAGCATCCTTTATAAAAAATTAATTATAGAATTTTGAAATTAAGTAATATGTAACAATACAATAACTTTTTAAAGTATGCTTAAAATAATATATATATACTTTAAACAGATAATATTTAAAATATTATTTTTAAAAAAATATTTGTGATATCAAAAATTAAATCAAATACGGTGAAATAAGAACTTAGTGACATAAAATGGTTAAAGGATATTATTACAAAATAGAAATAAATTATTTACAAGTAAAGAAAATTCTTAATTCCTAATAATATATACAACACTCAAAAGCTATCAATATTCTCGTAAAATAAGTAAAGTATATGTTATAGATCAAAGTAGATACATTTATTTATATAGACACATTTTAAAAACAAAAATATATATTTAAAGTTCATACAACATTTACAATATTTTTCAAACAAATAAACTTTAAATTTTACTTTAATTTTCTACGTTAGGTTCCAATAAAATGTTAAAACAGTTTATTTTTCGATAAAACATAAAACTATGAAATTAAATAAAACATTTTTAACTACTAATAGGGTGCATGAATACATAATATTAGATAGCTAATAGTCTATTTAATTGTCTTGAGTTATTTGTAGCCATAGCAAAGCGTAACAATCAACCGTTCTACCAACTTAACTCTGCATTGTCCTTTAAATCTCACTTTTCTAAATCTTCTTTTTACAAGTATTTCTATTCTAATTAAATACCTTATTTATCCTTTTTTCTATTGGAGTCCTATCTTCGGACGCCATATTATATGTGACCAATTTATATGTGTTGGGGTCCAAGGGTACTTTTTTTTCTTTTATAAAACGAAAAAATATCTTCAACTTAACTTCTCATCAATGTATGTATTTACAATATTTACAAATCTAGGAAGGCAATCTTAACGGGAAACATTTGAGGAATACCATCAACTAAAATAATAAACCAAATCATTAATATTTATACAAACTTATTTAACCTATTCTATAAAATATAATACAATAAACTGTTAATTAATTTTAGAATGCTTACCGCTGGGTTAAGTATTTAAATAAACATAAAGTGATATGTCAATACACTGATTTGTACTGCAGCAAAGACGGTACGGAAGTAACTTCTTCCTTGATGGGCCACCCCAATGCCTTACGAATCTAGGCTTACGAAGAGCTTAACAGCTGAACAAGCCGTTACAATACGAACAATTTTTTTTTTTAAGATAAAGAAAGAAATATAACAGTACAAATTGATTAAGAAAATTGTAAAAAAAATAGAAAAAATATATGTTTATGGCTGATTTTAGCACACAATTTTAAATTTTTAAAGGACTTTTACAAAAATGTCCTTGACAGTAGACTCCTTATCAGGAAAGGGGGTTGGAGAGGGGACTGTAGTGGGTGCGAATATGTGAAATTTTGATTAGGGGCTAAAGAGAGAGAGGTGCGGGAAGTTTGGCTGGACGAGGTTGCTAGCTAGCAATTTGCCAGAGCGGACTATGCCTCTAAAAGGGGCAAACTTGCACATCCGGGCCTCTACTTAGTACTCACCTCTCAAGTAATGAAATATTGGAAAAGTTTTCAGAGCTACACCAAATGAGGAGCTGTGAGGCCGCCAGCTGTGATGCCCTCTCTCCCTCCCCCCCCCCCCCCCCCCCCCCTGCGCCTTCCTCACGGTACTAAATCATTTAAACCTCTTCTATGAAAAAAAAAATGTAGCCTCAAATTTAATGCTCTTCGTTTGGAAGTAATTAAAATATTTTTTTTTTTTACTTTTTAGTTCAAGTTTGTACGTGTAGTTTTAGTTTTGAAGTTTTTTTTTTTTTTTTTTTCACTTTTGAATGGTAAGTGAGCGTATTTTTGTTTATTCAGTCAACCCTCGATTACCTATAAGTCGATTTATTGAAAACGACTTATCGAGATTGTCATTCGACTTAGTGGCAAAATCGAACACAAAATTGGAGTTAAATCTTTAAGTATATTAGTTAATGGGTATACTTATAAAGTCATCGAAGCAGAAAATTAAATAGCCGGAACCACTTAGTCATACACCTTTTAATACTAATGAATTTCGTGGTGGACTTACCGTCTTCCACCATCAGCGATATTTTCTTTATTCTTTAGGACGATTGAAAGAGAACTGTACGGAATTCCGAATTCACTAGCAATAACCGCCCAACGTCTTATAGAGATGATGACTTCCAATAGTTCCATTCATAGAGTTGAAAGGAAGTTCTAGAACTCCACTCTTTTGACCCCTATTTTCAGTTTGACTTATTTACACAAATAGTATAACATTTTAGCCTAAATCGATTTATTGAGGTGAAATTTACCTGTGATGTACCTTCGGCCTTAAATTGCGTTTAACATACTTAAGAATTCGGCTTATCGAAGTTAGACACATCGAGAATTTACTGTATTTTATCACCGCCACGCCGCACAGTGGGACGAAACTATGTTTTTTCTGGACATCGCATTTTGAGCCTCTAAAAATTATTGCATCGACTTCAAATTTCATATGGGTATGTTTTTAAAGGTGTAAAATTCGAATCTAAAGTCAGTTTTTTCCCAACATCTCAGGACTTGGCTCTGTTAACCAATATTGCGTCTAAAAAAAAAAATCTAAATTTCGTTTTTTCGTGTTTTGATTCAAGAGATATATTTCTATAATTTATATAATTCTATAATTTTTGATGTGCTCTATCGAATTTAAAAATCTGCAAATCAATCAATTTACCGTTATGTGAGTTATACGTGTTTTATGCCTTTTTCGTCGATCGTATTTTCTAAAAAATTAACCAATTTGCGGTTTTTCAGAAACCTTATAGGTAAAAATTATTTTAAATATTGTTCCCAACCGAAAACGGAACTATTTAGTTATTTAATAGAAGTAATCAATTATAGCCCACAGGCTCCTACACTGTGGTTATCGAAATTTTATCCTTGGATCCATTCATTCAAATTCGTCGTGTCAGTGTCAGCATTCAGAATATTCCGATATCAATTTTAAGCATTTTATTGGTGAATAACTGTGGATAACATTTGTGAAGCCCATTAGTTGTAGCAATTTTGACCACTTTTTTGTACAAGTTGAATTATCAAAGTAAATCCAAATATTCTCCAATGTCGCAAGTGGTCGCAGACCATTTCGATCTTGAGTTACTTTTTACAATCGATATTTTAAATTAAAATGGGTTTCAACTTAAAAAAGTATAAACATTTTTCAAAAATCAATTTTTTGTTGAAATTTTCAAATTTAAATACATTTATTTTTTGATAAATTATTATTTATAATAAATATAAATTATAATATAAATTATAATTATAATATAAATTAAAATATAAATTATTATTTTTACAGGAAAACGTTTTATTGCCAATTGTTTTTTTCATGCTAAAAACTGTGAACAGCAAAAAATTTCTATCGGATGTGTTAACAATTTCTAATGCAATATAACAAAACGGGAAATTTGCGAGAACCTTTCACACAAACATAGTATATCGATGTACGTAATAAAATTATGCTTAACGTACTGTTCTTTATCGACAATGACCACAGCAAACATTTAATAAGTGATTCAAGCTACAAATATATTTTTTTTTTTCAACCAATGTTCAACAAATTACATAGGCTCTTCCCACTGTGTGACATGGGGATTGAGAACGGAGGCCCTGAAGGTTCTGTATAAAGGCGTAATTTTGCCTATTATTACTTAAGGCATGGAAATATGGCATCCAGGAATTCAGATTAAATACAACCAGGCAAAGCTGGAAAGGGTCCAGAGGCTAATGTCACTCAAAATTATCAAACGTTTACGGACACTTTCTGACGAAGCTGCTTTTATTTTGGCCAAAATGATCTGCGACCACTTGCGACCTTGGAGAATATTTGGATTTACTTTGATAATTCAACTTGTACAAACAAGTGGTCCAAATTGCTACTACTAATGGACTTCACAAATGTTATCCACAGTTATTCACCAATAAAAATGCTTAAAATTGATATCGGAATAGGTCTGAATGCTGACACTGACACGACGAATTTGAATGAATGGATCCAAGGATAAAATTTCGATAACCACAGTGTAGGAGCCTGTGGGCTATAATTGATTACTTCTATTAAATAACTAAATAGTTCCGTTTTCGGTTGGGAACAATATTTAAAATAATTTTTACCTATAAGGTTTCTGACAAAACGCAAATTGTTTATTTTTTTAGTAAATCCAATCGACGAAAAAGGCATAAAACACGAATAACTCACATGACGGTGAACTGATTGATTTGCAGATTTTTAAATTCGAAAGAGCACATCAAAAATCATAGAAAATAATATCCCTTGAATTAAAACACGTAAAAACGAAAATTAGAATTTTTTAAGACACACTATTGGTTAACAGAGCCAAGTCCTGAGATGTTGGGAAAAAACTGACTTTAGATTCGAATTCTACACCTTTGAAAACATACCCATATGAAATTTGAAGACGATGCAATAATTTTTAGAGGATCAAAATGCGATGTCCAAACAATAACATAGTTTCGTCCCACTGTGCGCCGCTGTCTTGTGCTATTTGAAAGTTTGTTGCAAAGGCAGGATTAAACTGCTCTTCTTGGCTGGCACCGACTCCAAAAATAACTGCTCATAAATTGTGAATAAGTATAGAAAAGTATCGATGATTTCATGGATTGTCATTAAACTATCTTTGTTTCGAAGTAATTAACATATTATTTTTTACTTTTTATGTCAAATTTGTACATGTAGGTTTAATCTTGAAGTCGGTTTTTACTTATTTATTAAAAATTATTTTTATTTTTCACTTTTTAGTGGTAAGGGAGTATATATTTGTTTATACAGTCAAGAGCCAATGAAAAATAGTTCGACTTATTGAACAAGAGCTTATTGAGGTTATCATTCAATTACTATTATGGTTGAAAGAAAACTGCGAAGAATTCTGAATTTTAAGATTCGACTTATCGAATTTCCACACATCAAGAGCTGATAACCGTATATGTAAATTATTTTTATTTTTATTTAAAAGGCGAGGAAGATGTTAAATATGAATTTAAACATTTTGCTAAACATGAATTCATGTTTAGCAAAATGTTAAAATCTTACCATTTTCCTTTTCATATAGATCCCTTATAACTTTTTTTAATTCCTATTAAAAACATCTGTTAATAAAATTGTTACATTGTATTAGTTTACAAAATTTAAAAGTTGTATTATTCAATTTAAATTATTTAATTATTTTATTACAACTGTATCTGAGGCCCACAGTAATCCCAACGCTGTTCTCTCAGCCGCTTAACCAGTGTGAGAATCTAGTGGAAGCTGAGAGGAACCGCCACAGTCACTCAGGACTTGAAGAAAGACCTGGCCATTCCCAGAACTCTGGTAATATATATTTATTAAAATAGCTCATGGGGCCATTGCCGTTTTAATCTGTTAATTTTTAATTCCTGTGTGAAGGTTCCATGTAAGTCATTTGTCAAGAAAAAAACCAACATTCCGTACTATGTCAGCTATGGGTAATGGAATATGATTGATATATGAATATGATTGTGCGTTGGAGGTTAAGAGAGTGCATTTTGATTCGTTCACTTTAATCCTCCAGTTGTCGCACCAATCCTCTATTTGCGTCAAGTGACTTTGGAGATGATGGGAAGCCATTTCAGGATGGGACGATAGTACAGCTGTATCGTCAGCAAATGTTGCGAGAAAAGTTTCAGGAGTAGTAGGGATGTATGCAGTCTAAATGATAAATAGGACTGGAGCAAGAACGCTACCTTGTGGAAAACCTGCCTCGATTGAGTAGTAGTTGAAGTATTCCAATTCGCTGCGAACTCGAAAGGAACGATTAGGATCGAATATCTTGGAAGAGGGATTAAGGTAGATGGGGTTTGAGCTTGAAAAGCAAAGCGGCATGCTATACTCGGTTAAAAGCTTGCTCAATGTCAAGAAATGTAGCGGAGGAAATGTAGTCAACAACTCTGAGGCCTTGTTAAACAGTAGAGTGGCTAAAACAAAATTCAAACTGATGTCATGGAATATTTGGGGGGATTGTAAAATAATGTTTGAAAAGATTGGGAGAAGGCTGATAGGTCTATAAGATAAAGAGAGGTTTACCCTGCTTTAGAAATAGTGGAATGTTTCCATAGTAAAGGGAAATGGGTAGTTTGAAGGATGCTATTGTATTAGTAGGTTAGGAATATAGCTTTTTGAAGAAACTGTCTGAGGATGAGGATGAGCCAAGGAGATCATAACCCGGAGTTTTGAAGGATTTTAATCTTTTTTAAGAGGAATTTGACCTTAGAGGGGTTTATTGCTTTAGAAGAAAAGGGGAGAGGAATAGGCGAGTCAAGGAATTCATCAACTGTTGCAGTGTGTATGGGATTAGATTGAGGATATGGAACAAATACACTGAAAATTAGTCCCACCAGAAGCGGCCCATGAGCCATCTTCACGCTGGAGGGGATAGGAAATGGGTTGGTATTTTAAAATTTTTTGGTAGTGATCCAGCGGGAGTCGTCTGAAGCAGAAAGTGGGGAACGATAGGAATTATAGGATTTGGATCTGAAAGTAGTCAAGTTCTTTTTAAGGAGTTTGGTAATGAATAAAATATTGGACTGTCATGGTGCTTAGTTATTTGCCATATGGCTCAATAATGGCGTTTGGATCGGATTTGGTCTAAAATACCTTGAGTAAGAGATTTTCCTTGCACGTTTTGGGAGAAGAACGAGGAGAGGAAGCAGCCCAGGCTGCTTTTTGGATTGTGTTAGTAAATGAATTTGTGAAAGAGGTCCTAAGCCTGAGTGAATGAAGAAATTTAGAGGGTCGGGGTTTGTATCCGTCGGCCAGTAAGTAGGATAACCAGGAGAAATGAAAAGGGAATTTCGGGAATCAAGTGCAGACCGTAATGAGTTAGTAGTCCTTAAACCACATTGTTGGTGCTTAGAATTTAAGTTTGCACCCAAGAGATATCGGTGACCTAAGGAGTTGAAGAAGGTGTTAAATCGGGAAATGGAGATGGGTTTATTAGAGGAACAGTAGGCCGCTGCTATCGTGACGGGATATGAGAATCATGAGTCATGATTGCGACTGCTGTCAATTGTATAAATTCATTTACAGGTAAAGGAAGCTGGTGGTGAGAGATGGACTGATGGATGATGACAGCAGTTCCGGCATGAGCTTTTCCGTCTAGGTGGTCTGTGCAGTAGGTGTGGTACTGTAATATACTGAGATGTTGTTTAAAAGTCAGTCTAATTTCTGAGATCAATGTTTCATCGATTTTTTGTTATGTAGTAAAAATATTAGGGGTCCAAGGAAGCGCAATATATGGTAATATCAAGAAACCAATAAGTGTATCCACCTCAACTCCTCTCGCTCACCTGTCCGTGGTGGACCCTACCAAGCCGTACAACACAGCCCAAGGTGGCGGTAACCAATCCCTACGGAGGACTGGATCGGCGAACTAACGAGGGATAGGGCGCCCATGTGAAAATGGGTGCTGTTGTTCCAAGCTTACGGAACCTTTTTTACTGGGCCAATCACCCGTAAAAGCGATCATAAGATTCAAAGCTCAAAAATTGGCCTCGGATTCAATCAATCAAAATGGATACGGCGCGGCACTCAAAAGGATTTAAGACTTGCTACTTGGAACATAAGGATGTTTACTGGGAAGGAGATGGAAATAGCGGAAGAGATAAAAAAATACAAAGTGGATGCATTTGGTATAAGTGAGGTGAAAAAGAAGGAATGCGGAGTGATAAAGTTACCAAGAAATTACACCCTAAAGTATTCAGGGGTCCCAGCAGAAATCAGGGCTAAAAAAGGCGTTGGAGTGGTAATGAAGAATGACCTCCTCTCAAACGTGACGGAATAGTATCCGGTATCCTCCTGGATGATGATCATAATTATCAAATTCTCCATTGGCCAAAGTACCTTAATACGAGTACAAGTATACGCCTCTACAGAAGACTCAGATATCCTAGAAAAAGAACAATTCTATACCGACTTGGAAACAGAAGTGATCAAAGCCCAAAACAACAGAAGGGATATCGTGACTGGCCGATTTCACGGATGCAATTCCAACAAAGCCCATGGAGTGATGGGAAGACACGTAGGAGAAACCGTTAAAAATAACAACAGCCAAAGTCTTATCAATTTCTGGATAGACCTTACCTATTGATAGGAAATTCATTCTTTTCGCGCGAAAAAGTGTACAAAATAACATTTGGAACCCATGGAAGAAATGCAAATAGTATCTATGGTTTGTTATTGTTATTGACTGTTTGTTATTGATTGCTATTGGCATTGACTATTCCATCTATGGTAGACAAATAAGAAGATTTTTCAAAGATGTAAAAGTAAATATAGGAGCAGAAATAGGCTCTGACCACCTACATTAGCCACAGACACGCAAATTATTCAGCCAAGGAAGAAACCATGGAAAACATATGAGAAAATAGATGAATCCAAACTTCTCGTACACGAAAATGAAGAGAAATATGATAAAGAATTGAAACAAAATGAGAAGCATCAACATGGAAGGGGATTTAGACAGCATATAGGCGGAAATCCAAAAGCACATCCTATAGACTGCAACGTTAGTGTGTGGTGTAAAAAGATATTTATCTGGTGAAAAAAAAACTGATTGTTGAAGTGATCGGGTGAAGACTGCAGTGCAAAGAAAGAAACAGGCATGGAAAGATTATAACAGCAACAAATCCAATGAAACATGGGTACTGTATGACAGAAGAAGTCGATTTAGCACTAATTCCAGAATACAATGGGAATCCCCTGCAATTAGTTGACTTTATAAGAAATAGTAACTTTTTATACGATTTATATTGCAAAGACGATAATACTCATAAAAATACTAATCAGGCCAAATTAGTTTTAACTATACTAAACAAAGTAACGGGAAAAGCAAAAATCGCAGTATACGATAAAGAATTCGCGACAGTTAAAGAAATAATAAAATTTTTAAAAAGAAAGTATCAGGATACTAGAACACGAGAACAATTCATTTCGGAAATTTTAAATACCCGTACGTATCAAAATGAGAACCCACTTGACTTTTTAGGAAGACTGGGACAAAAAAGATGCAACTTATACGCCCGTATATATGCGGCCAATGAAATAATTGATAAACAGGACCAATTACAACAACAAATATCACACCACGCAGTTCATAGTTTACATCCGGCATTGATTGACTTCATTTACCATATTAAATTTGATACTTAGAAGACCTCGAAGAAATATCAAGAAATAGTGCGGCTCACATTGTTCATTGTATTTATGGGGATAAAAAACATCCTAAAAACAGTTCGGTACAAAATAATTATAAAAAGAAAAATTAGAGTGTCTTCCTCTGAAAACTTCCAGCTACTTCAACCTAAAGGTTTGGAGTGGGGATAGGATCGAGGAAATAGGGTGAAAGTGTCTGGCTAAATGTTTACTAAGATCAAAGGTTAAAACGACTCCTAACTCATCACCAATTAATGAATCTATGCCAGGGACTTCAACCCAAGGAGTTAACGAAGAATCTCCTTTTTTCACTCCAAATCTCTTTCAGGCACTCAGCAGCTGCTGAAACTATGGAGTCATCTTCAACACCGCAGCCTCCTAAACCTCCTCCTATCTTCGTACGTAATATAGGAAATTTTTCATTACTGTGCAACCACTTAAATAAAATTGTCGGTCAAGGAAAGTACTCATGTGTTAGCCGCACAAATGACACCAAAATTATGCCTGATTCCCCCGATACCTACCGAAAGATCGTAAAATATCTGTCAGATACAAAAGCGAATTTCCATACGTACCAACTCAAGGAAGAGAGGTCGCTTAGGGTAGTCGTAAGATACCTTCATCCTACAACTCCTCCTAATATAATTAAAGAAGAATTATTGTCCATGGGCTTTAAAGTAAGATAGCCGGGAACACCCAGGAGAAGGTGGCAAAATATCATTGCCACTATTCTTCGTTGAATTAGAACCTGCACCTGGAGTAGAAAAGATCTACGATGTCACCTTAATTTACTATACCAGAGTTCAAATTGAAAAACCATACCGTAAACGTGACATTGTACAATGCCACAACTGCATCATATCCCTAGATGTGTTAAGTGTGGGCAAATGCACAAATCTGAAGAATGCACAGAAACCCGAGAAGTACCTGCAGTATGTGCCCTATGCCAGCAAGGGCACCCAGCTAATTATGAAGGGTGCTAAACATACAAATATCTACGCAACAGGTTTCAGAAAAATCCAAGATTGAGCCAAGAAGTTCTACCAACAAAAGGAAGACAGCCCTCCAAAATAGCCAGCTCATCAATCTCTTTCGCTCAAATGCTGGGAAGAAACGGATGCCAAAATGAAAATGGGGCCATGCCGCCTCCTTCTCAACAACCTCAATTTCATGACCCTCACTCCCAGCAACCTCTGCCTCAATCGCAATATCAACAAACCATTCAACATACTCCATTACCATTAAACCAACCTAATCCACATGCCCTTCTTCAGATCCCCCATATTCCTCCTCCCACAATTACCTCAGATCTCACATCATTATTCAACTCCTTCTTATTAGACCTCAAAACTCTCATCACTCCACTGATATCACTCCTTTCAAATCTCATCCCTCTTCTCCCTCTCCAAAAAAACCCTTAAATGCCCTACACAAAACCCTTATCCATTCTCCTTTGGAATGCGAATGGTATTCGTAATCACACTGAGGAACTAACATCCTTGCTGCATGACAAAGAAATCGATGTAACTTTAATTACAGAAACTAGACTGACCAGTAAGCAACGTTTCAATATATCACATTACCAAACTTACCGAACAGACCACCCTGACGGTAGAGCCCACGCCGGAACTGCTGTCATCATTCACCATTCCATCTCTCACCACGTATTCCCTTTATCAGCCAATGAATTCCTACAACCCACAGCAGTAGTTATCAAAACCTTCTCCTATCCCTTCACGATTGCAGCGGCCTACTGCCCACCAAATAAAAAAATTTCCACACCCAATTTCCACTCATTTTTTAATTTCTTAGGTCAACGCTTTCTCCTTGGTGCTGACTTCAATGCTAAGCACTAGCAATGGGGCTCAAGAACCACCAACTCCCGTGGCCGAGCATTGCAGTCTGCACTTTATTCCCGAAGATCATTTATTTCTCCCGGCACTCCTACTTATTGGCCCACAGATCCTAACCGAAACCCCGACGTTCTTGACTTCTTCATTCATTCAGGCTTAGGACCTCTTTATTACTCCATAGAACGCCTAGATGAACTTTCCTCCGATCACAGCCTTTTAATCCTAACCATTTCCGTCACTCCAATCCCAAAACCTCCTCCTCCCTCATTTATAAGAGGGCCAGTAGACTGGAACCTTTTCCGAGAAAGAATAACCGACATTATAGACCTCAGAGTATCCCTAAAGACCTCCCAGAACCTAGACAATGCTACTAATTCCTTCACAACCATGATCCAGCAAGCAGCCTGGGCTGCATCCTCACCTCGTTCCCCACCCAAAGTTCGAAAGAAAAATCCTTTACCCCAAGATCTACTAGACCGTATCCAATCTTAACGTCATGCCAGAGCTATCTGGCAAAGAACCAGGAATCCAGAAGATCAGAAAACCTATAATTACCTTACCAAACTCTTTAAAAAAATTTGGCTACCTTTAGATCCAGATCCTATAATTCCTATCTTTCTTCACTCTCTTTTTCAGATAGCTCCCTCTGGACCACCACCAGAAAAATCCTAAAATATCAATCCACCACCCATCCCCTCCGGCGTGAAGATGGTTCATGGGCGGCTTCTGACGAGAGCAGATTCGAAGAATTTGCCCAGCACCTCTCTGGCATATTTGTTCCTCATCCTGAATCTAATCCCACCCACACAGCAACGGTCCATGAATCCCTTGATTCACCGATTCCTCCATCCTTACTTCCTAAGGCAATTAACCCCTCTTAGGTCGAATTCCATTTAAGAAAATTAAAATCCCGTAAATCCCCCGGATATGATCTCCTTACCTCACAAATCCTCAGGCAACTTCCACACAAAGCAGTCATATTTCTTACCTACCTACATAATTGCATCCTCCGAACAACCTATTTCCCTTTACAATGGAAGCATTCCATCATTATCCTTTTCCTGAAACTGAGCAAACCTTCCAACAATCCATCATCATACAGACCGATCAGCCTTCTTCCCATCCTTTCAACAATTTTTGAAAAACTCCTTCTCAAGCGCATCCTACCCATCCTTGAATCCCAAAATATTCCCTCACACCAGTTTGGATTCCGTTTTAAGCATTCCATTGTCCAACGAGGCCTTAGAGTTGTAGACCATATATCCTCTGCACTTGAAAGCAAAGAATATTGCTCCGGCGCATTTCTGGACATAGCGCAAGCTTTTCACCTGGTATGGCATTCCGGTTTGCTTTTCAAACTTAAAACCTTTTTACCTCAATCCATATTACTAGTCCTTCGATCCTACCTCACTAACCGTTCCTTTCGAGTTCGCTGCGGAATGGAATACTGTCACTGCTACCCAGTTGAGGCAGGTGTTCCACAAGGCAGCGTTCTTGGTCCAGTCCTATATATCCTCTACGCTGCAGATATCCCTACAACTCCTTATACTTTCCTAGCAACATTTGCCGATGACACAGCTATCCTTTCATCCCATCGAGATCCCTTAATAGCTTCCAATAATCTCCCACTTATCACTGATTGAAGACTGGCGCAACAGCTGGAGAATCAAAGTTAATGAATCGAAATGTACCCACGTAACTTTTACCCTCCGCCACACAACCTGCCCTCCTGTTTATATCAATAATATTCTGCTACCCATAGCTGACACAGTACGGTATCTTGGCTTCTACTTAGACAAAAGACTTACTTGGAATCCTCACACTAGACTTAAAAGGCAAGAACATAACAGACGCTTCAGCCAATTGTACAAAATACTAAATAGGACATCCCAGCTCATTAAACCTATTTGGACCTATGGACTTGAACTGTGGGGGACAGCAAAACAATCGAATATCAAACGCATTCAATCCTTCCAATCCAAAGTCCTTCGTACAATCCTAAATGCTCCATATTATGTTTCCAACAAAATCCTTCATAATGATCTGAATATACCTTTTGTCCTTGATCTGATACCAGTTAAATTCTCCAAATTCTATGAAAATTTTTCCAACCATCCTAACCCTCTGGCTCATTATTTTTCCAGTTCCACGCATCCTTATAACCCACCTCACAGATTAAAACGGCGATGGCCCCGAGACTTATTGTAATATTTAATATTGGAGTTCTGGCAATGGCCAGCTTCTCGACTCAAGTCCTGTGCTATTGCGCTCTCTCTCAGCCTCCACTAGATTTTACTAGTGACGCAGTTGATAGAGCAGCGCTGGGAACTCTTTGTGTCCCTCCTTAAGGGGGGCGAGCTTGGATCGGGGTCTTCCCTGGAATGTATGTGAATTTTGTATATAGAGTATCAATGCAGTCATGTTCTTACTTTTCTTTTTTAATCTTTTCTTCTCTTTCTTAATTTTATTTTTTTATTTATTAGTTTAAAAAAAATCATTACCATACTGTACAAGAATGTATATATATATATATATATATATATTTCTCTTGTATTTTTAAAGCTGTTTATTTTGATTTTCTTATCATTGTACGTATTATGTGAATGAGTGTCTGTCATCAATATTACTCATTGCCCTTGAGTGAGGCAGCTTGTAATTATTTAAAAAAAATTACAAAAGACTAATATACATGACTGGGATTAGACCTATCTGGACGTACGGATTTAAGCTTTGGGGCTCCACTAAACCATTTAATTCGTCTCGTATCCAATTCTTGCAATCCAAAATCCTTCGAAAAACCCTCAATGCTCCTTACTTTGTCACCAATAAACTTATCCATAAAGATCTTAATGTTCCATATGTTGTAAATTTAGCCCAAACCAGATATCTATCCTTTCATAGAAAGCTCCATAACCACTCAAATCCCCTTATTTCTCAACTTTCTTCCCACACTATTCCTGATAATCTTCCGAGGCGTCAGAAAAGAAGATGGCCCAAGGACCTTCTAGTGTAAAATTTTTATTAAAGTGCTACTGATGGGTAGTACTTCTCATGTTTTGTCACGTTATTGTAATAGTTAACAGCACATTTACTTGATGTATAAATTTTGTACAGTTGTAAATTTCAATAAATTGTTATTAAAAAAAAAAAATTATAATTGTTCTTTGTTATATCTTAGTCTCAAAATTTGAAATTTATATAAACCATAAAAATTTTCCCGTATCCATTCCAAAATAATTCGAAATTCATTGTGTGATGATTAGTGATTCATAATATGACTAAAATAAACATATCAACATTGAACTGCTCCTAATTTATTCCAAAACCCTTAAATTCTTCTAGCTTCTTAACTTTATTTCCATTCCCCTTATTCCTCGCATCAGGACCTTCTGATATAAACATAACAGCAACGCTACCAACCATTTTATCTCATTTTCTAGGTGTAGTGTGTGGTTTTATATATATATTTTTTTCAGTACCACTACAAGCCATGAAGGGCCTTGGATTCAGCACATGAAAAGGAAGTATTGTTTCGAGATCAATCAATCACGCCACGTCCTGCCTAAATGTAAAGGTGTGGGTTCCGCATGGAGCAGCCAGCTCGAAAGCAAGGCACTGCTTCAGTTGGTTTTAATAGAACTGTTGCAAGAGGGGCAGCTGCGGCTGCCGCCAGAAAATTGAGAAGTTGAGCTGCTGGGTTCGGACTGCTCTAGGGACCAGTCCAGACACGCTCCTTCGCGTCTGTAATATGCAAACCCACATCACCAAAGTTTCTTGTACCATTTTAAACTGTATATGTAGATGTATATATCGTATTTTTCAAAAACAATTCTTAAAAATACATTACAGAACACAGCTTTCAGGTTTTATAAATATAAATATACATTTATAAATAACAACCTCAGGTTGAAGTATTACAATTTATTTATATATAAATATATCTTACATAATTATACTATATCTTACATGATAAAAATGATTCAACGAAAACAGGGTTGTCCATTGGACAAAACATTAATAAAGAAACTGGAACTTTATACATCATCTGAAAAAACAATAAAAGCGTGGTTCCAGTGAGTTTTCCAAATTGTCTTTCTATATATTGTGAAATCACCAAAGGTAAAACGTGGGATTCATAGCAATGGAGACTTCCATGTATTGGTTTGTTTTCTGGTCTTACCACAATGTACTAGATTTCAGGTCTGCCCACAGTTTGTTAGTTTTCATAATACGCCTCGTTGAGCTCCCGTTTATTAAAAATGGCTCGTTTTAGTACGTTAGAGAAATAGAAATATAGATAAATTATAAAATCTAACTGAATGAAGTTCAGCCGGAAAAACTTCCGGAATTTTTCCTCGTCGTTGGAGGTGCAGCTCTATCAACGAAGAGAGAAAACCTTCTTCCCTTCTTCGGGAAAACATGGAGTCAATTGATCTGTTCATAACATGGAACTCTTCTTCCTCCATCAACAATCACAACACCAGTTTTCTTCTCAATATACTCCGCTGAAGAATACGAACTGACAAACTTCCAGACGCAGCGTCTGGAAGCTACATGTGGAACCACTCTGAACGCAGCAGCCGCAGCTGGTTGCAGCAGCTGTGGCTGGCTGCAGCAGCTGTGCCTGGCTGAAGCAGCTGCGGCTGGCTGCTCCATGCGGAACCCCACCTTAAGATTAATACTCCTATATGGGCCTGGGTGTGCCCAAGTAGTCTCCAAACCCATTGCTGAAATTATAGAAATTAAATTTTCTGCCTTCCTAGCTTGTTTCCATGTGTAGTATGTTATAAATCAAATTTAATTGAAAAAGTTTTAAACTAAAAATAAGCAGGATGTCATATAATTGAAAGTAGAATCGTCAAACTATGATTGGCGAGAGTGATTAATTAGTAATATTTTTACTAAAATATATTTCCAATTTTGTAAAAATTTATTAGAGGATTTTCGTTTTCTTCCTTTCGACTTTAAAGATCAGTTAAGAGAATTTATAGATTAAATTAAAACTGCCGAAGATAAAGAAAAGAATCTTAGCAATCAGTGGAGAAAAAAGATAGGAGGAAGGTGTTAAAATTATAAAAGGTAGTAAATCAGCTGTTGTTGGAAGGGTGCAGGATTAGGGCAGTTAGGGGATTCTTATTACCTCCCTCAAGCACCTACTTCTTATATCTTTAATTCAACTTAACTGCTTTTTCCTCTCTCCCCTTCCTTTGAAAAATACAATGGTTCCTCCCCCCCCCCTCTTAGTCGATCCCGATGGAAACCAATCGTTTTTCGGCAAAATGTTTCGACCACGCGGCAACCTTCTAAGAGCTGCGCCGTTAACAGTACAGCTAAAAACAATTCAACTGAACTCAATTCCAATGGACGGAATAAGTTTAGAACTGTAATTAAGAGAGTTACGATTTCGTTAATGATATTGTTTCTTCACAACCGGGCGAAAACAAATTGGTTTACAATGCAGAGTACATCATATTTGCTTAAAGTCGATGTATAATATGAGAACCGAAGTTTGAAGATACTTTTCTGGAAACACAATATAGAGGAAATTCAAAACTCATAAGATATCGGGAACAAAGATCACATATACCTCCACGGCGTATAAGTTTGAACTGATATGAAAATAACTTTGCGAATTTCTTCATTTTTTAAACTTTATTATTTTATTTTATTTTTTTAGTAATCAGTCAAAGAAAAATAAGAATTGCTTAAAATGATAAAAATTGTATTATTATACTGGCATATGGGCCATGACATTAGGACTAAAAAATAAAGTTTCAAATCCAGAAAAAGAAAAAAAAAAAAAAATAATAAACAAGTAAGTAGTCAATAAAATGTGGGTAAACGAGGAAAACAAGTTTATTAAAATCCAATTTTCGTTTCGTTAATTGTAATGAGTAACATGACAAGAAAAAATAAGTGACCTAGTTATTAAACTGACCTAGAATAGGATTTATTAAATTCAAATATATTTTTTTATTTCTGTCGAATATATAAAAGAATTAACTTTAAATGTATCATTTAAGGAGATTAATATCAGTTATTATATTAAAAATGCATAACTCCCCATTTGCTTTTATTCATTTATTAAGAATTAACATTTTTTCAATTTATTATAGTAAAATGGTTCGGATCCTTAAAAAAATAGTAGTAGATGGGCTAGAAGTCTGGAAAAAATGACGATTGAAAAAGAGTCTCATAACAAAACTGTAACCATTTTTTAATAATTTCAAGGAATTTGTGCAAATGGAATGTAAAGTAGTTGATTTGTTGAGAAGGGATTTGTTGAGAAGGGATTAGTATGTTTTTCTAGCAACTTTTCTGTACCTGAGCTCCTTCATTTACCTCGTGTTTAGAGCTGTTGGATTTTTTTCAATTATGAAAAAAATACATTTTTTCTATCAATTATAATAAACTGAAATTGTAGATTTTACTAAATCATAATATTAAATAAATAACAAATAACTGATTAGTCGTTGAATTATTATTTCCTAAGAGTTAAATATTTAAAAAATCATAAAGAGTCTTAATTAATTTGAAGCTTTAAATGTTTATCCAGTTAATGTTAAAGAAGTAAAAATCAATTTTATGTGTGGATTCCATGTGTTATCTGCAGAAACTATCTATTGGTAGAACTTCAATAAAAGTGCTATAATGAAATGAAATTAAAAAATAAACTTTATTCTTGGACTTACTGTCCCCTAAGAATAAAAATAATGCACAATTAAAAGTACAATTGTATGGCATATTATTTACGAATTAAATGCTTCAGTAATTATAGCATACATTTTTGACAGGAAAAAAAAACAAAAAAAAACAAAAAAAAAAACAAGTGGGTGAAACTAGATCAACAATGTAGCCAAATGCCGCAGACCTCACCTTTCTATTCCAATCCGTTTCTGATAAACGATAAATCAAAGACTTTTTTTTGGAAAACACGATTCTTTCCAAAAAAAAACTGTAATATCTCCATTTAAATTTTAAATCAAATTTTGACCACATTTTCGGATTTAGCATTAAATATTCTATAATAGCTGAGTACTTGTAACCTTGAATTTTACAAACTTGGTATCTAAAGAACAGCTTGATCTTCACCTTATTTGGGGAAGTCACAATATCTTATATTAATTAAACGCTCACCGTTTTTCGAAAAAACTATCCACAAAACGTCAAATCTTACAAAAACTTGCAAATTTAATCAATTTAATCAGATTTCGAATGAAATGTTAAACGTATTGAATTTGTTTTAATTTCATGGTGAAATCAACTTTTGAAACTGAAAAAACATGGTGTTCTCATTTGGCATACAAATCAGTTACTTGTGTAAATAAAACATTATGGCAATCGTTTAATGAAAATGTGCATTTTAAACATATTAAACTCTTAATTGGAATAAAAAGCAAAGAAAAAAAAATATTGTTTAATAAAAAATAAAGGAAAACTATCAATAAAGCGACAACAGAACAGAGGATCTTATGTTATTACATTTATCTATTTATTAATATTTAGGATTTATTTTATTACATTTTCAATGGAATGTTTAAAATCCAATGATAATGAACATAGACTCCACTTTTGCCGATAGCTTCTGAATGCAGATGATGTTGAAGAATACTGCTTTTTGAGGTGCATTTTATAGGCAGATGAGTGTTTTTACAGAGGAAGCCATTTCTACATTTCCATGAGGGGCTTTGTATTGCTGTCGAAAAGTATTGGAAAATCATAGTTTGCCCAACAGATTTGTTACAAAATATCCTACCACAAATTCATAACGATATTCCACCTGAAGTTCAGCAAAATATGATTTTCCAACACCATGGTGCTCCTCCACATAGTATGATTTGAAATATAAAACTTTAAAAGAAAAAAAAAAATAGAGTATTGAAATGGTTTGCACTTTACAATCGACTGAATAATACTCTCTAATAATCCACGACATAAAACGGATTAAAACATTGAAAGGAAACAAACAGAAGCGAGTGCTGTTTACTATCTGATTTGCCATATTATGTAGATTATTTTAGCCACAAAAAAAAAAAAGTAAAAATACTCAAAAATCAAAAATACAGTTTTGACCAGTGTTAGTGATGGAGATGGCACCAGTGTAGGGCGTTAGGATGAGTTGGGGTACCAGCAGTATGCACTGTGTAGAGCAGAGACATAGAATACTACCTAGAGGAACACCGGCTAATTGTGTAAAGTGGGAGAAATTATCATTGAAGGTTCTATCACTGAGGTAGAAACGGATAATAAGGAAGCATAAAATTAATAAAGGAACTAAAACTAATAATTAAATACTTTCTTATATAATAGTATAAATAATCAGAAAAAAAATGTTCTTTACCTAAAAAATCACTGCTCTAACTTAAGTTGTACAAAGGCTGCTTGCATAATGTGTTCAGCCTCAGCAACTTTGTTTATAACACAACTTTTACAGCGCGCTCATAAAAAAGAACAAACTAGACAAGAACACGGGCTGGAACGATTGTTCCAGACATTCGGTGATAAAAATGGCTGTATACTGGTCAATAACATTCTTATGGCATCCTTTTTATCAAAGCAATATGTTAGAAAACGAAAATGTTGGATTAACTCTCACTTTTTTCCTAACTTGATAAATGATCTGTTACAGCATTAAGAATGCTCGGTTCTTTTATTTTAAAATCGGTTCTGTTATTTACCTTGTAAAGTTAGAGGATGAATCCATCAGAAAGGTGCACCTGAACCAGTTACGTAAAAGTGAGCTTCCTGATGCCAGCCATCCACCGGCAAGGCAGTGGTACCCAGAGCCAACTCAAGGCTCACCAGAAGTACTAGTGAATTCAGAAAACGTTGATAAATCCACCGAATTAACACTCCATCCAGAGTTTAGTTCTCCCCCAGAATCAAATTTACAAAGAGCTAGAGAAGGACTGAGACCTCCATCCATGCTGAGACCACCAATTCGTTTTTCACCTTCGATGTACCAGTAACTACTATTTAAGTTAAGTGCAATTACTGAAAAATCTGTTATGCCTTAATCAATTCGGCACCGTGTGTATTTATTTTTAATTTTCTCTGCAAAAGTATTATTGTAATCTTGATTACTCTGTATATATGTATTATTGTAATGTTCAATTACTCTGTATTTTGTTTCATGAATTTTGATGTATTTTTCTATGTATTACATTATAAGTATTATAAACGTACGTATCAACAAGCTTAAAAAGGAGGGAGAATTATTATGTTGGTTGGCATGGCAACAGATACATGGTGTGTAACCTCTCTTCCTAGTTTGAGGCGAGTTGGCTAAATCGACTATTTCTCTGTTGTGTTCTAATAAACTCATATCAAGTTCAATGTGTTTCTATTGAACCACTCCGTAAATACATAACACTTATTACAGTTCATAATAATTTTAAAATAAAATACACATTTTTCTTAACTATAGATTGCATAATGAAAACAATTAAACAAAATAACATTTCAAGATAAAAATAATAGCATTACAGTAAATATTAAAATAAATTTTACAATTATGAAGTTTGACCACACTATCGTGAAATAAAATTCAAATAATTTTCTAATATTAGATAATATTGAACATGAATTACAAAATACGAAAGTACGAATTTATTTAAATAAATTACAGCATTGCAAGTTGGTTTAGTATAAATACATCTAATTCCTTATATTAATAAATAAACATTTCTTCTTAGTACAATTATATTTATTATATTTTATTAAATAAAAAGATTTTTAAGTTATTTTAATATTATTATTTAAATTCAAATAAAATATTTTTACTCAGATCCATTATCCGGTTCGTCCAAATCATAATTATCAGAAGTATCCGAAGTATTGACGCGAAGAGATTCATTATCGGAGTCTAAAATAACGCGTTTCTTTTTTTTCTTTTTTCTATTGGGCCATTTAATATTATCTATTTGAGTTTTAATAGGTCTTTTGTCTTTTACCAAAATATTTACTTTTTTAAACTTATTTCTACTTTTTATTTTTAATAGTGTGTTTTTTAAATACTCGATATCTCCTAACTGTTTTTGAATATCTACGGGGTCTTCTTTATTTTCATTTAATTTTTCCGTTCTCTTTTCTTTTTCATTATTTATTTTAGTTCTAATTAATTTATGTAGTAGTTCCTGCTCTCTATGGTATTTTAGTGTATATTGTTCGGTCAGGGTAATATTTTTATCTGATTCTAATTTATTGGTTCCAAAGGTAATTTCGTTTGGTGTTAATTTTAATTTATTATTATAAATATAATTTATTTTATTATTATAAGTTTAATTTATTATTATAATATAAATTTATTATTATAATAATTTATTATTATAAGCTATGACTTTTTGTTTTTTAAAGCTATGAGTTTTTGTTGGTTTGAATATTTATCTCTCTCCTGTCCTATTATTCTTAATAATTCGTTTAAGGTAGAATGGACTCTGTTCAATAATACTAAAGAGTTTGCACGATTAACAGACGTATAATGTAAAATAATATTATTTTCTTCGCAGAATTGTCTTACTAGGTTATTCTTCATCTCAGTTCCCTGGCCTAATGGTATTTGTAACGGTGTCGGAAATGTAGTCATGTAGTTAGTTAGTGCATTGCAAATTCTAATAGCGTTCTTTGATTGGAAAGTTCGGGCAAATAAATGTTTCGAAAATGTGTCGACTGCTGTGAAAATGATTGCATTGTTAAGATTAAAAATATCAATCATTAATTCCTGAAACGGTCTTTCTGGTGTTAGTGTAATCTGAAATTTTGTTTTTATGGGTTTACGATCATATGTTGTTATTTTACATGTTTCACATTTAATAATATATTCCGCTATTTTAATTTTCATCGCTGGAAAGCAATATTCCTTTTTAAGTTTTTTTAAAGTTTCATTTATTCCTCTATGTTTAGTTTTACCCAAATGATATGTATCTATTACTTATTTACTATTCGTTTATATTTTTTCAATTTAACCGACGGATATTCTGTTTCAACTATTTATTGAATTGTTTTATAATATTCTTCATGCAAAGTTTCGGTTATTTCATTGGGAGATTCGCATATTATTCCGTATGTTTTATTTGGTTCAAGACTTTGCTGTAATAACGGGGCAATATCCGATTTTCCATAAACGATTAATTCATATCTCCGTTTTCCAAATGATTTATTGAAATTAATTTTTGTGTTTCCCCTTTTAATGACGATTTGGGTTTTTTCTATATTAATGCATTTTTCCTGTTCACTAATTCGTACTTGTTCATTACTAGATTCCTGGGAATGGATTGTCTCTAAATCTTCTTCCGATTCTACTTCTAGGTCTTCTAATATTGCTTCATATTCAGAATTGTTTTCGTCCGCTATTTCTTGATTTAATAATTGTTCGATATCCATTTCTTCCTCACCGCTGGTGTGATTTAATTCATCAATTCCTCTGGAAAGGGCGTCGGCCACGTAATTAGTCTTTCCCTGAATATGTTTTATGCCGAATTCGAATTCCTGTAATTTCTAAATCCACTTCATAATGCAGGAGTTACCATTTTTCATTGGGAAGATCCATGTTAGAGGTTTATGATCGGTGCATAAAAGAAATTTCGTACCGTACAGATAAGGCTTAAATTGCTGGGTTGCTCATACAACTACTAATAACTCTTTTTCTAAGGAACTATAATTGAGTTCGGAATTTTGAAGTACTCGGGAAGCAAATGCTACCGGATGTTCTATTTCTTTTTCATCTTTTTGTGAGAGCACAGATCCAATGGCTTAATTACTGGCATCTGTCGTTAGTATAAAAGGTTTTTCCCAATCTGTTTATTTTAGAATCGTTGTGTTACTCATCATTTCTGTTAGGGTTTGACATGCTTTCTTTACTTCTTTTGTGCCATATATTTTAGTTTTTAGTGAATTTGAAATCGGTCTAGTAATTTTAGCATAGTTTTTAATAAACTTTCTATAGTACCCGGTCATGCCAAGGAATTGGCTTGTCGTTTTTTTCATTACGCGCAATAGGGAAATTTAAAATTGCTTCAATTATTTTCCCGTCCGTTTTTAATCCGTCCGGGGTTACGAAGTAGCCAAAAAAGTTTAATTTGGTTTTAAAAAATTCACTTTCATCGAATTGTATTGAAAGGTTATGTTTTTTAAGGCTTCAAATACTGTTTTCCCATCTTTTAGGTGTTCTTTTTCATTTTTTGAATAAACTATTATGTCATCAATGTAAATCATAGAATTAGGAATATTTTGAATCATCATCGTCATTGCTCTCTGGAAAGTAGCAGGTGCCTTAGATAGGCCGAAAGGCATACGCAAAAATTCAAAATGTCCATTTTCCGTGGAGAATGCTGTTTTCGCGATCGATTGTTCATTCATTTCTATTTGGTGAAACCCTGATGCAAGGCCTATAGTAGAAAATACCTTTGATCCCTTTAATCTGTTTAGTAAATCCTCAATGTTTGGTAGGGGAAATTTATCTTTTACAGTTGCCTGATTTAATTTTCTATAATCTATTACCATTCTAATTTTTGTTTGTCCTGACGCGTCTAATTTTTTTGGTACAATCCATGGTGGGGAATGATATGGTGATTTACTTGGTCTGATTATTTTATTTTTTAATAATTTTATCACTTCTTCGTTTATTTGTTTTTAAAACTGCTCTGGATATCCGTAATTTCGCGTGTATATCGGGTTTTCATTCGTCTTTATTATTTTGTGTTTAATTAATCCCGTTGATTTTAAATTTTCATCGTCTTTTTTTAATATTTCGCCATGTTGGCTTATAATTTCAAATGGTTCTTCCTTTATTCCCGGTTTAATATGTTCATGTCGTATTAACTGTTTTATTTCATTTTTATCATCAATGAAAAATGGATCGTTTTCTAATTTAATTTTTTCTTTTTAAATTTTAATTCATTTTTTCTAAATTTATTTTTTATTTTAGTTTTTTCATCGTTTCGTAGTCTAATAAAATGTTGAATCTTTCGCTAAATGGAAAAATAAGGAATTTTACTTTTTGACTAATTCCTATCAGGGGCATTAGGTTAATTATCACGCTTTGTGATCATTCCGCTCGTCCTGTAGGGGTTTTTATCGCGAAGTCTTTCTCGATTATTTCCGAAAAACGTGGAATGTGATCGGTGTGTTGTTAGTCTAGTAAAATAAGGGTTTGCCGAAGAAAAAAACTGCGGAACATTTATTCTCAACGGATCATTATGTTTTTTGGGGTGCTAAATCCGAATCTGAAGTTCGCTACCTTGGCAACCATCGCCTTCATATTCAAAATCGCAAAAAACCACCAAAAAAAAAAAAACAAACGTTTTTTTGTTTTTTTATCTATAACACGATAACGAAGCTTTTTTCTGAGAAAGTTTTCAAATATTAATTGTAGCTGGAACTAGTACCTACATAATGAAAAAAAGAAATCCGAAATTGGACCATTTTTCGCGAAGTTACGTTAGTCGGAAAAAATGGAGAAATTGGCCAACTTGCCTTTAGTCCCACAGCTCCACGAAAACACGTTTGTCGTACTCTTTTCGCTATAACTCTGAAATTGTTTATCCGATAAAACATTCCTTTTTTTCATCTTTAAGCTGATTAAATTTACTATAAGCATCTATACATGAAGTTTTAAGCAAACCCCTTAAAATGTACATGCCAGCCCGCTAATAAAACGTACTGTTGTAAAATCCAAGTGTTTTTGGCACATTTGTCGCTCTAACTCCTCAAATATTTGTTCGATCCCAAATTTCTTTTGTCTGTTTCAAAGCTGATTAAATTCGCTATCAGATGCTATGTATGTAAATTATATTAAATCCTGTAAACCACCCAAGCTAGCACGCTAAATGTGTATGTTTTGGCAAAATATGTAAATTATGACGTGTTCAGTAGACTGGTGTGGGTATTTTACAGTGTTAATTATAAGTTACATATATAGGATCTAATAGTAAATGTAACCAGCTTTTAGATAAAAATATAAAATTTACTTTTCAAATTTAAATGATTATTTATATTTGGTCTATGTCCGGAGGTCTGCTCGTGCTTGGACCTAATTCTAAATAATGATCCTGTCTTTTTTCTAGGGACTCTATACGCTCTAATAATAATTTTATTTTTTTATATTTTTCTTCTTCGAGTGTGTGAACCCTATT
Organism: Euschistus heros; assembly: GCA_003667255.2. Lineage (NCBI taxonomy): Eukaryota > Metazoa > Arthropoda > Insecta > Hemiptera > Pentatomidae > Euschistus > Euschistus heros. The sequence goes on from RCWM02000319.1 coordinate 254,064, forward strand.
GGATACTGTTTTCATCGATACTGTGTCAGAATCTGTTTGAGGTTGCTGTCTAAAATTTCTTGATGGCGGTTTATTAAAAAATCGATGTTGTGATTGGGGATCCCGTGGTTGATTATATATTGGGGTATGATATGAAATAGGTTTGTATTGTTGCCGTAAGTTATGCTGATTATGAAGAGGTGGACTTTGTTCGCGCTGATACTGTTGCGATCGGTAGTGTTGAGGATTATTGTAATTATTAAATGCAGAGTATTGTTCGCGATATTGTTGGGGTCGGAAATTGGGTAATCATTATGATTGTTAAAATTCGGTCTATATTCCTTATTTTTATAGTTGGGTTTAAAATTTTTCCTTTTATAATTATTTTGTGCCGGACTGTTTTTAGCAAGTTTCTTATCTCCATGAATTCAATGAACAATGTGAGCCGCACTATTTCTTAATATCTCTTCGAGGTCTTCTAAAGTATCGAATTCAAGATGATAAATGAAGTCAGTCAATGCCGGATGTAAACTATGAACTGCGTGGTGTGAGATTTGTTTATCGTATCTATTCCTTTTGTCCTGATTATCAATTATTTCATTGTCCGCATATTTACGGGCGTATAAATAACATCTTTTTTGTCCCAGTCTTTCTAAAACAGGGGTTCCCAAACTTTTTTGTACCACGCCCCCTTTTGTTGAAATGAAAGCTTCTCGGGCCCCCTCCCCCTCCCATAACAATAAATTGTATGTGCCTAGGAACAAAACAAAAACAAATAAGTGCTATATTAAAACAAAACATTTATTTATACTGCCATAAGATACAACAATATCAGTTTTCATAAAATACAAAAATTATTAATAAAAGAAAAATAGATTAGTTTGCTTAGTGAGATGGATAGGCTTGCATTTTATTTACTAGTATGCCTATTCGTGGCTGAGTTTTAGTAAGTGCACAACGCAAGTCACTAGCAACATCAAGTTTATTCCGATACTTTTAATTGCCACAAGCGTTGAAAATGCTTTTTCGCACAAATAGGTACTTGAAAAAGGAAAATATAAACGAAGAGCTTCCCGTGATACACTAGGATACACTTTGAAATATTTTAACTAAAATGAAGGTTTATCCATTATATCAAAGTTGTATTTGGCAGAGGAATCATGTTTTATTTCCAAGGCATCTTCTTGAAGTTATTTTGGCAGGGAGTCTATGTTGACATGTAATGGGTCAGTTGACATTCTGTAAATGCTATCTTCACAAGTGTTTGGAAAGTATTTCTGGAACTCTTCAATTAGGCTCTCCAAATGGTTTGATATTTGGATTTTCAAACTTGGTCCTTCATAAATGTCCTTGAAGCGCGTATCTTCTGAGATTGACTCTACTTTAGGGTAATTTGAATAATTGCAGGGATTCGCTGATATTTTACTCCTCCAAAGTTGCAATTTCTCAATATACATCTTGATCGCATCACGATGAGTAACTAAATTTGAGTCTCCACCCTACAGTTTTAGGTTATGGTTGTTCAACGAGTCAAATACGTCTGACAAATAATCCAATATTACTTAGGTACAAGATTTTTTGAAGGCCACACTTAGTTCATTTTGCTTTTGATGTTCCAAGAAGGTGATTACTTCATCTTAAAGCTCAAATAATCTTGCCAACATGTTTCCTTTTGAGAGCCATCGTACTTTTGTGTGAAATAGCAGTGTTTGGTGATCACTTCCTTAATCTTCACAAAGAATTTTAAACAGTCGAGTATTCAACGCATTGTTTTTATGTAATTCACTAAATTAATACACAACTTTAAGACAGTATTGAGTTCATTTGGAAGGGTTTTTGCTGCTAAGATTTGTCGGTGTATAAAGCAATGTATCCCAGTCACATCAGCATTTTTCCCTCTAACTAATTGCACAAAGCCTGAGCGAGAACCAAGCATTGAAGACGCGCCATCCGTACATACACCGATCAGTTTTTGCCAAGAGAGTTCATGTTTGTCAAAAAAAGTCTAACACTGCTTTCAGAACATCAATAGCTTTTGTCGTGGGCTCCAACTCCGTAGAAAAGAGAAGCTCATCTTTCATTCTTTCGTTTTCAATATTCCGAACATAAACAATTAACTGAGAACATTGTGCTATGTCTTTTAAAATTTAAAATTTTAGAAAGACTACCAAAATTTAATTTAATGTTCAACTTATTTCGCGCCCCCCTGACATGTTCTCACGCCCCCCCCCCCAGTTTGGGAACCAATGATTTAGGATGGCTCATTAGAGGTGCAAGTGGATATTGATAAATAAGATTATATTAAAAGTGACAACACTTCTAGAGAGAAACCTTTAAGGTTCGACCGATACACTCGAGTGCAAAAAAACCGGCGCACCTTGAATGTTCGCATATTGTTTGTTTTTACTCTTTCACAACTTAATAAAATTTGTCAATTTGTTTTTCAACCGACTTCAAAAAAGAGGAGGTTCTAAAATCGTATTTTTTTTCTCAAAAAGTGCTGCGTTGATTTCAAAATATTTTTTATGGAAGACCACATCTGAAGTAAAAAAAAAAAAAAAAAAAAAAAAAAAAAAAAAAAAGTGGTGAGAAGGGCGCTCGTCTCCTGTACTCACGCACCCGAGTTTGTAGCTCGTAGTACATTATATATATATATATATATATATATATATATATATATATATATATATATATATATATATATATATATATATATATAATATATATATATATATATATATTTTTTTTTTTTAATTTTTATTATTTAGATGTTTTTTTTTATTTGTACATGTACATTTGTTTTTCTTTTTTTTTTTTCTCTCTTGTTTAAATAATATTTAAATTTAATATCTATTAGCAATAATAATTATTAATATTATGGAGTATGAAAAATCATCGTGCTTCGACTCCGAAGAAGAAATGCCGTGTTCCGACTTTAGTGAATCGGACTCGAAGTTCATTAAGGGCAGAACTTTGTTAAAAAGACAAAGAAATACTGGCCTTGAGCCCACTGGGAACTCTCCCGCCAAAAAGAAACAAAAGGAAAAAAAGTCAAATCAACCTTCCACTCCACCACAAACCCGCAGTAAGGCTGTCGTCACTGCAGTTACACCAATCGAAATATCCAACAGATTCTAGCCATTAACTAACATGCTTTCAGATAAGTCAGCACAACAACCACCCAAACCTTGGAAGATATCACCAATACTTTGGGAGGAAATAGGATAGGGTTCTAATATTTGAGGCGGAAGGTTAAACTGTCTTGAAGACAGTACCTGAAATGGGATTTGGCTTGGATTTTGTTGAGGAGGTATGGCTTGCTCATAAATTTGGGATGGAGTCTTCTTCTGTTGGTTTAAATGTTGTGGGGTCTGTTGGGTAGTTGATGGAGAGGGATTAATTATTTTGGGAGGCCAGGATGGAAGGGATGTTTGAGCGCCTGATATTTTGGCCGTCGGTTTCTTCGTTTGACAGTTGTGAATTCTTCGCTTGAAGGAAGGAGTTCAGATGATCCCACAGCTGAGGTTGATAGCTGGGATTGAGTATGTTGAACGGCTCTTGCTGATAGGTTGCTTATGCAGAGGTTGTTGAGTTTTTGATGTTGATGGCAGTGGAGGAAAGTGCTTAGGAAAACTATTGTTGAATAGGGATGTTACTTCTGTTTCGGTTGTTTGAAGAGCTGAAGTTTTATTTGTAGCGGAGTTGGTGGCTCTTTACTCCGGTCTATGTTTGTACACCTGGCAACCCTTATAGTTGGCAGGATGACTATCACCACAGAGGACACACAAGGCTGCCGTGTCTCGTGTTTTTAAGCAAGCTGCTGTTTAATGTGGTCCTGCACATTTGACACATCATGCCTGGTGGTTGCAATACGTTTTCGTGTGGCTTAGCTTTTGGAATCTGGTGCACTGTACTATTTCTTTTTGACTCTTGGTACTTCAAATTTGACCACGGAGTACACCAGTCTTTTGATGTTGAAGACTTCCTCATTGTTCTTTGCTGGCTCTAGATCCACAAAGAACAGTGGGAGTTCGAGACGTGCCTGGCGCTATGGCCCAACTGCTCCAGGTCTCTTTTGATGAAATCAGGAGGTACAGATTGGTGAAGGACCCTTAGTACTACCCTGTAGGCCCGGAAATATCATGACAAAATTGGATGTAGTTATTTACGCCGGTAACGTAAATAGGAGGTGGCTTTATACCTGTCAGAGGTTTTGGTGGTTGTTGTGCTGAGTTATTTTAAGGCATGCTAGTTAATGGCTAGAATCTGTTGGATATTTCAATAGGTGTAACTGCAGTGACGACAGCCTTACTGCGGGTTTGTGATGGAGTGGAAGGTTGATTTGACTTTTTTTCCTTTTGTTTCTTTTTGTCGGGAGAGTTCCCAGTGGGCTCAAGGGCAGTATTTCTTGGTTTTTTTGACAAAGGTCTACCCTTAAGGAACTTCGAGTCCGATTCACTAAAGTCGGAACACGGTATTTCTTCTTCGGAGTCGATCTAGTGGGCCTTTTAATATTGTCAATATATGTTTTAATTGGTATTTTATCTTTTACTAGTACATTTACTTTTTTAAACTTGTCCCTACTTTTTATTTTTGCTTGATTATTTTTTAAATATTCTACGTATCTTAATTGTTTTTGAATATCTAAGGTGTCTTCTCTATTTTTATTTAATTTTTCAGTTCTTATTTCCTTTTCATTATTTATTTTAGCTCTAATTAATTTGTGTAGTAGTTCCTCATCCTTATGATATTTTAATACGTACTGTTCAGTCAGGTCAATATTTTTGTCTGATTCTAATCTGGAGGTTCCAAAAGTAATTTCATTGGGTGTTAGTTTTAGTTTATTGTTTAAAGTATTATTGTAGGCTATTACTGCTAATCTTAGTTTTTGCTGCATTGAACATTTTTCTCTCTCTTTCCCTATTATTCTTAATAACTCATTTAAAGTAGAATGAACCATGTTTAATAATCCTAGCGAATTTGAATGACTGGCTGACGTGTAATGTAAGATAATATTATTTTCTTCACAAAATTGTCTAACTAAGTTATTCTTCATCTCAGTCTCTTGGTCTAAAGATATTTGTAACGGTCTCGGAAAATATGTCATGTAGTTAGTTAGTGCATTACAGATATTAATTGCATTTTTTGATTGCAACGTTTGGGCAAATAAATGTTTTAAAAATGTGTCCACCGCTGTGAAAATTATCGCATTGTTAAAATTAAAAATGTCAATCATTAGTTCTTGAAAAGGTCTTTCTGGTGTAGGCGTAATCTGAAATTTTGTTTTTATGGGTTTACGATCGTATTTTGTAACTTTTTACATTTATTAATATATTCTGCTATTTTATTTTGCATACCCGGAAAATAATATTCTTTTTTAAGTTTTTCAATCGTTTCATTTATACCCCTATGTTTAGTTTTGCCTAAATGATAGTTATCTATTATTTCTATTTGTTCATTTGGGTTTTCAACGTCATTTACTATCTATTTGTATTTTTTTAATTTAACCGATGGATATTGTGTTTCTACTATTTGTTGTATTGTTTTGAAATAGTCTTCCTATAAATTTTCAGTTATTTCATTGGGTGATTTACAAATTATTCCATAAGTTTTATTGTGTTCAAGTATTTGTTCTAACAATGAGGCGATATCCGACTTTCCGTAAATGTTTAATTCATATCGGCGTTTCCCGAATGGCTTAGTAAAATTTTTTTTAGTATTACCCCTCTTTATGATTACCTGATTCTTCTCTATGTTAATGATTTTTTCTGGTTCGCAAATTCGTACCTGTTCATTGCTTGATTCTTGCGAGTGAATTGTCTCTAAATCTTCCTCTGATGGTGCCTGTAGATCTTCCATTATTGCTTCGTATTCCGAATTGTTTTCGTTCGCAATATCTTGGTTCAGTAATTCTTCAACATTCATATCTTCCTCATTACTGGTATGATTTATTTCGTCAATTCCTCTGGAAAGTGCGTCGACTATATAATTAGTTTTACCTTGGATATGCTTAACGTCGAATTCGAATTCTTGGAGCTTGCATATCCATTTCATTATACATGTGTTACCATTTTTCATTGAGAAGATCCACGGTAAGGGTTTATGATCAGTACATAAAAGAAAACTTGTGCCATACAAATAAGGTTTAAAATGTTGTGTCGCCCATACAACTGCTAACAATTCTTTTTCTGTGGCGCTATATTTTAGTTCGGCATTTTGTAAAACTCTGGAGACAAATGCTACGGGGTGTTCTATTTCGTTTTCATCTTTTGGCACAGTACAGCTCCGATGGCTTTATTACTAGTGGTTAGTATATCTGTGGTTAGTATAAATGGTTTTTCCCAATCTGGGTACTTTAAAATTGGTGTATTGCTCATCATTTCTGTTAGGGTTTGACATGCCTCTTTTATTTCTTTAGTGCCATATATTTTGGTTTTGAAATTGGTCTGGTTATTTTGGCATAATTCTTGATAAATTTCCTATAATACCAGGTCATGCCGAGGAATTGTCTCGTCGTCTTTTCATTACGCGGAATAGGAAATTTTAGAATAGCTTCAATTTTTTTCTCATCTGTTTTTAATCCGTCTGGTGTTACGACGTAGCCTAAAAAGTTTAATTCAGTTTTAAAAAATTCTGTCTTGTCTAATTGTATTGAGAGGTTATGTTGTTTTAGGGCTTTGAATACTCTTTTTAAGTCTTTTAAATGTTCTTCCTCATTTTTTGAATAAACTATTATATCGTCAATGTAAATCATTGAATTAGGAATATTTTGAATCATCATTGTCAATGCTCTTTGAAAGGTTGGAGGTGCATTACACAGACCAAAAGGCATACGCAAAAACTCAAAATGTCCATTTTCAGTGGAGAACGCGGTTTTAGCTATTGATTGTTCGTCCATCTCAATTTGGTGAAACCCTGACGAGAGGTCTGTGGTGGAAAATATTTTCGATCCCTTTAATCTATTTAATAAGTCCTCAATGTTCGGTAGGGGAAATTTGTCTTTTACGGTTGCCTGATTTAGTTTCCTGTAGTCAATGACCATTCTTATTGTCTTTTGTCCCGACGCTTCTAATTTTTTTGGTACGATCCAAAGTGGGGAATTATACAGCGATTTGCTAGGTCTTATTATTTTATTTTTTAATAATTTTTGCACTTCGTCGTTTATTTGTTTTTTAAATTGTTCCGGGTAACGGTAATTACGCGTATATATTGGATTTTCATTCGTCGTTATTATTTTATGTTTAATTAAGCCCGTTGATTTTAAATTTTCATCATCTCTTTTTAATATTTCGCCATGTTGGCTTATAATTTCAATTAGTTCTTCTTTTATTTCCGGTTTTATATCCTCATGTCGGATTAAGTTTTTTATTTCATTTCTATCGTCGATGAAAAATAAATCGTTTTCTAATTTAAATATTCATTTATTATATTTTAATTCGTTTTTTTTCTAAGTCAATTATTAATTTTAATTTTTTCAAAGTTTCATACCCTAATAAAAACTGAAATCTATTGCTAAACGGAAAGAATAGGAATTTAACTTTTTGATTGATTCCTATCAGGGGCTTTAGGTTGATTATCACGCTTTGTGACCCTTCCCCTCTTCCTGTAGGGGTTTTAATCGCGAAGTCTTTCATAATTATTTCCGAATAATATGGAATGTGATCGGGGTGTATATAATTTTTTGTGGCACCCGTATCAATTAACCATTTGTTTCCTAATTTGTCGATTAGATTGGGTAAATAATTATTTAAATCATGTAACTCTATATTACGCGTAGTTTTTTTAGGTTCTTTTTCGGCGATTTGTTTATTATTAGAATTTAACTGATTGTTTATATCTGGTCTAAGTCCGGAGGTCTGCTCGTGCTTGGGCCTGATCCTAAAAAATGATCCTGTTTCTGTTCTAATAATTCAATTCTTTCTTGTACTAGTTTTATTTGTTTATCTTTTTCTTCCTCTATCGCGTGTACGCTATTAGAAACCGTTCTCATCGGAACTGTGTTTGAATCTACTTGGGGTTGTTGATAATTTTGTCTAAAATTTCTAGAGGGCGGCTTATTGAAAAATTTATACTGTGACTGAGGGTCCCATTGTTGATTATAAATTGGTGTTTGATATTCGATAGCTCGCTGATGTGGCCGGAAGTTATGCTGATTATTATTATTAAAGGAATTAAAGGCTGGACCTTGTTCATGATGATACTGCTGCGGTCGGTAGTGTTGAGGATTATTATGAGATGTATATTGCTCGCGATGATATTGATGGGGTCGGTAATTTTGATAGTCGTGGTGGTTATTAAAATTCGGTCTGTATTCCTTATTTTTGTAATTAGTTTCAACATTTTTCTTTTTATAATTATTTGCGCTTGGTTATTTTTATATTGTGTTTTGTCTCCGTAAAGTCTGTGTACGATGTGAGCCGCACTATTTCTTAATATTTCTTTTAGGTCTTCTAAGCTGTCGAATTTAATATGATGGATAAAATCTGTTAATTCCGGGTGTAGACTATGAACCGCGCGATGAGATATTTGTTTGTCGTATCTGTTCATTTCGTCTTGTTTGTCAAGTATTTAGCCCTAGAGTTTAGCCCTAAAGCCCCCATGTCCTGTGAGGAATTGTGATATCCAGTAATCGGGGAGAACCCATTTGGCATACAAGCGAGCCTGAACGGAGGGAAAGTATTTTCTCAAGGTAGCACCTTTCGAAGTTGCCACCCATCGCTGGTTCCACATTTCTATAGAATCATCCCGAAGAACCTTTTTCCATTTTCTGGGCTCCGCTGTAAGTCTCAGTCGTAAATTCTCTGGAAGACTAACTGAGTCCCCTCTCTTAAATTTATCCTTGAATACCTCTTCTCGTAAGAAGAGATCAATAGGTATTCCTCCCGCTAATACTTGTACAGCCTCATGCGAAACACTTCTGTAAGACTTGGTTACCCTCATTAGAGTCGTTCGCTGGATGGTCGCCAACTTTCTTTTCTGCCGTTGTGAGAGATTCTGGTACCAGGCGGGAGTTGCGTATCTTAGAATACCCAGAATTACCCCATTATAAATCGTAATTGTTGCTGGGTATCGAAGGCCCCAAAATGCACCCCCAACGCGGCTAAGACCGTTTAAAGCAAGTGCCACCCTACTTCTCAAATATTCCAAATGAGGGGTCACATTAAATCCTCTTCCGATTCTTATTCCAAGATAAGTGACTTCCTCACTGGGACGAATTCTGATACCTTCTATACCTATGTTTATTGGATGTGCCCTATCCGTCTTGCCTCTTAGTAGCATGACCTGCGTCTTTGAAGCTGCCATTTTCAGCTTCTTACTCGCACACCATCGTCCTACAAGGGTGGCGCACCGTTGTGCCTCTTCTTTTATTCCAGCCCTGCTGTTAGATGCCACAATAACAGCTAGATCGTCGACATAGGCCGTTGCAGGGAAACGCTCTTCTTCGAGGACACTTAGTATCTCATCAAAAACTAGCTTCCATAGCGCTGGACCAAGAACTGATCCTTGAGGGCATCCCCTCTCGATAGAAGCTTCTTTCTCATAAGAACTTCCTCGAATCTTTACTATCCTATTCTGAAGATAGCTACTTATGAGAGTATATAAGTTACTGGGAGCTTCGTATTTCTGGAGCTGTTGAAGTACACGGGGCCACCAGACGCTGTCAAAGGCAGAGGATATGTCAAAGAGCATCAACATGACATACCGCTCATTTCTCTTTTTGACGTCTGTACGAATTCTCAGTAGGGCATCCGTTGTTCCTTTACCTTTAGTAGAGCCAAATTGCCGTGGATGGCTCGCTTTTGTAAGTATCGGCTGCAGTCTTATCATAATGAGGTTCTCCAGTACCTTGCTCATCACCGGAAGGAGACATATAGGTCTATATGACTTTGGAAGCTGCTTATCCTTGTCCCCTCCCTTGTACAGAAGTCTCAAATCTGCTATCTTCCAGCTTCTCGGAAAATATCCCCTATCTAGGCAGTCATTGACAATTCCTAATAATCTATCTTCAATATAGGGGATACTACTCTTTAAGATAGCAGCGTCTATAGAATCTAGCCCTGGAGCACGTCCGGTTTTCTGCCTTTCAACAGCAATACGAAGGTCGTGGATGTCCCATGAAGGGCAGAGGTCTGTACCAGGTGGGTATATCGTTGTGCGTCTTATATATTCTTCCTCTTCATTATCTTCGGACGGATCGTCTCTTGGATATGTCGCTTCAATGTAAATGGTCGCTGCTTCTTCGAGGGTAGTTGCCTGAACATCTACATGCTTGAGGGCTGCCAGCGTTTGCATAGGAGTCAGCTTTCCCAGAGCAACTCTGTACGGGATACCCCATGGATTCTTCTTAGACTCTTCGACAATGAATTCATCCCAGGACTTCCGTTTTCGTGATCGCAGTTCGTTTCGGTATGCCTTAGATTTAGCCTTGTACTCATTGCGAAGTGCAATACGCCTCTCATCACATCTACATCTCTGGTACAACCTCCGCGCCTTGTAAACTTCTCTCTTCATTGTTGTTAAGGCCGGTGTCCACCATGGAACTAGTCGATTTCTATCCTTTCGCCGTTGGAGAGAATTTTCAGCAGCGTCAAGAATGGCATTAGTTATTTTTGAGACTCTATAGTCCAAGTCGTCAGCACTTTCTGATTCCGCCATTTCCCAATCTTCATCGGCGATTTCTCCTTCCAGCATGCATCGAAAGACGCTCCAGTCGCTCCTTCGGGTAACGTAACTCTTGTCAATGACTTGATAACCTGCCATAGCCTGCACTAGGCCAAATTCCAGGACTTTGTGGTCAGAACTAGTTTCAGACCTAAGGGTCCAGTCAACTATGTGCCCTGCTAATGTCGGTGATGCCAACGTGACGTCAATCGAACTTTCACCCATTGACCCTGAAAAAGTGGGAGTAGAAGAGACGCTATTAACTACTACTAGCTGGCTCCTTGCTATAAATTCACCTAGCTTAGCTCCTCGCCTGTCTGTTTGGATAGAGCCCCAAACCGTGTTCCAAGCGTTGGTATCGAGCATAAAATCACATTTCTACTACTAGATGTGATCGTCTCCAAGACAGAAACAGCTTCTTCAATGTTGCTTTCACTTGGCAGGTAAGCCGAAATCAACGTGAAAGAAACACTGCCCCACTTTACATAGCATGCGACACAGTCAGCCGTAGAATATTGTCTAAGATACATCACGTCAAGATTTGGATTGTTAACCACTATAGCAGCCCTAGGCCTCCTCTCTCCACTGCTTAGAGCTATAACTCTTGACGTGAGACCAAATCCCGTGACCAAGTTCCGACGGCTGGTCGGTTCCTGAATTGCCATGATGTCTTAGCTTTGAGAAAGAACTCGTAACTCGTCTGCAACTACTCTTCGGCGACCCATGTTGAGCTGGAGGATGGTAATCTTATTCATAATAAGTTCGTTTCGCTATTTCTTTGCACCACGTTAAGTGCACAGGGCACTCCCTACTTCCAGCCTTGTGTTTTGTTCTGCTGGGATCAGCATTTGCCCGTTTACAATTAATGCAAGTTGGGTCCACCATTGCTTTCTTCTCCGGGCACTCTTTCATTAGATGACCACTCGCTGCACACCAAATGCAAACCACCGAGTCCGCAGTGCAAGTGGCCTTGGTGTGTTCATAGCCTTGGCACTTGGTGCAGCGAGGGGCGTCCAGGTAATCCTTAAATGTCATTGACCACCATCCTCCATCTAGACTTCCTATTTCCAACAGCTGAAAGCGGATCATTGGGTGCACTTCCAACACCCAATTCTTAGTTAAGCCGTTCCTGGCGATTGAGGAGAATAGTGGACGGAGATCTTCAATAACCAGGAGAGTTGGAACAGATTTTTCGGGTATTCTTTGCCACAAAAACCTAACTAGGTCTGCTGAGTCCCATGCGTGAGGCACACCCCTTACCTCAAGTTTAGGTTTTTTCCTCAGAGCTAGTTTTGCTTGTAGCCCGTTTTGGCGCAACTCCTGCCATCCAATGACTTTAGTTGCATGCGTTTCATCTTCTAACCGAACTAGAATCGAGCCCGCCTTGGTCGCTCTAACTATAGAAGCATTAACACCTAAATTTGAGGGCGATGGAAGCCCATTTATGATATCCACAGGACTTTTCCCCGAGTCGCTGATTGTTAAGTAAGCTGGTCTTGACGTCTTGGACGGCTTTGAAGGCAGCGATTTAACAATATCTGCCAATGTCTTAGGTTTATTATATGGCAGAGATTTATCAGGTGAAGAATTCTCGATTATATTTTCCTCAATTTCTCTTCGGTCTTCATTAATTTTCTTCTCTTGGAATTTTGCTTTTCTCTTATTTCTTTTAGTCTTGTAAATCTCAAAAGATTCAGCTTCCTTCAGATTGTTATCTTCATTAGTCGGCAGTTGCTTCTGTTCTGAAGATTCAACCTTGGCATGTAGGAGGCAGGAGGTTTCCATGTTTACCTCTGAATGGCCTTGAACGACCCTTGGTTGTGACTTCTCCATGATTTTACTTATTATCGTATTAACAACCATAGGAGACTCCAATGTTTCTTTCACCACTCTTTGAACAAGCGCCGAGACTGAATCTCCTTTGTTCTTCTCCTGAACCTTGACCTTGAAGTTTAAGGTTTCCAATATGCCCATTAATCGATCAATATTTTCATTTATATGTTTCCTGGTTACATTATTCATCTTTTTATCAAACTTTTGAATGAATGTACGTAAGTTTTCTTGAATTACCTTTGCTTCGTGTAGACAGCTATCACTAAAGATTTCTCCGTTTTCTTCTTCAGCGTCAGACCCGTTCCTTGGTCTTTTAGCAGATGGGCCTGGGTCCTTAGCGATTGCTCTTCCAGGAGGATTCTCCTCCATTTTTTGAAAGGTTAATCTCTGCTAACCTCTGATCTTGTGTAACCTAACCTTAACGGTTTGACCTAATTTCACTAAACGTCGCTTTAAACGACTAAAATATGTCTTATTTTTACCGAAACCTTTAAACAATAACAATAAACAATGAATTAACATAAAAGAAAGGAAAAGAAACAAACAAAACACCAAAAACTGGATTCAATAACACAGAAGACAACAGCACGAAAATCCACAGCCTTCTCCATCTCACTTCCAACCGTCTCTCATCTCTTCGTCCACTCTCCGTCGATCAACTCTTCTACCAAAACTCTCTCTTTCCGTTTCCAGGGCCGTGAATATATACCCACGTATCCCTTCCCCTTTTACTTTTAGGTTCCTTTGTCATGATATTCTTTGTCTCCTATGACTTTTTGTAGACAAACTTCTTCCCGGCAACAACCGGCGATCCTTCCGAAAGGTTTGACCTGACTTTGTCTGACCCAAATCTCCTCTGAAGGGTTTTATGGCTTAACAATCCTACCCCCGACATCATAGCAGTGCCGGCCCTTTTTGATCACGCCGTCTTATTATAAATTATTAACAAAACATTACTCCGAGTACCCATAATACATTGCAATGTTAAAATAAGATATTATTAATACAATTTAACTATTATTGATTGAGCCTGATTTATAAATTCATACCTTGATTGCCAAATTCGTACCTTATGTTGTGGTTCGCAGAGAGTTAAGTCCCTCTTCTATCAGGCTTTAGCATCCATAAGTGAATATTATTTTCACCAGTTGGCCATTTATGGACATGTCCGATATCTTCTTTTACTTGAGAGTTTGGTTGTTTTAAAAGAAATCCTAAGAAAGAAATCTTTCCTTTTGGTTTTTTAAACTTGGTGTAAAGGTTTGGCTTTTCAGATCGCTTTCTTTTACTCTTTTTAATAATAGTTGACAAGTCCACTTTTAATTTAACTATTAATTTTTGTAAGTCTAATAGTCTAGTTGATTTAGTACTTGAATTTTGTTTTGAGATGTTTAGACTTTTTTCTAAAATAGTGCGCCTTAAACTGTTTTCTGAAGCTTTACGGTTATTGGGTTCTTTTGATAAGAATAAGATTAAGGTTTCAATTTTTAGAACTGATTTTTCATTTATTTGTTCATCGCGTTCACTACTACTAGTTTTTGACACCTCTAAAAAATAACTTTTATTTTCAGGTTTATTTAAACTAGATGAAGCATCAACTTCTGAAATATTATCTTTTTGAATATAATCAGTACTATTGTTTATATTTTGTTCAGTATATAAGTATGTTAATTTGGCTATATTATTTATTAAAGTAGGTGTATTTTTAATAAATCTGAATCAGGTTTCTCTATATCCATTTCATTATTAAACTCTGTAATTTTAATTAATTCTTCATCAATTAGTTTAATCCCAATATGTGTGATTTGATTCAGCCTATCTTCTTTTGCAATGAAAGGTGCGATTACTGAATTTCCAATCAATAACTTTGCTATCTTAGTACACGGCCGAGTATCAGTGCCATTAACCACTTCATCACATCTAGTAACTACAATAGTATTATCATCAGTGTTTAGACTCTGTTTTGACACTTTTTCACAAGGCATTTCGACCGGTACCTTTTCCTTCTAAAGCAATTTGGAATAGTTTTGAGGAAGATTTTCTAAAACACTACTTTTTTGGCGGTTAGTTGTTTTTATCATTCCAATTGCTATTTTTTCTAAAAGGCTTTCTCGATTTTTTAAAATATTATTATCGCTTTTTGTTTTATTTACTTTAAAAATAGGTTCTTCAATTATACCGATATTATCGAATTCTTCATTCTTTTGTCTTTCAATAAATGTTTGAGATTCATCAACAATATCTATATGGTTATCTTCTTCACCTAATGTTTCCGGTGTTAGATTTTTTATTGGAGAGTCCGCATTATCAATTATTGAATTATTTTTATATATTTCTTCATGTGCATGAAATATTGGATAGTAGGGTTGTTCGAACATTTCATATTGGTCTTCTGAAATTTGTTCTTTAAGGTATTTTATCGATTCCTCAAGTTCGCGAATTCTTCGATCTTTATAATCTTCTTTAAAACAAGAATTAGTTGAGAGGGTCGGCTGACGATTTTGAGTGAAATGAGGATTTGAAGCAATTTGGTTAAATTGGCTTTTAAAAGGAGTATTTTGTTGATACATACCGGATGGATATTCGTTGAAATGATTATTTTGAGCGTTATACGAAAATTTATTATTATAGGCTGATTTATTGTTTATATAAATCTTGTTACTTTTATTCTTTTTTTGATATTTTCTTTTAGTAAATGTTTCCTTTGGAAAATAGTCATTATTACATTTCTCATCGGTCCTCGTTATAGATTCTGATGAATCTTGATCATTTAAGAAAAAGTGGTTTTCATTTTCCAACAAAACCTTTATCTCCTCTAAATTGTTTACTTCGTTTGACCTTAGGAATATGCTAATGTTTACAGGAATATTCATATAGAAATGAAAGACTAAACGGCGTTCTATCATCTGATAAATATTCAAAATCATATCGAAAAATGATTAGGGATCTTTTTTTATCTAACCGCAACAGTAAATCTGACGGACTTTCATTTTGATTTCTTACGGTATCAAATAAATCTAATTTTAGTTCCTCTATTGACCTATAGTCATAAAAGACGTTTTCTAAATAATTTAACAAATCATTAAAATATTTGAATTTATATTTTACTATAATATGTTCTGCTTCATGAGCTAAGACATTCTTTAATACATATTTAAGTGGTTCTGTTTGAATATATATTTTATTTATTTCCAATCTCACGAAATTTAAAAATTTAATTAAATTGTAATTTTTATAATAAAAAGAAGGGCTATATCCCCTTTTGTTTTGGAACGATGCCATATTTATAATAATAATACTATAATATAATAGTAATTAAAAAGGAAATAATTATATAAGTAAAATAAATATCTGAACTAAGCTTACTAAATAAGTTCGCTGTCTTCCTTGCTTGGTACCTGGGGTCAGTGAGCCAGAAGGAGACTTCAGCTTGAAATACCTCAGATGAGTGGGTTTCAAACTGGATGTGTGCTGAAGAAGTGTTGGTACCTGGGATCAGTGGGCCAAGCGATGACAGTCAGACACCAAGAGATCCACAAGAGTGGATCTTCAGTCAAAGTTCTTCAGCGTTCGGTCAAGGCAGAGCAGCTTACTCGAGAAAACCTAGGAATAGTACGATCTCGATGCTATGTCTGTCTCTAGTTCGGGCGCCAGATAACGAACACAAATAGTGAAGATTCAGAAAAAGATACTTTATTTACTGATAGTTACATACAAGACTTCTAGAGTCTGGCTAGAGACAGCAAACCGTTAATAACTCCTCTATACTCATCTACTTCTATTTTCTTTATATCTTGTTAATTTGTGTGGTTTTTTTTTTTTGTTTTTTTATAGTGTTTAATTTGCATATTTTAATAACAAAGTCAGTGAAGTGACCCATCGTAATTCGCTAAGATTACTCTATAATAGTCGAAAGAACGGAGAAATCGCACCAGATCTAGAATAACAAGAGGCTAATCCGCACGGTATTAAGTGACTGCTTGCTTCTACCGTAAGTAAATAAACATTTCATACAACTATTTACTTCATCAGCTGACAGATCAAAATATTTCAAAATGGTTCAGTGCGCTAAATGTGAAAATACAATTTCTAGAGACGATAAAAACAGTATAATGTGCTCTAAATATAAGGGAATTTACCACGGCAGGTGCTATAATATACAAGATAAGGACTTAGAAGCACTTAAAAACACGAAAAAACATGGTTTCGCCACAATTGTGACAAAACTAAAAATTATAATTCAAGCACTGAGAAACCTTCTGAGCCATCGGGATCCGAAATACTCACAGCAGTAAATAGTCTCGCTGAAGAAATGAAGTCCGTAAAAATGTCTCTAGACAAATACGGAGTTTTGAACTGAACGAAAAAATGTTAATGATCGAGAATCATTTGGAGGGACAGTCGAAATTCATTGAAGACTTGGTCAATGAAAACAAAAATTTAAAAACAAAAGTAGGGCTGCTCGAAATAAGATTAAACAAAGCAGAGCAGGGGCTTTTGAATAAATCAATGGAAATTCGCGGCATCCCGGTACGCCCAGGTGAGACCTCTACAGCATTAGTAACAAGCATTGGTGCTGGTCTCGGCATCAAGCTAAATCTAGAAGATTTTGACCTAGTGAAGCGCCGGAGGCCTAGGAATGATGACACGCGACCACCGCCTATAATCGCGCGATTTGTCAGGCAATCTCTGAGGGACGATTTAATACGGAGGAGGAAGTCAAGAGGGACTTCTCAACGCGGGATATCGGCTGGCAGGAGAATGACTCCCACCGGATATACCTAGGCGAGGAGATGACCCCGACCAATAGGCATCTGTATTGGCTCGCCCGTCAGAAGAGATCTTCCGGCAAATTAAAATGTGTGTGGTTTGCGGGGGGGGGGGGGGGGCGGGTGCGCTTCCGTAAGGAAGATGGCCAACCAGTGATATACATTGACCAGCCTCAGGACTTGGATATTTTTGTCTGACCTTTTGGTAATTATTTCCTGTTTTCGCGTCCTCTATCTACATCTCCTGTTATTGATATTAACGTATTTTATATTTGTTCTTGTTCTATCAATTATCATTACCAGATTGGTTTTCGGTTTTTCATTCATTGTTATCACTATATTACTTTTAATTGGTTAACATTCGTTTTTTTCAATTATTTCTATTAGTTTATATTATTATTATTTTTTTTACTCATTATTATTATTATTTATTTATTTTTTTTTCATTACTTGTTTATCTTCATATCATTTGCTCGTTCTCGACAATCTTATACATTTACCTGTTACTACCTTTACCTTTACTTTACCTTATTATATGTAGCTACTTTTACATGTATTTTTTTTTCATATAACTATTATTTATCATTTTTTCAGAAAAAATTAATTTTTCTGCCAGCTTATGTAAAGTTTTGTCCATGTTTTAGTAATGTTTTGACAAACCAGAATGTGTCTGCTAATTATTACTTATTAAGATCTTTGTACGAAGTAATATTGTTATTTTTTCTCGATGTTTTAAATTTCCTAAAGTTAAGCACATTTATGTTATTCCACTCTTTTTACGTCTTAATTGACTATACAATGATTATTGTTCCTATAAATTCCAATTCAAAATTTCCATTATCTTTCGAAGTAAAATTTTCCTTCCTTTATCCCAATGTCTAATATACTACTGACATGTCACGTTAACTCCCAATCCCTCCCAGCACATTTCGATGAATTCTATGACTAATTTCTCCATAACACCTACCACATCATTGCCGTTTCTGAAAGCTGGCTTAAGACATATATATTCCCTCCTCTTCCGTATCTATTCCTGATTACACCCTCATTCGCCATGATCGGATGGATCGAACTGGTGGAGGTATTGCCTTATATGTCCGAGACAATCTTAGGGCAAAAATTCTTCTAAAATCCAGCTCTCCTGATATTCCACACCCAGAATACATGTTTACTGAAATCTCCTCTGAATCATTTTCTCTACTTTACATCATAGTTTACCGCCCTCCTCAGGTCAAATTCGACCCTTCATTCGAATCATCATCCCTTTTCACTTATGTTCCTTTATATAATAATGTCATCATAGCTAGTGACTTCAATACTAACCTTCTCTCAGATTCGCCTGATAAGATTTATCTAATGGACTTGGTGTATTCTCTTCATCTTTTTACAGTACGTTTCCAACCAACTCATCTTACCCAGTTCACAGATACATTAATTGACCTCATGTTTGTTGACTCTCCTAAAAACCTATTATCCTTCTCTCAAAATCCAGTACCTTTCCTTTCATGCCACGATCTAATCCAAATCTCTTATGAGATATCTGTTCCTACTCTTATTCCCAAGAAAATATCTGGGCGAAATCTTGAACTCATAACCCCAGATAGAATAGAACCTCTACTTGACTTCCTATCCCATTCCATTGAACCCATCTATTCCCTATCCTCAATTGACGAAATGGTGGAATGCCTCACATCGAACATTTATACTGTCCTTAATCATCTTGCTCCTCTCAAAACCTCAATTATCCGACGACTGCCAGCTCCATGGATAAACCCCGACATTAGAAATCTGATGAAGCGAAGAGATGCTGCCAGGAGACGCTTCAGGCGAACTAGACATTCAGAAGATTATTCATCTTTTAAACTTCTTCGAAACCTTACCCAGTCCTCTTTACGCCGTGCTAAAGCGCAGTATTTTCATAGTATTCTATCCCAAGCTCCTGATCCTAAATCTCAATGGAAAATTTTGAGAAAATTTTCAGTATCCAGTTCCAAACCTGATGACAACTATCCAGTCACTCCAGATGAACTTAATTCCTATTTTGTTGACCCCCACCCTAATGAAATCCCTGTAAACACCTTATCCTATTCTATTCCTCAAACCCCATTCAATTCTAGTAACTTTTATTTTCTTAATATCTCACCTAATGACCTAATCGATTCAGTCTTTAAATCTCATACCAACGACTGCGGCTTGGATCAAATACCTTTAAAAATAATAAAACTCTGCCTTCCTGTTATCTTACCTGCCCTGCTCCACATATTTAATTTCTCCTTACAAAGCTCCATTTTTCCTACAGCTTAGAAAAAAGTCCTTGTCCGTCTATTGAACAAAGTACCTTCTCCTTCTTCAGTTTCCCACTTCAGACCTATATCAATCCTATCAAATTTATCCAAACCATTAGAAAGATTAGCACATTCCCAACTCACCTCCTTTCTTGAATGTAAAGCCCTCCTTAATCCTTTTCAGTCAGGCTTCCGTTCCGGATACTCCACGCAATCTGCTTTGGTAAAAATTACCCAAGACCTTTATTCCTCCTTAGACCAACAGAATATTACGATCCTGATTCTATTTGATTTTTCAAAAGCTTTTGATTCTGTTGACCATACAATCCTGCTCTCCAAACTCCATAACCTCTCAATATCTAATAGTGCGTTCTGGCTTCTTTCCTTTTTATCCAACCGTTTCCAAACTGTAATTATACCTGGAAAACCTCACTCATCTTCACTACCACTCTCGCGAGGAGTCCCCCAGGGATCTTCTCTTTCACCTACCCTACTTTCTATTTATGTTAATGACTTACCGAATCGCATCCACTACTCCCAATATCATCTTTATGCTGACGACTTGCAAATATATTTATCATTTCATCCTTCAAATATGCTAGAGGCGATTTGTAAGCTACAGAAAGACATAGATAGCATTAACCTTTGGGCAGTGGAGAATAAATTAAGTCTGAATCCAGCTAAAACAAAGGCTATCCTCATTGGGTCAAAACCTCACCTAAAAGCTCTTCCCTACTATCCACTGCTTTTCCTCAAAAACCGTCCAATTCATTTTCAAAATTCCATTAAAAATCTGGGAATAACTTTCGACCAACATCTTGCTTGGAATAACCATATCTCTCAAATCACTAGGAAATCCATTTTTATTCTTAAGCAACTCTCACATTACCGTGATTTATTACCATTATTTACTCGAAAACTTTTAGTATCATCACTCATTTTCCCTAACTTTGACTACGGATGCACAGTATATGGAGGACTGTCTGATGAGCTCGAGATGAGATGTAAAAGAGTAATGAACTGTTTTATTAGATTTATTTTCGGGATCTCCAGACGTTCTCGCATATCTCATAAGTATTCTGAAATTGGTTGGCTTTACCCCAGTTTTCGACGTCAATACTTCCTGGGTGCTCTCATATTCCAAACCTTAAAAACCAAAAAACCCGCCTATATCCATGACCTACTTACTCTGCGCTCCTCCGTTCACCTTTTAAATACTAGAACCCTACCCATCAACCTATACACTCCGGCTCATCGAACTGCATCCTTCGAGAAATCCTTTATTATCCGTGCTTCCTCTATATGGAATTCATTGCCCATCACAATTCGAAAAAGCTCCACTCTTACTTCCTTTAAACAACATCTATTTCTTTACCTCCTGGATCTTCAATCTTCCGAGCAAATGTAAAACATGAATATTTAAGTTATATACATTATAATAGTACACATAAGATGTATCCTATTACAAGTTTCCTTAATTTATTTTTGTAACTCATAATTTAATTATTAATCAATTTTTATTATTATTTATTATTATAATTTATTATAATTAATTATCATAGCCAGAGGGTGGTGCTATGTATTGCACTCGTTTTGTTATTCTTAGGGGACAAGTTGTCCCAGAATAAAGTTCATTTTTCTTCTTCTTCTTCTTTCTTCTTCTTCTTATAATGGTTACAAGTCAAATGTAGAGTGTCTTCCTCTGAAAACTTCCAGCTACTTAAACCTATAGGTTTGGAGTGGGGATAGGAAATATGGTGAAAGTGTCTGGCTAAATGTTTACTAAAGGGAACGTGAGAAAGGGTAGTCCGGTAGGTGTAGAACGTGAGAAAGAGTAGGTGTCAATTGTCTCATGTCACAGTGATATACACAGGGTGTTTATATGGTGTAAAAAGAGCGGCTGGGTATCTTTGACCCAAGGCAGTTTACTTTATGGTTGTATATGACATGTGTTGTTCAAGATGTAATTTATATTTTACCCTTGGTAGTTCAAAAGGATACTTTCTCTTAGTCAGGTGCTAAAAGGGTTTCTCAATAATAAAAGTAATGTTAAAGATTATATAATTATTATGAGTAATATTTATAATCTTATAACTCGCGTGAATATTTTGGATGCTTCAGATAATTACGGCTCAGATGACCCATATAGTGGTTCTGATTAAAAACGTTTAATTTTATTTAAATAATGTTAAAATATCTTAAATAATAGTAATAAAACGTAATAAATGTAATGGTATCAGGGAAAGATGTTTATGTTATATTGAAAGAATTATCTGTATTTATATTAAACCAAATGTTGAACCTAATTTGGGTGAATACCAGGGAGGTTTCAGACCCAACCGATCGACTGTCGATCAAATTTTCTCACTGAAGCAGATGTGCGAAAAAATGAAAGAGTATAACCAAACTATGTGGCTGTTGTTTGTGGACTTTAAGACAGCATACGATTCCGCCAACCGTGATGAGCTGTATAAAGCAATGAAAGACATGAAAATACCGAACAAGCTCATTAGGCTCACTATGGCACATTTGCCAGGATTAAAGTGAACTAGGCAAGAAGCGAGCCTTTTCCCGTAGATGTCGGACTCAGACAAGGAGACTCGTTAGCACCTCTCCTTTTCAATATAGTTTTACATGCAACTGTAAAAAGAGCGGGGTTTGACACCAGAGGCACAATATTTAACAGCCCCATTCAGATATTGGCGTATGCGGATGACGTAGTTATTGCAGCTCACTCTATGCAATACTTAAGGGAAGCTTTGCACAAATTGAACAGAGAAGCTAAAAGAATGGGATTGCATATGAACGAGGATAAATCCAAAATAATGGTATTTAGAAGAAAAAAACTTGCTCGTCCACAGTATTTTTATTATATGGAAGGCTAAACCCTCAAAACCGTAACAAGTTTCCAATATTTAGGCGCCTGGATTAACGAACACCTCGATGAAAATGAGGAAATTAAAAGTCGGATAACATCAGCCAACAGAGCCTTCTTCTCCATACAAAGCATTATCAAGAGTAGACTCACCAGCCTCGCAACCAAGATAAGACTGTACAAGACCCTAGTGCGACCGGTAGCCTCGTATGCCTGCGAAACATGGACTATTAATAAATCAGTAGCGACAAAACTGGACTGTTTCGAAAGGATAGTACTGAGGCGTATATTTGGTCCGATAAAGGATAACGGCATATGGCGGCGAAGGAAGAACCGGGAGCTATACGATTTGTATGGTGACTTGCCATTGACGATATACATAAGAGTTCAACGGCTTAAATGAATGGGGCATGTATACCGGATGGGTGAGAACAGAACATGCCGAAAATTGTTGTGGGATAGACCGGATGGAGTGAGACCTCGTGGAAGACCGAAGAGAAGATGGTTCGATGGCGTCTCCGAGGAATTAAAAGTTTCTAAAATATATTTAAGGCGAGCAGCTGATCGGGACGACTGGAGGAGGGCTGTGGAGCAGGCCAAGGACAGCTTCATGCGTATGTCGCACCAATAAAGAAAGAAAAGAAAATATTAAACTGACAATGATGTAGTTTATTTTAATAAAGTCGGAATTTTGTATTTTGCTGTAAAATATTATGTTCAATGTTAACAATGTAAAAGATCATTCAAATTATTATTTTATTTCACAGTAATATTCTGTTTAATTTATTTTGTAATTAATATTTTGTAGTCACTATAATAAATATTAGGATACTATTATTTTGTCTTGAAAAATTATTTTGATTGATCATTGAGAAAAGTATGTATTTTAGTTTGAAATTATTATAAACTGTAATTCGAAGAGTGTTTGAATTATTATTTTGATTTAAAATATTATTGTTTTAATTGAGTAATTTTGAATTTAGAAGTATTATTTGTAATAGATGAAACTAATTCAAAGACACTTATTTTATTTTCCTTTTGTTTATTAAATAATGTATTGTTTAGTATTAAAAACATCATTTTATCTTTTTGTACTTTAGCGTGTAAGGAATTCTGTAATGTATAAACATTCTATTTTTGTTAATAATCTAAGCTTATTGTTAATATTAAGAAATGGACAATGTCTAATCCTTTTGTTTATAAGAAGTCAATAACTGTATAAAATCCTATTCTAGTACAAGGTTTAATCTTTTTAATTTTTAAGTGTACAAATCCTAACTTAGTAAACAGGAAATTCCAAGTCGTGAACAGTCTGTATACCCAGTGCTCTTATCCTCTCATTCACAAACCTTTTGCAATTGAAAACGATGTGTCTTAGATCTTCCTGGAATTGGCATTTAGTACACATACCACTTTGAGCTAGTGCCATTAAATTAAGATGTTTATTATTTCTGCAATGGTTAATCTTGAGTCGACTAAGCTTTAATAAGCTTAGGCGGTCGAGATTTAGCCTTTGACAAATCATAGAATAAATTCTACCTTTTGCTGTACTGCGTAGTGAACCTTAACTTTCAGTACATTTTCCCAATCATAAAAACTTTGTCATTCTTCCATCGCGTTACATTTGATTTTTTTTATTAAGTCTGTTAGTGGAATCCGAATATTTATCCTTTGATGCTGGCTTTGGTTGGCTGTTCTGTTAGCCGTTTCATTACCTGACAGCCCTACTTGTCCCGGTATTCATTTAAAGAAATAATGGTTTATCGGCATGTATAATGGAGTGAGAATTTTAAAAGAAAGGTAATTATATGATTTTGTTTGGTGTAACCATTCTAGATGTTGACATACCGAGGCCTAAGCAGGTTAAGGCAATATTAACTTTTAATATTGCCAAAATATCAAAACATACATACAAATACAATGTAACATTATACACAATAACAATTTATAAATGCAATACAAACTATACAAAATAACAACAACTACAATACGAATAACTACAATAAAAATAAATACAATAACAATATGGCATTCTGTCACTGTCTTCCTCAGCTTCTTCGCTATCCGGCGGCCTCCCAGGAATATGTCCTCTTCTACTAAGATTGAAATGGGATGAGCCAATCGCAGTCTTTCACCCGTATACAAAATTTTTGTAGTGCGGGTGGTTGTCTTCAGTGATTAGTTGAGGAAAATCATTCTCCGAGAGAACATATTATAGTCCGGTTTCCCTCAGTAGTTTGGCCCTCAGGGCTTCAAAGGCGGTGCAATTCATAATGATGTGCTCTGCAGTTTCTGGAATTCCACATCTAGGACATAAGGGATCTATGCCTACTCCAAGGCTATAGAGTTTATAAGTCTTCAATTACTAGACTGTTCACGACGGTTCTGAATTTTTAAGAAGAATGACCAAAGAAAAGGCCCACAATTTAAATAAATTTTCATCAAAAATAAAAGTTCTCATATAATAGAGTACGACAAGGGACATTCAACTAGGCATAAAATACAAATAATGCTGGCACAAATGATATCTATAATGGCAGCCGACCTATTTTGTATTTTGTTGCTATAGTTTTCCCTTACTAATGAATTTTCGTAGTTACTTGATTAGATAGTGCTACACTGGCAATATAGGATGATACAATAAATGAATGATGTACATAAATAAATGAATGATGAAGATTGAGGAAATAATGGTATATAAACATACATAGTTAAGTACATATTTAGTGAAAAGGAAAAGAAAAGGGGAGCAGATATATTAAATTGCGGGGAATATGTAAGTCACAACAAAACATAACAATTAAATTTAAAAATAATTAATATGGATACTTCATGAATAATTAGAGCAGTGTCCCAAATGAAACAAAAAGCAGGAAATACATTTAAAAAAATAAGGAAAGAGCCCTTTAGCAGCGGTGAGTTAAACTAAAAGCGAAGGTGGGAGGGGAGAAAAAGGAGAAGTCTAGAGGCAATAATGCTGACGTTTCGGCCTAAAATGTAAGCCTTCATCAGGACTAGAAGAAAAGTATTATATTCAATAACAATTTAATATGATAATATTTAATTACATGTGTTTTGCGACTACAGGCTGATTTTACGAGAAAAAAAAAACATTCAATTAAAATGATCGTATGAAATAAACCTTGCCACTCAAAGGAAATGAAGAAGAAAACGTCACAATCAGCTATTTCTTGGGCTTCAAAATATCGGTATCCTTCTGACCGATGTATTAGTTCTTCTTCACTTTTACTATCCAGTCTCTCGAGTTACATATTACATGCATAATTAATCTAAGATTAACTTTAATTTAATTTAATGTACCATAAAAACAAAATGTACTTACCGATTGAAAACAAGAATAAAAGTAGTATCTTCATTACACCTGAAACAAAAAAACATATTTTAATATGTTTTATAATCATTTTTTTTTTTCAACTACAGGGTGAGTATCTCTATTATATATATCGGAGTATTCTTTTTTTTTATTTTACTCCTAATAATATTACAAACAAATTATGTTATATACACTTTTTTTGTAGATAGCTTAGTTTCGCCGTAATACTTAATCATATACAGAAAACTGCCGCTACAAAAAACAAAAAGTATCTTCAACAAATTATAGATTTTTATCATTACGTTTTGGGAAGAAAAGTGTTGAACAAAACTTATAGATAATATAATTAGCTTTAAAATGAAGTGTCTCATAACGCATAAAATTAAAACGATGGCTTTATAGAGAACGTTGAAAGAGTTGTGGACACCGGCGCGCCGGTCCTAGCAGGGTTGTGCTGAGGTGCACAAACGCATATTCTGTTGTTCATGATCATGAATAGTCATTTAGTTGAAAAGAAGCAACAATGTAATAACGTTTATTTTAGGTTATTACTTCCAAAGTGCATTTTTTTGCTATAATAGTTTATAGTTTACTTGTATCACTTATATAGTACACAATTTAGCATCGAAGATTCAACTCCAAAAATCAAAAGATCTGACTGCTGGATATTGTTCACCACCCTTACCTGTAAGTGTGATAAAAAGTCTTCCCCAAAATATCTCCGGGTTTAGGGGAGAGAGGGGGTGAAAGTCGTATGTTGCTGGCTGTCTAATCTCGGAACTCGGAAAACGTTACTTTTAGCACATATATACATAAAAAAGCAAAGCAAATTTGCAAAAAATGTCATTTTATTCCTCTTTTCTCATATAATAATTTTAGAGCTATGTAAGAGGGAAAAAAAGAAGATTATTTACTTCAGAAAAGTCGCAGTTCTCCGGAATAACACGTTTGTCTGTACTCATTTGGCTATAACTCCGAAACTGTTTGTCCGATTCAAACTTCTTTTTTTTTCATATGAAAGCTGGTTTAATTTACTATAGTAACCCAGATATTAAATTTTGATCTAGTCCCATAAAACACCCACGGCAGAATATTGAGAAACCCGTACTGTTGTGAAAAACTCTTATTTTTCGGCACATTCATCACAATAACTCCAAAACTACTTCTTCGATTCAAATTCCACTTTCCCCTAATTAGTTGCGACAAAGGCTAATTTCTTGCTTTAATAGAATGGGCTATAAGCTTGCCGGATCTACTTTACCGTAGCCAACCCATCACAGTCCCAGCCCCTTTAGTCAGCGTCACATAATTGACAAACAAAAATCAGCTATCTAAATTATAAATCTTTTAAATCCTTTCTTAAACTTTTTTAATGCAGATTTTTTTTTTTTTTTTTTTTTTTTTTTTTTTTTATTATTTCTCTAGTAAGAGATAATTGCCTTATTGTTTGAACAAAATGGGATCTTTTTTAAATTAAGCTGCTTTTTGCATCTGGCTAATCCGCACATTTTCAGGACTACCTGTTCCTCACCTTTCACCGAGTAATAACGGGAATAATAAAACTTCAAATTTCTACTGCCAACAGTTTATCTTACAAAACAATCAGATATTTTAACAAAAAAAATTCAAACAGCTATAACTCCATATATAACTCCACGGCTATAATGATTATCATTTTCATCACATTCTACACACACCTGTTACAAAAGTTAGAAAATTTATCGCAATTTTTCGTTGTTCTGGTGTTCTTTAGAAGTAATTAATTAAGAATTAATTAACATATGATTAGGTAAACAAGAAAATAGGTTAATGAAATATTTAATTTAAATTAATAAAAAGACGACGACAAAAACTAATAACCCAAAACTAAATATGAATTTAAATGGGGAAAAAAGCAGCCATGTCTTTAAATATTATTTATAATGAATTTGTGTTACAGTTCCTTTGTCTCCATTAAAACTCACACAAATATGAATCTAAGAGATTATCACAAAACAAAATTAAGTCTATAAAATTCATATCTCTATCCATTATACACACAGGGAATAACCTCATTAATAGATTTTGTAGTTGTCCTATGGTTTAATTTATTTTAAAAAGCCACAGAAGTTCATTCCAACACTTTTTTAAAAGGAATAGGACGACCAATGATTGATTTTTCTTTAACAAAATAATTTTTAACATTTACAAGCATTTCTCTTGCCTTGGACTTTAACACTTTGCGCTCTTTCTTGACACTCGGTCCTGATACTGTCGAACTGCATTCACCGAATTCAACCGAAATTCATACTAATAATAACTAATCTAAACTAATAATAAGTAAAGGGTTCCAGGCCTTATACACTCTTTATTCACACTAATTAATGGTTCTGTCATTTGCATAACAGTAATTAGGCCGAAAACATGCAGTGTTGAGCTTTGGAGCTCCACTGAACCATCCGTTTTGTCTCCTGTTCAATCCATAAATCCAAAATCCTTGGAAAAATCCTCAATG
Organism: Euschistus heros; assembly: GCA_003667255.2. Taxonomy (NCBI): domain Eukaryota; kingdom Metazoa; phylum Arthropoda; class Insecta; order Hemiptera; family Pentatomidae; genus Euschistus; species Euschistus heros. Next base: position 282,295 of record RCWM02000319.1, read on the forward strand.
CTCCACATTTTGCCACAAATAAACTTATTCATAAAGATCTTAACCCTCCGTCTCTACGGTGGGTTAATGGTACTTGTTCCCTATGGTGGGGTCTATTTGGACCCCATCTTTCTTCGAGTTAGTTTTCGCAGCACTGTGAATAGAAATGAAGTATGTATTAATAGAAAATATATTTTAAACAAGTAATTATATTTGGTAAAAATAGAGAAATGAAAATTATAAATATATAAAAACATCTAACGTTGATAACCCTATTTCAATCTTATTTGTTTTTTGGAAACAAAATATTATTAGTTTATATTTGGCAATTATCAAACATAGATAAAATATAAAATATATATCGGTCCAAATTGTTTCCTCATCTTTGCCCCGAATGAAACTTTCCCCGCTGCTCTGAGGAACAAAATCAGGTCTGAGGTGCCTCGTCTTCTGGTCGAATTTCGATTTCATCAGATTGGTCGTCATCGTTAAATAATCTGCCATCTTCATCTTCACTGCAAGCGTGTGATCATCACTAACAGTCCAGTCATCATCACTCAAATCATCCTCTCATATTTGCTTCTCCACCTCTGCCCTTATTTCTTCTTCCGTAATAAAACGAGTCAATCCGAATTAAAGATTAGAAAATGATTAGAAAAATAATTATTCACGATTGCGCGTTTTAATATGAATTATGATACGTAATTACAACAAAAAATGTATGACATTGATGAACTTAGAAAAAAAAAAAATGGGTACTTAAAGAATACGGTAGGGTCCAAGTGGAGCCTAAAACAGATTTTACCACAGTGTTTGCCATGTAATGAAAACTTTACTTACTCGAAATAATGCGCTCCATTGTAGGCAGGTGAGTGGACAATAGAGGGACAAGTAGGTAAAAAATGATCTAGGGTTATCAACGAAAAAATGCATGTGCGCCTACATTAAAGTGGATTGGGGTCCACAGGAACCCCACAGTAGAGACGGAGGGTTAATGTTCCATATGTTACTGAATTGGACCAAAGCAGACACATATCCTTCCATAATAATTTTGTTTATGATAACCCATTAAGGTGCTTGATAAGAAGAAGGGCTAGGGACTATCTTAAATTAAATGTTTATTGAAGGGCTATCAATGGGTTGAATTGAAAAATCCACAAGTTAAAGTTTCTACATAAGGGTCAACTCAAATTTTTATTAATTTATTTATTATTCATTTTTTTTTAATTTTTTTTTTCAAGGAAAATCGAAATTATAATAATATATGCCTTTTTGTATTAATAAGATACATTTTTTCTCATTAATTTTGGTACAAAATTATTGGGTTGTGAAATATTGTTGGGTGAGAAGCATACAACCAAGGAATTATTTGGGAGAGGAGAGAAAAAAAAAATCATGTTAAAACAGTTTTTTTTTTATTTAAAAGTAAGTATACAATTCAAAACATTTAACGAGTAAAACTAAATCATCAATATTAGCTATAAAAAGTTTTTATGACCATTAACTAATTATGACCAGTAACAAATCTCGCATGTCCTTTAGCTTTGGTCTGAAGTATGGTTACGGGAGCATTATAAGCTGACTTAATTGTTCATTCGCAAGGTTGAATGTTGTTGCGTTGTATGATGCTGATTATTGTTTTGGCAATTTCACCGGTATTTTCACGTCTAAGTTGTAACTTCTGTGAATAAAGCCTTGTTTGTATTCTTTTAAATACTTGAACATTTTCCTGTCTTTGAAATTAGCACCCACTAGACTGAGATTTCGTAATAAGATTTCTGAGTTTGGTGGAGTTTAGAATTAAATCTTGTGGAAGGTAAACTACTCTAAATGGATGCTTTATATGACTTTTCTCAGTGAAATGCACATAGTGGTCTTTGGAATAGACATCGGAATTACGTATCGTTTTTTCAATGTGGCACAAGTCGCGATCGCATGGAAGATAAGAATGTCCGGGAGTCATAAAATAGTGCTTACTTTGATCAAATTTACCTCAATGTATAAGAGATAAATGGGCTAAAACCTAGTTCAAAATTTTATTTTGGCCGAAGCAGTTAACGCTGAACATCACAACTGTTTTAATAGTTTTATCAACAACTGTCAAGTAATGAATAATGCAGCTTGTAATTTCACACCAGCAACGCTATAATGACTATAACGACTAGACACAGTCAACAATGACATTATGTGTTACTTCAGGTTGAACTTCTGGGTGTCTTATATTTTATGACCTGATTCCTTTTTACCTCTTTGATCTGTTGCTACTGTTCCTGTCGAAGAAGTTTTATCTAACATAACACGAACTCGTTTTTCTGTTATCCCACGTATACTGTGAAACGCATTGCGACACACTTCATATTTCTCATTGTTAACAAGTACGGCATAGTTTATACCTCGTAAAGCACTGCTCGGTTTTCCTACTATTGATGCACTTTTCGTTTCCTCACTTATCGCCAGCTTAGACAAATACGAATTTTGCAAATCATAGTCCTCTAGTGCACAAAATGAATTAAAAATAGTTTGCACGTTATCATGACCTACCTTTTTAAAACACTCACACTGACAAGGTTCACCAATCCCACGAGCCGGTAAAACCCTTTTCGTATGCTGAGAGACGTATTCCACACCCGCATTCCGTTTTATTTTACTTTCTACGTTTTCCCACTTTTAGGCCGTTCCCTAGAATACCCTCCCGGCACACTTTCCATAATAAAAAAATATTATCAGTAAACAACTTAAAGAAGAAAACCTGTAGATTAAAAAAATGATTAGAAATATTACATCATACTAAACAGGTGGCGCGCGCCGGGAGAGTCGGGAGTAATGGAGAGTGAATAGTCGGGGAGCAAGGGAGAGAGAAGAGGTGCTGAGTTCGCGTCTGTATCCGTAACCCTATTGCTTATTTCAGTTAGTTTCTTAGCGTTAAACAGTGGTTTTACATGGGAAAGTAGAGCGAACTCGACAAGGAAATCGAAGCTGCTTTCACTACAACGCCATAGAAACATTAAAAAAAAAAATTCTTTTTTATCAAGTTCGAGTTCGCCCTTCGTATCCGGACCGCCTCATTTATTAAAGTTCTACCAATGGTTATTTTAAAAGCTATGGAAGCGTTATTATGAACTTATATTCACATTTACTAGATTTCTTTTATTTTTGTACTCTGTTGTAAATTTCAATTAAAAAAAAAAAAATGATATTAAAATGAAAAATCACAGAAGTAAAAAAATTGCTCAAGGAACCGCGAGATACATTTATTAACAAAAAAAAAAATCTCTGAAAATATTTGAATTCACCCAGAAATGATTGAAATTAAGACCAACAAAAAATAGAACTGTTAAAAAATTGTAATTAACGAAGCTTAAAATTAAACTAAAAAGAATATTATAAAATATTTTATTGATGAGGTATAGTTGACTGTTAGGTATAAGGAGAAGAGATAGTTGGGGTATGCAGTCATGAAGATAGAAGCAATTAAAAAAAAAGTTTTTTAATTTTTAATGCCTACGTTTCTACTTGCATTGCAAGCCTTCATCAGGGCTAGAAAACAAACAAAAAGGTATGATTAAAAAGTAGAGAGTATAAAAAACAAAGGTATAAAGGATAAATATATAAGAGAAAAAACAATAAAATAAAGGCCATATCTAAAGGAAAGAAAACAATACATAAAGACTACTGAAACAAGATTAAAATTAAAATGAGTGATAAATAATTAAAAAATTAATGACTAAATTAAAAACATAAAAATAAAAACTGAGTAGACATAAAAATAATGAATAATACATACAGATTAATGAATTAATTTAAATTGAAAGGACTTTTATTTTATATAATATTAATTTTATTTTATATAAGATCTTATTTTCAACTGACTTCAAAAAAGAAGAGGTTCTCAACTCGTCTGTATTTTTTTTTTGTGTGTATGTTACGCGATAACTCCATCAATTCTGATTCAATTTTGATGATTCTTTTTAAGATCGGTAGGGCATACTTCAGAGGTGGTCCCATATAAAATATTTTGAAATTCATCTGTATTTTCTTTTTTTTTTTTTTTTTTTTTTTTTTTTTTTTTTTTTTTTTTTTTGTATATTACGCGATTACTCCGTCAATTCTGAATCAATGTTGATGATTTTTTTTAAGATCGGTAGGGCATACTTCAGAGGTGGTCTCATAAAAAATATTTTGAAATAAACGCAGCACTTTTTAAGAAAAATCAAAAAACCAGTTAATAAAAATCACTGTTATTTAATCTTACATTTTAAACATATTTATGATTACGATTATCTAAAATCTCCATGTTAACTAAATCTAAATTATTAACAAAAATAATTTACATGTACAGTCAACTCTGGATGTGTTGTACTTCGATAAGCTAAATTCTTAAATAAGTCGAACTAAATCTGCGGTCGGAAGTACATTACACTTAAATTTCACATCAAAGAGACGATTTCAGATAAAGAACGTGAAACATTGTGTAAATAAGTCGAACTGAAAATAGGGTTCAAAAGAGAGAACTTCTAGGACCACCTCTATGAAACGAACTATTAGAAGTCATCGCCTCTATAACTCGAACTCAAATTAAAAGAATTTCATGTGTGATTTGTTTTCCTGTTTTCTGTCATTGTTTGTCTTTTCAGTTCATAGTTAAACCAGTCACTTATTATTAGTTATTCACTAGAGTGGTTTTACAGTGGCTGTTGAAAATTCCTTCAATTAACGAAAAATTAAAATTGATTTGTAAAGTGGAGAAATGAGAAAGGAGTTAGGCGTTTGTTGCTAGTGAATTCCGAATTCCGCGTAGTTCTCTTGCAACCATCCTAAAGAATAAAGAAAAGATCGCCACTGGTGGAAGGCGGTAAGTCTACTTTTAGGCACCCTTAGAAAAAAGCGCAATTCAATTAAAAGTTATATGATAAATTAGTACCAGGTATTTAATTTTCTGTATAAATGATTTTATATGTATGTACAAACAACATACACATACCCATTAATGAAAAATATACGTATTGATTTTAACTCCCATTTTGTGTTCAATTTTTTTAATTACATGAAGGTAAGTGGAATGATAACCTCGATAAGTCTTTGTTCAGTAACTCGAACTATTTTTCAGGGTAGTTTGAAGATCGAGAATTGACTATATAAAGAAAAATACACCCACCACTATTAAGTGAAAAATAAAAATAATTTTTAGAGAAAAAAAAACAAAACCGACTTCAAGATTAAACCTACATACACAAACTTAACTAAAAAATAAAAAATAATATTTTAATTGCTTCAAAACAAAAACCATTAAATGAAAATCAATGAAATTATCGATGCTTATATACCTATTCACAATTTCTGACCAGTTATCTTTGGAGTCGGTGCCAGCCAAGGTCAGTTTAATCCTGCCTTTACAATAAACTTTCGAATGGCCGGAGACAGCGGTGTGGCGGTGATGAAACAGTGGGAGGATCTTTACTATTACAATTTCTTTTCAAATTCTGTTTGTTTTGGTTGGCACCGACTTCAAAGATAACTGGTCAGAAATTGTGAATAGGTATATAAGTATCGATAATTTCATTGATTTTCATTTAATAGTTTTTGTTTTGAAGCAATTAAAATATTATTTAGTTAAGTTTGTGTATGTAGGTTTAATCTTGAAGTCGGTTTTGTTTTTTTCTATAAAAGTTATCTATTATATATTTGTCAAATACCACTCACTCATTTAACACGAAATCTCAAAAACCACCGAACGAATTGGAATGAAATTTCGTATGTGGCTTCCTCTAGGGCCGTAGGTGCTCGCTAAGAAAGGATTTAAAAAAAAAATCGGCCTGGATCACGTGTAATTCCAGAAAAATGCGATTTCTCACGCATAGGAAATTCTTTGAATTAACATTACAGATCTTAATGAAACTTAGTACGTTGCTTCTTATTAGATGTTAGATGAACGATAACAATTATTTTCTAAGTAGTTTGCCCTGTACCACAAAGGGGTAAAATAAAAGTACTCATATAATTTTATTGGGCAAATAATAATAGATTTATTGTCATATGGTATATGGTGATAAGCTAAATTAAAAAATAGGTTAGATGCCTAAACCGCACACTCTGACCACAAATTAAGTTCTTTATATTAGTAAACAAACAAAAATACGATTCTGGCATGTGGAAAGCTTATTATATGGTATTTTCTGTAAACTCATGTTGGCTGCAGTGTACCCTAACAAGTTTGAGTTTCGGGACTATTAACCTGCTGTGGATAGGAAGTAGAGGAGGTTAAAAGACTTATGCTCTCTGGTGATGACACGGAAGGCCACTTGGATGTACCCACCAACCTTGCTTCACCAGTAGCTTCTTCCCCAACAACTCTTCCTTTAGCTTGATAAATAAAGATAATTGTTCTGTACCTGGTCGTTCTCAAATCCGCATTTCTCAACCAGGCCCAAGTTGTATTTCTCAAATCTATCTACTATATATATTTGTCAAATACCACTCACTCATTCAACACGAAATCTAAGAAACCACCGAGCAGATTGGAATGAAATTTAGTATACAGCTTCCTATAGGGCTGTAGGTGCTCGCTAAGAAAGGAATTAAAAAAAAATCGGCCTGGATCGCGGCTAATTCGCGAAAAAGCGATTTCTAACGCATTGGAAATTCTGAATACGGATCGTAATGAAAATTAATACATTATTTCTTATTAGATGTTAGATGCACAATAACAATTATTTTCTAAGTAGTTTGTCCTGAATCGGTACTACAAGGTACTACAAAGGGGTAGTATTAGTACTGACTAATACTAATACAATTTTTAGTGGGTGAATAATAGTAAATTTATTGTCGTATGGTATATGGTGATAAGGTAAGTTAAAAAATAGGTTAGATGCTTAAGCCGCACACTTTTACCACAAATTAAGTTCCTTAGAGTAGTAAACAAACAAGAATACGTAACTGGTATGGCGAAACCTAATTATGTGATACATTCTGTGAACTCATGGTGGCTGCAGAGGTGCACCCTTACAAGTTTGAGTTGTTCCGTGACGAGAAACTATTAGAAAAGCCTGCTTGCCTATTAGCCTGCTATGGAGAAGAAGTTGAGGGGGTTGATATGGAATGTTCTCTGGTGATTACATGGAAGGCCAGTTGGATCAACTTATTCCTTACGAGCACCGTACCAACCTTGCTTCACCAGTAGCTTCGTCCCTAACTGGTCTTCCTTCAGCTTTCCGCTCACCAGATAATTGTTCTGTACCTGGCCCTTCTCAAATCGGCTTTTCTAAAACAGGCCCATGTTGTATTTCTCGAATCTGAACAAGTTGTACCTAGCATTTATGAATTTAATTCCTTGAACCAACAATCTACCTTTGTTCTCAGTTCAGATGAGAATAACGCAGGAAATGATTCAGAGATTTAGTTCACAACAAACAACTAAGGAAATCGGCTGCAAAAATATAGTCAAGCACATGTAGAGGTTAACCGGGAAGTTGTTAAAAAATAAAGGAAAAATTTTGCTGGAAAAACGTTAGCAGAAAAGCTGTAAACAAACATAAAGAGAACTAACCCGAAGTTAAAAGAAATGTTGTACACACATATACTGAGGATCACCCAAATATAAATAGAGGGGTTGTAGTACATAGAAGTATAACAAAACCCATCCTGAAATCCATAGAAAGTATTCAAATTATTACTCAGAAAATGTTAAACGTGTAGCTGTAACAAAACATGATGAAAGACGTTCAATGGAAAGGTTCCTGTCATTGAAGAAGCATTCAGGTTACAAGTATTACCCAAAAACTGAATATCCAAACGATAAAACAGTCGATATTGGACGACGGTCAACTTGCAATGGATGTTATGATGTAAAATGGAAGGACGAGAGCCCTGTCATGTGCTGCAGTAACGGGAAAGTCCAACTTCCTCCATTTCAAAAATATGCTGAACTCTTGCACAACCTCCTTACTTATGAACCTCCTGAGGTTGAGCATTTTCTAAATAACATTTGAAAATAGAACGCTTGTTTCCAAATGACATCGTTTGGAGCAAAAGAGATAAAAGAGGGACATTCCATGCCAACATTTAAGGTGCAAGGACATGTATACCACAGAATAGGGAGTTTAATGCCTCGAGCACAAAAGCAGCCGTCTTTTATTCAGATAAATTTTGTTGGTGATGATAACCATGAAAGACACATTTTCTGTGGTTACTTTCAGAATGTGAAGCATGCATTGGTAGGCCAACTCCAGAAAATTGTTCATGAACATAAGTATATCAAGGACTTCAGAGCTTCTATTGAGTCTGTTCCAAAGATCTACAAGATTTCCAGGTAGTTATCAGTGCTGACAAAAAGCCTTCAAATGCTCACTGAGGACGTTACAATACTCTTACCTCTAACGAAGTTGCCTTCTTGATTGTTGGCCAGGTGTTTGAAAAGCGAGACATTATTCTCGACTGATAAGAATTAGTGAGTTCTATCGAGCGTATGATTCTCTTTAGTATCATTTCATTCTCTGCCATGGAGAAGATGGGTGCAGTATTAACATCCCTGTTGTTTTCTTTCCTTTAGATACGGCCTTTATGTTATTGTCTTTTCTCTTATATATTTATCCTTTATACCTTTGTTTTTTATACTCTCTACTATTTAGCCATACCTTTTTGTTTGTTTTCTAGCCCTGATGAAGGCTTGCAATGCAAGTTGAAACGTAGGCATTAAAAATTAAAAAAATTATTTTTTAATTGCTCTTATCTTCATGACTGCATACACCAACTATCTCTTCTCCTTAAAATATTTTATGTTCAATCTGTTTCCTCGTTCTTTATAAAAAAAATAAATAAATGAAAAAAATCAAGATAAAGCTACAGCATTTCCTTAAGTAGCTGCTTTTCGAATTTTTTCATCTCTCATAGAATAGGAATTATTTCGATACAGGGTGGAGGGGTAGGGGAAAAATTGAATTAAGAATGTTTACTAGTAATAAATCAGCGGCTTGAGCCGGGCGTCAAAAGTTGAGAATAATGGAAGCTGAAATTAAGACAGATTGATTATAACTTTTTCAGAAGGAGTTGGACGGGAGGGGACCACTCCAAGGATTGCCTGTCACTTCCTCCAGGAGACAACCCATCCCGTCGTAACATAATCCCCATCCACCACCACAGTAAACATCCTCAATATCCAACCGTCTCGGCTATCTTTTTGTGAAGGTTTTCCTAAATAACTTTCCTTTTGTTCGTATCATAACAATTTTAAAAGTAAAACGATATAAATTAAACATCAGGGTAACCTCACTAGTCCTCCTCTCCGGGTAATCCGACGCTCCGCATATTCCTGTGGGGTACACAATATTTTTGAGGATTCATAATAGTCCGATAAAATTGAGCATTTTGGTGTCCAAAGGGTGGGTAGTTTCAGTTCTAATATTTTATAATTAAAATTAAACTAAAATACACTAAATTTTCTGCAATTTGAGCAAAAAAATAAACTCTGTAGCTTAAATTGAGACTATCTTACAAACTTTCAAGATTTCGGAATTCTCTCAAAAAGTGGCTGAATTTTGTTTTCTGGTTTTGGTCTATACGATCTTAAAAATGACGTTTAGGTCATACTTCATTATGAACGATTTTAAATGTAAGTTAGTTTGCTACAAATCTAACGAAATATTCTGTTATTACAGCCAATGCTTATGTATATATATATATATATGTGTGTGTGTGTGTGTGTGTGTGTGTGTGTGTGTGTGTGTGTGTGTGTGTGTGTGTGTGTGTGTGTGTGTGTGTGTGTGTGTGTGTGGCTAAAACATAACCATGCCAATGTATTACTATAATGGTGTATATAATGTTTCTTTTTTCTTTGTTTGTTTTTTTAAATGTTGATATATAACTTTTAATATAACTAAAATAATATTTTAACTATGAAAAGACATTTTTCATAAAAATCTCTGGGTAATCCGAACAAATAAGAGTTAAAAGCTTTAATTGGCAAAACGTCACAATCTGCCTTAATAAAAGGCAATATGTAATAGATACAGTAATGTATCAAACCATATATCTCCGCCTGGAAAAACGTCCTTGCGTGCCCGCTGAATAAAACCCCTTTCCCCTCCATAGCTTCCCATTTTAGGCCTATTTCCCTTCTGGCAAACCTGTCAATACCTCTAGAAAGATTAGTCCATTCACAAATCTCCACCTACCTCGAGCACAAAGATCTTCTCACTCCTCTCCAATCAGGCTTTCGTTCAGGATACTCCACTCAATCGGCCCTATTAAAGATAGCACAAGACCTTCCATGGACCAACAGCAAATTGCAATCCATGTCCTATTCGATTTTTCAAAAGCGTTTGATTGCGTCGATCATTCAATTCTCCTCTCCAAATTAAGTAACCTTTCCCTATCCAACAGTGCTTTAAACTGGTTCCGCTCCTTCTTGTCTCATCGTTCCCAAACAGTTATCATTCCCAACAAACCCCCCTCATCCTCACTACCTTTAACACGAGTTGTACCTCAAGGATCCTCCCTGTCACCAATCCTCTTCTCTGTTTATATTAATGACATACCCCATGTTATACGCCACTCCGAGTATCATCTGTATGTCGACGACCTCCAAATCTACCTATCCTTCCATCTTTCAGACATGCTCGAAGCATCACGTAAGATTCAGGATGATATTGAGAACATCATCAGATGGGCAGTGAAAAATAAGTTAGGCCTGAATCCAGAAAAAAGCAAGGCTATCCTTATCGGTTCAAAACCTACCCTTGATTCCCTCCCTTACTATCCATTACTTTACCTCAATAACCGCACAATCCAATTTCAAATTTCCATCAAAAACCTCGGAATCTCCTTTGATCAATACTTATCCTGGAATAACCACATTTCCCAAATTACTAGAAAATCCATCATGATCCTCAAACAGCTCCAAAGATATCGTGATTCCTTTCTCCGAAGTACCCGCCAACTTCTGGTATCCTCTCTCATTTTTCCCCACTTTGATTACGGGTGCTTGGTGTACGGGGGGCTGTCTATTGAGCTGGAGATGAGACTGAGGAGACTAATGAATTGCTTCATAAGATTCATCTTTGGGGTCGACAGACGGTCTCACGTATCTTGCTACTTCAATGCGCTAGGGTGACTTTTTCCTTATTTTCGACGGCAATACTTCCTCGGCACTTTCCTATTCCAGTCATTAAAAACCAATAAACCTTCCTATATTCTAGACCTACTTACTCTGCGTTCCTCCATTCACGACCTGAATACAAGATCCCAATCTTCCAATCTATATACCCCCTCACATAGAACTGCCTCCTTTGAAAAATTCTTCATCATCCGTGTTACCTCTTTTTGGAATTCCTTACCTATCCATATTCGCAAAGCCTCTACCTTAACTTCTTTTAAACATCTTTTATTTATCCATCTCCTCGATCTTTAATCTTCCTCAAAAATGTAAATAATAAATATTTACTGTAAATATGTATGTACATAAGTGTGTTAAAATTTTTACTGTTGATTAAATTTTATTTATTATCACTATTATTTATTTTATTTTTTTTACTTAATTTTAATTAAATTTTTTTTTTTCTTCTCCCTACTTTTATTTTTTCTTATAATTTAATTTGTAATACTGATGTGCTGATTTTAACTAATCTCAGCCAGACAATTGTATCTAATGTGCACATTAATAATGCTTAGGGGACAGTCTGTCCCGGACTCACACAAATATGAATCTAAGAGATTATCACAAAACAAAATTAAGTCTATAAAATTCATATCTCTATCCATTATACACACAGGGAATAACCTCATTAATAGATTTTGTAGTTGTCCTATGGTTTAATTTATTTTAAAAAGCCACAGAAGTTCATTCCAACACTTTTTTAAAAGGAATAGGACGACCAATGATTGATTTTTCTTTAACAAAATAATTTTTAACATTTACAAGCATTTCTCTTGCCTTGGACTTTAACACTTTGCGCTCTTTCTTGACACTCGGTCCTGATACTGTCGAACTGCATTCACCGAATTCAACCGAAATTCATACTAATAATAACTAATCTAAACTAATAATAAGTAAAGGGTTCCAGGCCTTATACACTCTTTATTCACACTAATTAATGGTTCTGTCATTTGCATAACAGTAATTAGGCCGAAAACATGCAGTGTTGAGCTTTGGAGCTCCACTGAACCATCCGTTTTGTCTCCTGTTCAATCCATAAATCCAAAATCCTTGGAAAAATCCTCAATGCTCCACATTTTGCCACAAATAAACTTATTCATAAAGATCTTAACCCTCCGTCTCTACGGTGGGTTAATGGTACTTGTTCCCTATGGTGGGGTCTATTTGGACCCCATCTTTCTTCGAGTTAGTTTTCGCAGCACTGTGAATAGAAATGAAGTATGTATTAATAGAAAATATATTTTAAACAAGTAATTATATTTGGTAAAAATAGAGAAATGAAAATTATAAATATATAAAAACATCTAACGTTGATAACCCTATTTCAATCTTATTTGTTTTTTGGAAACAAAATATTATTAGTTTATATTTGGCAATTATCAAACATAGATAAAATATAAAATATATATCGGTCCAAATTGTTTCCTCATCTTTGCCCCGAATGAAACTTTCCCCGCTGCTCTGAGGAACAAAATCAGGTCTGAGGTGCCTCGTCTTCTGGTCGAATTTCGATTTCATCAGATTGGTCGTCATCGTTAAATAATCTGCCATCTTCATCTTCACTGCAAGCGTGTGATCATCACTAACAGTCCAGTCATCATCACTCAAATCATCCTCTCATATTTGCTTCTCCACCTCTGCCCTTATTTCTTCTTCCGTAATAAAACGAGTCAATCCGAATTAAAGATTAGAAAATGATTAGAAAAATAATTATTCACGATTGCGCGTTTTAATATGAATTATGATACGTAATTACAACAAAAAATGTATGACATTGATGAACTTAGAAAAAAAAAAAATGGGTACTTAAAGAATACGGTAGGGTCCAAGTGGAGCCTAAAACAGATTTTACCACAGTGTTTGCCATGTAATGAAAACTTTACTTACTCGAAATAATGCGCTCCATTGTAGGCAGGTGAGTGGACAATAGAGGGACAAGTAGGTAAAAAATGATCTAGGGTTATCAACGAAAAAATGCATGTGCGCCTACATTAAAGTGGATTGGGGTCCACAGGAACCCCACAGTAGAGACGGAGGGTTAATGTTCCATATGTTACTGAATTGGACCAAAGCAGACACATATCCTTCCATAATAATTTTGTTTATGATAACCCATTAAGGTGCTTGATAAGAAGAAGGGCTAGGGACTATCTTAAATTAAATGTTTATTGAAGGGCTATCAATGGGTTGAATTGAAAAATCCACAAGTTAAAGTTTCTACATAAGGGTCAACTCAAATTTTTATTAATTTATTTATTATTCATTTTTTTTTTAATTTTTTTTTTCAAGGAAAATCGAAATTATAATAATATATGCCTTTTTGTATTAATAAGATACATTTTTTCTCATTAATTTTGGTACAAAATTATTGGGTTGTGAAATATTGTTGGGTGAGAAGCATACAACCAAGGAATTATTTGGGAGAGGAGAGAAAAAAAAATCATGTTAAAACAGTTTTTTTTTATTTAAAAGTAAGTATACAATTCAAAACATTTAACGAGTAAAACTAAATCATCAATATTAGCTATAAAAAGTTTTTATGACCATTAACTAATTATGACCAGTAACAAATCTCGCATGTCCTTTAGCTTTGGTCTGAAGTATGGTTACGGGAGCATTATAAGCTGACTTAATTGTTCATTCGCAAGGTTGAATGTTGTTGCGTTGTATGATGCTGATTATTGTTTTGGCAATTTCACCGGTATTTTCACGTCTAAGTTGTAACTTCTGTGAATAAAGCCTTGTTTGTATTCTTTTAAATACTTGAACATTTTCCTGTCTTTGAAATTAGCACCCACTAGACTGAGATTTCGTAATAAGATTTCTGAGTTTGGTGGAGTTTAGAATTAAATCTTGTGGAAGGTAAACTACTCTAAATGGATGCTTTATATGACTTTTCTCAGTGAAATGCACATAGTGGTCTTTGGAATAGACATCGGAATTACGTATCGTTTTTTCAATGTGGCACAAGTCGCGATCGCATGGAAGATAAGAATGTCCGGGAGTCATAAAATAGTGCTTACTTTGATCAAATTTACCTCAATGTATAAGAGATAAATGGGCTAAAACCTAGTTCAAAATTTTATTTTGGCCGAAGCAGTTAACGCTGAACATCACAACTGTTTTAATAGTTTTATCAACAACTGTCAAGTAATGAATAATGCAGCTTGTAATTTCACACCAGCAACGCTATAATGACTATAACGACTAGACACAGTCAACAATGACATTATGTGTTACTTCAGGTTGAACTTCTGGGTGTCTTATATTTTATGACCTGATTCCTTTTTACCTCTTTGATCTGTTGCTACTGTTCCTGTCGAAGAAGTTTTATCTAACATAACACGAACTCGTTTTTCTGTTATCCCACGTATACTGTGAAACGCATTGCGACACACTTCATATTTCTCATTGTTAACAAGTACGGCATAGTTTATACCTCGTAAAGCACTGCTCGGTTTCCTACTATTGATGCACTTTTCGTTTCCTCACTTATCGCCAGCTTAGACAAATACGAATTTTGCAAATCATAGTCCTCTAGTGCACAAAATGAATTAAAAATAGTTTGCACGTTATCATGACCTACCTTATCAAAACACTCACACTGACAAGGTTCACCAATCCCACGAGCCGGTAAAACCCTTTTCGTATGCTGAGAGACGTATTCCACACCCGCATTCCGTTTTATTTTACTTTCTACGTTTTCCCCACTTTTAGGCCGTTCCCTAGAATACCCTCCCGGCACACTTTCCATAATAAAAAAATATTATCAGTAAACAACTTAAAGAAGAAAACCTGTAGATTAAAAAAATGATTAGAAATATTACATCATACTAAACAGGTGGCGCGCGCCGGGAGAGTCGGGAGTAATGGAGAGTGAATAGTCGGGGAGCAAGGGAGAGAGAAGAGGTGCTGAGTTCGCGTCTGTATCCGTAACCCTATTGCTTATTTCAGTTAGTTTCTTAGCGTTAAACAGTGGTTTTACATGGGAAAGTAGAGCGAACTCGACAAGGAAATCGAAGCTGCTTTCACTACAACGCCATAGAAACATTAAAAAAAAAAATTTCTTTTTTTTCAAGTTCGAGTTCGCCCTTCGTATCCGGACCGCCTCATTTATTAAAGTTCTACCAATGGTTATTTTAAAAGCTATGGAAGCGTTATTATGAACTTATATTCACATTTACTAGATTTCTTTTATTTTTGTACTCTGTTGTAAATTTCAATTAAAAAAAAAAAATGATATTAAAATGAAAAATCACAGAAGTAAAAAAATTGCTCAAGGAACCGCGAGATACATTTATTAACAAAAAAAAATCTCTGAAAATATTTGAATTCACCCAGAAATGATTGAAATTAAGACCAACAAAAAATAGAACTGTTAAAAAATTGTAATTAACGAAGCTTAAAATTAAACTAAAAAGAATATTATAAAATATTTTATTGATGAGGTATAGTTGACTGTTAGGTATAAGGAGAAGAGATAGTTGGGGTATGCAGTCATGAAGATAGAAGCAATTAAAAAAAAAGTTTTTTAATTTTTAATGCCTACGTTTCTACTTGCATTGCAAGCCTTCATCAGGGCTAGAAAACAAACAAAAAGGTATGATTAAAAAGTAGAGAGTAAAAAAACAAAGGTATAAAGGATAAATATATAAGAGAAAAAAACAATAAAATAAAGGCCATATCTAAAGGAAAGAAAACAATACATAAAGACTACTGAAACAAGATTAAAATTAAAATGAGTGATAAATAATTAAAAAATTAATGACTAAATTAAAAACATAAAAATAAAAACTGAGTAGACATAAAAATAATGAATAATACATACAGATTAATGAATTAATTTAAATTGAAAGGACTTTTATTTTATATAATATTAATTTTATTTTATATAAGATCTTATTTTCAACTGACTTCAAAAAAAAGAAGGTTCTCAACTCGTCTGTATTTTTTTTTTTTGTGTGTATGTTACGCGATAACTCCATCAATTCTGATTCAATTTTGATGATTCTTTTTAAGATCGGTAGGGCATACTTCAGAGGTGGTCCCATATAAAATATTTTGAAATTCATCTGTATTTTTTCTTTTTTTTTTTTTTTTTTTTTTTTTTTTTTTTTTTTTTTTTTTTTTTTTTTGTATATTACGCGATTACTCCGTCAATTCTGAATCAATGTTGATGATTTTTTTTAAGATCGGTAGGGCATACTTCAGAGGTGGTCTCATAAAAAATATTTTGAAATAAACGCAGCACTTTTTAAGAAAAATCAAAAAACCAGTTAATAAAAATCACTGTTATTTAATCTTACATTTTAAACATATTTATGATTACGATTATCTAAAATCTCCATGTTAACTAAATCTAAATTATTAACAAAAATAATTTACATGTACAGTCAACTCTGGATGTGTTGTACTTCGATAAGCTAAATTCTTAAATAAGTCGAACTAAATCTGCGGTCGGAAGTACATTACACTTAAATTTCACATCAAAGAGACGATTTCAGATAAAGAACGTGAAACATTGTGTAAATAAGTCGAACTGAAAATAGGGTTCAAAAGAGAGAACTTCTAGGACCACCTCTATGAAACGAACTATTAGAAGTCATCGCCTCTATAACTCGAACTCAAATTAAAAGAATTTCATGTGTGATTTGTTTTCCTGTTTTCTGTCATTGTTTGTCTTTTCAGTTCATAGTTAAACCAGTCACTTATTATTAGTTATTCACTAGAGTGGTTTTACAGTGGCTGTTGAAAATTCCTTCAATTAACGAAAAATTAAAATTGATTTGTAAAGTGGAGAAATGAGAAAGGAGTTAGGCGTTTGTTGCTAGTGAATTCCGAATTCCGCGTAGTTCTCTTGCAACCATCCTAAAGAATAAAGAAAAGATCGCCACTGGTGGAAGGCGGTAAGTCTACTTTTAGGCACCCTTAGAAAAAAGCGCAATTCAATTAAAAGTTATATGATAAATTAGTACCAGGTATTTAATTTTCTGTATAAATGATTTTATATGTATGTACAAACAACATACACATACCCATTAATGAAAAATATACGTATTGATTTTAACTCCCATTTTGTGTTCAATTTTTTTAATTACATGAAGGTAAGTGGAATGATAACCTCGATAAGTCTTTGTTCAGTAACTCGAACTATTTTTCAGGGTAGTTTGAAGATCGAGAATTGACTATATAAAGAAAAATACACCCACCACTATTAAGTGAAAAATAAAAATAATTTTTAGAGAAAAAAACAAAACCGACTTCAAGATTAAACCTACATACACAAACTTAACTAAAAAATAAAAAATAATATTTTAATTGCTTCAAAACAAAAACCATTAAATGAAAATCAATGAAATTATCGATGCTTATATACCTATTCACAATTTCTGACCAGTTATCTTTGGAGTCGGTGCCAGCCAAGGTCAGTTTAATCCTGCCTTTACAATAAACTTTCGAATGGCCGGAGACAGCGGTGTGGCGGTGATGAAACAGTGGGAGGATCTTTACTATTACAATTTCTTTTCAAATTCTGTTTGTTTTGGTTGGCACCGACTTCAAAGATAACTGGTCAGAAATTGTGAATAGGTATATAAGTATCGATAATTTCATTGATTTCATTTAATAGTTTTTGTTTTGAAGCAATTAAAATATTATTTAGTTAAGTTTGTGTATGTAGGTTTAATCTTGAAGTCGGTTTTGTTTTTTTCTATAAAAGTTATCTATTATATATTTGTCAAATACCACTCACTCATTTAACACGAAATCTCAAAAACCACCGAACGAATTGGAATGAAATTTCGTATGTGGCTTCCTCTAGGGCCGTAGGTGCTCGCTAAGAAAGGATTTAAAAAAAAATCGGCCTGGATCACGTGTAATTCCAGAAAAATGCGATTTCTCACGCATAGGAAATTCTTTGAATTAACATTACAGATCTTAATGAAACTTAGTACGTTGCTTCTTATTAGATGTTAGATGAACGATAACAATTATTTTCTAAGTAGTTTGCCCTGTACCACAAAGGGGTAAAATAAAAGTACTCATATAATTTTATTGGGCAAATAATAATAGATTTATTGTCATATGGTATATGGTGATAAGCTAAATTAAAAAATAGGTTAGATGCCTAAACCGCACACTCTGACCACAAATTAAGTTCTTTATATTAGTAAACAAACAAAAATACGATTCTGGCATGTGGAAAGCTTATTATATGGTATTTTCTGTAAACTCATGTTGGCTGCAGTGTACCCTAACAAGTTTGAGTTTCGGGACTATTAACCTGCTGTGGATAGGAAGTAGAGGACGTTAAAAGACTTATGCTCTCTGGTGATGACACGGAAGGCCACTTGGATGTACCCACCAACCTTGCTTCACCAGTAGCTTCTTCCCCAACAACTCTTCCTTTAGCTTGATAAATAAAGATAATTGTTCTGTACCTGGTCGTTCTCAAATCCGCATTTCTCAACCAGGCCCAAGTTGTATTTCTCAAATCTATCTACTATATATATTTGTCAAATACCACTCACTCATTCAACACGAAATCTAAGAAACCACCGAGCAGATTGGAATGAAATTTAGTATACAGCTTCCTATAGGGCTGTAGGTGCTCGCTAAGAAAGGAATAAAAAAAAAATCGGCCTGGATCGCGGCTAATTCGCGAAAAAAAGCGATTTCTAACGCATTGGAAATTCTGAATACGGATCGTAATGAAAATTAATACATTATTTCTTATTAGATGTTAGATGCACAATAACAATTATTTTCTAAGTAGTTTGTCCTGAATCGGTACTACAAGGTACTACAAAGGGGTAGTATTAGTACTGACTAATACTAATACAATTTTTAGTGGGTGAATAATAGTAAATTTATTGTCGTATGGTATATGGTGATAAGGTAAGTTAAAAAATAGGTTAGATGCTTAAGCCGCACACTTTTACCACAAATTAAGTTCCTTAGAGTAGTAAACAAACAAGAATACGTAACTGGTATGGCGAAACCTTATTATGTGATACATTCTGTGAACTCATGGTGGCTGCAGAGGTGCACCCTTACAAGTTTGAGTTGTTCCGTGACGAGAAACTATTAGAAAAGCCTGCTTGCCTATTAGCCTGCTATGGAGAAGAAGTTGAGGGGGTTGATATGGAATGTTCTCTGGTGATTACATGGAAGGCCAGTTGGATCAACTTATTCCTTACGAGCACCGTACCAACCTTGCTTTACCAGTAGCTTCGTCCCTAACTGGTCTTCCTTCAGCTTTCCGCTCACAAGATAATTGTTCTGAACCTGGCCCTTCTCAAATCGGCTTTTCTAAAACAGGCCCATGTTGTATTTCTCGAATCTGAACAAGTTGTACCTAGCATTTATGAATTTAATTCCTTGAACCAACAATCTACCTTTGTTCTCAGTTCAGATGAGAATAACGCAGGAAATGATTCAGAGATTTAGTTCACAACAAACAACTAAGGAAATCGGCTGCAAAAATATAGTCAAGCACATGTAGAGGTTAACCGGGAAGTTGTTAAAAAATAAAGGAAAAATTTTGCTGGAAAAACGTTAGCAGAAAAGCTGTAAACAAACATAAAGAGAACTAACCCGAAGTTAAAAGAAATGTTGTACACACATATACTGAGGATCACCCAAATATAAATAGAGGGGTTGTAGTACATAGAAGTATAACAAAACCCATCCTGAAATCCATAGAAAGTATTCAAATTATTACTCAGAAAATGTTAAACGTGTAGCTGTAACAAAACATGATGAAAGACGTTCAATGGAAAGGTTCCTGTCATTGAAGAAGCATTCAGGTTACAAGTATTACCCAAAAACTGAATATCCAAACGATAAAACAGTCGATATTGGACGACGGTCAACTTGCAATGGATGTTATGATGTAAAATGGAAGGACGAGAGCCCTGTCATGTGCTGCAGTAACGGGAAAGTCCAACTTCCTCCATTTCAAGAATATGCTGAACTCTTGCACAACCTCCTTACTTATGAACCTCCTGAGGTTGAGCATTTTCTAAATAACATTTGAAAATAGAACGCTTGTTTCCAAATGACATCGTTTGGATGTCATGAGCAAAAGAGATAAAAGAGGGACATTCCATGCCAACATTTAAGGTGCAAGGACATGTATACCACAGAATAGGGAGTTTAATGCCTCGAGCACAAAAGCAGCCGTCTTTTATTCAGATAAATTTTGTTGGTGATGATAACCATGAAAGACACATTTTCTGTGGTTACTTTCAGAATGTGAAGCATGCATTGGTAGGCCAACTCCAGAAAATTGTTCATGAACATAAGTATATCAAGGACTTCAGAGCTTCTATTGAGTCTGTTCCAAAGATCTACAAGATTTCCAGGTAGTTATCAGTGCTGACAAAAAGCCTTCAAATGCTCACTGAGGACGTTACAATACTCTTACCTCTAACGAAGTTGCCTTCTTGATTGTTGGCCAGGTGTTTGAAAAGCGAGACATTATTCTCGACTGATAAGAATTAGTGAGTTCTATCGAGCGTATGATTCTCTTTAGTATCATCAAGTTTATTTTTCATTTCATTTTCATATAATATGTACTAAAAATTACATGGAGAATCGAATGAAAACACTCATTTTATCCCTTACTGTGAAAAATAACAGATCATGAATATGTTTATAATCAACTACTTTTCGCAATATACATTTTAGAATCAAAAGGATTAAATTTCTTAAATTAATAATTAAATTAAATTGAAAATAAAGTTTATTTTTTTCTCATTATGCGATATAAGTTGAGAGAAAATGGGGGTTTCGAATGTGATTTTTTTCAGTTAAACCAATATTGCTCCTAAAAAGTAGGCCCTAGCGGCATATTTTTTATAAAAGGAAATTTTTTTCCCTTAAACTTCTAACCAGGAACCGTCGGCAAATTTTCGATCCGAGCAACACCAATAGAACTAGAGCGTGTCAAAATGTTATATTTTTGAGAATGAAAAAATTTTATTTACACATTTTGAGGATGAAAAAAACGTTATCACGTGACTTTTTTTATTCAAAGGATATAGCTTATAAGTGGTAACAACAAATGTTATATAAAAGAAAATATTCTCCTATATATTTTTGATAGGAACATTGTCGGCAAATTTCCGATCCAAGCAACACCAAAAAGACCTAGAGCGGGCCGAAGTGCTGAATTTTTGAGTGAACCGTTAAAGTAAAAAAAAAAAAAACATTAAACTGAAAGAAAAATTAGACCCCAGCCAAAAGACACATCCATGTCAAAAACATTATCCTGGGACAATCTCCCTCCAGAATATCCTTCTTAACTAACGTAAATTAGAATTGAATTAGAAATAAATATTATTAACCAATATATGGAGAGCGAACATAAGAAACGATTTTGAAAAAAATATATAAATTTAGGCTAGTGTTTTATGTTTAATATACTGGAGTGAAATTCATTATTGGGTATCCATATAATTACAGAGCGTCAGTCTGTAGGGAAAGATGGTGGTGGAAGAAGGAGGGAGATATTTCCATAGAGTAGGGTATGAGAGAGTAGGGGAGCGTAGGAATCCAGCAGTTCTGTAGAATGGAGTATAGAAATCGGAAAGATAGAATTTTGTATGTAGTGAATGGATTGAAGAACAGATAAAGGCTAGGTATAGAGGAACTAAAAAGAAAACCCTCTGTGGCTAACTACCTCAGTTCTATTTCGTGGGGGAAACATAACCTAAAATTTATACAATATCATGAGAAAGGCTTCATACAGAAAACATTACCCTGAAGGAAAAGTCGGGCGATCGGATTCAAGGGTGCCCGACAGTGAGAAGCGGAGACGTGGTGAGTCTGAGCACCTCAAGGAACAAAATCAAAAATTTAGATTAAAGAGGAAATACTATTTTGGAACATATAACATAAATTCTCTGCTACAGGTGGGAAAGCGCAGACAACTCACATCTAAGTTTAAAAGACTGGAAATATCAGTTTTGGCATTGCTGAAGACTAGATTCACAGATACAGAAGTAATGGATTATGGGGGTATAGAATTTTTAAAGGAAAGGCCGGGGGAAAGATCTTGAAGAACGTTCCACACCTCGGGACGGGTATCAAGGTTAGAAGGGACCTATTGGTGTTAGATTTCAACAGCAAAAGTTCCAGGCTTTCGACGCTCACCCTTAAGGCGGGCAATTAGAGCTATACTCTGATCAACGCTCATGCACCTATAAACGAAGATAACAGGAAAAATTTGGGGAAAATGGAAGAATTTTGGGGGGACATGGAAGGGATAATGAGCAGGTTCCACGGGACAACATTAAAATCTTACTGGGAGATTTCAACGCACAAGTGGGGAAAGAAAAGAAATATAGGTAAATAGTGGTAAAATACCCAGCACACAAATGGACCAATAGGAATGGAGAGAGATTTATTGAGATGTGCCAGAATGCTGATCTATAGCTCATGTCCACATATTTCAAGGCCAAAGCCAGCAAAGAAGAAGACTTGGGTTTCCCCGAACAGTCCCCTTGGGGAATTCCAGCTGGACTATGTAGCAATCTCTGGGAGGTTCAATAGGGAGATTCAAAACGTAAAAGTGAGAAGAGCAGTGAATGTGACTTCGGACCACTTCCTATCTCAAATTAAAATTAAAATGGTGCCTGCAAAAAAGCACAAAATTGGGGATGGGTTTAATGGACATTAGGTTAAGGAGGCTATGTTTCTACGGTCATATGGTCAGGATGAACCAGAGCAGAGTAAATAGGGAGATCTTTGGGAAAATGAGGGAATATAAAGGGGTTGGGGGGGGGGACATCGGATGAAGAGATGAAGAAAGAAACGGGTAAATTGGGGATTTCAAGTCTAGACTGTTTCGATATGGATAGATATAGGGAAAAATTAAGAGAAATGAAGGTCCTTGTGGGTTCCAAGGAGGTGAGGGTGAGGAGAGTATGGAGCGGGGAAGAAAGAAGAATGCAGTCTTATAGAATGAAGAAGAGGTGGGGATGAGTTGGGAGAGTTGGGAGGAAATGATATAAAACTTTTTTTTTTTTTGAAAAAACAAAACAAACAAAAACCGACTTCAAGACTAAACCTGCATGTACAAACTTGAACTTAAAATAAAAAAAATAATATTTTAATTAATTTGAAACAAAGAGCATTAAATGATAATTAACGAAATTATTGAAACTTATATAGCTATTCACAATTTATCATTTGTTCATTTTGGAATTGGTGTCAACCAAAACAGAATTCGAAAAAAAATGGTAATCGTAAAGATCCCTAACTATTCCATCACCGCCACACCGCTGTCTCATGCCTTTTAAACGTGGTTGCAAAGGCAGGATTAAAAACTGCCCTTCTTGGCTGCCACCGACTCCAAAAATAACTGATCATAAATTGTGAATAGTTGGGTCGTCATTCTCATAGCCTCAGCTAAAATAAAAAAAAAAAAAAGTTGAATTTTTAAAATTGCTTAAATTTTTATTATTTTTGAGTTTTCTATAATAATATACCTTCTATTTATTGAATTCCCAGGTGGGGCCAATTTTTTTTTTCTATTTACCACTGTTTTGAAGCATTTCATTAAACATTTTTTTTTCTTATTAAAAAATTATTAATGTCCTAAAATGGATAAAACTAAATAAATAAAATAATAAAATTTATTATTGATACATAATTTTTTTTTTTTTTTTTTAAATCAATCATTTATTGAGGAATTATTACAATCTGCCACAAATGTGGGCAATAAGTAGTATTGATGACTTCATGATTACATTTACACAATATGTACAATAAGAGAAGAAAAAAATAAAAATAAAAATAAAAATACAAAATGAAAAATAGAAAAAAAAGAAGAAAGAAATAAAAAACAAAATAAATTAAATTAAATAGAACAAAAAAGAGCTATGCTGATATACATTAATAGATTTAACTCTCAAAAAATATTCGAAAAATAGTACCTCAGATATAATATACTTAACGGAATTTAACAAAATTAAAGATAAATACAAAAACTTTTAATTCATATTTACAGATGGCTCAAAATCAAACAACAATGTTGGGTGTTCCGTTGTTTTGGACACTACGATTTTGAAATACAAACTTCCACCAATCACCAGTAACTTTACAGCGGAATGCTGGGCGGTTACAGCAGCATTACATTATGCTATGCACCTGGAAGAAAAAAATCTTGCCATATTTACTGATTCCCTTTCTGCTATAATATCGTTTCTTAACCTATATACCAAGGATCCAGTCATAAGAAAGGCACAGGCATATGCCTCAATGTTAAAAGATGCTCAAAAGAACTTGGTACTTATCTGGATACCATCCCATGTGGGGATAAAAGGGAATGAAGCCGCGGACGAAGCAGCCAAGCAAGCAGCCATTTCCTCGCTAGACGTCAAAACAATCTATACCCCTTCGGACATTTGCAATTTTTTAAAGTATTTAGCCAGGAATACTTGGATAGAATTATGGCATGAAACCCAGGCAGATAATAAATTAAAAATAGTTAAAAGTGACATCAAACAATGGTATACATCAAATCGGGAGAAACAGAAGAGAAGAAGTGGTGATCACAAGATTAAGGATTGGCCATACTCGCCTTACGCATAGCTACCTTATAAGTAGAGAAGGCTTACCGAAATGTTTATACTGCTAATGTCAACTAACGATCAGACATATTCTCGAGGAATGCCCGCTGTACGAAACTTTTTTTGAGCAGGAACGGCTGGAAAGAAGACTCTTGGTACTGCTTGGAGATGACAAATACAATATTGACAAAATAATCACATTTTTGAAACTTTTTTTTTTTAAATCAATCATTTATTGAGGAATTATTACAATCTGCCACAAATGTGGGCAATAAGTAATATTGATGACTTCATGATTACATTCATACAATATGTACAATAAGAGAAGAAAGAAAAAAAAAATAAAAATATAAAAATATAAAATGAAAAAAAAAAAAATAAATAAATAAAAAATAAATAAATAAAAAAAAATAAAAATAAATAGAACAATAAAGAGCTATGCTGATATATATAAACAATATGCAATATAGAATAAACATACATGTGAAATATATGAATAAAAAAAAAAAAAAAAAAAAAAAATTTACACATAAGACAAAATAATAATAATAAAATAAAATGAAAATAAATTGAATAAAAGTAAAAATAAAAATAAAGCTAAATTAAATTAAAAGTTAAAACTACATTCATACTTTATTTACAAGACACACTCATCCTAGGGATCTCCCAACCGACCCTGCCTCTCCACTCATGGAAGGACAGGCCCGGCGCAGAGAGGTCCCAGCTCTTCTCTCTCAGCTGCGTCACTGGTGTTAAAGAAAACCCAGTGGAGGCTGATTGAGAGCGCAATGTACAGTCACTCAGGGCATGAGTGGAGAAGCTGGCCAGTGACAGAACTACAACATATATACATATTTACAATAGATCTCGGGGCCATTGCCGTTTTAATCTGCGAGGGGGGTTATCAGGATGTGTTGGACTGGATAGTGATTGAGCCAGAGGGTTATGATGGAAAGAAAGGTTGCGATGGAATTTTAAAAATTTAAGAGGTATGAGGTCGAGGACGTATGGTATGTTGAGATCATTGTGGAGGGTTTTATTGGATACATAGTAAGTAGCATTTACTATAGTTCGGAGGACTTTGAATTGGAAGGATTCATATATTTTGATATTCGACTTTTTAGCAGTTCTCCACAGTTCAAGTCCATAAGTCCAAATAGGTTTAATAATGGTTTTGTATATGAGAAGTTTGTTTTCAACGGAAAAACGAGAAGTCCTGTTTAATAGTCTATACAGTTGGCTGAAGCGTCTGTTGAGTTCTTTCCTTTTGAGTCGAGTATGAGGGTTCTACGTAAGTCATTTATCTAAGTAGGAACTAAGATACCGAACTGTGTCAGCTTTAGGTAGTGGGATACCATTGAAATTGATAGGAGGACAGGATTTTCGGCGGAGGGTAAAGGTTACGTTGGTGGATATAGTTTCATTAACTTTGATCCGCCAATTATCGCACCAGTCTTCAATCAAGGATAAGTGGTTTTGGAGATTACAGGAAGCTATTAAAGGATCTGAATGGGATGAAGGGATAGCAGTGTCATCAGCAAATGTTGCAAGGAAAGTATCAGGAGTGGTAGGGATATCTGCAGCATAGAGGATATATAGAACTGGACCAAGAACCTTGTGGAACACCTGCCCCTATTGGGTAGCAGTTAGAGTATTCCATTCCGCAGCGAACTTGAAAGGAACGGTTAGAGAGATAGGATCGAAGAACTAGGAATAGTGATTGCGGTAGCTGGGTTAGGTTAGGTTAGGTTGATTGTTTTTGGACACTCAACTTCTACGGTCTTTAGTGTCCTGGTTCCTTAATTTTCTGTTGTTTTTTTTAAATTATATTTTTTCGAAAAAATTATGTAGTTTCAAAAATGTGATTATTTTGTCAATATTGTATTTGTCATCTCCAAGCAGTACCGAGAGTCTTCTTTCCAGCCGTTTCTGCTCAAAAAAAGTTTCGTACAACGGGCATTCCTCGAGAATATGTCTGATCGTTAGTTGACATTGGCAGTATAAACATTTCGGTAAGCCTTCTCTACTTATAATAGCTATGCGTAAGGCGAGTATGGCCAATCCTTAATCTTTTGATCACCACTTCTTCTCTTCTGTTTCTCCGATTTGATGTATACCATTGTTTGATGTCACTTTTAACTATTTTTAATTTATTATCTGCCTGGGTTTCATGCCATAATTCTATCCAAGTATTCCTGGCTAAATACTTTAAAAAATTGCAAATGTCCGAAGGGGTATAGATTGTTTTGACGTCTAGCGAGGAAATGGCTGCTTGCTTGGCTGCTTCGTCCGCGGCTTCATTCCCTTTTATCCCCACATGAGATGGTATCCAGATAAGTACCAAGTTCTTTTGAGCATCTTTTAACATTGAGGCATATGCCTGTGCCTTTCTTATGACTGGATCCTTGGTATATAGGTTAAGAAATGATATTATAGCAGAAAGGGAATCAGTAAATATGGCAAGATTTTTTTCTTCCAGGTGCATAGCATAATGTAATGCTGCTGTAACCGCCCAGCATTCCGCTGTAAAGTTACTGGTGATTGGTGGAAGTTTGTATTTCAAAATCGTAGTGTCCAAAACAACGGAACACCCAACATTGTTGTTTGATTTTGAGCCATCTGTAAATATGAATTTAAAGTTTTTGTATTTATCTTTAATTTTGTTAAATTCCGTTATCAACCAACCAGGATGTTCTGCTGGAGACCTTTCGACTCGGTATTTCTTTTGGTTATACCACTCATCGGAGGGTGCATACATGTCTTGAGAGGTTTCCTAGTCACTAGTCGTGTTTGAAGCCGATATGGAGGTTATCGTGATTGCAGCTATACGAGATAATGCATCAGCCACAGTATTAAGTTTTCCTTTGCGGTATTTTACCTCGAAATCGTACGGTTGCATACGTAAAGCCCATCTGGCTAATCTACCGGAAGGATTCTTCAAATTAAGCAGCCACTTAAGACTGGCGTGGTCGGTGATGACTGTAAAAGGATAACCCTCCAAGTAGTGTCTATTTTTTTCAATGCCAAACAATACGGCAAGACATTCCTTTTCCGTCACGGTATAGTTTCTTTCTGCGGAATTCAATGAGCGAGAACAGAAAGCTATCACTCGTTCTTCGCCATTTTGTATTTGCGTCAGTACTACCCCAAGTCCAGTGTCACTTGCGTCAGTTTGTAATTGGAATGGCTGATCAAAATCTGGTCTGACTAGTATAGGGGCCTGAGTCAAAGTTGTCTTCAGAGTGTTGAAAGCTTCATCTTCATCCGTACCATGACTACTGGTGACGACCACGGTGATTGGCAAGGCTCGAGACCATCCCTCAACATACGATCCAATTCCTTGAACATTGCTTCAAGAACTTTAGGCGAATAATGGTAGGGGTTCTGCTTGATAGGTTGGGTTCCCTCGACATCTATTTTATGAGTTGTTAACCCCGGGGAATCCTGAATCACTTGTAGGCCTTCACTAACTACTTTCTCTAGCTCTCTCCTTTCCGAAGAATGAAGTGGACTAACACTGCATGAGTTTTGAAGTATTTAGACCCAATCGGGAATCATCTCGACGAAATGAATAGATAGTTTTGGGTTCATCTTCAAACCACCAAACTGCCTTTGGAAAATTCGTGCAGAAATTCGCTTTCACCGAAAAATTCCAAACCAAATAAAAACTTAAATGGAAGTGAAGCAAGAATGTAAAGGGTTACATAAAATGACCGGTCACCTATGATGACAGGTATATAAAATCGTTCTATAACTATACTTGAGCTTCCATTAGCGACAAAAATCGTAAACTCTGGTATTAGCTCAATCCTGTACCCCATTCGCATCAAAATCTCTATTTCCTCCGGTCCAACATAAGATGTTGAGGAACCGAGATCAAACAGAGCCAATAAGTCAGGTTCTCTTTTACTGATTGATTTGTCTATCTTAAAGTGAATAAATAACTGTTTAGACGAGGGACTAATCTGCTGCGGTAAAGATAGCGAATGCGATAAGGTAGGTTTTTCTTCAGGACGCATTACGATACCAGATGACCCAAGATAGGAGGCAGAGGTCTTATTACCATTGAGAGACGATACGATATTTGATGGGTCAGCAGTGACAGCGGGAACAGGGTTGACCCTTACTTCTGATTCCCTTGCCCTTTTCCCGGAGTGCATTTAGGACAGGTATAAAGAGACACTCCTTGGTTACCGCAACGGTAGCAAAATAATTTCCGAGGAAGCGAGCATTTAGAGTAAACATGAGGCCCACCGCAGTTCCAACAAGCTAATTTCCTAGTAGATCCTTCAGTTTCATCACACCGTACTGCTCTTTTCTCTTTCTTCTTCTCAAGAACAGTTTCACCTGTATTCTCAAGAGTTTCGTTCTCCGATGAGCATGATCTCTGGACATGTCTTGGAATACTACTACGGTTATTTTGGTTAAATAAGTCAGTCTCGAGAGAATTTAATGGTACAACGCTAAATGAACCGTAATCTTCCCGACGATTTGACCGAATAGTATTTTTCGTAGAATTTGCGGTACCGGATTTCTCTCTTGAGCTGAACCGTTCTTGACCCATTTCCTCAGCCATCATCTCGCAAACTCGGGTTCGCTCCATAACAAAATCCATTAATTCACGGTAAGTGGGGATATCCTTTTATTTTATCTGCTCTTCGAACGCTCTTTTGGTCCCTGGATCTAAATTCGATAGAGCTATATGCAGTTTAAGAAAATCACCCATATCTTTTATGCCTAAAGCCGATAACGCACAGAAGTTGTTTTCATGAATGCTTAAGAATTTTTGAAGATTGGCGGATGAGGATCTGGTTAATGGGCTAAAATCCATTATTCTATTAAAATAAAATCTAGCGAGTTGCCTTCTGTTTTGGTATCGCAAAACCAAAGCATCGTAGGCCAGAATATAATTAGCCTCTTCAAGCACAAATCCAGATATTAACGATAAAGCTTCATCCCTCAAGCTGCACCTTACGTAATGAAATTTTCTTATAGTTGGTACGGAAGGTTCGTAATGGACCATTGAATTAAACGGGAAAAAAACTCGCTCCATTCTTCTAATTCCCCCTTAAATATCGGTAAATTTATTTTCGGAAGCTCCTGAGCAACTAGATGACAAGTGGTGGGGAGAACGGCCGCTTTTTCTTCCTTAGGAACGCTAGTGCTAACAGCTTTAAAGTAATTAGCTTTAGCCATGTCTACTATTTCGAAAAATGAGTTCTGTACGGCAGTAGTTTCTAATTTTTTTCCTTTTTATCTTTAACGGTAGCGTTGAAAATTCTAATTTGAGATTGAAGCTCTTCAAATTTGACTTCATATTTAACTAATCTGTCATAGACGGGCTTAAAACTGGTTACTGTTTCATTATCCAGAATTTGGGATCTATCAAAAATAGTCTAAACCGCCGCAAAAACGTCCTCTCTTTCCGCCAAAAGAATTTTGGGATCGCCCATGACTATTCAAATACAAGTATAATAATAAACCCAAAGGGAAAAGTAAAATAAGTACAAAATGCAAACGTGATATCAAAGACGAAATCAAAGAAAAAAAAGATATCTAGAAGAAAAATTATTTCCAAAGACCAAAGAAATAAAAAAATATTAAATATTCGAGATATTAAAAAAACATAATCAAATTAAATCCGGGTAAGCATCCTTTATAAAAAATTAATTATAGAATTTTAAAATTAAATAATATATATCAATACAATAACTTTTTAAAGTATGCTTAAAATAATATATATATGCTTTAAATAGATAATATTTAAAATATTATTTTTTTAAAAAAAATTGTGATATCAAAAATTAAATCAAATACGATGAAATAAGAACTTAGTGACATATAATGATGAAAGTTCTGGATATTATTACAAAATAGAAATAAATTATTTACAAGTAAAGAAAATCCCTAATTCCTAATAATATATACAACGCTCTAAAGCTGTCAATATCCTCGTAAAATACATAAAGTATATGTTATGGATCAAAGTAGATACATTTATATATATAGACACATTTTAAAAACACAAAAATATATACTTAAAGTTCTTACAGCATTTATAATTTTTGTCAAACAAATAAATTTTAAATTTTACTTTAATTTTCTACGTTAGGTTCCAATAAAATGTTAAAACAGTTATTTTTCGATAAAACATAAAACTATGAAATTAAATAAAACATTTTTAACCACTAATAGGGTGTATGAATACATAATATTAGATTGCTAATAGTCTCTTTAATTGTCTTGAGTCATTTGTTGCCATAGCAACGCGTAACAATCAACCGTTCTACCAACTTAACTCTGCATTGTCCTTTAAATCTCACTTTTCTCAATCTTCTTTTTACAATGATTTCTATTCTAATTAAATACCTTATTTATCCTTTTTTCTATTGGAGTCCTATCTTCGGACGCCATATTATATGTGACCAATTTATATGTGTTGGGGTCCAAGGGTACTTTTTTTTCTTTTATAAAACGAAATAATATCTTCCACTTAACTTCTCATCAATATATGTATTTACAATATTTACAAATCTAGGAAGGCAATCTTAACGGGAAACATTTGAGGAATACCATCAACAGAAATAATAAACCAAATCATTAATGTTAATACAAACTAATTTAACCTATACTATAAAACATAATACAATAACTGTTAATCAATATTAGAATGCTTACCGCTGAGTTAAGTATTTAAATAAACATAAAGTGTTCTGTCACTACCCTGCTTTATTCTGGAGCAAAGACGGTACGGAAGTAACTTCTTCCTTGATGGGCCACCCCACAGCGCTAGCGGCGGCCAATGCCTTACGAATCTAGGCTTACGAAGAGCTTGACAGCCGAACAAGCCGTTACACGTTGATAATAACATCGCAATTGTATAACAACAAAGCAACTACTCACTAGTAGCTAAAAAAAATCGTGAATCATTAGTTTAAATATTTTATAGTAATTAAACCAGTGTGGGTTCGAAAACTTACTTTGAAAAAAATATTTTTATGATATTCATTCTACCTGTAGCGTAAGTATTTAATTGGTAGTGTGGAAGCATAAAATATTTTGAACTTTTCCCCAAAATATCTCCTGCACGTTTGGTTCTAAGGTAAACTAGACTGAACTAGATTCAATATAATTTGAGCAGAAAATGGGTTCTGTAGCTTTAACGGGGGACTAAAGTAATGACCGTTTTACGAATAATCGGAATTCTCTCAAAAGTTGGCAGGAATTGTGTTTTTTTTTAACCGTTTTTTTTTCTCTTTAAATCCTTAACAACGACGTTTACAGCATACTTCATTATTGAATATTTTAAAAATGAGTTAGTTTGCTATTTACCGAACACAATACAGTTTTATTATGACCTATTGCTAACATTTCTATGCCAACACATTGGTCTATTAGTGTATATAATGTACGATTCTATTTTTTATACTTTTTAAAATGTTAATGTATAAGTTTTAATGCAATTATTATACGTTTTTAACTATGAAAAGTATGCACCTCATTGAAATTTCCGGTTAATCCAACATTTTGGCCGTTCCGCCCTTCCACTAAGTCTCTTAGTGGTCAGATTAATGGAGTTCTACTGTGATTTTATTCTCTTACAGTAATACTGAAGTCCATTATTCCAATTTTTTTCGTTATTTGTGTTACATATTATAATCATTTTTTGTCTGTCTTTAAATCTTTGCTATCTATGCTAAAATGTATTTTTTTAAAGAAAACCTAGATCATATACTTCGACATGAAAAATAAAATCAACAAATAGTATGTGGCCCTCTTCTTGTCGTTTCAACGAACATTAAAGTTTGGTTTACAATATGAATACCGAATTGATCGTAGTTTTTACCAAATCACTCAGCATAAGTTAAATTTTGAAGTGAATCTGTATATGTGAAAAACATATAAAATTGCGAGTAAAGTGTATGTTTGCGAAAATAGTAAATTAATATTTAAGTTTTTATTTACTAGACAATCGTTCCAGACTATTTATAAATTAGAAAAGACTTACTTACATGACAGTAATTAGACCCTTTTGGACATATGGGGTTGAGTTTTAGGGCTTCACTAAACCTTCCAATGCTTCTCGAATCCATTCCTCGCAAACCTTCGTAAAACCGTCAATGCTCCTTATTATGTAAAATAAACTATTTATAATGATGTTAATGTTTCATATGTTGCCGATTTGGCCAATCAAAACAAATGCCTATCCTTTTATTGTAAACTCCATACCCACTCGAATCCACTAGTCTCCCAACTTTCCTCACTCTCAATTCCCGATAATTCTCCGAGGAGTCTGAAAAGAAGATGGCCAAGAAACTTTCTAAAGCAGAAATTTTATTGAAGTGCTATTTGTGAGTAGTTCTTTGTCGCATGTTATTGCAACCATTTTTCCCAAATTTACTTCTGGTATATAATTTATACACTTAAGTAAACATCAACAAATAGTTTTAAATAATGTATTAAAATATAATACGTTTAATGTATTTTTCTGTTGTATATAATGTATACAGTTACGTAAATATTTACAAATAGTTTTTAAAAAAAAAAGAAGTTTTTATAAGCGTTTTTTTTTGTTCATTTATTATTATATATATTAATTTTAACAAAGCAATTTGCTTATCTTACATTTCTTTATATGTCTTAACAAAGACAATTTGTGCCGGGTGTATTCAGAACCATATTACTGAACAGCTAATAATGTGTAAAACAGAACAGAATTATGAAAATAACTAATAAAAAAAAAAAAATCAATTTTTATTTCATTTAAATAAAAAAATATATTTACTACTAAATGACAATTATTACAATGGTTTAATACCAACTGGCGGAATCTATTGTTGGAGCAATCTATTTTATCTTGCCACTTTCGCAGGTCGCTAGCTCTAGCCATACATTTCCTATAAGCCTTTAGTGATTCTCTTTCACCAACTCGCCGATATCGGCCCTCGTAAATAGGCCATAGAAATCCTTCTACACAAAAAGGAGAAACATGAACCATGAAGTTAAAGCAGTTAAAGCATTTTAGCAGAAGATACTGATGAAGATAAGCCTTGATGTGTTAACTCGTAAAGAAAAGTACTGAAATAAAATTATTAGTTGAGCATATTGTGCGAATATTGATTCTTTAAAAAAAAAAAAAAAAATCCTTAGGAAGGACTGACACTGGAAAATAAAAGATATTCTTGAAGTTATATTTCCATAAACTTAGACATTCGCTGCGTTTATTTTTTCATGATTACATAAAAAAAATGTGATTAGTTTATTTACAATACCTTGATTGAAATATTAATCAATCATTTTGATATGACATTCTACTGAATCATCAAACTGAACATCATTGCATAAAATAAAAAAAAACTGATAGAACCTAATATTTTCCATATTTCAGTGCTTCGAATTCATACAAAACAAATTAAAGTAAATTATAAGAAATTTATTTCCGTATGATTTCTTTATTAATATTATAGACAGTCTTTGTTTTAGAAGCAAACGATTTTTATAAAGTAGCGTATTTTCAGGGCCTAAGTTTTTCGATGGGCAAAGTAGAAACTCGGATTCAGCACGTCAAGAAATATAAAAATAAATTTCAAAAATATTTACTTTAACTTTTTGTCTCTATTTTCCCAACTATTTAACAATCAAATTACTACACTATATTTTAGTATTTTTCTAGCACCTAAATAAATGATTTGACAAAAAAGAATAAAGTTTTCACAACGAGAAGCAAAAAATTCCAGTCAAAGTTACTTTTTTTCATTTTCTTTGCTAAAGGTTTCATCCCTTTTTTGGTGTTCATGTCTCCATATTCTTAAATCAGGGGATATGAAACGTACTATGTTTTTTTTTCTTCTAATTTTAGAGTAAAGTGTAGCACTATTAATTAAGTAATTACGAGAACTCATTAGTAATGGAAAACCAGAGCAACACATATAAAACAGATCGGCTACCATTATGGATATCATTTGTGCGTTCATTATTTGTATTATATGCCTTGTTAAATGTCTCTTGTCTTGCTCTGCTATATGAAGACTTTCATGTCTGATAAAAATTTATTTAAATCGTGGGCCTTCTCTTTGGTCATAGTTCTTAAACGTTCAGTTTTGAATTCGTGAACAGTCCGTGTACCCAGCTCTCTTATACTCTTATTCACAAATATTTTGCAATTGAAAACGATGTTTCTTCGGCCTTCCAGGCATTGGCATTTAGGACACATACCACTCTGTGCCAGTGCCATTAAATTTAGATGTTTGTTGGTTTTGCCATCTTGATTCGGTTAAGTTCTACTAATCTTGGGTGGTCGAGAGTTAGCCTTTGAGTTACCGACCATGGGTCAATGCTACTTTTTGCTGTACTTCGTAATGGACCTTACCTTTCAGAGTACTTTCCCAATCATAAAACCTTTTCCATTTTTCGATCGCGTTACATTTGATCTTTCTTATTACGTCTGTTAGTTAAATCTTAATATTTTTTCACAAAATGAATTTCGAGAACTACAGGCTGAAATAGCATATTAGATATGTTTGCAATAGCATAACATTAGTTCAATCAGTGATGTGTTGGTACTCAATTTTAGCAAAAAAAAAAAATGATTGTATTTTCTAGGCTTGCATTAATTCTTGAAAAATATGCCCTATTTAATGCTAAAATTTAATGAACCTTAAAAAATATTTCATATTAAATATCTATATTAAAAAATAGATATTTCACGATTTTCATTTTTTTTTTTCAAGTACTGCTCGCATAATATGTTAATTTATTTAATTAATGTTTTAATAATCCTAATAAGTTTCGCATATTCTGGTTAAAGAATATGGGGATGTAAACACGAAAAATTAAAAAAAGTAATTAGGTAGAATTTTTACTTGCCAATATATATTTACTTCAATGATCGTTTTAGTTAATTGAAATAGTTTAAATTTGTATACATAATTAATTAACTTTTAACTATTAATTAGTTGTCGCTATGGAAAATTGCTAGTTTCCAATTGGAATGCATTAAGAAGATCAAAGCAACTTGGACTGGGCTAATGGCAGAAATGATGCATTCAAATAAAACCACTATTCCTGAATACATTTTCCTAACGACGCAACATTTTTATAACCTTTTTATTTTTTAACAATTTACTGATATTTACAACTGTATATATGCATACAATAAGCGAATTATTACAATGACTTGTCAATAACATGTTAAGACCAATCACTAGGAGCACTTAAATAATAAATAAATCTATATAAGAAGGTCTCTTGGTCATCATCTTTTCAGACACTTCGGAGGATTATCAGGGATA
The DNA here is from genome assembly GCA_003667255.2 of Euschistus heros. Classification (NCBI taxonomy): domain Eukaryota; kingdom Metazoa; phylum Arthropoda; class Insecta; order Hemiptera; family Pentatomidae; genus Euschistus; species Euschistus heros. The sequence continues at coordinate 318,288 of RCWM02000319.1, forward strand.
GAATAAGAAGGAAGTTAAGAGACAATTGGATTAGAATGGTTATGGAGTTTACTAAGAAAGGATAGGTATTTGGTTTGGGCTAAATCAGCAACATATGGAACATTAAGGTTTTTATAACTAAGTTTATTTGTAACAACGTAAGGAAAATTAAGGATTTTTCGAAGGATTTTGGATTGCAAGAATTGGATACGAGATTAATTAGATGGTTTGGTGGAGCCGAGATTAATTATATTTTTTTTTAACTTAAATGGATAATCTATTCTTCTGGCATAACCGTTCCGATAAACATTTCTTTGTCCGCGTTTAACAAAAATTCATTTTTTGTTTAAAAGTTTTAGACACTATACAAAACTACATAGGATCACATTGAAATAAATACTTAAAAATAACAGGTGGAACGATAAAATAATAAATTATTAAACATATACAGTTCATTCTCAAAATAGATTTTTCTTACAATTTAATTTTAAGAGATATTAGTAAAAGTAAACGGAGAGGTATGACTGAAAGCGTTTTACCTCTTAATCGAAAATTCTAGCTCCGTCACTAGGCACTAGTGATCTTTACGTCAAAGTTTCTTTCTCCCAAGTAACTGGACTTTTTATTGTTCAGGAGGTAAAAAGGAATATTTGATAATAGGTGGTAGTACAAAATTGTTTAAAAAAGTTACAATAATTAGATTTCATCAACGAATATTGGATTATTGTGAATGAAAAAATCACTACTTTTAGTTTTTACTTTACTAATTTATACTATAAACGCTCTCACTCAGCCTCCACTGGCTTTTTTACAGCTGTAACGTAGCTGAAAGAGAAAAGCTGGGACCTCTCTGTACCTGGCCGGTTTCTCCATATGTGGAGGGACAAGTCTGGTTGGGGGATCCCTTGGATGAGTGTATATTGTAAATAAAGTATGATTGTATTTTTTAACTTTTAATTTAATTTTAGAAACATTCTATCATAGTCCTTATCCTGCAACCGGGCAAACCTACCAACAATCTATCATCATAGTACGATCAGCCTTCTTCCAGTACTTTCAATTTAAAAAAAAAAAAAAAAAAAAATCTTTCTTATACGCATTCTTCCCATCCTTGAATCCCAAAATATTCCCTCACACCACTTTGGATTTCGCGCTAAGCATTCCACTGTCCTACAAGCCCTTAGAGTTGTACACCATATATCATCTGCACTTGAAATCAAGCTGCAGATATCCCTACTACTCATGATACTTAACTAGCAACATTTACCGATGACACTGCTATCCTTTCATCCCATCCAGATCCCATAATAGCTTCCATTAATCTCCAAACCCATTTATCCCTGATTGAAGATTGGTGTAACAGTTGGAGGATAAAAGTTAACGAATCAAAATGTATTCACGTAACTATTACCATCCGCCCTCCTGTTTATATCAATAATATTTTGCAACCCATATCTGACACAGTACGGTATCTTAGCTTCTACTTAAACAGAAGACTTCCTTGGAACACTCACACTAGACTTAAAAGGAAAGAACATAACAGACGCTTCAGCCAGTTGCACATACTACTAAATAGGGCATTCCAACTCTCCATTGAAAACAAACTTTTTCATATACGAAACCATCATTAAACCTATTTGGACCTATGGACTTGAACTGTGGGGGACCGCAAAACGATCGAATATCAAACGCATTCAGTCCTTCCAAAACTTCATGTACTTCGTACTATTGTAAATACTCTATATTATGTCTCCAACAAAACCCTACATAATGCTGTTATATATATATTTGTCCTTGACCTGATACCTCTTAAATTCTGCAAATTCCATCAAAACCTTTCCAACCATCCGAACACCTCTGGCTCATTCATTACCCAGTTCCACGCCTCCATATAACCCACCTCGCTGATTAAAATGGTAATGGCCCCGAGACTTATTGTAAATATTTATTATTGGAGAATTCTGGTAATAGCCAGCTTCTCGGCTCAAGTCCTGTGCTAGTGTGCCATAGCGCTCTCTCACAGCCTCCACTGGATTCAGCTAGTGACGCGGCTGAGAGAACAGCGCTGGAAACTCTTTGAGCCCAGCTTACCCTCCAATTTGGGAGGCAGGCTTGGATCGGAGTGTGCCTAAAGTTTCTAAATATTTTATATATAGAGTATGAAAGTGTTTTTGATTATTTTATTTTCTTCCTTAAGACGTATTTTTCATTTGTTAGTTTTAAAAATTATTACCTACTTTATATTATCATTTATTATATTCTATTTTATACTTGCACTTTATTGTATTTCTTGTATATTCAAAGGCTGTTTTTTTTTTTTTTTTTTTTTTTTTTCTTACTTTTTTTGTTTTTCTTTATTTTATATCATTGTATAAATTGTATGAATGTGTCTTTGTCATCCATATTACTCATTGCCCTTAAGTGAGGCTGCTTGTAATTATTCAAATAAAAGTTTTAAAAATAAATAAATCATAATAATTAATTTTGTATTATTTTTATTTATATATCTTTTTAATTTATATATTTTATTTATATTGTGTATTTTATATTATTTATAAATAGCTTATTTCATTTCTGTTCTCATTTTTCTTTCTTTTTTTTTCTTTTTTATTTGTTTATTGTACATAATTTGTGAATGTAATCATGAAGACATATATATTATTTATTGTCCACATTTGCAGCAGATTGTAATAATTACTCAATAAAAAAAAAAAAATTATCTATTTCCTTCTCCATACTTTTCAACCAACTTAATAAAGCAGGAGGTTCTCAATTCTTCTGTACTTTTTTTGTATGCTTGTTACGCGATTACTCCGTCAATTATGGATCGATTTTGATGATTCTTTTTTTGATCGATAGCTCATACTTCAGAGATGGTCCCATAAAAATGTTATTGGAATCAACTCAGCGCTTTTACAAAAAAAAAAACAATTAAAAATAAATCACTTTTATATAACCATCCTCTATAAACATATTTCTCTATGGAAACTAAATCTAAAATAATTATATACATATACAGTCAACTCTAGATGTGTCGAATATGCCGAATTCTTCAATGAAGAACCGATATGGATCAAAAGAGTGGAGTTCTATGACTTCCACCTCTATGAATCAAACTAATGGAAGTCATCACCTCTATAATTCAAACTCAAATTCAAAGAATTTCATAAGTAAATTGTGTTCCTGTTTTCTGTCATTGTTTACTTTTTCAGTTGACAGGTTCACCGGTCACTTATTGGATATTCACTCGAGTGGTTTTATAATGTCTTTACAAAAATTTAAAATTCTTTCAATTAAAGTTGAGTTGAGGTCCCACAGAATTGAGGTCCTTTTTGGAGGAGTGTTGGGGGAGGAGAATCGGACTTAAAAAGAATTCAACCGATTTTCGTCAAATTGTATATCGGAGTCACATGCCTATATACAAATACTTTTATAAGACTAAAACATCACTGATTAAATTATCATTTTTTTTTTTTTTTTTTTGGGGGGGGGGGGGGGGTCAGATTTAAAAACAACTAAATCTTAATATTTCTTTTTAAGGCATAACTCCTATTTATTTTTTATTTTCTTCAAAATGTTTAGGAATACATGTTGAAACCCATATGTTGAACCCGCTGCCGTCAAAACCCCGTATGCCTGAAAAGGCAAGGTAGGAAAAAGAAAGAAAAGAAAATGAAAGAAAAAGAAAGGAAAAGAAAAAAAAAGAAAAAAAAAAGTTTCGGAGTACATTACTCCATCTTCAGGATAACTGTGATTTCCCTCACATAGTAACAAGTGCATGTCCATACCGACCCTCAATATGTGGACATGAGCTTCAAATCAGCATTCTGGCACATCCCAATAAATCTCTCCATTCCTATTGGACCATTTGTGTGCAGGTATTTTTCCACTATTTCCCTTTACGACTCAGTTGAGGGTCGGTATGGTCATGCACATAGAGTTTTGCCTTAAAAAGAAATATTAAAAATTAAACATCATTCAATAAAATAGTTGCACAACTGAACTGTTTTTTTGTAAAATTCTTCCAGAATTGATCACAATTTTTTTATTACTTTAATTTTTTATGTATCAGTGTTTGCGCGTGCGCCAACTGTGAAAGTAATAGTTAATATCGCTCTCTGATAATTATCCTTTTTTGTTAGGTTTTTATCAGTTTTCCGTCAAGAAAAGTTTACAATGATAGTTATTAATAGCTGTGGTGAACATTAACAAAATAAAACAGTGAGTACAGCCAATAATTATTGTGATAAGTGCTCTATGGGCAAGTAGTGGAGGGGAGCGGATTAGTGTGAGATAAGATAACACTACGTCCGCAGTGGCCATCTGCCTTCTGTGCGGGGAGGATCTGTACATGCCCTTTAACAGCATACTCTGCGACCTTTTATTTATTCTTTCTAATATTTTTTTTTTTTTTTTTTCTTTCTTTATTTTTCTTTTCCTCTGCTTCTCAATAATATTCGATGAGATATTTCAACATGGTGATGTCGTCTAAAACTAACAACGCTAAAAGAAGTCGTTCTCTTGAAAATGTACGTTCCAGCCCAGCTAAACAGCGTCCGCGTAAATCAGAGATTAAAACTCCTCCCAACTCATCACCAATCAACGAAGCAATGCCTGGGACTTCAACTCAACGAGTAAACGAAGAATCACCCTTCTTTACAGCAAATCGTTTCCAGGTGCTTAGTAACACACCCACTGAAAATATGGAATTGACATCTGACACAGCCTCCTAAACCTCCACCCATTTTCATTCGCAACATAAAAAATTTCGGCTTAATGTGTTGCCAATTAAACAAGATCGTTGGCTTAGGAAAATATTCATGTGTCAGCCGTACAAATGATACAAACATCACGCCAGATTCTTCCGATGCGTACCACCACATTGTCAAATATCTGAAGGACACCAAAGCTGATTTCCATACATATCACCTCAAGGAAAAAAGATCCCTTAGGGTGGTGGTAAGAAATCTTCAGACTACAACGCCAACTGAAACAATTAGAGAAGAATTGATGTTTATGGAATTCAAAGTGCGACAAGTTCTGAATGTACAAAAAGACACTCAGGAGAAAACGGAAAAACCTCATTACCTCTTTTCTTCGTGGATTTAGAACCTACTCCTGGGGTTGAAAAAATCTATGATGTCACCTCTATTTATTATACAAAAGTCAAAATAGAGAAATCATATCCTAAACGAGATATTGTGCAATGCCATAACTGCCAAGCATACGGCCACACAAAACGTTATTGCCACCATGTTCCAAGATGCGTCAGGTGTGGACAAGCTCACAAATCCGAAGAATGTACTAAGTCCCGAGAAGTCCCTGCAGTGCGTACCTTATTTCAACAAGAGCATCCAGCCAACTACAAAGGATGCCAAACATACAAATACCTCCGTAACAAATTCCATAGGACGCAGCCACAGAATGAAGAAGCTCATCAGACAAGAGGAAGACAGCCTTCGAAAATTGCTACCTCATCAGTATCATTTACAGAAATGCTAGGAGGAAGAAGATGTCAGAAAGAAATAGGGGCCATGCCGCAACCTCCTCAACAGCCTTATTCCTATAACCCTTAACCTCAGCAACAACTCCAATCTCAATCCCAAAAAAATATTCAATATACTCCAGCTCCATTAATCCAACCCAATCCACATAACCATCATCAGATCTCCCATATTCCTCCTCCCCCTACTACCTCAGATCTCACATCCTTATTTAATTCCTTCCTTTCAGAGTTGAAAGGTCTCACACCTCTCATTTCACTCCTTACAAATGTTATACCTCATCTAATGCCTCTTCAAAAAATTTCTAATCCTTAAATGCCTTCCACAAAACCCTTATCAATTCTCCTTTGGAATGCGAATGGTATTCGCAACAACACTGACGAACTTACACCCTTGCTACATTACAAAGACATCGATGTAGCTTTAATTACAGAAACCAGACTGACCAGTAAACAACGTTTCAACATTCCACAATACCAAACATACCGAACAGACCACCCTGATGGTAGAGCCCATGCCGCAACTGCTGTCATCATCCACCATTCCCTCTGTCACCATTTATTTCCTTTACCAGCAAATGAATTCCTGCAGCCCACAGCAGTTGTTATCAAAACCTTTTCCTTTGCCGTCACGATTGCAGCGGCCTACTGCCCCCCAAATAAACCCATTTCCACATCCCAGTTCCTGTCATTTCTTAATTCCTTAGGTCATCGCTTTCTCCTTGGTGCTGACTTCAATGCTAAGCACCAGCTATGGGGTTCAAAACTAAGCACTTCAAAGACTAAAGAAAAAATGGAAACTAATTGATGTATTCATCATCATATATTTTAGTTAATATTTACTATTTCAGTTTTAGTTTTTTCTATATTTTTTCTATTACTCTTTCGTCTTTATGTTTTTTGTTTTTTTTTCTCATTTAATGTCACTACTACAAACTATTATTCAGTGGAACTGTAACGGACTTTTGAATAAATATGAAGAACTAAAATTGATAATTAACAAATATCAACCTGTAGCCATATGTATACAAGAAAGTAAACTTTTAGCAAATAAGCAGTTTTAATTAAAAGATTACACAATTTACAGAAACGACTACATAGACGGAAATAGAGCGTGTGGTGGCGTTTTGGTTGCAGTACATAATAGGGTCGTGTCTGAGATATTAACTATCAATACTCCCTTGCAAGCTATTGTTGCCAAACTTTACCTAAATTTCCCGGTATATCTATTAAATTTATATTTACCACCCGATAATTTTGTTGAAACAGATCTCATTAATCTTCTAAATAACCTGCCATCTCCTTATATCGTTACGAGCGACGTTAATGGCCATCACACTTCCTGGGGTTCTTCGGCTAGTTCTACGAGAGGAACTGCTATTAGAAAACTCATTGACAATTCTAATTCTATTCTTCTTAATACAGGACAGCCAACATACTTGAGCCCAGCATATCACTCATTCTCCTGCATAGATCTGACTTGGTGTACTTCTAGCATTTATACTCACCTCAACTGGCAAGTCAGCGAGGATCAATACTCCAGCGATCATTTCCCCTTGATCATTGATTTCACAAATAATAACACTCTGGTTGAAAGATATCCAAGGTGGATTACGGAAAAGTCTGACTGGCCGAAATTCAAAAGCAGTATCCAGCTAGCAGAAACCGATATGTTTGGGGGAAGTAGCAGTGAATTAATAAATGATCACATTACATCATCCATCCTGGCTGCAGCAGAAAGCTCAATCCCACGATCCTCAACCAGTACAAAAGCCAATAGAAACATCCCCTGGTATGATAACGAGTGCAAAATTGCTATTAATAACCGAAGAAAAGCCCTTAAATTATTCCAAAAAGAACCTTCTCAAAAAAATATAATAGAATAAAAAAAAAAAAACGATCAATAGCTCGCAGAATAATTAAAAAAAAAAAAGATTCTTGGAACCTTTTTTTAGAATCAATATCAACAAATACTCCACCGCGGCTATTTTGGAAAAAAAATACGAAGCATATCAGGGAAACAAATAGATTATCAACCAGGTTTATTAATTAATGGAAATTTTACACAAGACTCACACACTTTGGCCGAATATTTCGCAGACTATTATACAAAAATATATTCTCACCAAGCCCACCAGATAGAAGAAAATGAAGTTAATTTGGACTATAGCGACAATAATATTGATAATTCATACAACATGCCGTTTACTATGGAAGAACTAAAAGCCAATTTAAATGAATTGAAACCGACTGCACCAGGAATAGATGACATACATAATGACATGCTTAAAAATCTACCAAAACAGACACTGAATGCTCTCCTAACCCTGTATAACCGTATTTGGTGCACTGGAGAATTTCAAGAGATCTGGAGAAGAGCAGTTATAATTCCCATTTTAAAAAGCAATAAAAATAAACTATTCCCATCAAATTATCGACCCATTTCACTTACAAGTTGTGTATTTAAACTGTTAGAAAAATTGGTTTTCAAGCGTCTCACATGGATAATGGAGACGAACAATTTATTATCAAACGCACAGAGTGGGTTCCGGCGAGGTCGCTCAACAAATGACCATCTTGCAACTATGGAATACGAGATACTGAGTAGCTTCGCAGAGAAGAAGGAATGCATCGGCATTTACTTCGACATTGAAAAAGCATACGACAACTTGAATCCAGCACTCGTCATACAACAGCTGCGAGAATGGGGATTTATGGGTCGTCTTCTCCGTCTGATTGAAAACTTTTTGCAAAATCGAACTTTTCAAGTCAGAAAAGGTAACAAATTTTCTTCAATCAGAAATATGAACAAGGGTATTCCACAGGGAAGCGTCCTAAGCTGTGTTCTTTTTTCAATAGCCATAAACAAAGTTACGACTATTATACCCAAATCGATTAAAACGTTTCTGTTTGTTGATGATTTGGCATTGCTTCTATCGTTTAGAGACCGGGAAAGGATGCAAAGAATATTGCAAAACTGCCTAAGAAACTTAGAAATTTGGTCTACACAATCAGGTCTGACATTCTCAACTGAAAAAACGAATTGTATAATGTTTTCAAAACGCAGAACACCAACCCCTCCACCATTACTAACTTACAGAGGCATCAACTTAAACTTTGTACCAAATACTAAACTTTTAGGCCTAGTTTTTGACTCTAAACTGAGCTGGAAAGAACATATCAAGTTGTTAAAGGCAGAATCATTCAAGAGACTAAATGTTCTTAAAGTTCTTGCTGGCTGCTCTTGGGGTGCTGACAGGGCAAGCATGATTAAAGTTTACACGTGCCTGATAAGATCCAAACTAGACTATGGAAGTTTTATTTACTCCTTAGCGAAGCTCCGCAGCTTTCAGCAATTGACTCGGTTCACCATGCTGGTCTACGACTCGCAACAGGTGCATTCAGGACTAGTCCCGTATGTAGCATTTGTGTTAAAGCTGGGCAAGCACCATTAGCTGTTCGTAGACACCAGCTTGCCTGCGGTTATATTGGTAGGCTAAAATTTAATAACCGAAATCCAGCTTGGATACCCGTGTTCCAACCTAAGTGCAGAAGATTTCTGGAAAACCAACGATTGCCTGCGCCATTGGGAATCAGAGCCGGCAGATATATAAAAGAAGTACAACACCTCGAACCTACAACCGATGATTTGAAATATCCACCATGAACTCTAAAAATTCCGACAATAGATTCAACTCTCAAAAAATATTCGAAAAATAGTACCTCAGATATAATATACTTAACGGAATTTAACAAAATTAAAGATAAATACAAAAACTTTAAATTCATATTTACAGATGGCTCAAAATCAAACAACAATGTTGGGTGTTCCGTTGTTTTGGACACTACGATTTTGAAATACAAACTTCCACCAATCACCAGTAACTTTACAGCGGAATGCTGGGCGGTTACAGCAGCATTACATTATGCTATGCACCTGGAAGAAAAAAATCTTGCCATATTTACTGATTCCCTTTCTGCTATAATATCGTTTCTTAGCCTATATACCAAGGATCCAGTCATAAGAAAGGCACAGGCATATGCCTCAATGTTAAAAGATGCTCAAAAGAACTTGGTACTTATCTGGATACCATCCCATGTGGGGATAAAAGGGAATGAAGCCGCGGACGAAGCAGCCAAGCAAGCAGCCATTTCCTCGCTAGACGTCAAAACAATCTATACCCCTTCGGACATTTGCAATTTTTTAAAGTATTTAGCCAGGAATACTTGGATAGAATTATGGCATGAAACCCAGGCAGATAATAAATTAAAAATAGTTAAAAGTGACATCAAACAATGGTATACATCAAATCGGAGAAACAGAAGAGAAGAAGTGGTGATCACAAGATTAAGGATTGGCCATACCGCCTTACGCATAGCTACCTTATAAGTAGAGAAGGCTTACCGAAATGTTTATACTGCCAATGTCAACTAACGATCAGACATATTCTCGAGGAATGCCCGCTGTACGAAACTTTTTTTGAGCTGGAACGGCTGGAAAGAAGACTCTCGGTACTGCTTGGAGATGACAAATACAATATTGACAAAATAATCACATTTTTGAAACTTTTTTTTTTTTTAAATCAATCATTTATTGAGGAATTATTACAATCTGCCACAAATGTGGGCAATAAGTAATATTGATGACTTCATGATTAGATTCATACAATATGAACAATAAGAGAAGAAAGAAAAAAAAAGAAAAATATAAAAATATAAAATGAAAAAAAAAAAAAAAAAAAAAAAAAAAAAAAATAAATAAATAAATAAAAAAAAAAAAAAATAAAAAATAAAATTAAATAGAACAATAAAGAGCTATGCTGATATATATAAACAATATGCAATATAGAATAAACATACATGTGAAATATATGAATAAAAAAAAAAAAAAAAAAAAAAAAAAAAAAAAAAAAAAAAAAATTTACACATAAGACAAAATAATAATAATAAAATAAAATGAAAATAAATTGAATAAAAGTAAAAATAAAAATAAAGCTAAATTAAATTAAAAGTTAAAACTACATTCATACTTTATTTACAAGACAAACTCATCCTAGGGATCTCCCAACCGACCCTGCCTCTCCACTCATGGAAGGACAGGCCCGGCGCAGAGAGGTCCCAGCTCTTCTCTCTCAGCTGCGTCACTGGAGGCTGAGTGAGAGCGCAATATACAGTCACTCAGGACATGAGTGGAGAAGCTGGCCAGTGCCAGAACTCCAATATATATACATATTTACAATAGATCTCGGGGCCATTGCCGTTTTAATCTTCGAGGGGGGTTATCAGGATGTGTTGAGCTGGATAGTGATTGAGCCAGAGGGTTAGGATGGAAAGAAAGGTTGCGATGGAATTTTAAAAATTTAAGAGGTATGAGGTCCAGGACGTATGGTATGTTGAGATCATTGTGGAGGGTTTTATTGGATACATAGTAAGGAGCATTTACTATGGTTCGGAGGACTTTGGATTGGAAGGATTGAATGCGTTTGATATTCGACTTTTTAGCTGTGCCCCACACTTCAAGTCCATAAGTCCAAATAGGTTTAATAATGGTTTTGTATATGAGAAGTTTGTTTTCAACGGAAAGATGAGATGTCCGGTTTAATAGTCTGTACAGTTGGCTAAAGCGTCTGTTGAGTTCTTGCCTTTTGAGTCGGGTATGAGGGTTCCACGTAAGTCTTTTGTCTAAGTAGAAGCCAAGATACCGAACTGTGTCAGCTTTAGGTAGTGGGATACCATTGAAATTGATAGGAGGACAGGATTTTCGGCGGAGGGTAAAGGTTACGTTGGTGCATTTAGTTTCATTAACTTTGATCCGCCAATTATCGCACCAGTCTTGAATCAAGGATAAGTGGTTTTGGAGATTATAGGAAGCTATTAAAGGATCTGAATGGGATGAAAGGATAGCAGTGTCATCAGCAAATGTTGCAAGGAAAGTTTCAGGAGTTGTAGGGATATCTGCAGCATAGAGGATATATAGAACTGGACCAAGAACGCTACCTTGTGGAACACCTGCCCCTATTTGGTAGCAGTTAGAGTATTCCATTCCGCAGCGAACTCGAAGGGAACGGTTAGAGAGGTAGGATCGAAGAACTAGGAATAGTGATTGCGGTAGCTGGGCTTTGAGCTTGAAGAGCAAACCGTCATGCCATACCCGGTCAAAAGCTTGCGCTATGTCCAGAAATGCGCCGGAGCAATACTGCTTGCTTTCAAGAGCTGAAGATATATGGTCAACAACTCTCAGGCCTTGTTGGATAGTGGAATGGCTAGAGCGCAATCCAAACTGGTGTGAAGGAATTTTTTGCGATTCAAGGATGGGTAGGATTCGTTTAAGAAGGAGCTTTTCAAATATTTTTGAAAGGATTGGGAGAAGGCTAATTGGTCTATATGATGAAGGGTTGTTAGGAGGTTTGCCCGGTTTCAGGAAAAGAATATTAATGGAGTGCTTCCATAGCAAAGGGAAAAGGGTTGTCCGGAGAATGCAATTGTATAGGTAGGTGAGAAATATGATTCCTTTGTGAGGAAGTTGCCTGAGGATCTGTGAACTAAGGAGATCATATCCAGGGGATTTTCGGGATTTCAATTTTTTTAAAAGGAATTTTACCTCAGAGGGGTTTATTGCTTTAGGAGGCAAGGAGAGAGGTATCGGTGAATCTAGAAATTCATGAACCATTCTTGTGTGGTTGGGATTAGATTCAGGATGGGGAAGAAATATTCAGGTGCTGGGCGAATTCTTCGGATCTGTTTTCATCAGAAGCCACCCATGAACCATCTTCGCGTCGGAGGGGATGGGAGGTAGGTTGATATTTAAGGATTTTTTTAGTGGTAGTCCAGAGGGAGTTATCTGAAGAGGAGAGTGAAGAAAGATGGGAATTATAGGATTTTGATCTGAAGTTAGCCATATTTTTTTAAAGGAGTTTGGTAAGGTAATTATAGGATTTCCGATCATCTGGATGCCTGGTTCTTTGCCAAATGGCTCTAGCATGGCGTTTAGATTGAATAAGGCCCAGTAGATCTTGAGGTAAAGGATTTTCTTTTCGAACTTTGGGAAGGAAACGAGGTGAGGATGCAGCCCAGGCTGCTTGCTGTATTATGTTTGGGAAGGAATTGGTAGCATTGTCAAGGTCTTTGGGGTTTTTTAGGGATACGCTGAGGTCTATAGAGTCGGATATAAATTGTCGGAAGAGGTTCCAGTCTACAGGCCCTCTTATAAATGATGGGGAAGGAGGTTTTGGGATTGGAGAGACAGAAAGGGTTAGAATTAAAGGACTATGATCTGAGGAAAGGTCATCCAGGCATTCTATGGAGTGATGGAGAGGTCCTAATCCTGAATGGATGAAGAAATCAAGAAGGTCTGGGTTTCGGTTTGGATCCGTGGGCCAAGAGGTAGGAGTGCCGGGAGAAATAAAATTGGATCTTCGGGAATTAAGTGCTGACTGTAATGCTCGCCCACGGGAGTTGGTGGTTCTTGAACCCCATAGCTGGTGCTTAGCATTGAAGTCAGCACCAAGGAGAAAGCGATGACCTAAGGAATTAAGAAATGACAGGAACTGGGATGTGGAAATGGGTTTATTTGGGGGGCAGTAGGCCGCTGCAATCGTGACGGCAAAGGAAAAGGTTTTGATAACAACTGCTGTGGGCTGCAGGAATTCATTTGCTGGTAAAGGAAATAAATGGTGACAGAGGGAATGGTGGATGATGACAGCAGTTGCGGCATGGGCTCTACCATCAGGGTGGTCTGTTCGGTATGTTTGGTATTGTGGAATGTTGAAACGTTGTTTACTGGTCAGTCTGGTTTCTGTAATTAAAGCTACATCGATGTCTTTGTAATGTAGCAAGGGTGTAAGTTCGTCAGTGTTGTTGCGAATACCATTCGCATTCCAAAGGAGAATTGATAAGGGTTTTGTGGAAGGCATTTAAGGATTAGAAATTTTTTGAAGAGGCATTAGATGAGGTATAACATTTGTAAGGAGTGAAATGAGAGGTGTGAGACCTTTCAACTCTGAAAGGAAGGAATTAAATAAGGATGTGAGATCTGAGGTAGTAGGGGGAGGAGGAATATGGGAGATCTGATGATGGTTATGTGGATTGGGTTGGATTAATGGAGCTGGAGTATATTGAATATTTTTTTGGGATTGAGATTGGAGTTGTTGCTGAGGTTAAGGGTTATAGGAATAAGGCTGTTGAGGAGGTTGCGGCATGGCCCCTATTTCTTTCTGACATCTTCTTCCTCCTAGCATTTCTGTAAATGATACTGATGAGGTAGCAATTTTCGAAGGCTGCCTTCCTCTTGTCTGATGAGCTTCTTCATTCTGTGGCTGCGTCCTATGGAATTTGTTACGGAGGTATTTGTATGTTTGGCATCCTTTGTAGTTGGCTGGATGCTCTTGTTGAAATAAGGTACGCACTGCAGGGACTTCTCGGGACTTAGTACATTCTTCGGATTTGTGAGCTTGTCCACACCTGACGCATCTTGGAACATGGTGGCAATAACGTTTTGTGTGGCCGTATGCTTGGCAGTTATGGCATTGCACAATATCTCGTTTAGGATATGATTTCTCTATTTTGACTTTTGTATAATAAATAGAGGTGACATCATAGATTTTTTCAACCCCAGGAGTAGGTTCTAAATCCACGAAGAAAAGTGGTAATGAGGTTTTTCCGTTTTCTCCTGAGTGTCTTTTTGTACATTCAGAACTTGTCACACTTTGAATTCCATAAACATCAATTCTTCTCTAATTGTTTCTGTTGGCGTTGTAGTCTGAAGATTTCTTACCACCACCCTAAGGGATCTTTTTTCCTTGAGGTGATATGTATGGAAATCAGCTTTGGTGTCCTTCAGATATTTGACAATGTGGTGGTACGCATCGGAAGAATCTGGCGTGATGTTTGTATCATTTGTACGGCTGACACATGAATATTTTCCTAAGCCAACGATCTTGTTTAATTGGCAACACATTAAGCCGAAATTTTTTATGTTGCGAATGAAAATGGGTGGAGGTTTAGGAGGCTGTGTCAGATGTCGATTCCATATTTTCAGTGGGTGTGTTACTAAGCACCTGGAAACGATTTGCTGTAAAGAAGGGTGATTTTTCGTTTACTCGTTGAGTTGAAGTCCCAGGCATTGCTTCGTTGATTGGTGATGAGTTGGGAGGAGTTTTAATCTCTGATTTACGCGGACGCTGTTTAGCTGGGCTGGAACGTACAGTTTCAAGAGAACGACTTCTTTTAGCGTTGTTAGTTTTAGACGACATCACCATGTTGAAATATCTCATCGAATATCATTGAGAAGCAGAGGAAAAGAAAAATAAAGAAAGAAAAAAAAAAAAAGAATATTAGAAAGAATAAATAAAAGGTCGCAGAGTATGCTGTTAAAGGGCATGTACAGATCCTCCCCGCACAGAAGGCAGATGGCCACTGCGGACGTAGTGTTATCTTATCTCACACTAATCCGCTCCCCTCCACTACTTGCCCATAGAGCACTTATCACAATAATTATTGGCTGTACTCACTGTTTTATTTTGTTAATGTTCACCACAGCTATTAATAACTATCATTGTAAACTTTTCTTGACGGAAAACTGATAAAAACCTAACAAAAAAGGATAATTATCAGAGAGCGATATTAACTATTACTTTCACAGTTGGCGCACGCGCAAACACTGATACATAAAAAATTAAAGTAATAAAAAAATTGTGATCAATTCTGGAAGAATTTTACAAAAAAACAGTTCAGTTGTGCAACTATTTTATTGAATGATGTTTAATTTTTAATATTTCTTTTTAAGGCAAAACACTATGTGCATGACTCAACTGAGTCGTATAGGGAAATAGTGGAAAAATACCTGCACACAAATGGTCCAATAGGAATGGAGAGATTTATTGGGATGTGACAGAATGCTGATTTGAAGCTCATGTCCACATATTGAGGGTCGGTATGGACATGCACTTGTTACTATGTGAGGGAAATCACAGTTATCCTGAAGATGGAGTAATGTACTCCGAAACTTTTTTTTTTCTTTTTTTTTTCCTTTCTTTTTCTTTCATTTTCTTTTCTTTCTTTTTCCTACCTTGCCTTTTCAGGCATACGGGGTTTTGACGGCAGCGGGTTCAACATATGGGTTTCAACATGTATTCCTAAACATTTTGAAGAAAAAAAAAAATAAATAGGAGTTATGCCTTAAAAAGAAATATTAAGATTTAGTTGTTTTTAAATCTGACCCCCCCCCCCCCAAAAAAAAAAAAAATGATAATTTAATCAGTGATGTTTTAGTCTTATAAAAGTATTTGTATATAGGCATGTGACTCCGATATACAATTTGACGAAAATCGGTTGAATTCTTTTTAAGTCCGATTCTCCTCCCCCAACACTCCTCCAAAAAGGACCTCAATTCTGTGGGACCTCAACTCAACTTTAATTGAAAGAATTTTAAATTTTTGTAAAGACATTATAAAACCACTCGAGTGAATATCCAATAAGTGACCGGTGAACCTGTCAACTGAAAAAGTAAACAATGACAGAAAACAGGAACACAATTTACTTATGAAATTCTTTGAATTTGAGTTTGAATTATAGAGGTGATGACTTCCATTAGTTTGATTCATAGAGGTGGAAGTCATAGAACTCCACTCTTTTGATCCATATCGGTTCTTCATTGAAGAATTCGGCATATTCGACACATCGAGAGTTGACTGTATATGTATATAATTATTTTAGATTTAGTTTCCATAGAGAAATATGTTTATAGAGGATGGTTATATAACAGTGATTTATTTTTAATTGTTTTTTTTTTTTGTAAAAGCGCTGAGTTGATTCCAATAACATTTTTATGGGACCATCTCTGAAGTATGAGCTATCGATCAAAAAAAGAATCATCAAAATCGATCCATAATTGACGGAGTAATCGCGTAACAAGCATACAAAAAAAGTACAGAAGAATTGACGAGGTAGATTTATTTCTAGAATTTCCCCAGGTTTAGTTGCCCTATACCACTGGTGATTAATCATTTCAGAATTTCCTTTCTTGAGTGCTCTTTTTATCTTTAATTTATAGTAGTCAAAATTTATATCATCATTTGGTAGTGCAGCTGCTTTCGCTAAAGTATCTGCTGTCTCATTCCCCATCAGCCCTACATGAGATGGGATCCATTGGAAGAAAATTTTTGAATCTTCATGTAACTCATTTATGTTCATAGCGATATTTTTCAATATTTTGTTGCAGCTGGTGTAGCAATTTTTTAGCTTGTGTAGAGCAGATGCAGAGTCTGCAAAAAATATTAGCCTATATGGTGTTGTTTTGTCCAGATTTTTTAGTGCTAAATTAATTGCAGAGAGTTCTGCATTTATAACAGAGCATCCTAATTGATTTGTACATCTTAATTTTATGTCAATATCTTCTCCCTGTATCAAGGCTCCGCTACCCGAGTTACCTTCATCATCTTTTGAGCCATCCGTATAAATTTTTATGTATTCTGGTCCATATTGATTTATTCTTTGAAGTGCTAGTGATTTTAAATATGCAGGGTGTTCATTTTGTTTACAGATATTGGCTCCTATGTCAAAGTTAACTTCGATTTCCTTTCTCTTACAATTTGGTTGGAAATGCTGGATTCTTTGAAAGTTTATTCGGACATTTTTTGGGGATAGTACAAATCTCCTGGATGGTATGCATTGTGGATTTTTTCTTGATTCGGTTTTTTGGTATCCAGTTCTTAAGTAGTTTACTTGTTCTGTGTTTTTTAAGATTAATTCTTCTCTCTATGAATGTCATGAGGCTCTCCTTCCATCTTGTATTGAGTGGTTCTAGTCCAGCTTCATATTCTGCTATTCTTCCTGGAGTCGTATTTCGTAAACCACAAATGATTCTAGCAGCACTATGTTGTATTTTTATTAATTTTTCCAAATTTGTATTGTAAATATGCATCCAGATTGGTGAGGCATATTCCAAAAGGGGTCTGATTATTGTAGTATATGTTGTCTTCAACGTCTTTGCATCAGCACCCCAATCTTTCCCTGATATACTCTTAAGTATATTCAATCTTGTTTTTGTCCTTTTTTTTTACATTGTTTATATGTTGGTGAAATGATAGTGATGGGTCAAGGGTAACCCCAAGATATTTTGGGTTTTCATTGAATTTCAGCATTTGTCCATTTAATATTATTTCTGGTCTGTAGGATCTTAAATGATTGTTTATAGTAAAAACACATACTTCAGATTTTTGTGTGTTAATCTTAATTTTATGTTCTTTTGCATATTGTGTTAGTCTCTCAAGCGTCTTATTTAGATGATGTTCAGCCTGTTCTAGTGTGGGATTGGACGTGAACAATACAAGGTCATCAGCGAATAGAGATATTTTAGTATGATTGTTTATGACCTCATTTAGGCCTTCTAAGTATATTGAAAATAGTATTGGACTTATTATGCTTCCTTGTGGTAGACCTTGTGGGATTTTTACTTTCATTGAGAGTGTGTTGTTGTATCTGACCCTAATTGTTCTGTTTCTAAGAAAATCATATATCCAATTTAAGATTTTTCCATTTATACCAATTTTATGTAATTTTGTTATAAGTTTCTGTCTCCAAACCTTGTCAAATGCGTTACTAAAATCTACAAATGCAGCAATTGTTGAGTTAGTTGGTTTCATTTGAAAGTTGTCGTGAACATTTTGAGTTAGATATAAGAGTTGATCTATTGTAGAATAGTTTTTCCTGAACGCAGCTTGGTAGTTAGGAATAATATTTCGTTTGTTAAGGAAATAATAAAGTCTTTGTAGGATCATTCTTTCCATTAGTTTTCCAAGGAGGGATGTGAGTGAGATCGGTCGATAGCTTCCAGGCCGATCTTGTGGTTTGTTTGGTTTTAAAATTGGGATAATAGTGGCTGTTTTCCATTCCTCTGGTAATTTTCCTTTTATCCAGCTAATATTGATTATATGGAGTAACCAGTCTAAAGCTAGCGATGGTAGATTCTTGATCATTATTCCATGGATATTGTCCGGGCCACATGATTTGTTTTTATCAAGCCTGTTTATAGCATCATTTAGTTCTGGATATGTAAATGAATCATTGAAGATGGTATCATATTCTGAGGCCTTGATAGCATTTTTACATTGGTGAGATTTCTTTGAAACTTTTCTATCAGTCTTAGGATTCATTTTTAATGTATTAATCTCTTGGTAGTGTCTCGCTAGTAAATTGGCTATGTCTAGGTCATCTGTTATATCATTGCCATTTTGGTCCTTAAACGCATTGGTCTCTTTTTCATTGATGTGCTGTGTGGTTTGGCTTTTAGTAAATTTCCATAATTTAGTATCAGATATGTTTGGATCAAGTTCTTCGCAGAAGGTTTTCCATTTTTCTCTTTTTAATATCCTATATTGGAGTTTAATTTCCGCGTTTATTTTATTACATTCTATTCTGAGTTGTGGGTTATTGTTTTCCTTAATGGCTTTTATATAGTTTATTTCTCTGTTGAATTTTATGTTTAAGTTCCTCTTGAATTCTTGCACAGTGTGGTATGACTTGTTTTATGTATCCTTTGGGTATACTTTTCTTGGCAGCTGCAATTATAGCATTTTTAAATGTGGAAAAGTCCAAATTTGGATCATTTAGTTTGTTTTTATTCTCTAATATGTTTTTTAATTCTTCTTTGTATAAATTCCAATTTGCTTTCTTAAAATTCCAATGGTATTTCTTATGTTTGAGCTTTCTTTGGCCTTTAGGATTGACTTCAATTGAAATGGGCCAATGATCACTTCCTATTGGATCTAGGACTTTCCAGGTAACTTTGTTGTGTAGGTCTGGAGAGACAGCAGTAATATCTAAAACATCTTGTGTACCGTATGAGTGGGATAGGTAAGTAGGCTCTCCAGTATTAATTGGAATCATACTTGTATCATCAAAGAAATCACTTAGTGTTTCTCCTTTTTTGTCCGTTTCAGTAGATCCCCATATCTGATTTTTTAGTGATGTTTTAGTCTTATAAAAGTATTTGTATATAGGCATGTGACTCCGATATACAATTTGACGAAAATCGGTTGAATTCTTTTTAAGTCCGATTCTCCTCCCCCAACACTCCTCCAAAAAGGACCTCAATTCTGTGGGACCTCAACTCAACTTTAATTGAAAGAATTTTAAATTTTTGTAAAGACATTATAAAACCACTCGAGTGAATATCCAATAAGTGACCGGTGAACCTGTCAACTGAAAAAGTAAACAATGACAGAAAACAGGAACACAATTTACTTATGAAATTCTTTGAATTTGAGTTTGAATTATAGAGGTGATGACTTCCATTAGTTTGATTCATAGAGGTGGAAGTCATAGAACTCCACTCTTTTGATCCATATCGGTTCTTCATTGAAGAATTCGGCATATTCGACACATCGAGAGTTGACTGTATATGTATATATTATTTTAGATTTAGTTTCCATAGAGAAATATGTTTATAGAGGATGGTTATATAACAGTGATTTATTTTTAATTGTTTTTTTTTGTAAAAGCGCTGAGTTGATTCCAATAACATTTTTATGGGACCATCTCTGAAGTATGAGCTATCGATCAAAAAAAGAATCATCAAAATCGATCCATAATTGACGGAGTAATCGCGTAACAAGCATACAAAAAAAGTACAGAAGAATTGAGAACCTCCTGCTTTATTAAGTTGGTTGAAAAGTATGGAGAAGGAAATAGATAATTTTTTTTTTTTTATTGAGTAATTATTACAATCTGCTGCAAATGTGGGCAATAAATAATATATATGTCTTCATGATTACATTCACAAATTATGTACAATAAACAAATAAAAAGAAAAAAAAAAAAAGAAAGAAAAATGAGAACAGAAATGAAATAAGCTATTTATAAATAATATAAAATACACAATATAAATAAAATATATAAATTAAAAAGATATATAAATAAAAATAATACAAAATTAATTATTATGATTTATTTATTTTTAAAACTTTTATTTGAATAATTACAAGCAGCCTCACTTAAGGGCAATGAGTAATATGGATGACAAAGACACATTCATACAATTTATACAATGATATAAAATAAAGAAAAACAAAAAAAGTAAGAAAAAAACAACAAAAAAAAACAGCCTTTGAATATACAAGAAATACAATAAAGTGCAAGTATAAAATAGAATATAATAAATGATAATATAAAGTAGGTAATAATTTTTAAAACTAACAAATGAAAAATACGTCTTAAGGAAGAAAATAAAATAATCAAAAATACTTTCATACTCTATATATAAAATATTTAGAAACTTTAGGCACACTCCGATCCAAGCCTGCCTCCCAAATTGGAGGGTAAGCTGGGCTCAAAGAGTTTCCAGCGCTGTTCTCTCAGCCGCGTCACTAGCTGAATCCAGTGGAGGCTGTGAGAGAGCGCTATGGCACACTAGCACAGGACTTGAGCCGAGAAGCTGGCTATTACCAGAATTCTCCAATAATAAATATTTACAATAAGTCTCGGGGCCATTACCATTTTAATCAGCGAGGTGGGTTATATGGAGGCGTGGAACTGGGTAATGAATGAGCCAGAGGTGTTCGGATGGTTGGAAAGGTTTTGATGGAATTTGCAGAATTTAAGAGGTATCAGGTCAAGGACAAATATATATTAACAGCATTATGTAGGGTTTTGTTGGAGACATAATATAGAGTATTTACAATAGTACGAAGTACATGAAGTTTTGGAAGGACTGAATGCGTTTGATATTCGATCGTTTTGCGGTCCCCCACAGTTCAAGTCCATAGGTCCAAATAGGTTTAATGATGGTTTCGTATATGAAAAGTTTGTTTTCAATGGAGAGTTGGAATGCCCTATTCAGTAGTATGTGCAACTGGCTGAAGCGTCTGTTATGTTCTTTCCTTTTAAGTCTAGTGTGAGTGTTCCAAGGAAGTCTTCTGTTTAAGTAGAAGCTAAGATACCGTACTGTGTCAGATATGGGTTGCAAAATATTATTGATATAAACAGGAGGGCGGATGGTAATAGTTACGTGAATACATTTTGATTCGTTAACTTTTATCCTCCAACTGTTACACCAATCTTCAATCAGGGATAAATGGGTTTGGAGATTAATGGAAGCTATTATGGGATCTGGATGGGATGAAAGGATAGCAGTGTCATCGGTAAATGTTGCTAGTTAAGTATCATGAGTAGTAGGGATATCTGCAGCTTGATTTCAAGTGCAGATGATATATGGTGTACAACTCTAAGGGCTTGTAGGACAGTGGGATGCTTAGCGCGAAATCCAAAGTGGTGTGAGGGAATATTTTGGGATTCAAGGATGGGAAGAATGCGTATAAGAAAGATTTTTTTTTTTTTTTTTTTTAAATTGAAAGTACTGGAAGAAGGCTGATCGTACTATGATGATAGATTGTTGGTAGGTTTGCCCGGTTGCAGGATAAGGACTATGATAGAATGTTTCTAAAATTAAATTAAAAGTTAAAAAATACAATCATACTTTATTTACAATATACACTCATCCAAGGGATCCCCCAACCAGACTTGTCCCTCCACATATGGAGAAACCGGCCAGGTACAGAGAGGTCCCAGCTTTTCTCTTTCAGCTACGTTACAGCTGTAAAAAAGCCAGTGGAGGCTGAGTGAGAGCGTTATAGTATAAATTAGTAAAGTAAAAACTAAAAGTAGTGATTTTTTCATTCACAATAATCCAATATTCGTTGATGAAATCTAATTATTGTAACTTTTTTAAACAATTTTGTACTACCACCTATTATCAAATATTCCTTTTTACCTCCTGAACAATAAAAAGTCCAGTTACTTGGGAGAAAGAAACTTTGACGTAAAGATCACTAGTGCCTAGTGACGGAGCTAGAATTTTCGATTAAGAGGTAAAACGCTTTCAGTCATACCTCTCCGTTTACTTTTACTAATATCTCTTAAAATTAAATTGTAAGAAAAATCTATTTTGAGAATGAACTGTATATGTTTAATAATTTATTATTTTATCGTTCCACCTGTTATTTTTAAGTATTTATTTCAATGTGATCCTATGTAGTTTTGTATAGTGTCTAAAACTTTTAAACAAAAAATGAATTTTTGTTAAACGCGGACAAAGAAATGTTTATCGGAACGGTTATGCCAGAAGAATAGATTATCCATTTAAGTTAAAAAAAAAATATAATTAATCTCGGCTCCACCAAACCATCTAATTAATCTCGTATCCAATTCTTGCAATCCAAAATCCTTCGAAAAATCCTTAATTTTCCTTACGTTGTTACAAATAAACTTAGTTATAAAAACCTTAATGTTCCATATGTTGCTGATTTAGCCCAAACCAAATACCTATCCTTTCTTAGTAAACTCCATAACCATTCTAATCCAATTGTCTCTTAACTTCCTTCTTATTCTATCCCTGATAATCCTCCGAAGTGTCTGAAAAGATGATGACCAAGAGACCTTCTTATATAGATTTATTTATTATTTAAGTGCTCCTAGTGATTGGTCTTAACATGTTATTGACAAGTCATTGTAATAATTCGCTTATTGTATGCATATATACAGTTGTAAATATCAGTAAATTGTTAAAAAATAAAAAGGTTATAAAAATGTTGCGTCGTTAGGAAAATGTATTCAGGAATAGTGGTTTTATTTGAATGCATCATTTCTGCCATCAGCCCAGTCCAAGTTGCTTTGATCTTCTTAATGCATTCCAATTGGAAACTAGCAATTTTCCATAGCGACAACTAATTAATAGTTAAAAGTTAATTAATTATGTATACAAATTTAAACTATTTCAATTAACTAAAACGATCATTGAAGTAAATATATATTGGCCAGTAAAAATTCTACCTAATTACTTTTTTTTAATTTTTCGTGTTTACATCCCCATATTCTTTAACCAGAATATGCGAAACTTATTAGGATTATTAAAACATTAATTAAATAAATTAACATATTATGCGAGCAGTACTTGAAAAAAAAAAATGAAAATCGTGAAATATCTATTTTTTAATATAGATATTTAATATGAAATATTTTTTAAGGTTCATTAAATTTTAGCATTAAATAGGGCATATTTTTCAAGAATTAATGCAAGCCTAGAAAATACAATCATTTTTTTTTTTGCTAAAATTGAGTACCAACACATCACTGATTGAACTAATGTTATGCTATTGCATAACATATCTAATATGCTATTTCAGCCTGTAGTTCTCGAAATTCATTTTGTGAAAAAATATTAAGATTTAACTAACAGACGTAATAAGAAAGATCAAATGTAACGCGATCGAAAAATGGAAAAGGTTTTATGATTGGGAAAGTACTCTGAAAGGTAAGGTCCATTACGAAGTACAGCAAAAAGTAGCATTGACCCATGGTCGGTAACTCAAAGGCTAACTCTCGACCACCCAAGATTAGTAGAACTTAACCGAATCAAGATGGCAAAACCAACAAACATCTAAATTTAATGGCACTGGCACAGAGTGGTATGTGTCCTAAATGCCAATGCCTGGAAGGCCGAAGAAACATCGTTTTCAATTGCAAAATATTTGTGAATAAGAGTATAAGAGAGCTGGGTACACGGACTGTTCACGAATTCAAAACTGAACGTTTAAGAACTATGACCAAAGAGAAGGCCCACGATTTAAATAAATTTTTATCAGACATGAAAGTCTTCATATAGCAGAGCAAGACAAGAGACATTTAACAAGGCATATAATACAAATAATGAACGCACAAATGATATCCATAATGGTAGCCGATCTGTTTTATATGTGTTGCTCTGGTTTTCCATTACTAATGAGTTCTCGTAATTACTTAATTAATAGTGCTACACTTTACTCTAAAATTAGAAGAAAAAAAAAACATAGTACGTTTCATATCCCCTGATTTAAGAATATGGAGACATGAACACCAAAAAAGGGATGAAACCTTTAGCAAAGAAAATGAAAAAAAAAGTAACTTTGACTGGAATTTTTTGCTTCTCGTTGTGAAAACTTTATTCTTTTTTGTCAAATCATTTATTTAGGTGCTAGAAAAATACTAAAATATAGTGTAGTAATTTGATTGTTAAATAGTTGGGAAAATAGAGACAAAAAGTTAAAGTAAATATTTTTGAAATTTATTTTTATATTTCTTGACGTGCTGAATCCGAGTTTCTACTTTGCCCATCGAAAAACTTAAGCCCTGAAAATACGCTACTTTATAAAAATCGTTTGCTTCTAAAACAAAGACTGTCTATAATATTAATAAAGAAATCATACGGAAATAAATTTCTTATAATTTACTTTAATTTGTTTTGTATGAATTCGAAGCACTGAAATATGGAAAATATTAGGTTCTATCAGTTTTTTTTTATTTTATGCAATGATGTTCAGTTTGATGATTCAGTAGAATGTCATATCAAAATGATTGATTAATATTTCAATCAAGGTATTGTAAATAAACTAATCACATTTTTTTTATGTAATCATGAAAAAATAAACGCAGCGAATGTCTAAGTTTATGGAAATATAACTTCAAGAATATCTTTTATTTTCCAGTGTCAGTCCTTCCTAAGGATTTTTTTTTTTTTAAAGAATCAATATTCGCACAATATGCTCAACTAATAATTTTATTTCAGTACTTTTCTTTACGAGTTAACACATCAAGGCTTATCTTCATCAGTATCTTCTGCTAAAATGCTTTAACTGCTTTAACTTCATGGTTCATGTTTCTCCTTTTTGTGTAGAAGGATTTCTATGGCTTATTTACGAGGGCCGATATCGGCGAGTTGGTGAAAGAGAATCACTAAAGGCTTATAGGAAATGTATGGCTAGAGCTAGCGACCTGCGAAAGTGGCAAGATAAAATAGATTGCTCCAACAATAGATTCCGCCAGTTGGTATTAAACCATTGTAATAATTGTCATTTAGTAGTAAATATATTTTTTTATTTAAATGAAATAAAAATTGAATATTTTTTTTTATTAGTTATTTTCATAATTCTGTTCTGTTTTACACATTATTAGCTGTTCAGTAATATGGTTCTGAATACACCCGGCACAAATTGTCTTTGTTAAGACATATAAAGAAATGTAAGATAAGCAAATTGCTTTGTTAAAATTAATATATATAATAATAAATGAACAAAAAACGCTTATAAAAACTTCTTTTTTTAAAAAACTATTTGTAAATATTTACGTAACTGTATACATTATATACAACAGAAAAATACATTAAACGTATTATATTTAATACATTATTTAAAACTATTTGTTGATGTTTACTTAAGTGTATAAATTATATACCAGAAGTAAATTTGGGAAAAATGGTTGCAATAACATGCGACAAAGAACTACTCACAAATAGCACTTCAATAAAATTTCTGCTTTAGAAAGTTTCTTGGCCATCTTCTTTTCAGACTCCTCGGAGAATTATCGGGAATTGAGAGTGAGGAAAGTTGGGAGACTAGTGGATTCGAGTGGGTATGGAGTTTACAATAAAAGGATAGGCATTTGTTTTGATTGGCCAAATCGGCAACATATGAAACATTAACATCATTATAAATAGTTTATTTTACATAATAAGGAGCATTGACGGTTTTACGAAGGTTTGCGAGGAATGGATTCGAGAAGCATTGGAAGGTTTAGTGAAGCCCTAAAACTCAACCCCATATGTCCAAAAGGGTCTAATTACTGTCATGTAAGTAAGTCTTTTCTAATTTATAAATAGTCTGGAACGATTGTCTAGTAAATAAAAACTTAAATATTAATTTACTATTTTCGCAAACATACACTTTACTCGCAATTTTATATTTTTTTCACATATACAGATTCACTTCAAAATTTAACTTATGCTGAGTGATTTGGTAAAAACTACGATCAATTCGGTATTCATATTGTAAACCAAACTTTAATGTTCGTTGAAACGACAAGAAGAGGGCCACATACTATTTGTTGATTTTATTTTTCATGTCGAAGTATATGATCTAGGTTTTCTTTAAAAAAATACATTTTAGCATAGATAGCAAAGATTTAAAGACAGACAAAAAATGATTATAATATGTAACACAAATAACGAAAAAAATTGGAATAATGGACTTCAGTATTACTGTAAGAGAATAAAATCACAGTAGAACTCCATTAATCTGACCACTAAGAGACTTAGTGGAAGGGCGGAACGGCCAAAATGTTGGATTAACCGGAAATTTCAATGAGGTGCATACTTTTCATAGTTAAAAACGTATAATAATTGCATTAAAACTTATACATTAACATTTTAAAAAGTATAAAAAATAGAATCGTACATTATATACACTAATAGACCAATGTGTTGGCATAGAAATGTTAGCAATAGGTCATAATAAAACTGTATTGTGTTCGGTAAATAGCAAACTAACTCATTTTTAAAATATTCAATAATGAAGTATGCTGTAAACGTCGTTGTTAAGGATTTAAAGAGAAAAAACGGTTAAAAAAAAACACAATTCCTGCCAACTTTTGAGAGAATTCCGATTATTCGTAAAACGGTCATTACTTTAGTCCCCCGTTAAAGCTACAGAACCCATTTTCTGCTCAAATTATATTGAATCTAGTTCAGTCTAGTTTACCTTAGAACCAAACGTGCAGGAGATATTTTGGGGAAAAGTTCAAAATATTTTATGCTTCCACACTACCAATTAAATACTTACGCTACAGGTAGAATGAATATCATAAAAATATTTTTTTCAAAGTAAGTTTTCGAACCCACACTGGTTTAATTTCTATAAAATATTTAAACTAATGATTCACGATTTTTTTTAGCTACTAGTGAGTAGTTGCTTTGTTGTTATACAATTGCGATGTTATTATCAACGTGTAACGGCTTGTTCGGCTGTCAAGCTCTTCGTAAGCCTAGATTCGTAAGGCATTGGCCGCCGCTAGCGCTGTGGGGTGGCCCATCAAGGAAGAAGTTACTTCCGTACCGTCTTTGCTCCAGAACAAAGCAGGGTAGTGACAGAACACTTTATGTTTATTTAAATACTTAACTCAGCGGTAAGCATTCTAATATTGATTAACAGTTATTGTATTATGTTTTATAGTATAGGTTAAATTAGTTTGTATTAACATTAATGATTTGGTTTATTATTTCTGTTGATGGTATTCCTCAAATGTTTCCCGTTAAGATTGCCTTCCTAGATTTGTAAATATTGTAAATACATATATTGATGAGAAGTTAAGTGGAAGATATTATTTCGTTTTATAAAAGAAAAAAAAGTACCCTTGGACCCCAACACATATAAATTGGTCACATATAATATGGCGTCCGAAGATAGGACTCCAATAGAAAAAAGGATAAATAAGGTATTTAATTAGAATAGAAATCATTGTAAAAAGAAGATTGAGAAAAGTGAGATTTAAAGGACAATGCAGAGTTAAGTTGGTAGAACGGTTGATTGTTACGCGTTGCTATGGCAACAAATGACTCAAGACAATTAAAGAGACTATTAGCAATCTAAATATTATGTATTCATACACCCTATTAGTGGTTAAAAATGTTTTATTTAATTTCATAGTTTTATGTTTTATCGAAAAATAAACTGTTTTAACATTTTATTGGAACCTAACGTAGAAAATTAAAGTAAAATTTAAAATTTATTTGTTTGACAAAAATTATAAATGCTGTAAGAACTTTAAGTATATATTTTTGTTTTTAAAATGTGTCTATATATATAAATGTATCTACTTTGATCCATAACATATACTTTATGTATTTTACGAGGATATTGACAGCTTTAGAGCGTTGTATATATTATTAGGAATTAGGGATTTTCTTTACTTGTAAATAATTTATTTCTATTTTGTAATAATATCCAGAACTTTCATCATTATATGTCACTAAGTTCTTATTTCATCGTATTTGATTTAATTTTTGATATCACAATTTTTTTTAAAAAATAATATTTTAAATATTATCTATTTAAAGCATATATATATTATTTTAAGCATACTTTAAAAAGTTATTGTATTGATATATATTATTTAATTTTAAAATTCTATAATTAATTTTTTATAAAGGATGCTTACCCGGATTTAATTTGATTATGTTTTTTTAATATCTCGAATATTTAATATTTTTTTATTTCTTTGGTCTTTGGAAATAATTTTTCTTCTAGATATCTTTTTTTTCTTTGATTTCGTCTTTGATATCACGTTTGCATTTTGTACTTATTTTACTTTTCGCTTTGGGTTTATTATTATACTTGTATTTGAATAGTCATGGGCGATCCCAAAATTCTTTTGGCGGAAAGAGAGGACGTTTTTGCGGCGGTTCAGACTATTTTTGATAGATCCCAAATTCTGGATAATGAAACAGTAACCAGTTTTAAGCCCGTCTATGACAGATTAGTTAAATATGAAGTCAAATTTGAAGAGCTTCAATCTCAAATTAGAATTTTCAACGCTACCGTTAAAGATAAAAAGGAAAAAATTAGAAACTACTGCCGTACAGAACTCATTTTTTTCGAAATAGTAGACATGGCTAAAGCTAATTACTTTAAAGCTGTTAGCACTAGCGTTCCTAAGGAAGAAAAAAAGCGGCCGTTCTCCCCACCACTTGTCATCTAGTTGCTCAGGAGCTTCCGAAAATAAATTTACCGATATTTAAGGGGGAATTAGAAGAATGGAGCGAGTTTTTTTCCCTTTTTAATTCAATGGTCCATTACGAACCTTCCGTACCAACTATAAGAAAATTTCATTACGTAAGGTGCAGCTTGAGGGATGAAGCTTTATCGTTAATATCTGGATTTGTGCTTGAAGAGGCTAATTATATTCTGGCCTACGATGCTTTGGTTTTGCGATACCAAAACAGAAGGCGACTCGCTAGATTTTATTTTAATAGAATAATGGATTTTAGCCCATTAACCAGATCCTCATCCGCCAATCTTCAAAAATTCTTA
Source organism: Euschistus heros (assembly GCA_003667255.2). Taxonomy (NCBI): domain Eukaryota; kingdom Metazoa; phylum Arthropoda; class Insecta; order Hemiptera; family Pentatomidae; genus Euschistus; species Euschistus heros. The sequence continues at coordinate 347,658 of RCWM02000319.1, forward strand.
AGCATTCATGAAAACAACTTCTGTGCGTTATCGGCTTTAGGCATAAAAGATATGGGTGATTTTCTTAAACTGCATATAGCTCTATCGAATTTAGATCCAGGGACCAAAAGAGCGTTCGAAGAGCAGATAAAATAAAAGGATATCCCCACTTACCGTGAATTAATGGATTTTGTTATGGAGCGAACCCGAGTTTGCGAGATGATGGCTGAGGAAATGGGTCAAGAACGGTTCAGCTCAAGAGAGAAATCCGGTACCGCAAATTCTACGAAAAATACTATTCGGTCAAATCGTCGGGAAGATTACGGTTCATTTAGCGTTGTACCATTAAATTCTCTCGAGACTGACTTATTTAACCAAAATAACCGTAGTAGTATTCCAAGACATGTCCAGAGATCATGCTCATCGGAGAACGAAACTCTTGAGAATACAGGTGAAACTGTTCTTGAGAAGAAGAAAGAGAAAAGAGCAGTACGGTGTGATGAAACTGAAGGATCTACTAGGAAATTAGCTTGTTGGAACTGCGGTGGGCCTCATGTTTACTCTAAATGCTCGCTTCCTCGGAAATTATTTTGCTACCGTTGCGGTAACCAAGGAGTGTCTTTTTATACCTGTCCTAAATGCACTCCGGGAAAAGGGCAAGGGAATCAGAAGTAAGGGTCAACCCTGTTCCCGCTGTCACTGCTGACCCATCAAATATCGTATCGTCTCTCAATGGTAATAAGACCTCTGCCTCCTATCTTGGGTCATCTGGTATCGTAATGCGTCCTGAAGAAAAACCTACCTTATCGCATTCGCTATCTTTACCGCAGCAGATATGGTCGAACGCCGAAGGTCGAGAAAAGATGACCCGCGACCACCGCCCATCATCGCGCGCTTCGTGAGGCAGTCAGTGAGGGATGATCTGGTGCAAAAAAGAAAAATTAAGCGAGACTTCTCAACCAGAGATATAGGTTGGCAGGAAAATGATTCCCACCGGATATATCTCGCCGAAGAGATGACACCAGCGAACAGGCACCTATACTGGCTTGCACGGCAGAAGAGGTCCACCGGAAAAGTTAAATATGTTTGGTTTGCGGCTGGTAGAGTGCGCTGCCGGAAAGATGACGGCCATCCGGTGATCTTCATTGACCAGGCTCAAGACCTTGATGTTTTCGGATGACTAACAGGATTGCAAGTACCATCCAGTTTTTCTCGCGGATACAGCATTCTCTCTGATCTTCATTTTTTTTTTCGGCTTTTGTATTGGTATTAGTCTTTCAGCTTATTATATTTGACATTTACCACATATTTCCATATATCTTTCTTTTTCATTTTTACTTTTTCTTACTCTTATTTGTATTTTTATTTCATGGATTCATCTTTACTTTTTCCTACATCGCAATCGATTTATCTATTTTTTTCAGAAAAAAATCATTTTTTCTACCAGTTCATGTAAATTTTTGTCTACGTTTTAGTAATGATTTGACAAACCATAATTTTTTCGTTAATTATTACATATCTAAATCTCTATACAATGTAATATTCTTATTTTTCTTTTTCTTGTCTCTGTGTTTCAAATTTCTTAATGATAGATGCATTTATGTTTTCCCGTTGTTCTTACTACCCTATTGGTTCTGTTATAATTATTGTTCCCATAAGTTCCAATTAAAAATTTCCATTATCTCTCAAAGTAACCTTGTCCTCTATCTTTCCTATGTCTAATATACTACTGACCTGTCACGTTAACTCCCAATCCCTCCCAGCGCACTTCGATGAATTTCATGACTACTTTATCCATAACACCTATCATATCATTGCAGTTTCTGAGACTTGGTTGAAACCGTATATTCCCACCTCTTCCATATCTATTCCTGATTACACCCTTATTCGCCATGATCGGACGGACCGAACTGGTGGAGGTGTTTGTTTATATGTTCGCAATAACCTAAGAGCAAAAATTCTTCTAAAATCCAGTTCTCTTGATATTCCACACCTTGAATACATGTTCACTGAAATCTCTTCGGAATCATTTTCCCTCCTTTACCTTATAGTTTACCGCCCTCCTCAGGTCAAATTCGACCCATCATTCGAATCATCTCTTTTTACTTATGTACCTCTGTATAATAATGTCATCATTGCTGGTGACTTTAATACTAACCTCCTCTCAGATTCTTCTGATAAAATGTATCTTATGGACTTGGTGTATTCTCTACATCTTTTTGCAGTACCTTTCCAACCCACCCATCACACCCAGTTCACAGATACGTTAATTGACCTTATGATTGTAGATTCTCAGAAAAACCTATTATCCTTCTCTCAAAATCCAGTACCTTTCCTCTCATGCCACGATCTCATCCAATCTCCTATGACATATCTGTTCCTATCCTTATTCCTAAGAAAATATCTTGGAGAAATCTTGACCATATAACCCCAGATAAAATAGAATCCTTACTTGACGCACTATCCCATTCCTTGGAATCCATATATTCTTCCCCCTCAATTGACGAAATGGTGGAATGCCTAACATCGAATCTTTATACTGTCCTTAATCATCTTGCCCCTCTCAAAACCTCAATTATCCGACGACTACCAGCTCCATGGATTAACCCTGACATTAGAAATCTGATGAAGCGAAGAGATGCTGCCAGGAGACGTTTTAGGCGTACTAGACATTCAGATGATTATTCATCGTTTAAGCTTCTTAGAAACCTCACCCAGACCTCTTTACGCCGTGCTAAAGCACAGTATTTTCAAAATATCCTATCCCAAGCGCCTGACCCTAAATCTAAATGGAAAATTTTGAGAAAATTTGCAGTACCCAGTTCCACATCTGATAACAATTATCCATTCACTCCAGATGAACTTAATTCCTACTTTGCTGACCCCCACCCTAATGAACTCCCTGTAAACACCTTATCCTATTCTATTCCTCAAACCCCTTTTAATTCTAATAACTTTTATTTTCTTAATATTTCCCCTAATGACCTAATTGATTCAGTTTTTAAATCTCGTACCAATGACCATGGTTTGGATCAAATACCTTTAAAAATAATCAAACTCTGCCTTCCTGTTATCTTACCTGCCCTGCTCCACATATATAATTTCTCCTTACAAAACTCTATTTTCCCTACAGCTTGGAAAAAAGTCCTTGTCCGTCCATTAAATAAAGTTCCTTCTCCTTCCTCAGTTTCCCACTTTCGACCTATATCAATCCTATCAAATTTATCTAAACCATTAGAAAGATTAGCACATACCCAACTCACCTCCTTTCTTGACTATAAAACTCTCCTTAATCCTTTCCAATCAGGATTCCGATCCGGATACTCCACGCAGTCTGCTTTGGTAAAAATTACTCAAGACCTTTACTACTCCTTAGACCAACAGAATATTACGATCCTGATCCTTTTTGATTTTTCAAAAGCTTTTGATTCTGTTGACCATACATCCTCCTCCTCTCCAAACTCCATAACCTCTCAATATCTAATAGTGCGTTAAGCTGGCTTCATTCTTTTTTATCCAACCGTTCCCAAACTGTGATTATACCTGGAAAACCTCACTCATCTTCACTACCACTCTCGCGAGGAGTACCCCAGGGATCTTCTCTTTCACCTACCCTATTTTCTATTTATATTAATGACTTGCCGAATCGCATCCACTACTCCCAATATCATCTTTATGCTGACGACTTGCAAATATATTTATCCTTTCATCCTTCAAATATGCTAGAGGCGACTTGTAAGCTACAGAAAGACATAGATAGCATTAACCTTTGGGCAGTGGAGAATAAATTAAGTCTAAATCCAGAAAAAACAAAGGCTATTCTCATTGGGTCAAAACCTCACCTAAAAGCTCTTCCCTACTATCCACTGCTTTTCTTAAAAAACCGTCCAATTCATTTCCAAAATTCCATTAAAAATCTGGGAATAACTTTCGATAAACATCTTGCATGGAATAGCCATATCTCTCAAATCACGAGAAAATCTATTTTTATTCTTAAGCAACTTTCACATTACCGTGATTCATTACCATTAAGTACTCGAAAACTTTTAGTATCATCACTTATTTTTCCTAACTTTGACTATGGATGCGTAGTATATGGAGGACTGTCTGATGAGCTCGAGATGAGATGTAAAAGAGTAATGAACTGTTTTATTAGATTTATTTTCGGGATCTCCAGACGTTCTCACATATCTCACAGGTATTCTGAAATTGGGTGGCTGTACCCCGGTTTTCGACGTCAATACTTCCTGGGTGCTCTCATATTTCAAACCTTGAAAACCAAAAAACCCACCTATATCCATGACCTCCTTACTCTGCGCTCCTCCATTCACCTCTTAAATACTAGAACCCAACCCATCAACCTATACACTCCGGCGCATCGAACTGCATCCTTCGAGAAATCCTTTATTATCCGTGCTTCCTCGTTATGGAATTCATTGCCCATCACAATTCGAAAAATATCCACTCTTACTTCCTTTAAACATCATTTATTCCTTTACCTCCTGGATCTTCAATCTTCCGAGCTAATGTAAAACGTGAACATTTATGTAATATACATTATAATAGTATACATAAGATGTATCATTTTACAAGATGTCACAGTTATCTTGTAACATATAATTTAATTCTTTATCAATTTTTATTATTATCTATTGTTATTATTTATTATAATTAATTATCAAAGCCAGATGATTGTCCTATGTACTGTAATCATATGTTATTCTTAGGGGACAAGTAGTCCCAGAATAAAGTTTATTCTCTTCTTCTTCTTCTTCCCTCGTCTAAACAGTTATTTATTCACTTTAAGATAGACAAATCAATCAGTAAAAGAGAACCTGACTTATTGGCTCTGTTTGATCTCGGTTCCTCAACATCTTATGTTGGACCGGAGGAAATAGAGATTTTGATGCGAATGGGGTACAGGATTGAGCTAATACCAGAGTTTACGATTTTTGTCGCTAATGGAAGCTCAAGTATAGTTATAGAACGATTTTATATACCTGTCATCATAGGTGACCGGTCATTTTATGTAACCCTTTACATTCTTGCTTCACTTCCATTTAAGTTTTTATTTGGTTTGGAATTTTTCGGTGAAAGCGAATTTCTGCACGAATTTTCCAAAGGCAGTTTGGTGGTTTGAAGATGAACCCAAAACTATCTATTCATTTCGTCGAGATGATTCCCGATTGGGTCTAAATACTTCAAACTCATGCAGTGTTAGTCCACTTCATTCTTCGGAAAGGAGAGAGCTAGAGAAAGTAGTTAGTGAAGGCTTACAAGTGATTCAGGATTCCCCGGGGTTAACAACTCATAAAATAGATGTCGAGGGAACCCAACCTATCAAGCAGAACCCCTACCATTATTCGCCTAAAGTTCTTGAAGCAATGTTCAAGGAATTGGATCGTATGTTGAGGGATGGTCTCGTAGAGCCTTGCCAATCACATTGGTCGTCACCAGTAGTCATGGTACGGATGAAGATGAAGCTTTCAACACTCTGAAGACAACTTTGACTCAGGCCCCTATACTAGTCAGACCAGATTTTGATCAGCCATTCCAATTACAAACTGACGCAAGTGACACTGGACTTGGGGTAGTACTGACGCAAATACAAAATGGCGAAGAACGAGTGATAGCTTTCTGTTCTCGCTCATTGAATTCCGCAGAAAGAAACTATACCGTGACGGAAAAGGAATGTCTTGCCGTATTGTTTGGCATTGAAAAAAATAGACACTACTTGGAGGGTTATCCTTTTACAGTCATCATCGACCACGCCAGTCTTAAGTGGCTGCTTAATTTGAAGAATCCTTCCGGTAGATTAGCCAGATGGGCTTTACGTATGCAACCGTACGATTTCGAGGTAAAATACCGCAAAGGAAAACTTAATACTGTGGCTGATGCATTATCTCGTATAGCTGCAATCACGATAACCTCCATATCGGCTTCAAATACGACTAGTGACTAGGAAACCTCTCAAGACATGTATGCACCCTCCGATGAGTGGTATAACCAAAAGAAATACCGAGTCGAAAGGTCTCCAGCAGAACATCCTGGTTGGTTGATAAAAGACATTCAATTATTATACCACCGGAAGAATCCTTTGAAGGGAGAACTGGAAGATCCCAGTGAAGAATGGAAGGTTGTAGTACCTCTTCATCTTCGGCAACGTATAATACACGACAACCATGATCTACCGCAGTCAGGCCACCTGGGAGTTGATAAGACAGTTGCCAGAGTGGGTAGGTTATACTACTGGCCTGGATTATATCGTGATATTAGCGGTTACGTTAGCCGGTGTGAGGTATCCCAAAAGGTAAAACCCCCGAACACTCCACCAAGAGGTCTAATGTATCCCCGCTGTAACAAGCAGCCTTGGGAAATTGTTTCAGTTGATATAATGGGTCCATATCCTCGAAGCTCAAAGGGCAATGTGTACCTGTTAGTGTTTGTGGACCTATTTAGCAGATGGGTGGAACTGTGTCCCATAAGGAAAGCCACATCATCCGTTATTATCTTGGAGTTAAGGTCCCGAATAATTTATAGATATGGAGCACCTCTCAAATTAATCACCGACAACGCAAAGAATTTCGTCAGCAATATGGTGAAAGAAGTAGCTAAGCAGTTCGTCATAAAACAGGAAACAACCCGTTTTCACCACTCGCAGGCGAACCCAACGGAACGAACTAATCGTAACATCAAACAGCTTATCGTCTCGTACTAAGGAAGGAAACATCAACGCTGGGATGAGAAACTTGGGGAGATCCAGTTCGCGATTAATTCGTCTGTTCAGGAATCGACGAAGTTCAGCCCTGCTTTCCTAAATTTTGGCAAAGAGCTGAGGCCAGTCCATGATGTATCTTCAGCGGAAGTTCTAAATGTAGGTGAAGATGAACGTACCTCTTGGGCCGCTAAAATAAGTAGAATTCCGGAAATCCATCATATAGCGGAACAAAACTCCTTGAATGCCAGCTTATCACAGAGTCGCAGATATAATATGAGACGTCGAACAGACCGCTTCAGGCCTGGAAATTTAGTCCTTAAGAAATCCTTTCAACTGTCTTCAGCTTTAGATAAATTGGCTGCGAAGCTAAATCCCAAATACGAAGGCCCCTATACGGTCGATTTCGTTACTACTGGTGGATCTTGCAAGTTCAAGGATAATGCACGAAAACTGGCAGGCTTATGGCATCCATCAAAACTTAAATTATTTTGTCCTTCCGAATGAACTTGACAGCTGGAGGGGGGTGTGTAATGGCTTGTTCGGCTGTCAAGCTCTTCGTAAGCCTAGATTCGTAAGGCATTGGCCGCCGCTAGCGCTGTGGGGTGGCCCATCAAGGAAGAAGTTACTTCCCGTCTTTGCTCCAGAACAAAGCAGGGTAGTGACAGAACACTTTATGTTTATTTAAATACTTAACCCAGCGGTAAATATTCTAATATTGATTAACAGTTATTGTATTATGTTTTATAGTATAGGTTAAATAAGTTTGTATTAACATTAATGATTTGGTTTATTATTTTAGTTGATGGTATTCCTCAAATGTTTCCCGCTATGATTGCCTTCCTAGAATTAAATATATTATAAATACATAATGAGAAGTTAAGTGGGAGATATTATTACGTAAAAAAAAAAAAGTACCCTTGGACCCCAACACCTATCCTATTGGTCACAAACGTCATCTTCACATAACCTTAACTATCTTACTTGTGTTTTCTTTTAGTATATAGTTTTAAATTTAGGAAAATAAAAAAAAATAAATGCCAGCTAATCGAGTGAACATACCATAGACAAAAGCATTGTAGTGCGGGTAGTTTTCTTCAGTCATTAGCTGAGGAAAATCATTCTCCGAGAGAACATACAGTCCGGTTTCCCTCATTAGTTTGGCCCTCAGAGCTTCAAAGGTGGTGCAATTCATAATGATGTGCTCAGCAGTTTCTGGAATTCCACATCTAGGACATAAGTGATCTATGTCTACATCGAGGCTATGGAGTTTAGCCCTGAAGGTCCCATATCCTGTGAGAAATTGTGATATTCAGTAATCGGGGATGATCCATTTCCCATACAAACGTGCCATAACGGTGGTAAAGTATTTTCTCAAGGTAGCACCTTTCGAAGTTGCCACCCACCGCCGGTTCCACGTTTCTTTAGAATGATCTCGGATAATCTTTTTCCATTTTCTTAGTTTTTTTGTGGTTCTCACTCGTATGTTCTCCGGAAGACCAGCTGAGTCCCCTCTCTTGAACTTATACTTTAAAACTTCTTCTTGTAAGAAGAGGTCGATAGGTATTCCTCCTGCTAAAACTTGTACCGCCTCATGAGACACACTCCTGCAAGACTTGGTTACCCTGAGCAGAGCCGTTCGCTGGATGGTCGCCAATCTGCATTTCTGCCGGTGAGAGAGATTCTGATACCAGGCGGGAGTTGCGTATCTCAGGATACCCAGAATCACTCCATTATAAATCGTCATCGTGGCTGGGTATCTGAGGCCCCAAAATGCACCCCCTACGCGACCAAGACCGTTTAAGGCTAACGCCACCCTATTTCTCAAATATTCCAAATGAGAGGTCACACTGAATCTTCTTCCAATTTTTATTCCCAAATAGGTGACTTCCTCGCTGGGACGGATTCTTATTTCACCAATATATATATTTATTGGATGTGCCCTATCTGTATTTCCTCGTAGTAGAATGGCCTGCGTTTTAGAAGTTGCCATTCTCAGCTTCTTACTTCCACACCATCGTCCTACAAGGGTGGCGCACCGTTGTGCCTCTTCTTTTATTCCCGACCTGCTGTTGGAGGCCACTATAGCAGCTAAATCGTCGACGTAGGCCGTGGCAGGGTACTGCTTTTCCTCGAGCACACCCAGTATTTCATCAAAAACCAGTTTCCATAAGGCTGGGCCAAGAACTGATCCTTGCGGGCATCCCCTCTCTATAGTAGCTTCTTTCTCGTAAGAGCTTCCTCGAACCTTTACTATCCTGTTCTGAAGGTAGCTGCTTATGAGGGTATATAACTTACTGGGAGCATCGTATTTCTGCAGCTGTTGAGGCCACCAGACGCTGTCAAAGGCGGAGGATATATCAAAGAGTAATAACATGACATATCTCTCATTCCTCTGTTCGACATCTGCGCGAATATTAAGTATGGCATCAGTGGTTCCTTTACCATTTGTAGAGCCAAATTGCCGTGGATGGCTTGCTTTTGTAAGTATCGGCTGCAGTCTTATCATAATAAGATTCTCCAGTACCTTACTCATGAAGTTGTACTCCGTACCGTACTCATACTTAGGGAGTTGTTTATCCTTGTTCCCTCCCTTGTAGAGGAGTCTCAAATCTGCTGTCTTCCAACTTCAATATAGGGGATACTATTCTTCAAGATCGCGGCGTCTATACAATCAAGCCCCGGGGCACTGCCGGTTTTCTGCCTTTCAACAGCTATGCGAATATTGTGAATGTCCCATGGAGAGCAGAAGTCTGTACCAGGTGGGTATGTCGTAATACTTCTAACTTGTTCTTTCTCTTCATTATCTTCGGACGGATCGTCTCTAGGATACGTTGCCTCAATAAAAATGGTCGCTGCTTCTTCATCGGCAATTTCTCCCTCCAGCATGCATTTAAAGACGCTCGTCGTTCCTTAGGGTTACGTAACCGTTGTCAATATCTTGATAACCTGGCATATCCTGTAATAAGCTGAATTCCAGGACTTTGTGGTCAGAACTTGTTTCAGATCTGAGGGTTCAGTCAACAATGTGTCCTACTAATGTCGGTGATGCCAATGTCACGTCAATCCAACTTTTACCCATTGGCCCTGAGAAAGTGGGAGGTAAAGAGATGTTGTTGACTACTACGAGCTGGCTTCTTGCTATGAAATCACCGAGCTTAGCACCTCGCCTGTCTGTTAGGTTGGAGCTCCAAATCGTGTTCCAAGCGTTGGTATCGGAGCACAATATTACATTCCTGCTACTAGATGTGATCGCTTCCATGACAGAAATACTTTCCTCAATGTTATTTCCGTTATGCAGGTAAACCGAGAAAAGATATACTGCCCCACTTTACGTAGCATGCTACACAATCAGCCGTAGTATATTGCCTTAGGTCCATCACGTCTAGATTTGGGTTGTTAATCACTATTGCAGCCCTAGGCCTCCCCTCTCCACTGCTTAGAGCTATAACTCTTGACGTGAGACCAAACCCCGTGACCTAGTTCCGATGGCTAGTTGGTTCCTGATATCGTGATATATGATATCGTAGTGTCGAGAAAGAACTCGCAACTCGTCTGCAACTACTCTCCGGCGGCCCATGTTGAGCTGGAGGATGGTAATCTTATTCATAATAGGTTCGTTTGGCCATTTCTTTGCACCACGTTAATTGCTCAGGGCACTCTCGACTTCCAGCCTTGTGCTTTGTTCTTTTAGGATCAGCATTCGCCCGTTTACAATTAATGTACGTTGGGTCTGCCTTTGCTTCCTTCTTGGGACACTCTTTCATTAGATGACCACTAGCTGCGCACCAAATACAGACCACTGAGTTTGCAGTGCAAGTGGCCTTGGTGTGTTCATAGCCCTGGCACTTAGTGCAGTGAGGGCCGTCCAGGTAGTCTTTAAAAGTCATTGACCACCATCTTCCATCTAGACTTCCTATTTCCAACAGTTGAAAGCGGATCATTGGGTTAAGCCGTTCCTGGCTACTGAAGAGAATATTGGACGGAGTTCTTCAATAACCAGGAGAGTTGGAACTGATTTCTCTGGTATTCGTTGTCACAGAAACCTGACTAGGTCTGCTGAGCTCCATGCGTGAGGCACACCCCTCACCTCAAGTTTAGGTTTTTTCCTCAGTGCTAGCTTAGCTTGTAGCCCATTCTGGCGCAACTCCTGCCATCCAATGACTTTCGTTGCATGGGATTCGTCTTCTAACCGAACTAAAATCGAGCCCGCTTTGGTCGCTCTAACTATAGACGCATTAACACCTAAATTTGAGGGCGATGGAAGCCCATTTATGATATCCAAAGGACTTTTCCCCGAGCCGCTGATTGTTAAGTATGTTGGTCTTGACGTCTTGGACGGCTTCAATGGCAGCGATTCAGCAATACCTGCCAATGTCTTGGGTTTATTCTTTGGCAGAGATTTATCAGGTGGAGAAATCTCGACTCTATTTTCCTCAATTTCTCTTCGGTCTTCCTCAATTTTCTTCTCTTGCAATTTTGCCTTTCTCCTATTTCTTTTAGTCTTGTAAATCCCAAAATTTTCAGTTTCCTTTGGATTATTATCTTCATTAGTCGGCAATTGATTCTGTTCTGAAGATTCGACCTTGGCAAGAAGGGGGCAGGATGTTTCCATGTTTACCTCTGAACGGCTTTGAATGACCCTTGGATGTGACCTTTCCATAATTTTATTTATTATTGTATTAACTACAATAGGAGACCCCAATGTTTCCTTCACCACTCTTTGAACAAGTGCCGAGAATGAATTTTCTTTGTTCTGCTCTTCACACTGTTTTACCTTGAAGTTTAAGGTTTACAAAATACCCATTAATCGGTCAATGTTTTCATTGATATGTTTCCTGGTTACGTTATCCATCTTTTTATCAAAATTTTGAATGAATGTACCTAAGTTTTCTTGTATTACCTTTGCTTCTTGTAGGCAGCTATCACTAAAGACTTCTCCGTTTTCTTCATCTACATCAGATCCGTTCCTAGGTCTTTTAGCAGATCGCCCTGGGTCCTTAGCGACTGCTCTTCCAGGGGGATCCTCCTCCATTTTTTGAAAGGTTAATCTGCTAAACTCTGAAGTTGTGTAACCTAATTTCACCAAAAGTCGCTTTAAACGTCAAAATTATGTCTTGTTGTTATTGAAACCTTTAAACAATAACAATAAACAAAGAATTAACATAAAAGAAAAGAAAAGAAACAAACAAAACACCAAAAACTGGATTCAATAACACAGAAGACAACAGCACGAAAATCCACAGCCTTCTCAATCCGCCCACACCTCAAATATCTGTAATTCTCCCCCTCCTCACATTCGTAATGCAACATTCAGAACATTCCTCTTCCACCACCTTCTCTTACTTCAAACTGACCCTCTCTAATTAAATGAATTCTTCATTAAGAATGATATTCAAATATGCTTCTTATACATATTTATTGTTTTTTAGTCACTACAGGTCATGTTTATCAACGAGAAAACCGGGAACCACCCGTTTGAGTTGTGAGATTGTTGGGAAGTGTATTTGTTTGCAGCTTTCAAAAAATGTTATCAAATTTTAAGTGTAGCTTCTCTTTTATTTAATGTGTATTTTTGTATTTTCAAAACAGGTTTATTTAAATTTATTTTTATAAACACATGTGATATACAAAGGAAACTATGCCATTAAACATATCTGTCTTTTTTAACATGTATATCATATAGATGTGACAATTGAAAAGGCATATATGCTTATTACAAACAAATGGTATCTATGAGATACATGGGTCCGTTTTTGTTTGGTCTATCAGGAGGTTATTCTTAAGGGACATTGTCCAAGAATAATGTTTTCTTCCTATTCTATTCTATTCCATACATGCATTGGATATGCATTCTACACAAAAATTGAGATTTTACATTAAGAACTATGTATACTTTACATTAAAGTGTTCATTGAGAAAATATGTAAACAATTTTTTATTAAGTGTAAAAACAATAAAAACCTACTTATAAAAAATATTGGGAACTACACAAAAAATAGTACAAAGCGATATGTACATAAACGAACTAAGCATTTATTATACCAATCTAATTTATTTGTTATTTTAAATATATATTTGTGTGTGTGTGTGTATATATATATATATATATAATGTATATATATATATATATATATATATATATATATATATATATATATATATATATATATATATTTAAGTGTGTGTGTGTGTGTGTATACAGGGTGAGTACCTCATAGTGTAAAAAAAAAAAAAAAAAAAAAAAAAAAAAAAAAAAAAAAAAAAAAAAAAAAAAAAAAAAAATGTGAAACTAGGTCAAAAATCTAGAAAAATGCCGCAGACCTCACTTTTCTATTCCAATCCGTTGCAGATATTTGAAAAATCAAAGACTGTTTTGAGGAACCCACGTTTTATGCCATAAAAGCTGTAATATCTCCACTTTGTTTAAATATTTTTCAAACTAAAACCACATTTTCGGATTAAGCATTAAATTTTCTATAAGAGTACAGGTAACCTTAAATTTTACAAACTTGTGACCTAAAGAACATCTTGATCTTCACCTTATTTAGGAAAGTTACAATGGTTTACATTACTTCAACGCTCACCGTTTTTCGAAAAAAAAACTATCAAAAAACCTCAAATCTCACAAAAACTTGCAAATTTAATCAGCTTTCGAATGATATGTTGAAAGTAATGATTTCTACTTCATGGAGAAATTTACTTTTAAATCCGAAAAAACACGGTGTTCACATTTGGCATACAAATCAGTTACTTGTGTAAATAAGACATTATGATAATAGCTTAATGGAAATATTAATTTTAAACATAATGAACTCTTCATAGGAATAAACTATTAGTATATATAGTTTCTTATCTCTCAAATTGTTAAATTAAATAGAAAATAAGAACATTTTGAAACCGCCATCGTTCGAAGTTCAGCCGGAGTTGTAGCCTCCACCACCAAAACCTTTAGCAGCAGCCCATGCGAATATGGCAGCAGCACAGGCAAATGCTCTCGAATTGCTAAAGCTCAAAACAGCAATGTCGTAGGATTTAAGGAGGGCAATAGCTGATATCGAGAGGTACGATGGAGAGATTGGGGAGCTGAATCACTTCTTAAAGGGAGGAGATAGAGTGATGGCTAGAATAAAAGCAAAGATGGGCGAGAATTACGCTGAGTGGTCCCTGTAGAGTAAAGGGTGAGGCGCAGATAGGATTAGGTAGGGGGGGGGGAAGAGAAGGAAAAACTAGCGGTACATGTGGTGAAAGACATGCCTCGTGAATACGGGGGTATCATCGGGTGTGACCTTTTAGGAAAGATAGGGACCACGATTAAAGGTAATGAATGACGATCGATAGGTGGCTCGTATTGGGAAAAAGGTGTATACATGTGAGAGGGATCGAAAAGGGGAACGTGCTATGGTTGGGGTGATCAATCAGAAGGGAGATTGGTGGAAGTCATTAAAAGGCGAATATTCCGATATCTTTTTCAAAGAAGGGGAAATACTGAGTGTTACAGGGGAAACAGTACACGAGATCCCACTGAAACAAGACAGAGTGACGTACTTAAAAGAAAGAAGTTATCCCCAGGCGTTGCGTCAGCACATCAGGGAGGAATTGGAGAGTCTAAAGAGTCAGGGTATTATAGTTGATAGTACCTCCCCATATAACAGTCCCTTATGGGCGGTGAAGAAAAAGAGCGAAGAGGGAACAACTCGTGAAAAGTACGGGGTGGTAGTGGACTTTCAGAAATTGAACGAGAATATGGCAGATGAAAAGTATCCCATTTCACGATTTGAGGATATACTGGATCGGTTGGGTGGCGCGACGGCGTTTAGCAAGTTATACCTGAAGGCGGGGTATCACCAGATCAGGATGCACCCAAGAGATCAGCATAAGACCGCGTTCACTTTTGAAAGGGGCTATTACGAGTTCACCAGAATGCCCTTCGGATTGAAAAACGCCCCCATAACGTTCCAAAGGCTCATGAATGAATTTCTACGAGGGTGGATGAGGCCAGTTATCAGGTGCTCATGGACGACTTACTTATATTCAGTAAAGACGAGACAGGACATGTACAGGACCTAAGACGGGTGTTTGAACGCTTGAGACAATGTGGACTGAAACTGTCGTTAGAAAAATCGATCCTGGGACAAGACCGAATTAACTTCTTGGGACATACTATTTCAAAGGAAGGGGTGAGGCCGGACATACGAAAGGTAGACGCGATTAGGAGAATGGCCATCCCAACAAATGTGAAGGGAATATGGAGACTACTAGGGACACTTAACTACTACAGACGGTTTGTCCCGGAAATGGCAAGACACTGAGTACCTTTAAACGACCTGTTGAAGAAAGGAAGACGAATAGTGATAACCCCGGAAATCGAGCAAAACATACGGACGTGCATAGACAGACTTCAGAAAGAACCGGTACTCGCGTTCCCAGACTTTTCCAAGACAGTTACCATCACGACTGACGCAAGCGAATATGCACTGGGGGCAGTACTGTCCCAAGAAGGCAAAAAAGGGGAACAACCGGTAGCATACGCTAGCAGGCGACTTACAGAGACGAATGCGCGATATAGTGCTTTAAAAAAGGGAGTTGCTAGGAGTAGTAGGGGTCATCGAGCACTTCAGGCCATATGTGTTCGGGCGGAAATTTAAATTACACACCGACCACCGTCCCCTAATGTGGGAAGGAAATGATGCATCGGCGCGTGTCACCCGTTGGAAGGAGTTCCTGAATCAATATAATATGGAGGTGGTGTATAAGCCCGAAAAGAAGAATATTGTGGCCGACTGGCTATCGCGAGCTTTACAAGTAAATGCAATAGAGCAGGAAGCCGGGGAGTATTCGGGAGGGATACAGCGCTTTATTCGGGAGTGGACGCCGGAAGGAGAAGGGGAGCGGGAGTCAGAAGTAACGAAAGACGAAGGGGGCAGTACGAGAGGAGAGTTCGGAAGGGGATAGATCAGTAGAAATGGAAGAAATTGAGGACACAATTAATGACAAACATAACCAGATAATTTGGAAAACGAAAACAACAGGACTGACAAAAACATTCCATGTAACCACGGTTTGGTCGGAACCAGAAGTTTCGGAAAAAATGATTAGTTAAGTTCTAAAAGATGAATCTCGACCGGGGAAACCTTTTTATTTGTAAAAATGCAGTGGTGCGGGAGAAGGTAAAACGATTGTGGAGGATGGAAATAATAGGGCTGGACAGGACTTTTATACGGTGTAAGCTGATAGTGGAAACGGTAAAGGAGGTGGATCGACAAAAGGAGGTCACGGTAGCGTATCACCAAGGGAAAACTAATCACCGGGGAGTACAGGAGACTTTGCAGGCACTAAAGCGAAAGTATTTTTCGGTGAAAATGCGGAAGACGATAGAGGAGGTGATACAATCGTGTGAAGTTTGCAATATGACGAAATAGGATCGATACCCTCCAACCGGATGACAGGAAGAGACGGAAACCGCAATAGGATCACTGACGGACTCACAAATAGACACTTTCACATAGAAAGGTTATAAATGGGTAATCGTCTTAGACATCTTTAGCAAAGTAGCGTTGGCATACCCGGTAGAGAATAGGTCGGCTGAGGCGGTACTTGACGCCCTGCGAATCTGGTTTCGATTCTATGGAGTACCGGAGAGGATAACCCCGGACGGGGGCCGGGAATTTGACAACGCCAGTGTCAGGTCGGAGATGCGGAAGTTGGGTGTGGCTTGACATCTGAATACTCCTGGACACCCGAAAGGCCGAGGGGCGGTCGAACGCTTACATAGTACAATCATTCGATCCAAACAGCTACGGGTTTTTCGCCATTTGAAATGCTATTTAGCCTTCGAGAACGTAGAAGGGATACCCGCGGGGCAGTAGTGGATGAGGATTTCGCGGAGACGTTGGTAGCAAACAAAGTGACATTTGGACACAGATGGGAGAGAGCCCGTACGAGGCTCAGTGAAGAAAAAAGTAGGAGGGTGATTCGGGAGAATCTCAGGGTTCACGATGGGATGGAAAGAGTCGCCATTGGAACTATCGTGTACCGGAAGGTAGTGTCAACCCAGAACAAGGAAGATATACATTATGCTGGGCCTTTCAAAGTCGTTGCCATTCGGGAACATAATGTTGTCACCATTCAGAATATACAAGATCCTTGGAAGCGAAGGACGGTGAATCTGGAACAACTAAAGATTCCGTTAAAGTAATTTTCTCGTTTATCTCATTTCTATCGTTTTATTAGTTAATTGGTTATACTCGTTTCTTTTGTCGTTCTGAGTCGTTTCTAGTTAATTATCGTCAATTTTTCGTTATTTCTCGTGTTTCATTATTACCGTTTATTCTTATCATTCGTATTATTCGTTCTCGTATTACTCTTTCTTGTGGTCATTAGACGGAGTTCGAGGGATATCCTCTTTTCTATGCAAGAGAACTTGTGTAAATAGTAGATAATGTAAAGGATTAGAAGAAGTGAAAAAGTTCTTTTTGTTTGTTGTATTTTAGTTTTGTACTGAATGAGATATGTAAAGACCTGTCAAGGTATGGTGAATGTTTTAAGTTAAGGACAGAAGTGTTTTTTTTTGTTTATTTATTTGTAACATTGATTTTTGTACATTTTAACACGGTTGGTTGTTTGGCCTGTGTAGGAGTTTACGAGGATTGTTCGTAAAATTGGTGGGGGGGGGGAAGTTAAGGTGTATAGGGGAGTAATATACATCCTAATTCCTAACTTAATCCCAAACAACCACCAAATGTATATAAAGAGGATTGCTGAACAATAAAGTTAGTCTTTTTCCAGTACTCGTGAGTGTTATTTAGCTCCCCAATTTCCTTTTTTTTTATGTTTTTCTTCTGAGGAAACTTAACTTACACACATATATACATACATAAACTATATATGAAATCAGTAAAGGAAAAAAATATTATATTCAAAGTAGATTGAACGATAGATTTTTGATGTGACACATAGTAAATTATGAAGATGTATAATACTTATTGGGAGAGAACCGACAAAAAAATGGTATTGAAAGATAAAAATTATCAAAATAAAAGTGAAAGTATTGTCATAAGAAGATTGTTGAAACAGGCTAAACTTTAAAATCTGATATTATATTACTAAATTTATTAAACCAACTGGAGGGAGATAAGGTGGTGAAAGAGAAGTGTTTTAAAAGTTTCGAGGAAGTTGCATTGCGAAGGAGGAAGAAAATTCAAAGAATAGCGGAGTGAGCAAGAAAGGAAAGTTGGAATATGCAGTAGTTCTGTGGGATGGAGTATAAAGATCAGAGAGACGGGATCTTTTATGCAGTGATTGGATTGAGGACTTGAAATGTAGGATACTGTGCATAAATGAAATGAAAATGAAATGAAATGAAAAATACATTTTATTCTGGGGCCATTGCCCCTTAAGAATAATTATAATGTACAATTATTGGCGGCCTAGCTGCCGTATGTATAATTTAGAAGTATAATAAAAACAAGAAAATACAATTAAAATTAAATTAAGGAATTGAAAAGAAATTTAAATTACAATATAAAGTAATAAAATTAATAATACGTGTTTTAAGATATCACATGAAAAACAAATTACATCTTAAGGTTAGAAATTTAAAATTAGCTACAAAAACAAATTAGGAAAAAGCAAATGTAGGTTGATTTGTGTTAATAACTTGGAAGAGGAATGTACCAAGGAAATAATCTCTAGGGAAGGAAGGGGAGAGCCAAATTAAACTCGGTGTAAAGGGCTAATGAGAGCATCTCGAGATTCCAAGAACAAATCTTATAAAGAAATTCATGATTTGCATTGATCTATCTCCAAGAATCATCGAGAGCCCACAATAAATCACACATCCATAGTCAAATTGGGAGAAGATTGGAGAAGAGGGAGGATACTAAGAGTTTACGTGTGGATAGGCGAAGTAAGTGTCGGGAACGGTGGAATAATTTTAGGGTGCTAATCTATCGTCGGGAGATTTGTGCAATATGGAATTTCCAGAAAAGGTTTTGGTTAATGGTTAAACCTAGGTTTTTAACAAAGTAGTGGGAATCTATGATTGACCATTTAGGAATTAAGTAGGGAGTTCGTATTCGATCGAAGGAGGGAATGGGATCATATTGCTATGGCTTGAGTTTTAGATTCAGGGATGATCCTTGAGGATGAACCTTGGTTGGATATGGTAACTGATTGAGAACGGTGGGAAAGGAATGAATGAAACCAGAAGAGAGCAGTATTGGAGAAGTTTAGAGATTTCAGTTAGGAAAAGAGGATGCTGTGGTCTATGAAATCGAAAGCTTTAGAAAAGTCTAGGAGTATCAGAATGGTTAATTCTTTTTTATCCACCGCAGCCTAGATGTCACTGAAGATTTTGGTGAGAGCGGCTTGAGTGAAGCAGCCGGTTCCGAACGGAATAAGAAAATTGGAATCTTCAAGGTAATTGATGACTTGGGATTTCAATAATCTTTGAAAGGATGGAAAATATAGTGATCGGTCAGACATAATATGGACATAATTCCTGTATGGGAATTTAAAACCTTAAAAACAATAACTTAAGCGATAGTTGTGAACACACCATACGACTAATTTCTACACTGACAGGCAAAGAATTCTGTCTAAAAACATTTTTTCATTTTCTGAGGTAAAAGTTCTATTCCTCTTGGGGTCTACTTCCTCATGTACTCATAAAAATTGTTAGGATTATTGTATATAATATGTAATAAAAACAGCTTTATTTTACGGAATTTAGCTATTTATAATTTTGTAACATATTTGTATAAATATATGTTTTGCTAATAAAAAAATTCACACTACAAATTCGTTCAGTATGAATTAAACTTAGAATACATTTTTTAAACTGTAGGAAAACTGATAAAAAAAAAAAAAAACCTACTCAAATAAAAAATAATAATAATAAAATAAAACAAATTAATAAAATAAATAAATGGAAAATATATAAAAATAAGCAAAAGTTTTGAGGGGTTAAAATTAATTATTATTTAAGAAGAAATTAACTCATACAATACTTTGATTTGCTAAATTAAAATTTAACTAAAACTAATAAATTCTAAGAATGTTTTATTAAATAAATTTTATTCTAGTAATATGTGTCTAGTTCGTTTGTGTACGTATCTTCTTAAGGTTAGCTTGTTATATTTGCTTATTGCATTTATTATGTATGGGATTCCTTGAGTTTATTGTTGAGTTTAAAAAGTTCTGAGTCTGGGTGTAAATAAACTGTTTAATTGTTTGAAAATCTAGATCGTGCAGCATGTTGTGTATCTTGGGTAGTCGTTAATGATTCTCAAGCATTGGTTTTGAATTCTTTCTATTTTTTTATAATTGGAGTCACATGTGTAGCTCCATACCGGAGAGGCGTATGTCAGTAATGGTCGAATGACTGATTTATATAAAATAATTTTTTTGCGAGTTGGTAGTGGGGATTTTCTTCGGAAATATTATGATTTTGTGCTGATACATACTGGCTTTGCAGTATTTAATATTAATATGGGATGTGAAAGTTAAACGTTTATCTAATCCGAGACCTAGGTAGGTAACAGTTTGTGCCCAGGGGATTCGAATTTTATTTAGGATGATATGATCCGCTATTTTAGGCCTTCTTTATGTAAATATTATAGATGCAGTTTTGTGTTCATTTATTTGTATTTTCCATTTTTTGTAATATTTATTGAATTTGGAGTATAATAATTGAAAATGGTGGTGTCATCTGTCATCAACGATCTTTCAACTAAAGGTAGAGAAGGTAGGTCAGATATGTATAGGTTAAAGAGAGTAGGGGAAAGGCATTAATTGTTCATTAATCATGGTATTGCTATCACATATAAACTAGTTTAACCTCTTCAAGAACATTTTCTTCAAATATTTTTGAGAGAGTGTTAAGAAGGCTAATTGGTCTATAGTTAACGGCTTCTGAAGGGTCATTATTTGGCTTAGGTATCGGTATAGTTTTTGCTGTTTTCCAGGAAGTAGGGAAATGTCGGAGGCGAAAAATGGAATTAAAAAATTTTAATCAAGAACATTACTGATTTTTTACTAACAAGGGGACGTTTGCAGTTGTAACTCACAGATTTGAATGCCGATGTTTGAGTGGGTAGTAGAGACCTATAATAGTGCAACTCTAGAGTTATAGCCGCCAATGAGCATTAGGAACTGAGAAAAAAAATAAAATATGAAAATCACGTTTTATTTTTTTTCTCAGCTCTCAGTCAAGATAGAGAAATGATTCTTTCACGTTTGATTGCAGTTATGTATGCTTTTAGATATTAAAATACTTCTATTATGCTCAAAACATTACCCGGCTTTACAGTGCTCAAAAACTCCAAACAAATGACAAAATTCCAAGGAAATCCGCTGTAAATCATTGGAAACTTTTTTTCATCAACAATTGACCTCAAATCTCAATTTAACCCACAATAAAACCCTTATATGTGAAATTTTATCAAAATAAAAGATTATTGATTTTTTACCCCTTTGAGGAGATTAAAATTTTGAAGTTGAGATTTCATCAACAATTTATACCGGCCATGACAACTGCTGCGTTCAACCGATTACAATAATAATAACACCGCTAGACTCACACGCATACATTCTGCTTTGTATCCATGCGTATAACATTGGATTTACTCCAGATTTTAGTGGACAAAAACTGATGTGAATGAAAAAATCCAAGGTCAGCTATAACTTGAGATATTTCAATATGGGGAAATCCTGCGATTTCTGGATTTGGGCTAAACTATGCAGTTTTACGTCTTCTAGATGACCTTAAAATTTAGTCTTAATCGGTGGCAAAATATGTGAGATAGCGCAAATTATTTACATTTATTCAGAATTTGACAGCCTTGCCTACTAAAATCCTACACAATTTTAAAGGTAAAAAAAAATTATTTTTGATTTCGACAAAATTAAGTTTCTACGTGTTTTTTGAGATGAGGAATTTGAAAATAATATCAGCTTTTAGTCTAAAAATTTTCCTCACCTATATTATATAAATAAGACGTTTTAAAATGACCTATTTCTATTATTATTTTAGTTTTTACACGATAAATTTCAAATAAGTCCATTTAAAAAAATATACATATTTTTTAAACAAAACCTGATATTAACATTTGATTATTCATCAATCCTAGGATTTCTATGCAATTTGAAATAAAAATATGTCATTTTAAAACGTCTTATTTATATAATATAGGCGAGGAAAATATTTTGAAGTTTTTGAGCACTCTAAAGCCGGGTAATGTTTTGAGCATAAGAGAAGTATTTTTATATCTAATAGCATACATAACTGCAATTAAACGGGAAAAAATCATTTCTTTATCTTGACTGAGAGCTGAGAAAAAAAATATAACGTGATTTTCATATTTTATTTTTTTTTTCGGCTCCTAATGCCCATTGGCGGCTATAACTCTAGAGTTGCACTATTATAGGTCCCTACTACCCACTCAAACATCGGCATTCAAATCTGTGAATTACAACTGCAAACGTCCCCTTGTAAGATTTTCAATTACTATTGTAGGAATATTGTCTTCGCCCGGAGGAATATTGTCTATTTTAGTTTTCAGCTGTTCTATATTATGGATAATTTTTTTTTTTTTGGTGATACGGAAGGGAAGTTAGATGGTACGTTTTGTTCATCGTCAGCTTATGGTCTTTGTAGAACCTTGGCCTCCTCAACAATTCTCTGCTATTCAAACCTTTCTTTGGCAACCGTTCTCCATCCTCTCACACCCAGAGTCCGAAGATCGTCTTCTACATCTTCCAGCCAACGAAGTTGAGGCCTTTCTCTCCTTCTCATTCCACCCGGGTGCCCCTCCAACATCATTTTAGGAAGCCTACTTGCCTCCATTCTTTGCAAATGCCCCAGCCATCTAATTCTGCCTCTTTTTATGTTGGCTACAATATCTGGAGCAGCATATAGAGTTCTCAGTTCCTCATTTGTTCTCATTTGCCAGAGATTCAGTCTATACTTGGTTGGAACATATATTTTGCGAAGGATTTTTCTTTCCCATCTATTTAATAATTTTTCGTCGTGTGATGTCAGGGTCCATGTCTCACTCCCGTACATAACAACCGGCTGAAGGATCGTTCTATATACCCTTATTTTTGAGATTGCAGGATATATTTACTACTTTGAAAAATTTTTACTAAAGACCAATAGCACCTGTTTCCTGCTATTATTCTTGATTTTATTTCTTCTTTGATACTATTGTCCTCAGTGACAAAAGCACCCAGATACTTAAACTTACCATAGGCACTCTCTCAAAGGAATATCCAGCCCCTCAATGTATCTATGTCCTCTTTCCTCTCTAGTTGTTACCATGTATTTGGTCTTTTCTTTATTCAGAGTCAGTTCTTCATTTCTTGCTGCTTTTACTCCTCGAAAGCTCCTAGGAGCGCATTATTTCAAGCATTATTCTCATAGCAAAGACGTGATCTATTGTTGATCTTCCTGGGCGGAATCCACATTGATACTCCCCCAATACTTCTTCCACTCTCATTAAAATCCGTTTCATCAATAAAGTTGACAGTATCTTGTATACTGAGCACAATAGTGTTATGCCTCTATAATTTTGGCACTCTAACTTGTCTCCTTTTTTATGTATTGGTAGGGTAACTGACATCTTCCATTCCTCAGGCATTTCTTCTTTTATCCAGATATCCAATATAAACTCATATATCTCCCTGTGCAATGTTTCTCCTCTCAATTTGAGTGCCTCTGCTGGTATCCCATCAATCCTTGGTGTTTTGTTATTTTTCAAATTCATAATTACTTCCTCTACTTCTTCAGGATCTGGGGGTTCCAACTCCATGCCTTCCCCCGTTGCTCCAATTCCCCAAGTTATTTCATCAAGGGTTCGATTTGAGTTCAGCAAGTCACTGAAGTAGTCCTTCCATCTCTCCATCACTTTATCTTTGCCCCCCAAGAGTCGACCTTCCCCATCTCTGCAAAAACATGTCCGTGGTTAAAATCCCTTTTTTATTGCTTTTACTTTGGCATAGAATTCACCTTTCAATCTTAAGGAGCATATTCCTTCATTAATAGTTTTATAGTCTAAAATCACTTTCTTTATACTCTTTCTTACCATGAATCCAGTTCCAAACACATTTTTCTCATGTCCACTATTGATAAGAACATAATCCTTTAATTCTATTAGAGTTGGTTCCTTTTTCCACCTTATTTCCTGCAGGGTCACAACATCGATCTTGTACCTTCTCAGACATTCTTCTAGGATCTGACTCTTTCCTACCTTTAGTAAGCTACGTACATTCCAAGTTCCCATTAGTAATCGTTTAGTCCTTTCCGCGCCTTGTCGTTTGCCATTTATCAGTCCAAATCCGAGGCTTATTAGTTGAGGTTTTTTAGCTTAATGGTATACTACATATGTTGTAGCAAGATGATGTGCTGTTGTTGTAGATTGATCAGTGTAGATTGTAAAGATAGAATTAGAGAAGGCAAAGGTCGTAGGTAATTCATTTGTGATTATAACATATTTGAACATATAATTATAAAATATATTAATATTTGTTATATTTATCATTAATCGATAAAAGATAATAGTCCTTCTATTAAAATAAAAATTTTAGACATACCGTTTTCAGCATTTTTTAGTTTTGACATCGTATTTTTAAAATTTGAGATAATTTTTCCAATGTTAAATGAGCTGAAAAGATTTTTTATTTCTTTAAAACAATCAGAGAACGAAGGCTCCTGATTCTGTTGGGCTTTCGACGGGAAGGTGTTTTGAGGCCACTGAGATTTTGTAGTCGGGAGTGATTGAAATGCTTCGTTAGTTGTTTTGAAATTGGTGCTTTGGTTGTGCACTATTGCCTTGTTGCTGCTTTAATTGTAGGGATTTTCTTGCTTAATTGAAATTCCAAGTTTCTCCTGTATTTGGTACAGTTCGGTAAATTTGAAAAATGTTCTTCGGAGCAATTTATACATTTTGGTTTAAATCCGTCAACAAGGGCGTTGGGACTGTCTTTTGATAGGTGATTCCCTGAACATTTAAGGTTTCTTAAAACAATGTCGAGCCACATGATTAAAGTCTTGGCAAACATAACATTGAGTGATTATTTTATTAGATCTGTTTTTTTCCCATTTTATTACTAAATCGCAACAATAGTTGATTTTATTTAATTGTTTTTTATTTTCTAGTATCACTATTGCTAATAGAAGTTTAATTAGTCCTGTTTTCGATTTTTTTTCCATTTGATATATTTTGTATACTTGAAGGCCTTGGTCTTTAAGATTTTCTGATATCTCCTCCATAGAAAATTTCGGGGGAGTTCCTATTAAAACTAATTTAAGTTTAACTTCACTTTTAGGAGTATAAGAATGAAATCCTACATTGTTTTCTTTAAATATACTTTTAATTAATGTAAAATATTGATTATTATAGAGTAAATACTGGTTTTATTTCCATTATACTTTACATTAATTTCTTTTACCTGGGATTTTATTTCATTTATAGTACCTTTTTTATTATTATAAGAGCTATTTATTATGATAGGTGGATATTGGTTGTTATTTTTTTGGTGTTTATGGATGCAGATAGTTCCGAAATTTCAACTTCATCCATATCAGAAAGTATTTCGTAGCAGTTTGCCAAGTTAATATTATGTTGTAAAACATTACCTCTTTTTCTTTCATGTATCTAGTTGATGATGAGAAAGATGTTCCCGGTGGTTCATCCATTGTATCTTTGGCCTCTCCTCCAAGGGCTCTGGAATGTATTGCTAACTTCGTAAATGATTAAGAAAAACGAAAAACTAATTATAGTAAAAAAAATGTCAGAAATAAAAAAAACTTTAAGAAACCGTAACTATAACTTTAAACTGCACTCTTTACTCTGCGGCTGCTACATCGAGACTCAGGTTCATTGTAAAATCAATAAAATATCTACACTCAAAGGAGTATTTTTATAATTACAGAGTGATTAATTATTATTTTAATTACATGTTAAGATTTATATCTACCATATTACTTATTGTTCTCTTTGAGACAAATTGTAATTCTTTCTCAATTTAAGATTAAAAAAAAAAAAATATTGCATACAAAAATAGCTTACTTAAAAAAATACATACACATAAATTACCAGTAAATTATCGTAGTTTTCTTGCTAAATTAACTATTTATACACTAGAACGCGTTGAAGTTATAGTGCAGTGGTGTGTGTATTATTTGTGCGTTTATTATCAATATTCCATAATTTTATAATAATAAAAATTTATTTGCAATAGTTAGGTTTTTCTTTACTTTTACCTAATACGTTTAGTACGGTAAATAAAGCAAACATAAGCTGCTGAAATCAGCAAAGAATCCCCACATTCTGATTCACCCCAAGTGCGAGTGAGAATCTCAAGTCAGCAGATCTCTTTGTGTTTCAGAGCAAAATCGAAGCGTATTGACAAGCGACCCACTTGTAGCGCCAACAATATTTGCTAGATGTGCCCGTTAATATTCAAGACATTTCTTCAAGAAGAAACTTTTCCTTTTACTTCAATCTTCTTCTCTCTTTCTGAACCTTTTAAAAGTTGTATGTTGAAATACCATTTTTTATACGTAGCTACCATTTGCTGATGAATGCACTATAACCGGAGTATCTTTGTATGCCTTTGATTCAGAGATCGTTCAATTTTTGCCTTGTATTTAGCTTCGTTGCTGGGAGTTCTATCACTAAATCAACGCCAAAAGAAATATAAGGCGACGTTGATCAAGGATGCAATCAGAAGAAATAAAAAAGGTTCAATTAAAGAAGTGAGAAGAATATAAAATAATAACACAGAATTCCAAATTCCAAATACATTTAAATGAAAATGACCATACACTCAACAAAGACTCGAGAGTAAAACTAATCTATCACGTAGAAAGTCTAAATTTAATTATTAATGAATCACTAGAAATAATAAAATAGTTAATATTAAGTAATAATAAATCCATTTTTTTAATTTAAGTATAAATTAAATCCAAATTTTTGGTTAAATGGACTGATAAATATTTTTAGGAGTCTTATTTTAATAGTTTAATCTTAGTTTAAGTTTAGTTTAATCTTATTTTAGAGTCTTATTTTTCCGGCAGAAAAAGAAAAATATGACTGGGCATTGGGAAAACCTCCGGGATTTTCTATTTATATTATTATTTAAGATAGTTTACTATCTCACCCTCTTTCTTTTTTTTTTTTTATTCTCAGATTATAATAATATGAAGACTTTCCACTTGGCCTTCTTAAGTGCCAACATAACATAAATAACTGCAGCCCGGCAGATGACCTTAGGATTTTTTAAAGGGAGTAAAAAATCCTTAGCTATGCCGTCCTTCGGAAAAGACGTAAAATGGGGGTCCCGAGCCTGTGCTATGTCAGGTACTCGATCCTAATTATACCTGGATAGGCAAAATTTAGAACTCCCACCGTAGCATCGTACGATTAGCCATAGCGGCATAAAGTGACGTTAAACGAAATAAACAAACATAAATAACCAGATATCTGTAAACAAAAAAATAATGATATAAGAGTTATTCAAATCAATAATGAGGAAATAAACATTTAAAAATTTCTGTAAAAGTAAACCAACAATCCTCATTTTTGTACAGGGATCTTATGCTACTGGATAATAAAATTAAAGATATACACCAGTCTTGAATTTTGTATACTCAAGATATTCGCTCAACTATTATTTCCTTCTCCGAACTTAAAGATGTCATCTTTAATACCAATATTAAACTAATATCTGAACTCCCAGAAGTCGTATGACAGCTAGGCAGAGTACACTGTTCCCTTCATAAAGACTATATTTTTGTCCAACTTCCTTTATCTTCTCCCACATATAAAACCTTTTTTATTTTATCATATCCTGTACAAAGGGTAATGAATTTATTACCTCTCATGTATTTTCTTCTATGGTATTAAGATATGAGTTGTTCACAGGTGATTGTACCTTAATTAATAATAACTATTATTGTGTAAATACCTCTAGAATAGATAAGAAATCTATACATGAACTTCTAGAAGTTAAGGAATTTTATAATTGTAAAACCCAAGTAATAAGTAACCCCAGACCTTGTAAAATATATACCCCTAGTAAACAAGATTTTAATATTCAATAAAAGTAATTTAATTTTACAACAAATAAAATTAGGGTGTCCAATAATACAATGATTGTACACCCTAGGCTAACTTCATAATTTCATTTAGACAGAAATGAATCCATTTTAAATGTAACCCAACCATATACTTATTAGGAAATTAAAATTCTGTTGCCCTCAGAGACACTATACGTCAAAAATTGTGTTAACTATTCTTTAGAAGAAATTCATAGAGCCAATATTAATATAGAACTATTAGAAATATTAGACGAAAAAATTGTTGATAATTTTTCAAATATTTATTCCATACTAATAATAGATATAGTTTCCTTTATTCCATCTACAATGTATAATAATAGATTCACAATTATAGTATTTTGTATTGTAAGATGTAAACAACCAGAAACCAAGCCATCAAATTCAACCTACCCTGATCTTCCAATTATTTCGACGAGGTCGGCTTCCGCTTAAGGAGGGACGAGTTATGTAAACGAATTTTGTAATCTTAACAGGAAAACCATCAGGTAGTCTAGTACAATAAGATCTTTTATACAATAAAAACTGCCGAACTTTTATTCTCAACCTCAATCTTTATGTTTATTGGGGTGCTGAATCCGAATCTGAAGTTTGCTACCACGGCAGACGTCGCCTTCATACCCAAAATCGTTAAAAACCGCCCAAAATACCTGTAATTTTTTTACCTATAACACGAAAGTCTTAAAATAATAATTGTTGCTGGAATTAGTATACGAAATGGAAAAAAAAACTACTCCAAAATCTTTCCCGAAGATAAGGTTCTTGAGAAAATGTTGTTTTAATTTTTTTTTTTTTGTTTTTTTATCTAAATTAAATATATATGATCTAATAGTAAATTTAACCAACTTGGAGATGAAAAAATGAAATTGTCGATCGAACAAATAGTTTTGGAGCGAAAAAAGTATCAAAAAAAAAACGTGGATTTCATAAAAGTATGGGATATTTAGCGTTCTGGCATGTGTATTTCAAGAAACCCGATTAAAACATCATATGAAAAGTCTAATAGTAAATTTGGCCAGCTTTTTATATATATATATATATATATATATATATATATATATATATATATATATATATATATATATATATATAAGATTTGTGTCGGACGAATAGTTTTGGAGATATAGTGAAAAATGTACAAAAAAACGTGGATTTCACAACAGTACAAGTTTTTTTAGCTTGCCGGCATGTGTATTTTAAAGGACATTTTTAAAACTTCATATGAAATAATCTAATAGTAAGTTTAATCAGCGTTAAGATGAAAAAAGGTAATTTTTAATCGGACTAATAATTTCGGAGTTATAGACAAAGGAGTGGAAACGACAAACATGGTTTCGCGAAGAAGTGGAACTGGCCACCAGTTGGCCAATTCTACACTTTTTCTCAAGACCATATTTTCGCGAATAATAATCCGATTTCAGAGTTTTTTTTTTCATTTCGTAGGTACTAATTCCAGCTACAAGTAATATTTGAAGACTTTCTTCGAAGAAAACATTCGTTTTCGTGATATAGTTAAAAAAAAACAAAAGTATCCGGTATTTTGGGTATGAAGCCGACATCTGCCGTGGTTCGTTAATGTTTATGTCTGCAGTGTTAATGTGCTTAACTTGCTCTTCCAAAGAGTGGAAAGCTTCAATTTTTGTCTCTTGATGTCCCCTATAGATCTTTCCAGTTCAGTGAGAAGATATTCACTATCATCAGTATCATCCAAGAGCTTTATTTTGCTACAAGCTATAACACATCATTTTGATGTTTTGTGGTAAACACATAGTAAAAACCTCAAATAACATTTATCCGCCAATAGAAAAATCAGATGGCATTACTGTCCCCGATGTTGACGACAGGAGAGGAGATCCAATCCTCGACCAATCCTTGGCGTAGTATTGGAGGTTCTTGATGATGGATTGTATCGAAATGGCACAAGAAATGGAATTCTAAAGCAGCTTTTCTCAAGGTAATTAGATATTTGTATCTCAACTGTTTTCCTGCTGATACTGTTTGATTATTCTTACTTCAATGATGATTAAGGTGCATATGTAAGAAGAAAAGTGTGCTTTGTAACTCTAAATGCCACAAAACTGTTATTTGTAACAGGTGATAGGCTATATTTAATGATTAGTTTACTGTTTTTCTTATTATATAGATACTATTATTATTATTTTAACATTTATAGGTCTACGTATTAGAATAACGTATAGCAATTTTAATCAGTTTTTATTTTTAAATTTTCTATGTTGTAAATAAAGTGCGATTGTGTTTTTAAATATTTATTTAATTTTGTTTTATTTTTTATAATTACTACTATATATTTATTTTATAATTATTTAATTTTTTTTTATTTTACTATTTTATTTGATTTATAAGCATATAGTATACTTTATATTGTTTATGTATACCTAGTTATTTTCTGTTCTCTTTATATTTATTTTATTTTATGTACATATAATTTTTTTCTCATTTTACATAATGTGTGAATGTAATCACACGCCATCTATATTACTTATTGCCCACATTTGTGGCAGATTGTAATAATTACTCAATAAAAGTATAAAAAATAAAAAAAATTCTATGTAAGGTTAAAATAAATAACTCCCCTTTCTTATTTGTTAGTAATTAGCTGGTATACCGTTTCCTTGCAAAAACTTAACTTTTACTAGCTCAAGATAACAAAAGTATACTTTACCTAGCTATTGTCAACTCATACTAATACATCATGTTCGAAATTCAACTCTGTTTAGTTTTAATCATATTTAAAATATAAGGTTAGTTAGTATGAAAGAAACATAGTTTTAAAATTTCATTAAAATCGGCTGAGTAGTTCTTAAACTACAAATTTAGAGACCCCCGCCAAAATTGAAGCATTATTGTTAGCGCCTTTAAAAAAAGGTTAGTTAATATGAAAGGAAGGTAGTATTCAAATTTCATTAAAATTGGCTGAGTAGTTCTTAAAGTACAAATTTAGAGCTTCCCCCCCCCCCACCATCAAAATTGAAGCATTATTGTTAGCGCCTTTAAAAAAAGGTTAGTTAATATAAAGGAAACATAGCATTCAAATTGCATTAACATCAGCTCAGTAGTTCTTAAACTATAAATTTTTTAAGCTCCCCCCTCCACCAAAATTAAAACATTATTGTAAGCGCCTTTGAAAAAGGTTAGTTAGTATGAAAAAAACATAGTTTTCAAAATCATTAAAATCGGCTGAGTTGTTCTTAAACGAAAAATTTAGAGGCTTCCCACCAAAATTGAAACATTATGAATAAATGAATATTAATTTTATTTATTCCAAAAGTTAAAGTTATAAGAGCAAAGATGGGGTCACCTGTGGTGTAGTGGTTAGCATCGCAACCTACTAAACCCAAGATCGCTGGTTCGCAGCCCGGCAGATGACCTTAGGATTTTTTAAAGGGAGTAAAAAATACTTAGCTATGCCGTCCTTCGGAATGGACGTAAAATAGGGGTCCCGCGCCTGTGCAATGTCAGGTACTCGTTAAAGACCCCTATCCTAATTATACCTGGATAGGCAAAATTTAGGACTCCCACCGTAGCATCGTCCGAATAGTCATAGCAGCATAAAGTGACGTTAAACGAAATAAACAAACAAACAAGAGCAAAAATAATAGAGGGCTCAAAATCTCGCCCTGTAGTACACCTGAGGATACCGGAATTTCAGCTGATACATTTACCCCATCAGAAAATGAAAAGACTGCAGAAGCATACAAATTCATGAGAAATTGGAGAGTTTTCCCTCCGACAATTACATCATATAATTTCTGCCAAATTATACCATGATTTATAGGGTCGAAGGCTCTTTTAAAATCACCGAAAATTCCAAATATCTTTCTTCTTTTAAGCCTCATAGCTATATTTATAACAGAATTTAAAATAAATACACAATCTCGGCACCCCTTGCCACTCCTAAATCCCATCTATTCTTTTGGTAATATATTCATTTCCTCCACCCATTGTGTTAGTCTTTTATTGATGATGCTTGTGAGTATTTTTGTAATAGTGTTAAATATGGCAATACCTCTGTAATTATGGGGGTCATTTTTGTCTCCTTTTTTATATGATAAAAACATTTTTATTTTATTCCAAGAAGGAGGAACACTTTCTTGTTCCTAGATATTGTTGAAAATGTCTAGAAGCAACTGTACCTGTATTTCTGGCAGTAGTTTATAACATTGATTGGGAATCTGATCCAAACCAGTAGCTTTATTATTTTTCGTCTTGTTAATAGCATAAGTAAGCTCATCAAGCGAGAAAGGGGAATCTAATTCAGGCGTAAAGTAGTGAAAAAACGAAATTTTATATGAGCTGGCTGATTGGTTTGGAAGGATCTTCTTCTACTGGCTCAACAGGCACTGATGCTGCCCTTGGCCTGCTCAACGATTGCCGTCCATTTTCCTCGATCAGCTGCTTCTGAGATAGGGATCCTCAGCTGACGCAGATTCTTTCCCACGCCATCCTTCCATCGGCCCTTTGGCCTACCGCGTGGGCGCTGGCCATCCGGCACATTTCTGTAGACCCTACTGGTCACCCTATTTTCATTCATCCTCCTCTCGTGGCCCAACCATTTTAGCCTTTGTATCCTGATGTGAGAGGAGATACTAATGTCTTGGTAGATCTGGAGAAATTAACTATTTTTCCTTCTTCGCCATTGACCAATCTCACACACAGCCCCCAGAATTCTCCTAACTACTCGTTCAAACCTATCAAGTAGGTTGACATTTTTCATGTTTAGGGTCCAGGTCTCTCCTCCGTATGTGACTACTGGTCTTATCAGGGTCTTGTAGAGCATAAACTTGGTTGAACGGCTTAGAATGTTGCTTCTGATTAGCCTTGAGATGGAGAAATAGGCTCTATTCCCGGCTATTATCCTCTTTCTAACCTCTTCTTCCTCTTCCAGGTTATCATTAATAGTAGAGCCGAGGTATTAGAAGCTTGTCACTATTTCAAAACTGTAGGTGCCTATTTCACAGTGGCTCAGCCTCCGGTCTAGCATTTTGTTCAGAGCTAAGACCTTGGTCTTCTCCTCGTTTACGTGCAGGCCAATCTTCTTTCCTTCAGCATCCATTGCTTCGAACGCCGTCTTTATGCTCTACAGGAATCTACCAATAATTACGATATCATCCCCGTATGCCAGAACTCGGGTCATCTTTGTAAATATTGTACCCTCCTGCTCTAGTCCTGCTCTATTTGGAAGGATATCGTGGTAAAAATTTTCCCATTGGTTTAATGTAATTTGACTATCAGAGGTTCACCTATCCCTATACAGCTTGACAACATTCCGAAATTCTAAAGGAGATTTAGTGTTTCTTAGTTTATCTTTTATTTTTTTATAATATATATCTTTAGATGGAAAGTTAAATTTTTATTAAAAGGGATCTCAATTATTCCAGAACTGAATCCAGCAATGCAATAATAATTTTTGACTAAGTAGTTAGATAGTTAGCAAGCGTCAGTCTGGATGAGAAGGAGGTATTGGAAATGGAAATATTTGAATGTTTTCAGGGATTTAGCTTGTCTGATGTTAGAAGGGATGGAGTTCCAGAGGATTGGAGAGCGGAAAAGGAAAGAGCGTTGGAATGTTGAAGTTCTATGGGATGGGGTATACAGATCAGAAAGTCGGGATCTCGTATGTATTGGATTGACTGCAGATCTGAATTGCAGCTTATTGTAAATATAAAAAGGTTGAACGGTATTGATAATTTGGTATAGGAATGTTCCATGGAAATATTGTTTACGGAAAGTGGGATAGAGCCAATTTAGTTGGGAATAGAGGTGTGAAACATGGGAACGCCTCGGACTACAAGACAAACCTGACGAAGCAGTTCATGATTCGCTTCAGTCTGTCCTCGAGAACCGTCGAGAGGCCACCGTAAACCAGACAACCATAGTCAATGTAAGGGAATAATAAGGAAGAGACTAAAAGCTTGCGGGTTGACTGGGGAAGAAGGTAACGGTTTCGGTGGAATAATTTGAGAAGGCCTATGGAACAGCCTGAAATTTGGGCAATCTGAGGTTTCCAAGAAAGGGTTTGATCAAAAACAATCCCGAGATTTTTTACAAAGGAGTAGAAAGAGATAGGATGATTATTTAAGGTTAAAGGAGGGTATTGTGAGTAGGAATTAAGGAGGGAGCTAGAGCCTATTAGAATGGCCTGAGTCTTCTTTTCGTTTAGTTGTAATTTATTTATAGTCGCCCAGGCACTAATTCTGTCCAGATCTTCCTGAACTTTAGCGAAAGCAGTGGATAGCTCTGAAGGGGAGAAGGAGAGATAGACTTGGCAATCATCTGCATAGAGGTGGTAGGAACAGTGATAGATTGAATTAGGAAGATCATTAATGTAGGAATTGAATAGGAGATGAGAAATACTGGATCCCTGAGCAATACCTGAGGTAAGAGTGAGAAAAGAAGATAGGGGTTGGTTTGGTATTTTAACTGCTTGGGAACGGTGAGAAAGGAAAGCTATATGATTATAATCCGATAAAAAAACAGGATAACTCAGATTATCTGTTGTGATTATGTTTCAGAGAAACCCCAATATATCACAGTCCCTGAAATTTGTAATATTAACATTTCAAGCGCCATAAAGCCATAAAATACGTTGGAACTGAGTTGGATAGGGATGGGGGTCTTTGAGGTTATTATAGATGTAGTTGATTTGGGAATGAAAGTTCAAAAGTCTACCAGAGTAGGTGGGTTTGGTGTACCAATTGGTGGAAATGGAGTGGTCAGTATTTCTGATAACTAGAAGATCAAGGAAAGGGAAATTATTGATTTCCCATTCGATAGTTAAGCAGAGACGAGGGTGATAAGAGTTGAACGCGGAAAGGATAGAGGGAATTTTATCAGGGTTCAGGACAAGGAATAGGTCATCAATATATTTTTTGATAAAGGCGTTATCAGTAGGGAATAAAGGTAAAATGGAGCTAAGGAGGTCATTGAGGACGATGTTGGATATGTCAGGAGCAAGAGGATTACCCATGGCTAGACCGGAGATTAGGTAATAAAACTCATTTTTGTAGGATAGGTAGCCGGATTTGCAACATAGTTCTAAGGATTTTAAGTAGGATGAACGGTTAAGAGGGGTGTGAGGTTGGATGCATGACCAGTGATTGTTAATAATGAGGAAAGCGTTATCTATAGGTATGTTAGTAAATAGGTTTTCAACATCCAAGGAGACCAGGATAAAGTTATCGGGAATGTTAAAGGATAGTAATATTTCACGTAAGTGGAAGGAACTGCGAATATCATAAGGATTATCGTGGCTCAGGATTTAAGGAGAGGGGAGAAGGATGTTACTAAGTTTAAGAGACGGAGAATCGATATTAGAGGTAATAGGACGAAGCGGGGTGTTGGATTTATGGAGTTTAGGAAGACCATAAAAATTGGTAACTTCGGAATTATAGGAAATATGGTTTTTATAAGTTGGATAATTAATTTGTTTAGATTCTAATAAGGTTTTAATATGCTGGTTAAATTTGGCTATGAGGATAAGATTAGTGTCCCGTTTAGTGGAGAGATAGGTGGTAGGATCAGAGAGGAGGTGTTGCATCTTATCATGATAATCGGATCTGTCCATGATTAGAGTCTTGTTACCTTTATCAGTTTTAGTAACAACAAATACTATCATTGGATTTAAGGAAGAATCGGGTGAAGGATAAATCTTTAAAGAAAAGAGGAGAAAAGGTGGACATTTGGAATACGAGACAATTCTCCCTCATCGTGACTACATCTAAGAAGGTCATCTCTGTAAACATATTCTAGGTCACTGATTAATTGAAGGAGGTGGCTAACTTTAGACTGGGTAGTAACAAATTGGGGCTTACGAGAATATTAGACGCAGGAGCGGGAATTTCAGTAGAAGAAACATTTTGAAACTTACTACCATCCCCTTTAGGATAAATACTATGGCGAAGTGAAATATCGTGAAGTTGATTAACTTTATTGATCAGTTGGAGCTTTTTTTGGTCTTTAACAGACTGGGAAATATTTATGATAAACTTATTTAAACTGATCATTATGTGATTATCAATATCTGAATTTAAGATGTGAGTAAGGGATGAGATTTTTTTATTGAGATTGTGTATATCGAGGATGATTTCGCGTATTTTAAAGTTCAATAGAGACTTTTTAAATTTAAAGGAAGAATATACTAGCTTTGATGAGACGGGTTTGGAAATAGTGAATGTGTGAAATGAGTTTTCTATAAATTTAGGAAAGAAAGAATGGGAGCGGCATTTGAGAAGGAAGATCCTGTGTTCCAATTTCACAAGGTTTTTTTGGAGACGGCAAAGGAGGTTAAAATAGAGAATATGATGGGGAAATGTAGATTTTAAATGGGAGAAGGATATTTAGGATTCAGTAGAAGGAGAATGAAAATGTGGAGAAGGTTGGGTAGTTACAATATTAGATTGAATCAAACTAGAAGAAAAATTAGTAGTTGAAGAGCTCGAAACCGTAAGCGAAGTCTGAGAAGTAGTAGAAACAGGAAAATGATTTCTCTCTTGATGATGACCCGCTCTGGATAACTTTTGAAGCATGGCGCTGTCGAACCACACACCCCTCTTAACCGTTTATCCAACATACAATCCTTAGAACTCTGTTGTAAATCCGGCTACTTATCCTACCAAAATGGATTTTATTACGAAATCTTCGGTCTTGCCATGAGTAATCCTCTTGCACATAAAAAATCCAACATCGTCCTTAATGACCTCCTTAACTCTATTTTGCCCTTATTACTTACAGATATCGCTTTTATCAAAAAATATGTTGATGACATATTCCTTGTCATCAACCCTGATAAAATTCCTTCTATCCTTCTATCCTTTTAACACATTATGCATCAAACAAATCCTCCAGACTAACAGTTTCCCACTACTTACTATAAACAAACTCCTTACCTATAAATTACCTCGATCACTCTACCTTTACCTTTTCCGCCTCAAACTCCCACGCACCACCATCCCCGTTATTACTATACAGGTTTAGTATAGTAATAAACCTTATATCCTACCTTATATCCACTTCCTTTCTGATAAAATTCAACAGATCCAACGTTATTTACGGTATACCTTGTGCTACTGCTAATTGTTAGTCCTCATATATTGGCCAAACCCAAAAACACCTTATCTCCCAACACTAACTGTCCATTTCTTCCAAACATTCCTCTGCCTTCAAACTCAAGCTGGAACATGCCATATCCTTAAACCATACCTTTGATTTAGAAAAAACTTCTATTATTGCAACTCTCCCTAACCATAGTAAACATATATTATCCGAATCAATTTATATCCATCTCGAGCCTAATCCCGTCAACCACAATAGTGACAAAGAGTACATTCCCCATACTTATTCCCAAGTTCTGAACCTAATTAAAAACAATAGCCTTCCCTTCGGTCTTTTCTGTCTCTATTTTGTATTTTTGTTATATTATTATTTCTATTTGCATCATTTTGTTATTTCTCTGTATCATTTTATATTTGTGCTGCACCCTAATCATGATGGCATTGGCATTATTCTATTTACCTCTTTTTATTCTGTTTGTATTTATTTGTTATTTTGTTATCTTATAGTTTCTCTGTCGTTGATTTTTCTTGTATATTTTTGTTACATTTTCATTGTATCATTTTCCTATTCTGCATCCATGTTTCCCGCCCCTTTTCTCCCTTTTATCTGCCTAGCTGTTCTTACCGTTTCACATTAGTCATCGTTTGTCTCCTCACCAGTGTGGTTCGGTGGGTAAGTGTTTTTTGCCATTTTTTTCACATTATTTCCCTCGTTCTTTCCTATCTTTCCATATTTTTTATTTTATTTATTTTTATTTACATTACATTTCCTTCTGTCCTTTTTTATAGCTCATTTATTATCCTTTTATCCATTACCATTAATTTTTATGTATTTATTTTTATTTTTGTCCCTTATCATTCCTGTCTTGTCCTTAATCTTATATTGTTCCTTTGTATTATTACTGATATATGTGTCTGATCTTTTCTATGCTGTTTTTTGTATATTATTTTTTATCGATGCCATTGTGTATTCCATTTGTCATCTGTTTATCGATCTGTTATTTTTGTCATCAGATGTTATCTCTTCTTCTCCATTCAACAGTCAACTATACTTTTATCATTATTGATAAAAATAGGGAGTTGAAGGAAGTGGGATCGTGGATTTTGGATAGAAATGGATCGTGGATTTTGGATAGAAATGATTGTGAATGGACAGATGTAGAGGTAGAGGGGGAAGGAGGGGAGGGTGTGGGAGGGACTAGGACGGGGGTGCATTGCATCAGCGCTCGAGTAGCTAACTGGCCTACTTGTTTATATAGGCGCAGGTGTACCAAATAAACTTGATATTTAATTTAGTTTAGTTTGTACACTAACTGATTTTTTTGTCTTTAGAATATTAGCAAAAGAAATTTGGGTTGATATAGGGTGCAAAAGATCAATTTTTTTTTCTAGCAGTCATACTTGTTATTTTATCTGCCTCTTGTATTAGTTTTATTATTTTGTTTTCTTTAATAAAAACTGTGCATTTTTAAAAAAATGATCACCTGAACAGTTAGTACAAATATTGCATTTTTAATGTCTAAATCATTGGTAGACAATTTTCCTCGCAAAAAGTTAACCAAACTCCGAAAAAAGTGGTAGTCTGTAGAGGATAGATCAGGGGAATATTGGGGGTGTAGTAAGACTTCATAGCCCAACCCCTTTAATTTATTCACTGTCTCTATTGAAACATGAGGTCGGGCGTAATCAAGAAAAAGGATAGGTCCTTTCCTTACCAGTACCGCCTGTTGCTTGATCAAATTTTGATGCATTTGGTCAATTTCTTGGCAGTATGATGTTGAATCAGTTATTTTTTCTGCCCACGGGGCATATTTTCTAATGTCGTATCTCCTGAGGAAAATTGTGTAAACCAACGGTGGATGGTCTTTTATGGGTCTTTCATTAGCACTTCCTTCACTAAACGCATGATTAATATTTCTTGCTGCCTGGGAAGCGGAATGACCGAGTCTGTACTCATAAAAAAAAAAAAAAAAAAAAATCGTTCAGAATTGCGTGTTTCCCTGGCCACGGTTACAATTTTACTATAATCTTTATGCTTACTTGGGAAAAAAACAAATATAGTTTGCAAATAGAGGATTAACAAGTTCTTATTATAGAAAGGAAATATTTTGCAAACAATCAACAGGCAACGCTTTAATCCTCTATAAAGAAAAATTGGACATTTCATGTGTGTCAACCCAATAGTTACATTTTAAAAGTTTTTCTGATTGAGTATCAGAAAATACATCTACCAAATGTGTTTCATCTCTCAATTTTTTAATTAATTTAGTTTCATCTACTATCGCATTTAAACGTTTTTTTATTAAACAAGGTGAAACCCTTATTTACAAATTTTAAAAATCTGAACAATTGCTATCTTTGTCTGTTTCAATTCTTTTTATAATTAAAAACTTGACACAGTTTTTCCTTTGTTCGCTATTTTCTGCAGTAGTGAACTTAAATCTACCTTTCTTTCTTTTTAACAGTGGGGATTCAGCCATTTTTGTATCTGAATCATGCAATTATATGAAAGTATAAAAATGGAAGCAGAGATCGGAAATCTAATGAAAAACATTTTATACCTGTTAATAAAATTTTGTTTAAATGAAAAAAAAAATCACTTTTGAAGCCCCTATTTTCTCTCAATTTTGTTTATTTCGAATACCAATTCATTAATTGTTAATTTTATTTGATTTTTAGTTTAAGTATTTTGACCCATTTAATTCCAAAATATAAATTAGGAAAATCAGTAGATTATAGATTGACATATTTATCATCTATTGTTTTTCTCAGTCAAACTGAGTTTTCTTTATTGTCACGATCAATAAAATATATGAAATAGTTTTAAGGAGACATTTCGAGGTAGATAAAATGCCGAAATATATTAGGTACAAATACTTTTCTTCAATAAGTTCTGAGTTCTATTAAAATAAAAAATGTTCATTTATCGAAAATTATGTCGACGGTTATTCTAAGTCGTGCTTCTCTTGTATAAATTGAGTGGAGGTTGTGCAGCCATTAATGCAATTTGAGCCGTTGCTTTTCTTTAGAAAATTGGTCCCGCTTTAAAAGGCCTCTATCCCTTCTTCTATTCGATTCTCAACCCTTTCAGAAGTCCTATTCAAATGAACTAAAAAAGCACTGATAAACTCTTATATAATTTCTTGTCCCTTTGAAATTCTTTCAGAAGTCGTTAATTAATAATTCATTAAATATTTAATTTTTTTTCCTTTTCTATTCCATTAATTTGAAATTTACTGCTTAATATTATAAAAAATATAAATAGGTCTATAACGAAAATTCTATGAGATTGTGTTCAAATTGTATTCTTTAAATGTGTGTTAAGGTTCAGCAAAATGACGTTTTTTCCAATGTTTTTATTTGAGGTTATGATAAGATCAATATATTTTGATAAGGAATAAATAATTCGCACCATTTATGGAGAACATTTAGGACAAGTACAGGGCTCCTATAAGAGTGCAGTGCGTCTTCTTCCCTGTTTAAGATTTACTTGGAATAATGTTTGAAAGAGTTATTATATTGAATACAATTACATCTGGACCAGAAACTATGAAAATAAAATCCTTATGAAAATAAATAAAAACAAGATCA
This sequence comes from Euschistus heros, assembly GCA_003667255.2. Lineage (NCBI taxonomy): Eukaryota > Metazoa > Arthropoda > Insecta > Hemiptera > Pentatomidae > Euschistus > Euschistus heros. The sequence continues at coordinate 388,135 of RCWM02000319.1, forward strand.
ATCCAACTCTAGAGGAAATAAAAACATGGACTCCATAAGAGGCTGAAGACTTAGGTTAGACTGTGGTGCCAGTAAGTCTCCTGTGGGTAAAAAAACAAAACAGTTTTTAGTGGCTTGATATTACAATCAACAATATATTTTTTATCTTTGTAACGGTCACCGTCCCTCAGACCTCTTCCTGCCATTTCCTCCTCTATCTCATCCTCCCATTTTCTTGCTGGTTGTCCTCTCCTTCCATTTCTCGGAGGGTTCCATTTTCTAACCATTTTAGGTAATCTTCCAGGAGGCATTCGACGTACATGTCCATACCATATTAATTTCTTCTCCAAAACATGTTCTTCTCCATAACACCCAGGTTTTGGCATCTGGTACACTGAACTATTTCTTTTTTGAGTCGAGGTTCTTCAAATTTTACGACGTAGTATACCAATCTTTTGATATTAAAAAATTCAGTATTGTTCTCTGCCGGTTCCAGATCAACGAATAACAATGGGAGTTTATGCTTATCAATACGGTGGAGAACATTGGCGACATGCCTGACAGAATGACATAATTCCTCTAGGTCTCTTTTGATGGCGTTGGAACAGATTGATGAAGCCCACGCAGTGCTACTGGTAACAATGAAATTCTATATTATTATTTTTCAGATGCGCTATCAATGATTTGTTAGTTTCTTTTGTTTCTGTATTTATTTTGATGTCTTCATATCTGGTGAAGCATTGGAAATTGGTTTGACCAATTAACTTGGATACATTTTGACAGAATTGAAAGTATTTTTTTACGCCGGTGACGTAGATTGGAGGTGGTTTGAAATCCATGGGAGGTTTTAGTGTTTAAAGTGCTGAGCTGTCAGTTGGCATATTTGTTAGTGGTTGAAATCTACTGGTTATTTAATTTTATTATTTACAATACACAACATTATTATTAACAATAAAAAATATTTAACTTGGTGTAAATTTTTTTTGAACAGTTATTATACAAGTTCGGCATTAAAATTTATAATTGCATATGATATCTATCCAATCTTCAACAAAGCTCTACAATAAAAGTATTAGGATTCAATGTAAATTGATGATTGAAGGGAAGGTTGGTAAACTATAGTGTTGATCCAGGTTAGAGATATCATTTAATTAAAATGATGCAGCTAATTATATTAGACATATATATGTTTTGACAGTCAATGACATCTTTTCAGAAAAAAACAATAACAACTTTATAAGCTCAATCATTATCCTGTTTACAGATTAGTCAATCTTAACGTTACATTCAACTCAAGTTAAACTAAGACTGTTGAACTTGACATTATCGACGGAAGGGTTAATTAGATTTACAACTTCAAAGTAGTTGCCACTAAGCGCATTACTTCACTGATAACCGGTTCCTTGGATTGATGAATCATTATTGACTGATATTAAGTTAAATTTACTATCAATCAACTAAAATAGGCCCATATAAATATAAGTGTGCGTGTGCGTGTGCGTGTGCGTGTGCGTGTGCGTGCGCGTGCGTGCGTGTGCGTGTGCGTGTGCGTGTTGTGTGCGTGCGTGCGTGCGTGCGTGCGTGTGTGTGTGTGTGTGTGTGTGTGTGTGTGTGTGTGTGTGTGTGTGTGTGTGTGTGTGTGTGTGTGTGTGTGTGTGTGTGTGTGTGTGTGTGTGTGTGTGTGTATACAGGGTGTCCTGAATTTAATTGGCAAAACTTCAGGAACTTATAGGGGACCAAAAACTAAGACAAAAAGTCCTTTAGAGATTTGCTCGTTTTTGCTTAGTTTTAGAGAAAATCGCAAAAAAAAAAAAAGAAACAAAACAAAAATGTTACAGGTAGCGATTATCACCTTTCAAAGTTCGTCAGGCTAGGCAGTGAGATATGTAAACACTTAATGTTATCCTTTACATTCTTTTATTTGTTTTCATTTTGGCTTCCTTCTACGATTATAATTCCTAAATCAGACTTCAGTCAGTTACTCAGATATTTTTGTGTGAATAGCATCAACCACAATGCCGCATACATATTCTAATGTTAAATACGCTGATATGATTTTTGTGTATGGTTTCTGTATCGGTAATGCTTTAGAAGCGGTACGGGAGTATGCACGCCGATTTCCAAATAGAAGAGTACCTAATCGACGAGTCTTTTCGTTAACTTTTAATAGACTACGAGAGACTGGGTCATTATTAATACGTAATGAAGGCGACCCCAGAAGAGGATATCTTCCAAATGTTTAGAGAAGCGAGACAACCTAAGCAGACCTCTGATCAGTATGCAGCGGTTGTGGTTGCCCCATTAACGACTTTCCTCACCTGATTGTGTTTTGCCTAGAGAGGAAAAAAAAAGGCCTCCGCGTTTTCTACCGGGTTTCGGCACCAGTTAGCAACTGGCACAAATAAAACTTAAAAGAAAAGAAAAGGTAATAAGAAACGCACGCTAAATAGACTGAATATCAACCGACTTTATTGGCTCAGTAATGCTACATTTATATTATTTGCTGTGTTTACAAGGTTAAGAATAGGATTAAGGCTAATACTGCTTTGCTTCGGTCCTCGACTGATTATATATATATATATATATATATATATATATATATATATATTGTTACGTCCCTCTTGTGGTATTAATAAAACGTGGGCTAACAATAGGCAAATAATTGCCTTAACTAATTTAAATTAATATATTTTGATTTACTAGGAGATAATTAAAATAGTTGTGACCCCACCTAATCATTGAACCAAAATATCAAGGAAAAGGAATTAATAACCAATGTTCAAGTATAAACACACAAATAAAATTTATTATAAAAATTATATAAACAAAACTACTAAATGAATTTTAAAATAATATAAACATTTAATAAACGAACATTTACAAATTACACTTTATGAACATTACAATAATACAAGGAGTAAAATGATCAAATTTGATTATGATTTTGTTAAAATAAAACTGATTGATTTTTTATAATATATGAACTAAGTTGAACAATTGAATTAGATGACTTCCGCATAGAATATAATTTTCTTAGGTAAATACCTTCTATTGCAAACTGTTGCAATCCTTATAACTTCAAAATATATCTTGAGATCAACTTCTTTTAGAGAGTAACCGCCTCTGACGGGAGCTGACTGCGAACCACTTCTTGTCGGGATCTACAGCAGACTGACTTTTTTTCTTTTTCTTGCCACTCCTTCAAGAGCGCTAGTTTGGCACGTGCGGATGGTCTGATTCATTTTTCAACTTAGGCGAATAAAACATAATTTAACAAAATTTAGGACATCTCAATATATATATAATTTCTTCTCGATAATGTTTCGGTCATGTATTTACAAAATTTACAAATCTAAATAAGCTAGCATTCTTGACGGGAAACATCAGTATTTTCTGAAATAAACATCAACTAAAATAATTAAGAATACCATTAACATTTATACGAACTTATTATCCTTATTCTTTCAAATATAGTACAATAAACTAATAATTATTATGAGAATGCTTACCTCTGAGTGTAAATATCTGAGTCACATTGACTTTCACCTAAAGCAGAGTTATTCTCCATCAGACGCGATACGGAAGTAACGTTTTCCTTAATGTAGCACCCCACAGCGCTAGTGGCTGCGAATGACTAACAAACCTAGGCTTACGTACAGGTTATCAGCTCAACTAGCCGTTACACATTCCCCTCCAGCTGTTAGGTTCGTTTGGAAGGACGAAATAATTTAAGTTTTGGTGAATGCCATAAACCTACAAGTTTTCTTGCATTATCCTTCAAATTGAAAGATCCACCAGTAGTAACGAAATCAACAGTATAGGGGCATTTGTATGTTGGATTAAGGCTAAATGTCCCCTCTGTAGTACCAAATGTTGCCACCACGTAGCGTGCCAAAATAAACAAAATTTAGATTCCTCCTCAAATCTCAACTGAACATCCGATTTTGGTTCTGTAAAGTTAATTTTGTTCCTTTTTTCCGTAGAATTTGATGTATCTATTTCAGAAGACCATATATGTAATTTTTTCAATTTTAGGATCAAAAAAACTACTTTCTAGTATTTTTTAAAGAAAGGTCAACTAATAGGCAAGTGCAGAATAATAAAATATAAATATTGGCGAAATTTTTTTTCAGCGGCCGAAACCCATAAATACGAATTTCTATGCAATGTTTTTTTTTTTTTTTTTTTTCAGGTAGTATCTACATCTATCATGACTAGAGTAGCCTCAAACTACGAATCTAAAATAACATTTTAATCGAAAGGTTGTTTTGGAACTCAAAATAGAATTTTCACGATCCAAACTGAAAATTTCGAAAAACTATAAAAGTAAACAATAATTAAAACTATATAACCAAAAAAACTGCATACTTATTGTAAATATATTTAAAAATGCGGGGTGCATCAAAATATAAGAACGGATTAGGAAAAATCACGTTAGAAGTATGGCAGAGGATAAGCGATTATAAACACTAATGCCCTGCTCTCCCACCGCCTGGTATAAACAATTGCTCATGCTAGCCTTATTTTGGAGGGCCTAAAACTTTTGTTCTATTTCACTTCCCCAATGATGATTTTATTGACTAGAATTATAACATTGTTCATATATAACGGGAAAAGGATATAAATAAAAACATTATTTTATTATTAATTTATTGAAAAAAAGTTGAAAAAAAAAGGAATCCACAAACAATAAAGTATTTATTATCTACTCCTATTGCTAATTAAAAAAATTCAAATTACTTATGCTATATTACTGCACATTAAAAAAAAAAAAAATATTATGCAAAAATAATATGACATTATTTTTGCATAAATGTTGCTTATTCTCAATAAGGAATAATTATATTATGAGCTGTATTCCTTGAAATTATTTACTTTTTTAATACCCAAATCAAAAAGCTTTAGTACTTTTACTGATTTCATATAAAAGTGATGAGTACAAAAAGTTATTGAATTTATTGAATATTATATTGTCATTTATGGGTTGTTGTAATAACACACACACACATCTAGAATGATTGAACACGAGCACATTTTATTGGGTTAAAACATTACACAAGTACAACCACAGAATACAGAATATAATAGAAGCGGTGGGTAGGTGGGGGGAGATGGCTCCCGGCAAGGAGCGCTATCCCCACTACCTCAACCCCGGCTGTCCCTATCAGTACCACTGTTTTTCCCATGTTTTTTTGGAACAATTGCTAATTGTTAGATCTCTAATGAGTGTATTTTTTTTTATCAATTGAATAAGAAAATGACGTGTTGTGCCGCGTTTGGATGTTCTACGAAGGAGTCCAACAAAGATTTCAATAACACTTCATCGGTAATTTTCAAAGTACACAGTTTAGTTTTTTAATAAATTGAGAAACGAATCTTCCTTCCCTTTTGTCACATTTAAAATATGTTTTTTTTTTTTTTTTTTTTTTTTTTTTTATTTGTAAGCAGGGCCATGCCCTATACAAAGAAGTTCGGCTATATATTGTGTACAATGAAATAAGATACAAACATTAATACAACTACAAATATTATGCACATTATCATACTCATCTAATAATAATTTAAATAATATACCAAAGCACTTTGAATAAACTAAGAATTAAATACAACTAATAAAAATTAAATACATATTTTTCTATCTAAATAATAAAAAATACCTAATAAAATAATTAACACTTTTTTTTATGTCCTTTATAAACCTTTAAACTTTATCAAAGATCATATTGAACTACTAATTTCAAGTATATATAAATATATGTCATATCTCAGGCAAATAGGTATATACATGATACTGATATTTTACAGTTAAATCTACTATATCTCAGTGAAAAAATTTCTGATTTTCATTATATTTATAATAAAATATGCCAGTTTTTTTGCTTCTATTTCATTTTGTGGATTAAGTATTTGAAAACTGTCATTTGAATCAATGCTAGGGTAATAAGTGTTACGCAGGCCGTTATAAATTGGGCAAATGTAAAGAATATGTCCGAGGTCTTCATTAGTTTTCATATTACAAACCATACAGATTTCTTGAGGATTAATTTGTGTGATTTTATCTGGAGTTGTTATTTTTATTATATGTTTTCCTGTAGTTCTTAACTGTGCAATAATTCTAGTTAAAATAATATTTATCCGTATATTAATGTAAACAGGGATTGAACCGGTTGGATTAATGCTATTGTAGAATGTGCTAAAATTCGACTGCTGGCTAGAGGATAGATCCGAATTAAATAAATAAATTTTGTATTTTTCTAATACAGTTTGACTTTTTTCTTTGAGTTTAACTATATTTGATTCGAAAACTATTCCCCCTTCTCCGATTTTATCCAGTAAATGTTTTATTTGTAAACACCAATTATACTTAAAATTAGCATTTCTACTTGAAGACAGCTTGACTAAGTTATAAAAACACAACTTTGGAAGCCTATCATCACTCATTTGGACTATGGTTCTTAAATAATTTAAAGCTATTTTAAGAGCCAGCCAACTAGCATGAATAGAGCCAGTCTCAAGCCTCACAAGCCAATTTGGTGTAGATCTCGATAAACAGAATAACTTTTTATAGAAATTAGTGTTTATCTTCTCTAATTCCTCTAAATACCTCAAACCCCAAATATTTACGGCGTATGTGATTGTACTGTCAATTATTGCTCCCTTAAGCTTGCCCCGGACTGACTGTGCTCGAATTCTTGCTCCCCTACATGTATCTAATACCGCTCCTATTGCTGCATTTCCACGAGAAACAGAATTTTTTGTTTGTTTTAAGAATAAACCAGATCGCGAAAACAGTACACCCAAATAATTAAATTCATTAACAAATTTTACAATGTTCCCTTTAATTATTATTTTTTTTTTTCCTTTTTCGGTCTTCCATTGTAAAATTTTAGGATTTTAGTTTTTTCAAAATTCATCTTAAGGCCATTAGCCAGGCAGTAATCGTCGAAGACATTTAACTTCTCTTGTATATCAGTGTTGCAATGACCAAACAGAACTACGTCATCTGCATAAAGAAGTAGGATCAAATCTGTTTTTTCATTAATTGGGATACCAGTGATCCCTTTAGATCTGAAAAATTCCTCGATATCACACAAAAATAAATTGAATAGCGCCGGACTCAAGGATTCCCCTTGCAACAGGCCTTCTGTAATTGCAATGTCATTGGTAAATGCACCATGGTCACCTTTTATTTTCATGTTAGCTCGACTATAGAGTGATATGAGTAATCGCACAACTTTACCACTAACCCCTATTTTAAATAATTTCAACCATAGTAAATTGTGTGTCACAGAGTCAAAAGCTCTCTGCAAATCTATGAATGCAACGTACAAATACTTTTTTTTTGTGTCAGATAATTTTGTATTATACAATTTAAAATGAAAATATTGTCCATGCAACCGCGCCTATTTCGGAACCCTGCTTGGCATTCTGGTATAATCCCTATATCATCTGACCAGATCGTAAGCCTATTTAACAATATTAATGTAAATATCTTTAATATACAGTTGGTTAAAGCAATACCTCGATAATTATTTGGTAATGATTTATCACCCTTCTTGTAAAGCATTATAGTTATTATATGCGTCCAAGCCTGAGGAATATATTCAGTTAACAATATTCTATTAAAGAGAACCTCAAGATATAACAACCAATTCGGAGGAAACGATTTGTAGACTTCATACGGAATCATATCTATGCCAGCAGCTTTGCCATTTTTACACTTGTTTATGGCAGATACGATTTCATTTCCAGATATGTGCGAGTCTAACAAGGGGTTTCCCCACATCAGATAATAACTCATTAAAGGTGATGCGATTTGGATGCAATTTTGAATGAAAGTCTTCCCATTTACTCAAACCAATCTGATCTTGTTGAAATTTACGATTATTTTTGAAACTATTTATTATTTTCCAAAACGTGGTACTATCTTTAGCGGAATACAAAGAAGCAAGCAAGTAATTATCATGCTGTCTTTTTTTTTAGTTTTTGTTAAGTTTTTTTATATATTTTTTTAATATAACCGTATTGTAAAATAGAGATGCTATCAAAACCAGTTTTTTTGCATAGTTTAAGACTATTTTTCAAGTCACTTTTCAATTGTTTACATTCATCGTCATACCATGGTTTATTAGAATTTATTTTGGTAAAGCCATTATTTATATATTTATGTTTTATTCCTATTATCTGAGAAACGTTCATTATAGCGTGATTTAAATTTTTTTGTTATTGTGTCTATATTTTCTTTTTCAAAGTTGATTTTAATTAATGGCGAGTGCATCAAACTATTTTTAAAGATTTCAGACTTTTCCTGATCCCACTTGATTTTAGTTAATGCTTCTTTATTTTTTTCTCTATTGCGTATAAACGTTTTAAGTTTAACAATGAGGGGGAAATGATCCGAAAAAAGTAACGTCCTGCATTACTTCAAAATCTTTGACAATTACTACGGCTTTTGCATCACACCAAACATGATCAATCGTGCTTTTACCCAGACTACTTACGAATGTGAAAGCCCCCTTCAGATCACCAATTGAACGACCATTCAAAATTACAAAGGAACTCAGTTCCATAAATTCGGTAAGGGTTTTTCCACGTGAATTTAGAGTAGCGTCAAGATTTTGCCTCTCGTGTGATAAAGAAGTGCCCTGTAAGTGTTCAGCGGGACATTGATTAAGGTTGGCTATTCTGCTATTGAAGTCCCCTCCCACTAATACTGCCAAGTTAGAATAGTGCGATTTTATATGATTTAGTTCAATTTCAAAATTATCTAAAAATGATGCAATATCATATTTAGGATTAATGTAAACAAAACAGAAAATAAACGAAGGAAAATTATCACCTTTAACTAATGTTATTATATAATCTTCTGTGATGTTTATCGCCTGTACTTTAATTTGCTCTTTGTTATAAAAGCAAGCCAAGCCTCCAACTGGTCGTCCATAATTTTTATTTTTGGTGGCAGGAGAGAAGATCACTTCATAGTCGTCCAACCAGCTTGGTTTTTCAATATTACCCAGTACGTTAGTTTCCGATATATATATCAAAGCATAGTCAGTGATTCGAAGATCATTATTAATAAAATTTTTATATCCATGTGCGTTCCATATAAATATTTTTAAGTTAACAAACGATGATATTTGTTTATTATGATTAGGCGAAGAATCCAGTTTACTATTAATTTTATATTTAAAAGAGTCCGTAGTAGCGAGATAAGAAGGTCTGTGACCGGCATTACTAAGCTTTTGTTTACAGGTGCACTGTTGAGCGCTGGGACCAGTGTTATGTTGTCATGACTGTTGAGCACTCTCGTGCTGCTCCTGTCTCGTTGCTTCTTCTATTTCTGCATATAAGCTTCTACTATGGTCTCCTTTTTTTTTTTTTTCGGAACTTTTTCGACTGATTTGCTTAGAGGACTAATTTCATTATAATTTCTCTTTTTACCATCCGTTTTTGATGCAAGTTTGAATTTTGAATTTTTTTGCTTATATTTTTTTTTAATTGATTCTTCATTTTCAGTTTCACTGTTTTCAAACTCTTCTGAATCTGTTGAATAATAAGTCACCAACTCCTTTTCGTTATCAACCATAGGATTCAGTTGAGGCAGACGAATATTTTTAATTATATTTGGCAAACCAAAATGACCCTGTGCTTCAGCCATCACATCTTCCACACCTTATTTATTTCCTTCGATGATAAGTTGATCATAAATAAGTTTAGCTGATATGTTCATACTTTTAGCTTGCTTCAAGTGCGGAATAAGTAGCTTCCTTTTTTCTCTGGTCTCTTTGCTGTAGTCCTGTGAAATTTTGATTCGCTCTTCTTTCAGTAAGTAGCTCGCTTTTAATACATTATTTTTAACTTTAAGAGTTGTGAACTTAACTAACAACGGTCTGTTAAAATTACCTTTTTTTCCTAAAAAAATGACTAAATCAAGATCATATATTTCTACCTGTACTTTAAGTTTTTCTTTTATCCAGCGGAGAACAGCTATTTCGAGTGCGTCAGTTGAGTTTTTCTTCGTGTTGGAAATTATAAATTATAACATTTCTTTCTCGCCTTAATTTTTCTATCATTTCTTTTTGGGTGGAAATAATTTTTTCTTGGTTTTCGCAGCGTATTTCTGTTTTCTCTGCTCTTATTTTTAATAGTTTTATTTCTTTTGAAAATGCCTTGTTTAACTCTTTGATGTCATTAACTTTTTTTTCAGTAGCCAGTAAACTTTCTTTTATATCCTTAATGTCTGACCCTATTTTCTTTGTATTTTCATCGCATACTTTTGTTAAACTTTCAATTAGACTAGATAATTTTTTCATCTCGACCTCCATTTTTTTATAAATAATAGTTAAACTATAAATAAGCAGAGTTAAATAAAATCGAAATTTTGTTAAACATCCAATTATATTATTTAATTTTAGGACCCGTTTCTGTGGATTTCTTGGCATGCAGTAAATAACCTTCTGTTTTTGTTGACAGTAGCTATAAACTATGACTTGGTAGGTAACAGGGAGGGTACCTTATGATAAGCATGCGCTGTAGAGCCAGTGACTGATTGTTACTGACCCTCTCAACCAAACCACTTCAACAATATCCAGTGAAAATTACTCTAATCACAGAGTGATATGATATAATTTAATTGTAGTTCCCTTCACTATATGTTAACACACATGTGTACATTACACCAGTTCACAAATTTTGTCTTCAAACCTCCAAAATAAACACAATTAATAGACCTGACGTACACCGTGTCACCAATATGGCCGAACCGAAAATATGTTTATTTACTTTATTGTTAAACTCCCCTATATTAATAATGGTAGGTATTGTAACCACAGAATACAGAATATTCTGTATATTCAATTAGGATTGAATATACCAGTTATTCTGTATATTCTGTATTCTATAATTGTAACAATGTCCCCTATTGTAGCAATAGTACAACATAACAATATGGAAGTTTTATTTCTTTATGACATTAACCAGTAAAAATATGTTTAAAATTAAAATAAATTAACAATCAAGCAAAAAAAAGTTCCGTAAAACCAAGTGACTTTTTACAATAATAATATAGTTTTAGATTTGAATAAATTTTTAAAAGGTAAACAGTTACAATTTTAACTTTTATTTTCTCCTTAGCTTCCCTTCAGTTAACACTTTGACGACCAAGCCTTTTCTGTTATTTCCCTCTGGACCAAACATTTTCTTTCGCTCAAAAGCTGCATTCAGCAGTTATATAACCACAGAATACAGAATCTCCGTATTTTACTCTCATGTATTTTACAAAAACCAAAAAATGAAAATTAAGCTAGCATCCCAGCTTTTCAGTGATTCCGTGGGTGATACACTTCAGTATTGCCTCAAAAATAATATAAAAGGATTTGATGGGTGTGAGGGCACCATTCGCTTTGTAAAGCTTATTATTAAACTATTTGATATTCTAAATTCCAGGAGTCAAAACGTGCAAGGATTCAAACAAGCTTTAAATCCACATAATATACAAAACGTGAGATATGTTTTTGAAGAAGCCAAGAAATATATAAGCAATTTAAAATGCATAAATGGAACGTCTGTGCTTGTTTCAAAACGTAAACTTGGATTTCAAGGATTTCTCGTATGCATGGAAGGCACGGACACTTTTTATAAAACATAAGTTGGGGAAAAACAAATGTTGAAATACTTTCCGACATATAAAATCTCGCAAGAACATCTTGAGAGATTTTTTTCTTATATTCGCGCCAGAGGAGGAAGAAATAATAATCCTAGCAGCAGGGAGTATATGTTCCCTTTTCGAGCCATATTAGTACATAACTCCACGAAACATCGGCTTCAAGCTCGAATGCCATTCCGCTAGACCAAATAAATATTTTGGGAGTCGGGACAGGGGTATCACCATGCCCAATTAAAACTATAAATTTAACATCGACGAGAAACAGGATGCTGGATGAAGATGATACTGGTACGGCTATTACATTTTATTTTATTAAACTCAGGTATAAGAAGGTATATTATTTAATTTTTTTGAAGATTTGGACCTTGACAGGGCTAGCAGTTTAACTATCCCTTCAGAGCTGGATCTGAATAATATCCAAGAGGTGCTCTTGATAAGCAGTCCACATTCTGATTTTCCTTGCTCTCCTTGCATCGAGCTGTACAGTGAAAGCCTGACAGGAATGACGCATATCGCAGCAGCTTGGCCGAGGTCATCGGTGGCAAACTTTGGTTCTGACCAAAAATCCTTGAAAGTGGTTGGTTATCGGTAACCAAGAAAAAATGTCTCCAATAGATGTAGTTGTAGAATCGGGAGACTCGTCAAGTTGGCTGTAGTTCATTTCAGAAGGTGTGAGAGCGCGAGAGGCATAGGCTACAGGTTTCTCGTTCCCATCCACAGAATGGCTCAAATACCCAAATCAAAAAGCTTTAGTACTTTTACTGATTTCATATAGAAGTGATGAGTACAAAAAGTTATTGAATTTTTCAATTGAATGAGTTTAAATAGGCAGTTTCCTTCTTTCCCTTCCAGTCGCGCGTATTCCTGAGATATAAAACTCATTTTTCTATCTTACGTTTTGCCACAGGAATCTACAGTCAAGATTATGCTAGGTTCGGGTAAAAATAAGAAAGTAGAAAAGAGGCGAAATCCCTAGACGGCATAGGATCAGAGGAAATATCATTATTTCCAATCCTATCGTAGGTTCTAACAACAATGGTCTGGTAGGACAAGGTGTTTACAACTATTTATTTGTGAAATTTAATTTTTTTTTTTTTTTTTCATTTTGATCAATCCTTTTAATTGTTTCACAAGAGTAGTTTCATTTCTCATTTATTCGACATATAACACAGTATAGGCCTATTTGACTATTTTAATCCTTTGAAACCCTAATCTCAAAGTAAATGTAATAATAAATAATTGTAGGCTTTTTTGTATGAGAAACTTCCTACGTTTTTTTTTTACGTTCCGGGGTGTAAATTGTGGAAAAAATATGTTTTTTTACAGCTTAAAATTAGAAAACGGTTAGACATAAGAAGTAATTCATTACAAACCTTTCGAACAAGAAGTAATTTTGGGACAAATTTGATTTCATAAATACTATTTTTATTTATTTTTTAAAAAATAAAACATTTTTTTGAACTTCCGCATACCCTCTTTTCTCAAGTCTATTCGGGCCCCTATTTCGGTCAACAAACATGGAAGGCTACAAAGACAAAGAAAATATTTATAAATATATCACAATGGATCTATTAAGGTATCTGATCGCAAAAGGGAGTGTGTGCGTATTAAAACCCCTTTACTGCAAAATATGCTTAAATACTTAATTTTGCCACTTATGATTCCATTATATTCATTTTTTTTCTGTTTGGTGACTAAATTGTTGAAAGGATATATATTGATATTTACAAACTTACAATCAGAAAACGGCTAGGTGTATGAATAAATTTAATAAAAACATTATTGAAACCTTTGATTCCGAAAAAAAATTCGTACTTTATTTTTGACATTGACTATATCTCGAAAATGGTCGACTCTAGAAAAATATATTACGAATCTAAATTAAAGCTGATTACATTTCCTATAAAATTGATTGTGTATAAATTTGTCGGAATTCTAATGGTTTTCGAGATATACGTTATTATCGGTATATATAAAATCGGTGATTTTCGGGAAAAAAAACAAATGTTACCTCACTTTTTGTAATACTTTTGCTTCTAGTACCTTCCCCGATCGTTCCTCAGAAAAAATTACATAATCAAGATTGCAGAGCATTGAGTTTAATTTCATTTCATATGTAAGTTTCTTGTATTTGAAGCAAATGTTTAACAAAAGTGAGGTAAACTATTTTAATTTCTAAAATTATCGATTTTTAATAACATATATCTCGAAAACCGATGGGATTTCGACAAATATGTATATAATTAATTTTATAGGAAATTCAATTAGCTTTAATTTTGATTTGTAGAATATTTTTCATAAGTTCACAGTTTTCGGGATAAGAACGAAAAATACGAAATTCGGAATTCTCCTCTCCCCCCACCCTTAGCTCACTCCAGTGTCGGTGACTTTTAGTATTAGTAAAAAATTATCGCATATTTCATGCAATCTACACCCCTCATTTCAACACTCTTTGACTAGGGTCGCACTTTTCTGCGAAAACACCTATATCACCACTCATTTGGCTACAGTTCCGAAACTAATTGTTCGATCCAAAATTTCTTTTTTTCATCTGAATGCTCATTAAATTTACTATAAGAACCTATATAGCAATAACCTATAAGGCTAGAGCAAGTCTTTATACCCGGCGGCGGAAGGTCCTTATCGCTTATCCTCTGCCATACTTCTAACGTGATTTTTCCTAATTCCTTCTTATATTTGATGCACCCCGCATTTTTAAATATATTTACAATAAGTATGCAGTTTTTTTTGGTTATATAGTTTTAATTATTGTTTACTTTTATAGTTTTTCGAAATTTTCAGTTTGGATCGTGAAAATTCTATTTTGAGTTCCAAAACAGCCTTTCGATTGTAATGTTATTTTATGTTTGTAAATTGAGGCTACTCTAGTCATGATAGATGTATACACTACCTGAAAAAAACAAAAAAAACAAATTGTATAGAAATTCGTATTTATGGGTTTCGGCCGATGTTGTTCGTATAATTAAAAATTTTTCTTCGCCAACATTTATATTTTATTATTCTACACTTGCCTATTAGTTGACTTTTCTTTAAAAAATACTAGAAAGTAGTTTTTTGAACCTAAAATTATAAATACCACATATATGGCCTTCTAAAATAGATACATCAGATTCTATGTCCATGTCTATTCGTTTCTTAATTAGGAGGAATCTAAAATTGACCCCGTAGGTGCTGCGATCTCTTGAGGCAGAAACACACTAGAGTGAGGGGACATTTAGCCTTAAGCTACGCATCCAATTCATGAGTAGGTGTAGACAGTTGGAAAGTCTTTTGTTCACTAAATCTCCATGACGGAAGCGGTATTAGCTCTTCCCATTTTGGACCATAGCGGTAGCCAGCATGAATCATAGTCAAACAATAATAATCCCTATATAAACATTGTTTTTCAAAGAAATTTATGAAAGGGTTGAACGTATGTTCTTAGCTGTTTGATCAAATTACTCGGAAACCATTACTTTTAGCACATTTTTCGTTCTATACGGTAATAAAGCAAATCTAATTTGCAACAAATTTTGTTTTATATATATTTTTTTATTAACTGTGTTTATTTTTTAATTTGAAGTATTCTCTGTTTTGTATATCTGTTTTTTCAAGGACCATACCCAAAAACACCAGAAATCCTGACACTCTGATTCTTCTTTAACTCTAATTCATAGAATATCTATATTTCTAAATATTTCTTTTTTAATTTTTTTACTATTTACAGAACAAAATATTACTGCCAGTTGTTGGATTATTTATTAATTGATTTTTCAAAAGAGTTCAAATATACGTATTTAATAAAATTTTAATTCAAAAGGGATTTTGCATAAAAGTTTTAGTTCCTACTATTACTAACCTTTGGGCTAAATTGTAAAATAATTTACTTTTTTAATATTAAAATCAAAAAGCTTTAGTACTTTTGCTGATTCCATAAAAAATTGATGAGTTAAAAAAAAAATTATAAAATTATAAAATTTGTTACAAGTTCCTAATGGTTTGATTACATCGTACAGATTAGAAATCTGATGAATTCTAATATCTAGAATAATTTTACAATATAATGTACATGTTTTGTCCTAATCCTAAATTATTATAGAACTGCCAGAGGGAAATTCCACCAAAACGCTTCTTATGAATCTGGAATACTCTCAAGGTATAAATATCCGTATTGTCCAATGTTTTATTTTTCTTCCGAGATATTATTTGTTATTTAAATTTTTTTTTCATTTTTTTATAAATAATTTTCATTGATTGAATAAAACAGATCTTATCGGTAAGAGCAAAGTTACACTTACTTATTGACTTACGTAAAAGTTATTTATTTTTTAGTTCTATGCCAAAGTAGTTAGTTCAGGACTCTTATTTTCCATATAATTTCTACTTACATTATGAAGTTTAATTAAATATTTAATTAATTTTAGGTACTTAGCAATAGAAAATGTTCATATAAATATTATGTTCTCCAAATAAGTGTTTTTTTTACTTTGAAATTCTTAGTAGACAAGCAAGAAACTTGATTATCTCTTTTTTTTTTCTTTCTCTGTTTCCTCGTAAGGCGTGGAGTAGCCTCACACTATCTCCTGCATTGTTCTCTATTCCAAGCCATTTTCTTCATTTCTGCCAGTGAGTAGCCCCTTTCACCTCCTAGCCTCTTTATATAACAATTGTAGGTAAGCCTCGCTCTGCCAACTGGTCGTTGCCCCCGTGGTCGTGCTTCTAATAGCCACCTGGCTCTTCGTTCATCGACTATTCTGCAGACGTGACCGAACCACTTGAGCTGCCTT
The DNA here is from genome assembly GCA_003667255.2 of Euschistus heros. Taxonomy (NCBI): domain Eukaryota; kingdom Metazoa; phylum Arthropoda; class Insecta; order Hemiptera; family Pentatomidae; genus Euschistus; species Euschistus heros. Next base: position 404,566 of record RCWM02000319.1, read on the forward strand.
TCCTGAAGAATGTATTTGGCCGGTCTCACTTATAACGTTTCCCTAATGGTCTCGTTCCGCACTCGGTCTCGCCTTGTTTTACCAACTATTCTGTGAAACCTCATTTCGGCACCAGTTATTTTACTAATGTGCTTATCTAGGGTTGTCCAGCTTTCGGATCCATATAAAAGCCCTGGAAGAAACACTGACTTGAAGAGTCACAATTTGGCCTCTTTGCTTAATTCTTGTTTGGCTAGTAAATCATTAGATATCTGATAGAACACACCATTGGCCTTCCTCACATGAATTCAGGAACTCCTGGTCAATTCTTCCACCATTAGTGATAATTGTTCCCAGATACTCGTAATGATCCACTTCTTCCAATTTCACGCCGTTCCATAAAATATTGAGCTCCTGTACCTCTCTCTCAATGTACATAATCTTGCTCTTAGCTGCATTTATCTCCGATTCTTTCCTTTTTAGTTGCTCTACAGCTATCTGCAGTCTTTTAGGACTATCAGCAACAATGACTAGGTCGCCAACATATATTAAGCTCTGAACGAGAACAGGAAGTAGATTCCAAAACCCTACAGTGGTCCTAGGAGTCATACTTTTACACATTTTCCACACTTCATCCATTAAAATATTAAAAAGAAGTGGACTCAGGCAGTCTCCCTGTTTAACACCTATTCCTAGCTCAAAGGAAGCAGATTTCATACCATTTAGGTGGACTATTCCTTTTGAATCTTTATATACAGATTTGATGACGTTAATTAACCTGATTATCAAATTTTAAAAATATAAGCTGTTACATACTATATTACAAATGGGTTTTCATGTTGTAATGTTCACTAAAAAAGTTCTTAGGAATTGATAAATTATTAATAGTTATATATTTATTAGTTAACTGTTATTAATAAAATTAAAAATTTCACTTTTATTAATAAACTTTATTAACGGTAATAGTTTACTCATTATATATATATAAATATATATATATATATATATATATATATATATATATATATATATATATTTTTTTTTTTTTTAAATCTACATAATTATGACATGCATAGGATATACGTCGGCGAAGCGATGTCACCGGCCATTAAGCACCTCTATTGGCTGGCCAGGCAGAAAAAAATGGCTGCAAAAATTAAATACGTCTGGTTCAGGAGAGGTAGAGTGAGATGTCGGCAGAACGATGGCTTCTTGGCAATTATAATCAGCAAGCCAAGTGACCTAGACGTTTTTGCCTGACTAAATTTTCGCCAACTCCCTCAATTACTTACTTATTTAATTATTTCCCTATTTAACATTTTGTTTAATTTTATAATTATGTTCTACACGAGCTGGAATATTATTCACTGTAAAACTAGCTTATTTTTCTTTTCATTTTTTTTTTAATAACACGTGTATGTATTATATAATTTAGTTCCATTTCTGTTTTTTAGTCTTTTATTTTCATTTTTATTATACTTAAATAATATCCTATTTTTCAACCTATCTTAAGCATTTACTCTTTATAGATGATATCATCAATGTGAATCCAGAATCTAGAGGAATTATATCTTTACATTGTTCCACTTTCCCAGGCTACCAATCATGTACATTCTTGCTACCAACTCCTTATACGTCCACCCAACCATGAGTAATACCTTAATATCCTGTCACATCAACGCTCAGTCCCTTATTGCCCACTATGAAGATTCCTAAAATATTTCCATGATAATTTTTACCACATTATAGCAATATTCGAGACCTGGCTAAAACCGTTTATCCCTTCTTCCTATGTCTCCATCCCTAACTACACATTCCAACGCCATGATAGATTTGACCGAAGGGGCGGGGTGTAGCGGTATTTATCCGCAAAAGACACAAAGCTAAAATCCTTCTCCAATCACCATGTTCAGATTTACCCCATGTTCAATATCTATTCCTGGAAATATCAACCACTCCCTCTCCTTTACTATTTGCTGTGGTCTACCGACCTCCCCATGTTCCCTTTGATGACGCTTTCGAAACCTCTCTAGTCCAATTAACATCAGCCTACTGCAACGTCATAATCTCTGGTGATTTTAACACCAATATGGTATCCGAATCCTATGATAAACCTTTCCTCATCAGTTTTTTCCATTCTATTAATCTTTATCTGGTTCCTTTTCTTCCTACCCATCATACACAGTTCTCAGATACCTGGCTTGACCTGTTTATCACTGACTCCCCCGATAAAATTCTTTCATCATCTCAGCACCCGGTTCCTTTTCTCTTCTCACATGATCTAATCCAGATTTCGTATGATTTACCAACCAAATCTTTTGCCCTAACAGTTATTTCCTTTCGAAATCTGGACCTCCTGTCATTCGAATCCGTACAACCTGGCCTCGATTTCATCAAATAGGATACAATTTATTCCTTTACCTCGATTAAGCCGATGATCTCTACCCTCACCACAAACCTTCATTCAATTTTAAATACCCATGCTCCTCTGAAAAACCTAAAGATGCACCGTCCTCCTGTTCCATGGCTGACAGCTGAGATTAGACGGCTGATGAAAAAAAGGGAAGCAGCCAGACGCAAATTTCGTCGAACTAAATAGCCATCAGATTACACCACCTTCAAAATTTTACATAACCAAACCCAATCCACCATCCGATATTCTAAATCCAAATTCATGCATAATGCCCTTTCTACCGCTCCCGATTCTAAATCCAAGTGGAAAATCCTAAGAAAACTAACCTTTCCTGTTCCCAACTGCAACTCCTTTCCTGTTTCACCCGATGAACTAAATCAACATTTCATTTCATTAGCTCCAAATCCTCCGTTCGAAGCGGAAATAACTTACCCTAGCTTTGATCCAATCAATTTCTTCTATTCCCATGTGTCCTATGATGACATACTCTCGGTCATTAAAAAATCCCGCACAAATGGTTATGGACCCGATAATAATCCATTTAAACTCATCAAATCATGCCTTACGGACTTATTCCTATCCTTCACCATATTTACAACCTTTCCCTTCAAAACTCGATATTTCCTTTCTCTTGGAAAGCAGCACTAGTCCACCCTTTGAATAAAATTTCCAATCCCGCCATTCCTAGTGATTTCCTTCCTCTCCAACATATCCAAACCACCGGAACGGATCGTTCAGTCCCAACTTTCAGATTTCCTAGAAGAACGCTCCCTCCTTAGTCCATATCAATCCGGTTTCCATCCCGGATACTCCACCCAATCCGCCCTCCTAAAAATATCTCAAGATTTACACTCCGCAATTGATCGCCAAGAGATTACCATCCTTATCCTTTTGGATTTTTCCGGAACCTTTCCTTGTCCAAATCTGCCTTACTTTGGTTTAAATCCTTCCTTTCCGACTGATCACAGTATGTAGTCATCCCAAATAAACCTCCGTCCAAGACCCTTCCTCACTCCTGTGGTGTTCCTCAGGGATCTTAACTTTCACCAACACTGTTTTTTTGTTTACATTAATGACCTTCCCCTTTCCATCTATCACTGCCGGAATCACCTTTACGCAGATGATCTCCAAATTTATTTATCCTTTCCTAATTATGACCTACTGCAAGCTTCTAGAAAAATCCAGGAAGACTTGGATCGAATCTATAACTGGGCAGTGACGAACAAGTTTAATTTAAATACTGAAAAGACCAAAGCGCTTATAATAGGTTCGAGTTACCTCCTGAAAACCATGCCTCCTATTCCCACCATTTTCCTAAGCAGTGATCCTATCAAATTCTACCCCTCAGTCGAAAATCTCGGAGTCATTTTCGATCAAACCCTATCCTGGAAAAACCATTTATCCGAAATTTCCCGTCGCACCATCCCAATCCTAAAACGTCTCAATTACGTTCACCATCTTCTTCCTTTCGAAACCTACCAAAGATTACTAGTTGCCTCTCTCATCTTCCCCTACTTTGACTACTGCTGTGCTGTGTATGGGGGTGTTTCTGGTGATCTCGATGCCAGACTCAAAAGACTGTTTAACTGCTGCATTCATTTTATTTTCGGGATCCCCAGGAACGCCCATGTTTCACAATTTTACGCCGAGTTAAAGTGGCTCTTTCCTTCTTACTATCGCCAGTATTTTCTGGCATCCTTTCTCTACCAAACAGTGAAATCACAACGCCCATTTTACATTGATCAACTCCTTCAGCTCAAATCCTCTGTTCTTACCCGCCAAACCCGTTCAGATTTGTACACTCCTGCTCATTGCTCCGCTGCCTTCAACAGATCATTCCTAATCCGATCCTCGTCCCTATGGAACTCTATCCCTTCACCATTCGCCACTCAAACACCCTTTCCACTTTCAAATATCACTTATTTAACCACATACTGTCCACCCAGATCCATGAAAACTGTCATTAGCCACTCAATAGTTATATAAAATATAAAAGTTTATGTACACGAAATTTTATTGTTTCTACACAATTTATTCACAAAATGAATCAAAATATTTCTGTTTCTTTTTGTCAAGATTTCTAAGATTAATCTTTATTTGTTATCATTAATAATTACTATTTTATTATATATACCTATTAATATTTCATAATCATCTTGAGGCTCTGTAGGCCCCCTGATTGTACATTATTTTTTATTCTTAAGGGACTTAAGGGCCCAGAATAAATAAAGAACTTTTTTATTTATTTAATTATATGTTTTTATGATTCGATTCACTTATTTATCGATAAAACTGTAGTTTTCAGTGAAAAGAAAAGTTTTGCTTTTAAAAAAAAATAAGTATACAGATTATTGTAAAAATAATTAGCATGAGAACATGAAATTTATATTTTTAGAACTAGTTGGTTCTTTTTGTGATTTTCAAATTTCAGTGATGCTTATTGTCACTACACTCATTTCATTTACTGAGGGTGGGAAATTCCACCACTCGGTTACTGTTGATTTGTATAGGTTATTAAGCCTAAACAGGCCAACTTTTCGCTCTATTGGTGACAGGTTTATCGATTACACCAAAACAAATAATATAATGAAAACGAAACTTCAAAAGGGGTGCTGTGGTGGAATTTCTCACCGGAGATTAATGTAGCAATAAAACAAAAAGGACCACCCTGTTCTATGATATATAAATAATATTTGGAATTTTAATTGAATTTTGAAGAGGTTATGTAAAACATCTATTGGATAAATTGCAGGTGTTACGAGACATCGGTTTGATAAACGTAGCAGTAAAAAAAAGCACTAGGTTTTTAAAATGAATCTCACACTTACATAATTTTTTCATGCCGGCGTATTAGATAATTTTATCAAACAAAACAAAATTTGTTTAAAAAATTCATTTTTTTTATTTAATTAAATATTCTGATAAAAATGTAATAAAAATTTATAACTTAAAAAATATAAAAACAATACTAAGTGATATTCTGTTCGATAAATCAGGAAGGAAGAAAAAAGCTTTTGAACTGTTTATTGTAAAGTTTTTCTCAATTCCTACCAAACCCAAATTCATGAGATTCCCGAGGATATAAGAATCCAGGGCATCTGTAATATTGGAAATCACTAAGAAATTATTGTACCGAATCATAAGCAGGTTGGTGCAGTAGCTGAATTTTTCAACTAAATGTGAAAAACTAAACACATGCTCTGATCCTTATGATTACTTTATGCTTTGAATTCCGTTTTTCAAATATAATAATCTGTGAAATAAATTCCTCATAATCTATGCCAAAATATTCCTTTAGGGTATTTTTACTTACATAAAGTATTCATATTTTAACTCGTTATTTCTTCCAAATATCATTTTTCGTCGGCTTATTATTTTTACTAAAGTTATCTCCCGGATTTAAAAATGTTTTTAAATTTCATAGATATTCTAACTATGCTTTGAACGAGTTTGTTTTAGGGTTTCTTCTTTTCTTTTTATTAATTACATAACAATATGTATTGCTATTTTGATTAATATTTCGCACAACAATTCGTTTTTTAAATATTATTTATATTCTAAAACGTATTTTGTTGGTTTTTCCACAATAACTCCAGAACTATTTCTTCGATACAAAATTTATTTTTTCCATCTGAAAGCAGTTTAAATTTTCTACGAGATATTATATATGAAATTTCGATTGAATTCCGGGAAATACCTATGACAGCCCATTAAACATGTCGAAATCGTCACATTTTTCCAAAACATACACATTTAGCGTTTTGGCGTTGGTATTTCACGGATTTTAATCAGAATCAAGTATATTAGGTTTAATAGTAAATTTATATGGAAAAAAATAAATTTCGAATCAAAAAAAATGGTTTTGGAGTTATAGCAATAGATGTTTCGAAAAAAAAGTGAATCCTGAAATAGTACGATGTCCTCAGCGTTCTGTCATGGGTATTTCACCAGATTCAATCAATATAATATAAACGGTCTTCTAGTATATTTAACTACCTTTCAGATGGAAAAATAAATTTTGAATCGGAGAAATAGTTCTGGAGTTATTGTGATAAATGTGCCGAAAAATAAGAGTTTTTCGCAACAGTAGGTTTCTCAATATTCTGGCGTGGGTGATTTACGGGACTAGATCAAAATTTAATATTTGAGTTATTATAAAATTTAACCAGCTTTCGTTTGAAAAAAGAGAAAGTTGAGTCTGACAAATAGTTTCGGAGTTATATCCAAATGATGTCGGTACTCATTTCATTAACGTGTTATTCCGGAGAACTCCGACTTACCTCAAGTAAAAAATCTTCTATTTTTCCATCTTCCATAGCTCTAAACTTATGATATGGGAAAGAGAGGAATAAAATGACATTTTTTGGAAATTTGCTTTGTTTTTTGTGTATATATGCGCTAAAAGTAACGTTTTCCGAGTTCCGAGATCAGACAGCCAGCAACATACACTTTCACCCCCTCTCTCCCCTAAACCCGAAGATATTTTGAGGAAGACTTTTTATCACACTTACAGCTAAGGGTGGTGAACAATATCCAGCAGTCAGATCTTTTCATTTTTGGAGTTGAATCTTCGATGCTAAATTTTATACTATATAAATGATACAAGTAAACTATAGACTATTATAGAACGAAAAATGCACTTTGGAAATATTAACCTAAAAATAAAGGTTATTACATTGTTGCTGCATTTCAACTAAATGACTATTCATGATCATGAACAGCAGTATATGCGTTTGTGCACCTCAGCACGGCCCTGCTAGGACCGGCGCACCGGTGTCCACTACTCTTTCAACGCTCTCTATAAAGCTATCGTTTTAATGTTATGCGTTATGAGACACATCATTTTATAGCTAATCATATTATCTATAAGTTTTGTTTAATACTTTTTTACATCCAACATGTAATGATAAAAATCTATAATTTGTTGAAGTTACTTTTTGTTTTTTGTAGTGACAGTTTTCTGTATATGATTAAGTATTACGGCGAAACTAAGCTATCTACATAAAAAGTGTATATAACATAATTTGTTTTTATTATTATTAGGAGTAAAATAAAAAAAAAAAAAGAACACTCTGACAGCATAATTAGGTTTCGAACTGTCGGCATATAACCAGAGTTCTGTACTTGTATAGATTAATTCAACGTAATATAATCTAGATTAACCAAACAAAATGTCAAGATCAATGGAATTTTCGTCACCTTGACCGAACTATCACATGCCATAATATCAAATAATTAAAACGAATGTGGTAAATAAAAATCCACGTGTTAGAGGAGTTCTGGGTACCTGTCACTAGGTCAACGTCAAGCCAGGTGTGAAAATTGTCGAGGGGTTCATCACCTCATCAGCCCTTATTTTCAAGCCTTTAAACACTTGTTTTTCAAAGCGTTAATAGTAGCTTCAACACATTAGTTCCTTAAAAATAATTATACTTTGAAATTACCAAATTATTGTCCCTTTTTTAATTATCACTTATTAAAATTAAAAAAAAAAAAATTCACTGATCAAGCGATTCATTTAACTTCCCTGCATGTATTGATTTTAACTTTGATTTCATAACTAAACCGAAAAGCTAAATATAATGAATGACAATAGACAATTAATAAAAAATGGATACCTCATAGTATTATGAATAATTGTCTAGAAACTTAAGTTTTTATTTGGGCTAGTTTGAATATGAAAATAAACATATTTACAAAACTAGGTAACTAAAAAAGTTCCAGCGCAAACCGTTATTTCAACTTACATATTTTAAACATTACTGAAAACTACTCTTCAAAGTATCGTTCACAACTACTATCATACATCTTTTTAAGTTTTAATTAGAATAATTACAAGCTGCCTCACTCAAGGGCAATGAGTAATATTGATGACAGAGACTCATTCACACAATAAGTACAATGATAAGAAAATTAAAATAGACAGCCTTAAATAATATAAGAAATAAAATTAAAAAAAATAAATATATATATACATATACAAGAAATAAAATAAAATATACAAGAGATAAAAATAGACTATAATAAATGATAATATAATATAAAATAGGTAATGATTTTTGAAACTAATAAATAAAAAATATAAAAATAATTTTTAGAAAAAAAAACAAAACCGACTTCAAGATTAAACCTACATAAGCAAACTTTAAATAAAAAATAAAAAATAATATTTTAATTGCTTCAAAACAAAAACCATTAAATGGCAATTAACGAAATTATCGATACTTATATACCTATTCACAATTTATGATGTTATTTTTAGAGTCGGTGCCAGCCAAGAAGAGCAGTTTAATCTTGCCTTAGCAATAAACCTTCGAATGGCCGGAGACAGTGGTGTGGCGGTGATGAAACAGTGGGAGCATCTTTACAATTACCATTTCTTTTCAAATTTGGTTGGCACCGACTCCAAAAATAACTGATCATAAATTGTGAATAGGTATATAAGTATCGATAATTTCGTTGATTGTCATTTAATGGTTTTTGTTTCGAAGCAATTAAAATATTATTTTTTTATTTTTTAGTTCAAGTTTGTATATGTAGATTTAATCTTGAAGTCGGTTTTGTATTTTTTTTCTAAAAATTATTTTTTTTTTTTACTTTTTAGTGGTGAGTGTATTTTTGTTTATACAGTTGATTCTCGATCTTCAAGCTATCCTGAAAAATAGTTCGACTTACTGGACAAAGAATTATCATTCCACTTATCTTCATATAATGGAAAAATAGAACACAAAATTGTAGTTGAAATCATTATATATATTTTTCATTAATGTGTAAGTTGTTTGTGCATACACATAAAAGCATTGATACAGAAAATTAATTAATACTCGGTACCAATTTATCATATAACTTTCAACTGAACTGCGCTTTTTACTGAGGGTGTCTAAAAGTAGACTTACCGTCTTCCACCAGTGGCGATCTTTTCTTTATTCTTTAGGATGGTTGCAAGAGAACTATGCGGAATTCGGAATTCACTAGCAACAAACGCCCAACTCCTTTCTCATTTCTCCACTTTACAAATCAATTTTAATTTTTCGTTAATTGAAGGAATTTTCAACAGCCACTGTAAAATTACTCTAGTGAATAACTAATAATAAGTGACTGGTGTAACTATGAACTGGAAATATAAATAATGACGGGAAACAGGAAAACAAATTACATATTAAATTCTTTAGATTTGAGTTCAAGTTATAGAGGCGATGACTTCTTAGAATTAAGCTTATCGAAGTACGACACATCCATAGTTGACTATAAGAAAATTATTTTTGTTATTACTTTAGATTTAATTACCATGGATATTTTAGATTATCATTATTATAAATATGTTTAAAATAGAAGGTTATATAACAGTGATTTTTATTAACTGTATTTTTTATTTTTTTTAAAAAGTGCTAAGTTGATTATGCCCAACCGATCTAAAAAAGAATCATAAAAATTGATTCAGAATTGACCGTGTAATCGCGTAACATACACAAATAAAATAATATTAATTTTTAAAAAAAATACTGATGAGTTGAGAACCTCCTTTTTTTTTTTTTGAAGTCGGTTGATAAAATAATAACAAAAATAAACAATCATTACTACATTCAGATCATAGATCTTACTGCCAGTGAATGGATGTAATGCTGGTACCACTCCTTTAGTTTTAAGACAAACAACTCTTCACATCCAATTATTTCGTCCTCATCCAAGAACTAACCTTCTGTAACATGAGTGGTCGCGCGTAGAAGAAAGTACAACACCCTGTTGTTTTTTTTTTCCGTTTTTGTCCAAATTTTATATTAAATCAAATATTTTGACCATTCTAAATTTTAAATAGAATGTATTTACAATAGGGGAAGGTGCTGTACCTGTGGACAATTTTCACTTATATTTTTTTTCTAATCTTTGGTGCTTTATTTATCTGAGTGGTTATTGTACCATTAAATAAGAAAATTAAGGGGCTATCGAACCCTGGTGTCTTTATTTTGAAAAGTAATTTTCAACCGACTTCAAAAAAGAGGAGGTTCTCAACTCATCTGTATATATATTTTTTTGTGTATGTTACGTAATTACTCGGTCAATTCTATATCCATTTTGATGATTCTTTTTTAGATCGGTAGGGCATACTTCAGAGGTGGTCCCATAAAAAGAAAACAAACAAAACATAAAAAACTCTTCCTAATTTCTGCCGACAGAAGTAGGAGAGAGGACACACGTCCTTGTCTGTCTAGGTCTGTCTCTCTTTGGGAATTTTTAATTGTTCCAGGTGTACCGTCCGTCGTTTCCTCGGGTCATGTACGTCTTGTATCGTGACTAAATTGTGTTCGCGAATAGTGACCACTTTATAAGGCCCCTCGTAGCGCTTTATTTCCTTTCCCCTATTTGAAACGATTTTTCGGTACACTATCGTTCCAATCTTTATCTTTCCCATCGCGTCTGTCACCTTCAGATTTTCGCGATCCACCCTCCTCCTACTCTTATCCGCCGCGATTTTTGTCCCCATCTTCTTGCGAATTCTCCCCACAGCGATCCGATTTGCCTCTAGGGTGCTTCCTATGTTCGGGTCTACTTCCGTGATACGCTCGTCCCTCCGCCTCCCTCGCGGTCCGAAAAGTATCTCGAATGGTGTGAACCCCGTCGCTGCGTGCACCGAATGGTTGTAAGCCACTATCGCTCTCGGCATTGCTTCATTGGGTTCCAGCCCCTTTTCCAGATGAAAAATACGCAGATGGTCGTTGAGCGTGCTGTGAAGCCTTTCCACATCTCCTCGGCTTTTAGGGTGTCCCGGCGTGTTTTTATGCCATTCTATGTCCATTCGTCTTAGTTCTTCTCGCAGACTTCCGTTGTCAAACTCTCGCCCTCCGTCTGAAGAGATTCTGTCGGGTACCCCATAGAATAAAAACCATGTTCGCACTGCCTCCACGATTGCTTCCGCCGACCGTTCTTGGATCCAGTACGCCATTGCCAGCTTACTGAAAATATCAATCATCGTCACCCATTTCGCTCCTCTCCATGTGAACGTATCCATTTGCAGCTCACTCAGTGGTCTTGATGGCGTCCTGGTCTCTTCACGCAATCCCGTAGGGGGATGTCTGTCGTACTTTGTGGACATACACACGTCGCACTCGGCTATCACTGTCTCTATTGTCTTCTTCATCCAATTGTGTCCAGAAGTACTTCCTTCGGAGTGCCTGTAGCGTCTCGTTGATGCCCCTGTGATTGGTCTTGCCCTGGTGGTATGCCAGCGTGATCTCCTTCTGCCTCTCTAGCTCCGTGATTGTTTCCCCGATTCTGGTGCATCTGATAAAGGTCCTGTCCACTCCAATTTTCTCCTCTCGCCACATCCGCCGGATTTTATCCCACACCGTGTTGTTCCCTGCATACAGATGGTAAGATCTCCCTGGCTTCGATGAATCGTTTAGTGCTTTCGCGATTTGTTCCTCCCGAACCCCCGGTTGAGACCAAACGGTTGTAATGGAACACCCTGCATACGACGAGTATTCAATTTTCAACAAACCCCTAGTCCTCGTCTTCCAGATAATCTGTCTTCGTTTGTCGTTAATGATCGTGTCGTCCTCTTCCATGTCAGTCGGTCTGTCCTCCGACGCGCTTGTCTCCTCATCGTCCTGTCTCGCGGCCTCGTCCGTTGTAGTCTGTTCGCCTTCTCCTTCCGGTGTCCATTCCCTAATGAATTCCCGGAGCCCCCCTGAATATTCTCCTTCCTCTCTCTCAATAGCGTTTACCTGTACCGCTCGCGACAACCAATCCGCGACAACATTTTTTTCCGGGTTTGTATTTCACCTCCATGTTGTACTGTCGCAGGTATTCTTTCCACCGAGTAACGCGCTGAGTTGTTTGATTTTCCCCACCCAGAGTAGAGGTCGATGGTCCGTTTGTACCGTAAACCTTCGCCCAAACACGTACGGCCGGAAGTGTTCAATCGCCCATACCACACCCAGCAACTCGCGTTCCACCGCACTATACCGCGCTTCCGCTTCTGTGAGGCGTCTACTCGCGTAAGCCACTGGACATTCACCCTTCTCTCCCTCTTGCGATAGAACAGCTCCCAACGCGTACTCACTTGCGTCGGTCGTTATCACGAACTGTTTCTCGAAGTCGGGGAATGCTAACACAGGTTCCGCTTGGAGTCGCTCTCTACATTTCCGGATATTATCCTCGATTTCTGGCGTGATACAAATCTTCCGCCCCTTTTTAAGCAAGTTATTTAGCGGCACCAGATGCTCGGCCATCTCCGGAATAAATCGCCTGTAGTAATTCAACGTGCCCATCAGTCTCCGGACACCTTTTACGTCAGTGGGGATTGCCATTCTCTGTATTGCCTCTACCTTTGCCTTATCCGGTTGTACGCCCTCTCTCGATATTCTGTGTCCTAGGAAAGTAATCTGTTCCTGCCCTAGAATCGATTTCTCCCGCGACAATTTCAGGCCAAATTCCTGTAGTCTGTTAAACACCGTCCGTAAGTCTTCTATATGTCGTTTCTCGTCCTTGCTAAACACCAACAGGTCGTCCATATATACTTGACACGTTGTCTCGTCCAGTCCTCTAAGAAATTCGTCCATCAGTCTCTGAAACGTCATTGGTGCATTCTTTAGCCCGAAAGGCATTCTAGTGAATTCGAAGTGCCCTCTTTCGAATGTAAATGCCGTTTTGTGCCTGTCCTTGGGGTGTAACTTGATCTGATGGTATCCTGCCTTGAGGTCCAGCGTCGAGAATATGGTCGCCCCTCCCAGTCTGTCAAGTATGTCATCATGTCTCGGTATCGGGTATTTTTCGTCCACTGTATTTTCGTTTAGTTTCCTGTAGTCGACCACCACCCTGTACCTTTCCTGCCCCGTCTCGCTTTTCTTTTTCACTACCCATAGCGGGCTATTAAAGGGCGACGTACTGGCGACTATAATCCCTTGTTTTTGTAGGTTCGTCAGTTCTTCCCTAATGTGTTCTCTTAACGCCTGTGGGTATCTTCGTTCCTTCACGTAAGTTATTCTGTCCTGTTTCAGTGGTATTTCATGGACTGTCTCCCCTGTAGCGCTGAGAATGTCTCCCTCCTTGAAAAATATGTCACCGTACTCCTTTGTCAGCGTCTGTCTCCAGTCCATCGTCCTCACGACTACCCCTATCATGCCGCCCGTCGACCCTCGTCTCCCGTGGTATTCTTTATCCCCTATCCAAACGGTCCATCTCCCGTTTTTCGCTTTTACCCGCGCCCCTAATCTCCCCAGTAGATCGCACCCGATAATCGCCCCGTACTCACGCGGCATCTTTTCCACTATGTGGACCCTCAATTTTCCCTTGCTCACCCCCCACTTCGCGAGTCCCAATTCTACCTCCCCCTCTGTTTTACAAGGTCCGTTAAGTGTGATCAGTCTGCAGTCACATACCTGAGTCTGGGGCCTCCTCTCTCCTTTACAGAACGCTTCTGCAGCTTCCCGGCTCATGATGGTGTTTGAGCTCCTAGTGTATACCAAACACCTCACTCCCTTCACTACTCTTACGATAGGCAACCTTACGCTCTCCCTCTTGATATTGTTTACTATTATTTGGTTGCCTCTCCATGCGCACTCCCCTCATTCTTCTTGTACTGCTCTCCTCGCTGCCCTCGGTTCCTCGCCTCTGGTCCTCTGTGCCACCCTTCCTCTTCTTTCCTCTGTGTCTCCTGGTTCGCTCCTCTCTTTATCAGTCTCGGATGTTTCCGCCGCACTCGACGTTTCGGTCTGAGTCCTCCTTTGCCTCCATACCCTCTGTGCGTTGACTTCTATGGGCTCTCCTTGGAACCTGTCCCTTCGCCTGCTCATATAGGGACATTGCCTCGCTATATGTCCCTCCGAGCCACACTCAAAACACTTCGTTCGCGGGCATCGGGCTACCAGGTGTCCCGTCTTCCCGCAACCGTGACACCGTCTCTCCTCTCTTCTTCCGTTTCTTCTTTCCGGTTTCCTCTGTCGTCTTCCGGAATCTGCCTCTTTTCTTTCCTCACGCCGGTCGCTCCTCCTACCTTCTTTTCTTCTGTAGCTGACCCGGTTCCAGCTACTATCTTCTTCTCTTTCTCTCCGAAACTCTTCGTCTCGTGCACCTGAATCTACCATCTCTTGGGCACACTCTAAAAAGGATTTTTCACGAGGAACCCTTCTCTTTTCCCCGTCTCTCGAGCTAATTGAACCTTCAAGATAGTCGCCAGAAATGCCATCTTGGCCTCCACTTGTCCTCTATCTTCGGTCTCCCTCATCTTCTCCGTGATTTTATTGTAGTGTATGAGGAGAGTACCCGCGTAGCGGCCGTTTGATTGATGAGGCCGTTTGGTTTCCCTGAACATCTGAAAAATATCTTCTTCAGGCGTCCATCGCCCTCCGCCATAAGCTTTCTTCAAGCGCTCCTTCACCACATTCCAGGGTGTGTCTTCGTCTGCTTGTATGTGGTTAAGCACACTCCTCTTCACCTGACATATCAAGGCGGACTTCAAGATTTTCTGCCACCTTTGTCTCGATCCGCGTCATCAGCCGGTCCCCTCCTTTAATAAAATGGTTAAGTTCTCCCACTTCTCCATCATAACCTTCAAGGTCAGCAACCGCTCTCCTTAGATCCTTAGCTGTTACTGTTTTTATTTTTAGGAGTTCCAACGCGTTTGCGTGAGCAGCCGCGAGGGTCTCAGAAGGCATCGGTGATATGTCCGTCATAATTTCTAAAAAAGTTTCTTCTAAACCAGAAAGGGAGAAAATAAATAAATAAAAATAAATTTCATACCTGTCCGAACTTGGAGAAATGAAAAACAAAAATACTGCAAAGTCTTCAAAAATCTTCTTCTGCAGTATCCCGGGTTTCGGCACCACTTACGATCGCTGAGAATAAAATGATAAAAAAAAAAAAGGAAAGGGGACGTAATGAGCAACACACAATGTCTAGATAACAACTGATTTATTCTTCCTTCTAATGCTCTATTTATACATTTCTATTATTTACAAGCTTAACTCTAAGGATTAACTCATATATATGTACATGTTATTCTTAACTTATATATATATATATATATATATATATATATAAGTGAGGCAGTTCAACTGGCTAGAGTGGCTTCGTAGCCCGTAATCCTCCCCTGTTTGAATACAGCACTTATCTGACAAGTTCAAGGGCTCCTCTGTTGATAGTTTATGTTGTCTCTAGTTCGTAATCAAATTTTTAATTTATTTTATTTTTTTTTTAATTCTTTAATGAAGGAGTTACATATATTGAAATTATTTTATTATTCATGGCATTTACTCCTCATTATTATTAATAAATCTTGTTACATGTTTCGGGAACAACAATGTCCCATCCTCAGACTGAAACAGTATTTCATTATAATTGCACTACAATACTATTTTTAACATCAAACATAATAAATTCTTAATTCAATTTACACTATGTGTGTTAACACCAAGAAAAGAATTTTTAAAGGTAAAATTATAATGATATATATATAGTGTAAATTGAATTAAGAATTTATTATGTTTGATGTTAAAAATAGTATTGTAGTGCAATTATAATGAAATACTGTTTCAGTCTGAGGATGGGACATTGTTGTTCCCGAAACATGTAACAAGATTTATTAATAATAAAGAGGAGTAAATAATAATGAAATAATTTTTTTTTTTTTTTTTTTTTTTTTTTTAAGTTGGAACGTTTAAGGTTTGTTTTTTCTTTCTTATTTTATAATTGTATTTCACGAACATTTTATTCATTAGTATAAATATTGTAAATAATTATATGAATTTTTTTTTTTTTTTTTTTTTTTTTTTAAAACCTTTTATTGAGTAATCATTACAATCTGCCACAACTGTGGGCAATAAGTGATATAGATGACGTATTCACACATTACATACAATGAAAAAAAAACAAAAAAAACAAAACAATAATAGTGAAATAAAGTAAATAATGGATGTAAGAAAAAGAAAAAGAGAAAAGAAAAGAACTAGCCTATACATAAACAATATAAAATATACTATATACAAAATGAAATACTAAAAATTTAAAAAAAGAAGAGAAAAGAAAAAAAAAAGTAAAAGATAAAACAAAGGTAAAAATACAATTATACTCTATTTACAATTTACTCTCATCCTAGAGATTCCTCCACCAGACCCGTCTCTCCACTTATGGAGGGACAGGCCAGGTACAGAGAGATACCAGCTCTTCTCTCTCGGCTGCGTCACTAGTGTAAAAAAGAAAAACCCAGTGGAGGCTAAGTGAGAGCGCTATAACAATCACTCCGGGCATGAGTAGAGAAGCTGGTCATTGCCAGAACTCCAATATAAGTAATTTTACAAAAGATCTCGGGGCCACTGCCGCTTTAGACTGCGAGGGCGGTTATCAGGATGGGTGGAGGCGGATAATGATTGAGCTAGTGGGTTAGGGTGAAAGGAGAGGTTGCGATGGAATTTTGAAAATTTAAGGGGTATAAGGTCGAGGACGTATGGTATATTCAGATCATTATGTAGGGTTTTGTTGGAAACATAGTAAGGAGCATTTACTATAGTTCGGAGGATTTTGGATTGGAAAGATTGAATGCGTTTGATATTCGACTTTTTTGCTGTCTCCCATAGTTCAAGTCCGTAAGTCCAAATAGGTTTGATGATGGTTTTGTATATGAGAAGTTTGTTTTCAATGGAAAGATGGGATGTCCTATTTAGTATTCTATACGATTGGCTGAAGCGTTTGTTAAGTTCTTGTCTTTTGAGCCGAGTACGAGGGTTCCATGTAAGTCTTTTGTCTAAGTAGAAACCAAGATACCGAACTGTGTCATCTTTAGGTAATGGAATACCATTGAAGTAAATAGGAGGACTGAAGGAACGGTTCGAGAGGTAGAATCTAAGAACTAGTAATAGCGATTGGGGTAAATGGGTTTTGAGTTTAAAAGCAAACCGGCATGCCATACCCGGTCGAAACCTTGCGCTATGTCCAGAAATGCGCCAGAGCAATACTGTTTGCTTTCAAGTGCTGAAGATATGTGATCAAAAACTCTGAGGCCTTGTTGGACAGTGGAATGGCTAGTGCGGAACCCAAACTGGTGAGAAGGAATATTTTGCGATTTAAGGATGGGTAGGATACGTTTAAGAAGGAGCCTTTCAAAAATTCTTGAAAGGATTGGAAGAAGGCTAATAGGTCTATATGATAAAGGATTGTTGGGAGATTTACCCGGTTTGAGGAAAAGGATAATAGTTGAGTGTTTCCATAGCAAAGGGAAATAGGTTGTCCGCAGGATACAATTTTATAGGTAGGTGAGGAATATGACTGCTTTATGAGGAAGTTGCTTAAGGATTTGTGAACTAAGGAGATCATATTCAGGGGATTTACGGGGTTTTGATTTTTTTATAAGATATTTGACCTCAGAGGGGTTTATTGCTTTAGGAGGTAAGGAAAGAGGAATAGGCGAATCAAGAAATTCATGAACTGTTGTTGTGTGGGTGGGATTAGATTCAGGATGGGGAAAAAATATGCTCGAAAGGTGCTGGGCAAATTCTTCGGATTTGTTCTCATCAGAAGCCACCCATGAACCATCTGCACGTCGGAGAGGATGGGAGGTGGGTTGTTATTTTAGGATTTTTTTAGCGGTGGTCCAGAGGGAGAGAGTGAAGAAGATAGGAATTAAAAGATTTGGATCTGAAGGTAGCCATGTTTTTTTTAAAAAAGTTTGGTAAGATAATTATAGGATTTCCGATCATCTAGATGCCTGGCCCTTTGCCAAATAGCTCTGGCATGACGTTTGGATTGAATAAGGTCCAGTAGATCTTGGGATAAAGGATTTTTCTTTCGAACTTTGGGAGGGAAATGAGGTGAGGATGCAGCCCAGGCTGCTTGCTGGATCATGGTTGTGAAGGAATTAGTAGCATTGTCAAGGTCCTGAGAGGTTTTTAGGGATACTTTGAGGGCTATAGAGTTGGATATAATTTGCCAGAAGAGGTTCCAGGCTACTGGCCATCTTATAAATGATGGGGGAAAAGGATCTTATAAAGGATCGGAGGAAAGTTCATGCATTCGTTCTATGGAGTAATGGAGGGATCCTAAGCCTGAATGAATGAAGAAGTCAAGCAGGTCAGGGTTTCGGTTAGGATCCGTCGGCCAATATGTAGGAAAACCTGGAGAAATAAAGGATCTTTGGAAACTAAGTGCAGACTGCAATGCTCGCCCACGGGAGTTGGTGGTTCTTGAACCCCATTGCTGGTACTTAGCATTGAAGTCAGCACCGAGGAGAAAGTGATGACCCAAGGAATTTAAAAATGAGTGGAACTGGGATGTGGAAATTGGTTTATTTGGGCAGTAGGCCGCTGCAATCGTGAAGGGAAAGGAGAAGGTTTTGATGGGCTCTACCATCAGGGTGGTATGTTCGGTATGTTTGGTATTGTGAAATAATGAAACGTTGTTTACTGGTCAGTCTGGCTTCTGTTATTAAAGCTACATCGATTTCTTTGTCATGTAGCAAGGATGTCAGTTCGTTAGTGTGGTTGCGAATACCATTCGCATTCCAAAGGAGAATGGATAAGGGTTTTGTGAAAGGCATTTAAGGATTTTTTTGAAGAGGAATTAGAAGAGGGATAACATTTGTGAGGAGTGATATGAGTGGGGTTATAAGAGTTTTTAACTCTGACAGGAAGGAGGTAAATAAGGAAGTTAGATCTGAGGTAGTAGGAGGAGGAGGAATATGGGGGATCTAATGAAGGCTGTGTGGATTGGGTTGGATTAATGGAGCTGGAGGATATTGAATGGTCTGTTGATGCTGTGATTTAGGTTGTGATTGCTGGGGTGGAGCATCATGAAATTGAGGCTGTTGAGGAGGAAACGGCATGGCACCATTTTCATTCTGGCATCTCCTTCCCCCCAGCATTTCTGCAAAATATACTGATGATGAGGCAATTTTCGAAGGCTGTCTTCCTCTGGTCTGTTGAGTTTCTTCGTTCTGTGGCTGCGTCCTCTAGAATTTACTACGGAGGTTTTTGTAAGTTTGACATCCTTCGTAGTTAGCCGGATGCTCCTGCTGGTATAACGCGTACACTGCTGGAACCTCTCGAGATTTAGTGCATTCTGAGGATTTGTGCAGTTGACCGCACTTAACACATCTTGGCATGTGGTGGCAGTAGATTTTTGTGTGACCATATGCCTGACAGTTATGACACTGTACGATATCACGTTTTGTATAAGGTTTCTCTATTATTACTTTGGTGTAATAAAGAGAATTGATATCGTAAATTTTTCCAGCCCCAGGTGTGGGTTCCAGATCGACAAAGAAAAGCGGTAATGGGGTTTTACCGCTAGCTCCAGGCTGTCCTCTGTTTTCTTTTTGTATATTTATGACTTGCCTTACTTTGAAGCCCATGGATATTAGTTCATCTTTGATAATTTCTACAAGTGTTGAGTGGTGAAGGTTTCTCAGGACCACTCTAATCGATCTTTCTTCCTTAAGCTGGTAGGTGTGAAAATCAGCTTTGGTGTCTGTTAGGTATTTTACAATGAGACGGTATGTATCAGAAGAATGAGGCGTAATTTTTGTGTCATTTGTTCGGCTTATACAAGTATATTTTCCCAAGCCAGCTTTTTTGTTCAACTGTTCACACATTAACGGAAAATCTTGATATTACGAATAAAAATTGGTGGAGGTTGAGGAGGCTGAGGTATAGAAGTAGACTCCATGGTTTCAGCAGGTGTGGTACTAAGCACCTGAAAGGGATTTGGGGTAAAGAAAGGTGATTCTTGGTTTATTCCTTGGGTGGAAGTTCCAGGCATAGCTTCGTCTATCGGCGGAGAACTGGGAGGAGTCTGTCGGGAACGGCGAACTTTTTGCTTTGCTGGACTCATACGTACGGTTTCCAGGGACCGGCTTCTTTTTGATTTATTATCGAACGGTTAAGGAGATTAAGAAAAAAAAATAAAAATAAAAGAAATTAAAAAAAAAAATAAAGAAAGAAAAGATCGCGGTGCTTGTTATCAGAGGAAGCAGTACCTCCCCGTGCAAAGACAAGGCAGCTACTGCCTTGGTCACGGGCGCGAGTATCTTATCTCCTCCTTATCTCTGTCCTCACTACCGCTTATCTCCAAAGCACATGGTACATTTTATATTCACTTAAATCAATGTTAAATGATTGTAGTCACTGTTATAATAAGACAATGTTCAACACAGCTAATAACTGGTATTTCGATGAACTTTTCTAGACGAAAATATGAAAATATCACACAAACAGAAGTAATAATTATAGAGCGATGTTAACGATATCTTCAATAGTTGGCGTAATTTTAGTATTAATTGCTATCTTCACTCTCTAGCTTTACAATTATTATTAATTAATTTATTATTATTTTTTTTTTTAATTTATTAACATATCATAATGGAAGTCGTTACATCTGGTGATGACTCAGAGACAGAGACCCCTTCTTACTCAGAATTCAGCGAAACTGAGTACCAATCTAGAAAAACTCTCCAGAAGCGCCAGAGAAACGTCGCCCCAGGTTCAGCGGGCATTTCACCAAACAAAAAAAAAATAAATAAAACAGCGAAAACAAAAAAGACAGCCAACAATACTAATAATCAATCTCATAATACTAATAATCTACAAACTCGCAGTAAATCTACTGCAGCCAAAAAATCTCACCAACCCATACCATCTACATCATCTACCAGCAATAATAATAATACAAACCTGCATAATACATCTGATCCCGAACCACCTCCAATTTATGTAACTAAAATTGAAAATTTCATATCTTTTTGCCGAGAAATAGCAGCATTGATCGGAGAGACTAATTTCAACTGCTTCTCTCGGGTAAAAGATATAAAAATTAAAACATCAAAAAAATATGACTATAAAAAACTGGTCAATCACTTTACACTTAAAAACTACAACTCTCATTGTTACCAATTGAAAGAAGAAAAATCATACAGAGCGGTTTTACGTGGTCTCCATTCTACCACCCCAACGAGCGCCATAAAGCATGATTTGGAAGCCACTGGTCATAACGTGAGGCAAATTTCTAATGTGCTTCACCCGAAAGACAGATATCCACTTCCATTATTCTTCGTTGACTTGGAGTCTGCCGGAAACAACGATGAAATATTCGATGTAACCAGGCTGGTATATTCGGTCTCGAGGTTTGAAGAACCGAGAAGATCAACTATAGTACAGTGCACCCGATGTCAAAACCTCGGAAACACCAAGACATACTGTCATCATGAAGCCAGGTGTGTAAAATGTGCTGGCCCTCACGCAACTAAAACATGTCAGAAATCAAAGGATACACCTGCGATATGCGCACTGTGTGGTCTAAACCATCCAGCAAGTTACAGAGGCTGCTTAATATAAAAGTTTGCACAGTCAGAGAACCTCAAAGGCGACCTTCATACAAACAAGACAAGAACCTGAAATCGACAATCCACAAAAATTACATAGAATACAAGAAACCCAATCCAAGAGAATCGAACAGCTACAATCAACCTCAGCACCCAACCATCAGCAACGACAGGAAGCATCATACTCGGATAAAATCAGGTATCAACCAGATTTGGGCAAAATTCAATTACATTGTAATCCGATTACAATTGCATTACATTATATTTCAAACAAATGTAATCGAAATAAATCGTGTATGAATTACAGTATTCCCACAAAGTAATTCAATTGGGATTACAATGAAATTCTTAGACGTAATTCGATTACGGATTACATAGTTGAATTACGAATTACTATTTCTTGTAATTTAAGGCATGAATTGTTTTCAGAATAATTCGATTACAATATTCCTTCCATTAAATAGGCAAATAAATATCGGAATATCAGTTTTCACCCCCACCATTTAAGTTTAAGATTTTTTAATTGTTAACGGTTTTGAATACTTTTTACGGTTTCTTTCGGACTTTTTTGCGTATATTTGGGGTTTTGACAGTTTTATTAATAAAAATATGTATACATATTTAAAATTTCAATTTTATCTTAACTTTTATGATGTTATATAACGATCATTATCATTTCATTTAATTGAGTTTAACTTCAATATAAAAAAAAAAATTTAATTTTAATTTAGTTCTAAAAATAAACATGAAATAATAATGAAATTTAATCTATTTGGTTCAGCAGTATACCTATAAATTTAATTTCCTTTACTTTAAATAAAGGTATATTCAATATTTTTTTTTTTATTTGCAAAAGATATTTCTTGTACAAATAACATACGAAATAAAACAATTATTTTTTAGTCTAGCAGCACTAGGACTTTGTATAGATAATATTAAATTATTATATAAGTACTACAAATATAAAGAAATAGTTTAGACACTTTTACCTAAAAAAAAATATAATAAAATAAATAATAATAATAAATGAATAAAATAATTATCAACTTAATAACTAGATCAATGCAATTACAAGGTATATAGAATTACAGATTTATAACTTCCCACCTATTCATATTAAGTCATTATTGAATTTAATTAAAGGTTAAGAGAATCAGAGAATCAGTGACCCAGTAATTTAGAAACGAACCACAATAAGACCATAGTCAGAACCCTATTCCAAAAAATAAATAACATTTAGCTTTTCAGTCAATGGCACAACATATTACAAAATAATATAGTCTATTTAATTTTTGAATACAGTCTACATTTAAGATTTCCTCTATAGACAATGATTCAGAAATGTATGTACCTAAGAATTTTTTTCTCTGCTCTTCAAATTTGATGCACTGAGTAAGAAAATGGCTCAAGGGATCCGACACCAAACCACCGCAGGCCATGCAGGCTTCGCTGGATTTCATAATTAGTGTTGTGTCCTTTATAAACACCTTTAGGTAATCCCCGCTTGAGACTCTTAGGCGACCCACAACTCTGATTTTCTTAAAATTTGTCTGAAACAGCATGTAATCTTCCGGGCTTGCTACATTAAAATTGCATATTTTTCTATACCTAGGGTTGTTGGTGGAATTCAAAATTCTGTTTACATCCTTTGAAAACTGATGGTTCTTCATCTTTTCTAGGATGTCTTCTTTAAACGTGCTCAGTCCTTGGGGTAGTACTCTTGAGAACCAGTTTTGACAACCCAACTCCACTGCAATCGATTTTACTTGAGTCACCCAATTGTATGCTTCGTCAGACTTTCCTTCAGATACATCAAGGGTAAGAAGTTTATTAAAACATTGCCTGGCTAAGCGCCCTTCCTCCATTAAGCTCAACTTTGTCCAGTAGTTGACAACTTTTTTCAGCACTTGAACACTGAGTGGATACTTCCCGCATTCCAGGCGTGTGATATAGTTCGGCGTACATCTTGGCCACTGAAGCAATGACTTAAAAAAATTGACTTGGCCTTTCTCTATTACTTCCAGGTAACGAAGACCCCATATTTCAGCGGCATAAAGTAGAGTTGATGCCACACTTGAGTCAAAGAGTCTGGTTTTAGTCTCCCAAGAGTCACTCCTGCCATTCCTTAAAATCTCCAACACCCTAGCCATTGCAATGGAAGACCTCTGTATAAAGTAATCAGCAGCTTTCTCAAATCTTCCTGATGAGGTAAAGGGCACTCCCAGATAAGTGTAGCTCTTTGTATATTCTAACTGTGTTTTCTGCCAATGTAGGGGCTTTAGTTTCTTCATCTTTGGGGATTTGTGGAACACCAAAATTTTGGATTTGGCTGGGTTTAGTGTTAGCAGATTCTCATTGCAATAGTCATTAAGTATGTTGAGGTTCCTTTGTGCACCATGCCAGGAATTGCTAAGGATGACGATATCATCCGCTAACAAAAGCAACATTACATCGTGACCATGGTCAATGCCAATACCTACAGCACCTCGGGTACGAAAGAATTCAGTAATGTCCGACGCAAATAAAACAAACAGAGTAGGACTAAGACTTTCTCCTTGGAGTAAGCCTGAAGTTATGTCAATCTCTTCTGAAAGCTCCCTTTCCCCCTTAATTCTCATTGAGGACTGATCATATAGTTTTTTTAGTAATCTGATCATTTTTCCTCCCATTCCAAGTTTAAAAAGTTTTTCCCATAATAGCATATGGTTGATAGAGTCGAAAGCTTTCCTGAGATCTACAAACGCTGCATAAACATAGCTTCCTTTTGTCCTAAGATTTATACTAATTACTGAATACAGAGTGAATAAATGGTCGATACATCCTCTGCCCGATCTAAAACCCGCCTGCTCCTCTGGTATCAACTTTTCTGCTTCTGCCCAGCTCGTAATCCTGTTCCTCAGAATGCTGGTAAATAACTTCATAATCGTATTGAGCAATGCTATTCCTCTATAATTATTTGGGTCCTTTTTATCACCTTTTTTGTAGAGGAGGTGAAGGTTGGCTTTAGCCCATAATTGTGGGATTTCTTCTGAGTTCAGTACCACGTTGAATAAGTTTAACAGATAATGCTCCCAAGAAGGGTTGAGATGCTTGATAACTTCATAAGTAATATTATCGGGGCCTGGGGATTTTCTGTTTTTACTAGCACGGATATTGTACTGTAATTCCTCCAATGAGATATCCGTATCCAGCAGCGGATGCGACACAGAGTAAAACCTTATGTCCTGGATAACTTTTAGACCGTACAAAGTCCGGTAATAGCTGGTCCAATCTTCAAGATTAATTTCGTTGCTAGGGTTTTTAAATGGCTTCAGGGTATTTACAGTTCTCCAGAACTGTCTGCTGTTCCTCACATTTCTCAGGTCAGTTATAACTTGTATGCGAAAATCTGTCTTCTTTCTTTTTATTAGTCTTCTGTATTCTTCTCTAACTTGAAGGTAATCCGTTAGAAAATCAGGCAGTGAGCTATTCTTCTGTATTGTTCTTTGCAGCTTTTTCAGTGTTCTTTTATATATACTGCATTCCTGATCAAACCATTAATGCATTGGGTGGTGATTAGTTTGGGTGACCTGCTTTATGTACAGTAGTCCTGTTTCTAATAAGTTATCGTACATTGTCTGCTTAAAGTTATCATAAAGAAGGTTCACATCTTCTGAATGGAAATAAATTTTTTCTGAGCACGAAATTTTATCAGAGAACAGGGAAGCTTTTTCCTCATCCCAATCTGTATATTTTGTGACTAAGTATTTCATTTGCCAGGATTTTTTATGAGTTTTGGGCTTATTCCTATCAAAATATTGTATGGAGGTGACGCAAGCCATGTGATCCAAGGTATCCGACATGTTAAAAATTTCCATATCCAAAAATAGGTCCAGGAGGTTTTCATTTATCCAAACCAAGTCTATTATAGATCTTCCTTTGGTTGTGATGAATGAGAATTTGCCCGGTCTGTCCGACACACTACGACCATTGCAAAGAATCATTCCCTGTGATTCCAAAGCTTCAACTAGAAGTTTGCCTCGCCTATTTACTTGGTTGTGACAGGATAATCTTTTGCTGTAAAGGCATGTTCCCTCTAAGAACTCCTTATCTAGACCATTAAGCTCACCTACATGCCCATTGAAGTCACCATTTAGAATAACATAGCTATGAGGATAGTTAGATTTAAAGCAAGTGATTACTGCATGAAGTTCATCTAAGCAGGAACTAATATCGCTGTTTGGGGGCAGGTAAATATTTCCTATTATTAATGGTATATTAGCTAGTTGTGCTTTCAAAAATAACCAAAAACGGCCCTTCGCCAATATCGTAGTGCCTCCAGCAATGCTATCATGAATCAATGTAGCTAATCCCCCGCTGGCTCTGCCTGTTAAATGTATTTTTATTGCAGGGGAACAGAATGGAACATAATCAGACAGCCACCGTGGCACTTTAAAATCACCAGTTAACCATAAATGAAGGTATATTAAAAACCCTAAATATAGTTATAATTTGAAAGAAGCATAATTATTAAATTTCATTAAAATTGGACCAGCCGTTCTCAATTTAGAAATATACCCCCGCTCACCCCCCCCCACTAATTAGTAAAACTGTTCAAATCCCAAATATACGCTAATAAGTACAAAAGAAACATAATTATCAAATTTTATTAAAATCGGACAAGCGGTTCTCAATTTAGAAATATAGCCCCCCCCCCCCCCCCACCCCCCACTGATTAGTAAAACTGTTAAAGCCCCAAATATACGCTAATAAGTACAAAAGAAACATAATTATGAAATTTCATTAAGATCGGACTAGCCGTTCTCAATTTAGAAATATAGCACCCCATTCCTCTCCCTATGGAAAAGATGGCGATAGTTCAAAACCGTTAACAATGAAAAAATCTTAAACTTAAATGGTGGAGGTGAAAACTGATATTCCGATATTTATTTGCCTATTTAATGGAAGAAATATTGTTATCGAATTAAATATTTGAATAGTAATCGAAATCTGTAATCCAATTATGTAATCCGTAATTGAATTGCATTGATGAATTACAATGTAATCGTAATTCATGAAGTAATTGCGTTATAATATGTAATGTAATCCCGGCCGGGATTACAATTACAGTGTAATCGTAATTCATAGAATATATTTCAATTACATTTTGCCCAACTCTGGTATCAACCTCAACGACAGGTGCCTCGAATCTCCCAATCACATCCTCAGACCTCCTAATCCCATCCTCATTCCCCAAAACAAAACGCTCCTGTCCATAATTTACCTTTAGTAGTCAAATTACCGCCTCAGAAGCAACATCCAATTCCAATCCATCCACCTATTCAAGCCAACTCTTCAACCCAAATACCTTTACAGGTTGATTCTGCTCCTACTATCCTACGAGGCGTCCAGTCCCTAACCACTACTCCTATTCAAACATATAATCCATAACAAGCTCCAGATTCATTTCCTCTTCCCTATCCAAATACCAATGATATAAACGCCATCCTTTCCTCATTCCTATCTGAACTAAAAGAAACTATCAAGCCCCTCATCACCCTTCTTACTAGAGCCCTTACAGAAATTCCATTAATACCGCTAGATGAGCGCTAAGCCTCTGGCTGTCATTTTATGGAATGCAAACGGACTACAAAACCACAGAGACGAACTTGACATTTTTCTCCATGACAATGAAATAGATATTGCCCTGCTGACTGAAACTCACTTTACTCAACGTACATATTTTTACATACGAGACTATATCACTTATAGATCAGACCACCCAGACAACACCTCCCATGGCGGATCCGGCATCATTATCCATTAATCAATACCTCATTCTGTTATCCCTTCCACTTCAATCGACACCATTCAATCCACCTCAGTATCCATTTCAGCTCGTCCTTTCCATGTAACATTTTCAGCTGTATACTGCCCTCCTGGTAATTCTCTTTCTCATAATCTCCTTAATTCCTTATTCCGATCCCTCGGACCGCGCTTTATAGCTGGAGGGGACTATAACGCCAAACACCAGCGATGGGGTTGTCGAACAACCAACACCCGTGGCAGTATCTTATCCCGTATTTCATCCTCCATCTGTTACTCTGTCCTCTCACCCTTGAACCCGACCTATTGGCCTACATCCCTCAAAAAACGCCCTGATATCCTGGATATATTCATATCTTCCCAAATTTCATCATCTCAAACCATCATTAAATCCCTAGATGACCTTTCTTCTGATAATAGCCCTGTTCTGCTTTTCTTACATTCAAATCTCGTTCCAAAACCCATTCTTCCTAGACTGATCACAGGACGAATAAACTGGGACGGATTTCGATATGATATTGAAAACAAAGTGGACTTAAAAATTCCCCTTAAAACAAAAGAAGACATAAACTTAGCAGTTGATAAACTTACAACATCAATTTTTCCAACTCACACTGGAAAAATCATAGAACTCAACAGAATAACCTGCCACAGCATATACGCACCTTATTAAGTGAAAAACGCAGAGCAAGGGCGAAGTGGCACTGGACCAGATACCCATCCGACAAAAAAAAAATACAACAATTTAACTAACCAACTTAAGATAGAAATAAGAAAATTCAAAATTCAAAACCTGCAAAACCATACTGAAAGACTTAATACTTATGACAAATCATTATGGATGACTACGAAACAACTCTAAAGTACAAAAACATTAATCACCCTCTCCTTACAGGTTCTCAAACCTGGACAAGATCAGACGAAGAAAAATCCCAAATTTTCGGACAACACCTCTTTAAATCATTTAGCCCACATCCTGACATCTTCAATCCTAATCACCTTGAATGTATTGAAGCAGAACTAAATATTCCACTCCAACTGTCTCCTCCTCCTAAAGCATTTTATCCTTCCGAGATATCAAACATAATCCACCGATTACCTTCAAACAAAGTCCCAGGACACGACCTAATCACACCCCATATCCTAAAACTTCTTTCTCGAAAAGCCATCCTATTCCTAACATACATATATAATGCTGTGCTGCGTACTACAAATTTTCCTGACTCCTGGAAATTATCTATACTTAAAATGATTCCAAAACCCAAAAAGCCACCTGAGCTCCCATCCTCATACCGTCCTATTTCCCTTCTCCCGATCATGGGTAAAATCCTTGAAAAACTAATTTTAAAACGCTTGTATCCTATCCTACATTCCCATTATGTGTTCCCAGATCATCAGTTTGGATTCCGAACACCACACTCCACAATCTAGCAATGTTATCGTGTGGTGGACGTTGTCTCCTCTGCATTGGAGTGCGGAATGTACTGCACCGGAGCCTTTCTCGATGTGGAACAGGCGTTTGACCGAGTTTGGCACCCGGGACTGCTTTACAAACTCCGTAAATTCCTACCTTCTACATATTTCCTTATTATTCGATCCTATTTCACTGATAGAACCTTCAAAGTAAACCATAAATTTTCCAATTCGTCTCTCTTCACCCGATCCGCTGGCGTTCCTCAAGGTAGTATCCTTGGTCCCATCCTCTACACGGAGTATACAGCTGATATCCCAACTCATCCTACCACTGTCCTCACCACTTACGCTGATGACACATGCGTGTTATCAGTAAATAATGATCCTTTCATTGCATCCCAATCACTACAATCTCATATTACTAACCTTCAAGAATGGTGTCGAAATTGGAGAATAAAAATAAATCCAAATAAATCCCAACAAATAACCTTTACCCTTCGTCGGAAACCTACGACTTCCTGCCCAACATTATCCTTTAATGGTATTCCATTAATCCCTGTTGAACAGATCAGCTACCTTGGACTCCACTTGGACAAACGTCTTACTTGGAATCCACATACAAGACAAACGACAAGAAACTGCTCGTCGTTACAGACTACTTCAACATTTACTAGTCAAACGATCAAAGCTCCCAATTAATTACAAAAGACTCATTTACATGACTGTGATTAGACCTATTTGGACGTACGGAGTTGAGCTTTGGGGCTCTACTAAACCATCCAATTCATCTCGTATCCAATCCTTACAATCCAAAATCCTTCGAAAAATCCTCAATGCTCCTTACTTTGTGACCAATAGGCTTATCCATAAAGATCTTAATGTTGCTTATGTTGCTGATATAGCCCACAGGAGATACCTATCCTTCCATAGTAAGCTCCATAACCACTCCAATCCACTAGTCTCCCAACTTGCTTCCCACTCCATTCCCGATAATCCTCCGAGGCGTCTGAAAAGAAGATGGCCTAGCGACCTTTTAGTGTAGATTTTTATTGAAGTGCTACTACTGAGTTGTTCTTCACAAGTTATATACAAGCCATTGTATTCTCTATCAACACATTTACTTGATGTATATGTTTTTCAACCGACTTCAAAAAAGAGGAGGTTCTCAACTCGTCTGTATTTTTTTTTTTTTTTTTTTTTGTGTGTATGTTACGCGATTACTCCGTCAATTCTGAATCAATTTTGATGATTCTTTTTTAGATCGGTAGGGCATACTTCAGAGTTGGTCCCATAAAAAATATTTTGAAATCAACGCAGCACTTTTTAAGATAAATAAAAAAAAACAGTTAATAAAATCAGTTTTTAACTGTTTTTATATTTTTTATGGTACTACCTCTGAAGTATGCCCTACCGATCAAAAAAAGAATCATCAAAATTGATTCAGAATTGACGGAGTAATCGCGTAACATACAAAAAAATAAATTAAAAAAAATACAGATGAGTTGAGAACCTCCATCAATTCTTAATCAATTTTGATGATTCTTTTTTAGACCGGTCGGGCATACTTCAGAGGTGGTCCCATAAAAAATATTTTGAAATCAACGGAGCACTTTTTAATAAAAATCAAAAAACCAGTTAATAAAAATCACTGTTATATAACCTTACATTTAAAACATATTTATGATTACGATCATCTAAAATCTCCATGGTAACTAAATCTAAATTATTAACAAAAATAATTTACATATACAGTCAACTCTCGATGTTTTGTACTTCGATAAGCTAAATTCTTGAATAAGTCGAACAAAATCTGCGGTCGGAAGTACATTACACTTCAATGAGACGATTTCAGACAAAGAACATGAAAAATTTTGTCGAAATAAGTAGAACTGAAAATAGGGTTCAAAAGAGAGGGCTTCTAGGACAGACTACCTCTATGAAACGAACTTTTAGAATTCATCACCTTTATAACTCAAATTAAAAGAATTTCACGTGTAATTTGTATTCTGTCATTGTTTATCTTTTCAGTTCATAGTTACACCAGTCACTTATTATTATTTATTCACACGAGTGGTTTTATAGTGGCTATTGAAAATTCTTTCAATTAACGAAAAGTTAAAATTGATTTGCTAAGTGCAGAAAGGAGAAAGAAGTTGGGCGTTAGTTGCTTGTGAATTCCGAATTCCGCGTAGTTCTCTGTCAACCGTCCTTAGGAATAAAGAAAAGATCGCCACTGGTGGAAGGCGGCAAGTCTACTTTTAGACATCCTCAAAAAAAAGCGCAATTCAGTTAAAAGTTATACGATAAATAGGTACCAGTTATCAACCGACTTCAAAAAAGAGGAGGTTCTCAACTCGTCTGTATTTTTTTTTTTTTTTTTTTTTTTGTTGTGTGTGTATGTTACGCGATTACTCCGTCAATTCTGAAGATTCTTTTTTAGATCTATAGGGAATACTTCAGAGGTGGTCCCATACAAAATATTTTGAAATCAACGCAGCACTTTTTAAGAAAAATAAACAAAACAGTTCATAAAATCACTTATTAACTATTTTTTTGATTTATCTTAAAAAGTGCGGCGTTGATTTCAAAATATTTTTTATGGGACCATCTCTAAAGTATGCCCTACCGATCTAAAAAAGAATCATCACTGGTGGAAGGCGGTAAGTCTACTTATAGGCACCCTCAGAAAAAAGCGCAGTTCAGCTGAAAGTTATATGATAAATTGGTACCGGGTATTTAATTTTCTGTATCAATGATTTTATATGTATGTACAAACAACTTTCCCATTAATGAAAATTTACGTAATGATTTCAACTACAATTTTGTGTTCAATGTTCCCATTTACATGCAGATAAGTGGAATGATAAACTCGATAATTCTGTTCAGTAAGTCGAACTATTTTTCAGGGTAGCTTGAAGATCGAGAATTGACTGTATAAACAAAAATATACTCACCACTAAAAAGTAGAAAATAAAAATAATTTTTATTTATTAGTGTCCATAGATACCTTCCCCCTTTGTAGCTACGGACACTAGTGGTAGTACCAATGGACATTCATTTCTTCATAGGTTTATAGGGATAATTGGAATGATACTTAGAGAAACACATCAGCAATAATTTTTTATAAAATGTACTAAACAAAATAGAATATTTAAACAAGAAAAGTCAACTTAATTATTAAACTAGAAGGCCGACTAGAAAGGCGATTACAATAAATTTAGGTTATGAAAGTAAACAGAAACTTAACTTATTTTTAAACCTTCTAGCTAAAATAAATCTTTTATGTACCTATAATTATTATTAACGAGTGTCACAAACTTTTTTTTATGGAAAAAATCGAATCATTAGAGATTGTAGCCATGAAAAGATTTTGGAAAATGTAATTATTTACATAATCTCCTAGTGTCAGTTATAAAAGATGGCGGTGGTAATTATCTATTGAAATCTCTTATTTCAATTTCATAATTAAAGAGTTGTCTAGAATAATAAATTTTAGGGTTCTATCATTTGATGACATTTTCTTCAAGTAGCAAATGTTGAACGTGAACGAGTCTACTTTTTCTTTGATCAAAGCTATAAAATGCTTTGCAACACAAAACATAGCTACCAACATATATTTCTTCATCTTCAATTTCTTTACCTTGTTCATAATCATTCATCAATTCATCCAAAAAATTATAATCTTCGCTTGATGGATCAGCTAAGATCACATTTGTGAAATCACTATATGCACTAGTTGAATAGTTTGTTATAAATACTGAGTGGCGAATTTTCTCCTCTTAAAAAAAAGGTTAAACGAATAGTAGGTATCCAAATTTAGGCATTTTATATCCCGCGGAATGCATACAAACTTTTCCGCAATATTTATAATTGAAATAATGAATTAATAAACAAAAAGAAAAATCTGTTGTACCTGTGGACATTTTAACTATCTGTCCATAGGTTCAGCTGGTAATGGTGTCCACTGTTACAACTGAGCGCCATGTTGTACGGAAAGCTCTGTTTCACAAAACCCGTAAGTGATAACTGATATGAAAACATATGAAGTTATGATTTATTTATCGGACAACCCAATGAAATATTACAGCTTAGAAAATTTCTAAGTGTAGGTTTTAAAAAATGGTTGGATTGGTCAGGATTTGGAAGAAAAAAACTTAATAATAATTATTTCTACTAAACTGTTGATCTGACAATCTTGTAAACACACGTGCAACTGCAGGGAGATGCCTGCAGCACTACTAATCTAACTATTTCAATTTCCCTCCTCCCACTCTCTCTTAATTAAAAATGTCCACTGGTACAACTGTGCTTTAGGTACTACAGTACCTCCCCCTATATAACCTAAGAAAATTATATTTTGAACGTGAAAGAAAATATGTTTACGATTGAAAATAATAAAGAAAAAATTTATAGCTAGCTATACTTGTTAATAAATCCTAGTCAAATATAATTATATTAACGTCTAAAATGGTTACTTTTATGAACTTTTTTTTATTTTTTTTTTACGAATAATGAATACATATAGAATGTAGAAATAACGAGGATCACTCCCCTTCACGTAATCTTAATCACTAATCCCAACATCGGGTTCTGTATCATGATTTAAAACATTTTCAAATATTCCTTCGAATATTGATTTGATTGCCCATTGCAAAATTCGAGAAATATCCTCCAATTTTATAGGTTTCCACCTAATGAAAACATTCCGAATAATTAAAAAATCGCTCAATAATATAAACAAACATAAACATGCAAACAATTTCTACTTACATTATGTAGATCCAGCTAACTGCCGAGAAAGGGACGAGAAATATCTAAACGAGAGCAGTCGCTTGTTGTACGTTGTGTAACACTGATTAAATATTATCGAATCAGGAAACTATCTCTCCTATCACAGTGAATAATTATTGGCAGTACATAGAGCAGTATCTCTAAAAATAGCTAAAGCCAATTTTCCGAGAAGCTCACCGGGAGTGAGAGGGAAAACAGGTTGGGTGTTGTACAAAATACGACGGCGCACAGTAGAGAAAGAGTCGAAAAAACCCTAAAATTCGATGATTTTTTTTTTCAATTTTCATTATTTTTGAATACCTAAGTAAATGTAGCATTAGGATATGGAACTGATTTTTCTATTATTTCATTACTGTAGTCTATACACGTCCTTGAATTTGCCTTTTTCCAGAGTTAAGAAAATAACACGATTTTGAAGTTATGTTCAAATAATTTTTTATGAGACTGAATTTTGGTGTAGTACACCGTAAGTTGTGACGAAACCCGGGAGAATTCAGAAGAAGATTTTTGAGAAGACTTTGCAGTATTTTTATTTTTATTTTCTTCAAGTTAAAACAGGTTTGAAATTTATTTTTATTTATTTATTTTCTCCCTTTCTGGTTTAAAAGAATATTTTGCATAAATCATGACGGGCATACCACCAATGCCTTCTGAGACCCTCGCGGCTGCTCACGCAAACGCGTTGGAACTCCTGAACATAAAAACAGTAACAGCTCAGGATTTATGGAGAGCGGTTGCTGACCTTGAAGGTTATGATGGAGAAGTGGGAGAACTTAACCATTTTATTAAAGGAGTGGACCGGCTGATGACACGGATCGAGACAAAGGTAGCAGAAAATCTTTTAGATACGGCGGATGCAGCCACTGAAGTCCGCCTTGATATGCCGGGTGAAGAGGAGTGTGCTTAACCACATACAAGCAGACGAAGACACACCCTGGAATGTTGTGAAGGAGCGCTTGAAGAAAGCTTATGGCGGAGGGTGATGGACGCCTGAAGAAGATATTTTTCAGATGTTCCGAGAAACCAAACGGCCTCATCAATCAAACGGCCGCTACGCGTGTACTCTCCTCATACATTACAATAAAATCACGGAGAAGATGAGGGAGACCGAAGATAGAGGACAAGTTGAGGCCAAGATGGCATTTTTGGCGACTATCTTAAAGGTACAATTGGCTAGAGAAACAGGGAAAAAAGAAGGGTTGCCTCGTGAAAAATCCTTTTTAGAGTGTGCCCAAGAGATGGTGGATGCAGGTGCCCGAGACGAAGAGTTTCGGAGAAAAAGAGAGGAAGATAGCAGCTGGAACCAGATACAGAAAGAGAGAAGGTAGGAGGAGCGACCGGCGAGAGGAAAGGAAAGAGGCTGATTCCGGAAGACGACAATGTAAACCGGAAAGATGGAGAGAGACGGAAAGAAGAAACGGAAGAGGAGAGGAGAGACGGTATCATGGTTGCGGGAAGACGTGCCCCGTTTAGGTAGCCCGATGCCCAAAGAACGATGCCCGCGAACACAGTGTTTTGAGTGTGGCTCGAGGGACATATAGCGAGGCCCCTATATGAGCAGGCGAAGGGACAGGTTCCAAGAAGAGCCCATGGAAGTTAACGCACAGAGGGTATGGAGGCAAAGGAGGAATCAGACCGAAACATCGAGTGCGGCGGAAACATCCGAGACTGACGAAGAGAGGAGCGAACCGGGTGACACGGAGGAGAGAAGAGGAAGGGTGGTACAGAGGACCAGAGGCGAGGAACCGAGGGCAGTGAGGAGAGCGTTACAAGAGGAATGAGAAGAGTGCGCATGGATAGGCAACAAATAATAATAAACAATGTCAAAAGTGAGAGCGGTAGGATGCCAATCATAAGAGTAGCGAAGGGAGTGAGGTGTTTGGTAGACACTGGGAGCTCAAACACCATCATGAGCCGGGAAGCTACAGAAGCGTTTTGTAAAGGAGAGAGGAGACCCCAGACTCACGTATGTAACTGCAGACTGATTACACTTAACGGACCTTGTAAAACGGAGGGAGAGGTAGAATTGGGACTCGCTAAGTGGGGAGCGAGGAAGGGAAAATTGAAGGTCCACATAGAGGAAAAGATGCCGCGTAAGTACGGGGCTATTATCGGTTGTGATCTCCTCGGGAGATTAGGGGCGCGGGTAAAGGCAAAAAACGGGAGATGAACCGTTCAGATAGGGGATCAAGAGTACCACGGGAGACGAGGGTCGACGGGCGGTACGATAAGGGTGGTGGTGAGGACGACGGACTGGAGACAGACGCTGACGAAGGAGTACGGTGACATATTTTTCAAGGAGGGAGACATTCTCAGTGCTACAGGGGAGACAGTCCACGAAATACTACAGGACTGAATAACTTACGTGAAGGAACGAAGATACCCGCAGGCTTTAAGAGAACACATTAGGGAAGAACTGACGAACTTGCAAAAACAAGGGATTATAGTCGACAGCACGTTGCCCTTTAATAGCCCGTTATGGGTAGTGAAAAAGAAAAGCGAGACGGGACAGGAAAAGTACAGGGTGGAAGTCGACTGCAGGAAACTAAAAGAGAATACAGTGGACGAGAAATACCCGATACCGAGACTGGATGACATACTTGACAGACTAGGAGGGGCGACCATATTCTCGATGCTGGACCTCAAAGCGGGATACCATCAGATCAAGTTACACCCCAAGGACAGGCACAAGACGGCATTTACATTCGAAAGAGGGCACTTAGAATTCACTAGAATGCCTTTCGGGTTAAAGAATGAATTAAAGACTGATGGACGAATTTCTTAGAGGACTGGACGAGACAGCGTGTCAAGTATATATGGACGACCTTTTAGTGTTTATCAAGGACGAGAAACGATATATAGAAGACTTACGGACTTTACGGTGTTTAACAGACTACGGGAATTTGGCCTGAAATTGTCACGGGAGAAATCGATTC
Organism: Euschistus heros; assembly: GCA_003667255.2. Taxonomy (NCBI): domain Eukaryota; kingdom Metazoa; phylum Arthropoda; class Insecta; order Hemiptera; family Pentatomidae; genus Euschistus; species Euschistus heros. The sequence goes on from RCWM02000319.1 coordinate 441,206, forward strand.
TAGGGCAGGAACAGATTACTTTCCTAGGGCACAAAATATCGAGAGAGGGTGTACAACCGGACAAGGCCAAAGTGGAGCCGATACAGAGAATGGCAATCCCCACAGACGTAAAAGGTGTCCGGAAACAGGTGGGCACGTTGAACTACTACAGGCGATTTATTCCGGAAATGGCCGAGCATCTGGTACCGCTAAATAACTTGCTGAAAAAGGTGCGGAAGATTTGTATCATGCCAGAAATCGAGAATAATATAAGGAAATGTAGGGAGCGACTCCAAGCGGAACCTGTGTTAGCCTTCCCCGACTTTCGAAACCGTTCGTGATAACGCCCGATGCAAGCGAGCACGCGTTTGGAGCATTCTATCGCAAGAGGGAGAGAAAGACGAACGTCCGGTGGCTTACGTAATTAGACGCCTCACAGAAGCGGAAGCGCGGTATAGTGCGGTGGAACGCGAGCTGCTGGGTGTGGTGTGGGCAATAGAACACTTCCGGCCGTGCGTGTTCGGACGAAAGTTTACGGTACAAACGGACCACTGTCCTCTACTCTGGGTAAAGAAAATCAAGTAATCCTCGGCGCGCGTAACTCGGTGGAAGGAATATCTGCGACAATACAATATGGAGGTGAAGTATAAACCCGGAAAAGAAAATGTTGTCGCGAGCGATACAGGTAAACGCAATTGAGAGAGAGGAAGGAGAATATTCAGGGGGGCTCCGGTAATTCATTAGGGAATGGACACCGGAGGGAGAAGACCAACAGACTACAACGGACGAGGCCGTGGGCCAGGAAGATGAGGAGACGAGTGCGTCGGAGGACAGACCGACAGACATGGAAAAGGACGACACGATCATTAACGACAAACAAAGACTAATTATTTGGAAGACGAGGACTAGGGGTTTGATGAAAATCGAATACTCGTCGTATGCGGGATGCTCTATTACAACCATTTTGTCTCAATCGGGGGTTCGGGAGGAACAAATCACGAAAGCGCTAAACGATTTCTCGAGACCAGGGAGATCTTATCATCTGTATGTAGGGAACAACACGGTGTGGGATAAAATCCGGCGGATGTGGCGAGAGGGGAAAATTGGGGTGGATAGGACCTTCACCAGGTGCACCAGAATCAGGGAAACAATCACGGAGCTAGAGAGGCAAAGGGAGATCACGCTGGCATACCACCAGGGTAAGACTAATCATAGATGCATCAACGAGACGCTGCAGGCACTCCGACGAAAGTACTTCTGGAAACAGATGAAGAAAACAATAGAGACAGTAATAGCCGAGTGCGACGTATGTTTGTCCACGAAGTACGACAGACATCCCCCTACGGGATTGCGCGAAGAGACCAGGACGCCATCGGGACCACTAAGTGAGCTGCAAATGGATAGGTTCACCTGGAGAGGAGCGAAATGGGTGACGATGATTGATATTTTCAGTAAGCTGGCAATGGCTTACTGGATCCAAGAAAGGTCGGCGGAAGCAATCGTGGAGGCAGTGCGCACATGGTTTTTATTCTATGGGGTACCCGACAGAATCTCTTCCGACGGAGGGCGAGAGTTTGATAACGGGAGTCTGCGGGAAGAACTAAAGCGGATGGACATAGAACGGCATAAAAATACGCCGGGACACCCTAAAAGCCGAGGAGACGTGGAGAGGCTTCACAGCACGCTCAGCGACCATGTGCGTATTTTTTATCTGGAAAAGTGATTGGAACCCAATGAAGCAATGCCGAGAGCTATAGTGGCCTGCAACCATTCGGTGCCCGCAGCGACGGGGTTCACACCATTCGAGATACCTTTTGGACCGCGAAGGAGGCGGCGGACGAGCGTATCACGGAAGTAGACCCAAACGTAGGGAGCACCCTTGAGGCAAATCGGATCGCTGTGAGGAGAATGCGCAAGAAGGTAGGGGCAAAAATCTTGGCGGATAAAAGTAGGAGGGTGGATCGCGAAAATCTGAAGGTGACAGACGCGATGGTAAAGACAAAGATTGGAACGATAGTGTACCGAAAAATCGTTTCAAATAGGGGAAAGAAAAAAAAGCTCTACGAGGGGCCTTATAAAGTGGTCACTATTCGTGAACACAATGTATATGAGTTTTTTTTTGTTTTTTTTCGAGAAAGTATTACAATCTGCCTCAATGTGGGCAATAGGTAATATGGATGACTAAATGGATCCATTCACACACTATTTACAATAAAAAATAAATGCAAAGAATAGATAAAAAAATAAAATAAAATAATAATAAGAAAATAAACAAAGTATCTTAATATGAGTTAATTGTTAGAGTTAAGCTTGTAAATAATGTAAAAATATAAATAGAGCATTAGAAGGAACAATAAATCAGTTGTTATCTAGACATTGTGAGTTTTTCATTACGTCCCCTTTCCTTTTGTTTTATCATATTATTCTCGGCGATCGTAAGTTATATATATATATATATATATATATATATATAGCTAAATAAAAGGTTCGCGGGACTGAGTTTTTAAAAAGAGCGTTTTTATTGACAGACATACATTATACAAGAAAAAGCACAATTTACAGCCTAATACAAGAACTGCGTGTTGAACATCTGCGTGAGTCCTACGAGTGACTATATCAGAGTGTCATCCGGCACAGGTGGGGGTGGCCTTTTATACAGTTATCTAGGAGAGGGTATAGTGTACATTTGTTTATTATCCCTAATACCATTGGGTTTCCATAACTTCTCCCCCCCCCCCAAGTTCCGAGGTCTCCGATGGAACAAATATCTTAGTGTAAATATGTAGGTTAGATTCTTTACAATAAAAATAAAAGGTTTGAACCTTATACATTTCTCAATACCTTTTACACTAAGTCATAACATTACAATAGATAACATTCTATAAAAAGGGATTGGACCTTATTCTCTAAGTTTATACAAGCATAGAAGGATTAGACCTTGTTTACTAAATTAGAATTTGAACATTTGAAAACAAAAAGTTTAAACTCTGAAATACAATTATCAACTTCCTATAAACAAAAGGATTATACTTTGAACTTCCTGTTTACTAAGTAAGGATTTGTTCACTTGAAAAATAAAAAGATTAAACCTTGTGCTCTGACACTAAAATAGGATTTATATAATTTTCAATTTCCCATATACAAAAGGATTAGACCTTGTCCTTTTCTTAATATTAACAATAAGCTAAGACTATAAAATGTTTATGCATTACAAAATTCCTTACATGCTAAAGTACAATTTTCCTTATAACTAAAAGATAACAGGATATTTCTTAATACTAAACAATTCATATCTATACATTATTTAAATAAAAGGAAAAAATAAAATAAGAGTCTTTGAATTAGTTTCCTCTATTACAAATAATACTTTTAGCTTCAAAATTACTCAATGAAAATAATAATATTTTAAATCAAAATAATAATTCAAACACTCCTTTACAATAATTACAATAATTACAATTAATAATAATTTCAAAATAAAATGCATACTTCCTATGATCAATCAAAATAATATTTTAAGACAAAATAATAGTATCCTAATATTTATGATAGTGACTTCAAAATATTAATTACAGAATAAATCGGACAGAATATTACTGTGAAATAAAATAATAATTTGAATGATCTTTTACATTATTAACATTGAATATAATATTTTACAGCAAAATACAAAAGTCCGACTTTACTAAAATAACTACAGCATTGTCAATTTAATACAGATAATTCTTTCAATATAACATAAACATCTTTCCCTAATATCATTATATTTATTACGTTTTGTTAAAATAAAAGATTTTTAAACATTTTAATATTGTTTAAATAAAATTAAATATTTTTAATCATAACCATTATCTGAATCATTTGAGTCATAATCATCCGAGATATTCGAAATATTCACGCGAATGGATTCATTATCGTCGTCCGAAATAGATTGTTTCTTTTTCCGTTTTTTCCTATCGGGCCTTTTAATATTGTCGATATGAGTTTTAATTGGTCTTTTGTCTTTTACTACTACATTTACTTTTTTAAATTTGTCTCTACTTTTTATTTTCGCTTGGGTATTTTTCAAATATTCTGTATCTCCTAATTGTTTCTGAATATCTAAAGGGTCTTCTCTATTTTTATTTAATTTTTCGGTCCTTGTCTCTTTTTCGTCATTTATTTTAGATCTAATTAATTTATGTAATAATTGTTGGTCCTTATGATATTTCAATACATATTGTTCTGTCAGGTCGATGTTTTCGTTTGATTCTAATCTGGAGGTTCCGAAAGTGATTTCATTAGGAGTTAATTTTAATTTATTGTTCAAGGTATTATTATACGCTATTACCGCTAATCTTAATTTCTGTTGCATTGAACATTTATCTTTTTCTTTTCCTATTATTCTTAATAATTCGTTTAGGGTAGAGTGGACTCTGTTCAATAATCCCAAAGAGTTGGAGTGGCTAGCTGAGGTATAATGTAAAATAATATTATTTTCTTCACAAAACTGTTTTACCAAATTATTTTTCATTTCCGTCCCTTGATCTAATGATATTTGTAGAGGTGTTGGAAAGTACGTCATATAGTTCGTTAGTGCATTACAGATATTAATTGCGTTTTTCGATTGTAACCTCTGGGCAAATAAATGTTTTGAAAATGTGTCCACCGCTGTGAAAATTATTGCGTTGTTGAAATTAAAAATGTCAATCATTAATTCCTGAAACGGTCTTTCTGGTGTAGGTGTAATTTGAAATTTGGTCTTTATCGGTTTACGGTCATATTTACAAGTTACTTTACAAGTTTCGCATTTATTAATATACTCTGCTATTTTATTTTGCATCCCTGGAAAATAATATTCTTTTTTGAGTTTTTCAAACGTTTCATTTATACCCCTATGTTTAGTTTTGCCTAAATGGTAATTATCTATAATTTCTATTTGTTCATTAGGATTTTCGACGTCATTTACAATTTGTTTGTATTTTTTTCAATTTAACCGATGGATATTGCGTTTCTATTATTTGTTATATTGTTTTAAAATAATCGTCATATAAATTTTCGGTTATTTCGTTAGGTGATTTACAAATTATCCCGTATGTTTTATTAGGTTCGAGTATTTGTTCTAATAATGAAGCGATATCTGATTTAGCATAAATGTTTAATTCGTATCGGCGTTTTCCAAATGGTTTAGTGAAATTAATTTTTGTATTTCACCTTTTTATAATTATTTGATTTTTTTTCTATATTTATACATTTTTCGGGTTCACAAATTCGTACTTGTTCGTTACTAGATTCCTGGGAATGGATCGTCTCTAAATCATCTTCCGGCGGTACTTCTAAGTCCTCTATTATCGCGTCATACTCGGAATTGTTTTCGTCCGCTATTTCCTGATTTAATAACTGTTCGACATCCATTTCCTCCACGTCACTATTATGATTCAATTCGTCGCTTCCCCTAGAAAGTGCATCGGCCACGTAGTTTGTTTTTCCCTGAATGTGTTTAACTTCGAATTCAAATTCCTGTAATTTCCAAACCCATTTCATTATGCGCGTGTTACCATTTTTCATTGAAAAAATCCACGTTAAAGGTTTATGGTCTGTGCATAAAAGAAATTTTGTACCGTATAAATAAGGCTTAAAGTGTTGGGTTGCCCATACTACCGCTAGTAATTCTTTTTCTATTGAACTATAATTTAATTCCGCATTTTGTAATACTCGGGACGCGAATGCTACTGGGTGTTCTATTTCATTTTCGTCTTTTTGTGAGAGCACGGCTCCGATGGCTTTATTACTGGCATCTGTTGTTAATATAAATGGCCGTTCCCAATCCGGGTAATTTAAAATTGGTGTGTTTCTCATCATTTCCGTTAGGGTTTGACATGCTTCCTTAATTTCCTTCGTGCCATAAATTTTAGTTTTTAATGAATTAGAAATCGGTCTGGTAATTTTTGCGTAATTTTTAATAAACTTTCTATAGTACCCCGTCATGCCCAAGAATTGTCTCGACGTCTTTTCATTACGCGGAATGGGGAAATTTAAAATTGCTTCTATCTTTTTCTCGTCTGTTTTTAATCCGTCTGGGGTTACGATGTAGCCTAAAAAGTTTAATTCGGTTTTAAAAAATTCGGTTTTATCTAAATGTATTGATAGGTTATGTTGTTTTAAGGCTTCAAATACTCTTTTTAAATCTTTTAAATGTTTTTTTTCGTTTTTCGAGTAAACTATTATATCGTCGATATAAATCATAGAATTGGGGATATTTTGTATCATCATCGTCATAGCTCTCTGAAAGGTTGGGGGTGCATTACACAAGCCAAAAGGCATACGTAAAAACTCAAAATGTCCATTTTCGGTGGAGAACGCGGTTTTAGCTATTGAATCTTTATCCATTTCAATTTGGTGAAATCCCGACGCGAGGTCTATGGTGGAAAATATTTTCGATCCCTTTAGTATATTTAATAAATCTTCAATGTTCGGTAGGGGAAATTTGTCTTTTACTGTAGCCTGATTTAATTTCCTATAGTCGATCACCATTCTAATTTTTTTCTGTCCCGACGCGTTTGATTTTTTCGGTACGATCCAAAGCGGAGAATTATACGGCGATTTGCTAGGTCTTATGATATTACTTTTTAATAGTTTTTGAACTTCATCGTTAATTTGTTTTTTAAATTGTTCCGGGTAACGGTAATTACGCGTATAAATTGGATTTTCATTCGTTGTTATTATTTTATGTTTTATTAATCCCGTTGATTTTAAATTCTCGTCGTCCCTTTTTAATACTTCGCCATGTTGGCTAATAATTTCGATTAATTCTTCCTTTATTTCCGGACTAATATGTTCGTGGCGAATTAAGTTTTTAATTTCGTTTTTATCATTAATAAAAAATAAGTCATTCTCTAATTTGAATTTTTTCTTTTTAAATTTTAATTCATTTTTTTCTAAATTGATTTTTAATTTTAGTTATTTCATTGTCTCGTAGCCCAATAAAATATTAAACCTTTCGCTAAACGAAAATATTAAAAATTTGACTTTTTGATTAATTCCTATCAGGGGCATTAGGTCAATTATCACGCTTTGTGATCCTTCCGCCGTTCCCGTAGGTGTTCGAATCGCAAAATCCTCTTTAGAAATTTCCGAGAAACGTGGAATGTGATCGGGGTGTATATAATTTTTTGTGGCACCCGTATCAATTAGCCATTTATTTCCCATACTGTCAATTAAGTTCGGTAAGTCGTTGTTTAAGTTCAAGTCATGAATTTCTATTCGTTTATCCTGGTTATCTGTTTGTTTATCTGGTTTATAATTTAAATTGTTTATATCCGGTCCGGAGGTCTGCTTGTGCTCGGGCCTAATTCTAAAAAATGATCCTGTCTTTTTTTCCAAAGATTCAATACGCTCTAACAATAATTTAATTTTTTCATCTTTTTCTTCCTCAATTGTATGTACCCTATTAGAAACAGTTCTCATCGAAACGGTGTTTGAGTCTACCTGCGGTTGTTGGTAATTTTGCCTAATATTTCTGGAGGGTGGTTTGTTACAAAATTTATGTTGCGACTGGGGGTCCCACGGTTGATTATAAATCGGAGTCGTATATTCAATAGCTCGCTGTTGTGGCCGGAAGTTATGCTGGTTATTATTGTTATAAGAATTAAAGGTTGGACCTTGCTCATACTGATACTGTTGCTGTCGGTAATGTTGGGGATTATTATACGACGCATATTGCTCGCGGTGGTACTGATGGGGTCGGTAATTTTGATAATCATGGTGGTTGTTAAAATTTGGTCGGTACTCTTTATTTTTGTAATTATTTTCAAAATTTTTCTTTTTATAATTATTTTGAGTTGGGTTATTTTTATACTATTTTTTGTCTCCGTAAAGTCTATGTACAATATGAGCCGTGCTGTTTCTTAATATTTCTTCTAGATCTTCTAACGAATCGAATTTTATATGGTAAATGATGTCCGTTAGTGCTGGGTGTAAACTATGTACTGCGTGGTGGGATATCTGCTTATCATACCTATACATTTGAAATGAAATGAAATGAAATGAAAAATAAACTTTATTCTGGGACGGACTGTCCCCTAAGAATAATTAAAATGCACAATAAAAGGTACAATTGTCTGGCTGAGATTAGTTAAATCAGCACATTTGTAGTATAGCTAAATTAGGAGAAAAAGTAGAAATGAGAAATAAAGAATAAAAAATAAATAAAGATTAAAATTAAAGTTGATAGAAAAAAGAAAAAATTAAAAATACATAAATAGATAGGAAATAAAAAATAAAATTAATAAAAACAATCAACTGTAAACATTTTAGAACACTTATTTACACATTTACATTTCGTCCTGTTTGTCCAATATCTCATTGTCAGAGTAAATTCGCGCATATAAATCGCATCTTTTTTGGCCCAGTCGTTCTAAGAAATCGAGTGGGTTTTCATTATGGTAAGTCCGCGTATTTAAAATTTCCGAAATTAATTGTTCCCTAGTTCTCGCGTCCTGGTACTTTTTCTTTAAGAATTTTATTATTTCTTTTACTGTATTGAATTCCTTATCATATACGGCGACTTTAGCTTTTACAGTTAGTTTATTTAAGATTGTTAAAACAAGTTTAGCTTGGTTTGTATTTTTATGGGTATTATCATCTTTACAGTATAAATTATATAAAAATTCGCTATTTCTAATAAAATCAACTAGTTGTAACGGATTTCCGTCATATTCCGGGATTAACGCTAAATCGTGATTGTTAATTTCAAGAGCCATATTATTTTCTTTTTTAACTAACGTAGAACCAGTTATTTTTAAGTTGCTTAATTTTTCTTCCAATATATTCATAAAAATGCTAAATTAATATTTTAAATTATTATAGTTATACTAATTATATCTAAATTGCAAAATTACTTAAAAATAAAAATAAAAATAAAATTAATTATACTTTTTCTTGATACAACGTTGTCTTCGATGTCTTCTTGATGACGCTCCCTTTAGCTCCTTCCTGTCGATTCTTTAGCAAGAGGTTGTAGGTCCTTTTTTCTAGGTATTGGAATACCAAAGCGCTCCCAAAGACTTGAAGATCTGCTGATGTACTAATACTCAGCTCCCAATCTTCTCATGCCAGTGGAAAGAGGTCTCGCTGTTCTGTACCTGAAATAAGATAGAACTGCCGCGAAGTTACGTTAACGCTTCCAAAAGTCCCTCCGTTCGGGCGCCAGCTAAATAAAAGGTTCGCGGGACTGAGTTTTTAAAAAGAGCGTTTTTATTGACAGACATGCATTATACAAGAAAAAGCACAATTTACAGCCTAATACAAGAACTGCGTGTTGAACATCTGCGTGAGTCCTACGAGTGACTATATCAGAGTGTCATCCGGCGCAGGTGGGGGTGGCCTTTTATACAGTTATCTAGGAGAGGGGATAGTGTACATTTGTTTATTATCTCTAATACCATTGGGTTTCCATAACTATATATATATATATTTTTTTTTTCGTATCACAATATGACTTATAGTTTTTGTTACAAAAATAACTAACTCATAAATCTCTTATGATTCTTAGTCCTAAGAAAAAAAAAATTGAAAATTAATATTTCGGTACCTTTTTCCCCGTTGGATGACTGAGTTGAAGGGCTATTATTTGTATCACTCAGTACCTCAGTTCTCTGCTATCGACTTCCATGTTTATTTTATTCTTTTATATCAAAACATATATGTATCGTTCCATATGTATAACTAGATAACAAGCATTAAAATGAAGTTATAAAAAATATATATATATATATATATATATATATATATATATATATATATATATATATATAAATTATTTTTAGTAGGTGATTTCGTAATTTTTTTGGCTATCATTAGTTCATTATATATTATATTGAAAAATATGTAGCTTCAACTTCTTTATTAATATCAGATTGACAATCATTAGTAACTGTCCATTTCATTCAAATGAGTTCAACTTTATTGCATTTTAAAAATTATATTTCAATTTTTATCCAAAAATAACTAGATAATAAATTTTAACCCAATTCATAGAATCTTGGTCTGTAATATAGTTTTATATTTAATTTCATTCAATTTAGCGAGGATGACAAACATATTTTTTTATTTTTGGTTTTTAAACTGAAAACTGACCTCCGTGGTAGTGGTGAGTGAATATGATTACTCTAGCTATGTTATCTTTCGATCCAGCTACTTATATAGCATATACATGTATGCTAAACTTGCTTTTTTTAAAATTTTGATATCTTATTCATACATTTTGATCCTTGCTTATAATCTGATGAAGCTGATTATGGTTTCATTTGATTCAGCACCACATGAGATGAATGATTTCAAAATTGCATGCTTATAGGATATTATCGTTTAGATAATATGAGGTTTTGCCAATTTTTGGCCATTTACCCCATTGTGCGGCGCCACCGGTGGAAGGTTGATATCCGCCGTTTTAAAGAATTAGTCATTGGTTTTAAAAGAACGTTATCCGATGGTGCAATATTTTAGCTTTATGCTAGATGAGTCAAAAAGTTTTACACTTTGAGTGTTCCCATAATTTTTCTTTGTCCAGGCGTTGTGTTTTCAAATGGTCCAAAGTGCTTCTGTATACTATACTTTCATAGTATGAATTTCTAAGACGGCTACCTTTGCGTTTAGACTGTTTTTCTTCTGACATTCCGCTTGCGTTTTAAACATGTAAATGGCCTCATAAAGCCAACTCGATTCTCAAAGAATTAAATTATTATTCAAAGTATTCACATAAATATTCTGAAAATAAATAAAAATAGTAGGGCAAAGACTTCATAAACAACCTTGTATTTAAACTGGTTAAAAAGGCAGTGCCCTCCTGATCGATTGCAAAATTCGACAAGGAGTCCTGGCAATGGTCAGCTTCTTTACTCATGCCCTGAGTGACGGTACTATGTTGCTCTCACTCATCCTTCACTGGTATTTTTTACACCTGTTTCACAGCTGAGAGAGCAGCGCTGGGATTTCTTTGGATCTGGCTTGTCCCTCCATAAGTGGAGGGGTAAGTCTAGTTAGAGGACACCTAGGACGTGTATACATTGTAAAAAAGTATGGTTGTATTTTTTAGTTTTATATTTAATACTATTTTTATTTTTATTTTTAATAGGTATTATTATAGTTGTTTTTTTTAATTTTTAATATTTTTTGTATTTTTTTCACTTTATTTGTTGTATAGTTTGAAGCATTTTATTTATTTATTTCCTTTTTCACTTTATTTATTATATTATATGTTCATGAGGTTACTTATTTTTGTTTTTCCCTTTCATTTCATTTACTCTCATTGTACATATTGTGTAAATGGATCCATAAAGCCACCCAAGTATAACTTATTGCCCTCTCCGAGGCAGATTGTAATACTTTCTCAATAAAAGATTTAAAAAAAAAAAAAAAAAAAAAGTATTTAAACAAATCTATAAATTAAAATATCCAAATGATAACGTTTTCTGATAATATTTATTTTTTAAATTTTGCATCTCGTCTCTCTTTATCTATCATACCACTAGTGTGTTGATATCAATGATTTGATATTCTATTTAAAATATTATCTAAATATTTTATTATATAAATATTATATAAATATTATCTAAATATATATATATTATTTAAAATATTTAAAATATTTGTTAATTAATTGAAAAAGATCATAAATAACCGCCTTATTTGGGAATTAGAAAAACGAAAACTTTTAAATAATGAGCAGTGTGGTTTCCGGAAATCAAGATCTACAATTCATCAAGTTTTTAAGTTTCATTCTTACCTAAAATCAGCGTTTGATAACAATCAACATGTATTAGCGCTTTGTTTAGATATAGAGAGTGCCTTTGACTCTTGCTGGAAATCAAAAATTATCAATACATTAATAAATTGGAATTTCAAAGGTAATTTATTATGTTTTATTGAAAATTTTCTGACAGATAGGAATTTTCGCGTTCGTTTAGGCACCAACATGTCTAATACTTTTTTTCCTGAATGTGGAGTACCACAAGGCTCGGTACTTAGTCCAACACTCTTCAACATAGCAATCAACGACATTAACAACGATTTGCCTGAGCCTGTCAAAATTTTACTTTTTGCAGACGATATCTTGATATATCTCAAAACGTCTGATATAGCTTTTGGTCAAGACGTTATGTCACACGCTTTGCAGAAATTAGAGACATGGGCAAACCTTTCTGGCTTTCGTTTCTCTGTACGGAAATCTTCAGCGACCCACTTTTGCAAAATTAAAAGATGTACTCAAGCCTTTTCTATATCACTGAATAACCAAGTAGTAAACAAAATTAATCATTTTCGATACTTGGGCATAGTCTTTGACTCAAGACTCACATGGAAATTCCATATCGATAACATGATATCAAAAATCACAAAAAAAGAAAATATTATTAAAACTCTTTCAGGCCTGAATTTTGGTTGCGATAGAAACTCACTCTTAAGAATTTATCGGTGCCTAATTAGACCCATTTTAGATTTCGGATGCGAAGTATATGGTGATGCAGCTAAAAATATCCTCAAGAAACTAGACTCCATTCACCACAAACTGATACGTAGAACAACAGGAGCGTTCAGAACCAGTCCCATATCAAGCGTGCTGTGTGATGCTGAAGAATGGCCTCTAGAGCTCCGTAGGCACTACTTACTATTAAAATTCTTAGGGCGCCTTAAGTCGAGCAAAGATTTTTTCGAATTAAGTAAATATAAAATACCTCCCCGATTTTCTACTTATCCACTTCTATCAGACCTATTCCAGATTCCAAAGATCTACTTAGCTCATCCCTATTCTATGCCCCCATGGAAAACAATTAATGCCTCCTTCGACTTCTCACTTTTATCATACAATAAAATTACTTATTCGCAAGATTCCATAAAAAACCTTTTTCATGAGTCTAAATCAAAATATAAAAATTTCCTTTTTGTTTATACTGATGCCTCCAAGGAAAACAAAGACACAGGTTGCGCGGTAACATTTTCCGGAACGACAGTTAGATATTGCCTTCCTGAACTACACTCGGTTTTCTCGAGTGAATTATTTGCTATCCAATTAGCGCTTGATATAGTTAAATTTTTAGATAGCAACAAAATAGTAATTTGTACAGACTCTTTTTCGGCTTTAAAAAACTTACAAAACTCACACCATTCTAACAATCCAATTTCACACACAATAATAAAACAGCTACTCACAATTAATAAACTAATACACTTTCTTTGGGTACCCAGTCATGTTGGAATACCTGGAAATGAATTGGCTGATGCAGCTGCTAAAGAGGCGAGAAATATGTTTCCGGTACCCAACTTACCAATTGTCCTCAGCGACTATCAAATATATATTCAACAGAAGTGCAAGGCTGCGTGGATTTATTATTGGAACAGGATTCCGGATAGTAACAAACTTAAAATGATTTGCCCAAATGGTCAACCATGGCCACTGCTAAACGGCTCTAGGAGGGAACAAGTGGTGATGACTAGGCTGCGCATCGGACACACAAGACTCACACACCAACACCTACTTCAAGGTACTTCACAGCCCATGTGCTCAAGGTGCCAAGTTCCTCTATCAGTAGAGCACATATTTAGTAATTGCAGTCTACACCCTACAGCTGGAACACCCATCTTCAACAAAGACCTGGGTACAATGTTCAAAAACTATCAACCAGATGTTCTGAAGTTCCTCAAGAATTGCAGAATCTTTAATACCATTTAGATAAACAAGAAATCAGAATTTGGTGCCTCTGGCCATGTTGCAGTACACGGCACCTTAAAATAAAATAAATAAAAATAAAAAATAAAAAAAATATTATCCATTATGATATTTTATCATTTTTAAAAACATTTTAAAACTCTTTAAATATTTTACCTAATTTCTCATTTTCAACATAAGCATTTTTGTATGGTCATTAAATATCTGTATATCACAAAATCATCTCTGACGACAGCAGTTTCAATAATTTCCTTGAAATTGACTTAGGATATCGAATTTCGATACCGACAATTTTCTCAAGAATCGGTGAAATCGAGATTCGTCTTTTGGAATTGAAACAATCATAATATAAATAAAATTTAATGACACCTACCCTCAACTTTTTATTTTCTTTGTTTCATAAACAAGGCTCCTCACCTCTATTTTAAAACTCAAGAGCTTGAAGAATTTCTTAAAAAAATTATTCCATAATATTACAACCTTCACTCTTCTTCCAATACCGTTGGTAAAAAAAAGGTATCGCCCCTATTATCATTACAAATCTTTTCTTTTTTTTTTTTTTTTTTTTTTTTTTTTTTTTTTTGTTTAAGTTTCTAAGGGATATAAAAAAAAAAAAAAAAAAATAATAAAACAATAAAAAATACATTGGATTTCATAGCCATAATCAAAGTTGCAAATGAAGAGCTTTAGAAACAACCTATTCGAATCTGGCCATTCCATTAGTAATTTCATTCAACGGTGCATTCTTCAAACCATTTCCAAAGTAATCCTTTTTTTCTTGACAGATAAACCCTACTTCCCAAACGAGACCGTTATAGAATTATAATTTATACTGAAAAATATTAAAGCATCAAACGGTCATTTACAAACGAAAATCATCAAAAAATCATCAACAGGCGAGGGGAAGAGCTATAAAAAGCTGTGACGCATCATTCAACTGCTGTATCTCAGAGTTCCATGTCGCGGAGCTAAATCATTCCAGCAAGTTGAAAAGCCTCCCACCCTTTCCCGATCACCTCACAGATAATTTACGGCAAAGAAGTTGGTTTTAGTCTTTTATCATTATTTCTTCTGTCCCTGGTTTTTTTTTTCTTTTTGTTCATATTCATATAATTAGTTTAGCTTTTTCATAAATATTTAATATAATATTTAAATAAATTATACTGAAAACTTAATGGGAAAGAATTTTAATTAATTAATTTTTATCCCGCAGATATCACACTGGATTTTACATTTACATAAGTGTACCACAGTAAGGAAATAACTGATAAGATTGTCAAAATTCTTTTAAAATCACAATCAGCAAATATAAAATTAAGACAAGTAAACTTACTAATTATCTTAAGAAACAAAATGCATCGATTAATTTCATATGTTTTTTTTTTTTTTATAATTACAAGCTGCCTCACTGAAGGGCAATGGGTAATATGGATGACAAGATTTATTTACATAGTTTGTATAATGATATAAAATAAAGTAAAAGAAATAAAATAGTAAAATAAAAGTAAACAGCTTCTAAATATACAAGAAATAAAATAATGTGCGAAATAAGATAGAATATAATAAATGATAATATAAAATATGTAATAGTTGTTGAAACTAATAAATAAAAAATATAAAAATAAGAATAACAAAAATTAAGGAAAAAAAAGAAAGAATTATAAATATAATCCTACTTTACATACAATATATACAAACATTCCGAGAAACACACCAATCCAAGCCTGCCCCCCCTCCTAAATTTGGTGGGCAAGCCGGGTTCAGAGAGTTCCTAGCGCTGTTCTCTCACCTGCGTCTAGCTGTTCTCTAGCTGAATTCAGTGGAGGCTGAGAGAGAGCACCATGACATAGTCACACAGGGCTTGAGAAAGAAGCTGGTCATTACCAGAACCCCAATAATAAATATTTACAATAAATCTTGTATTTATTTTTAAACCGATTATTGGTTACTTTCCTTTAAATCGCCATTACAATGTTAGACTCCAAGTAAATTCAACTTGATTGGTATCGCTGGAAAAAAGAGAACCTTACATTTCCTTTGGTGTCTATAAATGCAAAATTCGACGAACAAAAGGGGAAGAAAAAGCAATTGGAAAAGTTGGAAAAACATACATTTTGATTTTTAACTTGAGTTTGAAACCAATTAGGAAGATGAAATCAAAGAAATTTCAAGCGTAATACCGCTATTTTGATTAAAAATATAAAATTAATACGTTTAACTGTCTAACCGTGATTCAAGTTTTTGATAATTAAAAAAAAAAAAATGGATACATTTGTTGGTCATGCAAATTTTGAAACTTTCGAATTTTTATTTTTCTATTTGGAAGAAATTTCGTACTTTTGAATGCTGAATTCGAATCCAATGTCGGTTCTTGTGAAAAAAAAAAAAATATTTAACGTAGTTTAATTGAAAAATTTTAGCTTTTACACCGTAAAATGTGATAAACAATTTTTTTAAGCCCAAGAATTCCATTTCTTCATAAAAATATATATATATATATATATATATATATATATATATATATATATATATATATATATATATTTATCAACAAACAGAAAGAAGCGAGCCTTGGCATTCTTTTGGTGTATATAAATGCAAAATTCTATTTAAAAAGGGGAAATAAATGGTTTTTTTATGCATGCAAGAGCCGAATGGTTGTTTCGCGTACAGGAATCAATAAGTGAATATGAAATACAATACGGAATGTAATTGTCACTGCCTCCAAATCTGGAAAATTGACAAAAGTACATGTAGACGATTTTATGAATCGTATAATTGTTCCTTAAACGGAAAATGATAATTTTATTAACTCGTGGAGGGGTCAAAACGTTATTGCTCGCATTAAGTGGATTTTCACGAATGATGAAGGTGTTTGTTCAGCTGCTGTGGAATTCATCCCGCCTCACTGCACCCCGATATACCAGCCATCCGACGTTTATTTTTTTCGTGAAGTAAAAAATATGATAAAAAGAATCCAGAATAATGTTGATGTCGGATAATACAATACCCGGAAAGATGCATTGAAAATCCATTCTTTTAATTTATAATCAACTCTCGGCTATTTGATGATAACTATATATAATAATAATAATAATAATAAAGTTCTTTATTTATTCTGGGACCTTAAATCCCTTAAGAATAAAAAATAATGTACAATCAAGGGCCCTCAGAGCCTTAAAATAAAATAATATTTACATAACAAAGTAACAGATAATAATAATAAAAAAAGAGCAAAAAAAAGATATTAATAAAAAGTAACAGAAAATTTATAATAATTTTTTACAAAAAGAAAAAGATTTCGTAAATATAAACTGCTTATAATTATAGTTTATAGTTTATAACAACTAAAAAGTGGCTATTGTCAGTTTTTGGAAGACAGGATCTGGGTGGATAGTAGGTGGTTAAAGAAGTGGTATTTGAAAGTAGAAAGGTAGGTAGGTTGATTGTTTTTGGACACTCAACTTCTATGGTCTTTAGTGTCCTGGTTCCTTAGTGTTTTCTGTTTTTTTTTTTAATTATATTTTTTTCGAAAACGTTATGGTGCTTCAAAAATGTGATAATTTTGTCAATATTATCTTTGTTATCTCCAAGCATTACCGAGAGTCTTCTTTCCAGCCGTTCCTGCTCAAAAAAAGTTTCATACAGCGGGCATTCCTCGAGGATATGTCTGATCGTTAATTGACACTGGCAGTATAAACATTTCGGTGAGGCTTCCCTCATTATAAGGTATCCATGAGTAAGGCGAGTATGGCCAATCCTTAATCTTGTGATCACCACTTCTTCTCTTCTCTTTCTCCGATATGATTGATGCCATTGTTTGATGTCACTTTTAATTATGTTTGATTTGTTATCTGCCTGGGTTTCATGCCATAATTCTATCCAAGTATGCCTGGCTAAATACTTTAAAAAATTGCAAACGTCCGAAGGGGTATAGATTGTTTTTATGTCTAGCGAGGAAATGGCTGCTTGCTTGGCTGCTTCGTCTGCGGCTTCATTCCCTTTTATCCCCACATGGGATGGTATCCAGATAAGTACCAAATTCTTTTGTGAATCATTTAACATTGAGGCACATGCCTGTGCCTTTCTTATGACTGGATCCTTGGTATACAGGTTAACAAAAGATATTATGGCAGAAAGGGAATCAGTAAATATGGCAAAAATTTTTTCTTCCAGGTGCATAGCGTAGTGTAACGCCGCAGTAATCGCCCAGCATTCCGCTGTAAAGTTACTGGTGATAGGCGGAAGTGTGTATTTCAAAATCGTAGTGTCCAAAACAACGGAACACCCAACATTGTTGTTTGATTTTGAGCCATCTGTAAATATGAATTAAAAGTTTTCGTATTTTTCTTTAATTTTGTTAAATTCTGTTAAGTATATTATTTCTGAGGTGCTAATTTTCGAATATTTTTTTAGTGTTAAATCTATTATTGGAATTTTTAGAGTCCATGGTGGATATTTCAAATCAACGGTTGTAGGTTCGAGGTGTTGTATTTCTTTTATATATTTTCCGGCTCTAATTCCCAACGGGGAAGGCAGTCTTTGGTTTTCCAGAAATCTTCTGATCTTTGGTTGGAACACGGGTATCCAAGCTGGATTTTTGTTATTGAATTTTAGCCTACCAATATAACCGCAGGCAAGCTGGTGTCTACGAACAGCTAGTGGTGGTTGCCCGGCTTCAACACAAAATCCTACATACGGGACTAGTTCTAAATGCACCTGTTGTGAGTCGTAGACCAGCATGGTGAACCGAGTCAATAGCTGAAAGCTGGGTGAGGTTCGCTAAGGAGTAAATAAAACTTCCATAGTCCAGTTTGGATCTTATCAGGCACGTGTAAACTTTAATCATGCTTGCCCTGTCAGCACCCCAAGAGCAGCCAGCAAGAACTTTAAGAACATTTAATCTCTTGGATGATTCTGCCTTTAACCACTTGATATGTTCTTTCCAGCTCAGTTTAGAATCAAAAACCAGGCCTAAAAATTTAGTACTTGGTACAAAGTTTAAGTTGATGCCTCTGTAAGTTAGTAATGGTGGAGGAGTTGGTGTTCTGCGTTTTGAAAACATTATACATTTCGTCTTTTCAATAGAGAATTTTAAACCTGATTGTGTAGATCAAATTTCTAAGTTTCTTAGGCAGTTCTGCAATATTCTTTGCATCCTTTCCCGGTCTCTAAACGATAGAAGCAATACCAATTCATCAACAAACAGAAACGTTTTAATCGATTTGGGTATACTAGTCGTAACTTTGTTTATGGCTATTGCAAAAAGAGCACAGCTTAGGACACTTCCCTGTGGAATACCCTTGTTCATATTTTTGATTGAAGAAAAACTGTTACCTATTCTGACTTGAAAAGTTCGATTTTTAAGAAAGTTTTTAATCTGATAGAGAAGACGACCCGTAAATCCCCATTCTCGCAGCTGTTGTATGACGAGTGCTGGATTCAAGTTGTCGTACGCTTTTTCAATGTCGAAATAAATTCCGATGCATTCTTTCTTCTCTGCAAAGCTACTTAGTATCTCGTATTCCATAGTTACAAGATGGTCATTTGTTGAGCGACCTTGCCGGAATCCTTTCTGTGCATTTTATAATAAATTGTTCATCTCCAATATCCATGTAAGACGCTTGAAAACCAATTTTTCCAACAGTTTACATACACAACTTGTAAGTGAAATGGGTCGATAGGTTGATGGGGATAGTTTATTTTTATTGTTTTTTAAAATCGGAATTATTCTTCTCCAGATCTCTGGAAATTCTCCAGTGTACCAAATACGGTTATATAGGGTTAGGACAGCGTTCAGTATCTGTTTTGGAAGATTTTTAAGCATTTCATTATGTATGTCATCTATACCTGGTGCAGTCGGTTTCAATTCATTTATATTCGCCTTTAGTTCTTCCATTGTAAAAGGAGTGTTATATGAATATTCAATGTTATTGTCGCTATAATCCAAATTTGCTTCATTTTCTTCTATCTGATGGTCTTGGGGAGAATATATATTTGAATAGTAGTCTGCAAAATATTCGGCCAAAGCGTTTGAGTCTTGTGTAAAATTTCCATTAATTAATAAACCTGGTTGATAATATAATTGTTTCCCAGTTATGCTTCGTATTTTCTTCCAGAATAGTCGTGGTGGAGTGTCTGTTGAGATTGAGTTTAAAAATAGGTTCCAAGAATCTTTTTTTTTATTTTTAATTATTCTGGGAGCTATTGATCGTTTTTTTTTTTTTTTTAATATTCTATTATATTTTTTTGAGTAGGTTCTTTTTGGAATAATTTTAGGGCTTTTCTTCGGTTTTTAATAGCTATTTTGCACTCGTTATCATACCAGGGGATGTTTCTATTAATTTTTGTACTGGTTGAGGATCGTGGGATTGAGCTTTCTGCTGCTGCCAGAATCGATGATGTAATTTGATCATTTACTAATTCACTGCTACTTCCCTTAGATATATCGGTTTCCGCTATCTGGATACTGCTTTTGAATTTCGTCCAGTCAGACTTTTCCGTAATCCACCTAGGATATCTTTCAACCAGAATGTTATTATTTGTGAAATCAATGATCAAGGAGAAATGGTCACTAGAGTATTGATCTTCGCTGACTTGCCAGTTGAGGTGAGTATAAATGCTGGAAGTACACCAAGTCATATCTATGCAGGAGAAAGAGTGATAGGCTGGGCTCAAGTATGTTGGCTGTCCTGTATTAAGAAGAATAGAATTAGAATTGTCAATAAGTTTTCTAATAACAGTTTCTCTCGTAGTATTAGTCGAAGAACCCCAGGAAGTGTGATGGCCATTAACGTCGCTCGTAACGATATAAGGAGATGGCAGGTTATTCAGCAGATTGATGAGATCAGTTTCAACAAAATTTTCGGGTGGCAAATATAAATTTAATAGATATACGGGAAAATTTAGGTAGTTTGGCAACAATAGCTTGCAAGGGAGTATTAATAGCTAATATCTCAGACACGACCCTATTATGTACTGCAACCAACACGCCACCACACGCTCTATTTCCTTCCATGTAGTCGTTTCTGTAAATTGTATAATCTTTTAATTTAAATTCCTTATTTGGTAGAAGTTTACTTTCTTGTATACATATGGCTACTGGTTGATATTTGTTAATTATCAATTTTAGTTCCTTATATTTACTCAAAAGCGCGTTACAATTCCACTCGATAATAGTTTGGGGTAGTGACACTGGGGAGTGAGCGAGATGAAGAGACTAAAAGAGAGAAAAAATAAAACAAAAAAAATAAATAAATAAAACATAAAGACGACAGAGTAATAGACAAAATATAGAAACAACTAAAACTGAAATAGTAAATATTAATTAAAATGTATAATGATGAATATATAAAAATTTGAAAATTTATTTCCATTTTTTCTTTACTCTTTGAAGTGCTTCTAGTTTTACTTCTGGTTCGTCTTTGTTTAACTTCAGTCCATTCGCCATGTTGATTTAGTGTAAAATCAGAGACAATGTTAGTCTCAATAGGGGGAGGATCGTTAAGGGTTTGGGATATGTGGACCACCTCACCTGGGGGGGGGGGACTTAGAGTAGATGAGGTTAAGGGAGGAGAGGAAAAGGGAGAAAAAGGGACTGGAAAAGATGAGGATGCTGTGGAGGATGTGGAGGGAGCAGAGGAAGGAGAGAAGGAAGGAGGGAGGAAAGGAGTGGGGGAAGGAGTGGGGGTTTTGGTCAATTTACTTACGATTGAGACGCTGACCGGGGTGACTTTAATAACATCTATGGGCTGCTTAAAAACAGTTTGCTTAGTATTAATTTCTTCAGTTTGGACACTAACACTTTTTTTATAATTTTTTAAAACATTAGAAAATGAAATATTTACTGAAATCGGGTGTAATGTCTCGTATTTCTTTTTTGCTGCAAAATAAGTAATTTTTTCCTTGATTAATTGATTCCTGAATACGTTTAATTTCTTTTTCTTTTATATAAATAGGACATGCTTTTGAAAAAGAGTCATGTTGACCCATACAATTAACACATTTTACAGGGCCACTGCATTCCGCGCCCTCATGTTTAGTTTTACCACAAAACCTGCATAGCACCTCTTTTTTACAAGCTGTTTTAACATGACCGAATTTTAAACACGAATAACAACGAGTGGGATTTGGTGTGAATTGTTTAATTTCAACATTATAAAAACCTATTTTAATTTCTTTCGGCAAGTTAGGGTTGTTAAATGTAAAAATATAATCGTGACTATTGAATTTTTCACCGTTTTTAAAATATGTCATTCTTTTTACATCCGCCACGTTTTGGGGTTTTAGTTCTTCTTTTATTTCGTCTAAACTAATGCAGTCTAGATCAGGGCACCACGCAAGGCCTAGACTTCTATTTTATTTAACACCTGGTTCCACTTTAATTTTTAAATTGTATAGCATATTACATTTTATAAGTTTATCTGATTGAATTTTTGAGATAGTTTCCACTAATAGTGTACCATTTCTTAACTTTTTTATCATTTTTACTTCACCTACTTGAGAATTTATTCCTTTAAAGATCAAAAAAGGTGAAACCTTTTTAAAATCCATAACATTTCCCTCATCATCATTTTCCTCTCTACTAATAATAAAAAATTGTACACATGTTAGTTTAATGTCACTATTAGTTTCATAAAGATTTTTAAATTTTTCTTTTTTCCTCTTGCGAGGAGGAGATTCAGCCATAATGGCTAATGAATATTAATAATAAGAAAAACAATATAATAATAAAAGAGAATAAACGAGAGAAAAAATATGAGAACAAACGATAAACAATAAATAAAGAAAAAGTAAAAGTTCAGCTCCTATCTGAGTAGTTGTTCGAGTTAATCCTTGGCAGCTCCACAACACACGTTTTCACTCTACCGATTCTAAACACAAACTCCCGAAAGTAGAAAGGTTAATTGAATGACGAATGTTGGAGTTCCAGGGAGAAGAGGATCGGATTACGAAATATCTGTCGAAAGTGGCTGAGCAATGAGCAGGAGTATGCAAATCTGATTGACGGGGTCGGGTTTGGCGGGTAAGAATTGAGGATTTGAGTTGAAGGAGTTCGGAAATGTAAGGTGGATGATGGGAATGAACGGTTTGAAAAAGTAAGGATGCCTGGAAATACTGGCGACGGTAGGAAGGAATAAGCCACTTTAACTTCGCATAAAACTGCGAAATGTGGGCGCTTCTCGGGATCCCGAAAATAAAACGGATAAAGCAGTTAAATAGTCTTTTGATTCTGGCCTCGAGATCCCCAGAAACACCCCCATACACAGCACAGCAGTAGTCAAAGTAGGGGAAGATGAGAGAGGCAACTAGTAATGTGCGGGTTTCGAAAGGAAGAAGGTGGCGAACGTAATTGAGACGTTTTAGGATAGGGATGGTGCGGCGGGAAATTTTGGATACGTGATTCTTCCATGGTAGGGTTTCATCAAAAACGACTCCAAGGTTTTTGACCGAGGAATAGAATTTGATAGGATCACTGTTCAGGAAAAGGGTGGGAATAGAGCTGACTCGAACCTTATATATATATATATATATATATATATATATATATATATATATATATATATATATATATATATATATATATATATATATATATATATATATATATATATATATATATATATATATATATATATATATATATATATATATATATATATATATATATATATATATATATACGTTCCCTAAGTTTTTGAGGGTTTTGAAATGGAATTCTTGGGCTTAAAAAAATTGTCTGTCACATTTTACGTTGTAAAAGCTAAAATTTTTCAATTGAATTACGTTCAATATATATATCTTTTTAACCGACTTTCCTCAGAGGAGGTTCTCAACTCGTCTGTATTTTTTTTTTTTTTTTTTTTTTTTTTTTTTTGTGTATGTTACGCGATTACTCCGTCAATTCTGGATCAATTTTGATGATTCTTTTAGATCGGTAGGGCATACTTCAGAGGTGGTCGCATATAAAATATTTTGAAATGAACGATGTACTTTTTAAGAAAAATCAAAATAACAGTTAATAAAATCACTTATCAACTGTTTTGTTTGTTTTTTTTCTTAAAAAGTGCTGCATTGATTTCAAAATATTTTTTATGGGACTACTTCTGAAAAATGCCCTACCGATCTAAAAAAGAATCTTCAGAATTGACGGAGTAATCGCGTAACATACAAAAAAAAAATTTTAAAAATACAGATGAGTTGAGAACCTCCGTCAATTCTTAATCAATTTTGATGATTCTTTTTTAGGCCAGTAGGGCATACTTCAGAGGTAGACCCATAAAAAATATTTTGAAATTAATGCAGCTCTTTTTAAGAAAAATCAAAAAAACAGTTAATAAAAATCACTGTTATATAACCTTACATTTTAAACATATTTATGATTATGAAGCAATTTCAATTATCAATTTCAATTATACAGACAACTCTCGATCGATGTGTCAAACTTCGATAAGTCGAACAAAATCTATGTACTAAGTACATTACTAAATTTAACTTCAATAAATCTATTTAAGGCAAAGTAAGTTGAATTGAAAATAGGGGTCAAAAGACGGAAAAAAATACACTCACCACTAAAAAGTGAAAAATAAAAATAATTTTTAGAAAAAAAAAAAACCGACTTCACGATTAAACCTACATACATAGAACTAAAAAGTAAAAAATAATATTTTAGTTGCTTCGAAACAAAGAGAATTAAATGACAATCAACGAAATTATCGATACTTATATACCTATTTACATTAATGATCAGTTATTTTTGGAGTCGGTGCCAGCCAAGGAGGGCACTTCAATCCTGCATTTGCAACAAACTTTTGAATGACACGAAACAGCGTGTGGCGGTGATGAAATAGTGAGCAATCTTTACTATTACCTATTCTTTTTTCTGTTTTTTCGGATTCTGTTTGTTTTTGTTGGCACCGACTCCAAAAATAACTGATCATTAATTGTGAATAGGTATATAAGTATCGATAATTTCGTTGTTTGTCATTTAATTCTCTTTGTTTTGAAGCAACTAAAATATCATTTTTTACTTTTTAGTTCTATATATGTAGGTTTAATCGTGAAGTCGGTTTTGTTTTTTTTCTAATAATTATTTTTATTTTTTTTTCACAAGAACCGACATTGGTTATACATTACGGTTAGACAGTTAAACGTATTAATTTCATATTTTTAATTGAAATAGCGGCATTACGCTTGAAATGTCTTTGATTTCATCTTCCTATTTGGTTTCAAACTCAAGTTAAAAATCAAAATGTATTTCGGTTTTTCCAACTTTTCCAATAGCTTTTTCTTCCCCTTTTGCTCGTCGAATTTGTCATTTATGTACACCAAAAGAATGCCAAGGCTCTCTTCTTTCCAGTGATTAAATTAAGTTGAATTTTCGCGGAGTGTAACGATGTAATGGCGATTTAAATGAATGTAACCAATAATCGGTTTAAAAATTTCATCCACCTGGAAGAGAGTAAAAAAAAAAAAAAAATGATTGCTTGAAAATCTAATCATTTCTATATAATTTAATTAATATAGACACTTGTGTGTTATCAGTAAACAATGATCCATTTATTGCCTCCCAGACACTCCAATCCCATATCTTAAACCTTCAAGAATGGTGTAGAAAATGGAGAATCAAAATAAATCCAAATGAATCCCATCAAATAACCTTTACCCTTCGTCGCAAACCTATGACTTCCTGTCCTTCAGTCTTCTTTAATGATGTCCCATTAATCCCTGTTGAACAGATCCGCTACCTAGGGCTCCATCTGGACAAACGTCTTTCTTGGAATCCACACAAAAGACTAAAACGACAAAAAAACTGGCGGTCGTTTTCGACTACTTCAACATTTACTTGACAAACGTTCAAAGCTCCCAGTTAATTACAAAAGACTAATTTACATGACTTTGATTAGACCTATCTGGACATACGGAGTTGAGCTTTGGGGCTCCACTAAACCATCCAATTCATCTCGTATCCAATCATTACAACCCAAAATCCTTAGAAAAATCCTAAATGCTCCTTACTTCGTCACAAACAAACTTATCCACAAAGATCTTAATATACCTTACGTTTCTGACTTAGCTCAAACCAGATATCTATCCTTTCATAGCAAACACCACAATCATTCAAACCCATTAGTATCACAACTTGCTTCTCATTCCATTCCAGATAACCCTCCGAGGCGTCTGAAAAGAAGATGGCCTCGAGACCTTCTAATATAATTCATTATATAGAACCTTTATAAGTGCTACCAATGGGTAGTTGCTTTAAAAACAAGTGACGTGTAATTTATATCATTATCATCGTATTTACTTGATGTATAATATATTTGTATATACAGTTGTAAATTTCAATTAAATAAATTTAAAAAAAAAAATTATTTTATCCTATTTTTGTTTTTACTATTATTATTGTTTTTTATGTTTTTAATTTTTTTTTAAAATTTATTTTATTGCATTTTTTTTACTTTATTTTTGTATAGTTTGAGGCTCTTTAGTTATTTTTTTTTTCACTTTATTTATTGTGTATTATTTATTTTTTCTTTTCATTTCAATTATCCTAATTGTATATATTGTGCAAATAGATCCATAATACTTATTGCCCTCTTTGAAGCAGGTAGTTAAACTTTCTCAATAAAAGATTTATTATTTTTAAAAACATCCTGAAATTGCTTGTTTACCCCCTTTTTTTTTTTTTTTTTTTTTTTTTTTTTTTTTTTTTTTTTTTCTTTTTTTTTAATTTTGAATAATATTAATTTTTTAGAAAAACAAATTTCCTTTTTTAAGAAATAAACTACTATAAATAAAACTATTCATAGTGAAGAATCATCATGTATGAATGAAATATTGAAGACTTCAGATGTTAAAAATAACAGTTTTAAACACAAATTATTGTGGAAAAAAAAAATTGATTTCTCATTACAAATACAAACCTCCTTAGACAGATTAAAGAACAGTTGCTGTTGAATTCGTTCTAAAATACTTTTTAACCCCCTGCTAAATGTTGTGGTGCATTTTTTCCAGACAAATGGAAGCTGGCATTTGAAAAGAGGAAATAATAATGAAAGGACCCAGCTAAGAGACGATACAGTGTTTATTTAGGCTTGTAATGAATATTCATAACTTGGCGTTTGACTTTTTGCAATCGCTCCCTTCAGCAAACGAATCATGAAGCATTAGGTTTTCTTTTCTCAGAAGGCACCCACAGAAGCGATTTTTCCATTTAAACTAACTTTCGGACTTTGTTTTAGTTTCATCTTTTTTTTTTTCTTATTCTAAATCAACATCGGAATAAGGAGTATTTTAATTATTCTGGAAAAATATAAAATTATCTAAATAATGAAACAAAAAAAAACAGAGTTCTTCACGCTAAATTTCCCCTCGCTTTAGAGTGTTTCTGCCACAAGAAATCGCACCTATGGGGTCAATTCCGGTCTCCTCCTAATTAATAAACTAATTGAAATTTTTTAGATCAAAAAACTGATTTATTAATAAAATAGACATAGAATTTGAGCTAACTCATTTATAAGGCCATATTTATGATATTTACATTTTTAGGTTCAAAATTTAGTATTTTTAAAGAAAAATCAGGTTATAGGCAAGTGTAGAATAATAAAATATTAATATTGGCGAAAAC
Source organism: Euschistus heros (assembly GCA_003667255.2). Classification (NCBI taxonomy): domain Eukaryota; kingdom Metazoa; phylum Arthropoda; class Insecta; order Hemiptera; family Pentatomidae; genus Euschistus; species Euschistus heros. The sequence continues at coordinate 468,517 of RCWM02000319.1, forward strand.
AAAATTCAATTATGCAAACAACAGCTGCCGAAACACGAAAATAATAAATTTCTATAATTTTTTTTTTCAAGTAGCATCTACATCTATCATGACTAGAGTAGCCTCAAACTACAAATCAAAAATAAAATTTCAATCGAATGCATCGGTTATTTTGGAACTCAAAATAGAATTTTCACGATCCAAACTGAAAATTTCGAAAAATTATGAAAGTATTATTAGTGATCATCAATTAAAACTATATAACCAAAAAAAACTGCATACTTATTGTAAATATATTTGAAAATGCGGGGTGTATCAAAATATAAGAAGGAATTAGGAAGAAATACGTTAGAAGTAGACAGAGGAAACGTGATTCTAAACACTAATCCCCTAAACTTCCGCCATCAGGCACAAAAACTTTTGGTACAATATTATGGCTTATATGGCATATCATTATATGGCTCTACCCTTATTTTGGAGGGCCTACAACTTTTGTTCTCTTTCACCTCCCCAATAATGCTTAGTGATGATTTTATTGACTGGAATTGTAAGATTGTTCATATATAAGTAAAAAAAAGGTGTAAAGAAAAAAAATATTTTTTTATTAATTTATATAAAACTAGTTTAAAAAAAATTAATCCACAAGCAGTAAAGTACTATCTATTCATATTACTAATAAAAAAATTCAAATTACTTATGCTATATTACTACACATTAAAAAAAAAAAATTATGTAATAATATATGTAAAATTATGACATATTATTTTTACGTAATTGTTGCGTATTCTTTATAAGGAATTATTATTTTATGAGCTAGCCTCTATAAAACTATTTACTTTTTAAATATTCAAATCAAAAAGATTTAGTTCTTATACTGATTTCATATAAAAGGGATTAGTACTAAAAGTTATTAAATTTTGCAATTGAATGCGTTAAATAAAATAATAACAATATGCAATATGGGACACCAACGCACAGAGGGGTAAATGGTAGGTCTAGCAGGCCAAAAATATCATTTCCTATACAGGATGAGTGTCTCTTAGTGTAAAAAAAAAAAAAAAATTGGGTGAACTAATCAAAAATGCTGCAGACCTCACCTTTCTATTCCGATCCGTTGCAGATATAAGATAAATCAAAGACTTTTTTCAGGAAACCATACTTTTTACAATAAAAGCTATAATAATTCCATTTCGTTTAAATATTTTTCAGACCTAATTTTCGGATTTAGAATTAAATTTTCTATAAGAGCAGAGTGAATGTAACCTTGAATTTTACGAACTTGTTACCTAAAAAAAAAGCTTGATCTTCACCTCATTTAGGGAAGTTACAATATCTTATATTATTTCTACACTCACCGTTTTTCGAAAAAACTATCCACAAAACTGCAAATCCCACAAAAACTTGCAAATCTAATGGTATGTTAAAAGTAATGGATCTGTTTCAATTTCATAGAAAATTTTACTTTTAAAACCGAAAAAACATGGTGTTCTCATTTGGCATACAAATCAGTTACACGTGTAAATAAAAAATTGTGACAATCCCTTCATAAAAATATGCATTTTAAACATAATAAACTCTTCATTGGAATAAAAAGTAAAAAAAAAATATTTTTTAATTGAAAATAAAGAAAAACTGTCAATAAAGCGAAACCAGATCAAAGGATCTTATGTTATTACATTTATTTATTTTTTATTATTATTTAGGATTTATTTTATAAGATTTTCAATTTTGCCGATTGTTTCCGAATGCAGATTGTGTTGAAGAATACCACTTTTTAAGGTGAATTTTATGGGCAGGGGAGTCTGTTTTTACAGGGGAAGGCTTTTCTATCTATCCTTGTATATCGTTGGTTTGTATTTGTATTGCTTTCGAATAATGTGGAGGAGCACCATGGTGTTGGAAAATCATATTTTATCGAACTTCAGGTGGAATATCGTGATGATGTTTTGTAACAAATCTTAGTAATTCTCATCATTCAATCTGTTGGGAAAACTATGATTTTTAAACACTATTCGACACCAATACAAAGATGAATAAACCAATGATACTCCTGATGGAAAGGTAGAAATGCCTTCCCCGTAATAACAGACTCATCTATCTATAAAATTCTCCTCAAAAAGTAGTATTCTTCTTGAAAATCATATGATGTTACATGATTGTCCAATAATAATATTTTATTTCATTATTTGCGACGTTTCATGGTCATTGCCAAATGGTCGAATATAGATGCACATAATATACCTTATTCGCAATTTGCCATGCATGTGTGTTTTTGCATGTTTCAGAGCTTGATAATGTGGCAATGACCATGAAACGTCGCAAATAATGAAATAAAATATTATTATTGGACAATCATGTAACATCATATGATTTTTAATAAATAAATATGGGAGAATTATTGCTTTTGTAATTACACCTTAATATTAATTTCTCCTTGGTAATTGATATATTGTATAGTTGTATTCTTCAATATCATCTGCATTCAGAAGCTAACGGCTGAATTGAGGTCTATGTTCATTAACATTGGGGATTAAACCTTACATTGAAAATCTCATAAAATAAATCCTAAATAATATTAATAAATAAATAAATGTAATAACATAAGATCCTTTGATCTGGTTTCGCTTTATTGACAGTTTTCCTTTATTTTCAATTAAAAAATAAATTTTTTTATTTGCTTTTTATTCCAATGATAAGTTTATTATGTTTATGTAACTTCAAGTGATTCACGATTTCCTTGAAATTCGAATAATTAAGAACTGAGAGTCCTAACAAATAAATGTGTTGTGTTGGTTGTTTGTTTTATATTATGTTTCTGACTTTTGAGGGGAACATATAAATTTAAATTTCTAGGAAGGTAATGGCAAATAAAAAAGTTTTTATGTAAAATGTTTTCTTTATTGATTTCTTCACAGAATGATATATTTAAATTTAAGTTTTATGATACAATGTAAGAATACAATATTTAAAATAATAATTTAAAAGTGACTTATTCCACTCCACACATTTTTTTTCGTTTTTGCTTTTTCCTTCTTAGCTTTAAGCTCTGTTTTGTCAGGGTATTTCGCTATTATTTACTGCTTTTCTACAAGCATTCTATATCACTAAATGTATAACCGTTCGATGTCCAGATCCCTTTTTTTAATTTCTAAACAAAAAAATATTTAGGTTCAAAACGGCATGAATGAAAATAGGTTTGAATGGAGTACTGTTTCGTTCTACTTTCCGTTTCGTTCTTCCCAATTTCGTTAAATATTCATTGACATCAGTTCTTGTGTCAAATGCCAAGTTTTCTTTTACCTCAGGTATCAAAGTCTCCTCTTTCATTTCTGGGGTAAAATTCTCTACCTCATCTATTGATCTATCAAATAAATGAGAATGTGTCATGTTGCTTCTTTAGAAATTTTAAATTTATTCAGTACCGAGATCCATTTACTTCTGCGATATATGATCTGTAAGCTTTTTGCTTACAGTACCTCTTTCCCATAACGTAGAACGTAGAAGATTGGACGAAGACCTGTTGATCAGCCTCTAAGTCGTCAGTTCTCATACTTCATTTGTTACAATAATGTGTCTGCTAACTTTTTTCAGTTACTTTTTCTCTCACAATTTACTAGACATCAATAGTTGAGCTGGCTCTTTTATTGTATTGACATTTTTTAGCATGCTCTCAGCCATCCACTCATCGTTTTAAGCTAATCGATTAGATAACTTTGGGGATAATGAGGGCTGGCAGTTGTTATATCTGTATGCCATTCGTTACAAATTCTAGAAACTCCGAGGATTCAAACGGATTGTTACTGGCAATGATAATTTTTGGGATTACTAACCGTGCAAATACGGGTTTTAACGCCTCAATAATATTTTGGTAGATTATGTAGGCAATCCTTGTAACCTCAATCCATATTCATTAGTAGAATCAGGAAATTCTCTCTGTTAAACTCGGCAATGTCAAGGACGATTTTATAAAATTAAATGTTTGGTATTCTGCGAGGTATTTGTTTAATTAGTGTGGATCAATGCATAGGCGGAATGCTGAATCGGGGTTTTTCTACAATTAATAAATTATTTACCCACTCTCCTGGATTAGCCACTTTCTTAATAATCTGCTGATTTTCCAAGTTGTCCAACGTTGTCTCCAATTTGTCCGATTTTGTATGGAATCCAGCGAGCTACACGTGTTTTTGGTATGGAGCTAGCTTTTAACTGAGCCCTGCACATACGCCAACACCCTATTTAGAAAAATTGTTTTTTGGGAAAGTATCAACTTTTTGAATTAGGTTCAAATCTACACAATTCATCAGTCTTAAAATAGGCCTGCACTTTTATTCTGCTTCTACAATAAACTGCTTCACAAGACTGATTTTTACATTTAATTTTTAGTTTATGTCAGACTTAAAAGACAAGAAACTTCTCGTCGTTTCTGAACACTCCAACAAATGTTCTAGCCAATACTAGACAAGCGTTCAAAGCTTCCAATGAATAACAAAAGACTTATTTGCATCACAGTGATTAGGCCCATTTGGTCATATGGAGTTGAGCTTTGGGACTCCACTAAACCTTCCAATTCTTGTCGTATGAATGAATGAATGAAAATAAATTTTATTCTGGGGCCTTTGCCCCTTAAGAATAATTACAATGAACAATTAATGGCTACCTAGCATACCGTATATATAATTAAGAAACATGATAAAAGCAAAGAAAATATAATAAAATTAAATTAGGAATTTAAACGAAATTCAAATGACAATATAAAAGTATTGTTACATATTTTCAAATATCACACAAAAAACAAATTATATCTTGAGGTTAGAATCTAAGATAAGTTACCAAAACAAAAATAGAGAAAATTAAACAAAACTTAATGAAATCAAATACAATAATCAAAGCAAATATAAATTATCTGGAAAGATAATGTGTCTCATCTGATAAATAATATAAATTATGCCAAAACCAATTCAGTGCAATAGCACTAGACTAATACTGTACATAATCAATATTACATTCTGAATGTTCATATCTCATTTTAAGAGATATTTTCTATATCTATATGACTATTAGATTGAATATCTAACAGGTAACTGAACAGTCGGGATTTGTAGCTGTTATGAGAGGAGGAATGGCGAATGATGGGAGGGAGGGAATTCCAGAAGTTAGAAGCTCTGGATATAAAGGAACGTTTGAAGGATGTTGTGTTGAAAGGAGTTAGGTAGAGGTCTGAGGAACGGGCTCTGGTTTTGCGGGAGCTCACTGACGATTTTAATGTTAAAGTTTTCAGGATATAGGAAGGAGACTGTGAGGAAAGAGATTTGTAAAGGAACGAACCAAGAAAGTACTGTCGACGGAAGGAAGGAAATAACCATTTTAATTTCGTGTAGTGGTGGGAAATATGTTCGTGCCGTGGTATTCTCAGAACAAATCTCAGACAGCAGTTCTTTATTTTCTTTAGTCTTGCCTCTTGAGATTTCGAGAGACCTCCATACACCACACTACCATAATCAAAATGGGGGAATATGAGGGATGTAATTAACAGTTGGCGGATTGACTGTGGAAGGAAATTACGGGATCGGTTTAGGAGTCGAAGGGAGGAGATTGATCGTCGGGTAATAAGGAGAAATATGGTCTTTCCAGGAAAGGGTTTGGCCTAGGACAATGCCAAGGTTCGTAACGGATGGATAGAAGTTTATGGGATAGGAATCTATGGAAAAGTTAGGAATTGAGGGCAGGGAGTTAAGAAGGACTTTAGAACCCAACACAATAGCCTTTGATTTGTCTGCGTTTAATTTCAATTTATTATTAGTAGCCCAAAAGGCTATCGTGTCGAGGTTTGCTTGGATATTTGTGATGGCGGTTTGTAGTTCATTGGGGAAAAATGAAAAGTAAATTTGGGAATCATCGGCGTAGAATTGAGAGGAACAATGTTTATTGAGGGGATAAAGGTCATTAATGTATGCGCTAAATAGTGAGGGTGATATTGAGGAGCCCTGAACAACACTAGAGTTGATTGGAACAGGAGAGGAAGGCGGAAGGTTAGGGATTTGGACTACTTGAGTGTGGTCAGAAATAAATGATCCAAATCCGTATCCAATCCTTACAATCCAAAATCCTTCGTAAAATCCTCAATGCTCCTTATTATGTCATAAACAAACTCATCCATTAAGATCTTAATATTCCATATGTTGCTGAATTTGCCCAAACCAGATACCTATCCTTTCAAAGAAACACCATACCCACTCGAATTCCTTATTTTCCCAACTTGCCTCACACTGAATTCCTGAATATCCTCTAAGACGTCTGAAAAGAAGATGGCCTAGAGACCTTCTAATCTAAAACGTTTATTGAAGTGCTACTAGCAAGTAGTTTTTTAAATGTTATTAACTAAAATCATTTTCCTTGAATTTATTTTTTGTCTATGATGTATACAACTGTAAATATTAATAAATATTTTTTTTAAAATAATTTAGTTAAACACTTTCATGAGGTTCAATTTTAAATCCTTCAAATACTTCAAGCATTGTTGAAGTGTTCTTGATATTTAATGGCTCACCCAGTCAGATAACCTAACTTAAGAAATTATGATAATTTTAGCTTCTGTGCCAAGATTGAAAAATGTAGTAAGATTGTTTATGTTATTTATTTCAGCCCACTCTCATGCTTTCTGGATATTGTTCATTTTCAAGGTGGAAATCAATACCCACGTTGAGGAAGGCTCTACCCTGTTCAAACCGCGATGGGGGAAGATCGCCCATGAAAAGGTTGATGTTTTTTACCCTTAAACGATGGCATGTCCCACAGCGGTGCACGCGTGACTTGACGACACTTTTACCGGCTATGATCCAAAATTTATTCCGCAGCAAGGAATGCAAGAACTGCAGACCGGCGTGAAGATATACCCGATGAAAGTGATTAATAAGCAAATTAACGAAATGAGATTTTGAGGGTAACAGTATTGGGTGCTTAGCTTCATATGATAAAGGGGCATGTTGTAACCTGCCGCCCACCCTGACCAAACCACCGGGATCAACACAAGGGTTGAGTGACCTCAACGACTTCATCCGCTCCCCGTCCAATACAGATAGACCTTTTGATGTTTCTACACCTTTAACCACTGCTTCAGTTGCTTGTCGAGTTTCCTACAGTGACAATAAACCCGATCTCACTGAGTTACGGTTTGATGCATTGTGTATGAATCGAATGGCATAAGCGAACACTCTTACCATCCTCGAATACGAGGAAAATCGTTCTAAGATTTTATCAAACTCGCATTCTCCCGCATTGATGACCATCATCGTAACCGTTTCTTCTGACTTAACTTCCGCTAATTCCAATGGATCAATTAAGACAGGGCTAGACGAAATAGACCACTTCTTTTTTGGACAACAGAGCCACCTTGGTCCATTCCACCAAGTGGTATGCGAAGGTAGTTCCGAAGGACACGTTCCTCGCGAGGCCACATCAGCGCCGTTATTTTCCGAACTCACATGATTCCAGGATGACAGCTCAGACAATTCTAATATTTTAGCTACTCGATTAGCCACAAACGATTTTAAGCGCGAATAAGGGAGGTGAAGCCACGATAAAACTGTAGTCGAATCGGAACGTAAAACGGTGGACGTTACATTCCAGTGCGACAAGGTGTCCTTAAGTGACTTAAAAGTGTCATCTAAGGTATCGAGGTATCGATAAAAGCTTAAGAGGAACCAACCGAGTTTTCGCAAAGATCAGATAGGATGAACAACCCTTTGGTAATTCCAGATGCAGATATACCACTGCGGCATAACCTAACGCGGACGCATCTTCAAACCCAACAATCGTTACATTCGAGGAACCCTTAACAAAGATGCAACGAGGAATACGGATTTTACTCAAATGTGTTAGATTGTTATAAAATGCTTCCCACTGTTTGCCAATATCGGGGGGTATGGGAGTATCCCATTCGAGTTTCTTTTCCCATAATTTCTGCAAAATCGTCTTTGCTCTAAATACCGCTGGCGCCAAATATCCTAATGGGTCATAAATTCTGGCTATGGTGGACTTAATACCTCTCTTTGTCAAAACACATTCTTTGATGACTACCTTATATGACAGACAATCATATTTGGGCTCCCACTGTATGCCTAACAATTTGACTATGGTATCTTCCATGTTAGAAAATGAAATCGGGGACTCCTAGGACTCCGAGGGCACGTCCTCAAGGATTTGTGGACAATTACTGCTCCACTTTTTTAGTTCGAACCCTCCTTTCTTTAATAGATTTATTAGATCCCGCTTCAGAGTTAAAGCTTCGGAAATCGTGTCCATTCCGGTCAAGAGATCGTCAACGTACATGTGTTCTAATAATGCACGTGAAGCTTCAGGATAAGGTGTTCCATCGTCCAGCACAAGCTGCTTAATTACGCGCATTGCCAAAAAAGGCGAACAGGATAACCCAAACGGTAATCTGTCAATCCAGAATTTTGTTTAAATGATCAGATTAACATATCCAATAGCCCCATTTTAAATTTGTTTCCTGCAGGAACGGAAAAACCCAATGAGTCATAAGGGAAACCCAGTTGTAAATCTAAAACTTAACCTACTGCCCCCTTTTACTTCTCACAAATTCAGTGTTTTAGTTACCTCGAAGGTGAGTGCCTATGCTTGATTTCTTGTCTTATCTTTTTAAAAAACTTTAGTATATATAATCTATGCAACATAGTACTGATGTATTGAAAAAAAAAAAAAAAAAAAATTGTATGTTTTAGAACCCGTAGATGAATGTTTAGCATTCGAAACTAGTTTTCAAATAAAATAATCTCAATATAAGTGGCATTTAATTCATCAATCCTAATTGTATTGATCCTTCTATATCATCATGCGTACCTCAAGTGATTATACACTCACTACTAATATTTCTATAAAGTTTATCTTATATATTAAATTAGTCAAACCTGTTTGCATAATATCACTGAAACAATGAGCTATGAGACCTTATTATTGGAAAAATTGCTAGAATCTGTTTTCAATACTAATAAACTCAATGGTTTTACGTTAAAATTCTCGATTATTATTTTCACATTAAGTTTTTCTACGTAGGAAAATCCTATTGTATATTGAATCACTAGAAATAATGATAATAATAATAAAGCTTTATTGACATCATATTTATGACAAAAGCCTCTCTCCCTTAGGAGGTAAAATGGAGTTCAGCTCCAAAATAATTTTACTAGAAATAATAAAATCGTTTAAAACCGATCCAGATTTTTGTTTAAATGATCAGATTAACATATCCAATAGGCACGAAAGAGAATAGTGCGGAATATTAACCATATGAATAATGATTAACACTAAACCTACTATGACTGGTCAAATGACACTTTTTGGCAGAAGTTTTTGGAAATAAAATTAACTTTTTGACTTAAATGTGTTTTGTACTTCTACTTTTTGTCTTTACTACTTTTCTTAGAACATATACTATAAGAGCTTTTTAATATCGAATTCTCCTTTATTTTTTATTTACTGAGAAATAAGTGTGATCTGGCTTGTCTACCGTATCGGGTCATTTGACTTCTAATAATAATAATAATGATCCTAGTCATGCGTCAAAGAAAAAAAAAAAAGAAAAAACTTATGGAGTGTAAATTTACCGGAGCCTACTATTTGATTTAATTGTTCACATAGGAGCTGAATGTTTGTTATATTTCTCACAAAGATGGGCGGGGGTTTAATTACTTTTGGGGTGCTATTAGTTTCTATTGTTTCTGTCCTGTTAGATAAAACTTGATATGGGTTTGGTGTGAAGAATGGTGACTCGTCGGTAAATACTTGGGTTGAAGGACCTGGAAGAGATTCCATATCTATTGAGTTCTCTGGAGTGACGGGAGGAGTGATTCGATTGGAGCGTTTTGGGTTTTGTTTTGCAGGGGAGTTCCTTGGTGTATTTCCTAAGCTTCTTGATCTTTTAGTGTTAGTCTTTTTGCTGGACATTACCATGTGGAAATATCGCATGCTAATGTAACGATCATATGAATATTGTGAAGAGGAAAAGGAAAAAAAAAAAAAAATATATATATATGTAAGGTTTACGTATAGGAATACGTAATAATCTGAGTAAAGCGCCAGTTGCACCTCACTCAGCAACGACTGGCAGAGCACTGGCATAGCCTGGTGGGGGTACTGCTAGTAGAAAAGATGGCCACAGTACACGCCAGTCTCATGCAATTCGTAAACACAGTGGCCTGTTTTATGGTTTATAAACAAGGTGTTTACTCACGTTTAGTAAGCTGTAATAATCAAAGTTTCTTATAATTTGCTCACAATGTTTTTTACATGATGTTTTAATCTAGAACACTAGTTAAAAGAACACTTTTCACAGACAGATCTAACGTGCAACCTCACAATTCGGGCGCATGCGCAGAACTCCAATCAATTTTATAAAGGAGTATGTTTAAAATATAATTCTAACTTTTATTGTAATCAAGAAAGTATTAGTTTAGTTAACGATAAGTGTATTTTAGAATTAAGTAATAATCTAAAACTCGATAATTGTAAAATAATTAGAATTTAACAAAAACCATTTATTAAACTTATACCAACTCTAAATCAGTATCTTACTTTTAATGTATCTACCATAGAAACTAACTATACGCAAGCCATGTTATATCATTTATCAATGACTAGTTTAATAAGTCTTGATAAAAACGAAATATTTGTAAATAAATCCTTAGCTGTAAGATATCAAGAATATGTAAATATACCTATTATATCTCTATATAATATTAAGAATGTTATTAATACAAATTATACCTTTGATGAGTTAAAGACATTAGATTTAGGAACTTTAAAAATAGAAGCATTAGAAGATTACTCTGTAACTACTTATCCAGAAATTATGGTCTATATAACAATGTCATTATGTGCATATCTATTTGTTCACCATATATTGTTTTATTATTTTAAATTTAAGGAATATTTTGTAAACAAAACTAACATCCCCATAGCTTTAACAAAAATTGTAACTCCTGACCTAAACCCAATCTTAGGTCCTACTGAATCATCCTTTTGCGACGCTAGATCCAGCGCGTGGTATTCCTACCTCACCGAAAAACAAAAATCGTAGTTCGGAGGACCTCACTTTTCAAGGAGGGAAGAGTTATGGCGACGGACTCTGCTGAGTTAATATTTTGTACCACCTCCCACTCCTCTCCCTATATATACCTCCCATGAATCCTAGGCGTCAGAGATTTGTACTAGTAGTAATTAGCTAGTCGTAATGTCAGTTGTAAGTTTTGTTTATTAATAAAGTTTTTTTTCACTTCTCCGAGACGGAATTTCTTGATTCTGTTTCCCGTCATTGTTTATCTTTCCAGTTCATAGTTACACCAGTCACTTATCATTAGTTAGTCACTTGAGTCACCAATGAGTCACCATCCTAAAGAATAAAGAAAAGATCGCCACTGGTGGAAGGCGGTAAGTCTAGTTTTAGGCACCCTCAGAAAAAAGCGCAGTTCAGTTGAAAGTTTTATGATCAATTGGTACCGGGTATTTAATTTTCTGTATTAATGATTTTATATGTATGTACAAACAACATACACATTAATGAAAAATATAAGTAATGATTTCAAGTACAATTTTGCGTTCATTTTTCCCATTATATGAAGATAAGAGGAATGATAACCTCGATGATTCTTTGTTCAGTAAGTTGAACTATTTTTCAGGGTAGCTTGAAGATCGACAATTGACTGTATAAACAAAAATACACTCACCACTATAAAGTAAAAAATAAAAACAATTTTAGAAAAAAAAAAACCGACTTCAAGATTAAACCTACATATACAAACTTTAACTAAAAAATAAAAAATAATATTTTAATTGCTTCGAAATAAAAACCATTAAATGACAATCAACGAAATTATCGATACTTATATACCTATTCACAATTTATGATCAGTTATTTTTGGAGTCGGTGAAAACCAAAACAATCAGAATTTGAAAAGAAATGGTAATTGTAAAGATCCTCCCAGTGTTTCATCACCGCCACACCACTGTCTCCGGCCATTCAAAGTTTATTGCTAAGCAAAGATTAACTGCCCTTCTTGGGCACTTTACAAAACCCCGACTCTAAAAATAACTGATCATAAATTGTGAATAGGTATATAAGTATCGATAATTTCGTTTATTGTCATTTAATCTTTTTTGTTTCGAAGCAATTAAAATATTATTTTTTATTTTTTAGTTCAAGTTTGTATATGTAGGTTTAATCTTGAAGTCGTTTTTTTTTTTTTTTTTCTAAAAATTATTTTTATTTTCGAAATTTTGTTATAGGTTTAATTAAAATGAATGTGCAACTCATACACATCAAATAACTTTTTTTTGCTGGTAAAATTTCGGAATTATAATAATTTAATAAGAAAATGCATGCCAAAAAAGTATGAGTACATTGATCATAGACAGAAAATATCCAACCAAAGCTAATGGTAAACGGAGGATTACTGGAATTCTACTCTTCTGAGATATTTTTCGTCATCTAATATCTGTTGCCGTTCAAGGAAGTCAATTAAAAATTATATTTATTCTCATTATGGATATTTAGGGAGCAATAAGAAAATTAGTCATGAATTTGAGAAAGGAAGAAAAGTTTAAGGGAAATAGGCAAAAGAGTTTCTGAAAATTATTCTATTATATAAAAGCCCTCATCAGGTTTGAAGTAACCGGGAGCTTTCATAGTTCGCTAAGGTCTGCAAGCAAAAAAAAAAGAACTTCAAAAGATACATCTGCGGGAAAGAGATCATCTAATATCAAGATACGCTGAACTTTATTTTAGTTTGTACCTTAATATGTCCACATAAACATACTGGTCCACTGTATCAGTCTCGACTCCGTCTAGTGAGGTTCTCTAAGCTCCGTACAGGAACCGATAAGTTTTCTTTCTATTTTATGTCTTTCTGTCATTTGACCATATATAATTATTTAGTATCTGTTTAATATGTTACTATTTTTATTGAACTTTACGTTCGCGCCAATCGGCGCTCTTGTGAAAAAGGAAAAAGAGAAGTAAAAAATATATTGTACATTTCCGCCCTCTACCGAATTCCTTAACTCAACTGGCCCTTTAGTGTTACAATAACTACCTAGAGGGCAGCTGACGAATGACTTTCCGACTCTCGTAGAGTTAAATACACCATCTTATCTGGTCCACTAATCCCAGCAGGACCAGACCTCATTCTCTTTCTGTCTTCTGAAGCTGAGCGAGCCGGACTTACCTTCTATGCCCAAGCCTAAGATTAGCCTTCCTAACTTTTCCTTAAAAGTGTTTTCTTATGTTATCTACCACAGACATTATTTTCCCATGCAATTGAGTGGTGTTTTAAACAGAAGATTACTCAACCGATTATCTTAGCATACAGGAAAAAATCAGCCACCGGTGAAATTCTTAGGGGCCCCTGAGACTGCGGCTGAGAGGTAGAATAGAATAGAAATAAAATACAAAGAAAACTTTATTCTGGGACAAAGTCCCTTAAAAATAACATTAAGTAATACAAAGTAAGATCATAACTGGCCGAGAGGCTGTTAAAAATAAAACAACATTGGTAAAATTAAATACAAATATGTATGAAAAAAAAATACAGAGAAAAACTAGAAAAAGAAAAAAACTATTAATAAAAAGAGAGTGAAAACATAAATATACAAAATAGATTTTAATATTGTAAACAAAATAGCATAAGAGAAAAAAACAAAAAAAAAAAAAAAAACAGAAACTTAAAGATAAATAAAAGATAGAAAATCAAAAATAATCATTACAAGAAATCAAAAAATTATCATAGTCAAACTATAATTTTTGCTAATGTTTTATGTCTGACGGTATTAGTAAATAAATTAGACGATTACATACATAGTACATACATCCTTATAATTAGAGATCGTCGGGTTGGAGGGAAAGATGATGATGAAAGAGTAGTGTTTTGAATGTTCCAAGGGAAGAAGCATTGCGGATACAGGGGGGGAGGGAATTCCAAAGAGTAGAGGATCGGACAAGGAAGGAACGTTGGAATGCAGTACTTCTGTGGGATGGAGTATAGAGATCGGAAAGACGAGACCTTGTATGCAGTGATTTGATAGCAGAATTGAATTTCAGGTTACTGTAAATAAAGGGAGGGTGGCGGGTGTTGATAACTTGGAATAAGTAGGAGCCTAGGAAGTACTTTCTGCGGAAGGAGGGGAAAAGCCAATTTAACTCGGTGTAGAGATGAGAAACATGGGAACGTCTCGAGGTTCCGAAGACAAACCTAATGAAGCAATTCATGATGCGTTTTGATCTGTCTTCAAGAACCGTCGAGAGCCCACCATATATCACGAAACCATAGTCAAATTGGGGGAAGATAAGGGAGGATACTAGAAATTTGCGTGTGGGTAGGGGAAGGAGGTAACAGGTGAGGTAAAATAGTTTTAGGATACCGATTTACCTTCGGGAGATTTGTGCAATATGGGATTTCCGGGAGAGGGTTTCGTTAATGTTTAAGCCTAAATTTTTAACAGAGGAATGGAAAGTTATTGGATGACCATTAAGGAATAATGTGGGAAAGTTGGCATTTGAATGGAGATATGTGATCCTATGGCAATTGCTTGAGTTTTAGCTGCGTTTAACGTTAATTTGTTTAGATATGCCCAGGCCCAGATTTCGTCTAGGTCTTCCTGAATTTGGCAAACGCAGCTAACATTTCGGATGGAGGAAAGGAGAAATAAATTTGGAAGTCATCGGCATAAAGATGGTGGGAACAATGGTGAATTGAATGGGGAAGATCATTGATGTAGGAATTAAACAGTAGAGGGGAAATACTCGAACCTTGAGCTACTCCTGACTGTGGAGTGAGGAAAGAGGATAGGCCTTGGTTAGGAGTGGCGACTGCTTGGTGGGAAAGGAAAGATTGAAACCAAAGGAGGGAGCTGTAGGAAAAGTTCAATGATTTCAATTTGGAAAAAAGGATATTATGGTTTAAGGAATCGAATGCTTTAGAGAAATCAAAGAGGATCAGGATGGTCAGTTCTTTTTTGTCCATCGCTGCTTGGATGTCAGTGATAATTTTAATGAGGGCGGATTGTGTTGAGAAGCCGGGACAGAAACCAGATTGAAAAGGCTCGGGTAACTTGGAATCTTCTAGGAAATTGGAAATTTGGGATTGCACCAATCTTTCTAGAGGCTTAGAAAGGTTGGAAAGTATGGATATAGGGCGGTAGTCCTTTGGGGATATAGGGTTTGGGTTCTTGTTGATAGGATGGATTAAGGCCTTTTTCCAGGTACAGCGGCAACTGCACATGGATGAGTGATTTTCACTTTAATACTTGGTTTAGATATTTTCTTTTAAAGGTTTCCCCAAAAATTGCGAGCATTCGATTGAATAAATTCCCCAGAGGCTGCTGCGATTTCTGAGCAAGTTACCCTTCCTTTTAAGTCGCATCAGAAAATTTTACGATCATTGATCAAACACTTTATTTCGTATTTATTATTTATTCTTGTATATATATATATATATATATATATATATATAAGTTACACTATATATTTTTCCTTAGATATTTTTAATTTTAAGCTTTGACTCCTAACCATTGTAATCTATTTCTTAGAAACCCCTCGTGGGAACTTGCTCTCCTGTGAACTGTAATGTTAGCATAAAGCTTCCTAGAAGAAGCCATTGTAACCCTTTATAAACCTCAAGAAATTTTGTAATTCTCTCTCAGTACATCCAGAGCCGTCTCCACGCCACTCTTCTTTCTGATATTGTAACTTTTATTGAATAAACTTCTTTTTTAAAAAAGTCTTTACTTTTAAATTGAAGATAACTGGCGCAGTCGGTAGGACATCGTCAAACTTGAGGGCATATCAAGGATCAGTATCAACTGTTTGCTGACGAGTCCATTCAGAGGAAGACGAGACGTTAAACTGGCATGGATCTGACTATCGAAGTCATCTTAGTGTAAGTGATTTTTTTTTATTTAAGAGATATTATCTCAATATTAAACTTTTTTTTATTTTTCAATTTAATAATTTTGAATAAAATCTATTCTATTTTTAAAGAAAAGGTTATGATTTCATTACTATAACTATAAAGAAATATTTTGTTATTTAAAATATAATTTTTTATTTAATATTAAGTTAAATATTAAGTTACTGTATATTAAGGATAAATTTAATTTTCATTTCATATTATTTTAATTTCATTGCATACTATCTCATTTTTTTTTTGTTTGTTATATTAAATATTTTATAAAAATGGCACCTCCCACATTAAAGAAAGAGTATCTAGAGATGATACCTGATTTCCATGGTGACCCTATGTCACTAACGCGATTTCTAGAAATTTCTGATAAATTAATAAACAAATTTTATAATCACGAAAATACTGCCGATTTCCAAAACGATTATTTAATAGGATCAATTCGTGCTAAAATTAAAGGAGCTGCCGCCGACATGGTTAATAGTAAATATATCAATACCTGGGACGATATTAAAAATGCGTTAAAACAAGGGTACGCCGACAAACGCGACGCGTACACTCTAAATATTGAAATGGCGGGAATGAAACAAGGCAACGAAACCCCTTTCGAATTTTATAATAAAATACAAAAAACATTACAGTTGCAAATTAGTTATTTAAGGAGCGAAATGCCGATGGAGGCGTTAGTCCTCACGAAATATATCGAAAAATTAGCACTAAGAGTTTTGTTAAAAGGACTGAAAGAACCGCTTGGCTCTTTCATGAGAACCAAAAATCCGATAGACCTAAATCAGGCAATAAACATGCTAACGAACGATTTTCAATTTGTCATCGACACTTATCGCCCACACCAAAACCATAACAAACCAATACACAAAAATCGCCAACAATTTATAAACTATTTCCCAGTAAACCAGTACAAAGCAATTCAACCTGCTAAAAATGTAATCTCAAATCAGTATAGACCCCAACAACCTAATCAGTATAGACCCCAACAACCTAATCAATATAGACCCCAACAACCTAATCAATATATACCACACCAATATCATCAATATAGACCCCAACAACCTAATCAGTCAACCCCTATGAGTGTCAATAGTAATTATAGAAGTAATTCCCAATATCAGAGACAACCTGATCAAAGTGTAAAATTTAAATCTTTTCTCAATACCCCAGTTCGGAAAAACCCAAACCTAGAAATTGAAGAACTTCATAATCTAAACTCGGAACAGTCCGTAAGTGAATCCCAAATTACTGAATTACCAAATGCTCAACCACCCGACTATCCCACTGTATCATTTCCAGACGATCATCAAGAAAATCAACAATACACTGATCAAAATAATCTGGATAGTGATCAAAGTAATTTTTTAGATCCCAGCCTAGCGCAGGAACCATGGACGTAATAGACCTATTTAATTTAACCCGTTTTAGTGCTCTTCCATATATAATTCCACCAAAGTCAAACTTAAAAATTCTAATAGACACTGCGTGCACAAAATCGCTTGTATCCGTCCTTGTAGCAAATAAATATTTTTTTAATAACATTACTCACGAACCATTTAAACTTACTAGCGCGCACGGTTCTTCTATACAAAATTTTAACGCTAATGTAGATTCATCTAAATTATTTCCCAACACCAAAACTCCCCTGAAATTTGGCATTTTTGACTTCCATCCTAAATTCGATTTATTGTTTGGAACAGACAGTCTTAAATTATTAGGTGCGAAAATTGATTTAGTAAATGATATACTAATCACACCTTTTGGCAATTTAACAATTCATTATGACAACAGACCCCCTCAATCTGAATATACTTACATCTTAAACAACGATTCTGAAACCGTAATCAAAATTCCAATCAAAAATATCTCAAATGGAGAAGGAATCATTCCTCATACCGATTTCAATAATTGTCTTAAAATTCATGAAGGTTTAATTTCAATTAAAAATAACGAAGCTATATGTACGGTAAAAAATAATTCGGATCGGTCATTTAGATTAACTATTAAAACCCCAATCCTTGTGAAACCAATCAGAATTTTTAAAAATAACGAATCTCATAATATAAATTTAATTAAAACAAAAGAATCAGATTTCAATGAAGTCAAAAATCTTATTCGCACGGACCATTTAAACGAAGAAAAAAAAAGAAATTCAAAATTTAATAAAACAATATTCTGATCTATTTTATTTAAAAGGTACTCCACTAACTGCAAATACGCAAATCAAACATAAAATCCTAACTAAAGACGAGATCCCAGTCTATACTAAAAATTACCGATATCCTCAAATATTTCAAAACGAAGTGAAAAGACAAATTGACGAAATGCTAGAGCAACAAATCATTCGCCCTTCTTTTTCACCTTACAATAGTCCAATTTGGGTAGTTCCAAAAAAATTAGACCAATCGGGAATACAAAAGTGGAGAATAGTAATTGATTATAGGAAATTAAATGAGAAAACGGTCGATGATAAGTATCCTATTCCGCATATAACCGAACTGCTGGATAAATTAGGCAAAAGCAGTTACTTTTCAACAATCGACCTAACAAGTTCGTTTCATCAAATTTTATTGGATGAAGAGAGTATCCCTAAAACAGCATTCTCAACCGTAAACGGTCATTACGAGTTCCTAAGGTTACCTTTTGGATTAAAAAATAGTCCACCAACATTTATGAGAGTGATTAACAACATACTCATGGGCGTTCCAAATTGTGTTGCCTATTTAGATGATATAATAATTTACAGTACGTCCCTTCAGGAGCATTTATCAATTTTAAAGCAAGTTTTTAAAAAACTAAGAGAATCTAACTTAAAAATTCAGCCCGATAAAACCGAATTTCTAAAAAAGGAAATAGAATATTTAGGACATCTCGTCACATCAAACGGAGTAAAACCAAACCCTAATAAAATCCTTGCTATAAAAAATTATCCCATACCGAAGACTACTAAACAAATTAAAGCTTTCCTTGGACTACTAGGATATTATCGCCGTTTTATTCCAAATTTTGCACACCTCACAAAACCTTTGACCCAATGTTTAAAAAAAGGATCGAAAATTAACATCGCGGATAAAAATTATTTAGATAGTTTTGAAACCAGTAAAAATATTTTGATTAATAATCCCATCCTGCAATATCCGGACTTCAACAAAACATTTTGTTTAACGACAGATGCATCAAACGTAGCCTTGGGCGCTGTATTGTCACAGACGCACGGAGGACGAGATCTTCCGATAGCTTACGCGAGCCGTACTTTAAACGATAGTGAATCAAAACTGTCCACTATTGAACGCGAACTTCTAGCTATTGTTTGGGCTACCAAATATTTCCGACCATATCTTTATGGCAGAAAATTTATCATTCAAACGGATCACAAACCACTTCAGTGGTTACAATCATTAAAAGATCCAAACTCAAAATTATATCGTTGGAAACTAAAACTCGAAGAATTTAATTTTGAAATAAAATATAAGAAAGGTCATGAAAACAAAGTCGCTGACGCACTATCGCGAGTAGAAATTAATTTAACAGAATCTGAAGACCCTGATACTATTATTAATGATTTAATAGAACAATTTTACCGCGAAAATGAAACATCGGAAAATGCATCTCTTATCGTAAATTTTGATGAAAATGAAAATTTAGATAATATAACAGAAGAATCTGAAACAAATTCCGTTCACTCTAATACTTTAGGAAATACAATAATCGAAATACCAATAGCAGACTCTCCAGTAAATTTAGGAAAAAATCAGATTATTTTAAATTTAGTTGATATTAATCCCGCGAAACCCAAAATCGAAAAACTGTTTAATAATACTAAAAACAGAATTATCGCTCAGATATCAAAGGAAAATTTCGAACAAGATATAATAAAATTAATTAAAGAATTCGTTGAACCAAAAGTTAAATATTATTTATTCTTTGAAACTGATTTTTATACCCAATTTTATGAAACCATGGTAAAATATTTTAAACATTCGGAATTAAATTTTGTAAAAACTACAAGTAGATTAATCGATATTCAAGATCCTGATGAACAAAATAGTTTAATAAATGATTACCACATTGGCAAAACAAACCACCGCGGTTCGGAGGAAACATTTAATCGAATAAAAAGATTGTATTATTGGCCTAATATGAAAAACTTAATTCGAATTCAAATTAATAATTGCGAAATTTGTACGGTATCAAAATATGATCGGAATCCTTTAAAACTCCAATATAACGTTACTCAAACACCATCTAAACCATTTGAAATAGTTCACATGGATACAATCACACTAGAAAACAAAAAATATTTAACTCTAATCGACTCCTTTTCAAAATTTGCGCAAGTTTATAAATTAAAAAATGGTCAAGCAACTGAAGTCGTTAATAAATTAATTTCTCATTTTTCCCATCACGGGTTACCAAAACAAATAATAACAGATAACGGTTTAGAATTTAGAAACTCATTATTATCCGATTTATTAAAATTACACAGAATCCAACTACATTATACAGCTACTCAATCACCTCAATCAAACGGACCCATTGAAAGATTTCATAGCACATTAATAGAACATTTACGGTTATTAAATAATAGAGACGAATTCAAAAAAGACGCAATGGAAAAAAAAATTAAATATGCCGTACTCGCGTATAACAACACTATTCATTCCATCACACAACTAAAGCCAATCGAAATAATATCTGGACATTTAGATATAGACTCGCCCGTTGCAATAGATCTCAATAATCAAATCATAAATGATTATGTTGCAAAACATAAAGAAAGAGTAAAAATTTTGCATGAACAAATAAATCATAGGAATCAGGTAGCAAAAGAAAAATATATAACCAGGATGAATAAAAATCGCGAAGAATTGCCAAACGAAATCCCGGAAACAGTATTTGTAGCTAATAGGCAAAAACAATCAAAATTAAAAAATAAATTTAAAAAGGAAAAGATTAAAAAAATAATTAAACATAATAAAACCGCTTTAATCGATAAAAAACATTATAACACGCGAGAAAAAATTCATTTAAAAAATATAAAGAGACCGCAGAAGAAAAGACAAACGTACCATGTTGGTAGACCCCCAGATGAAAGAGCTGGACCGAGTCAGCATTCTTAGAACTGAGATAAAGCACTCGCACCGGACACATTCTTTCGCTTAAGACAAGCTATAATTACAAGCTATAATAATTATGTTTATTTAAAACTAATTTTTTTTAATATTAGTAAATAATTCTTTTTTGCTTTAAAATAATTTTATTTTTCTTTAAAATAAAAAGCATAAGAAATAATTTAATATAAATAACAATTTAATATACACAATAAGGTCGCTGGATACGACTTATATTGATGTGAAAAGATGGCAGATAAAATGCCCAAACTATATAACAATAATAAAAAATAAAGAATGATAAAAAGAATAATTATTGTTGATAAACAACATAACGAGTTCAAGGAATATGAACTCTTCCTAGTTTAAGAGATGGCATTATAAGCCAAATTATGGAAAATATTTTATACAATAAAATAGTATAATTAAATGATTAGACTTTAATTTTTATAATTTAATTTTAATTTAATAATGATAATTTAATAATAATTTAATTTAATTTACATAACCAATATTCGATAAACAGTGATTTAATTAGTCAATTTAATAATACTATTAAAACCATACAAGAGAATACGCTGCAAATTGCACGAAAAATTAATGATATAGGGACCGTAGTTAACTTGTTAACAATTAAAGAATTATTAGATCACATCCAACTTATTTTCTCTTTAATTTCTACTACCATTTCTGATATAGAAACTTCTTTAACCTTTTGTAAACTAAATATTCTACATCCATCTATAATGAATACAAAAACATTGTTTCAAGAATTAGAAAAGATAGATCCACATTACAATAACAAATTTCTTTATCCATTTCAATTTAAATTTATCCTAGATATAGAACGCACAATATCTGTACAATGTGCTTTGCATGAAAATGAAATTATTTATACTATATCAATTCCAATTTTCGAAGAAACTGTTTTTAGTTTGTATAATCTATACCCCATCCCATCTATTGTAAAGGATGAAATCATAACAATAATTCCAAAGTTCAAATATCTCTTAAATATTAATAACAACTTTAAATTTCTTAATCATCAATGTATCAAAAGAAACAGCATTCACCACTGTCATACAGCTGACTTATCTCACCACGATGACTTATGTATTCAAGATATTTTACAAAAATCATCCAGTGTAAATTGTCTTTACACACGTCTACATCAAGAAGAAAACCACATCGAAGAAATCCCAGGAACACGCTACATTCTCATAGCATTTTACAACCCGGATGATCTTCAAGTTCAACAAGAAAAAGAAACAGTAAACTATCATATGACAGGAATTTATTTAGTTAAAACAAACTTTAATTCAATTTTGTATCATAATAAAACTGTATTTTCATCCAGTCAAACTCATGGTTCTCTAACATTGTTTGATAAACAAACTTTAAATATTCAAGCCTCACAGCTTTTAAACACTACATTAGAAATTAAAAATTTAAAATTTCATGAATTACAAACCTCACATCTTTCACATCTTGTATCAACAAAACATACCTATAACTCTAACACTCTACACATAATTATTTTGTGGATAATTTTTATTTGTATTATCATCTTTATATTAACCTTTGTAACTTTTATTTATTATTTTTACAAAACTAGAATTGTAACTCATTTCACCCAAAGCAGTGAAATTCGTATCTAGGTGGGGAGGAGTTACACTATATATTTTTCCTTAGATATTTTTAATTTTAAGCTTTGACTCCTAACCATTGTAATCTATTTCTTAGAAACCCCTCGTGGGAACTTGCTCTCCTGTGAACTGTAATGTTAGCATAAAGCTTCCTAGAAGAAGCCATTGTAACCCTTTATAAACCTCAAGAAATTTTGTAATTCTCTCTCAGTACATCCAGAGCCGTCTCCACGCCACTCTTCTTTCTGATATTGTAACTTTTATTGAATAAACTTCTTTTTTAAAAAAGTCTTTACTTTTAAATTGAAGATAACTATATATATATATATATATATATATATATATATATATATATATATATATATATATATTTGAAGGGTGTTCAATATTCGATGACCACCCCCTTTTTTTCCAGTTTTTGAAATTTTGAAACGAAACTCTCAGGGTCTTAACTGTATTTATTAAACTTTAACTTTATTAAACTCAAATAAAGTTTCTTTTCAAGTTATAGTCTGCGCTCCAACCTTCTCCAGCGACCCTGATTATGGAATTCCCAATGGGATGTGGTATTTTTTTACGACGAATGCAAAGAAGCCATTAAGAATAGAAGAAAAGCACTTCATATATTAAAAAAAAAAAAAAAATCGGAACTCTCTGATTGAATATAAAAAACAAAGATCATTGTGCAGAAGAACTCTAAACAACAGTAAACAGGAGTCATGGAAGTAATTTGTAGATACTATCAATTCTTTGACACCAGCTGATGTCTGAAATAAAATTAGAAAAATTAAAGGCATAAATACTTCTATTAGATACACATTACTTAAAGAGGGGAAATTCTAAAAAACGAACCTCAGTTATTTGGAGACCAGTTCACTTCATATTATTTAGAGTTATACAACAATCCCTCCGCCGAAAAATATACAAACATTAACTTTGAAATAGGTGGTTCGCAACTATGTTATAATGCTTCGTTTACATTGTGGGAACTCAATGTAATCAGCAATCAGTTTTAATAGAAGTTAAAGGTACCTCACCAGGGCCAGATAATATTCATTACGGTATGCTCCAACACCTACCAAAAGACACGTTAAACTGGCTTATAAATTATTACAATCACATCTGGGACAATGGTGATATCCCCAGTTCTTGGCTACAGGTGGAGGTAGTCCCTATTCTAAAAAATGGCCAAGACAAAAGATACCCATCAAACTACCGACGATTTTTTCTAACCAGCTCTTTATGCAAAATTATGGAGCGAATGGTCAATAACAGGAAACGTACAATCAAAGATATGTGAACAAAAAAATTGTATCCCTCAAGGCTGTGCTATAAGCCCAGCCCTCTTCACGATTGCTGTCAGTGACCTGGGTACCAACTTACCTCGAGGTGTTAAAGCAATGCTATTTGCAGATGGCTTTGCGATTCTATGTCATTCCAAAGACGTGAACTCTATAAAAGAAAAACTACAAACAGCACTAAATCGGATCAGCCAATGGTCGCAAACGGCAGAAATCCAGTATTCTTCCGAAAACACTAAATGCCTATATTTCAGCAGGAAAATAAAATAAAAAGTTATCAATGAAACAAATACGTTAGAATACGTAATAAATCAACAAGAAGATATTTTTTGTTGTTTTTTTTTTTAATGAAATAGTTACCAAAAAAAAAAAGAGTTAATAGCAAAGTTACATTGTAACTGATAGCTGTGTAAACACCGCAAAGAGCTGTTTTCGCACGTGCCCGAACTTAATGGCTGATGATGTGACTCGGCGATAAGTCTTTCCATAGATGCTTGGCACATGCCTTTTAGAAATGTCAACTAACAAATTCATAGGTCGCTCAGTAGAATGAACTGGCTTTTAAACCATTGGGTGCAGTTTTCCCAGAGATGCAGTGTAAACCCCGCTAGAGCGACCAACGCAGGGTTAACAACGTGGCCTTACCCTATGTAATCAATACGAAATTCTTAGGGTTAGTGTTTGATAAAATACTTAGTTGGGAAAATCACACAAGAATTCTAAAGCGAAAATGTCTCGCAAAATATAAGTTACTGAGGGTTCTTAGTGGAACAAACTGGGGTGATGACCGGACCACTATACTAAAGATATATCAATCATTGATATGCTCAAAGATGGACTATGGCAGTTTCATCTATGGTTCAGCCAAATTGGTCAATCTTGCAAAACTGGATGCTGTACGCAGGAATACGAATAGCAACAGCTCTTTCAGAACTAGCCCTTCATTATCTATCTTCGCTGAATCAGGACTACCACTATTATCATATTTACAAGATAAACTAACAATAAATTACATTACCAAACTATTTTTACAAAACACACATCCTACTAACCGATACATCTTTTGAAGTAAATTCTCAGCAAAGTTCCAAACCAAGACTAACGCAACGCTCCCATAAGCCGAAATATTATTATCCGTAATTCAGAAATTAAAATTATTCAATATAAAAACAACAGAAAGTAATACACCACCATGGACGTTCATAAAACCTCAATTACACTTGGAACTCTCAAAACTCTCAAAAGGAAATTTCAGCCAAATGATAACAAAGAAAGATTCCTGAAGGTAATTAATGCACTACCAGATCATGAACTGATTTTCACAGATGGGTCTAAATGAGATTCAGCTACTGGTTCTGCTATCGTTACTTCCTATCACACTTACAAAGCTAAACTGCGCCAGCATTGTAGCGTTTGTACGGCGAAAGTAAATTCGATAGTAATGGCACTCAAACATGCCAAGATGTATTGTATATGGAATATTACGATTGCTACGGGTTCATTAAGTGCTCCTAAATCATTGGATAATAAGAATTCTAACCATCCCGGAATTCAACGAATTTTAGAAATTAAAAAAAAAAACTTAACGAAGGCGGGGAATTAGTACATAACGCATGGGTGCCAAGACATGTCGGAATAAATGGCAACGAAATGGCTGCTAAAGCTGCAAAAGAGGTTCTAACTCTTCCTGGCCCTAGTAGAGTGCTAGTAGGAAAAGGCATGAAGCTTGGCAATCGAGTCCTCCAAGTAAACAAAAAAATTAAGAAAAATGTACAGCCCTGGCAGACCTCATATCGCAAGAGCCACAGAGAAGAAAAAGTACTGACCCGGCTCAGAATCGGATATACAGAATGGAATACCGAGCAACATCACGGTAGCATTGGGAAATGATAACCGTAAGGTTGATTTAGTAATACCATGTTGTTCAAAACTTAAAATATATATATATAGAGAGATAAAAATACCTGGATGGACAAATACTGATCTAATCACACCAATTAATTGCTTTACCAAAAAAATATAATACGATATTATGACAGATTGAACACCAATATAAAAATAATAAATAGATGTGTTTAATTGTATTCCCTGTAAAAAGCGAGACATAAAGGATATTAGGTATTATATATATTATAATTATAATAATAATGATATTATAATTATATGTGGCAGGAGGGATGGGAGATTGGTGTCCCGGGGTTGCTTGGGCTGTAGTGGGAGTGGGGAGACGTACCTTTTCTCACAGGGCGTTTTAGCTCTGAGGATTGGGATGATGTGGACATTTCCATGAGTGACATATTGTAAACATTGGTGGATTGTACCAATGTAGTAAGAATTTAAACATGGTTTTTATCTGCATCCTCCGACTAATCCGGATCTAGAAAAAAGAAGAAAAAAGTGGGATTGGGTCGTCTCCTAAGCTCCTGGCCGTCCCCTGTGGGCTCCTGGCGCCTTGACTTCATGCCTACGGCTCAGTCGGGTTCTAACCAGAGACAACTTCAAATTAGACCTAGACGTTTTACGTTCTAAAACTCTAAAGAACAACAACATATTGGTCTATAATTCCGTCGATTACCTTACGTTTTCTAGCACCAGGTGCACTTTACACACCCCAGACCAATTTAATTTTAAGGCCTTTTTTGGGTTTGTTGTTGTTTTTTGGGGCCTCATGTATCCCAACTAGGGCAGGAAAGACGGTTTATCGTACGGTTGCCAACCTATTCTAGCCAGGGTAGGAAGGACAAAATTTATTCGTGGGTACGCCAAGAAATAAATATTAAACCACCCAGGTGGGATTCGAACCCACGAACTTGTAGTTACAAGTGCGCTGAGACCCACGTCCCAACTCACTCGGCCATCGAGTCCCCTGTTTTGACTATTTGACTTATTAATTTATTCTTTAGCAACATTTAGACGTTTTACCTAACTCAATTTACTAATAATGGGTTATTTCCTACCTGCCTGCGAGTTATATCTTGTAATTTTTATTATTTTACAGTGTCTTTAGTGTAACTTTAATGTCATAATCGTTTTCTGGCATACATGCGATGGAGGCTACACTCTTTTGGGTTTTCGTTAGTAGTTTTCAAACAATCTCGAATATGTACCCTTTGGTTATAGCTGCTGCTTTGATTTCTTTGTTAATCAGTAAAATATTTGCCTGTTGTGAGGGATAGTGTGATTGGTCAAAATAGCTGAATGAAATGAAAAAATAAACTTTATTCTGGGACTTACTGTCCCCTAAGAATAAAAATAATGCACTGTTAAAAGTACAATTATCTGGCCTATTATTTACAAATTAGATGTTTCAGTAATTACAGCATACATTTTTTGCAGGAAAACAAAATTAAATTAAAAATAAAAAATAAATATATGAAATAATAATTATGCATAAAATAAAATCGTATACAATTGAACATATAAAAGAAAGAAAGAGATAAAAAAAAATAATTTTTAGAAAAAAAAAATAAACCGACTTCAAGATTAAACCTACATACGCAAACTTAACTAAAAAATAATAATAATAAAAAATAATATTTTAATTGCTTCAAAACAAAAACTATTAAATAAAAATCAACGAAATTATTGATACTTATATACCTATTCACAATTTATGACCAGTTATCTTTGGAGTCGGTGCCAGCCAAGAATGGCAGTTTAATCCTGGCTTTACAATAAACTTTCGAATGGCCGGAGACAGCGGTGTAGCGGTGATAAAACAATGGGAGGATCTTTACGATTACAATTTCTTTTCAAATTCTGTTTGTTTTGGTTGGCACCGACTCCAAAAATAAGTGATCATAAATTGTGAATAGGTATATAAGTATCGATAATTTCATTGATTTTCATTTAATGGTTTATGTTTTGAAGTAATTAAAATATTATTTTTTATTATTATTATTTTTTAGTTAAGTTTGCGTATGTAGGTTTAATCTTGAAGTCGGTTTTGTTTTTTTCTCTAAAATTTATTTTTATTTTTCACTTTTTAGTGGTGGGTGTATTTTTGTTTATATTGTCAATTCTCGATCTTCAAGCTACCCTAAAAAATCGTTCGAGTTACTGAACAAAGACTTATCGAGTTTATCATTCCACCCTCCTTCATGTAATTGGGAAAATTGAACACAAAATGGGAGTTGAAATCATTACGTATAATTTTCATTAATGGGTATGAGTATGTTGTTTCTACATATGGTACATATAAAATCATTGATACAGAAAATTAAATACCTGGTACCAATTTATCATATAACTTTCAACTGAGTTGCACTTTTTTTCTGAGGGTGCCTAAAAGTAGACTTACCGCCTTCCACCAGTGGGGATATTTTCTTTATTCTTTAGGATGGTTGCAAGAGAACTACGCGGAATTCGGAATTCACTAGCAACAAACGCCCAACTTCTTTCTCATTTCTGCACTTTGCAAATTAATTTTAACTTTTCGTTAATTGAAGGTATTTTCAATAGCCACTGTAAAACCACTCGAGTGAATAACTAATAATAAGTGACTGGTGTAACTATGAACAGAAAAGACAAAGAATGACAGAAAACAGAAAAACAAATTACACATGGAATTCTTTTAATTTGAGTTCGAGTTATAGAGGCGATGACTTCTAATAGTTCGTTTCATAGAGGTGGTCCTAGAAGTTCTCTCTTTTGAACCCTTTTTTCAGTTCTACTTATTTTCGACACAATTTTTCACGTCCTTTGTCTGAAATTGTCTCATTGAGGTGAAATTTAAGTGTAATGTACTTCGGACCGCAGATTTTGTTCGACTTATTTAAGAATTAGCTTATCGAAGTACAACACATCGAGAGTTGACTGTATATGTAAATTATTTTTGTTAATAATTTAGATTTAGTTACCATGGAGATTTTAGATAATCATAATCATAAATATGTTTAAAATGTAAGGTTATATAACAGTGATTTTTATTAACTGTTTTTTTTATTTTTCTTAAAAAATGCTGCGTTGATTTCAAAATATTTTTTATGGGACTACCTCTGAAGTATGCCCTACCGGTCTAAAAAAGAATCATCAAAATTGATTAAGAATTGAAAGAGGTTCTCAACCCATATGTATTTTTTTTTTTTTTTTTTTTTTTTTTTTTTTTTTTTGTATGTTTGGCGATTACTCCGTCAATTCTGAATCAATTTTGATGATTCTTTTTAAGATCGGTAGGGCATACTTCAGAGGTATTTTTAAGAAAAATAAAAAAAAACAGTTAATACGTGATTTTATTGACTGTTTTTTTTTTTTTTTTTTCATAAAAAGTGCTGCGTTGATTTCAAAATATTTTTTATGGGACCACCTCTGAAGTATGCCCTACTGATCTAAAAAAGAGTCATTAAAATTGATTCAGAATTGACCTAGTAATCGCGTAACATACAAAAAAAAAAAAAAAAAAATACAGACGAGTTGAGAACCTCCTCTTTTTTGAAGTCGGTTGAAAAAGGATTTGTCAAAGGAAGCGGTTTTATGTGAGAGGGTATATAGGTTAAAAGGTTGGGATCTAGTATTTAGTTTGGTCCCTTATAGTTTTATATGTTTTTTTATTCTTTTTTCAATTATTGTTTGTGGGTTATACCTGTAAAAAGGTACTTATTTCTGTTAGTGTGAAATTTTCCATATTTTCGTTCAGAAATGTGAAAATTTGAAATCAAGAATGCAGACAACCGCTAGAAGAGAAGAGCCATCCAGACCAACAAGACAACCATCCAAAACAGTCAATGGAGCAGTAACCTTCTCTGAAATGTTAAGTGTCTCAGAACCAACCTCACATCTCAAGGCCCAGCAGCAGCTTGAACCTGCATCACTAGAACCCCAAAGTCCTCATCCTTCCGCCATTCATCCAAAGCTTAATCCTTATAACCCTAATCCTCATCAGATTCCTTCCCTCCTCCTCCGAATTCCTCTGACCTCACCAATATACTGTCGTCTTTCCTCTCAGAGTTTAAATCTATAGTTACTCCTCTTATAACCCTACTTTCAGCTGCTTTATCACATTTTTGATCCCACCACCTAGAAATCCTTAAATGTCCTCATTCAAGTCCCTTACGATCCTCCTATAGAACGCAAATGGTGTTCGAAATCACACTAACGAACTAACTACCTTATTACAGGACAGACACATCGACGTAGCCATTATTACTGAAACAAGACTAACCAACAAACGTCTATTTAACATACCTCAGTACGAAACATATCGGACTGACCACCCAAATGGAACAGCCCATGCTGGATCCGCTGTCATCATACACCAATCCCTCGCCCACTACCTGTTCCCCCTACCAGTCCATAATTTCCTTCAATCCACTGCTGTAAAAATTCAAACTCCTTTCTTTCCTATAACTATTGTGTCAGCGTATTACTCTCCCAACAAATCCATTTCCGAATCCCACTACTCTTCCTTTTTAGATTCCCTAGGATAACACTTTATTTTAGGAGCACACCTAAATGCCTAGCACCAGCAATGGGGAGCCAGAACAACAAACTCCCGTG
Source organism: Euschistus heros (assembly GCA_003667255.2). Classification (NCBI taxonomy): domain Eukaryota; kingdom Metazoa; phylum Arthropoda; class Insecta; order Hemiptera; family Pentatomidae; genus Euschistus; species Euschistus heros. The sequence continues at coordinate 499,026 of RCWM02000319.1, forward strand.
GGCGAACATTGATGTCTGCACTAAATTCTAGTCCTTGTAAAATCCTCTCTCCCGACCCTCCCACATATTGGCCTACCGATCCTAATTGTAATCCCAATCTCCTAGACTTTTTTATCCACAAAGGCCTAGGGCCACTTAATCATTCCATTACCCGCCTAGACGACCTATCATCAGACTATAGCCCATTAATCTTAAACCTATCCGTATCACAAATTAATAAATCACCCTTTCCCTCATTTATCAGAGGTCCAGTAAACTGGAAACTCTTCCAACAAATCCTGACCAACCAAATTGATCTCAGAGTCCCGGAAAACCTGGATGATGCTGTTCACTCCTTCACTACCAAAATCCAGCAATCCGCTTGGACAGCATCTTTACCGAATAATACCCCTAAAACTCTCCAAAAAAACCCATTACCCCAAAACCTTTTAGACCTCATCCATGCCAAGCGCCATTATAGAACAATGTGGCAACGCACAAGGCATCCATCCGATCGTTGCACGTGTAATTACTACACGAAACTAGTTAAGCGAGAATTGGCTTCCTTTAGATCCCAGTCATTCAATACATACCTCTCGTCCCTTTCCGCTCATGATAATTCCCTCTGTAACATGACAAAAAAAATCCTAAAATCCAAGCCCATCTCCCATCCCCTCCGGAGAAGTGATGGCTCATGGGCCGCATCAGACATAAAAAAAAGCAGAGGAACTAGCCAATCACCTTTCCCAAACATTTACTCCAAATCCTGGACCTTATCCCGATCAATCCAGTTCAGTTGAAGAGTTCTTATCTTCTCCAATTCCACTCTCTTTACGTCCCAGAGCAGTTAACCCCTCTGAGGTCAAATTCCTAATTCAAAAACTAAATAAAAGAAAATCCCCAGGCTATGACCTCCTTTCTCCTCAAATCCTCCACCAACTTCCACATAAAGCAATAATGTTCCTCACCTATATCTATAATTGCATCCTACGCACAACCCACTTTCCTGTCTTGTGGAAACACTCCGTTATAATAACTTTCCTAAAACCAGGTAAACCTCCTAACAACACTTCTTTATATAGACCAATTAGCCTACTTCCTATCCTATCTAAAATATTCAAAAAAATCTTATCCATACTTGATACATCCAGTTTCCCCTCCCATCAATTCGGATTCCGTCCAATGCACTCAACAGTTCAACAAGGCCTCCGTCTTGTTGACCAGTTGTCCTCTGCTCTGGAAAGAAAGCAATACTGCTCGGGTGCCTTTCTGGACATTGCTCATGCTTTTGACCGGGTTTGGCACACCGGGCTGCTTTTTAAATTTAAGAACCTACTACCACAAACCCTCTACCTCATCCTTCATTCCTATCTTACAAATCGCTCCTTCCGAGTCCGATGCGGCTCTGAATTTTCCGACTGCTATCCTATCCGAGCCTGAGTTCCTCAAGGCAGCGTTTTGGGTCCAGTCCTTTACATCCTTTTCACTGCTGACGTTCCTACCACTCCTGGCACGTTCCTTGCAACCTTCGCTGATGATACAGCGATACTATCATCACATAATGATCCCAAAATAGCCTCTTCTAACCTACAAAATCACCTCTCAAAGATTGAACTATGGTGCAACAGATGGAGAATAAAAGTCAATAAATCCAAATGCGCCCACGTGACTTTTACTCTACGTCGTAGTTCCTGCCCAACCATCCTATTCAATAAGATCCTATTACCCAGATCTGATACAGTGCGATATCTTGGTTTCATCTTAGACAAAAGACTCACTTGGAACCCACATACTAGACTTAAAAGACAAGAACTTAACAGAAGATTCAGCCAACTATACCCCATACTATGCAAAACTTCAAAACTTACAATAGACAACAAGCTTTTAATTTACAAGACAATCCTAAAGCCTATCTACTAGAAATTCGGGGAACAGCAAAATACTCAAACGTATCCAATCCTTTCAATCCAAATTCCTGAGAACCATAACCAATGCCCCCTACTATGTCTCCAACAAAACCTTACATAACGATGTTAATATACCTTTTGCCATAGAATCCATACCTGTCAAATTATCTAAATTTCATCAAAAACTTTCACATCATCCTAATCCACTAGCGCAATCCCTATCCAGCTCCACTCACCCCTATAATCCTCGTCGCAGGTTAAAAAGGCAGTGGCCTCGTGATCTATTATAAATTTCGACATGGAGTCCTGGCAATGGCCAGCTTCTCACTCATGCTCTGAGTGTCTGTAGTTTAGCGCTCTCACTCAGCCTCCACTGGTGTTATACTAGTAACGCAGCTGAGAGAGAAGCGCTGGAATCTCTAGGGGCCTGGCTTGTCCCTCCATAAGTGGCGGTACAAGTCAGGTAGGAGGATCCCTCAGATGTGTATATATTGTCAATAAAGAATGAATGTATTTTTAAAATTTAATTTATTTTTTTTTTATTATTATTATTATTATTTATTATTTTTATTTTTTTTCACTTTATGTATTGTATAGTTTGAGGTACTTTGTTTATTTATTTTTTTTTTTTTTTTTTTATTACATATTACTAGAATCTTTACTTATTTTTATTTATTATTCACTTTTATTTATTGTTTACTTTCTTTATTTTTTATTTCATATTGTACACATTGTGTGAATGGATCCATTAATCCATCCATATTACTTATTGCCCACATTGAGGCAGATTGTAATATTTTCCTTAAATAAATGTTAAAAAAAAAAAAAAAAAAAAAATGCTATCCTCTGTACAACATATTTTCCCGATTCCTGGAAATCATCAACAATAAAAATGATCCCAAAACCTAAAAAAACGCCATAAAACCCTTCCTCGTACCGACCTAGTTCCATCCTATCTATTATGAGCAAAATTCTTGAAAAGCCTTTATCCCATCCTTCATTCCAATGACAATATTCCTGATCACCAGTTTGGATTTCGTCAGTCTCATTCCACTATCTAGCAATGCCATCGTGTGGTGGACGTTATCTCATCTGCATTGGAGCGCAAGATGTACTGCACGGGTGTCTTTCTTGACGTTGAACAGGCTTTTGACCGAGTATGGCACCCAGGTCTGCTTTATAAACTTCGCCAATTCCTTCCTTCCACATATTTCCTCATCCTCCGATCCTATCTTTCTGATAGAGTATTTAAAATTAACATACCCTTCGTCGTAAACCTACGACTTCCTGTCCAATAGTATCCTTTAATTATATTCCATTTATCCCTGTTGAACAGATCCGCTACCTTGGACTCCACTTGGACAAACGACTTACTTGGAATCCACATACAAGACTAAAACGACAAGAAACTGCTCGTCGTTACAGACTACTTCAACATTTACTAGACAAACGATCAAAGCTCCCAATGAATTACAAAAGACTCATTTAAATGACTGTGATTACACCTATTTGGACGTACGCAGTTGAGCTTTGGGGCTCTACTAAACATCCAATTCATCTCGTATCCAATCCTTACAATCCAAAATCCTTCGAAAAATCCTCAATGCTCCTTACTTTGTGACCAATAAACTTATACATAAAGATCTTAATATTCCTTATGTTGCTGATATAGCCTAGAGGAGATACCTATCCTTCCATAGTAAGCTCCATAACCACTCCAATCCACTAGTCTCCCAACTTGCTTCCCACTCCATTCCCGATAATCCTCCGAGGCTTCTGAAAAGATGGCCTAGAGACCTTTTAGTGTAGATTTTTATTGAAGTGCAACAACTGAGTAGTTCTTCACAAGTTATTTACATGCCATTGTATTCACTATCAACACATTTACTTGATGTATATGTTTTTCTACAGTTGTAAATATCAATAAATAAAAAAAAAATTAACCATAATTCTACATACTCACCCACTTATCCTCAGACAGCTGGTATTCCTCAAGGTAGTATCCTCGGTCCCATCCTTTATACCGTATATAGAGCTGATATCCCAACTCATCCTAATACTATCCTCACAACCTATGCTGATGAAACAAGCGTGTTATCAGTCAATGATGATCCATTTGCTGCATACCAGACACTCCAGTCACATATCATTTCCCTTGAAGAATGGTGTCACAACTGGAGAGTTAAGATAAATCCCAGCAAATAACCTTACCACACGTCGAAAACCTACCTCATCCTGTTCTCCTGTATCCTTTAATGGAGTACCATTAAATAATCTAGAACAGATAAGATACCTTGGATTTTATCTGAACAAGAGACTTACCTGGAACCATCATACAAGATTGAAAAGACAAGCAACTGCACGTCGATTTCGACTACTAAAACACCTACTTGACAAACGTTCAAATCTCCCGATTCACCACAAAAAACTCATATATATGACTGCAATGTATTATGGGTACTCGGAGTGATGTTTTGTTGGTAATTGATAGTAGGACGGCGTGATCAAAAAGGGCCGGCACTACTTTGAAGTCGGGAGTAGGATTGTTAAGCCATAAAACCCTTCAGAGCTGGGTCAGATATGGGTCAGACAAAGTCAGGTCATACCTTCGGAAGGATCACCTCTGCTTACCTGTTTAGTTTGTCAGCAAAAGTTTATAGGAGACAAAGAACATCATGACAAAGAAATCAAAACTTTCGGACAAAGGAATCTAAAAGAAAAGTGGTAGGGATACGTGGGTATATATGCATGGTCCTGAAAACGAAGAGGGATAGTTTATGGTTGGGGAGTTTGATGGACGGAGGGTGGGCGAAGATATGAGAGACGGTTGGAAGTGAGATGGCTGAGAGGAGATGCTGGAGGCCCTCAGCGATGATCTTTTGGATGGCCAACCCAGAGAGATAGGAAGGAAGCCCTGATTATGACCGGACCCAATACGCCGACTGAAGACCCATAATATATTTAATAAGTTTATAAGGTCTTTAATAAGTTATAATTTGTAAATTGTGTGCTGACCTTATAAGATAGTAATTGTATTCTCATTCTATAGTTCCATATATATATATATATATATATATATATATATATATATATATATATATATATATATATATATATATATATATATATATATATATAATCGTTATAGTAAATATAGTATGTTTAATATTCATCATAATTATTCTCTTTCCTTAAATGCCACTAAAGTAATACTGAATTGGTTTGCACATATGAGATTAGAATCCTATAAAGGTAATTAAAAAAAACCATTAATAAATGGGGTTATATGCAGACAGTAACACAGCATTTCTCATAAACCCCAAGAGCAACATAGCATTTATGGCATCCCTTGAGTTGGACGTACTTCCAATTCTGTAATTTAATAATTCTTAGTAAAACATTTTTTTTAACTTATAAATTTTGTAATGATTGGCATTAGGATAATTATATAATACGAATTAATTTTCCAATTTTCTAAATTACGGATATTTCACTGAATGTTTTTTTTTTTTTTTAAATAAGTTCGTTTTGCGTATATTAGATCCGATACGAGAGATCCGATTTTTTTTTTTTTTTATTTATTATTAGCATAAAAGAGCATCCCCAAGAGAAACACCTAAATTTGGATCACTTAAATATTTGTTTATTTTTTTATATTTTGACTAGGGAATGGTTACCATGAGTCTTGGAGTTGACTGTGTTCCTCCATGTCTCCTGAAAATGGGATTGATTATTGATGAATATTATAAGGGAAGGAACCCTTTTTATTTTGAAAAGACACGAGATCTTCTGTATTTAACCCAAAGAAATGGGATTTTAATAATAAGGATCCTAGGTGTAAATATTAATATCATTTAAAGTTTTTTTAAGGAGCTCAGCTATAAATTATAAATAACTTATTGGGCTTAGAACACTCAGGCAAGCTAATTCTCTAGGTATAGATGGTAAGTGTAAAAAGAAAAGTTAATTTTTTCGTTTATATATAAATTTTTTGACTCTTGGTACTTCACAAATTTGACCACGGAGTACACAAGACTTCCTCGTTGTTTTCTGCTAGCTCTAGATCCACAAAGAACAGTGGGAGTGGGTGTTTTTCTGAGCGGTGGAGTACGTTCGAGACGTGCCTGACGCTATGGCCCAACTGCTCCAGGTCTCTTTTGATGAAGTCAGGAGGTACAGATTGGTGGAGGCCCCGTAGTACTACCCTGTAGGCCTTCTCTTCTTTTAATTGGTAGCAATGGAACTCGATGTTTTGAGCTTTTAGGTGGGCTACCAATGATTTATAATGCTCTTTTTTTTTCAGTGTTTATTTTTATGTCATGGTATCTGGAGTAACATTGGAAATTGGGTTGACCAATTAATTCGGAAATATCATGACAAAACTGGATGTAGTTATCTACGCCGGTAACGTAAATAGGATGTGGCTTTATATCTGTTGGAGGTTTTGGTGGTTGTTGTGCTGAGTTATCTGAAGGCATGTTTGTTAATGGCTGGAATCTGTTGGATATTTCAATAGGTGTAACTGCAGTGACGACAGCCTTACTGCGGGTTCGTGGTGGAGTGGAAGGTTGATTTGACTTTTTCTCCTTTTTTTTATTTTTCTTCTATTTTTTGTCCGGAGATTTCCCAGGGGGCTCAAGGGTAGTATTTCTTTGTCTTTTAGACAAAGTTCTACCCTTAAGGAACTTCGAGTCCGATTCGCTGAAGTCGGAACACGGCAATTCTTCATCGGAGTCAAAACACGAAGATTTTTCACACTCCATAATAATTATTATTGCTGATAGATATTAAATAATAATATTATTTAAAGAAGAGAGAAAAAAAATGTACATATATAAATAAAAACACATCTATAAAATAATAATAAAAAAGAAAATAAATTCTCCACTGAGATTCGAATTTGGGTGCGTGAGTATAAGAGGCTAGCGCCCTGCTCACTACGCCACCTAGGATGGTTGACTGGGGCAGGCTTATGTGAGTGATAGCCAGTCACAGCCGTCAGCAGGTAGAAACTCTACCTACGTCGTGCCCAACTATCCTGTCACACACTTGAAGTCCACCTTTATAAATTAGTTCTAGGGACTCACCTAGCCGACTAATTACACTAATTGTTCAATTATGTATAAACACAATATTTATATAGTCTGGAGCTATAAGTGCACTAATACTACTGGTATCAATTGAGTAAACACGGAGCTGTTTCAGTTAGCTGCATAGCTGTAGCGGCCATGTTCCTCACCCAACATGGAATTTAATTTTAAAAAAAAAGGCCCTGGCCTATTAAGTGAGAAACGATTCTTAACCTGCACTTCTAACAATGTTGAGATAAATTACTAAAATTCAAAAGCTCTATCCAGGAGATTATTACAGGCTAGACCGCTCAACCTGGCGTCAAACAAAAAAAAACAAAACTGGAATTCTAAAAGATAATTTTTTAAAACATATTTTACTATCTTATATAACATATAAAAAAAAAAAATCGAAGCTACTCTAATTAAAACCACTTTGTGACAATTTAAAAGACTAAAGATGTTCAAAACCACAGTGTAAAATGTGTGAACGAAGTAAACCTCAAAGTGAATATTACTAATTTATTTTATTTTATTATTATTAAAAAAAAAAAAAAAAAAAAGTATGAAATTTACAACTGTACACAATATTACAACAAGTAAATTTGATTATAAAGATAACAATGGCATGTAAATAACCTGTGAAGAACTACTCACTATTAACACTTCAATAAAAAAATTATATAGAAGGTCCCTGAATAAAGGTTATTTGATGAGATTTGTTGGGATTTATTTTGATTCTCCATTTTAGACACCATTGTTGAAGATTTGTGATATGGGGTTGAAGTGTTTTGGAGGCAATGAAGGGATCATTGTTTGCTGATAACACACATGTGTCATATGCATACGTGGTGTGGACGGTGCTAGGATGAATCGGGATGTCAGCTGTATACTCTGTGTAGAGGATGGGACCTAAAATGCTTCCTTGGAGAACACCGGCTGATTAGAAATAGGAATAGGAAAGACTATGAAATTTTATAATTAACTTTGAAGGTTCTAACGCTGAGATTGTAACGAAGGATAAGGAAGTATGTAGGAGGTAGGAATTTATTATTTTATTTAAAGTTACAACTGTAAAAAAAAAAAAATTACATTTAATAAATGTCACAAAGTAAGGAATATTTAACATTTTTTGAAGGAATCTGTATAGTAAGGTACGAAATAAATTGAATTTAGTGGAGCCCAATAGCTTAAATTCTTGTGTCCAAATATAATATACTCACGGTCTGATTCTGTCTGAGATTCGTTCTGAGAATACCTCGCCACGAACATATTTCCCACCACTACACCAAATTAAAATGGTTATTTCCTTCCTTCCGTCGACAGTACTTTCTTGGTTCGTTCCTTTACAAATCTCTTTCCTCTCAATCACCTTCCTATATCTTAGAAGCTTTAACATTAAAATCGTCAGTGAGCTCCCGCAAAACCAGATCTCGTTCCTCAGACCTCTACCTAACTCCTTTCAACACAACATCCTTCAAACGTTCCTTTATATCTAGAGCTTCCAACTTCTGGAATTCCCTCCCTTCCATCATTCGCCATTCCTCCTCTCATAACAGCTTCAAATCCCGACTTTTCATTTACCTGTTGGATATTCAATCTAATAGTCATATAGATGTAGGAAATATCTCTTAAAATGAGATATGAACATTCAGTATACAATATTGATTTTGTATAGTATTAGTCTAGTACTATTGCACTGAATTGGTTTTGACATAATTTATATTATTTATCAGATAAGACACATTATCTTTCCAGATAATTTATATTTCGCAGCTTTGATTGTTGTATTTGATTTCATTGAGTCTTTGTTAAATTTTCTCTATTTTTGTTTTAGTAACTTATCTTAGTTTCTAACCTCAAGATATAATTTGTTTTTTGTGTGATATTTTAAAATATGTAACAATACTTATATTTTTAATTTAATTTCTTTTAAATTCCAAATTTAATTTTAATTATATTTTCCTTGCTTTTATCATATTTCTTAATTATATGTACAGTATGCTAGGTAGCCATTAATTATTCATTGTAATTATTCTTAAGGGGCAAGGGCCCCAGAATAAAATTTATTTTCATTTCATTTTTCATTTCATTCATTTCATTTCATTTCATTTCAAATAAAGTAAATGCTAGGTCTAAATAGAGTAAATACATAAATACCGAAGAATGAATCTATGACTAGAAACTTGAAAAGTTGCATCAAGCATAAAAAAGGTTCACTCCTTAACAATAACTACCAATTTTTCTATATCAGATTCTGAGGAGATAATCTCTGTCAAGGATCTTGTAATATCAACTTTTTATCAGACGACATTGCTTGTTTACGAATACCCATTTAAAATCCGAATAGGACGAGGACCATTGCAAGAAAAGGGAAATGCTAGAATTTTAATGTGCAGTTTAATGAAGCCTAATGAATTCAAAGTGAAGCAAAAAATAGGGCATTAAGACGGTTGGCCAACCTTCAACAATTACAAGCTTTGCTTTCAGGAGAATAAATTCATTATACTGTCCTCCTTCTTATTCGAAATACTACTTCTTTCTTCTTTGGTCAGTTCCGTTTCAATTAGCGTATTTTTTTTTTTTTTCATTAGGTGGAGGAGGGGAGATTGAAGAGGGGAAGCTAACGACTGGTCTGGGCTGGTTAGGGCCTCATTCGCTACTCCGGGAAATGAGACTCAACCGGAAATGAGGGATTCCTCCGGGGAAAGGTTTTTTTCTTATTTTTTTCTTTTTTTTCATTTTAGTGCCACTCCATGGGACGATTTACCACCTACTTGATCTGATATCCAGTGTCGACTAAAAAATGAAAATCAATGCCCACGATCTAAGCATACACAACTCATTTAAAAGTGCGTAAAGTGAGTATATTAATTTTTTTGCATGAAAACAACTGGTTCTAGATCTGTATATATATATATATTTTTTTTAAATTATCAGCATTAATAAACATTTAACACATAGGTACAAGAATCATAGTAAAGTATTTTAAACCACTAATCTATGGTAGATGGTCCATTATTTTATGTATAGAATAATAACATGTCACTTAGACGGACGCCACAGTAAATTAATCAAAAAGACTATTCAACCATTAAAACAGAGTTGGACAAAATTCAATTACGTTGTAATCCAATTACAATTGCATTACATTATATTTCAAACAAATGTAATCGAAATACATCGTGTATGAACTACAGTATTCCCACAAAGTAATTCAATTAAGATTACAATGTAATTATTAGATGTAATTCGATTACGGATTACATAGTTGAATTAAGAATTACTATTTCTTATAATTTAAGGCATGAATTATTTTCAGAATAATTCGATTACAATATTCCTTCCATTAAATAGGCAAATAAATATCGGAATATCAGTTTTCACCTCCACCATTTAAGTTTTATGTTTTCTCTTATTATTAACGGTTTTGAACTATCGCCATCTTTTTCATAGGGAGAGGAGTGAGGGTTAAACTCTTAAAACCCCAAATATACGCTAATAAGTACAAAAGAAACATAATTATCAAATTTTATTAAAATCGGGAGAGCGGTTCTCAATTTAGAAATATAGCCCCCCCCCCCCTACCCCAACTTATTAGTAAAACTGTTAAAACCCAAAATATACGCTAATAAGTACAAAAGAAACATAACTTTCAAATTTTATTAAAATCGGACGAGCGGTTCTCAATTTAGAAAAATAGCCCCCTCTTCCCCGCCACTTATTAGTAAAACTGTTAAAACCCCAAATATACGCTAATAAGTACAAAAGAAACATAATTATCAAATTTTATTAAAATCGGACGAGCGGTTCTCAATTTAGAAATATAGCCTCCCCCCGACCACCACTAATTATTAAAACTGTTAAAACCCAAAATATACGATAATAAGTACAAAAGAAACATAATTATCAAATTTTAATACAATCGGACGAGCGGTTCGCAATTTAGAAATATAGCCCCCTGTTACCCACCAATAATTAGTAAAACTGTTATATACGCTAAGAAGTACAAAAAAAATATAATTATCAAATTTTACTTAAATCGGACGAGCGGTGCTCAATTTAGAAACATAGCCTCCCCCCGACCACCACTAATTATTAAAACTGTTAAAAAACCCTAAATATACGCTAATAAGTACAAAAGAAACATAATTATCAAATTTAATTAAAATCGGGAGAGCGGTTCTCAATTTAGAAATGTAGCCCCCCCCCTACCCCAACTTATTAGTAAAACTGTTAAAACCCCAAATATACGCTAATAAGTACAAAAGATACATAATTATCAAATTTTATTAAAATCGGACGAGCGGTTCTCAATTTAGAAATATAGCCCCCCCCCTACCCCAACTTATTAGTAAAACTGTTAAAACCCCAAATATACGCTAATAAGTACAAAAGAAACATAATTATCAAATTTTATTAAAATCGGACGAGCGGTTTTCAATTTAGAAATATAGCCCCCCCGACCCCCACTAATTAGTAAAACTGTTAAAACCCCAAATATACGCTAAGAAGTACAAAAGAAATATAATTATCAAATTTTATTAAAATCGGACGAGCGGTTCTCAATTTAGAAATATAGCCTCCCCCCAACCCCCACTAATTATTAAAACTGTTAAAACCCAAAATATACGATAATAAGTACAAAAGAAACATAATTATCAAATTTTATTAAAATCGGACGAGCGGTTCGCAATTTAGAAATATAGCCCCCCCCCCCCCCCCTGTTACCCCCCAATAATTAGTAAAACTGTTAAAACCCCAAATATACGCTAAGAAGTACAAAAAAAATATAATTATCAAATTTTACTTAAATCGGACGAGCGGTGCTCAATTTAGAAACATAGCCTCCCCCCGACCACCACTAATTATTAAAACTGTTAAAACCCCAAATATACGCTAATAAGTACAAAAGAAACATAATTATCAAATTTTATTAAAATCGGACGAGCGGTTCTCAATTTAGAAATATAGCCCCCCCCCCCCCCCCTACCCCACTTATTAGTAAAACTGTTAAAACCCCAAATATACGCTAATAAGTACAAAAGAAACATAATTATCAAATTTTATTAAAATCGGACGAGCGGTTTTCAATTTAGAAAATAGCCCCCCCCCCCCGACCCCCACTAAATAGTAAAACTGTTAAAACCCTAAATATACGCTAATAAGTACAAAAGAAATATAATTATCAAATTTTATTTAAATTGGACGAGCGGTTCTCAATTTAGAAATGTAGCCCCCCTCCCTACCCCAACTTATTGGTAAAACTGTCAAAACCCCAAATATAGACTAATAAGTACAAAAGATACATAATTATCAAATTTTATTAAAATCGGACGAGCGGTTCTCAATTTAGAAATATAGCCCCCCCCCCCCCCCCCCCCCCAACTATTAGTAAAACTGTTAAAACCCCAAATATACGCTAATAAGTACAAAAGAAACATAATTATCAAATTTTATTAAAATCGGACGAGCGGTTTTCAATTTAGAAACAGCCCCCCCCCCCCCCCCCCGACCCCCACTAATTAGTAAAACTGTTAAAACCCCAAATATACGCTAAGAAGTACAAAAGAAATATAATTATCAAATTTTATTTGAATCGGACGAGCGGTTCTCAATTTAGAAATATAGCCTCCCCCCGACCCCCACTAATTAGTAAAACTGTTAAAACCCCAAATATACGCTAATAAGTACAAAAGAAACATAATTATCAAATTTTATTAAAATCGGACGAGCGGTTCTCAAATTAGAAATATAGCCTCCCCCCGACCCCCACTTATTAGTAAAACTGTTAAAACCCCAAATATACGCTAATAAGTACAAAAGAAACATAATTATCAAATTTTATTAAAATCGGACGAGCGGTTCTAAATTTAGAAATGAAGCCCACCCCCTACCCCAACTTATTAGTAAAACTGTTAAAACCCCAAATATACGCTAATAAGTACAAAAGATACATAATTATCAAATTTTATTAAAATCGGACGAGCGGTTCTCAATTTAGAAATATAGCCCCCCCCCCCCGACCCCCACTAATTAGTAAAACTGTTAAAACCCCAAATATACGCTAATAAGTACAAAAGAAACATAATTATCAAATTTTATTAAAATCGGACGAGCGGTTCTCAATTTAGAAATATAGCCTCCCCCCGACCACCACTAATTATTAAAACTGTTAAAACCCCAAATATACGATAATAAGTACAAAAGAAACATAATTATCAAATTTTATTAAAATCGGACGAGCGGTTCTCAATTTAGAAATATAGCCCCCCCCCCCCCCCCCCTACCCCCACTATTAGTAAAACTGTTAAAACCCCAAATATACGCTAAGAAGTACAAAAGAAACATAATTATCAAATTTTATTAAAATCGGACGAGCGGTTCTCAATTTAGAAATATAGCCCCCCCCCCCTACCCCAACTTATTAGTAAAACTGTTAAAACCCCAAATATACGCTAATAAGTACAAAAGAAACATAATTATCAAATTTTATTAAAATCGGACGAGCGGTTCTCAATTTAGAAATATAGCCCCCCCCGACCCCCACTAATTAGTAAAACTGTTAAAACCCCAAATATACGCTAATAAGTACAAAAGAAATATAATTATCAAATTTTATTAAAATCGGACGAGCGGTTCTCAATTTAGAAATATAGCCCCCCCCCCCACCCCCCACTAATTATTAAAACTGTTAAAAACCCCCAATATACGCTAATAAGTGCAAAAGAAACATAATTATCAAATTTTATTAAAATCGGACGAGCGGTTCGCAATTTAGAAATATAGCCCCCTCTTCCCCCCCACTAATTAGTAAAACTGTTAAAACCCTAAATATACGCTAATAAGTACAAAAGAAACATAATTATCAAATTTTATTAAAATCGGACGAGCGGTTCTTAATTTAGAAATACCCCCCCCCCCCCCCCCCGACCCCCACTTATTAGTAAAACTGTTAAAACCCCAAATATACGCTAATAAGTACAAAAGAAACATAATTATCAAATTTTATTAAAATCGGACGAGCGGTTCTCAATTTAGAAATATAGCCTCCCCCCGACCCCCACTTATTAGTAAAACTGTTAAAACCCCAAATATACGCTAATAAGTACAAAAGAAACATAATTATCAAATTTTATTAAAATCGGACGAGCGGTTCTCAATTAGAAATATAGCGCCCCCCCCCCCCAACCCCCCCCCCCCCCCCGACCCCCACTAATTAGTAAAACTGTTAAAACCCAAATATACGCTAATAAGTACAAAAGAAAACATAATTATCAAATTTTATTTAAAATCGGACGAGCGGTTCTCAATTTAGAAATATAGCCCCCCCCCCCCCCCCCCGACCCCCTACTAATTATTAAAACTGTTAAAAACCCAAAATATACGCTAATAAGTACAAAAGAAACATAATTATCAAATTTTATTAAAATCGGACGAGCGGTTCTTAATTTAGAAATATAGCCCCCCCCCCCCCCCCCCCCGACCACCACTAATTAATAAAACTGTTAAAACCCCAAATATACGCTAATAAGTACAAAAGAAACATAATTATCAGATTTTATTAAAATCGGACGAGCGGTTCTCAATTTAGAAATATAGCCCCCCCCCCCCCCCCTACCCCACACTATTAGTAAAACTGTTAAAACCCCAAATATACGCTAATAAGTACAAAAGAAACATAATTATCAAATTTTATTAAAATCGGACGAGCGGTTCTCAATTTAGAAATATAGCCCCCCCCCCCCCCTTACCCCCCCTACTATTAGTAAAACTGTTAAAACCCCAAATATACGCTAATAAGTACAAAAGAAACATAATTATCAAATTTTATTAAAATCGGACGAGCGGTTCTCAATTTAGAAATATAGCACCCCCCCCCCCCCCCCGACCCCCACTAATTAGTAAAACTGTTAAAACCCAAATATACGCTAATAAGTACAAAAGTACAAAAAAACATAATTATCAAATTTTATTAAAATCGGACGAGCGGTTCGCAATTTAGAAATAGCCCCCCCCCCCCCCCCCCCCCGACCCCCACTAATTAGTAAAACTGTTAAAACCCCAAATATACGCTAATAAGTACAAAAGAAACATAATTATCAAATTTTATTAAAATCGGACGAGCGGTTCTCAATTTAGAAATATAGCCCCCCCCCCCCCCCCCCCCCCACTAATTAGTAAAACTGTTAAAACCCCAAATATACGCTAATAAGTACAAAAAAAGAAACATAATTATCAAATTTTATTAAAATCGGACGAGCGGTTCTCAATTTAGAAATATAGCCCCCCCCCCGACCCCCACTAATTAGTAAAACTGTTAAAACCCCAAATATACGCTAATAAGTACAAAAGAAACATAATTATCAAATTTTATTAAAATCGGACGAGCGGTTCTCAATTTAGAAATATAGCCCCCCCCCCCGACCCCCACTAATTAGTAAAACTGTTAAAACCCCAAATATACGCTAATAAGTACAAAAGAAACATAATTATCAAATTTTATTAAAATCGGACGAGCGGTTCTCAATTTAGAAATAGCCCCCCCCCCCCCCCCCCCCACTAATTAGTAAAACTGTTAAAACCCCAAATATACGCTAATAAGTACAAAAGAAACATAATTATCAAATTTTATTAAAATCGGACGAGCGGTTCTCAATTTAGAAATAGCCCCCCCCCCCCCCCCCCCCCGACCCCCACTAATTAGTAAAACTGTTAAAACCCCAAATATACGCTAATAAGTACAAAAGAAACATAATTATCAAATTTTATTAAAATCGGACGAGCGGTTCTCAATTTAGAAAATATAGCCCCCCCCCCCCCCCCCCCCCCCCCCCACTAATTAGTAAAACTGTTAAAACCCCAAATATACGCTAATAAGTACAAAAGAAACATAATTATCAAATTTTATTAAAATCGGACGAGCGGTTCTTAATTTAGAAATACCCCCCCCCCCCCCCCCCGACCCCCACTAATTAGTAAAACTGTTAAAACCCCAAATATACGCTAATAAGTACAAAAGAAACATAATTATCAAATTTTATTAAAATCGGACGAGCGGTTCTTCAATTTAGAAATATAGCCCCCCCCCCCCCCGACCCCACCCCCACTAATTAGTAAAACTGTTAAAACCCCAAATATACGCTAATAAGTACAAAAGAAACATAATTATCAAATTTTATTAAAATCGGACGAGCGGTTCTCAATTTAGAAATATAGCCCCCCCCCCCCCCCCCCCCCACTAATTAGTAAAACTGTTAAAACCCCAAATATACGCTAATAAGTACAAAAGAAACATAATTATCAAATTTTATTAAAATCGGACGAGCGGTTCTTAATTTAGAAAATAGCCCCCCCCCCCCCCCCCCCCCCCCACTAATTAGTAAAACTGTTAAAACCCCAAATATACGCTAATAAGTACAAAAGAAACATAATTATCAAATTTTATTAAAATCGGACGAGCGGTTCTCAATTTAGAAAATATAGCCCCCCCCCCCCTCTTACCCCCCACTAATTAGTAAAACTGTTAAAACCCCAAATATACGCTAATAAGTACAAAAGAAACATAATTATCAAATTTTATTAAAATCGGATGAGCGGTTCTCAATTTAGAAATATAGCCCCCCCCCGCCCCCACTTATTAGTAAAACTGTTAAAACCCCAAATATACGCTAATAAGTACAAAAGAAACATAATTATCAAATTTTATTAAAATCGGACGAGCGGTTCTCAATTTAGAAATATAGCCCCCCCCCCCCCCCCTTACCGACCCCCACTATTAGTAAAACTGTTAAAACCCCAAATATACGCTAATAAGTACAAAAGAAACATAATTATCAAATTTTATTAAAATCGGACGAGCGGTTCTCAATTTAGAAATATAGCCCCCCCCCCCCCCCCCCGACCCCCCACTAATTAGTAAAACTGTTAAAACCCCAAATATACGCTAATAAGTACAAAAGAAACATAATTATCAAATTTTATTAAAATCGGACGAGCGGTTCTTAATTTAGAAACATAGCCCCTTCTTACCCCCACTGATTAGTAAAACTGTTAAAACCCCAAATATACGCTAATAAGTACAAAAGAAACATAATTATCAAATTTTATTAAAATCGGACGAGCGGTTCTCAATTTAGAAATATAGCCCCCCCCCCCTACCCCACTATTAGTAAAACTGTTAAAACCCCAAATATACGCTAATAAGTACAAAAGAAACATAATTATCAAATTTTATTAAAATCGGACGAGCGGTTCGCAATTTAGAAATATAGCCCCCCCCCCCCCCCCCGACCCCCACTAATTAGTAAAACTGTTAAAACCCCAAATATACGCTAATAAGTACAAAAGAAACATAATTATCAAATTTTATTAAAATCGGACGAGCGGTTCTCAATTTAGAAATATAGCCCCCCCCCCCCCCCCCGACCCCCACTAATTAGTAAAACTGTTAAAACCCCAAATATACGCTAATAAGTACAAAAGAAACATAATTATCAAATTTTATTAAAATCGGACGAGCGGTTCGCAATTTAGAAATATACCCCCCCCCCCCCCCCCCCCCACTAATTAGTAAAACTGTTAAAACCCCAAATATACGCTAATAAGTACAAAAGAAACATAATTATCAAATTTTATTAAAATCGGACGAGCGGTTCTCAATTTAGAAATATAGCCCCCCCCCCCCCCCCCCCCCCACTAATTATTAAAACTGTTAAAAACCCCAAATATACGCTAATAAGTACAAAAGATACATAATTATCAAATTTTATTAAAATCGGACGAGCGGTTCTCAATTTAGAAATATAGCCCCCCCCCCGACCCCCACTAATTAGTAAAACTGTTAAAACCCCCAATATACGCTAATAAGTTCAAAAGAAACATAATTATCAAATTTTATTAAAATCGGACGAGCGGTTCTCAATTTAGAAATATAGCCCTCCGACCACCACTAATTAGTAAAACTGTTAAAAACCCCAATATACGCTAATAAGTACAAAAGAAACATAATTATCAAATTTTATTAAAATCGGACGAGCGTTTCTCAATTTAGAAATATAGCCCCCCCCCCCCCCCCCCCGACCCCCACTAATTAGTAAAACTGTTAAAACCCCAAATATACGCTAATAAGTACAAAAAAACATAATTATCAAATTTTATTAAAATCGGACGAGCGGTTCTCAATTTAGAAATATAGCCCCCCCCCCCCCCCCCCCTACCCACTATTAGTAAAACTGTTAAAACCCCAAATATACGCTAATAAGTACAAAAGAAACATAATTATCAAATTTTATTAAAATCGGACGAGCGGTTCTTCAATTTAGAAATATAGCCCCCCCCCCCCCCCCCCGACCCCCACTAATTAGTAAAACTGTTAAAACCCCAAATATACGCTAATAAGTACAAAAGAAACATAATTATCAAATTTTATTAAAATCGGACGAGCGGTTCTTCAATTTAGAAATATAGCCCCCCCCCCCCCCCCTTACCCCCCACTAATTAGTAAAACTGTTAAAACCCCAAATATACGCTAATAAGTACAAAAAAGAAACATAATTATCAAATTTTATTAAAATCGGACGAGCGGTTCTTCAATTTAGAAATATAGCCCCCCCCCCCCCCCCGACCCCCCACTAATTAGTAAAACTGTTAAAACCCCAAATATACGCTAATAAGTACAAAAGAAACATAATTATCAAATTTTATTAAAATCGGACGAGCGGTTCGCAATTTAGAAATATAGCCCCCCCCCCCCCCCCCCCCTTACCCCCCACTAATTAGTAAAACTGTTAAAACCCCAAATATACGCTAATAAGTACAAAAGAAACATAATTATCAAATTTTATTAAAATCGGACGAGCGGTTCTCAATTTAGAAATATAGCCCCCCCCCCCCCCCCCCCCCGACCCCCACTAATTAGTAAAACTGTTAAAACCCCAAATATACGCTAATAAGTACAAAAGAAACATAATTATCAAATTTTATTAAAATCGGACGAGCGGTTCTCAATTTAGAAATATAGCCCCCCCCCCCCCCCCGACCCCCACTAATTAGTAAAACTGTTAAAACCCCAAATATACGCTAATAAGTACAAAAGAAACATAATTATCAAATTTTATTAAAATCGGACGAGCGGTTCTTAATTTAGAAATATAGCCCCCCCCCCCCCCCCCCCCCCACTAATTAGTAAAACTGTTAAAACCCCAAATATACGCTAATAAGTACAAAAAAAACATAATTATCAAATTTTATTAAAATCGGACGAGCCGTTCTCAATTTAGAAATATAGCCCCCCCCCCCCCCCCCACTAATTAGTAAAACTGTTAAAACCCCAAATATACGCTAATAAGTACAAAAGAAACATAATTATCAAATTTTATTAAAATCGGACGAGCGGTTCTCAATTTAGAAAACGAGCCCCCCCCCCCCCCCCCCGACCCCCACTAATTAGTAAAACTGTTAAAACCCCAAATATACGCTAGGAAGTACAAAAGAAACATAATTACCAAATTTTATTAAAATCGGACGAGCGGTTTTCAATTTAGAAATATAGCCCCCCTCACCACCACTAATTAGTAAAACTGTTAAAACCCCCAATATACGCTAATAAGTACAAAAGAAACATAATTATCAAATTTTATTAAAATCGGACGAGCGGTTCTCAATTTAGAAAAATAGCCCCCCCCCCCCCCCCCCACCCCCACTATTAGTAAAACTGTTTTAAAACCCTAAAAATACTCTAATAAGTACAAAAGAAACATAATTATCAAATTTTATTAAAATCGGACGAGCGGTTCTCAATTTAGAAATATAGCCCCCCCCCCCCCCCCCCCCCCGACCCCCACTAATTAGTAAAACTGTTAAAACCCCAAATATACGCTAATAAGTACAAAAGAAACATAATTATCAAATTTTATTAAAATCGGACGAGCGGTTTCAATTTAGAAATATACCCCCCCCCCCCCCCCCGACCCCCCACTAATTAGTAAAACTGTTAAAACCCCAAATATACGCTAATAAGTACAAAAGAAACATAATTATCAAATTTTATTAAAATCGGACGAGCGGTTCTCAATTTAGAAATATAGCCCCCCCCCCCCCCCTTACCCCCACTAATTAGTAAAACAGTTAAAACCCCAAATATACGCTAATAAGTACAAAAGAAACATAATTATCAAATTTTATTATAATCGGACGAGCGGTTCGCAATATAGAAATATACCCCCCCCCCCCCCCCCCCCACTAATTAGTAAAACTGTTAAAACCCCAAATATACGCTAATAAGTACAAAAGAAACATAATTATCAAATTTTATTAAAATCGGACGAGCGGTTCTCAATTTAGAAATATAGCCCCCCCCCCCCCCCCACTAATTAGTAAAACTGTTAAAACCCCAAATATACGCTAATAAGTACAAAAGAAACATAATTATCAAATTTTATTAAAACCGGACGAGCGGTTCGCAATTTAGAAATATAGCCCCCCCCCCCCCGACCCCCACTAATTAGTAAAACTGTTAAAACCCCAAATATAAGCTAATAAGTACAAAAGAAACATAATTATCAAATTTTATTAAAATCGGACGAGCGGTTCTCAATTTAGAAATATAGCCCCCACCCCCCTGACCCCCACTGATTAGTAAAACTGTTAAAACCCTAAATATACGCTAATAAGTACAAAAGAAACATAATTATCAAATTTAATTAAAATCGGGAGAGCGGTTCTCAATTTAGAAATGTAGCCCCCCCCCCCCCCGACCCCCACTAATTAGTAAAACTGTTAAAACCCCAAATATACGCTAATAAGTACAAAAGAAACATAATTATCAAATTTTATTAAAATCGGACGAGCGGTTCGCAATTTAGAAATATAGCCCCCCCCCCCCCCCCCCCCCGACCCCCACTAATTAGTAAAACTGTTAAAACCCCAAATATACGCTAATAAGTACAAAAGAAACATAATTATCAAATTTTATTAAAATCGGACGAGCGGTTCTCAATTTAGAAATAGCCCCCCCCCCCCCCCCCCCCCCCCCACTAATTAGTAAAACTGTTAAAACCCCAAATATACGCTAATAAGTACAAAAGAAACATAATTATCAAATTTTATTAAAATCGGACGAGCGGTTCTTAATTTAGAAATATAGCCCCCTATTACCGCCACTAATTAGTAAAACTGTTAAAACCCCAAATATACGCTAATAAGTACAAAAGAAACATAATTATCAAATTTTATTAAAATCGGACGAGCGGTTCTCAATTTAGAAATATAGCCCCCCCCCCCCCCCCCTACCCCCACTAATTAGTAAAACTGTTAAAACCCCAAATATATGCTAATAAGTACAAAAGAAACGTAATTATCAAATTTTATTAAAATCGGACGAGCGGTTCTTCAATTTAGAAATATAGCCCCCCCCCCCCCGACCCCCCACTAATTAGTAAAACTGTTAAAACCCCAAATATACGCTAATAAGTACAAAAGAAACATAATTATCAAATTTTATTAAAATCGGACGAGCGGTTCTTCAATTTAGAAATATAGCCCCCCCCCCCCCCCCCCCGACCCCCACACTTATTAGTAAAACTGTTAAAACCCCAAATATACGCTAATAAGTACAAAAGAAACATAATTATCAAATTTTATTAAAATCGGACGAGCGGTTCGCAATTTAGAAATATAGCCCCCCCCCCCCCCCCTGACCCCCACTAATTAGTAAAAACTGTAAAACCCCAAATATACGCTAATAAGTACAAAAAAGAAACATAATTATCAAATTTTATTAAAATCGGACGAACGGTTCTTGATTTAGAAATATAGCCCCCACCCCCCTGACCCCCACTGATTAGTAAAACTGTTAAAACCCTTAATATACGCTAATAAGTACAAAAGAAACATAATTATCAAATTTTATTAAAATCGGACGAGCGGTTCTCAATTTAGAAATATAGCCCCCCCCCCCCCCCCCGACCCCCACTAATTATTAAAACTGTTAAAACCCCAAATATACGCTAATAAGTACAAAAGAAACATAATTATCAAATTTTATTAAAATCGGACGAGCGGTTCTTAATTTAGAAATATAGCCCCCCCCCCCTGACCCCCACTAATTAGTAAAACTGTTAAAACCCCAAATATACGCTAATAAGTACAAAAGAAACATAATTATCAAATTTTATTAAAATCGGACGAGCGGTTTTCTCAATTTAGAAATATAGCCCCCCCCCCCCCCTGACCCCCACTAATTAGTAAAACTGTTAAAACCCCAAATATACTCTAATAAGTACAAAAGAAACATAATTATCAAATTTTATTAAAATCGGACGAGCGGTTCTCAATTTAGAAAATATAGCCCCCCCCCCCCCCCCCCCCCCCCCCCCGACCCCCACTGATTATTAAAACTGTTAAAACCCCAAATATACGCTAATAAGTACAAAAGAAACATAATTATCAAATTTTAGTAAAATTGGACGAGCGGTTCTTAATTTAGAAATATAGCCCCCCTCCCTACCCCCACTAATTAGTAAAACTGTTAAAACCCCAAATATACGCTAATAAGTACAAAAGAAACATAATTATCAAATTTTATTAAAATCGGACGAGCGGTTCTCAATTTAGAAATATAGCCCCCCGACCCCCACTAATTATTAAAACTGTTAAAACCCCAAATATACGCTAATAAGTACAAAAGAAACATAATTATCAAATTTTATTAAAATCGGACGAGCGGTTCTCAATTTAGAAATATAGCCCCCCCCCCCCCCCCCCCGACCCCCACTAATTAGTAAAACTGTTAAAACCCCAAATATACGCTAATAAGTACAAAAGAAACATAATTATCAAATTTTATTAAAATCGGACGAGCGGTTCTCAATTTAGAAAATATAGCCCCCCCCCCCCCCCGACCCCCACTAATTAGTAAAACTGTTAAAACCCCAAATATACGCTAATAAGTACAAAAGAAACATAATTATCAAATTTTATTAAAATCGGACGAGCGGTTCTCAATTTAGAAATATAGCCCCCCCCCCCCCCCCCCCTTACCCCCACTAATTAGTAAAACTGTTAAAACCCCAAATATACGCTAATAAGTACAAAAGAAACATAATTATCAAATTTTATTAAAATCGGACGAGCGGTTCTCAATTTAGAAATATAGCCCCCCCCCCCCCCCCCCCCCCGACCCCCACTAATTAGTAAAACTGTTAAACCCCAAATATACTCTAATAAGTACAAAAGAAACATAATTATCAAATTTTATTAAAATCGGACGAGCGGTTCTCAATTTAGAAATATAGCCCCCCCCCCCCCCCCCCCCCCCACTAATTAGTAAAACTGTTAAAAAACCCCAAATATACGCTAATAAGTACAAAAGAAACATAATTATCAAATTTTATTAAAATCGGACGAGCGGTTCTCAATTTAGAAATATAGCCCCCCCCCCCCCCCCCGACCCCCACTAATTAGTAAAACTGTTAAAACCCCAAATATACGCTAATAAGTACAAAAGAAACATAATTATCAAATTTTATTAAAATCGGACGAGCGGTTCTTCAATTTAGAAATATAGCCCCCCCCCCCCCCCCCCCCCCCCCCACTAATTAGTAAAACTGTTAAAACCCCAAATATACGCTAATAAGTACAAAAGAAACATAATTATCAAATTTTATTAAAATCGGACGAGCGGTTCTCAATTTAGAAATATAGCCCCCCCCCCCACCCCCACTAATTAGTAAAACTGTTAAAACCCCAAATATACGATAATAATTACAAAAGAAAACATAATTATCAAATTTTATTAAAATCGGACGAGCGGTTCGCAATTTAGAAATAGCCCCCCCCCCCCCCCCCCCGACCCCCACTAATTAGTAAAACTGTTAAAACCCCAAATATACGCTAATAAGTACAAAAGAAACATAATTATCAAATTTTATTAAAATCGGACGAGCGGTTCTCAATTTAGAAATATAGCCCCCCCCCCCCCCCCCCGACCCCCACTATTATTAGTAAAACTGTTAAAACCCCAAATATACGCTAATAAGTACAAAAGAAACATAATTATCAAATTTTATTAAAATCGGACGAGCGGTTCTTAATTTAGAAATATAGCCCCCCCCCCCCCCCCACTAATTAGTAAAACTGTTAAAACCCCAAATATACGCTAATAAGTACAAAAGAAACATAATTATCAAATTTTATTAAAATCGGACGAGCGGTTCTCAATTTAGAAATATAGCCCCCCCCCCCCCCCCGACCCCCCACTAATTAGTAAAACTGTTAAAACCCCAAATATACGCTAATAAGTACAAAAGAAACATAATTATCAAATTTTATTAAAATCGGACGAGCGGTTCTCAATTTAGAAATATAGCCCCCCCCCCCCCCCCCCCCCCCCCCGACCCCCACTAATTAGTAAAACTGTTAAAACCCCAAATATACGCTAATAAGTACAAAAGAAACATAATTATCAAATTTTATTAAAATCGGACGAGCGGTTCTTCAATTTAGAAATATACCCCCCCCCCCCCCCCCCCCCGACCCCCACTATTAGTAAAACTGTTTAAAACCCCAAATATACGCTAATAAGTACAAAAGAAACATAATTATCAAATTTTATTAAAATCGGACGAGCGGTTCTCAATTTAGAATATATAGCCCCCCCCCCCCCCCCCCCCCCCCCCCACCCCCACTATTAGTAAAACTGTTAAAACCCCAAATATACGCTAATAAGTACAAAAGAAACATAATTATCAAATTTTATTAAAATCGGACGAGCGGTTCTCAATTTAGAAATATAGCCCCCCCCCCCCCCCCGACCCCCACTAATTAGTAAAACTGTTAAAACCCCAAATATACGCTAATAAGTACAAAAGAAACATAATTATCAAATTTTATTAAAATCGGACGAGCGGTTCTCAATTTAGAAATATAGCCCCCCCCCCCCCCCCCCCCGACCCCCACTAATTAGTAAAACTGTTAAAACCCCAAATATACGCTAATAAGTACAAAAGAAACATAATTATCAAATTTTATTAAAATCGGACGAGCGGTTTCAATTTAGAAATATAGCCCCCCCCCCCCCCCACCCCTACCCCCACTAATTAGTAAAACTGTTAAAACCCCAAATATACGCTAATAAGTACAAAAGAAACGTAATTATCAAATTTTATTAAAATCGGACGAGCGGTTCTCAATTTAGAAATATAGCCCCCCCCCCCCCCCCCCCCACTAATTAGTAAAACTGTTAAAACCCCAAATATACGCTAATAAGTACAAAAGAAACATAATTATCAAATTTTATTAAAATCGGACGAGCGGTTCTCAATTTAGAAATATAGCCCCCCCCCCCCCCCCCCCGACCCCCACTAATTAGTAAAACTGTTAAAACCCCAAATATACGCTAATAAGTACAAAAGAAACATAATTATCAAATTTTATTAAAATCGGACGAGCGGTTCTTAATTTAGAAATATAGCCCCCCCCCCCCCCCCCGACCACTAATTAGTAAAACTGTTAAAACCCCAAATATACGCTAATAAGTACAAAAGAAACATAATTATCAAATTTTATTAAAATCGGACGAGCGGTTCTTCAATTTAGAAAATATAGCCCCCCCCCCCCCCCCCCGACCCCCACTAATTATTAAAACTGTTAAAACCCCAAATATACGCTAATAAGTACAAAAGAAACATAATTATCAAATTTTATTAAAATCGGACGAGCGGTTCGCAATTTAGAAATATAGCCCCCCCCCCCCCCCCCCCCCGACCCCCACTAATTAGTAAAACTGTTAAAACCCCAAATATACGCTAATAAGTACAAAAGAAACATAATTATCAAATTTTATTAAAATCGGACGAGCGGTTCTTAATTTAGAAATATAGCCCCCCCCCGACCCCCACTAATTAGTAAAACTGTTAAAACCCCAAATATACGCTAATAAGTACAAAAGAAACGTAATTATCAATTTTTATTAAAATCGGACGAGCGGTTCTCAATTTAGAAATATAGCCCCCCCCCCCCCTACCCCCACTAATTAGTAAAACTGTTAAAAACCCCAAATATACGCTAATAAGTACAAAAGAAACATAATTATCAAATTTTATTAAAATCGGACGAGCGGTTCGCAATTTAGAAATATAGCCCCCCCCCCCCCCCGACCCCCACTAATTAGTAAAACTGTTAAAACCCCAAATATACGATAATAATTACAAAAAAAATATTATTATCAAATTATATTAAAATCGGACGAGCGGTTCTTCAATTTAGAAATATAGCCCCCCCCCCCCCCGACCCCCACTAATTAGTAAAACTGTTAAAAAACCCCAAATATACGCTAATAAGTACAAAAGAAACATAATTATCAAATTTTATTAAAATCGGACGAGCGGTTCTCAATTTAGAAATATAGAACCCCCCCCCCCCCCCCGACCCCCACTAATTAGTAAAACTGTTAAAACCCCAAATATACGCTAATAAGTACAAAAGAAACATAATTATCAAATTTTATTAAAATCGGACGAGCGGTTCTCAATTTAGAAATATAGCCCCCCCCCCCCCCGACCCCCACTAATTAGTAAAACTGTTAAAACCCCAAATATACGCTAATAAGTACAAAAGAAACATAATTATCAAATTTTATTAAAATCGGACGAGCGGTTCTCAATTTAGAAAATAGCCCCCCCCCCCCCCCCCCCCGACCCCCACTAATTAGTAAAACTGTTAAAACCCCAAATATACGCTAATAAGTACAAAAGAAACATAATTATCAAATTTTATTAAAATCGGACGAGCGGTTCTTAATTTAGAAATATAGCCCCCCCCCCCCCCCCCCTTACCCCCACTAATTAGTAAAACTGTTAAAAAACCCCAAATATACGCTAATAAGTACAAAAGAAACATAATTATCAAATTTTATTAAAATCGGACGAGCGGTTCTCAATTTAGAAATATAGCCCCCCCCCCCCCCCCGACCCCCACTAATTAGTAAAACTGTTAAAACCCCAAATATACGCTAATAAGTACAAAAGAAACATAATTATCAAATTTTATTAAAATCGGACGAGCGGTTTTCAATTTAGAAATATAGCCCCCCCGACCCCCACTAATTAGTAAAACTGTTAAAACCCCAAATATACGCTAATAAGTACACAAAAGAAACATAATTATCAAATTTTATTAAAATCGGACGAGCGGTTCTTAATTTAGAAATATAGCCCCCCCCCCCCCCCCCACTATTAGTAAAACTGTTAAAACCCCAAATACGCTACGAAACATAATTATCAAATTTTATTAAAATCGGACGAGCGGTTCTCAATTTAGAAAAGTAAACTAAGAAACAAAAGAAACATAATTATCAAATTTTATTAAAATCGGACGAGCGGTTCTTCAATTTAGAAATATAGCCCCCCCCCCCCCCCCACCCCTACCCCCACTAATTAGTAAAACTGTTAAAACCTCAAATATATGCTAATAAGTACAAAAGAAACATAATTATCAAATTTTATTAAAATCGGACGAGCGGTTCTCAATTTAGAAATATAGCCCCCCCGACCACCAATATTAGTAAAACTGTTAAAACCCCAAATATACGCTAATAAGTACAAAAGAAACATAATTATCAAATTTTATTAAAATCGGACGAGCGGTTCTCAATTTAGAAATATAGCCTCCCCCCGACCCCCACTAATTAGTAAAACTGTTAAAACCCCAAATATACGCTAATAAGTACAAAAGAAACATAATTATCAAATTTTATTAAAATCGGACGAGCGGTTCTAAATTTAGAAATATAGCCCCCCCCCCCCCCCCCCCCGACCCCCACTAATTAGTAAAACTGTTAAAACCCCAAATATACGCTAATAAGTACAAAAGAAACATAATTATCAAATTTTATTAAAATCGGACGAGCGGTTTCGCAATTTAGAAATATAGCCCCCCCCCCCCCCCCCTTACCCCCACTAATTAGTAAAACTGTTAAAACCCCAAATATACGCTAATAAGTACAAAAGAAACATAATTATCAAATTTTATTAAAATCGGACGAGCGGTTCTCAATTTAGAAATATAGCCCCCCCCCCCCCCCCCCCCACTAATTAGTAAAACTGTTAAAAACCCCAAATATACGCTAATAAGTACAAAAGAAACATAATTATCAAATTTTTTTATTAAAATCGGACGAGCGGTTTCTCAATTTAGAAAATAGCCCCCCCCCCCCCCCCCCCCACTAATTATTAGTAAAACTGTTAAAACCCCAAATATACGCTAATAAGTAAAAAAGAAACATAATTATC
The DNA here is from genome assembly GCA_003667255.2 of Euschistus heros. Lineage (NCBI taxonomy): Eukaryota > Metazoa > Arthropoda > Insecta > Hemiptera > Pentatomidae > Euschistus > Euschistus heros. The sequence goes on from RCWM02000319.1 coordinate 527,271, forward strand.
AAATTTTATTAAAATCGGACGAGCGGTTCTTAATTTAGAAACATAGCCCCTTCTTACCCCCACTAATTAGTAAAACTGTTAAAACCCCAAATATACGCTAATAAGTACAAAAGAAACATAATTATCAAATTTTATTAAAATCGGACGAGCGGTTCTTCAATTTAGAAATATAGCCCCCCCCCCCCCCCCCCCCCCCGACCCCCACTAATTAGTAAAACTGTTAAAACCCCAAATATACGCTAATAAGTACAAAAGAAACATAATTATCAAATTTTATTAAAATCGGACGAGCGGTTCTCAATTTAGAAATATAGCCCCCCCCCCCCCCCGACCCCCCCACTAATTAGTAAAACTGTTAAAACCCCAAATATACGCTAATAAGTACAAAAGAAACATAATTATCAAATTTTATTAAAATCGGACGAGCGGTTCTTGATTTAGAAATATAGCCCCCCCCCCGACCCCCACTAATTATATAAACTGTTAAAACCCCAAATATACGCTAATAAGTACAAAAGAAACATAATTATCAAATTTTATTAAAATCGGACGAGCGGTTCTTAATTTAGAAACATAGCCCCCCCCCCCCCCCGACCCCCACTAATTAGTAAAACTGTTAAAACCCCAAATATACGCTAATAAGTACAAAAGAAACATAATTATCAAATTTTATTAAAATCGGACGAGCGGTTCTTCAATTTAGAAAATAGCCCCCCCCCCCCCCCCCCCCCCGACCCCCACTAATTAGTAAAACTGTTAAAACCCCAAATATACGCTAATAAGTACAAAAGAAACATAATTATCAAATTTTATTAAAATCGGACGAGCGGTTCGCAATTTAGAAATATAGCCCCCCCCCCCCCCCCCCCCCCCCACTAATTAGTAAAACTGTTAAAACCCCAAATATACGCTAATAAGTACAAAAGAAACATAATTATCAAATTTTATTAAAATCGGACGAGCGGTTCTTCAATTTAGAAATATAGCCCCCCCCCCCCCCTACCCCCCACTAATTAGTAAAACTGTTAAAACCCCAAATATACGCTAATAAGTACAAAAGAAACATAATTATCAAATTTTATTAAAATCGGACGAGCGGTTCTTCAATTTAGAAATATAGCCCCCCCCCCCGACCCCCACTAATTATTAAAACTGTTAAAACCCCAATATATACGCTAATAAGTACAAAAGAAACATAATTATCAAATTTTATTAAAATCGGACGAGCGGTTCTCAATTTAGAAATATAGCCCCCCCCCCCCCCCCCCCCCCCCACTAATTAGTAAAACTGTTAAAACCCCAAATATATGCTAATAAGTACAAAAGAAACATAATTATCAAATTTTATTAAAATCGGACGAGCGGTTCTCAATTTAGAAATATAGCCCCCCCCCCCCCCCTACCCCCACTAATTAGTAAAACTGTTAAAACCCCAAATATACGCTAATAAGTACAAAAGAAACATAATTATCAAATTTTATTAAAATTAGACGAGCGGTTCTTGATTTAGAAATATAGCCCCCCCCCCCCCCCCCCCCCACTGATTATTAAAACTGTTAAAACCCCAAATATACGCTAATAAGTACAAAAGAAACGTAATTATCAAATTTTATTAAAATCGGACGAGCGGTTCTCAATTTAGAAATATAGCCCCCCCCCCCCCCCCCCCCCCCCACTAATTAGTAAAACTGTTAAAACCCCAAATATACGCTAATAAGTACAAAAGAAACGTAATTATCAATTTTTATTAAAATCGGACGAGCGGTTCTCAATTTAGAAATATAGCCCCCCCCCCCCCCCCCCCCAATAATTAGTAAAACTGTTAAAACCCCAAATATACGCTAATAAGTACAAAAGAAACATAATAATCAAATTTTATTAAAATCGGACAAGCGGTTCTTAATTTAGAAATATAGCCCCCCCCCCCCCCCCCCGACCACCACTAATTAATAAAACTGTTAAAACCCCAAATATACGCTAATAAGTACAAAAAGAAACGTAATTATCAAATTTTATTAAAATCGGACGAGCGGTTCTCAATTTAGAAATATAGCCCCCCCGACCACCACTAATTAGTAAAACTGTTAAAACCCCAAATATACGCTAATAAGTACAAAAGAAACATAATTATCAAATTTTATTAAAATCAGACGAGCGGTTCTTAATTTAGAAAGCCCCCCCCCCCCCCCCCCCCCCCCACAATATTAGTAAAACTGTTAAAACCCCAAATATACGCTAATAAGTACAAAAGAAACATAATTATCAAATTTTATTAAAATCGGACGAGCGGTTCTCAATTTAGAAATATAGCCCCCCCCCCTGACCCCCACTAATTAGTAAAACTGTTAAAACCCCAAATATACGCTAATAAGTACAAAAGAAACATAATTATCAAATTTTATTAAAATCGGACGAGCGGTTCTCAATTTAGAAATATAGCCCCCCCCCCCCCCCCCCCCCCCACTAATTAGTAAAACTGTTAAAACCCCAAATATACGCTAATAAGTACAAAAGAAACATAATTATCAAATTTTATTAAAATCGGACGAGCGGTTCTCAATTTAGAAATATAGCCCCCCCCCCCCCCCCCGACCCCCACTAATTAGTAAAACTGTTAAAACCCCAAAATATACGCTAATAAGTACAAAAGAAACATAATTATCAAATTTTATTAAAATCGGACGAGCGGTTCTCAATTTAGAAATAGCCCCCCCCCCCCCCCCCCCCGACCCCCACTAATTAGTAAAACTGTTAAAACCCCAAATATACGCTAATAAGTACAAAAGAAACATAATTATCAAATTTTATTAAAATCGGACGAGCGGTTCTTCAATTTAGAAATATAGCCCCCCCCCCCCCCCCCCCCCCCACTAATTAGTAAAACTGTTAAAAACCCCAAATATACGCTAATAAGTACAAAAAAAAAAAACATAATTATCAAATTTTATTAAAATCGGACGAGCGGTTCTCAATTTTAAAATATAGCCCCCCCCCCGACCCCCACTAATTAGTAAAACTGTTAAAACCCCAAATATACGCTAATAAGTACAAAAGAAACATAATTATCAAATTTTATTAAAATCGGACGAGCGGTTCTTCAATTTAGAAATATAGCCCCCCCCCCCCCGACCCCCACTAATTATTAAAACTGTTAAAACCCCAAATATACGCTAATAAGTACAAAAGAAACATAATTATCAAATTTTATTAAAATCGGACGAGCGGTTCTCAATTTAGAAATATAGCCCCCCCCCCCCCCCCTTACCCCCACTAATTAGTAAAACTGTTAAAACCCCAAATATACGCTAATAAGTACAAAAGAAACATAATTATCAAATTTTATTAAAATCGGACGAGCGGTTCTCAATTTAGAAATATAGCCCCCCCCCCCCCCCCCCGACCCCCACTAATTAGTAAAACTGTTAAAACCCCAAATATACGCTAATAAGTACAAAAGAAACATAATTATCAAATTTTATTAAAATCGGACGAGCGGTTCTCAATTTAGAATAAAGCCCCCCCCCCCCCCCCCCCCCCCCCCGACCCCCACTAATTAGTAAAACTGTTAAAAAACCCCAAATATACGCTAATAAGTACAAAAGAAACATAATTATCAAATTTTATTAAAATCGGACGAGCGGTTTCAATTTAGAAATATAGCCCCCCCCCCCCCCCCCACTAATTAGTAAAACTGTTAAAACCCCAAATATACGCTAATAAGTACAAAAGAAACATAATTATCAAATTTTATTAAAATCGGACGAGCGGTTCTCGCAATTTAGAAATATAGCCCCCCCCCCCCCCCCCCCCCCCCCCACTAATTAGTAAAACTGTTAAAACCCCAAATATACGCTAATAAGTACAAAAGAAACATAATTATCAAATTTTATTAAAATCGGACGAGCGGTTCTCAATTTAGAAATATAGCCCCCCCCCCCCCCCCCCCCAAATATACCCCCACTAATTAGTAAAACTGTTTAAAACCCCAAATATACGCTAATAAGTACTAATAAGTACAAAAAGAAACATAATTATCAAATTTTATTAAAATCGGACGAGCCGTTCTCAATTTAGAAATATAGCCCCCCCCCCTACCCCCCACTAATTAGTAAAACTGTTAAAACCCCAAATATACGCTAATAAGTACAAAAGAAACATAATTATCAAATTTTATTAAAATCGGACGAGCGGTTCTCAATTTAGAAATATAGCCCCCCCCCCCCCCCTTACCCCCACTAATTAGTAAAACTGTTAAAACCCCAAATATACGCTAATAAGTACAAAAAAAGAAACATAATTATCAAATTTTATTAAAATCGGACGAGCGGTTCTTAATTTAGAAATATAGCCCCCCCCCCCCCCCCCACTAATTAGTAAAACTGTTAAAACCCCAAATATACGCTAATAAGTACAAAAGAAACATAATTATCAAATTTTATTAAAATCGGACGAGCGGTTCTCAATTTAGAAATATAGCCCCCCCCCCCCCCCCCCCCCCCCCACTAATTAGTAAAACTGTTAAAACCCCAAATATACGCTAATAAGTACAAAAGAAACATAATTATCAAATTTTATTAAAATCGGACGAGCGAGCGGTTTTCTCAATTTAGAAATATAGCCCCCCCCCCCCGACCCCCCACTAATTAGTAAAACTGTTAAAACCCCAAATATACGCTAATAAGTACAAAAGAAACATAATTATCAAATTTTATTAAAATCGGACGAGCGGTTCTCAATTTAGAAATATAGCCCCCCCCCCCCCCCCCGACCCCCACTAATTAGTAAAACTGTTAAAACCCCAAATATACGCTAATAAGTACAAAAGAAACATAATTATCAAATTTTATTAAAATCGGACGAGCGGTTCTCAATTTAGAAATATAGCCCCCCCCCCCCCCCCCCACTAATTAGTAAAACTGTTAAAACCCCAAATATACGCTAATAAGTACAAAAGAAACATAATTATCAAATTTTATTAAAATCGGACGAGCGGTTCTCAATTTAGAAATATAGCCCCCCCCCCTTACCACCAATATTAGTAAAACTGTTAAAACCCCAAATATACGCTAATAAGTACAAAAGAAACATAATTATCAAATTTTATTAAAATCGGACGAGCGGTTCGCAATTTAGAAATATAGCCCCCCCCCCCCCCCCTTACCCCCACTAATTAGTAAAACTGTTAAAACCCCAAATATACGCTAATAAGTACAAAAGAAACATAATTATCAAATTTTATTAAAATCGGACGAGCGGTTTCAATTTAGAAATATAGCCCCCCCCCCCCCCCCCCCCCGACCCCCACTAATTAGTAAAACTGTTAAAACCCCAAATATACGCTAATAAGTACAAAAGAAACATAATTATCAAATTTTATTAAAATCGGACGAGCGGTTCTCAATTTAGAAATAGCCCCCCCCCCCCCCCCCGACCCCCCCCACTATTAGTAAAACTGTTAAAACCCCAAATATACGCTAATAAGTACAAAAGAAACAAGATTATCAAATTTTACTAAAATCGGACGAGCGGTTCACAATTTAGAAATATACCCCCCCCCCGACCCCCACTAAATAGTAAAACTGTTAAACCCCAAATATACTCTAATAAGTACAAAAGAAACATAATTATCAAATTTTATTAAAATCGGACGAGCGGTTCTCAATTTAGAAATATAGCCCCCCCCCCCCCCCCCCCTGACCCCCACTAATTAGTAAAACTGTTAAAACCCAAAAATACTCTAATAAGTACAAAAGAAACATAATTATCAAATTTTATTAAAATCGGACTAGCGGTTCTCAATTTAGATATATAGCCCCCCCCCCCCCCCCCCCGACCCCCCACTATTATTAGTAAAACTGTTAAAACCCCAAATATACGCTAATAAGTACAAAAAAAACATAATTATCAAATTTTATTAAAATCGGACGAGCGGTTCTCAATTTAGAAATATAGCCCCCCCCCCCCCCCCCCGACCCCCACTAATTAGTAAAACTGTTAAAACCCCAAATATACGCTAATAAGTACAAAAGAAACATAATTATCAAATTTTATTAAAATCGGACGAGCGGTTCTCAATTTAGAAATATAGCCCCCCCCCCCCCCCCGACCCCCACTAATTAGTAAAACTGTTAAAACCCCAAATATACGCTAATAAGTACAAAAGAAACATAATTATCAAATTTTATTAAAATCGGACGAGCGGTTCTTAATTTAGAAACATAGCCCCTTCTTACCCCCACTGATTAGTAAAACTGTTAAAACCCTAAATATACGCTAATAAGTACAAAAGAAACATAATTATCAAATTTTATTAAAATCGGACGAGCGGTTCTCAATTTAGAAAAATATAGCCCCCCCCCCCCCCCGACCCCCACTAATTAGTAAAACTGTTAAAACCCTAAATATACGCTAATAAGTACAAAAGAAACATAATTATCAAATTTTATTAAAATCGGACGAGCGGTTCTCAATTTAGAAATATAGCCCCCCCCCCCCCCCCCGACCCCCACTAATTAGTAAAACTGTTAAAACCCCAAATATACGCTAATAAGTACAAAAGAAACATAATTATCAAATTTTATTAAAATCGGACGAGCGGTTCGCAATTTAGAAATATAGCCCCCCCCCCCCCCCCCCCCCTATTAGTAAAACTGTTAAAACCCCAAATATACGCTAATAAGTACAAAAGAAACATAATTATCAAATTTTATTAAAATCGGACGAGCGGTTCTCAATTTAGAAATATAGCCCCCCCCCCCCCCCTTAAAACCCCCACTAATTAGTAAAACTGTTAAAACCCCAAATATACGCTAATAAGTACAAAAGAAACATAATTATCAAATTTTATTAAAATCAGACGAGCGGTTCTTAATTTAGAAATATAGCCCCCTATTACCGCCACTAATTAGTAAAACTGTTAAAACCCCAAATATACGCTAATAAGTACAAAAGAAACATAATTATCAAATTTTATTAAAATCGGACGAGCGGTTCTTCAATTTAGAAATATAGCCCCCCCCCCCCCCCCCCCCCCACTAATTAGTAAAACTGTTAAAACCCAAAAATATACGCTAATAAGTACAAAAGAAACATAATTATCAAATTTTATTAAAATCGGACGAGCGGTTCGCAATTTAGAAATATAGCCCCCCCCCCCCCCCGACCCCCACTAATTAGTAAAACTGTTAAACCCCAAATATACTCTAATAAGTACAAAAGAAACATAATTATCAAATTTTATTAAAATCGGACGAGCGGTTCTTCAATTTAGAAATATAGCCCCCCCCCCCCCCCCCCCCCACTAATTAGTAAAACTGTTAAAACCCCAAATATACGCTAATAAGTACAAAAGAAACATAATTATCAAATTTTATTAAAATCGGACGAGCGGTTCTCAATTTAGAAAATATAGCCCCCCTTACCCCCCCACTAATTAGTAAAACTGTTAAAACCCCAAATATACGCTAATAAGTACAAAAGAAACATAATTATCAAATTTTATTAAAATCGGACGAGCGGTTCTTCAATTTAGAAATATAGCCCCCCCCCCCCCCCCCCCCCCCACTAATTAGTAAAACTGTTAAAACCCCAAATATACGCTAATAAGTACAAAAGAAACATAATTATCAAATTTTATTAAAATCGGACGAGCGGTTCTCAATTTAGAAATATACCCCCCCCCCCCCCCCCCGACCCCCACTAATTAGTAAAACTGTTAAAACCCCAAATATACGCTAATAAGTACAAAAGAAACATAATTATCAAATTTTATTAAAATCGGACGAGCGGTTCTTAATTTAGAAATATAGCCCCCCCCCCCCCCCCCGACCCCCACTAATTAGTAAAACTGTTAAAACCCCAAATATACGCTAATAAGTACAAAAGAAACATAATTATCAAATTTTATTAAAATCGGACGAGCGGTTCTCAATTTAGAAATATAGCCCCCCCCCCCCCCCCCCCCGACCCCCACTAATTAGTAAAACTGTTAAAACCCCAAATATACGCTAATAAGTACAAAAGAAACATAATTATCAAATTTTATTAAAATCGGACGAGCGGTTCTCAATTTAGAAATATAGCCCCCCCCCCCCCGACCCCCACTAATTAGTAAAACTGTTAAAACCCCAAATATACGCTAATAAGTACAAAAGAAACATAATTATCAAATTTTATTAAAATCGGACGAGCGGTTCTCAATTTAGAAATATAGCCCCCCCCCCCCCCCCCCCCACTAATTAGTAAAACTGTTAAAAAACCCCAAATATACGCTAATAAGTACAAAAGAAACATAATTATCAAATTTTATTAAAATCGGACGAGCGGTTCGCAATTTAGAAATAGCCCCCCCCCCCCCCCCCCGACCCCCACTAATTAGTAAAACTGTTAAAACCCCAAATATACGCTAATAAGTACAAAAGAAACATAATTATCAAATTTTATTAAAATCGGACGAGCGGTTCTTCAATTTAGAAATATAGCCCCCCCCCCCCCCCCCCCCCCACTAATTAGTAAAACTGTTAAAACCCCAAATATACGCTAATAAGTACAAAAGAAACATAGAAACATAATTATCAAATTTTATTAAAATCGGACGAGCGGTTCTTAATTTAGAAATATACCCCCCCCCCCCCCCCCGACCCCCACTAATTAGTAAAACTGTTAAAACCCCAAATATACGCTAATAAGTACAAAAGAAACATAATTATCAAATTTTATTAAAATCGGACGAGCGGTTCTCAATTTAGAATATAGCCCCCCCCCCCCCCCCGACCCCCACTAATTAGTAAAACTGTTAAAACCCCAAATATACGCTAATAAGTACAAAAGAAACATAATTATCAAATTTTATTAAAATCGGACGAGCGGTTCTCAATTTAGAAATATAGCCCCCCCCCCCCCCCGACCCCCACTAATTAGTAAAACTGTTAAAAAACCCCAAATATACGCTAATAAGTACAAAAGAAACATAATTATCAAATTTTATTAAAATCGGACGAGCGGTTCTAAATTTAGAAATATAGCCCCTTCTTACCCCTACTGATTAGTAAAACTGTTAAAACCCCAAATATACGCTAATAAGTACAAAAGAAACAAGATTATCAAATTTTATTAAAATCGGACGAGCGGTTCGCAATTTAGAAATATACCCCCCCCCCCCCCCCCGACCCCCACTAATTAGTAAAACTGTTAAAAAACCCCAATATACGCTAATAAGTACAAAAGAAACATAATTATCAAATTTTATTAAAATCGGACGAGCGGTTCTCAATTTAGAAATATAGCCCCCCCCCCCCCCCCCCCCGACCCCCACTATTATTAAAACTGTTAAAATCCCAAATATACGATAATAATTACAAAAAAAACATTATTATCAAATTATATTAAAATCGGACGAGCGGTTCGCAATATAGAAATATAGCCCCCCCCCCCCCCCCCCACTAATTAGTAAAACTGTTAAAACCCCAAATATACGCTAATAAGTACAAAAGAAACATAATTATCAAATTTTATTAAAATCGGACGAGCGGTTCTCAATTTAGAAATATAGCCCCCCCCCCCCCCCCGACCCCCACTAATTAGTAAAACTGTTAAAACCCCAAATATACGCTAATAAGTACAAAAGAAACATAATTATCAAATTTTATTAAAATCGGACGAGCGGTTCTCAATTTAGAAATATAGCCCCCCCCCCCCCCCCCTACCCCCACTATTAGTAAAACTGTAAAAAACCCCAAATATACGCTAATAAGTACAAAAGAAACATAATTATCAAATTTTATTAAAATCGGACGAGCAGTTCTCAATTTAGAAATATAGCCCCCCCCCCCCTGACACCCACTAATTAGTAAAACTGTTAAAACCCCAAATATACTCTAATAAGTACAAAAGAAACATAATTATCAAATTTTATTAAAATCGGACGAGCGGTTCTCAATTTAGAAATATAGCCCCTCCGACCCCCACTAATTAGTAAAACTGTTAAAACCCCAAATATACGCTAATAAGTACAAAAATAACATAATTATCAAATTTTATTAAAATCGGACGAGCGGTTCTTAATTTAGAAATATAGCCCCCCCCCCCCACCGACCCCCACTAATTAGTAAAACTGTTAAAACCCCAAATATACGCTAATAAGTACAAAAGAAACATAATTATCAAATTTTATTAAAATCGGACGAGCGGTTCTTCAATTTAGAAATATAGCCCCCCCCCCCCCCCCCCCCCCACTAATTAGTAAAACTGTTAAAACCCCAAATATATGCTAATAAGTACAAAAGAAACATAATTATCAAATTTTATTAAAATCGGACGAGCGGTTCTCAATTTAGAAATATAGCCCCCCCCCCCCCCCCCCCCCCCAATTACTAATTAGTAAAACTGTTAAAACCCCAAATATACGCTAATAAGTACAAAAGAAACATAATTATCAAATTTTATTAAAATCGGACGAGCGGTTCTCAATTTAGAAATATCCCCCCCCCCCCCCCGACCCCCACTAATTAGTAAAACTGTTAAAACCCCAAATATACGCTAATAAGTACAAAAGAAACATAATTATCAAATTTTATTAAAATCGGACGAGCGGTTCTCAATTTAGAAATATAGCCCCCCCCCCCCCCGACCCCCACTAATTAGTAAAACTGTTAAAACCCCAAATATACGCTAATAAGTACAAAAGAAACATAATTATCAAATTTTATTAAAATCGGACGAGCGGTTCTTCAATTTAGAAAAATATAGCCCCCCCCCCCCCCAAATATACCCGACCCCCACTAATTAGTAAAACTGTTAAAACCCCAAATATACGCTAATAAGTACAAAAGAAACATAATTATCAAATTTTATTAAAATCGGACGAGCGGTTCTCAATTTAGAAAGCCCCCCCCCCCCCCCCCTTACCGCCACTAATTAGTAAAACTGTTAAAACCCCAAATATACGCTAATAAGTACAAAAGAAACATAATTATCAAATTTTATTAAAATCGGACGAGCGGTTTTCAATTTAGAAATATAGCCCCCCCCCCCGACCCCCACTAATTAGTAAAACTGTTAAAACCCCAAATATACGCTAATAAGTACAAAAAAAATATAATTATCAAATTTTATTAAAATCGGACGAGCGGTTCGCAATTTAGAAATATAGCCCCCCCCCCCCCCCCCGACCCCCACTAATTAGTAAAACTGTTAAAACCCCAAATATACGCTAATAAGTACAAAAGAAACATAATTATCAAATTTTATTAAAATCGGACGAGCGGTTCTCAATTTAGAAATATAGCCCCCCCCCCCCCCCCCCCCCCCCCCACTAATTAGTAAAACTGTTAAAACCCCAAATATACGCTAATAAGTACAAAAGAAACATAATTATCAAATTTTATTAAAATCGGACGAGCGGTTCTCAATTTAGAAATATATAGCCCCCCCCCCCCCCCACTAATTAGTAAAACTGTTAAAACCCCAAATATACGCTAATAAGTACAAAAGAAACATAATTATCAAATTTTATTAAAATCGGACGAGCGGTTCTCAATTTAGAAATATAGCCCCCCCCCCCCCGATTTACCCCCCACTAATTATTAAAACTGTTAGAAAAAACCCCAAATATACGCTAATAAGTACAAAAGAAACATAATTATCAAATTTTATTAAAATCGGACGAGCGGTTCTCAATTTAGAAATATAGCCCCCCCCCCCCCGACCCCCACTAATTAGTAAAACTGTTAAAACCCCAAATATACGCTAATAAGTACAAAAGAAACATAATTATCAAATTTTATTAAAATCGGACGAGCGGTTCTCAATTTAGAAATATAGCCCCCCCCCCCCCCCCCGACCCCCACTAATTAGTAAAACTGTTAAAACCCCAAATATACGCTAATAAGTACAAAAGAAACATAATTATCAAATTTTATTAAAATCGGACGAGCGGTTCTCAATTTAGAAATATAGCCCCCCCCCCCCCCCCCCCGACCCCCACTAATTAGTAAAACTGTTAAAACCCCAAATATACGCTAATAAGTACAAAAGAAACATAATTATCAAATTTTATTAAAATCGGACGAGCGGTTCTTCAATTTAGAAATATAGCCCCCCCCCCCCCCCCCTTACCCCCACTAATTAGTAAAACTGTTAAAACCCCAAATATACGCTAATAAGTACAAAAGAAACATAATTATCAAATTTTATTAAAATCGGACGAGCGGTTCTAAATTTAGAAATATAGCCCCCCCGACCACCACTAATTATTAAAACTGTTAAAACCCCTAATATACGCTAATAAGTTCAAAAGAAACATAATTATCAAATTTTATTAAAATCGGACGAGCGGTTCTCAATTTAGAAATATAGCCCCCCCCCCCCCCTACCCCCACTATTAGTAAAACTGTTAAAACCCCAAATATACGCTAATAAGTACAAAAGAAACATAATTATCAAATTTTATTAAAATCGGACGAGCGGTTCTCAATTTAGAAATATAGCCCCCCCCCCCCCCCCGACCCCCACTAATTAGTAAAACTGTTAAAACCCCAAATATACTCTAATAAGTACAAAAGAAACATAATTATCAGATTTTATTAAAATCGGACGAGCGATTCTCAATTTAGAAATATAGCCCCCCCCTTCCCCCACTAATTATTAAAACTGTTAAAACCCTAAATATACGCTAATAAGTACAAAAGAAACATAATTATCAAATTTTATTAAAATCGGACGAGCGGTTCTCAATTTAGAAATATAGCCCCCCCCCCCCCCCCACCCACTTATTAGTAAAACTGTTAAAACCCCAAATATACGCTAATAAGTACAAAAGAAACATAATTATCAAATTTTATTAAAATCGGACGAGCGGTTCTTCAATTTAGAAAATATAGCCCCCCCCCCCCCCCCCCCACTAATTAGTAAAACTGTTAAAAACCCCAATATACGCTAATAAGTACAAAAGAAACATAATTATCAAATTTTATTAAAATCGGACGAGCGGTTCTCAATTTAGAAATATAGCCCCCCCCCCCCCCCCCCGACCCCCACTAATTAGTAAAACTGTTAAAACCCCAAATATACGCTAATAAGTACAAAAGAAACATAATTATCAAATTTTATTAAAATCGGACGAGCGGTTCTCAATTTAGAAATATAGCCCCCCCCCCCCCCCCCCCCACCACTAATTATTAAAACTGTTAAAACCCCTAATATACGCTAATAAGTTCAAAAGAAACATAATTATCACATTTTATTAAAATCGGACGAGCGGTTCTCAATTTAGAAATATAGCCCCCCCCCCCCCTGACCCCCACTAATTAGTAAAACTGTTAAAACCCCAAATATACGCTAATAAGTACAAAAGAAACATAATTATCAAATTTTATTAAAATCGGACGAGCGGTTCTTCAATTTAGAAATAGCCCCCCCCCCCCCCCCCGACCCCACTAATTAGGATAACAGTTAAAACCCCAAATATACGCTAATAAGTACAAAAGAAACATAATTATCAAATTTTATTATAATCGGACGAGCGGTTCTCAATTTAGAAATATAGCCCCCCCCCCCCGACCCCCCAATTAGTAAAACTGTTAAAACCCCAAATATACGCTAATAAGTACAAAAGAAACATAACTATCAAATTTTATTAAAATCGGACGAGCGGTTCTCAATTTAGAAAAATAGCCCCCTCTTCCCCCCCACTAATTAGTAAAACTGTTAAAACCCCAAATATATGCTAATAAGTACAAAAGAAACATAATTATCAAATTTTATTAAAATCGGACGAGCGGTTCTCAATTTAGAAATATAGCCCCCCCCCCCGACCCCCACTAATTAGTAAAACTGTTAAAACCCCAAATATACTCTAATAAGTACAAAAGAAACATAATTATCAAATTTTATTAAAATCGGACGAGCGGTTCTCAATTTAGAAATATAGCCCCCCCCCCCCCCCCGACCCCCACTAATTAGTAAAACTGTTAAAACCCCAAATATACGCTAATAAGTACAAAAGAAACATAATTATCAAATTTTATTAAAATCGGACGAGCGGTTCTCAATTTAGAAATATCCCCCCCCCCCCCCCCCGACCCCCACTAATTAGTAAAACTGTTAAAACCCCAAATATACGCTAATAAGTACAAAAGAAACATAATTATCAAATTTTATTAAAATCGGACGAGCGGTTCTTCAATTTAGAAATATAGCCCCCCCCCCCCCCCCCGACCCCCACTAATTAGTAAAACTGTTAAAACCCCAAATATACGCTAATAAGTACAAAAGAAACATAATTATCAAATTTTATTAAAATCGGACGAGCGGTTCTCAATTTAGAAAATAGCCCCCCCCCCCCCCCCCCCGACCCCCACTAATTAGTAAAACTGTTAAAACCCCAAATATAAGCTAATAAGTACAAAAGAAACATAATTATCAAATTTTATTAAAATCGGACGAGCGGTTCTCAATTTAGAAATATAGCCCCCACCCCTACCCCCACTAATTATTAAAACTGTTAAAATCCCAAATATACGCTAATAAGTACAAAAGAAACATAATTATCAAATTATATTAAAATCGGACGAGCGGTTCTTAATTTAGAAATATAGCCCCCCCGACCACCACTAATTAATAAAACTGTTAAAACCCCAAATATACGCTAAGAAGTACAAAAGAAACATAATTACCAAATTTTATTAAAATCGGACGAGCGGTTCTCAATTTAGAAATATAGCCCCCCCCCCCCCCCACCACCACTAATTAGTAAAACTGTTAAAACCCCAAATATACGCTAATAAGTACAAAAGAAACATAATTATCAAATTTTATTAAAATCGGACGAGCGGTTCTCAATTTAGAAATATAGCCCCCCCCCCCCCCCCACTACTAAAATTAGTAAAACTGTTAAAACCCCAAATATACGCTAATAAGTACAAAAGAAACATAATTATCAAATTTTATTAAAATTATTAAAATCGGACGAGCGGTTCTCAATTTAGAAAATAGCCCCCCCCCCCCCCCCCCCCCGACCCCCACTAATTAGTAAAACTGTTAAAAACCCCCCAAATATACGCTAATAAGTACAAAAGAAACATAATTATCAAATTTTATTAAAATCGGACGAGCGGTTCTCAATTTAGAAATATAGCCCCCCCCCCGACCCCCACTAATTAGTAAAACTGTTAAAACCCCAAATATACGCTAATAAGTACAAAAGAAACATAATTATCAAATTTTATTAAAATCGGACGAGCGGTTCTCAATTTAGAAATATAGCCTCCCCCCGACCCCCACTAATTAGTAAAACTGTTAAAACCCTAAATATACGCTAATAAGTACAAAAGAAACGTAATTATCAATTTTTATTAAAATCGGACGAGCGGTTCTCAATTTAGAAATATAGCCCCCCCCCCCCCCCTACTAATTATTAAAACTGTTAAAACCCCAAATATACGCTAATAAGTACAAAAGAAAAACATAATTATCAAATTTTATTAAAATCGGACGAGCGGTTCTCAATTTAGAAATATAGCCCCCCCCCCCCCCCGACCCCCACTAATTAGTAAAACTGTTAAAACCCCAAATATACGCTAATAAGTACAAAAGAAACATAATTATCAAATTTTATTAAAATCGGACGAGCGGTTCTCAATTTAGAAATATAGCCCCCCCCCCCCCCCACCCCCACTAATTAGTAAAACTGTTAAAACCCCAAATATACGCTAATAAGTACAAAAGAAACATAATTATCAAATTTAATTAAAATCGGGAGAGCGGTTCGCAATTTAGAAATATAGCCCCCCCCTCCCCCCTGACCCCCACTAATTAGTAAAACTGTTAAAACCTCAAATATACTCTAATAAGTACAAAAGAAACATAACTATCAAATTTTAGTAAAATTGGACGAGCGGTTCTTAATTTAGAAATATAGCCCCCCCCCCCTTACCCCCAATTAGTAAAACTGTTAAAACCCCAAATATACGCTAATAAGTACAAAAGAAACATAATTATCAAATTTTATTAAAATCGGACGAGCGGTTCTCAATTTAGAAATATAGCCCCCCCCCCCCCCCCCCCGACCCCCACTACTTAGTAAAACTGTTAAAACCCCAAATATACGCTAATAAGTACAAAAGAAACATAATTATCAAATTTTATTAAAATCGGACGAGCGGTTCTCAATTTAGAAATATAGCCCCCCCCCCCCCCCCGACCCCCACTAATTAGTAAAACTGTTAAAACCCCAAATATACGCTAATAAGTACAAAAGAAACATAATTATCAAATTTTATTAAAATCGGACGAGCGGTTCTCAATTTAGAAATATAGCCTCCCCCCGACCCCCACTAATTAGTAAAACTGTTAAAACCCTAAATATACGCTAATAAGTACAAAAGAAACATAATTATCAAATTTTATTAAAATCGGACGAGCGGTTCTCAATTTAGAAATATAGCCCCCCCCCCCCCCCCCCCCGACCCCCACTAATTAGTAAAACTGTTAAAACCCCAAATATACGCTAATAAGTACAAAAGAAACATAATTATCAAATTTTATTAAAATCGGACGAGCGGTTCTCAATTTAGAAATATAGCCCCCCCCCCCCCCCCTACCCCCACTGATTATTAAAACTGTTAAAACCCCAAATATACGCTAATAAGTACAAAAGAAACGTAATTATCAAATTTTATTAAAATCGGACGAGCGGTTCTCAATTTAGAAATATAGCCCCCCCCCCCCCCCCCCCCACTAATTAGTAAAACTGTTAAAACCCCCAATATACGCTAATAAGTACAAAAGAAACATAATTATCAAATTTTATTAAAATCGGACGAGCGGTTCTCAATTTAGAAATATAGCCCCCCCCCCCCCTACCCCAACTTATTAGTAAAACTGTTAAAACCCCAAATATACGCTAATAAGTACAAAAGATACATAATGATCAAATTGTATCAAAATCGGCCGAGCGGTTCTAAATTTAGAAACATAGCCCCCTCTTACCCACCACTAATTAGTAAAACTGTTAAAACCCAAAATATACGCTAATAAGTACAAAAGAAACATAACTATCAAATTTTATTAAAATCGGACGAGCGGTTCTCAATTTAGAAATATAGCCCCCCCCCCCCCCCACCCCCACTAATTAGTAAAACTGTTAAAACCCCAAATATACGCTAATAAGTACAAAAGAAACATAATTATCAAATTTTATTAAAATCGGACGAGCGGTTCTCAATTTAGAAATATAGCCCCCCCCTCCCCCCCGACCCCCACTAATTATTAAAACTGTTAAAACCCCAAATATACGCTAATAAGTACAAAAGAAACATAATTATCAAATTTTATTAAAATCGGACGAGCGGTTCTCAATTTAGAAATATAGCCTCCCCCCGACCCCCACTAATTAGTAAAACTGTTAAAACCCTAAATATACGCTAATAAGTACAAAAGAAACATAATTATCAAATTTTATTAAAATCGGACGAGCGGTTCTCAATTTAGAAATATAGCCCCCCCCCCCCCCCCGACCCCCACTAATTAGTAAAACTGTTAAAACCCCAAATATACGCTAATAAGTACAAAAGAAACATAATTATCAAATTTTATTAAAATCGGACGAGCGGTTCTCAATTTAGAAATATAGCCCCCCCCCCCCCCCCCCGACCCCCACTAATTAGTAAAACTGTTAAAACCCCAAATATACGCTAATAAGTACAAAAGAAACATAATTATCAAATTTTATTAAAATCGGACGAGCGGTTCTCAATTTAGATATATAGCCCCCTCTTACCCCCCACTAATTAGTAAAACTGTTAAAACCCCAAATATACGCTAAGAAGTACAAAAGAAATATAATTATCAAATTTTATTAAAATCGGACGAGCGGTTCTCAATTTAGAAATATAGCCCCCCCCCCCCCCCCGACCCCCACTAATTAGTAAAACTGTTAAAACCCCAAATATACGCTAATAAGTACAAAAGAAACATAATTATCAAATTTTATTATAATCGGACGAGCGGTTCTCAATTTAGAAATATAGCCCCCCCCCCCGACCACCCCCACTAATTAGTAAAACTGTTAAAACCCCAAATATACGCTAATAAGTACAAAAGAAACATAATTATCAAATTTTATTAAAATCGGACGAGCGGTTCTCAATTTAGAAATATAGCCCCCCCCCCCCCCCCGACCCCCACTAATTAGTAAAACTGTTAAAACCCCAAATATACGCTAATAAGTACAAAAGAAACATAATTATCAAATTTTATTAAAATCGGACGAGCGGTTCTCAATTTAGAAATATAGCCCCCCCCCCCCCCCCCCCCGACCCCCACTAATTAGTAAAACTGTTAAAACCCCAAATATATGCTAATAAGTACAAAAGAAACATAATTATCAAATTTTATTAAAATCGGACGAGCGGTTCTCAATTTAGAAATATAGCCCCCCCCCCCCCCCCCCCCGACCCCCCACTAATTAGTAAAACTGTTAAAAACCCCAATATACGCTAATAAGTACAAAAGAAACATAATTATCAAATTTTATTAAAATCGGACGAGCGGTTCTCAATTTAGAAATATAGCCCCCCCCCCCCCCCCCCCCCACTAATTAGTAAAACTGTTAAAACCCCAAATATACGCTAATAAGTACAAAAGAAACATAATTATCAAATTTTATTAAAATCGGACGAGCGGTTCTCAATTTAGAAATATAGCCCCCCCCCCCCCCCCCGACCCCCACTAATTAGTAAAACTGTTAAAACCCCAAATATACGCTAATAAGTACAAAAGAAACATAATTATCAAATTTTATTAAAATCGGACGAGCGGTTCTCAATTTAGAAAACCCCCCCCCCCCCCCCCCCCCCCCTTACCCCCACTAATTAGTAAAACTGTTAAAACCCCAAATATACGCTAATAAGTACAAAAGAAACATAATTATCAAATTTTATTAAAATCGGACGAGCGGTTCTCAATTTAGAAATATAGCCCCCCCGACCCCCACTAATTAGTAAAACTGTTAAAACCCCAAATATACGCTAATAAGTACAAAAGAAACATAATTATCAAATTTTATTAAAATCGGACGAGCGGTTCTCAATTTAGAAATATAGCCCCCCCCCCCCCCCCCCCGACCCCCACTAATTAGTAAAACTGTTAAAACCCCAAATATACGCTAATAAGTACAAAAGAAACATAATTATCAAATTTTATTAAAATCGGACGAGCGGTTCTCAATTTAGAAATATAGCCCCCCCCCCCCTTACCTACCCCCACTGATTAGTAAAACTGTAAAAACCCAAAATATACGCTAATAAGTACAAAAGAAACATAACTTTCAAATTTTATTAAAATCGGACGAGCGGTTCTCAATTTAGATATATAGCCCCCTCTTACCCCCCACTAATTAGTAAAACTGTAAAAAACCCCAAATATACGCTAAGAAGTACAAAAGAAACATAATTATCAAATTTTATTAAAATCGGACGAGCGGTTCTCAATTTAGAAATATAGCCCCCCCCCCGACCCCCACTAATTAGTAAAACTGTTAAAACCCCAAATATACGCTAATAAGTACAAAAGAAACATAATTATCAAATTTTATTAAAATCGGACGAGCGGTTCTCAATTTAGAAATATAGCCCCCCCCCCCCCCCCCCCCGACCCCCCACTAATTATAGTAAAACTGTTAAAACCCCAAATATACGCTAATAAGTACAAAAAAAATAATTATCAAATTTATTTAAAATCGGCCGAGCGTTTCTCAATGCAGAAATATAGTCCCCCCCCCCCCGACCCCCCACTATTAGTAAAACTGTTAAAACCCCAAATATACGCTAATAAGTACAAAAGAAACATAATTATCAAATTTTATTAAAATCGGACGAGCGGTTCTCAATTTAGAAATATAGCCCCCCCCCCCCCCCCCCCCCCCTAATTATTAAAACTGTTAAAAAACCCCAAATATACGCTAATAAGTACAAAAGAAACATAATTATCAAATTTTATTAAAATCGGACGAGCGGTTCTCAATTTAGAAATATAGCCCCCCCCCCCCCCCCCCCACCCCCACTAATTAGTAAAACTGTTAAAACCCCAAATATACGCTAATAAGTACAAAAGAAACATAATTATCAAATTTTATTAAAATCGGACGAGCGGTTCTCAATTTAGAAATATAGCCCCCCCCCCCCCGACCCCCACTAATTAGTAAAACTGTTAAAACCCCAAATATACGCTAATAAGTACAAAAGAAACATAATTATCAAATTTTATTAAAATCGGACGAGCGGTTCTCAATTTAGAAATATAGCCCCCCCCCCCCCCCCCTTACCCCCCACTAATTAGTAAAACTGTTAAAACCCCAAATATACGCTAATAAGTACAAAAGAAACATAATTATCAAATTTTATTAAAATCGGACGAGCGGTTCTCAATTTAGAAATATAGCCCCCCCCCCCCCCCCCCCCCACTAATTAGTAAAACTGTTTAAAACCCCAAATATACGCTAATAAGTACAAAAGAACATAATTATCAAATTTTATTAAAATCGGACGAGCGGTTCTCAATTTAGAAATATAGCCCCCCCCCCCCCCCCGACCCCCACTAATTAGTAAAACTGTAAAAAAACCCCAAATATACGCTAATAAGTACAAAAGAAACATAATTATCAAACGTTATTAAAATCGGACGAGCGGTTCTCAATTTAGAAATATAGCCCCCCCCCCACCCTGACCCCCACTAATTAGTAAAACTTTTAAAACCCTAAAAATACTCTAATTAGTACAAAAGAAACATAATTATCAGATTTTATTAAAATCGGACGAGCGATTCTCAATTTAGAAATATAGCCCCCCCCCCCCCCCCCCACTAATTATTAAAACTGTTAAAACCCCAAATATACGCTAATAAGTACAAAAGAAACATAATTATCAAATTTTATTAAAATCGGACGAGCGGTTCAAAATTTAGAAATATACCCCCCCCCCCCCCCCCCCGACCCCCACTAATTAGTAAAACTGTTAAAACCCCAAATATACGCTAATAAGTACAAAAGAAAAACATAATTATCAAATTTTATTAAAATCGGACGAGCGGTTCTCAATTTAGAAATATAGCCCCCCCCGACCACCCCACTAATTAGTAAAACTGTTAAAACCCCAAATATACGCTAATAAGTACAAAAGAAACATAATTATCAAATTTTATTAAAATCGGACGAGCGGTTCTCAATTTAGAAATATAGCCCCCCCCCCGACCCCCCACTAATTAGTAAAACTGTTAAAACCCCAAAATATACGCTAATAAGTACAAAAGAAACATAATTATCAAATTTTATTAAAATCGGACGAGCGGTTCTCAATTTAGAAATATAGCCCCCCCCCCCCCCCCCCCCACTAATTAGTAAAACTGTTAAAACCCCAAATATACGCTAATAAGTACAAAAAAAACATAATTATCAAATTTTATTAAAATCGGACGAGCGGTTCTCAATTTAGAAATATAGCCCCCCCCCCCCCCCCGACCCCCACTAATTAGTAAAACTGTTAAAACCCCAAATATACGCTAATAAGTACAAAAGAAACATAATTATCAAATTTTATTAAAATCGGACGAGCGGTTCTCAATTTAGAAATATAGCCCCCCCCCCCCCCCCCCACTAATTAGTAAAACTGTTAAAACCCCAAATATACGCTAATAAGTACAAAAGAAACATAATTATCAAATTTTATTAAAATCGGACGAGCGGTTCTCAATTTAGAAATATAGCCCCCCCCCCCCCCCGACCCCCACTAATTAGTAAAACTGTTAAAACCCCAAATATACGCTAATAAGTACAAAAGAAACATAATTATCAAATTTTATTAAAATCGGACGAGCGGTTCTCAATTTAGAAATATAGCCCCCCCCCCCCCACTAATTAGTAAAACTGTTAAAACCCCAAATATACGCTAATAAGTACAAAAAAACATAATTATCAAATTTTATTAAAATCGGACGAGCGGTTCTCAATTTAGAAATAGCCCCCCCCCCCCCCCGACCCCCACTAATTAGTAAAACTGTTAAAACCCCAAATATACGCTAATAAGTACAAAAGAAACATAATTATCAAATTTTATTAAAATCGGACGAGCGGTTCTCAATTTAGAAATAGCCCCCCCCCCCCCCCCGACCCCCCACTATTAGTAAAACTGTTAAAACCCCAAATATACGCTAATAAGTACAAAAGAAACATAATTATCAAATTTTATTAAAATCGGACGAGCGGTTCTCAATTTAGAAAAGCCCCCCCCCCCCCCCCCCCGACCCCCACTAATTTAAAACTGTTAAAACCCCAAATATACGCTAATAAGTACAAAAGAAACATAATTATCAAATTTTATTAAAATCGGACGAGCGGTTCTCAATTTAGAAATATAGCCCCCCCCCCCCCCCCGACCCCCACTAATTAGTAAAACTGTTAAAAAACCCCAAATATACGCTAATAAGTACAAAAGAAACATAATTATCAAATTTTATTAAAATCGGACGAGCGGTTCTCAATTTAGAAATATAGCCCCCCCCCCCCCCCCCCGACCCCCACTAATTAGTAAAACTGTTAAAACCCCAAATATACGCTAATATGTACAAAAGAAACATAATTATCAGATTTTATTAAAATCGGACGAGCGGTTCTCAATTTAGAAATATAGCCCCCCTCCCCTTACCCCCACTAATTAGTAAAACTGTTAAACCCCAAATATACGCTAATAAGTACAAAAGAAACATAATTATCAAATTTTATTAAAATCGGACGAGCGGTTCTCAATTTAGAAATATAGCCCCCCCCCCCCCCCCCCGACCCCCACTAATTAGTAAAACTGTTAAAACCCCAAATATACGCTAATAAGTACAAAAGAAACATAATTATCAAATTTTATTAAAATCGGACGAGCGGTTCTCAATTTAGAAATATAGCCCCCCCCCCCCCCCCGACCCCCACTAATTAGTAAAACTGTTAAAACCCCAAATATACGCTAATAAGTACAAAAGAACATAATTATCAAATTTTATTAAAATCGGACGAGCGGTTCTCAATTTAGAAATATACCCCCCCCCCCCCCCCCCCGACCCCCACTAATTAGTAAAACTGTTAAAACCCCAAATATACGCTAATAAGTACAAAAAAAACATAATTATCAAATTTTATTAAAATCGGACGAGCGGTTCTCAATTTAGAAATATAGCCCCCCCCCCCCCCGACCCCCACTAATTAGTAAAACTGTTAAAACCCCAAATATACGCTAATAAGTACAAAAGAAACATAATTATCAAATTTTATTAAAATCGGACGAGCGGTTCTCAATTTAGAAATATAGCCCCCTATTACCCCCCACTAATTAGTAAAACTGTAAAAAACCCCAAATATACGCTAATAAGTACAAAAGAAACATAATTATCAAATTTTATTAAAATCGGACGAGCGGTTCTCAATTTAGAAATATAGCCCCCCCGACCCCCACTAATTAGTAAAACTGTTAAAACCCCAAATATACGCTAATAAGTACAAAAGAAACATAATTATCAAATTTTATTAAAATCGGACGAGCGGTTCTTAATTTAGAAATATAGCCCCCCCCCCCCCCGACCCCCCACTAATTAGTAAAACTGTTAAAACCCCAAATATACGCTAATAAGTACAAAAGAAACATAATTATCAAATTTTATTAAAATCGGACGAGCGGTTCTCAATTTAGAAAGCCCCCCCCCCCCCCCCCCCCCCCGACCCCCACTAATTAGTAAAACTGTTAAAACCCCAAATATACGCTAATAAGTACAAAAGAAACATAATTATCAAATTTTATTAAAATCGGACGAGCGGTTCTCAATTTAGAAATAGCCCCCCCCCCCCCCCCCCCCCCCCCCACTAATTAGTAAAACTGTTAAAACCCCAAATATACGCTAATAAGTACAAAAGAAACATAATTATCAAATTTTATTAAAATCGGACGAGCGGTTCTCAATTTAAATATAGCCCCCCCCCCCCCGACCCCACTAATTAGTAAAACTGTTAAAACCCCAAATATACGCTAATAAGTACAAAAGAAACGTAATTATCAATTTTTATTAAAATCATAAGAGCGGTTCTCAATTTAGAAATATAGCCCCCCCTCCCGACCCCAATAATTAGTAAAACTGTTAAAACCCCAAATATACGCTAAGAAGTACAAAAGAAACATAATTATCAATTTTTATTAAAATCGGACGAGCGGTTCTCAATTTAGAAATATAGCCCCCCCCCCCCCCCCCCCGACCCCCACTAATTAGTAAAACTGTTAAAACCCCAAATATACGCTAATAAGTACAAAAGAAACATAATTATCAAATTTTATTAAAATCGGACGAGCGGTTCTCAATTTAGAAATATAGCCCCCCCCCCCCCCCCCCCCCCACTAATTAGTAAAACTGTTAAAACCCCAAATATACGCTAATAAGTACAAAAGAAACATAATTATCAAATTTTATTAAAATCGGACGAGCGGTTCTCAATTTAGAAAATAGCCCCCCCCCCCCCCCCCCCACTATTAGTAAAACTGTTAAAACCCCAAATATACGCTAATAAGTACAAAAGAAACATAATTATCAAATTTTATTAAAATCGGACGAGCGGTTCTCAATTTAGAAATATAGCCCCCCCGACCCCAATAATTAGTAAAACTGTTAAAACCCCAAATATACGCTAATAAGTACAAAAGAAACATAATAATCAAATTTTATTAAAATCGGACAAACGGTTCTTAATTTAGAAATAGCCCCCCCCCCCCCCCCCCGACCCCACTAATTAGTAAAACTGTTCAAATTTTAAAAAACCCCAAATATACGCTAATAAGTACAAAAGAAACATAATTATCAAATAATTTTTATTAAAATCGGACGAGCGGTTCTCAATTTAGAAATATAGCCCCCCCCCCCCCCCCCCCCCGACCCCCACTAATTAGTAAAACTGTTAAAACCCCAAATATACGCTAATAAGTACAAAAGAAACATAATTATCAAATTTTATTAAAATCGGACGAGCGGTTCTCAATTTAGAAATATAGCCTCCCCCCGACCCCCACTAATTAGTAAAACTGTTAAAACCTCAAATATACTCTAATAAGTACAAAAGAAACATAACTATCAAATTTTAGTAAAATTGGACGAGCGGTTCTTAATTTAGAAATATAGCCCCCCCCCCTACCCCCACTAATTAGTAAAACTGTTAAAACCCCAAATATACGCTAATAAGTACAAAAAAAGAAACATAATTATCAAATTTTATTAAAATCGGACGAGCGGTTCTCAATTTAGAAATAGCCCCCCCCCCCCCCCCCCCCGACCCCCACTAATTAGTAAAACTGTTAAAAAACCCCAAATATACGCTAATAAGTACAAAAAAACATAATTATCAAATTTTATTAAAATCGGACGAGCGGTTCTCAATTTAGAAATATAGCCTCCCCCCGACCCCCACTAATTAGTAAAACTGTTAAAACCCTAAATATACGCTAATAAGTACAAAAGAAACATAATTATCAAATTTTATTAAAATCGGACGAGCGGTTCTCAATTTAGAAATATAGCCCCCCCCCCCCCCCCCCGACCACCACCTATTAGTAAAACTGTTAAAAACCCCAATATACGCTAATAAGTACAAAAGAAACATAATTATCAAATTTTATTAAAATCGGACGAGCGTTTCTCAATTTAGAAATATAGCCCCCCCCCCCCCCCCCCCCGACCCCCACTAATTAGTAAAACTGTTAAAAAACCCCAAATATACGCTAATAAGTACAAAAGAAACATAATTATCAAATTTTATTAAAATCGGACGAGCGGTTCTCAATTTAGAAATATAGCCCCCCCCCCCCCCCCCCGACCCCCACTAATTAGTAAAACTGTTAAAACCCCAAATATACGCTAATAAGTACAAAAAAAAAACATAATTATCAAATTTTATTAAAATCGGACGAGCGGTTCTCAATTTAGAAATATAGCCCCTCAATTTAGAAATTAGCCCCCCCCAACCCCCCCGACCCCCCACTAATTAGTAAAACTGTTAAAACCCCAAATATACGCTAATAAGTACAAAAGAAAAACATAATTATCAAATTTTATTAAAATCGGACGAGCGGTTCTCAATTTAGAAATATAGCCCCCCCCCCTTACCCCCACTAATTAGTAAAACTGTTAAAAAACCCCAAATATACGCTAATAAGTACAAAAGAAACATAATTATCAAATTTTATTAAAATCGGACGAGCGGTTCTCAATTTAGAAATAGCCCCCCCCCCCCCCCCCCCCCCACTAATTAGTAAAACTGTTAAAAACCCAAAAATATACGCTAATAAGTACAAAAGAAACATAATTATCAAATTTTATTAAAATCGGACGAGCGGTTCTCAATTTAGAAATATAGCCCCCCCCCCCCCCCCGACCCCCACTAATTAGTAAAACTGTTAAAACCCCAAATATACGCTAATAAGTACAAAAGAAACATAATTATCAAATTTTATAAAAAAATCGGACGAGCGGTTCTCAATTTAGAAATATAGCCCCCCCCCCCCCCGACCCCCACTAATTAGTAAAACTGTTAAAACCCCAAATATACGCTAATAAGTACAAAAGAAACATAATTATCAAATTTTATTAAAATCGGACGAGCGGTTCTCAATTTAGAAATATAGCCCCCCCCCCCCCCGACCCGACCCCACTAATTAGTAAAACTGTTAAAACCCCAAATATACGCTAATAAGTACAAAAGAAACATAATTATCAAATTTTATTAAAATCGGACGAGCGGTTCTCAATTTAGAAAGCCCCCCCCCCCCCCCTCCCCCCGACCCCCACTAATTAGTAAAACTGTTAAAACCCTAAATATACGCTAATAAGTACAAAAGAAACGTAATTATCAAATTTTATTAAAATCGGACGAGCGGTTCTCAATTTAGAAATATAGCCCCCCCGACTCCTATAATTAGTAAAACTGTTAAAACCCCAAATATACGCTAATAAGTACAAAAGAAACATAATTATCAAATTTTATTAAAATCGGACGAGCGGTTCTCAATTTAGAAAATAGCCCCCCCCCCCTAATAAGTACCGACCCCACCAATTATTAGTAAAACTGTTAAAACCCCAAATATACGCTAATAAGTACAAAAGAAACATAATTATCAAATTTTATTAAAATCGGACGAGCGGTTCTCAATTTAGAAATATAGCCCCCCCCCCCCCCCCCAACTTATTAGTAAAACTGTTAAAACCCCAAATATACGCTAATAAGTACAAAAGATACATAATGATCAAATTGTATCAAAATCGGCCGAGCGGTTCTAAATTTAGAAACATAGCCCCCTCTTACCCACCACTAATTAGTAAAACTGTTAAAACCAAAAATATACGCTAATAAGTACAAAAGAAACATAACTATCAAATTTTATTAAAATCGGACGAGCGGTTCTTGATTTAGAAATATAGCCCCCCCCCCCCCCCCCCCCCTGACCCCCACTAATTATTAAAACTGTTAAAACCCCAAATATACGCTAATAAGTACAAAAGAAACATAATTATCAAATTTTATTAAAATCGGACGAGCGGTTCTCAATTTAGAAATATAGCCCCCCCCCCCCCCCCGACCCCCACTAATTAGTAAAACTGTTAAAAAAACCCCAAATATACGCTAATAAGTACAAAAAAGAAACATAATTATCAAATTTTATTAAAATCGGACGAGCGGTTCTCAATTTAGAAATAGCCCCCCCCCCCCCCCCCCCCCCCCACTAATTAGTAAAACTGTTAAAACCCCAAATATACGCTAATAAGTACAAAAGAAACATAATTATCAAATTTTATTAAAATCGGACGAGCGGTTCTCAATTTAGAAATATCCCCCCCCCCCCCCCCGACCCCCACTAATTAGTAAAACTGTTAAAACCCCAAATATACGCTAATAAGTACAAAAGAAACATAATTATCAAATTTTATTAAAATCGGACGAGCGGTTCTCAATTTAGAAATATAGCCCCCCCCCCCCCGACCCCCCCACTAATTAGTAAAACTGTTTAAAAAACCCCAAATATACGCTAATAAGTACAAAAGAAACATAATTATCAAATTTTATTAAAATCGGACGAGCGGTTCTCAATTTTAGAAATAGCCCCCCCCCCCCCCCGACCCCCACTAATTAGTAAAACTGTTAAAACCCCAAATATACGCTAATAAGTACAAAAGAAACATAATTATCAAATTTTATTAAAATCGGACGAGCGGTTCTCAATTTAGAAATATAGCCCCCCCCCCCCCCCCCGACCCCCACTAATTAGTAAAACTGTTAAAACCCCAAATATACGCTAATAAGTACAAAAAAACATAATTATCAAATTTTATTAAAATCGGACGAGCGGTTCTCAATTTAGAAATATAGCCCCCCCCCCCCCCCCCGACCCCCACTAATTAGTAAAACTGTTAAAACCCCAAATATACGCTAATAAGTACAAAAGAAACATAATTATCAAATTTTATTAAAATCGGACGAGCGGTCTCAATTTAGAAATAGCCCCCCCCCCCCCCCCCCCCCCCCCGACCCCCACTAATTAGTAAAACTGTTAAAACCCCAAATATACGCTAATAAGTACAAAAAGAAACATAATTATCAAATTTTATTAAAATCGGACGAGCGGTTCTCAATTTAGAAATATAGCCCCCCCCCCCCCCCGACCCCACTAATTAGTAAAACTGTTAAAACCCCAAATATACGCTAATAAGTACAAAAGAAAAACATAATTATCAAATTTTATTAAAATCGGACGAGCGGTTCTCAATTTAGAAATATAGCCCCCCCCTTACCCCCACTAATTAGTAAAACTGTTAAAACCCCAAATATACGCTAATAAGTACAAAAGAAACATAATTATCAAATTTTATTAAAATCGGACGAGCGGTTCTCAATTTAGAAATATAGCCCCCCCCCCCCCCCCCCGACCCCCCCACTAATTAGTAAAACTGTTAAAACCCTAAATATACGCTAATAAGTACAAAAGAAACGTAATTATCAATTTTTATTAAAATCGGACGAGCGGTTCTCAATTTAGAAATATAGCCCCCCCCCCCCCCCCGACCCCAATAATTAGTAAAACTGTTAAAACCCCAAATATACGCTAATAAGTACAAAAGAAACATAATTATCAAATTTTATTAAAATCGGACGAGCGGTTCTCAATTTAGAAATATAGCCCCCCCCCCCCCCCCCCCCCCACTAATTAGTAAAACTGTTAAAAAAACCCCAAATATACGCTAATAAGTACAAAAGAAACATAATTATCAAATTTTATTAAAATCGGACGAGCGGTTCTCAATTTAGAAATATAGCCCCCCCCCCCCCGACCCCCACTAATTATTAAAACTGTTAAAAACCCCAAATATACGCTAATAAGTACAAAAGAAACATAATTATCAAATTTTATTAAAATCGGACGAGCGGTTCTCAATTTAGAAATATAGCCCCCCCCCCCCCCCCCGACCCCCACTAATTAGTAAAACTGTTAAAACCCCAAATATATACGCTAATAAGTACAAAAGAAACATAATTATCAAATTTTATTAAAATCGGACGAGCGGTTCTCAATTTAGAAATATAGCCCCCCCCCCCCCCCCCACTAATTATTAAAACTGTTAAAACCCCAAATATACGCTAATAAGTACAAAAGAAACATAATTATCAAATTTTATTAAAATCGGACGAGCGGTTCTCAATTTAGAAATATAGCCCCCCCCCCCCCCCCCCCCCCGACCCCACTAATTAGTAAAACTGTTAAAACTGTTAAAACCCCCAAATATACGCTAATAAGTACAAAAAAACATAATTATCAAATTTTATTAAAATCGGACGAGCGGTTCTCAATTTAGAAATATAGCCCCCCCCCCCCCCCGACCCCCACTAATTAGTAAAACTGTTAAAACCCCAAATATACGCTAATAAGTACAAAAGAAACATAATTATCAAATTTTATTAAAATCGGACGAGCGGTTCTCAATTTAGAAATATAGCCCCCCCCCCCCCCCCCCACCCCCACTAATTAGTAAAACTGTTAAAACCCCAAATATACGCTAATAAGTACAAAGAAACATAATTATCAAATTTTATTAAAATCGGACGAGCGGTTCTCAATTTAGAAATATAGCCCCCCCCCCCCCCCCCCCACTAATTAGTAAAACTGTTAAAAACCCAAAATATACGCTAATAAGTACAAAAGAAACATAATTATCAAATTTTATTAAAATCGGACGAGCGGGTTCTCAATTTAGAAATATAGCCCCCCCCCCCCTATTACCCCCACTAATTAGTAAAACTGTTAAAAACCCCCAAATATACGCTAATAAGTAGTAAAAAGAAACATAATTATCAAATTTTATTAAAATCGGACGAGCGGTTCTCAATTTAGAAATATAGCCCCCCCCCCCCCCGACCCCCACTAATTAGTAAAACTGTTAAAACCCCAAAAATATACGCTAATAAGTACAAAAGAAACATAATTATCAAATTTTATTAAAATCGGACGAGCGGTTCTCAATTTAAAAATATAGCCCCCCCCCCCCCCGACCCCCACTAATTAGTAAAACTGTTAAAACCCCAAATATACGCTAATAAGTACAAAAAAGAAACATAATTATCAAATTTTATTAAAATCGGACGAGCGGTTCTCAATTTAGAAATATAGCCCCCCCCCCCACCCGACCACCACTAATTATTAAAACTGTTAAAACCCAAAATATACGCTAATAAGTACAAAAGAAACATAATTACCAAATTTTATTAAAATCGGACGAGCGGTTCTCAATTTAGAAAATAGCCCCCCCCCCCCTAATTATTATTAAAACCCCCCCCCCCCAAATTTTATTAAAAACGACGAGCCCCTACTAATTATTAAAACTGTTAAAACCCCAAATATACGCTAATAAGTACAAAAGAAACATAATTATCAAATTTTATTAAAATCGGACGAGCGGTTCTCAATTTAGAAATATAGCCCCTCCCCCCCGACCCCACTAATTAGTAAAACTGTTAAAACCCCAAATATACGCTAATAAGTACAAAAGAAAAACATAATTATCAAATTTTATTAAAATCGGACGAGCGGTTCTCAATTTAGAAATAGCCCCCCCCCCCCCCCCCCCCCCCACTAATTAGTAAAACTGTTAAAACCCCAAATATACGCTAATAAGTACAAAAGAAACATAATTATCAAATTTTATTAAAATCGGACGAGCGGTTCTCAATTTAGAAATATAGCCCCCCCCCCCCGACCCCCACTAATTAGTAAAACTGTTAAAAAACCCCAAATATACGCTAATAAGTACAAAAGAAACATAATTATCAAATTTTATTAAAATCGGACGAGCGGTTTCAATTTAGAAATATAGCCCCCCCCCCCCCCCCCGACCCCCACTAATTAGTAAAACTGTTAAAACCCCAAATATACGCTAATAAGTACAAAAGAAACATAATTATCAAATTTTATTAAAATCGGACGAGCGGTTCTCAATTTAGAAATATAGCCCCCTCTTACCCCCCACTAATTAGTAAAACTGTAAAAAACCCCAAATATACGCTAATAAGTACAAAAGAAACATAATTATCAAATTTTATTATAATCGGACGAGCGGTTCTCAATTTAGAAATATAGCCCCCCCCCCCCCCCCCGACCCCCCACTATTATTAGTAAAACTGTTAAAAACCCCAAATATACGCTAATAAGTACAACAAAAAAACATAATTATCAAATTTTATTAAAATCGGACGAGCGGTTCTCAATTTAGAAATATAGCCCCCCCCCCCCCCCCCCCACCACTAATTAGTAAAACTGTTAAAAACCCCAATATACGCTAATAAGTACAAAAGAAACATAATTATCAAATTTTATTAAAATCGGACGAGCGTTTCTCAATTTAGAAATATAGCCCCCCGACCACCACTAATTAGTAAAACTGTTAAAAAAACCCCAAATATACGCTAATAAGTAAAAAAAGAAACATAATTATCAAATTTTATTAAAATCGGACGAGCGGTTCTCAATTTAGAAATATAGCCCCCCCCTAACCCTGACCACTACTAATTATTAAAACTGTTAAAATCCCAAATATACGATAATCAGTACAAAAGAAACATAATTATCTAATTTTATTAAAATCGGACGAGCGGTTCTCAATTTAGACCCCCCCCCCCCCCCCCCCCCCCCACTAATTAGTAAAACTGTTAAAACCCCAAATATACGCTAATAAGTACAAAAGAAACATAATTATCAAATTTTATTAAAATCGGACGAGCGGTTTCTCAATTTAGAAATATAGCCCCCCCCCCCCCCCCCCCCCCGACCCCCACTTATTAGTAAAACTGTTAAAACCCTAAATATACGCTAATAAGTACAAAAGAAACGTAATTATCAATTTTTATTAAAATCGGACGAGCGGTTCTCAATTTAGATATATAGCCCCCCCGACCACAATAATTAGTAAAACTGTTAAAACCCCAAATATACGCTAATAAGTACAAAAGAAACATAATAATCAAATTTTATTAAAATCGGACAAGCGGTTCTCAATTTAGAAAATATAGCCCCCCCCCCCCCCCGACCCCCACTAATTAGTAAAAAACTGTTAAAACCCCAAATATACGCTAATAAGTACAAAAGAAACATAATTATCAAATTTTATTAAAATCGGACGAGCGGTTCTCAATTTAGAAAATAGCCCCCCCCCCCCCCCCCGACCCCCACTAATTAGTAAAACTGTTAAAACCCCAAATATACGCTAATAAGTACAAAAGAAACATAATTATCAAATTTTATTAAAATCGGACGAGCGGTTCTCAATTTAGAAATATAGCCCCCCCCCCCCCCCCCCCCACCCCCCTAATTAGTAAAACTGTTAAAAACCCCAAATATACGCTAATAAGTACAAAAGAAACATAATTATCAAATTTTATTAAAATCGGACGAGCGGTTCTCAATTTAGAAATATAGCCCCCCCCCCCCCCCCCCCCCCCACCCCCACTAATTATTAAAACTGTTTAAAACCAAAAATATACGCTAATAAGTACAAAAAAGAAACATAATTATCAAATTTTTTTATTAAAATCGGACGAGCGGTTCTCAATTTAGAAATATAGCCCCCCCCCCCCCCCCCCCCCACCACTAATTAGTAAAACTGTTAAAACCCCAAAATATACGCTAATAAGTACAAAAGAAAAAACATAATTACCAAATTTTATTAAAATCGGACGAGCGGTTCTCAATTTAGAAATATAGCCTCCCCCCGACCGCCACTAATTAGTAAAACTGTTAAAACCCCAAATATACGCTAATAAGTACAAAAGAAACATAATTATCAAATTTTATTAAAATCGGACGAGCGGTTCTCAATTTAGAAATATAGCCCCCCCCCCCCCCCCCACTAATTAGTAAAACTGTTAAACCCCAAAAATACTCTAATAAGTACAAAAGAAACATAATTATCAAATTTTATTAAAATCGGACGAGCGGTTCTCAATTTAGAAAGCCCCCCCCCCCCCCCCCCCCCCGACCACTACTAATTAGTAAAACTGTTAAAAAACCCCAAATATACGCTAATAAGTTCAAAAGAAACATAATTATCAAATTTTATTAAAATCGGACGAGCGGTTCTCAATTTAGAAATATAGCCCTCCGACCACCACTAATTAGTAAAACTGTTAAAACTCCATATATACGCTAAGAAGTACAAAAGAAACATAATTACCAAATTTTATTAAAATCGGACGAGCGGTTCAAAATTAAGAAATATAGCCCCCCCCCCCCCACCCCCACTAATTAGTAAAACTGTAAAACCCCAAAATATACGCTAATAAGTACAAAAGAAACATAATAATTATCAATTTTTATTAAAATCGGACGAGCGGTTCTCAATTTAGAAATAGCCCCCCCCCCCCCCCCCCCCCCCCTTCCCCCACTAATTATTAAAACTGTTAAAACCCCAAATATACGCTAATAAGTACAAAAGAAATATAATTATCAAATTTTATTTGAATCGGACGAGCGGTTCTCAATTTAGAAATATAGCCTCCCCCCGACCCCCACTAATTAGTAAAACTGTTAAAAACCCCAATATACGCTAATAAGTACAAAAGAAACATAATTATCAAATTTTATTAAAATCGGATGAGCGGAGCGGTTCTCAATTTAGAAATATAGCCCCCCCCCCCGACACCCACTAATTAGTAAAACTGTTAAAAACCCCAAATATACTCATATAAGTACAAAAGAAATATAATTATCAAATTTATTTGAATCGGACGAGCGGTTCTCAATTTAGAAATATAGCCCCCCCCCCCCCCCCCCCCCTACTAATTAGTAAAACTGTTAAAACCCCAAATATACGCTAATAAGTACAAAAGAAACATAATTATCAAATTTTATTAAAATCGGACGAGCGGTTCTCAATTTAGAAATATAGCCCCCCCCCCCCGACCACCCCACTAATTAGTAAAACTGTTAAAAAAAACCCAAATATACGCTAATAAGTACAAAAGAAACATAATTATCAAATTTTATTAAAATCGGACGAGCGGTTTCAAAATTTAGAAATATAGCCCCCCCCCCCGACCCCCTACTATTTAAAACTGTTAAAAAAACCGAAAAATATACGCTAATAAGTACAAAAGAAACATAATTATCAAATTTTTTATTAAAATCGGACGAGCGGTTCTCAATTTAGAGCCCCCCCCCCCCCAACCCTGACCACTACTAATTATTAAAACTGTTAAAACCCCCAATATACGCTAATAAGTTCAAAAGAAACATAATTATAAAATTTTATTAAAATCGGACGAGCGGTTCTCAATTTAGAAATATAGCCCCCTGACCACCACTCATTAGTAAAACTGTTAAAACCCCATATATACGCTAAGAAGTACAAAAGAAAC
The DNA here is from genome assembly GCA_003667255.2 of Euschistus heros. NCBI lineage: Eukaryota > Metazoa > Arthropoda > Insecta > Hemiptera > Pentatomidae > Euschistus > Euschistus heros. The sequence continues at coordinate 562,234 of RCWM02000319.1, forward strand.
ATAATTACCAAATTTTATTAAAATCGGACGAGCGGTTCTCAATTTAGAAATATAGCCCCCCCCCCCCCCCCCCCCCCCCCGACCCCACTAATTAGTAAAACTGTAAAAAAACCCCAAATATACGCTAATAAGTACAAAAAAATATAATTATCCAATTTATTTGAATCGGACGAGCGGTTCTCAATTTAGAAATATAGCCTCCCCTCGACCGCCACTAATCAGTAAAACTGTCAAAACCCCATATATACGCTAAGAAGTACAAAAGAAACATAATTACCAAATTTTATTAAAATCGGACGAGCGGTTCAAAATTTAGAAATATAGCCCCCCCGACCACCACTAATTAGTAAAACTGTTAAAAACCCCAATATACGCTAATAAGTACAAAAGAAACATAATTATCAAATTTTATTAAAATCGGACGAGCGTTTCTCAATTTAGAAATATAGCCCCCCGACCACCACTAATTAGTAAAACTGTCAAAACCCCCAATATACGCTAATAAGTACAAAAGAAACATAATTATCAAATTTTATTAAAATCGGACGAGCGGTTCTCAATTTAGAAATATAGCCCCCCCGACCACCACTAATTAGTAAAACTGTTAAAACCCCAAATATACGCTAAGAAGTACAAAAGAAACATAATTACCAAATTTTATTAAAATCGGACGAGCGGTTAAAAATTTAGAAATATAGCCCCCCCGACCACCTCTAATTATTAAAACTGTTAAAACCGAAAATATACGATAATAAGTACAAAAGAAACATAATTATCAAACGTTATTAAAATCGGACGAGCGGTTCTCAATTTAGAAATATAGCCCCCCCCCCCCCCCCCCCCCCCCCCCCACTAATTAGTAAAACTGTTAAAACCCCAAATATACTCTAATAAGTACAAAAGAAATATAATTATCAAATTTATTTGAATCGGACGAGCGGTTCTCAATTTAGAAATATAGCCTCCCCTCGACCGCCACTAATCAGTAAAACTGTCAAAACCCCATATATACGCTAAGAAGTACAAAAGAAACATAATTACCAAATTTTATTAAAATCGGACGAGCGGTTCTCAATTTAGAAATATAGCCCCCTCTTACCCACCACTAATTAGTAAAACTGTTAAAACCCCAAATATACGCTAATAAGTACAAAAGAAACATAATTATCAAATTTTATTATAATCGGACGAGCGGTTCTCAATTTAGAAATATAGCCCCCCCCCCCCCCCCCCGACCCGACCACCACTAATTAGTAAAACTGTTAAAACCCCAAAATATACGCTAATAAGTACAAAAGAAACATAATTATCAAATTTTATTAAAATCGGACGAGCGGTTCTCAATTTAGAAATATAGCCCCCCCCCCCGACCACCCCCCACTAATTAGTAAAACTGTTAAAACCCAAAATGTACGCTAATAAGTACAAAAGAAACATAATTACCAAATTTTATTAAAATCGGACGAGCGGTTCAAAATTTAGAAATATAGCCCCCCCGACCACCTCTAATTATTAAAACTGTTAAAACCGAAAATATACGATAATAAGTACAAAAGAAACATAATTATCAAATTTTATTAAAATCGGACGAGCGGTTCTCAATTTAGAAATATAGCCCCCCCCCCTAACCCTGACCACTACTAATTATTAAAACTGTTAAAACCCCAAATATACTCTAATGAGTACAAAAGAAATATAATTATCAAATTTATTTGAATCGGACGAGCGGTTCTCAATTTAGAAATATAGCCTCCCCCCCCCGACCCCCCACTTATTAGTAAAACTGTTAAAAACCCAAATATACGCTAATAAGTACAAAAGAAAAACGTAATTATCAAATTTTATTAAAATCGGACGAGCGGTTCTCAATTTAGAAATATAGCCCCCCCCCCCCCACCCCACTAATTAGTAAAACTGTTAAAAACCCAAATATACGCTAATAAGTACAAAAGAAACATAATTATCAAATTTTATTAAAATCGGACGAGCGGTTCTCAATTTAGAAATATAGCCCCCCCCCCCCGACCACCACTAATTAGTAAAACTGTTAAAACCCCATATATACGCTAATAAGTACAAAAGAAACATAATTATCAAATTTTATTAAAATCGGACGAGCGTTTCTCAATTTAGAAATATAGCCCCCCGACCACCACTAATTAGTAAAACTGTCAAAACCCCATATATACGCTAAGAAGTACAAAAGAAACATAATTACCAAATTTTATTAAAATCGGACGAGCGGTTCTCAATTTAGAAATATAGCCCCCCCGACCACCACTAATTAGTAAAACTGTTAAAACCCAAATATACTCTAATAAGTACAAAAGAAACATAATTATCAAATTTAATTAAAATCGGGAGAGCGGTTCTCAATTTAGAAATGTAGCCCCCCCCCCCTACCCCAACTTATTAGTAAAACTGTTAAAACCCCAATCTTTGGGAGGAAATTTAGAGTCCATACGGACCATAGACCCTTGCAGTGGGTTGGCAAGCTTAAAGAGTCCTCCGCGAGAGTTACGCGATGGAAGGAGTTCCTCAGTCAGTACAATCTCGAGATAGTGTACAAGCCGGGTAGGGAAAACGTGGTGGCGGACTGGCTTTCGCGAGCGATTACGGTCAATGCGGTCGAAGAGGAGGAAGCAGGGCCATCGGGGGATATCCGCCAGTTTTTGCGTGAATGGACACCAGAGGGGGAGGGCGACGACGTTACGCGAAGCGCTGATAATGAGACCCAAGAAGATAACGAGCCCCAAGAAAAAGAGAGTTCCGCAGACGAGAGACCCACAGAGATGGAGGAGATTATATAATATATATATATATATATATATATATATATATATATATATATATATATATATATATATATATAATATAATATAATTATATAACATCTGTAATATTTAGCTGTATCCATCTCAGCTCTTTATCACGCCGGGAAATATAAATTTATACTTTGCTTTTAACAACACTGGGGTCAGACTAAACAATGCCGTCTATAATTTATTACGGCATCCTTGTTTTAGTATTTAAGCATGATTTATAGCGGTAATTTTTTCCCTTCCTTTGGTTTATTAAATACCTTACCCATTGCTCATGTTTATTCCTGCTGTCTTATAGTATTATGATTTAATGCTTGATAAATATCACGGAAATATTTTAAGTAGGTATTCATCTGTTAATTAGGTGTTTCGGGTCAAAGCATCAGTTACTTTGAAAATTAGCAATAGATACTTTTAGTACATATGATTTCGAATTATAACCATTGAAATTAAATGAACAGTTAACTTTATTCTGGTACTTTCTGCCCTTTAAGAATAATAATGATACAAAATTATTGGTACCACTGTCTGGCCATATTACTTTAAATTCATATTGCAATGTACTTATATACAATATGAATATGTATTCATATTTCCGTCCTACAGCATCATGGATAACTTGAGAAATCAGAGAGTTGATGAGAACCAGAGACGCTGCCAGAAGAAAATATATCCGAACTAAACATCCCGAAGACCTAATAACCTTTAAATCCCTCCGTAACCGAACCCAATCAACTATCCTTCGATCCAAATTCCTATATTACCAGAAAGCCTTTTCTGAGCACTCAGACTCTCACCAAAAATGGAAACTCCTCCGCCAAATCCCCACCTTAAAATCTAAATCATCTCCCTCCTATCATATTACTCCAGAAGAACTTAACAAGTATTTTACTTCATTCGATTTATACTCCTCATTTCCAGCTTACAACCCGAATAATAATGACTTTGATCCTTATAAATTCTTCCTTTCCTATATCGAGCCCTCCCAGCTAATAGAAGCTGTGATGAAATCACGTTAGAAATCTTTGGGACCTGATGGAATCCCAGCAAGTTTTATTAAGTTGTGTCTTCCAATAATCCTAGCACCTCTACTCCACATCTATAACTTCTACCTGCAGAACTAAATATTTCCATCTGCCCGGAAAAAAGCTCGCGTCCTTCCCTTAAATAAAGTCCCTAACCCTTCCTACGAAAAAGACTTCCGACCCATCTCCCAATTATCTTACTCTTCCAAACCCTTAGAACACCTAACTCAAGTCCAGATATCCTCTTTCCTTGAGCAACACCTTAATCCTTTTCAGTCCGGGTTTAGGACTGGCTATTCCACACAATCAGCCCTTGCAAAAATTACTTCAGATATCCACTTTGCCATGGATCAGCACAAAATTACCATTCTCATTCTCCTTGATATCAGTAAAGCCTTCAACACCATCGATCACAATCTACTCCTATCTAAACTATCCAACTTTTCCTTCTCCAATAGTGCGATTAGATGGATCCAAGCATTTATTTCTGACCGCACTCAGGTAGTCCAAATCCTTAATCTTCCGCCTTCCTCTCCACTTTCAATCAACTCTGGTGTAGTTCAGGGCTCCTCTATATCACCCTCACTATTAAGCGCATACATTAATGACCTTTATCTTCTCATCAAACATTGCTCCTCTCACTTCTACGCCGATGATTCAAAGGCAGACAAATGATTCAAATTAAACGCAGACAAATCAAAGGCTATTGAGTTGGGTTCTAAAGTCCTTCTTAACTCCCTGCCCACAATTCCTAACTTTTCCATAGATTCCTATCCCATAAACTTCTATCCGTCCGTTGCGAACCTTGGCATTGTCCTAGACCAAACCCTTTCTTGGAAAGACCATATTTCTTTTATTACCCGACGATCAATCTCCTCCCTTCGACTCCTAAACCGATCCCGTAATTTCCGTCCACCGTCAATCCGCCAACTGTTAATTACATCTCTCATATTACCCCATTTTGATTATGGTAGTGTGGTGTATGGAGATCTCTCGAAATCTCAAGATGCAAGATTAAAGAAGATAATGAACTGCTGTCTGAGAATACCACGCCACGAACATATTTCCCACCACTACACCAAATTAAAATGGTTATTTCCTTCCTTCAGTCGACAGTACTTTCTTGGTTCGTTCCTTTACAAATCTCTTTCCTCGCAGTCACCTTCCTATATCCTGAAAGCTGTAACATTAAAATCGTCAGTGAGTTCCTGCAAAACTAGAGCCAGTTCCTCAGACCTCTACCTAACTCCTTTCAACACAACATCCTTCAAACGTTCCTTTATATCCAGAGCTTCCAACTTCTGGAATTCCCTCCCTTCCAACATTCGCCATTCCTCCTCTCATAACAGCTTCAAATCCCGACTTTTCATTTACCTGTTAGATATTCAATCTAATAGTCATATAGATGTAGAAAATATCTGTTAAAATGAGATATAAACATTCAGAATATAATATTGATTTTGTACAGTATTAGTCTTGTACTATTGCACTGAATTGGTTTTAGCATAATTTATATTATTTATCAGATAAGACACTTTATCTTTCCAGATAATTTATATTTCTCAGCTTTGATTATTGCATTTGATTTCATTGAGTTTTTGTTTAATTTTCTCTATTTTTGTTTTCGTAACTTATCTTAGATTCTAACCTCAAGATATAATTTGTTTTTTGTTCAATATTTTAAAATATGTAACAATACTTTTATATTGTAATTTGAATTTTGTTTAAATTCCTAATTTAATTTTAATTATATTTTCCTTGCTTTTATCATATTTCTTAATTATATATACGGTATGCTAGGTAGCCATTAATCGTTCATTGTAATTATTCATAAGGGACAAAGGCCCCAGAATAAAATTTATTTTCATTCATTTATTTCATAATTACAATGCTTCAGTAATTACGGCACAAATTATCAAAAACGATTATTTTGGCAACGTTTCGAGACTATATTGTTCTCATAATCATGCCCTGCAGTGAAAAAAACAGGTTGAAATAAAATGTATAATTAACACAGGTTATTTCAAAACATAAAATTAGCTACTATATAAAAACGTGCGTTAGAATATATACTATATAGGGGGAGTATCTCTTAGTGTAAAAAAAAAAAAAAAAATTGGTGAAACTAGATCAAAAATGTAGCAAAATGCCGCAAATCTTACCTTTCTATTCCAGTCTGTTGCAGATATACGATAAATCAAAGACTTTTTTGAGAACACCACGATTTTTTCCATGAAAGCTGTAATATCTCCATTTTGATTAAATATTTTTCAATTTTTGACTACATTTTCGGATATAACATTAAATTTTCTATAATAGCTGAGCACCTGTAACCTTGAATTTCACTAACTTGGCATCTAAAGAACAGCTTGATCTTCACCTTATTTGGGGAGTCACAATGTCTTATATTACTTCAACGCTCACCGTTTTTCGAAAAAACTACCCACAAGACTTCAAATCTCACAAAAACTTGCTAATTCAATCAGCTTTTGAATGATATGTTAAACGTAATGATTTTGTTTCAATTTCATGGAGCAATTCACTTTTGAATCGAAAAAATATGGTGTTCTCATTTGGCATACAAATCAGTTACTTGTGTAAATATAACATTATGACAATCCCTTAATGGAAATGTGCATTTTAAACATAATAAACTCTTCATTGGAATAAAAAGCAAAGAAAAAAATTATTGTTTAATAGAAAATAAAGGAAAACTGTCAATAAAGCGACAACTAATCAGCCATTTTTACTAAAATACTACTACTACTACTACTACTCCGTGGCGCTGCAGATCGATGTGGTCCTTGGCCTCCTCAATGATCCTTCGCCAGGTGGCTCTATCCTGTGCGGTCGCTCGCCAGTTGCAGGTGTTCAACAATTCTTGAGCGTCCCGAATGACGGCTTCCTCCCATCAAAGACGCGGTCTGCCTCCTCCTCTCCAACTGCACAGCTTTCCTTCCAGCAACCTCTTGGGTATATCCTCTTATCTCATTCTTGCAATGTGGCCAGCTCAACGTAGTCTCCCAAGGTTGATGCGCCTCATCACATCCGCCTTCCCATACAGATGATATATCTCGCTGATTGTTCTCCTTCGCCAGGTCTCTCCTACACTAATAGGTCCGAAAATACGGCGGAGATTTTTCTTTCAAAGATAAGCAATCTTTTTTCTTCGACACCAGATAAGGTCCAAGTCTCTGATCTGTATGTGAGGCCTAATGAGGGTCTTATAGAGGAGACACTTCGTATAGCGGGTGCGTAAGCACTGTGAGCTTCTCAGATGGTTACTAATGCCAAAATAACATCTATTTGCCTTCACTATTCACTTGTTAACCTCGAGAGATATCTTGTTACCGCAACTGACCACTGCTCCTAGATACCTGAACTGATCTACGCTTGGAAATGTATATGGGCCCATAACTACCGGCAATCTGGCCTCTGTCTCTGTTCCCGGCCCTGCACGCATGTATTAAAAATACAAAAAAAAAAAAAAAAAAAAAAAAAAAAAAAAAAAAAAAATTGCTACACTTCTTCTAACCATTTACATTATCTACTATTTACACAAGTTCCATTGCGTAGAGAAGAGGATACCCCTCGAATTCCGTTTAATGAAAAAGGAAAACAGTAATATGAGAAACGAACAACACGAATGAGAAGAATAAACGGTAAAAATGAAACACTAGAAATAAGGGAAAAAAAAAAACGCTAAACAGTGAGAAACGAATCAGAACGACAAAAGAAACGAGAATAACCAATAAACGCTGAAAACGATAGAAACGAAATAAACGATAGAGACGAGACAAACGATAGAAACGAGATAAACGATAGAAACAAGTCTATTTTCATTCATTGTAAATATGTTACCATAAAAACTCATTTGTCGTTTTCTTATAGTATCTGAAAGCTACTAAATTTCCTTGTACAGAGTTTTAACTGAAATTAAGTACACTCCATTATATTTAAATTTTGGTCCTAATGTTTTCCTCAAAATATTGCATTCGTTCTTTTTCAAATCATCCTTAATCCTGTATTTGTTAATGCTAATGTTTCTGTTTTATGAAGGTTTTATAAGGTTTTTATTTTGAATTCCAAAATATATTTATTTTATTTATTATTTATATAAAATGGTATAATTATCACATAAACACAACTAAAATTGAAATATAGTAATTTTGAGCTGTTTTAAAGGAACCTTTGGAATAAAAATATCTGCCTGTAAACAAATGAAAATACCTTCCGATGAGCATGGAGATTTGCTTATACAAACATTTCCAAGATTATTTCTCATACCAGCATTATAATGACTCAGTATACAGGAAAACCTTGCAAACAATTCTCCACTCATACATAATTCAAATATTCTCGAATTTGCAATTCAAATCGAAAGAACCAATCAGTTCTAAATGTAATCAATAAAAGTAAGGAGTGATTGAAAAGAGACGATCCGTTGATGAGAACTTGTTTGTTCTTTAGGGCTGTATTAATGGCGGCGATAAATTAAAAACCCTCCTTTTATTTTATCACCAGTTTCGTAGCAGTTGTAAAAAATACTTTTCCAGTTTACAGCTCTTTATAAACCTGAATTTCGATGTTTTATTGGCCATTGTACTTTCGATACCATTTCGAAAAGAAAAGACTATAACAATGATTAAAAAAAAAAAAAAAAAAAAAAAAAAAAAAAAAAAATGAGAACATTCAAAGCTAAATTATGAGATAAAACGTATAAAAAAAAGAAATAAAAAAAGTGAAATAGTCGTTTGGAATCATTAGTTTTTAATTTTGAAAGAAATTAAAGTAATGTGAGATGTTTCGAAAAATTTTCTCGAAATCTATATTTTTATGATTTTCATTCTGCTTGTTACATTAGTTGCTGAAAATGAGAAAAAAAGTGAATGAGCTGCTACGAAATGTGATAAAGATGGCTTAGGTACTGACAAACTGCGGGTAATTATTATAAACATTTCAATTTTTTATTTTATATACAGGGTGTCTCGAATTTAAATGGCAAAACTTCAGGAACTTATAGGGGACCGAAAAACTAAGACAAAAAGTCCTTTAGACATTTGCTCGTGTTTGCTTAGTTTTAGAGAAAATCGCAAAAAAAAGAAACAAGGCAAAAATGTTACAGGTAATGATTATCACCTTTCAAAGTTCGTCAGGCTAGGCTAAACACTTAATGTTCTCCTTTACATTCTTTTATTTGTTTACATTTTGGCTTCCTTCTAGGATTATAATTCCTAAATCAGTCTTCAGTCAGTTACTCAGATATTTTTGTGTGAATAGCATCAGCCACAATGCCGCATACATATTCAAATGTTGATACGCTGATATTATGTTTGTCTATGGTTTCTGTAACGGTAATGCTTTAGAACCGGTGCGGGAGTATACCAGCCGATTTCCAAATAGAAGAGTGCCTAATCGACGAGTCTTTTCGTTAACTTTTAATAGACTTCGAGAGGCTGGGTCATTCTTAATACGTAATGAAGGCGACCTATTCCAGGCAGCAATAAGAGCAGATTATCGCAGAAGGAGTTGTGTCCAACGCCACTTCGATAACAATCCTGAGACTATCATCCGAAGAGCATCTGCTGCATTAGCAATATCGCGGCAAGCAATATGGCGAACTTTGAAAGGTGATAGTCGCTACCCATACCATCTTCAAAAAGTTCAGAATTTATTACCTCAAGATTATGTCAAGAGATTAAATTTTAGTAACTGATTTCTTGACAAAATTCGCGATGATAATTTATTTCCATGAAAAATTATATGGACCGATGAAGCTACCTTTACTAGAGGAGGAATTGTTAATCAAAGAAATTATCATGTATAGGCTCTTGAAAATCCCAGAGTTATTAGAGAGAATAGGTTTCAGCATGAATTTGCTATTAACGTTTGGCTTGGAATTTGGAACGGATTACTGGTGGGACCATATTTTTTACCTTGAAGATTGAATGGTATCACATTTACACATTTTTTGGAGAACGACTTTTCTGATTATTTAGATGACATTCCCTTACTACAGCAGCGGATTGAAATGTGGTTCCAACTTGATGGATGTCCAGCTCATTATATCAGAGTTGCTCGAGCTTGGCTGGATATAAATTATCCACAACGATGGATTGGACGTGGAGGAGTAGTACCTTGGCCTGCCAGATCACCTGATATGACACCCATGTATTTCTTCGTATGGGGAACCTTGAAGCAGAAATTGTAATTGTTGTCAATCAACTCAAGAGAGCAATTAAGAGACCGAACCATAGATGCAGTGCACCAAATATCATCTGAACAATGTTTAGTTGCAATTTATCAAGTGAGTGCTAGATGTAATGCTTGCATTGGTGCAAGAGGACAACATTTTGAGCAATATTTACATTAAAAAGAACATAACATAAATATAAATGTAAATAAATAAGTATAAAAATGAAAACTTGTTTTGTTTTTTTTTTTTTGCGATTTTCTCTAAAACTAAGCAAAAACGAGCAAATCTCTAAAGAACTTTTTGTCTTAGTTTTTTGGTCCCCTATAAGTTCCTGAAGTTTTGCCATTTAAATTCGGGACACCCTGTATAATTGCTTAAGAAGAAAGTGTTTTCAATGGGTAATTTCTCTAGAAGTTTATTCATGTCATCAATTATAATGCTAAAATCCGTAATATAGTACTTTTACTCTCATCTGTATCAATTTCTATTATAAAATATAAAAATTTCTTAATAGCGTAAAATATGAAAACCCAGCTTATATAGGTTTTCTACCAATCCAACACAAAGAGATGGCAGTAGAATTAGTTATTACTGACTAAATATACAATGAAATATTTAAAGATTTTTTTCTTTTAAAAAAATAATTTTTATTTTGAAACACATTGTACACTAAGGATAATAAAATAGTATAAAATAATATTATCGTCTAGCTGAGTCAAGTTCTTAATAGTGTTACAACTATAAATACTGCATCCGTGCTTATATTATGTATTATGGAGACAATGCTCATTCAAATAACGAAATGTTTAACTAATTTTCAAAAGAAAAAAAAATGAATTTGATCCTGGCAGATCTGAGGCCAATAACATTCAGAGGGTTTGGACTAATGCATACTATCATAATTCCAAACGGATGGTGCTCCTAAAGCCATCAATTTATGGCTTTAAATTTTATGCTTACTTAGATACTTTGTAATCAATCATGTGCCATTCAAAAAACAGGAAAATTACTGAGATCTGTTCAATGGCTTTGTTCAGAAAATATTATCTTGACCAAAATCTTAACGAATGGCAATATGGTATGGGTTTATTTATTATTAATTATGCTGCAATTAACTTTAAATTAATAAAATTTGCTAATCGGTGAAACCCATAAAATATTAACTCAGTTACAAATATTTTATTAACTAAGAAAATATATTTACAATTTTACTATTTACAATTCAACTCGCTACTTTGTATATGTACTATTTAAGTAATTAAATTAGGTACCTTACTGTCCTGTGCACAGGTTACATAATAATTTCAAAGTCATTAACAATACCAGATTTTTAAGAAATGTTGTAGGTTGTTAATGTAAGGTAACAGTAATAGTTCTGAAGTGGACCATGTGGTCGGGAAGGTTACACATGATCAATGTTGGCATAATACTCCCTCCACAGAGACTATGTTGAGGTGCTTGGAAGTAAAGTGCACTTTGCGTCCAGATCTAGAAGCAATGTGTTTCTGTGGCTCTGGAATAGTATGAAGTTGATATGGCCGTTCTTGTTGGTAGTCCTTATCAGTAGATAGAAGATAAGCCGGTTTAAGCCTGTCTATGGATAAGGTTTTGTTGCCTTTGGGCAATTCAATTTCAACTAATTTCTGACTTCTTGAAACACTTCACTTGACCATTACCCTAAATGGTCTTTCGGATATTGTCTGAAGTGGTTTTCGTACAACGTCCTGTCTAACGAAAACCTGAGAGGTGCGATGAATATGGGGATGAACAAATGGTATTTTGGCTGAGTGATGGGTTGCTTCCACTGGTCTCAAAGAACGAACGAGTTGGTGGAGTTTGTAGACCAATGTAGGTAAATCGGTTAATCTAGAGCTGTCCTCAAAATAATCTGTAGGCAGGCGCAACGACTCTCTATAAACAACAGACGCAGGCGTGGAGTTTAAATTAGGTATAGTTAGTAAACGCAAGCCTAAAAGAACCATGAGTAGGTAATTTTTGTGTTTTATAATTTTTGTTTTTATTATCTATTTATTGAAATTTACAACTGTACATAGACAAAAAAAAAATACATACATCCAGTAAATGTGATAAAAAGATAAAATAATAAAATGACAATGGCTTGTGAAGCAACTACCCACTGGTAGCACTTTAATAAAAGTTCTATTTGAGAAGGTCCCGAGGCCATCTTCTTTTCAGACGCTAATTACTTACAATTAAACTACGAAAATACAGCAGTACCAGCCCGTCGGCTATTAACCCTTATCCTGACAATGGGAACTACAGTTCCCATCAACTTTGGTCAATATTTATAAAGTAACTAGCAGAATGGGGGTCTCGCAAACAGTGTTGTCCTTTTAAGCAAACCCAGAAGGTTCAAGTTGGCAGCCCTGCAAGGTGGGCGGAACGCGATGAGCTTAGCTATTCGACGATATTTGTGGCGAAGTCCAGTTTGGCTTATAGACATCGTTGGCTTGGCTAGTCAGGTATGTTTACAACCATTTTTTATTAGTTATTCTTTGTTTCTCAGAACTGTGATCTGTTGATTCTTATTGATTGAGTTGTTATCTAACGGAAACTGTTAAAAAAATAGTCGAAATTTCCATTTACACTTTTATAATCGAAGAAATTAAAATGGGAACCTCAGTTCCCCGTGCTAGTATACCAGTTAACTTCAATAGGGACCTCAGTTCCACTTGCCAGGTTACCAATATTCCAAAAAAGTTTACATTTTGACTAAATGAAAAAAAAAAAAATTATATCTAACTAAATTAACTAAAATTATACTTTTAATTAATTATTCATTAATTACTTAAACAAATTAACTAATATTGTACTATTATTTTATTATTATACCGTTGAATAATGTATTATTTCATATTACAGCTTAAATGCCCGCAATTTATCAAAGAATATAATGCTCACATGAGAGGAGTAGATATCAGACATGCTCATTGCACTTTATTGTACTCCTCTCAGATCCCACCGGTGGTACTTACCAATATTTGCTCAAATGCTAGACATTTGCACCAACAACGCTTGGTTATTGTACAGGAGGGACATGAAAAACCTGCGAGAAATATAAGGAATGGAAGTGAAGAGAAGGAGGTAGAAATAAAATTTAAAGAAGAGGAAGCAAAGAATCAAAGAAAGGCGATTGAGGACGGGTCAAAAATTTGAAAACAGAGATAAGTTGCCCATGGAAGATGCATCTAAACCCCAGGAACAGAGTGGATTCGACTTAGGGGGATTCGAGCAAAATGTAGGAGAATATTCATGAATGGGTCAAACCAAAGAACAGAAAAAAAGAAATAGAGAAATAAAGAATGTTACTAAAACACAAACTGGAAAAAAGACAGAATTCAAAACAAGTACTGATGGACGTGAACTCTCCCTCATAGAATTTAAAGCCGACATCACCCAACAGCTCATCCGAGCCGCAGTTGAGGCTAGATCCAAGATTGGAGCCTCGTCGCGCTTCGTTCGCAAACATCAACCAAATAAATCATGGAGTGCCTGCTGTAATTTGGATGGCACATCAGCTGGTGGTGATCATTTTCCGAAGTTCACAGGAAAAAGAATATGTCGCCTGTGTCAAATCAATAAAACGGTATTCATCTGCTCAAAATGTGATGAAAGATTATGTCTCGTTCCTAAAAGAAATTGTTTCTTACAGTACCACACCACCTCCAGAATCACCAGTGCCTAGTAAACAATAGCCCTCTATTTTCTTTCATTCACGTAAAGATTCGTCCTTCTAATATTTTTTAGTTTCATAAGAAGTTTTGTTTACGTTAATGTGGCATTCGAGTTTATGTCATAGTGATAACAACTAATGTGATTTTGAAAGACTGAATTTTTATTTTCTTTAAAAATGTGCTGTGATTTCCTAGAAGTAGGGTGACAAAATCTCAGAAAACAAAAGATATTTATTTTTAATATAATATATAATTTTATCACACATTTATTGATTTTTAATTGCTTAACCTTCTGAATTTTCCTATAAGGCAACCTGGCAAGGGGAACCACAGTTCCCATTTATTATAAATGACCATAAAAATAATTAAAACTAGTTTTGGCCGTATTGGATAATCGTTTCAGTATGTGTGAAGGCCAAACTTCGGTGTTTTCAAGTGATTTTCAAAAAAATCCCAATATTTCTGTTTTTGCCAGGAAAAGGGTCAAACTCTTGTAAATGAGATATAGGGTACCTATCTCAGTCTGGCCAGAGACAGCAACCTGCTCACATCTGCTCTGTATTTTTCCCCTCTCAAAAGTGTTTTTTTTTTTCTCGAGCTGTGTGGTCATTTTCTCACCATAATCGAGGTAAGATCAATTAACAATATATAATTTACCATTCGCCTGTGCTATGGTGAGTCTTAATATCTCAATCCCTTACGTATTAAGGCTGTTTTGAAACCAGTGCTTGCGTTTTACGTCAATATTTACTTCGAATAGAAAATATTTATATTTATTTTATTTTTTTGTTTAAATTATACTTTAAAATGGGTGTGTGCTCTATTCGTGAATCCCAGATCTCTCGGGACGACAAACAAATCGTTGTCTGTTTCAAATGCCATATTATTTTTCATAGTAAATGCAGTCAAATAACAGATAAAGATTTTGAGGAACAAAATCATAAAAAAAAAAAAAATATATGGTGCTGTACAAGTCGTTCAGATAAGTCATCTACTGAAAAATTAGTGAGTCCACCATTAAATGAAACAACAGGCTCCGATATTCTTACGGCAGTCAACCGGCTCGGCGCGGTTTTCATCTTATCGGTCTACATCGGACTTTATCACGGACTATATATATTGCTCTACGGTTCTCGTTATATCTACCGGTAGTTTTTCTTTTTTATTATTCTACATTAACTTTCTTTTATTTTAGTATATCAAAATTTATTTTTGTATTTTTATTATTAGCTGTTTTCACTTTTTCATTTTTATTTTTTTACTCTAATAAACTTCTGCTTATTATTTTCTTTTATATTTTATTATAATCTAACTGTTGCCTAATATTATTATTTTTTCATACTACATTTCTTTATTGGACTTCAACCAGTTATCTGAAAGTTTGCGTGTTACTATCAGATACTATCCACTTTCCTAACTCCTCAAAATGTCCAATGTCCTAACTTCCTGTCACATAAATGCCCTATCTTTATCCGCTTTGTGATGAATTCCTTCAATATTTTACCTGAAATTCCTACCATATTACTGTGGTATCCGAAACTTGGCTCTAACCTTTCATTCCCTCTTCCTTAGTTTCCCTTCCTAACTACACACTATTCACCATGACCAAGTAGGCCGGACTGCCGGAGGTGTAGGTTTGCTTGTCCATGATGGCCTCATGTTCCGAATCCTTGACCGCTCAAATCCTACTGATCTACCTCAAATCGAATTCGTTTTTGTAGAAATTTCCTACAAAACTCACCATCTCCTATACGTGGTAGTTTCCCTCCCTCCTCATGTTCCGTTTAACTCATCCTTTGAAACATCCCTGTACAACTATGTTCCTTTCCAATACCATTATTTCAGGAGACCTAAATTCTAATTTCCTCTCTGACTCACGTGATAAATAGTTCCTTGAAAACCTATTTTTTTTTCTACATCTCTTCATAATTCCATTCTCCCCTACCCACCACACGACGTCCGATACCTGGCTTGACTTGTCCGTTATTGACTCAGAAAAGAACCTCCTCGCTTCTTCTCAGTTACCTGTTCCTTTCCTGTCTCCCCAAGATCTAATCCAAATATCTTACAATATCCAAGCACCTTCGTTCCGCCCGAAAACTATTGCTTTCCGCAATATTGATTCTCTTCATCCTTCCTCCTATCCTACCTCATACAACGATGCTAATTTTTATTTTTCCTACATCTCTCCTTCTGAACTTATTTCCTCAATAATGAAGTCCAATTCCAATTCTACCGGCATAGATGCCTATACAATTGATAAAACAATATCTTCCCGAAATCACACCAGTCCTCTTATTCATATACAATTTTCCCCTTCGAAATTCAGTATTCCCTACCTCCTGGAAAAAAGCCCTAAATCATCCCATAAATAAAATATCGAATCCCACATCTAACCTTACTAAACCCTTAGAAAAATTAGTACAATCTCAGTTATACAGATAGAAACGAATTAAGAACTGCTTTGCCAGATTTGTCTTCGATATACCGAGGCGCTCCCACGTTTCCTTTGCCTATTCCGAATTAAACTGGCTTTATTCCACATTCCGTAGAAAATATTTCCATGGAACAATCCTTTATCAAATTATCAGCACCCTTCATCCTTCCTATATTTACAATATTCTTCAATTCCGATTTGCAATCAATTCAAAGCATACAAGATCCCGTCTTTCTGATCTATACACCCTATCCCACAGAACTACTGGTCCCAGAATAGAATTATTTTTCTATTCTATTCTATTCCATTCTATCTAAGATAGTGATCGAATTTAGAGCTTTATAGTCGCCGCATGGTCACCAGGAACTATCCTTTTTAGAAACCAAATGGAGATGGCTCGCCCATGGGCTCTTCGATGGTCTGCATATCCGTAAATCAATAATTATTTTGAATTCCAGTTTAGCCTTCCTTAATTTATTTGGCGGAAGCCAATAAATCGCGCTTTAGCAGTCACGGGGGGTTCTGTGGTGTATATTGTATGATAAAAGTTAATATCAGTGGCAGAGAACTCCGGATTATCATGAAGTAAATTAAGGTATTGGAGCAGGGGTTTGGAATATTTGTCATGAGGGTCAAGTAAGCCGTAACATTTTTTTGTAATAGCATGTGTTGAAAATTATTATTAACATCTATGAGATTCTTATTTTTAATGTCGACACGTAAACCAAAATGGTTGAGAAAGTCTCAGTGAGAAAGTATTAGTGATGCATTGACAGATCGCAAACGATGAATATGATTAAAACGTGAAAATTAAACATAAATACAACATAAAACGTTTATACATCTTTAATTATTGTAAAATATTTTGTCACGAATAAATAATAGCGTCATATACAATAAGACTTTACATTAAAGGAAAAAAAATGTTATAAAACAGTCAATTACCTTTGTTACTGTCATTTAGATTTTAGCATGACTACAAAAGTTGATCATCACGAAAGTAAATGGACTTTTAAATACATATCGAATATCGCCAAGCATATCAAAATCTAACAACGCACGTTACAAGACCTTCTGAATAACTGGGATTTAATTCTTACATATCTACAGTTACATAAAAATAAGGCTTGAAAAACAAAAGTATAAATATTTTAGATCGTAAATAGGATGAAAAAATTGAACAGAAAAGTTTAAAAAAATCTAATAAACGTTGATGAGGTAGGTGACTGTAGAACTAATGAAGATGATTGTAGTTGGGGTGTGCAGTCATGGAAACACAATTAAAATATGAATTTTAATTTATTGTGCCTACGTTTCAGGCTAAAATCTAAGCCTTAAACAGGGCTAAAAGAAAAACAAACAGAAATATATGACTAAAAAGAGAGTGGATTTAAAAGAACAAACAAAAAACAGTAAAAATAAAAAAAATGAAAAACTTTTCTTTTTTTCATTAATTGATATTTACAACTGTACAAAATAATATACATTAAGTAAATGTGTTGACAGTGAATACAATGGCATGTAAATAACTTGTTAACTACTCACTAGTAGCACTTCAATAAAATTTACACTAAAAGGTCTAGGCCATCTGCTTTTCAGACGCCTCGGAGGATTATCAGGGATGGAGGAGGAAGCAAGTTGGGAGACTAGTGGATTGGAGTGGTTATGGAGCTTACTATGGAAGGATAGGTACCTGGTTTGGGCTAAATCAGAAACATATGGAACATTAAGATCTTTATGGATAAGTTTATTGGTCACATAGTAAGGCGCATTGGGGATTTTCGAAGGATTTTGGATTGTAAGGATTGGAGACGAGATGAATTGGATGTTTAGTAGAGCCCCAAAGCTCAACTGCGTACCTCCAAATAGGTCTAATCCCTGCCATATAAATGATTCTTTTGTAATTAATTGGGAGTTTTGAACATTTGTCTAGTAAACGTTGAAGTAGTCTGTAACGACGGGCAGTTTCTTGTCGTTTTAGTCTTATATGTGGATAAAAAACAAAACAAAAAAAAAACCCTAAAATAAATTGATAGAAATTAATTATTTATTTTTTACAAAGATAAAGGCAAGGCTGTTGAAGGCTTACATTGTAGCCTAAAATTTATGTTTTAATTGTGTTTCCATAACTGCACACCCCAACTATCTACATCTTCAAAAGGAATTAACTTGTTAGCAATGTATAGAAGGGAATTTCTTCGTAAATTAGATACAAGAACATTATATTGGCGGATCCGATCACCAGTTGGTTACGTTCAATTTGCTTTTATAGTGTTTGTAAAACGATTAATAAGAATTTTTAGTCTATCTAATTTAAATAATAATAATTTTGAACTGACCATAACCTTCTTATAAAAATACAATTTCAATTTCATTGATGTTATAAACGTTCTTTAGGCTAAAAAAGAAAAAAACATAACCGTAACTAGTCTTGGATAAGACCATAACCGATACAAAATGTCCATAACTGGTATTTTTAGCTCTTTGTAAAAATAAAAAAATAAAAAATATTTGAAAGGAATGTTTAGCATATTTGACATTTTTAAATTCAATAGAATAAACTTTTAAAAATCTTCTTACCAACTGTATCAATGAAATTACATTTAAAATCGACCAGTTCCTTTAACTATGATTATGAATTGTGATTTACCCAACAAATGTTTTGGACAAAAGAGATCATGCTAAAAAAATTCAAAAGTTAAAAAAGAAAAAGGAGGGTTATACCCTGTATAAAATTAACACAAGAAATAAGAAGAGGGCTTTTTGGATCATTCATTCCATGCTGAAAGTATGGTAAATTTGTTATGAATAAAATACATTTTACCATCAATGTTAATTAATAATAGACTAATAGCTACTAATTAAAATATAATTGGTCATAAAATACAATGAAATCCAATAAATCAGATTGACCAGACACCAGTAGGGAGACTATTTTGACACCAGGCGCAAGACTTTTATTAGTAAATATAAAATGATCGATAATCTCTAAGCTGTGTAACAACATGATAAAGAAACAAACCTTTTGAGTCAAAAGAGAAAATCACAATCGCAGATTTATTTATTTACTTTATTTTATTACTGATGATCTATAAATAGATTAAATGTAAAAAATAATACATTGATCAGGTAACAAATAATAGAAACAGTAATAATAACAAATGTAACTATTAGACGATATATCCAATAATAGTGACAGAGGCAACTAATTAATTAATAAATTAATTATTGTTTTAATTTTCCTATCAGTTTTTTCATATGAACTACATGGGTGAATCGTAAAGATTCAGAATTCTTTTGTATTCAAAGATTATTATTCTAAGGTGAGCTAGTTGTTCCTCGTCCTGCCCCTGAGTAGCTGTTTTTAAAGTCAACTCAACACCAGCATTCGCACCTCTAAGGAGTAACCAAAAATTACCTATCACTTTTTTTCCGTCTTGGGCGGTTGTCCACTCGTTCATTATTTCCAGAGTTCCCCATACATCATGTATTCATCTAAACTTTATTTTACTCACTTACCTTTTTTCTGTAGGACCTATACAAAGCAGATTACAAGTAGAGGTCTCTTGCACCCGAGTTACTAAACCTGAGTCTAGCATTTCAGCTTTGCCACACCATGCACTATATATAAGTATGGCAGTTAGCGTTTATCCCTTACTCTTCAATCATTACTCACATTTACTGCTCCCCATATGTCTTTTTTTGTATCTTTCTTTCGAAAAATAGTAGTTCCCTCTTGCTGGCCTTCACCATCGTCCACGTTTCTGACCCATATGTCAAGATTACGGTCATAAGATTACTTTTTACAGTTGCGTATTAATATTAGTTTAAATTATAAATTAAAAACAATAACAATTATTCAATTATTTTAAATGATTTTTTTTCCCATTGAAATTTTCAACTTTGAATAATACACCTTGTAAATGTGGGGATATATTTCATAATAGCATGTCAATCACTTTTATAGATGCTCTACCTACTGGTAGACCTACTGTCTTTGGAGTTATTCCGAATTGGCTATTATTATTATTATTATTATTGTAATATTCGCACATAAAGTGGTGAATGTATTCTTTCGGGGGTTTTCACCAACCGAAATTTTATAAGTTAAGTGTTTTCCTGAGTATTGATGTTGTGTCCAAAAGTACTGCTTTTTGTGCATCTTCTAATTTTCCAAGGAATATTCTTTCTTCGTTAAAAGGATTTATTGTAGTTTTTGGAATCAGTCCATTGCAAGATATTACTACCGGCAAAATTTTGACTTTATCCATTTTGTATATAGCCTTCAGCTCCGCTGCCAGATCCTGATACCTGGAAATCTTTGTCATTATTGTCTTATGGACATTGTCATCAACAGGTATAGCTACTTCAAATATCTTGCCAATTCCCTTGTTCATATCCAGCAACAAGATGTCTGGCTTATTGTGGGCGACTGGATGGTCGGTTAATATTTGCTGATCCCAGTACAGGCTATATCCACCAGCTACCAATACATTTTTCGGCTTATATTTATAATATGGCACCGTCTTGTCAATCAATCCATATTTTTTGCCAATTTCTTGGTGGATGATACCTGCCACATGATTATGTCGGCGGGGGTATTCCGATCCTGCTAACCCAGTGCAGCCCGAAGCCAAGTGCTGCACTGACTTTGCTTACACACTCGACATACCTCAGGGATATCCTCCCCGCATATCCGTCTCCGGTAAACATTAGTTGGTAGTTTTTGGTCCTGCATCGTCATCACGAAACCTTATTATTATTATTATACAGTGGACCCTCGTTATAACGCGGGTTAGGGGGAAATGAAACCTTTCGCGTTATAGACGTACCCGCGGTATAACGAAGGCAGAAGTATGAATTATTGGGGGTCAAAAAATAATGAAAATGCACTCTGATATAAACCCGGGTAACAACTAAAGGAATAATAGACAGTTTTTAAAAAAGAAGTGAAGGGGATTCTTTTAACCAAGAAGGCAGGACTAGAGACAACGTACGTCATCTAGGTAGGTTACCGGAAAGATATTCAATCGACATTGTCTAAGCAACACATTTCGGCTTATTTCCAGGACGACAGAAGCGATGTACCCACTCTTTCCTAAAGTTTTTTTTTTTTAAATTCTAATAAAAATCAAACTTTAAAAAGTTCTAATATTGAAAGAAAAACAATGAAACTTGGTTAAACAATCGTAATTCATTCTAAACGTCCTATTTAGTTTTACTTCCTACCTTAACAAACAGTTATCATTTTTTTCTTTACAAATGTTCAGTAAAATTAGGAATGTGTTAAAAAAAAAAAAAAAAATTAACAAATGTAACTTAATTTTCCAAGTTCCCTTTTCCCCAGAACTTATTTAACTTTGGAACCTTTTCGCTTTTTTCTCTAGTTTTTATGACTCAATTTTCTAATGAATTGTTTTTATGTTTTCAATTGTAGGCTTTAAAACCATAATACAATGTAATCTTATTTTTTATTAATTTTAATTGAATCAAGATCGGGACCGGAGCTTGACCCGCGTTATATCCAAATCCGCGGTATAACGAGCCGCGTTATACCGAGGGTCTACTGTATTATAATTCGCACATAAAGTGGTGATTGTATTCTTTCGGGGGTTTTCACCAACCGAAATTTTATAAGTTAAGCGTTTTTCTGAGTATTGCTGTTGTGTCCAAAAGTACTGCTTTTTGTGCATCTTCTAATTTTCCAAGTATTATTATTATTATTATTATTTATTTATTGAAACACACATGAGTGGTGATGTAAACGTTTGGGGGTTTAGTACCAACCAAAAGTTTATATATTAAGAGTTTTTCTTATTATTGATGCTGTGTCAAGTAGGACTGCCATCTGTGCATCTTCTAATTTTTTCTACGAAATTCCTTCATCTTTGAAGGATTGCACTGTCGTTTGAGGTATAAGGCCATTGCATGATATTATTACTGGCAGGATTGAAATCTTTTGAAGGTTGTAAATAGTCTTCAACTCACCAGCTAGTTCTTGGTACCTGCATATTTTCGTGGAGATGGTCTTTTGTATGTTGTCATCTACTGGTATTGCAATCTCAAATATCTTTGCTTCCTTTTTTTCCAGATCCATTACTAATATATCAGGTTTGTTGTGGAGAACCGTATGGTCCGTTATTATTTGCTCGTCCCAAAATAGTTTATACCTCCCTGACGTCATTATTCTTATTGGCCTATATTTGTAATAAGGAACCATTTCTTTTATCATTCCATACATCTTTCCAAGTTCTTGATGTAGGATTCCTGCTACATGATTATGTCTGCGAAGGTACTCTGTACCTGCAAGACCAGTACATCCAGATGCCAGGTGTTGTATTGATTCCGGACTTTGTTTACAAAGGCGGCATTTTTCTGAGATATTTTCTCCGCAAATTCGTCTCCTGTAAACATTGGTAGGAATCGATTGGTCCTGTATCGCCATTATGAACCCTTCAGTTTCAGGGAACAGTTTCCCATTTGCCAGCCATTTGGTAGACGATTCCAAATTTATGGTTTCTTCCATAAGTGAAAAATAATATCTACCATGGAGCGGTTTTGATTTCCATTCTTCTATTACTGCTTGGATTGTTGGTTCTTCTTTATCGTGATCCCTTGCCAAGCTGAGAGCTGTATGGTCTCGATCCATAACACTAATTGCTCTGAATTTAAGTGATTGATGTGTGCTGAAATAATTTCTTAGGTCATTCTCAATACGTCTGCACATCCCATGAGCATTCAAGAGTCCCCTGCCACCTTGCTTCCTGGGAATGTAAAGTCTGCTAACTGAGGATTTTGGGTGTCGTTTTCTTGTACGGACCATTTCCACTCTTACATACCTGTCAATGGCCTGCAGGTCTGTATCTGACCACTTAAGAACACCAAAACTATAGATTAACGCGGGAAGGGCCCACGTATTTATAGCTTTTATTATGTTACCACCAGACAGTTGTGTGTTGAGGAGGTATTTAATCCTTCTTTTAAATTTTTCTTCAAACCGTTCCCTAGCGTTTTTTTTGAACTTCAGAAGCTCTATTAGACCTAAATATTTGTACTCATCGTCTTCAGATAAATTGGTTATCCTAGTATTATTAGATAGCCCTATACCTTCACTTTCTTTTAGTTCGCCACGTACAGCTTTTAATGTAGCACATTTCTCAAGACCGAATGTCATTTTTATATCATTACTGAATCCTACAACCAATTCCAGTAATGTTTTCATGTCTCTCTCATTTGTGGCATACAATTTCAAATCATCCATATAGAAACTGTGGGAGATGACGGGTCCAGTTTTTACATTTAAAGGATATCCTTTTTTTGAAGAATTTAGTAATTCACTGAGAGGATTGAGTGCTAAACAGAACCATGTTGGACTCAAAGAGTCTCCTTGATATATTCCTCTTTTTATTTTTATTGGGCCTTCGAGGATATTCCCATTGGTTTGCTTTATACTGAGAATAACGCTCCAGTTATCCATCAGTCTGGAAAGTAAGTCAATGACAGCATTATTTATTTTATATATCCGCAGCGTTTCCTTTAGCCAACTATGCGGAACAGAATCATATGCTTTTTGGTAATCTATCCACGACATGAAAACATTTCTCTGTTTTTTTACTGCTTGTGCTGCTATGAACGAGTCAAGAACTAGGAGTTCCTTGCAGCCTTTTGTATTAGATTTGTTTCCAAGTTGTTGTTCGGCCATCAGGTTATTTCTGTTAATGTGTTCCATGATCTTATTGTTTATTATCCGAGTTAGAAGCTTATAAACTCCATTGAGGCAGGTGATAGGTCTATAGTCCTTAGGATCTGGATTAGTATTATTATTCTTAGGCAGTAAATAAGTAATGCCTTGAGAAAAGTCACTTGAAGGAGCTTCTTTTCCCTCCAAAAGACGCTGATAGTAAGCTGCCAGGACTCTATGAGTGCTTTTAAAATTTTTTACCAATAATTTTGTATCTTATCTAGGCCTGGGGACTTCCAGTTTTGCATTGTTTTTACCGCTTGCACTACATCCTCTATAGTAATAAGTGTAGGTTCCATACTGGGTACATTATCCATTTTCTTATGAACCTCAGAAATCCAAAAAGCTTTATGATTATGATTTTTAGCTTTTTCCCATATAGCTTTCCAAAATTCACCCATATTTTCAGCTTTTGGTGGTACCTGCCTGAGAGTTTTCTTTTCTAGTGATCTATAAAATGCTTTTTCATTCGCTTTAAATAACTTGTTTTGGTTCTTTCTTTTCATAGATCCTTTGTACCTTCGTAACCGGCATGCTAATGCAGCCAATCTTTGCTTCTGCTTGTCCATATATATGCTTAGTTGTTGTTGCATTTCATCTTTTTGAATAGGTCCAATATAAAGAACTATTAGCTCATCGATTTTTACCTTCAGCTTCTTTGACGCATTACTAGGGTCATTTAGGTAATTTGTTAAAATTCCAAGTCGTCTTCTAGTTTCTTCTATTTTTCTTGTTATTCTAATTTCCCATGCTGGTATCTTATTTTCAGGGCTTTTATCAGTTCTTTTAATATTTGTCTCTTTCGTTTTTATGCTTAGCTCTTTTATTGCCGTTTTTGCAGCTATGTATATATAATGACAAATTTCAGAAATATCCATTTCTGGCGTTAAAACTGTTTGAAGAATGTTGTCAATTAACTGGACAATTTTAACGGTTTCTTTTCCATATGGCACTTTTACAAGCAAGGGGCGGTCTTTGAGTGGCACACCTTCAAATACAAAATGCTCAGATGCCAACAGCTCTCTGAGCCTAATTATTATTATTATTATTATTATTATTGTTATTATTATTATTATTATTATTAGAGAACAGTTAGTTCCAGAATAAAGTTTATTTCTTATTTCATTTCAAAGTTCAGAACAATTTTAAACTTTTTAAAATTGATTTTAAACTACCCGACATTCTTATTGCCAGCGATACTTGCCGATGGGATCGGGGAAAAGAAAATAGACCTTCCTAACAGCTTCCGGAACATCGCTAATGGATCTTTAAAAGCTAAAGGCCAATCTTTTGTCAATTGGAGTCAAATAATGAGGGGCTAAAGGACAAAATAAAATGGCAGTTATTGCTAAGTGGGTAGGGCGGGGAGCAGGGGGGGGGGGGTAATCTGAAAACATCCATACTCCGAGGCCAAGGCTATTTCTTGGGCAATTGGCCATGAACCATCAATAAAGATTAGCCGAGGCTTTCACTCAGGTCCTTATCAGCCTAGATTTATGGATCTTTTAAGGGCCATCCTCTCTTCGGAATCAAACAACCAAACAGTAATCGACTACTAATGTCTATCCTCGACCAAAATACTTAAAATGTTCTAAAAATAAAACGAACTGAGATTTGCTAAGAAGGTCAAGTTAACATAACTATTCCGCTGAGAACACAGTTTATTAGCTTTTGAAATGTTCTGAATGATAATCCCTGTCAAAAATTGAAATTTTAACTCTCATTAAAATTGTAATAGATTAATGAACTTGTAACATTGAGTTAGTCACCTACTTTGGGGGACAGCAAAATATTCGTACATCAAACGTATTCTACCCTTCCGATCCAAATTTCTGAAAGGTATAACCAATGTCCCTTGTTTTTTGTTAGTCTCCCACAAAACATTACATAACGATTAATTATACCTTTTGTACTTGAATCTATACCTTTCAAATTTTCAAAATTATATGAAAATCTTTTTTATCGCCTAAATCCACTAGCGCATTCCCCATTCGTATAACCTTCCACGAATCTGTCAGATATACCTGAAATATTTATTTAAATCTTGGCGGTGTTGGAGGTTCCCCTCTTTTCTACCGTTATCTTTCGATTCAACCCTAGCGCAGTCCAGACCGAGGGTCTCTACTACAGGCAATAAGGTAGAAATACGTGTTTTGAATGTCAGGAATACCGGCGTTCATTCGTTAGGCAGTGAAGAATAAATTACATCAGAATCCAAAGAAAACTAAGGCTAACCTCGTCGGTTCAAAACCCATCGTGATCACCCTTCCTTACTATACATTGCTTTACGTCAATAACCTTCCTATTCAGTTCCAAAACTTTATTAAAAATTTAAAAGTTACCTTCGATCAACACCTATCCTGGAACTACCATATCGCTCATATTTCCAATAAAAAATACATCATAATCCTTGCACAAATCTATAGATTTCGTTTTTCCTTTCCCCAAAAAACCAGTCAACTTCTATTGACCTCACTTATTTTCCCTTCCTTTGTTTATGGTTACTTGGTTTATGGGGAACTGCCTGGTGATATCGAGATAAAGCTGAAGAGACCTGTTTTATTAAAATTATCTTCGCGATCCCCAGGCGGTCACACGTTACTTGCCGATACTACCAGCTGCCTGGCTTTTTTTCTAAATTCCGACGGAGATACTTTCTGGGTACTTTCCTATTCCAATCTCGAACAAAAAAACAAAAAAAAACCTTCCTATGTTCTTGATCTATTGTTGGAAATTTCATTTCATAGCGATGAACAAAGCAGATATGTTTATTACAACCAAGCGGTATCTGTGAGATACGAGCGCTCCACACTAGGGCCATCTCCTCACTAACCGCTCAAAACTCTATTTTGATTTTTGGGTATTTTTACTGTTTTTTGTGACTAAAATAATCTACATAATATGGCAAATCAACTAGTAAACAATACGTGCTTCTGTTTGTTTACTTTCAATGTTTTAATCCGTTTTATGACGCGGATTATTAGAGAGCGTACTTAATAACGATGATTCAATTTAATGATTGTAAAGTGCAAAGCAGTTCAATATGCTTTTTTTCTTTTGAAGCTTTATATTTCAAGTCATACTTTGTGATGTTCAAGTGGAGATATATAATATAAAATATTAATAAATAAAATATTAAGAATGAAATTCATAAAACTTAAATTTGATTAATTCATTTTTTTCGGAAGGGAATTGCAAAACTGCCATTGTGATATGATAATAGAAGCCTTTGTAAAAATAGATATGAAGGCAAAAGTGCAATTCCCTTTCTCAAAACTGCCATTGTAATATGATATTAAAAGCTCTTTTTAAAATAAATGTGAAGGCGAAAGGGAAATTCCTTCGCGCGAAATCAAGAAATTGAAAATTTTGAATTTAGTGTATTTTAAGGCATATAGGGAACAATTAAGTACAAAGACTTCTAAAATTCATAACATTACATACGTTTTTAATCGGATGCTAATATCTTCGATTACAAATAATAAACTTTATCTTTTTGTTTATTATTTATAATAAATTTATGAAATCAGAAAACCACCGGTTGGAGTTTTGAGCGCGAGCGCTCTAATTAAGGCCTCAGTGTGCGCCCGTCCTTTCGGTCTAGAAGGCGTTCGTATCAGGAAGTTAAGCAATAGAGACGGATTCAAAAAAGACGAAATTAAGAAAAAAAATTTAAATAGAATAGAATAGAAAGAAAACTTTATTCTGGGACAAAGTCCCTTAAGAATAACATTGCTTAACACAAAAAAAAATCATAACTGGCCAAGAGATTTAAAAAATAAACATAGACATAGATAAAAGTGAATATAAATTTGTATGAGAACAAGTACAACAAAAAAAAATTAAAAGAATAAAAGAAAAATCTGTAAACAGAAAAAAGAAATAGAGAATATAGGAGTTAATATTATAAACAAAATTGCAATGAAAAACAAAAACAACAACAGAGAAATGAAAATTCCAAAGAAAAAGATAGAAAATCAAAAATTATCCTTACAAAAATTCAATCATTATCATAAACAAACTTTAAATTTATGCTAACGTTTCACGTTTGACATACTTTGTGATTACATTATTCGATTACTTAGATTGTGAGACATCCATATAATTAGAGAGCGTCAGATTCGAGAGAATGAAAATGGTAAAGAACAGTGTTTTAAATGTTCCGAGGGAAGAAGCATTGCGAATGCAGGGGTGATGGGTGGGGGAGGTAATTCCAGAGA
The DNA here is from genome assembly GCA_003667255.2 of Euschistus heros. Classification (NCBI taxonomy): domain Eukaryota; kingdom Metazoa; phylum Arthropoda; class Insecta; order Hemiptera; family Pentatomidae; genus Euschistus; species Euschistus heros. The sequence continues at coordinate 590,370 of RCWM02000319.1, forward strand.
ACAGAGTATTGGAGAAGGAAGGACCGTTGGAATGCAGTACTTCTGTGGGGTGGAGTGTAGAGATCGAAAAGAGGAGATCATTTATGCAGTGATTTGGTTGCAGAAATGCAGGATACTGTAAATAAACGGAGGGTGACGGTAAATATGCCGTACTCGCGTATAACAACATTATTCGTTCCATCACACAACTATAACCAATCGAAATAATCTCCGGACGTTTAGATATAGATTTACACGTTGCAATAGACCTCAATCATTAGATCATAAATGATTTTGTTGCAAAACATAAAGAAACAGTAAAAATTTTGCATGAAGAAATAAATCATAGGAATCAAGTAGGAAAAGAAAAATATGAAGCTGATTAAAAATTGCGAAAAATTACCAAATGAAATACCGAAGATAGTATTTGTAGCTAACAAACAAAAACTATAAAAATTTAAAAAGGAATAATTAAAAACAATAAAACCACTTTAATCGATAAAAAAAAAAAATATACCACGAGAGAAAAAATAATTTTTACAAGACAAAGAACCCGCGAAAGTAAAATGGATAAGCAGTACTTTTGCCTGCGCTTGAATCGTACGACACTCTCTTAAATTATTAAATTGAATTTTAAGTATATTCAATTTAAGCACTAGAGTCGATGTAAATAATTAGATCTCAATTTAATTTATTTTTTTTTTAATCATAAATATACTGGGATCAGGGAATATGATTCCACGTTTATGTGAAAAGATGGCAGTTAAAATTTCGAAACTATATAATAATAATAATAATAATAAAGAATAAAGAATAATATAAATAATAAAGAAAAAGAAAAAGAATAAAGAATAGTAAAAAGAATAAAGAATAATTATTGTAGATAAACAATATAAAAGGAGCTCAGGAAATATGGACTCCCATTAGTTTAAAAGAGGGCATTATAAGCCCAATTATTACAAATATTTTAGATAACAAAATAGTATAATTAATTTTCTTATTAAATGATTAGACTTTAATTTATATAATTTAATTTTCAGGTTAGTGTTAACTCTTACCGCAGCGATGATATAAATAAAAAATGTTACTTCAAACCTCGGCGTTATTCCTATCAACTTGGGGCATGCTAAATTGTAAACATCCGAACACACAGTAATACATTTCTTAGGCTTAGGACCGCTGTTTACGGAATATCTTTTCGTATGTTGGCAATTTGAAAATTATCTGAATGATACACATTTTAACAATTGAGTATTAAAAGAATTAAAAGTTCACATTGATATAATTAACAGTACAAGATTTTTAATAAATAAAAAATAAATAATATTAAACTACATTAATTAATAGTAAATTATTATTGTTAATAGTTTATATTTAGTTACCTTGGAGATATTAGATAATCATAATCATAAAAATGTTTAAAATGTAAGGTTATATAAAAGTGATTTTTATTAACTGTTTTTTTTTTATTTTTCTTAAAAAGTGCTGCGTTGATTTCAAAATATTTTTTATGGGACTACCTCTGAAGTAGGCCCTACCGATCTAAAAAAGAATCATCAAAATTGACGGAGGTTCTCAACCCGTATTAATTTTTTTTTTTGTTTATGTTACGCGATTACTCCGTCAATTCTGAATCAATATTGATTATTCATTTTTAGATCGGTAGGGCATACTTTAGAGGTAGTCCCATAAAAAATATTTTGAAATCAACGCAGCACTTTTTATAGAAAATAAAAAAAAAACAGTTAATAAGTGATTTTATGAACTGTTTTTTTGATTTTAAAATATTTTTTATGGGACCACCTCTGACGTATGCCCTACCGATCTAAAAAAGAATCATCCAAATTGATTCAGAATTGACGGAGTAATCGAGTAACATACACACACACAAAAAAAAAAAAAAAAAAAAATACAGACGAGTTGAGAACCTCCTCCTTTTTGACGTCGGTTGAAAACTCTTAAAGAAAATCAGGACCAAATTGTTGATCAATTACACAACCAATATTCGATAAAATTTCTCAATTCAGTAATACTATTAAAATCCTATAAGAGAACACGCTGCATATTGCAGCAAAAATTAATCATATAGGAACCGCAGTTAACTTGTTAACTATTAAAGAATTATTAGATCACATCCAAATTATTTTCCCTTTAATTTCTAGAATCATTTCTGATATAGAAACTTCTTTAGCCTTTTGTAAATTAAATATTCTACATCCATCTATAATTAATACAAAAACATTGCATCAAGAATTAGAAAAGATTGCTCCACACTACAATAACAAATTTCTTTTTCCATTTTAATTTAAATTATACCTAGATATAGAACACACGATATCTTTAGAATGTGCTTTGCATGAAAATGAAATTTATACATTATCACTTCCAATTTTTGAAAATGTTTGCAGTTTGTACCCCATTTATACCCCATCCCATTTACTATAAAATATGACTTGAGGTACGCATGATGATATAGAAGGATCAATACAATTAGGATTGATGAATTAAATGCCACTTCTATTGAGATTATTTTATTTGAAAACTAGTTTCGAATGCTAAACATTCATCTTCAGTTCTAAAACATACAATAAAATTTTCAACACATCAGTACTATGTTACATAGATTAAATATACTAAGGTTTTTAAAAAGATAAGACAAGAAATCAAGCATAGGCACTCACCTTCGAGGTAACTAAAACACTGAATTTGTGAGAAGTAAAAGGGGGGGGGCAGGTAGGTTAAGTTTTAGATTTACAACGGGGTTTCCCTTATGACTCATTGGGGTTTTTTTTTCGTTCCTATGGGAAATAAATTTAAAATGGGGCTATTGGATATGTTAATCTGATCATTTAAACAAAAATCTGGATCGGTTTTAAACGATTTTATTATTTCTAGTGATTCAAAAGTATTTAATTTTAGGCTATTTTCTACTTGATGTAATATTTTTACTCCCGAGTCTTTATTAAATTTGTTGTTATTTTCATTTAGATGGATAGCGAAATTGGAATTTTGGGTCTTATTAGTGTATGCTCTTATATGTTCATTTACTCTTTGATTTACTGATCGTCCGGTTTTTCCCGTGTATTTTGCTTCACAGTCATTACATTTTAATTCGTATACGCCGCTTTTTTGGAAAGGGTCTATTTTGTCTTTCGGTGAAGGGAAGTATGATGACAATGGCTTATCTATTTTAAATGCAGGGTTTAAACCTGATTTTTTTAATTCTTTCCCGACTTTAACGGATATTGGGCCGTAGTATGGTATCAAAATATATTTTTTAGGGGTAGCTTTATCCTCTGGGGGTGTTTTGTATGAATAACATATACAAATAATAATATATACAATAATATAAAAATAATATATACAAAACACCCCCAGAGGATAAAGCTACCCCTAAAATGGTACCGAGAATTGTACAGTGCCCTTGCCCCCTTTAAATTTAACTTTTGATTTAATATTAAAAAAAAAATTATAATTCCTTTAATTGTTTCCATAATTGTGTATTTATACATTTGAAAGTAAAAACCCTGTTTGTAAAAAAAAAATATTTATTTTTACCATTAAAAGTTTAAAAAAAGTTCATGTAGGGTAATGGGCCCTATAGTTGGACACTTAAGGTGGCTCCCCCCTCTAAAATTCTCGCTATAGAATTAGCTTTCGATCAAATTAGTCAATTTTTTTTTCTCAGGATCTATGGGGAAATGATTGTATACATGTTTTTTAGATTTGATAAGTATGGAATTCAGAAATAATTATTGGTCAAAACTTACCCCGGCCCATTAGTTGAACAGTTGTTCCTAATCTTGGACAGTGGTAGCTCAGTAGTTGAAACTACTTTTCTTTGGATCTTAAATTCATAAATTAATTAATTTAGGCTTCCAGAGCTCATTTTTAACTCAAACGAGGTCCCTTCAAGGAATCTGCTATCTATGGTCGACTTCTCTTGGAAATGGGTCATTGTTTTTGTTGAGTTTTCGTTAAGACAATCATGAAAAAGTTTCAAATTGATTTCGAAGCTTTTTCATTTTCAGTCTTTATTGGTTCTCTTAAATAATTAACACTAAAGAATTTACTGAAAACGGAGGAACTCTGCAGAAGTTTCTAATAATGGAAATCACAATGGTTCGAGATCACCGGATATCTCATTAGTAAGAATATCGTACTGGTCACTGAAATTTAACAGACAAGAATTTTCCGCTATGTTTTTCTCCCCATAGCTTCTGGGGAGACAAGGATAGTGGAAAATCACAGCTTCTGCAAGCTTATTGTTTGCTCATGGAGAGGCCTTAATATCTCTCCTGATTGGTTATCAAATAACCCAAAGAACACTGGGCTGCACTTACACGAGCAATGTCATCAACAGCTTGGGTGGTAGTGATAAGACGAGCGTCCAACTTTTGAGCCACAAGCCGTTTTGAGGCTCCAGTAGTTGGATGGTCTTATCGTAAAATAAATAATTCGAGAGCAGAAAATGTCCTATAAAACTCATGGTTTTCTAACATTGTTTGATAAACAAACTCTAAATATTCAAGCGTCACAGCTTTTAAATACTACCTACTTTAGAGGTTAAAAATTTAAAATTTAATGAATTATAAACCTCACATCTTTCACATCTTGTATCAACAAAACTTAACTACAGCTCTAACACTACACATTTTCATTTTGTGAATAGCTTTTATTTGCATTATTACCTTTATATTAGCATTTGTGAAATTTATTTATTATTTTTATGAAACTAGAATTGTAACTCATTTCAACCAAACTGGGGAATTTCATATCTAAGGGGGGAGGAGTTAGACTTTATATTATTTTTTTTATTTTATTTTTTTTTTGCACGCGAAAAGGCCCTGAGGACCACGCGAATATCATTGAGCTTAGTGCTTCTTTCCCTCTTTCTTTCTCTTCCTCTCATTCCATACTTCCCTCATGCGGTCACCGTGGTTCCTCCTCCTGTCCTCCGACTACGCTCCTCCTCCTCTTGGCTTCCTACTATCCACAAGGACCTTCACGCCTTTCAATGATTTTCTGTATTCGTCTCTGTCTAGACAGTCCTGGTCTGCTAATCCCAGTTGCTTCATGTCGTTTTTGATCTGATTGAAGTATCCAGTAGGAGTTTTGTATGACTTTATTTTCTGGAAAATTTGTTGATTTAGTCTTTCGGACTTCATTCTCATCATGTGTCCGTAAAATCTTAATCTTCTTATTCTGATATCAGTCTGTATGTCTGTTGTTTCTTTGTAAATGTCTTCATTTGAACGCAGTCTGTATCCTTCTGACGTTCTTCTGGGTCCATATATTTTCTTGAGGATTTTTCTCTCTATTTTCAAGAGTTTCTCTAAGCTGGGGAGGCATGAGGTTTCAGTGGCATACAGGATTACCGGTTTGATAACCATGTTGTAGTGTCTTATCTTGGCTCCTCTAGATAAATTCCTTTTGTTGTAGAACTTGCTGGTCGTGTAGAAAAGCCTTTCCAGTTTGGCAACCCTTTCTCTCATGCTTTCCTTTTCTTGTCCTCTATTGCATACCGTTTCTCCTAGGTATTTAAAGTTGGGTGTTACTTGGACTGTTCCGTACTTTGTTTTTAATTTCCTTTTGTCATTTTTTAGATCCATGGTCATTATTTTTGTCTTTTCAAATGATATCTGTAGCCCTGTCTTCCCAGCTATTTCTGACAGTGTGTCAATTTGAGCGATTGCTTCTTCTTCGGTTTCGGCCAGAAGGGCCAGGTCGTCCGCGTATGCTAGGCATCTGATTTTAACGCGTTTGTTTTTGGTTCCCAGCACTGCGCCTGAGTTATTGACCTTCCATAATTCTTTCATGATTTTGTCTAGCACTATATTAAACAGTACCGGAGACAGTCCGTCCCCCTGTCTAAGTCCTGTTTTAATCTGAAAAGGCTTACTGACATTATTCTGTAGTTTGACCTTGGATTCTGTTCCTGTTAGCGTTAGCTCTATTAAGTTCCTAGTTTTCTGGTCCACGCCGTATTCCTTTAGTATTCCTTTATATTATTTTATATTTAATATTATTCCTTCAAGCCTTCTTTCTTTTTTATTAGTCCAGGTAACAAAGGAAATTTTAAAGAATTAATTCATGTAGAAGCCTATTTTGGCACAGTTGTAGAGGAAGGTGTCTTTAACAACACAATAAAAGTACTGGGGGGTGGGGGTAGAGCTATGGGATGGGAGCGCTCTAAAGTTCTTTTTTTTTAAGTTTTTCGTTAATGATTCGAAGACTCTTGACTGTTGCAAAAATGTGTTCATTTACTAAGTTAATTAACATAAAATTCATTAGAAAAAAGATTCTATACATTTTTTTTTATGGAATCAATGTTTAAGACGATATAGTGGGGGGTATGGAAAATTTAAAAGAAATGTTTTAATTTTTAAAAATGATATAAATGGGGCAATGCCGCTTCCTCCTCAACAGCTTCAATTTCATGATACTCCACCCCAGCAATCACAACCTATATCACAGCATCAACAGACCATTCAATATCCTCCAGCTCCATTAATCCAACCCAATCCACACAGCCTTCATCAAATCCCCCATATTCCTTCTCTTCCTACTACCTCAGATCTCACATCCTTATTTACCTCCTTCCTGTCAGAGTTGAAAATTCTTATCACCCCACTCATATCACTCCTCATAAATGTTACCCCTCTTCTAATTCCTCTTCAAAAAAATCCTTAAATGCCTTCCACAAAACCCTTATCCATTCTCCTTTGGAATGCGAATGGAGTTGCGAATACGCAACCACACTAACGAACCTTGCTACATGACAAAGAAATCGATGTAGCTTTAATAACAGAAACCAGACTGACCAGTAAACAACGTCTCATTATTTCACAATACCAAACTTACCGAACAGACCACCCTGATGGTAGAGCCCATGCCGGAACTGCTGTCATCATTCACCATTCCCTCTCTCACCACGTATTCCCTTTACCAGCAAATGAATTCCTACAACCCACAACAGTTGTTATCAAAACCCTTTCCTTTCCCGTCACGATTGCAGCGGCCTACTGCCCCCCAAATAAACCAATTTCCACATCCCAGTTCCACCCATTTTTAAATTCCTTAGGTCATCACTTTCTCCTCGGTGCTGACTTCAATGCTAAGCACCAGCAATGGGGTTCAAGAACCACCAACTCCCGTGGGCGAGCATTGCAGTCTGCACTTAGTTCCCAAAGATCCTTTATTTCTCCAAGTACTCCTACATATTGGCCAACGGATCCTAACCGAAACCCTGACCTGCTTGACTTCTTCATTCATTCAGGCTTAGGATCCCTCCATTACTCCAAAGAACGCCTGGATGAACTTTCCTCCGATCACAGTTCTTTAATTTCAACCCTTTCCGTCACTCCTATCCCAAAACCTTCTCTCCCATCATTTATTAGATGACCAGTTGACTGGAACCTCTTCCGTCAAACAATATCCGACACTATAGACCTTAAAGTATCCCTAAAAATCTCCCAGGACCTTGACAATGCTACTAATTTCTTCACAAACATGATCCAGCAAGCAGCCTGCGCTGCATCCTCTCCTCGTTTCCCTCCCAAAGTTCGAAAGAAAAATCCTTTATCCCAAGATCTACTGGACCTTATCCAATCCAAAAGTCATGCCAGAGCTATTTGGCAAAGGACCTAGCATCCAGATGATCGGAAATCCTATAATTATCTTACCAAACTCCTTAAAAATAACATGGCTACCTTCAGATCCAAATCCTATAATCCCTATCTTTCTTCACTCTCTTCCTCAGATAACTCCCTCTGGACCACCGCTAAAAAAATCCTAAAATACCAACCCACCTCCCATCCTCTCCGACGTGCAGATGGTTCATGGGCGGCTTCCGAGAGAACAAATCCGAAGAATTTGCCCAGCACCTTTCCAGCATATTTGTCCCCCATCCTGAATCTAATCCCACCCACACAACAACGGTTCATGAATTTCTTGATTCGCCTATTCCTCTTTCCTTACCTCCTAAAGCAATAAACCCTTCTGTGGTCAAATACCTTATAAAAAAATTAAAACTCCGTAAATCTCCTGGATATGATCTCCTTAGTTCATGGTTGTTGAAAATTGTATGTTTTTAGCAGTTAGATACAATAACTTGGGAAGGGAACTGTTAATATCAACACATTTAGTGTTCTATACATCATTAAAGCTAAAGAAAGTTGCAATAAATTTGGTTTAATAAAGTTGGATTTAAATTTGGTGAAACTCCTACACCTTGATGCTAAAGCCAGATTCACTCCGAAACATCGTTTCCAAAAAAGAGTGACTGAAAGAAATAGCAATCGAATAAAACGGGAAAGCAGTATGCACATTAAGGCAAGGTTACTTTCGGAAATCTATGGATAGCGGCTGGTCTCAGAAAGATCTACAGCGGTAGAAGACAACCCTCCGTGACTTGAGGCTCCGAAACCACAAATAGTTCTGAAAATCCTTGGTTTCCCAAGCAAGGAGAACTCATCCGAAGAGCAAATGAGGTTTCTTTCCCTTTAGCACATAAATAATACCCAAAAGACCAGTGGACCCGCTTATATACTGATGGATTGGCTTAATGCACCAACAAACGGTTGCGCCGGTATCCATATTCAATTTCCTGCAGGAAACATGATCGAGAAGGCGGTTCCGACTGGCCTAGCTTCTTTAAATTATCGAGCTAAGCAGGAATCCTAACAATTCCTCCTCTTGTAAAAGTAGCTTCATCGGTCCATATAATTTTTCATGGAAATAAATATATCATCGCGAATTTTGTCAAGAAATCAGTTACTAAAATTTAATCTCTTGACATAATCTTGAGGTAATAAATTCTGAACTTTTTGAAGATGGTATGGGTAGCGACTATCACCTTTCAAAGTTCGCCATATTGCTTGGCGCGATAACAAATACAATTTCTGCTTCAAGGTTCCCCATACGAAGAAATACATGGGTGTCATATCAGGTGATCTGGCAGGCCAAGGTACTACTCCTCCACGTCCAATCCATCGTTGTGGATAATTTATATCCAGCCAAGCTCGAGCAACTCTGATATAATGAGCTGGACATCCATCAAGTTGGAACCACATTTCAATCCGCTGCTGTAGTAAGGGAATGTCATCTAAATAATCAGAAAAGTCGTTCTCCAAAAAATGTGTAAATGTGATACATTCAATCTTCAAGGTAAAAAATATGGTCCCACCAGTAATCCGTTCCAAATTCCAAGCCAAACGTTAATAGCAAATTCATGCTGAAACCTATTCTCTCTAATAACTCTGGGATTTTCAAGAGCCCATACATGATAATTTCTTTGATTAACAATTCCTCCTCTAGTAAAGGTAGCTTCATCGGTCCATATAATTTTTCATGGAAATAAATTATCATCGCGAATTTTGTCAAGAAATCAGTTACTAAAATTTAATCTCTTGACATAATCTTGAGGTAATAAATTCTGAACTTTTTGAAGATGGTATGGGTAGCGACTATCACCTTTCAAAGTTCGCCATATTGCTTGGCGCGATATTGCTAATGCAGCAGATGCTCTTCGGATGATAGTCTCAAGATTGTTATCGAAGTGGCGTTGGACACAATTTCTTCTCCGATAATCTGCTCTTTTTGCTGCCTGGAATTGGTCGCCTTCATTACGTATTAAGAATGACCCAGTCTCTCGTAGTCTATTAAAAGTTAACGAAAAGACTTAGGCACTCTTCTATTTGGAAATCGGCTCGTATACTCCCGCACCGGTTCTAAAGCATTACCGTTGCAGAAACCATAGACAAACATCATATCAGCGTATTCAACATTATAATATGTATGCGGCATTGTGGCTGATGCTATTCACACAAAAATATCTGAGTAACTGACTGAAGACTGATTTAGGAATTATAACCCTAGAAGGAAGCCAAAATGTAAACAAATAAAAGAATGTAAAGGATAACATTAAGTGTTTATACGAGTATATCTCACTGGCTAGCCTGACGAACTTTGAAAGGTGATAATCGCTACCTGTAACATTTTTTTTGTTTCTTTTTTTGCGATGTCTAAACAAATGTCTAAAGAACTTTTTGTCTTAGTTTTTCGGTCCCCTATAAGTTCCTGATGTTTTGCCATATAAATTCGGGACACCCTATATATGAAGTTTCGATCAAGTCCCATAAATCAGCCATGCCAGCACGCTAAGAACACCGTACTATCGTAAAATCATTATTTTTCCCGCCTATTTCTCGTTATAACTCCCAAAAATATATGTCCGATCTCGAATTTCTTTTCATCATCTCAAAGCTGGTTAAATTTAATATTAGGTTCCATATATTAAATTTTAATTAAATTTCGTGTAATATCCTTTCGTTTATAAAGTCCAAGTTTTTTTTTGGCTCCTGAACTCCTAAACAATATGTCCAATTTTAAATTTATTTTTTTCCATCTCAAAGCTACTTACACTATCTGTCAGGTCCTGTATATGAAATTGTGATTAAATTCGGTGTAAGATCCATACTAGCACGCTAAATGTGTTGGAAGAACACGGAAGTTATGAAATGTTCAGTGTGCTAGCGTGGGTATTTCACAGAATTTAATCAATGTTTGATATAAGGGATCTTACAGAAAATTAAATCAGCTTTAAGATTTAAAAATGAAATTCAGGATCGAAAAATTTGTTTTCGAGTTATAACAAAAAATGTGCCAATTTAATTTCACAACAATACGCGGAATTTAGTGTAGTGGAATGGATATTTCACGGAATTTAATTAAAATTTGATATATGGGATCGGATAGTAAATTTAACTAGTTTTGAGATGGAAAAAAACAAATTCGGGATCAGAGAGATAGTTTCGGAGTTACAGCCAACAGAGTACCGATAAACGTGTTTTCTCGGAAAAGTGCGGCATAGCCAATATTTTGTTCTTCAACGTTCTAAAAATATTGATCCGAGTAAAAAAATTAATAGATCCAAATTCATTGCAAATTTCCTTAGCTTTAATAATGTTTAGAATACAAAATGTACTGAAAGTAACGGTTCCGAGTTATTGTATCTAACTGCTAGAAATATACAATTTTAGAAACTTTCCCCCTTCCCCTGCCCAAACCGGATGCTAGTTCGAGGAAATCATTTCACCACATTTAGAGCTATGATTGGTGAACAATTTCCAGTAGTCAGACCTTTTTATTTTTCGTTCCATTTCAAGATTCGAATGCTAATTACCATGCAAATATTTTATTTTTAGCAATAATCACTTAATTATTATCAATAAACTATTCATTAGTAACAATAAACAGTTCAATTTAACAATTGACATATATTATTAACAATAAAAGCTTTTTTTTTTAATTTTCCTTATCCCTCACTATATTTCCTTAAGAATTGATCACAGCAAAAAAATGTATAGAATTCTCTTTTGTAAAAAAGTTTAAGTTAATTAATTTAGCACATAACACACATTGCTAGAGGCAAAAGTCTTCGAGTTATTAACAAAAAACTGAAAAAAAAAAAAAACGATCTTTAGAGCGCCCACCACTTTTAGTATGTTGTTATGACACCTCCTCCTACCACTGTGCGAAAATTGGCTTCTACATGAATTTTATTGGTCTTCGTTGCCTGGACTATATGTTTATAATCTATTACCTAGAAAGCCTCGGGGGAACTCTCTCTCTCCTGTGAACTGTACTGCTAGCATTAGTATCCCTAGTACTAGATACCCGCTGGCTACTTAAACCCCAGCAAATTTTGTAACACTCTCTCTTAGTCCATCTAGAGCTGAGGGGAGAGTGTCATGTATATATATATATATATATATATATATATATATATATATATATATATATATTTCAATATGTCCTAAATTTTGGTATAAGTTCTGTTTTATTCGCCTGAGTTTAAAAATGGATCGGCGCACAGTGGAGTATAGGCCATGAAATCCTGGCCAAAAACTATTTACCTATTTTTTTGTGACTGTGGAATACTTAAAACAACATTTTTACCAACAATCTAGAAATATATCAGACTAATAAAATATAAAAAATTTCAAGTTTTAACAGAAATTAGGGGAATCTCTAGAAAAATCAGGGAATTTGAAAAACGTCGGGAAAATGTTCCGACATTTGAACGTTATATGGCAATTTAACATCTATCATTTGCGTAATAAATTTTAATTGTGAAAACCTGAAGCTAAATAATGTAATGGGAAATGGGTATACTATTTTAATTGCATACAACATTTTTCAATATCTCACCCACATGTAAAAATGAAACCGGATAACAAAAAATACAATCTTTGTGAAAAAAAAAATACAATATTATATGGTTTATGGTAGTTGAACATAGTTTTTTAATAATGGACAGAACTAAATGCACTATATGCAAGGAATCTACCTCTTAGTCTTTTTAAGATTGTACATAGATGTAATTAAATGTAACTATTTAATTACGCACACACTTAACACAGACCCACAATCAAAATCAATTTAAAGTCCTGTAAATAACTATTTACTACATTTTTTGCAATACTTACAATAGTCTTTGCACTCTTTACAGTTTACAAAACAAGACTATCATCGTCATCCTCCTCCTCGTCATCAGCAAGACTCATGCTTATCAAATTGTCTTCAAAGTTAACTTCCTCATGGTTTTCTGATAGCTGAGGAGTTGGCTCCATTGGTAGCAGAAGTTTTAATGTATCTGAAGAAAATGGTTTTGACTCCTTTCTTGGCCTTTTTCCTCTTTCAGCTCAGTAGAGAGTCAGACGTCAACAGGAGCCTGTTCAGAACGTCCCTGTTAGAGTGCACCCGGGAAAACTTTTTTGAGTAGTATTGTCTGTACTGCCGAAAATGTTTATTTCGGGCTTCAGCAGCCTCCTCAGATAACTGCCCGATGGGAACTATTGCATGTTTTATGACCAATGCACCATACCTCAGAATCTTATGTAAGGTAGGGGTCATAGGATACCAACCATAAAGTTCTACATACAACTTGGCGGTATCTTCTGCGTACTTTTCAAACTTCTCAGTGTCAATGGAGTGACCACTGGATAAGGTTTCTAGTATTATCTTGAGTCTTCTAATAAGGTTAATGTCAATCCCAGCTATGTCTGAGGCAGTATCAGGATCTGAAAAAAATCGTCTCGATGTATTGCCATAACCTTGTTTAGGGATGTCTACTAACAAGCCGAGGTCTTTTCTATATTGATCTTGTATACGTTTCTTTGTCTCTGCGACAATTGTTTTCTCTTCAGATGTTTTGGCTTGCCATTTCTGTATAGGAATCTTATAAGCCAAATGTAGGAGAGATTCGAAAAATCTTATCCTGGCATGTAGGATTGATAAGCCAAACTTAAAAGAGAATGGGTCAACGGTTAACTTTCTGTCTAGATCATTAAATTTTTTTTTTGTATCCCCACAGATATAGCATCATACTGTTGATGTGGTTTGTGTTGCCGCATTGTAAGCTTTACCGTCCACCATTGTTGGTACGAGAGTATGTATAATTTTTAACTCAGGGCCATTCTCTATTTGCACTTCGGTGACCTTCAGGTTTTGTACTTGATCCTCTACATATTTTATTTCTTCAGTAGTTACGTCCGTTGTTTCTTGAACAAATCTTATTCGTATAGGTTTGCAAAACCTTGTTGAAGAGGCTGTAGGATTTTGCCATATAACTATTTTTTTGCCTTCTGCAATCGTTCCAACCAGCTGGATAGGCACCAATGAGCTTTGAAATATATTTGCGTCACTGTCAGTCTCACTTTCAAATTTCTGTTTGTACTGGCATTGCTTCGAACCATCGCAACCCCACTTTGTTATAAGGTCCAAGCAATCCATTTCAATTTGAGGCAAATTAATAATAACATCTTGTAGGTACACCCACAATCTTAATGCTGTAAGATCTAAAACACTTTGCAAAGAAACTTCAGCTTTGTTCTCTGTAATTGTTATTGTCTCCGGTTTAGGGTAACACTCTTTTCATTTTTTTTTTAAAGCGATCTGTGTTTCTAGCTTCAGCCCACTTTTTCTTGAAATCCGATTTAAAATGTCTTAGTTGTCGAGAAATCTGATTCTCCTCAGTTTTGGGACATTTTATAATCTCAAAAACTTTTTTCTCCATATAAAGCAATTTATCATCAATTTTTCTATCGGTAGATTCTTGTATCATTTCGTACATTGACCTTCTACTTATTCCCGTCTCCATTGTGAAACACTGCAAATACAGCATATGCCTATTAAAAAATGCATATGCTTAAAAAATTTAAATGTTTTTAGCATATAGTTTGATTACAATTTTAATGATACAGGGTTAGGTAAAAGTGTGTGTTGGGAATAGGGACTTACCTTTATTGGCTTCCTACCACTGTCCCCTTTCAAGCTGATTCCACAGCGTAGCCTTTAATAATTATTAAAATAAAAACTAGAAAATTGAATAAAATGTCAAAGAAAAAAAAAAGAAACCTTTCCAATTATGCGAAAGACTGATTTATATATTTACACATTAAGAAAATAAAAAATAAAAACAAAGAACAAACAAACTACAATGAGATCACAGGCCAGGCACTGTAAGCGAGGTAATATGAGGTGTGATCAGACGACAGATTGATCTTCTTTTATTAATGCCGCAGTGTGACGTCACAAACCATATGTTTTGCTTTTAAATGACGAATACAATAAATGAGACAATATTTAAAATTAAAAAAAGAAAATATATTCTAAACCACAAATTACAAAACTGTTTGCTTTTCATATCTGGAAAGGTAAACAAAATAAATTAAAGTTGAATCTTTAATTCAAACCAATCAAAATAATATATTTTTATTAACCATGCCTAAACAATGTGGACACTCTTACTTTTAAACGCGTTAAAATACGAAAACCAAACTCTGCATACCTTTACTACATCAAAAACTGCACTTTTTCACGATAAGAGATAAACTTAACCAATCTGATCTAAAAAGTCATAGTAACTAAAACACTAGCATAAAGAAAAAGAACAACGAGCAATTCTTTAACCGTTCTATTTTAATGGAGATTACCTCTTCTAACATATATTAGTAATATATGAATTACATTGTGAGACATATAATTATGTAATAGATCAAATAAGTTACTTAAAAGGGTAAACTATTAGAAATTACCACGAAAATTGAACATTAGTCTCTCAATAACTGTGTATAACTTTAGTAAGACACTAATAACGTGCATTGCTAAAACACACAGAAAATCGTTTTTTAGACAATTATTTTATGATAAAAATTATAAGGATTTAAATTTTAATAATCTAAAATGTTTCTTTAACAAATTACGACTATATTATTTTCATTACACGTCTTAAAAGATTTTGAAATTACTTATTGCACGCTGAACACCGACTTGGTTTGTGGTGATATGTTTTTTGCGGTATAACAACTAGAAGGATTGAACTTTACATTAATGCAAAAATATCTGCTCGACAAAGCCCGACAGTACAACATAATCATTTTTATTCTTTTAAACAAGTAAATTTTTTTTGTTCAAACATCGTAATCAAAAGAACTACACGTTAACCGTTATGATAATAAAACTTGCTAAAAACTAGTTATTACAGAGAAATACATACCTTTCGAAACTGTGAAGAGAGATTTCAGATCACTTGTTAAATGGATTTCACAGAAATCACATTGATTCGGTTATTAAAAATTCAATTTAAGAGGTATTTTTAGACATTTATTAAAAACAAGGGGGGGGGGGTTTGGGGTGAAATTGTTTTTGCGGTATAACAACAAGAAGGATTGAATTTTACATTAATGCAAAAATATCTGCTCGACAAAGCCCGACATTACAACATAATCATTTTTATTCTTTTAAACAAGTCAATTTTTTTCGTTCAAACATCGTAATCAAAAGAACTACACCTTAACCGTTATTATAATAAAACTTGCTAAAAACTAGTTATTACAGAGAAATACATACCTTTCGAAACTGTGAATAGAGATTTCAGATCACTTGTTAAATGGATTTCACAGAAATCACATTGATTTGGTTATTAATAATTCACTTTAAAAGGTATTTTTAGACATTTACTAAAAACAAAGGGAGGGGGGAGGGTGTTTTGGGGTGAAATGTTTTTTGCGGTATAACAACTAGAAGGATTGAACTTTACATTAATCCAAAAATATCTGCCCGACAAAGCCCGACAGTAGAACATAATCTTTTTTATTCTTGTAAACAAGTCTATTTCTTTCGTTTAACCATCTTTATAAAAAGAACTAGAAGTTAACCGTTACGATATTAAAACTTGCTAAAAACTAGTTATCACAGAGGAGTACATACCTTTCTAAGCTTTGTAGGGAAATTTCAGATCAATTGTTAAATTGATTCCACAGAAATCACATCTTTAAGCATCTTACAACTCAGCAAAAGCCACTATGTACATGCAGCGCAACCAACTCTTGGATTTAATAATAATAATAATAATAAAGTTCTTTATTTATTCTGGGATCTAAAGTCCCTTAAGAATAAAAAAATAATGTACATTCGAGGGCCTTCAGAGCCTTAAACTAAAATAATATTTACATAACAAAGTAACAGATAATAATAATAATACTAAAAAAAAATTTAAAAAAAGAGCAGAAAGAAGATATTAATAAAAAGTAACAGAAAATTTATATTAATTTTTTACGTAAAGAAAAAGATTTCTTAAATATAAAACTGTTTATAATTATAGTTTATAGTTTATAACAACTAGAAAGTGGCTATTGTCAGTTTTTGGAGGATAGGATCTGGGTGGATAGTAGGTGGTTAAAGAAGTGGTATTTGAAAATAGAAAGGTTAATTGAATGACGAATGTTGAGAGGGATGGAGTTCCAGAGAGAAGAGGATCGGATTACGAAAGATCTGTCGAAATTAGCTGAGCAATGAGTAGGAGTATGCAAATCTGATTGACGGGATCGGGTTTGGCGGGTAAGAATTGAGGATTTGAGTTGAAGGAGTTCGGAAATGTAAGGTGGATGATGGGATTGAACGGTTTGAAAAAGTAAGGATGCCAGGAAATACTGGCAACGGTAGGAAGGAATAAGGCACTTTAACTCCGCATAAAACTGCGAAACGTGGGCGCTCCTCGGGATCCCGAAAATAAAAGCAGTTAAATAGTCTTTTGATTCTGGCCTCGAGATCCCCAAAAAAACACACCCCCATACACAGCACAGCAGTTGTCAAAGTAGGGGAAGATGAGGGAAGTAACTAGTAATCTACGGGTTTCGAAAGGAAGAAGGTGGCGAACGTAATTGAGACGTTTTAGGATAGGGATGGTGCGGCTGGTGATTTTTCCAGGATAGGGTTTCATCGAAAACGACTCCAAGGTTTTTGACCGAGGAGTAGAATTTGATAGGATCACTGTTCAGGAAAAGGGTGGGAATTGAGGATATGGTTTTTAAGAGGTGACTCGAACCTATTACAACAGCTTTGGTCTTTTCAGCATTTAGATTTAGCTTGTTCTTCGATGCCCAGTTACAGATTCGATTCAGGTCTTCTTGGTTCCTTTTAGTGGCTTGTAGTAAGTCAGAGTTGGGAAAGGATAAATAGATTTGGAGATCATCGTCGTAGAGATCATACCGACAATGATGGATGGAAAGCGGAAGGTCATTAATGTAGACAGAAAATAGCGTGGGTGATAGTGAAGATCCTTGAGGAACGCCACAGGATAGGGGTTGGGTCTTGGACGGAGTTTTATTTGGAATAACTACATACTGTGATCGATCGGAAAGGAAGGACTTAAACCAGAGTAAGGCAGATGTGGATAAGGAAAGGTTTCGAAGTTTGGATAGGAGGATGTTGTGGTCAACTTTATCGAATGCTTCGGAAAAATCTAAGAGGATAAGGATAGTTAACTCTTGGCGATCTATTGCGGAAAATATGTCTTGAGATATTTTCAGAAGGGCAGATTGGGTAGAGTATCCGGGACGGAATCCGGATTGATAGGGATTAAGGAGTGAGCGTTCTTCGAGGAAAACTGAAAGTTGGGACTGAACAATGCGTTCCAGAGGTTTCGATAGGTTGGAGAGGAGGGAAATAGGACGGAAGTCACTTGGGGAGGAAGGATTAGGGATTTTGTTCAAGGGGCGAACCAGCGCTGTTTTCCAAGTAGATGGAAATGTCGAATTTTGAAGAGAAAAATTGTAAATGTGGTAAAGGAGAGGTATGAGTGTGGGAAGGCATGATTTGATAAGTTTAACTGGGATATTATCGGGTCCGTAGTCATTTGTTCGGGATTTCATAATGGTCGAAAGTATATCATTGTAGGACACATGGGAAAAGAAAAAGTTGTCAGGATCAAAGCTAGGATAAGGTAATTTAGTTTCGAGCAAAGGATTCGGAGCTAGGGAGATGAAATGTTGATTAAGTCCATCCGGGGAAACTGGGAAGGAGTTGCAGTTGGGTTCAGAAAAGGTTAGTTTTCTCAGGATTTTCCATTTGGATTTAGGATAAGGAGCGGAAGAAAAGGTACTATAGGTATATTTTGATTTAGAGAGTCGGATAGCCGATTGGGTTTGGTTTCATAAAATTTTGAAGGAAATATAATCTGTTGGTAATTGGGTTCGTCGGAATTTCCGTCTGGCTGATTCTCTTTTTCTCATCATCTCTCTTATCTCAGGAGTCAACCATGGAGCGGAAGAACGGCGCATCGTTAGTGTTTTTAGAGGAGCATGGGTATTTAGGATTGAATGAAGGTTTGAAGTAAGGGCGTAAATCATTGGTTCAATCGAGGTAAAGGAAAAGATAACGTCCTGGGATGGATGGAATCAAGATCAGGTTGTAGGGATTCGAATGACAGGAGGTCCAGATTTCGGAAAAAGAAACAACTGTGGGAACAAAGGATTTAGTTGGTAAATCGTATGAAATCTGGATTAGGTCATGTTATGAGAGAAAAGGAACTGGATGCTGAGATGAAGAAAGAATTTTGTCTGGAGAGTCAGTAATAAAAGGTCAAGCCAGTTTCCTAGCCAGATTTAGGCTAGTTTCCTCGGGCAGGAAGTAGATAACAATGAACGAGATAAATATATTTCTATGTAAACAATCCTAAGCTACCAGGAAATACGTATTTTAATGTTCTGAAGTACAATTTATTTTTTGGACTTTTGGCCATGATTTAATGGTAAATACTCCACTGTGCGGCGTAGGGGCTTCAGAAGTTTAACAGCGAGAGGATAAAAGCCGACAAAAGAAAGACATAAGCCGCCTTCTAGAATTCCTAGAAGGATGACTCAAGCCGTTCCGTACCGGCCAGTCTCACTAGCGCTACCTGTCTCGAAGGAGAGGAAAGAATCAGAATATTACGTCAGTCTGCTGTTAGATCCCGACTAGAAAATTGGTTAGCAGTCAGCTCCCGTCATATGGCTTATTCTCTAAAAGAAGCTGAGCTCTTTTGAAGATATTAAGGATTGCAACAGTTTGTAACAGAAGTTATTTACCAAAGAAAATTACACCGTATGTGGAAGTCAACTGATTCAATCAGTAAACCTTGTTTTTCTATATATTAAAAAAAAAAAAAAATCTATTTGCTGGATTAACAAGATTTATAAAAATCTTGGTTAAATTTGTTCATTAATTGTTTTACATTAGTATTTAAATATTAATAGATTGTAAATTGTAAATGCTCATTAATTTTATTGCTATACCTGTTCATATTAGTTTAAAATTCAAGTAGTGGTTTTGCTTAGATAATTTATATAATAAATTTTATTTGTGCATTGTCTTTAACATTGGCTATTAATTATTTTCCATAGATATTTTGGTTCAATAATAAGGTGGTATTTATATATATATATATATATATATATATATATATATATATATATATATATATATATAAGTCAAGGTCCGAGGCAACACAGTATTACAGTTAATCCGTAGTAGAATAAACAAACAATGTGAAACTGTATATAAGCAGGCGCATAAGAGCAATAAAGTCAGTTATTATCTAACAGTCATTGCGTATAGTTGTTAACCCATTTATCTCTTCTTTTTTTAAGTTTTAACTTTCAGTCAAGTTAACTGGTGCCAAAACCCGGGACTACGAGGAGCAGAGGACCGAGGTAGGAGGAATTATAGGGATTTATCGGACTTTTATCGGATGCGCCATGTCGGTAGAGGTGGTTCAGGAGGCCGAGCGCCAAAATGAGGTAACCCTTTCATATCACCAGGGAAAGACATATCGCCGGGGTACTCTCCGAGCATCCCAATGACAGAGGGGGTATCGAACGGCTGCATGCAATCCTCAGCGAACATCTTCGGATTTACCAAGTGGATAAGGGTTTAGACCCGGATGTCACGATGGAAAAGGCGATCGCCGAGTATATTATTCTATCCATACAGTAACGGGATATTAGCCGGTGGAAATAGTATTGGGGCACAGGCGCGATTTTCGGGACACCGTAGTAGGAGAGGAATTGGTAAAGTTTATAACCAATATCATTGGGCATTTGCGAAATAATGGGAGAAGGCGCGTGGGCGCATAATAAGAGAAAAGAAACAGCGGATTGAGAGAGAAAACTTTGGGGTGCGGGACGTCACAGGAATATTAAGAATTGCGATGGTGGTGTATCAAAAGAAGAGTAGCAACCGCGGCAAGGAGATCTGTCGCTATGAGGAGCCATTTCGAGTGATATCTATTAGAGAACGCAACGTGCTCACGTTGGAAAGTATTAAGGAGCCGCCAAAGCGGAGAAATGTACATATAGAGCATATTAAGCTCCCGATTGAGGAGCAAATTATTAAATAATTTTGTTTGTGAGCAACGGAAAAGAATTTATTTTTTTTTGTAATTAATTGTTTTGTACAATAGAAATGGGGAGAAGGAATTTTGTTTTGTTGAAAGAGTATTTTTTTTTGTTTTTTTTTTTCTTTTAGCGTGTATATAAAGTAAAACTATTTTACAGTCAGAGTCAAAATTATTCGTACACCTGCTATAAATCATAAGAAATAACAAATATTAGCATTATTAATTAGGATTGATTTTTTTTTTTTTTTTTTTTTTGAGTCTAGAAGTGTCATGGCTATTAGATTACATCGTTAAGTGCTCAGTGCTTGTGACAATATTAAAAATCCTTTAACCAAACTTTATAAACAGTGAAAGTTTATACAATGGATTCTCTGGACAGACTTACTGGGTAAGGTGAGTGCGTTTATTATTAATTAAAGACAATTGATAATAAAGACAGTTCACAGGTAAATAGTTCTCCAGTCAGCTGATTGGGGCGTTACCTATACTCCCTATCTCTCAAGGTCTAGGTCTGTTGATAATTCAGCCGAGTCTAACTCGGATTGTTATTGTTATTTTTCTGAGAGAACATAAGTTTTTTTTTCTTTCTTCTATTCTTATTTTCTTTCTTTTATTAGTAATGTTTTTTTTTTTTTTTTTTTTTTTTTTTTTTTTTTCGTTTATTCAAATATTGTATATAGTTCTGTAAATAGTCTAGTTTATAAGTATTTATTACATATATATAGTTAAATAATTGGCCAACGCTAATAAGTTTTTAAAAAGATTACAAGAATACAACAAGGCATAAGACTTAATGGACTAAGATTAAAAGATCTAGCATGAATGGCTACTGTATAGGGCTTCATATCAATAATAAGTGGGGGTATTTATAGAGAAATGATGAGGTTGCTGCTGATAAGGTTTTGTTGTGTCCTTAACTCCTCCCTTCTGAAGTTTCAAGCCGCTCCTGAGGCGCATTCTTTGTAAAGATTTCTGAGTAAGATTCGATGATCTTCAACCGGTACTGCGTATATCGGTGATTGATTTGTGTTACAAGGTTTCATATTTTTTCTATGTTGTTTATATAAATAAATTACAATAATAAATAGTATGATACATAATATATTTGATTATTGTCCCATATTTCATTAATTTCTATATAATTTGGTACAGTAATATTTGGTGGCGATAACAAAGTTACATTTTCTAAAATATGAGTATAAAAGGACTGTAATACATTATGATAATTGTGTTTATAGATTTGATTAAATTCAATATAACAGTCAGTGGTGCTAATGTTAATTAAGGCTATTTTGGGTAAGAATATAGTATTATGATTATAGTCACTAATCTTATTCTTATTAACAACAATATATTGATTAAGGAATTCATTAAACCTAATTTGGTTAGTATTGCTTAATTTAATAGTACAATTTGTTCCGTTACCATATTGGATTATATGTTTGATACATGTATTAGTAGTAATAGCTAGGTTTTTACAATAATATTCGTTAATATAGCTACATTCACCTATGTAATAAGAGTTATTTTTATATACAATTAATTGTTTGTCAATGGATAATTCATACAGTGTGTGATTGATGTATGATGGAAGGGGTACAAACTTTTATATGTTACGTTTCCTTATGGGTAGGTATCTTTACAAAAATATGTAATATTTTATTATAGTTTGAGCAGTAAATTTTTGAATTTGCCCATAAAATATTCGGATCATTGGTTAGCAATGTTACATTCTGAGGGAGATATTTAATAACATCATTCATTAGTTTGGAATGTATTACTCATGTTTTGCAAAATTTTATTGAAAGTACTAAATCTATTATTTTTTTTGTGATAAATAGCTCATATGGATGTACAGTTCATAAGCTTGATCATTAGTATCAATGTTCTTAATATTTCTATGAATTGATTCAAAATTTGTATTTATTTTATTTACGTCCTGTTCAAATTTATTAATTAGCTGTTTGTTAGTCTGTATTATATTTTTTGTTTTGTTTATATATTCAGTGATTTTATCCTTCATGTTAGGAGAAAATAGTACCTTTTCTTTAATTGTTCTAATGTTTCTATGATTCCTCTATGTTTCGTTTTTCCCAAATGATAGTCTGTAATAATTTGTAATTGATTATCTAAATTTCCTATGTCTTCCGTGAAAGTAGAGTATCGTTTAATTTTAACATTTGGAAATTCAGTTTCTACTATTTGTTGTAATTTCTGAAAGTATTCTTTCGTGTTTTCCATGATATTTATGTTTGAAGAGCATAATACTCCGTAGGTTGTGTTTGGTTCTAATATTTCCAATAATATTGTCTCTACGTCGTTTTTGTCCGTTAATGTTATTGTATGTCTTTTCTTATTACCGAATAGTTTTTCAAATTTTATTTCTGGTTTTCCTCTTTCTATAATAATTTGGTGTTTCTCTACATTTATACACTTGTCTTTCTCGCAGATCCATATTTGTTCATTACTTGAAATTTGTGAATGTTGGGTTTCTAGACTTTCTGTGTCGTCATTTTGGGTTAGAGTTTCTTCTATTAGTCTTTCTTCTTCTGGTATATTTTCATTTTCTGTATCTTGTAATAATTCTTCCATTATTCCTTCTTACTCAGGTGTATTCTCGTCTGCTGTATCTTGTAATAATTCTTCCACCTCAATTTCTTCAGTAAAGTAAAGTTCCGTGTTTCTTGATAATGCATCGGCGACGTTATTCGTTTTCCCTTGTATGTGTTTGATGTCAAATTCAAACTCTTGCAATTTCCAGATCCATTTCATGATTCTACTGTTTTCGTTTTTCATTGAAAAAAACCCAAGTGAGAGGTTTGTGGTCTGTTTGTAACAAAAAGCGAGAGCCGTAAAGATAAGGTTTAAAATGTTGGGTTGACCAAACAATTGCTAATAATTCCTTCTCTATTGTACTGTAATTATCTTCAGGTTTTTGTAAAACTCTTGATGCGAATGCAATAGGGTGTTCTATTCTATCTTCTACTTGAGATAATACGGATCCAATTGCTTTGTCGGAGGCGTCTGTTGTGAGGATGAATTGTTTGTTCCAGCCGGGATAAGAGAGTATGGGAGTGTTTGAAATTAATTCAATTAATTGTTCGAACGCAGTTTTGAATTCTTGTGTTTTATATTCTTTTGTCTTAATAACTGAACTTATTGGTTTAGTAATTTTTGCATAGTTTCTGATAAATTTTCTGTAGTATCCAGTCATTCCCAAAAATTGACGGGTTGATTTTTCGTCGGTTGGTATAGGGAATTTTTGTATAGCTTCAATTTTTTTGTGGGTCAGTTCTAAGTCCGTCTGGTGTTACTATTTATCCAATAAAATTTTAATTCTGTTTTGAAAAATTCTGTTTTATCAAGTTGTATGGATAGGTTGTTAGTCTTTAAAATTTCTAGAACTCGTTCTATATCTTTTAGATGTTCCTTGTCGTCCTTTAAATAAATGATTATTTCATCTACATATGCTATGGTGTTTGGTACGTTTTCGATTATCATGTTGATCATTCTTTGAAAGGTGGGTGGAGCGTTACACAGTCCGAATGGCATGCGAACAAACTCGAAATGTCCGTTTTCGGTTGAGAATGCCGTCTTTGCAATTGAGTCCTCGTCCATGAGTATTTGGTTAAATCCCGAGGTTAAATCAATAGTACTAAATATTTTAGCTCCTTTCAAACGGTTTAACACATCTTCTATGTTGGGCAAAGGAAATTTGTCTTTTATTGTCTGTTCGTTCAGTTTCCTATAATCTATAACCATCCTTACTTTTTTTATTCCACTTGCATCCATCTTCTTCGGCACTATCCGTAGTGGCGAGTTATAAGGGGATTTACTAGGGCGTATAATGCCTTCTTTTAATAATCTATCTCTTTCTGAATGTATTTGTTTTTTGAATTGTTCCGGGTACCGATAGTTCCTGGTATAAATAGGGTTATCATTGACCGTATTGATTTTATGTTTTAGTAAACTAGTTGGTTTCAAAGTTTCATTTTCCCTTTTTTCATTTATCTCCGTTTTTACTAATTATTTTTACAAATTCATTAAAATTATCGTTTTTTATATGTTCATGGCGAATTATGTTTCGGATTTCCTCCCTATCAGTCATAAGGAATACCTCGTTTTCCATTTTATATTTATTATTTCCTATTTGTATTACATTATCCTTAATACTTATACCTAAATTTTTTATTGTTGTATAACCTAGGAGAATATCAAATCTCGTACAGATGGGGTAAATTAAGAAATTTGTATTGCAATCAATTGCAATTAATGGTAGCAGACTTAGATTTACACTTTGTGTTCCCTCTAGACGACCAGCGGGGGTTTTTATTATGAAAGGTTCTTGTTTAATTTCTGCGTTATGGGGTACTAATTTGGGGTGTATATAATTTCTTGTTGCTCCCGTATCTATGAGCCATTGGTTTTTTTTAAAAATCTACTAATGTTGGTAAATCATCTATATGATTTACTTCATCGTAACCATTATCGATATTTATGTTGGTATGATATGTTGGTCTGTATCCGGTGGATCGTGGAGATGGTATTGGCCTGTTTCTAAAAAATGATTATTTTTAATTTCAAGTTCCTGAATCTGTTCTCTTAACTGTGCTATTATAGCGTCTTTGTCTTCATCTACGTGGTGAACTTGGTTGGAGACCGTTCGCATCGAAACAGTTGGGGCCGGTTCCGCTTTTTCCATCGGTGGTTGTTGTACTCTATTATTATTTCGCCATTGGCTGGAATTTGGTTTATCAGAGAATTAGTGTTGGGCTTGGGGATCCCATTGTTTATTGTAATTTGGAATTTGTTGGTTATTATGATTGTTATTATTATTATTCCTTCGAGGAGGGTTATGTTTTTGATTTGGATTATTATAAGGGTTTTGATACAACTGTTTAGGTTGAAATTTTTGTTTTTGCTGATTATGATTAGGGTTATAATTTTTTTCCATGATAATTAGGATTCCTATATTCTTTATGCTGATTGTTTTCAAATTTTTGTTTCCGTGTAGGATATAATCTATGAACAATGTGTGAAGCACTGTTTCTTAAAATGTCATCTAAGTCTTCGAGAGTTATAATTTTATATGATAAATAAAGTCAGTTAGTGAGGGGTGCAGTTTATGAACCGCGTGATGGCTAATTTGTCTGTCATATCTCTGCATTTCGTCAATTTTATCGTCAATGTCTGCATCGGAATATATTCTCGCGTTTAAGTCACATCGTTTAATTCCTAAACGTTCTAAATAGTCATGTGGATTTTCATTTTGATGCGTCCTGGTGTTGAGGATTTCGGCAATTAATTGTTCTCTAGTCCCCGTGTCTTGATATTTTTTCTTTAAATATTCTAAAATGGTATTTACGTGATCAAAATCTTTGTCATATGTTGCTATTTTAGCTTTCCCTTTTAATTTTGTTAATACAGTCAAAACTAATTTAGAATGATTTACACTTTTGTGGGGGTTAGTATCCTGGCAATATAAATTATAAACAAATTTTGTATTTCTAATGAAGTCTACTAGTAATAATGGGTTTCCGTCATATTCTGGTATTAATTTAAAATCGTGTTATTTAATTTCTAAAGCCATATTGTCTGTTTCTAATAAGAAAGAATTAAGTACTTCTGTATCTAATTTTATGTTAGGTTGGACTCTTTTTAACTTGTTAAGCCTATCTTGTAAATTATTCATACATAAATATAAAATGAATCTTAAACTAAATAAATGTTAATTATATGAAACCTTTATGCTACAGTGAATGCTTCTTATATTTAAAAACTTTGGTTGATCATTTAACAAATTGACTTGAGTTGGAAATCTTTAATAAGATCTTTTAATGAAAAGAAATCCAAATATTCTAGAAAGAGCTTGATAGTATTTACTCACAGTGGCAACTTTCTTCTTGAATGTTCGGAATGAGAAGTTCAGAATTCGTCAGTAATATGCAGAATTTCTTGATGAAGTTCTCTTCGTATGTCTTCAAAAGCCCTCAAATCCCTGTTCGGGCGCCTGTTAAATAATTGGCCAACGCTAATACGTTTTTAAAAAGATTTATTTTGAATACAACAAGGCACAAGACTTAATGAACTAAGATTAAAAGATCTAGCATGAATGGCTACTGTATGGAGGCTTCATATCAATAATAAGTGGGGGTATTTATAGAGAAATGATGAGGTTGCTGCTGATAAGGTTTTGCTGTGTCCTTAACTATATGTTTTTTATCTCTTTTAATTCATTATAGTTGGTTTAAATTGTAAATTTTATTTCACAATGGACCTTGATAATTCATCAGGAGCATAATCGGAAGATGAAACTCCAATGTCAGAAATAAGTGAGACAGACTCAAAATATCTGAAGCGGCGACAACTTCAAAAACGTCAGCGCGGTTCCCCTAGGACCTCCCCAAATAAAAAAAAAACTAAAAAAATAGGGGAAAGCATATTATTGGTAGTGAGCCACCAACAACTCGCAGTAAATCTACTGCAGCCAATAAAACACAAATTGTAGTCAATATTCCTATCAGAAATAAATTTCCCGAGCTAAAAAAAAATTCCAACAGAGCCACAACCAACTCAAGGATTTTCGGACCCTATTCCCCCACCCATTTTTGTGGCCAATATTAAAAATTTAATTGAATTCGGTCAAGAAATTGCCAATTTGATTGGCCAAACCAACTTTAAATGTTTTTCAAGAGTTAAAGACATAAAAATTAATACCGCGGCAAAAGAGCATTATAAAAAGTTAATCAACTATCTGTCTGTAAATAAATATGAATTCCATTGCTATCAGTTAAGGGAAGAAAAATCATATCGTGTTGTACGAGAGGTCTTCATAGCAGAACTTCAACCGATGCGATCAAACGAGACATCGAAGAAATAGGCCACAATGTTAGAAATATTTCAGTCGTGCTCCATCCTACGGAAAAATACCCTCTGCCGCTATTTTCTGTAGATCTGGAGCCAGCGAAAAATAATTCAGAAATTGTTCAAATAAACAGACTTGTTTATTCAGTAATCCGTTTTGAGCAGCCATGACAGAGACCAGTGATAGTACAATGTACTAGGTGCCAAAATCTTGGACACGCAAAGGCATATTGTTACCATCAGCCTAGGTGTGTCAAATGTGCAGGGCCGATGCCACAGAAACCTGTTCTAAAACTCGAGATAAATGTGTATTATGCAAGGAAGACCAGACGGTCATTGATCGGCCTCGCCATGAACCTAGAGCAATGTACTCAAACAAGTCACTACAAGTCCGCAGCAGCACCGACCACAACAACCTCGAAATCAGACGCCTCAAATCTCCCTACCTCAGCCTCTGATTTCCAAATCCCAACATTCCCGTCAACCTCCAAGTCAGTACAATGACCATTCCTATCACCATCTACCCCCACGGGTAAAACTGCCACCTGAAACTCAAAATCCAGTTCCTTCCTAAACTTCCTTCCCAAACTTCCTATCCGACATACTCTTCGACCTCAAAAGGCCAAGCAACCCCTAACATCCAAAGATGGGATCTCTCCCCAGTCAACATTCTCGGGCCAAGAAATACCCCACATCCTATTCCCAACCAAAATCCGGTTATATCTTCATTCCTGACAGAGCTGAAAGAAAAATCAGACCTCTCATTTCCCTTCTCACCAGAGTCCTTTCTGAAAGCCTCTAGCTGTCATTTTGTGGAATGCAAATGGTCTTCATAATCATCGAGACGAACATGACGTATTTTTACATGACAATTACATAGATATAGCCCTACATACTGAAACCCACTTCAAAAAAACAAACATATTTTCACGTACCAGACTACATCACTTATAGATCAGACCACCCAGAAAACACAGCCCATGCTGGTTCTTGCATTCTCATCCATAAATCATTACCTTATTCTCTTGTCCCATCTACTCCAACTGACACCATTCAATCCACATTGGTAATCATTTCCACTCGTCCTTTCCATATAACATTTTCAGCTGTAAACTGTCCTCCTGGAAATGCCCTTTCTTATAACGACCTTGATTCCTTATTCAGATCCCTCGGACCGCGCTTTATTGCTGGAGGGGGACTACATCGCCAAACACCAGCGATGGGGTTGTAGAACATCCAACCCCCGTGGCAGTGTCTTTTCCCGCATTTCAACATTCAAGTCCTATTCTATCATCTCACCCTTAAACCCTACATATCGGCCTACATCTACCAAAAAACACTCTGATATCCTTGATGTATACATTTCTTCCCAAATTTCCACCTCTCAAACCATTGTCAAATCCCTGGACGACCTTTCATCAGACCATAGCCCTGTTCTGCTTCTCCTCCATTCAAATCCTGTTCCTGACCTTCTCCTCCTAGACTGATTAAAGGACGAGTAGACTGGGACAAATTTCGTTATGATTTAGAAAACAAATTAGACCTGAAAATTCCACTCAAAAGAAAACAGGACATCGACACCACCATAGATAAACATACATCAATATCTATCACCATTAACGATAACACCTCTCACAAAACAAACTGTAATTCTCTCCAAACCAACTTGCCACACCATATTCGCGATTTACTAAGAGAAAAACGTAGAGCAAGAGCAAAGTGGCATAGGACTTGATATCCATCTGATAAAAATAATTACTGTAAACTAACAAATAAACTTAAGACAAATTAAAAAATACAAAATTCAAAAATTACGTGACTATACAGAAAACTTTAACACCACCGGAAAATCTTTATGGAATACCACAAAACGACTACTGAACTATAAAAATTACAATCATCCTCTACTAACCCAATCCCAAACCTGGTCAAAAACTGACGAAGAAAAATCACTTATTTTTAGCCAGCACCTTTTTCAAACTTTTAACCCACATCCTGATATCGGTCATCCTACTCACCAAACACATATAGAAGCAGAACTAAATATCCCGCTCCAAATGTCCCCTCCCCCTAAAGCATTCCATCCATCAGAAATATCAAACATCATTCACAGATTACCTTCAAATAAAGCCTCTGGACACGACCCAATTACATCCCAAATCCTAAAACTCCTTCATCGAAAAGCCATCCTATTCCTAACATACATATATAATGCTGTTCTCCGTACCACATATTTTCCTGACTCCTGGAAATTATCTATAGTTAAGATGATTCCAAAACCCAAAAAGCCACCTGAGCTCCCATCCCCATACCCATGTAATCCCAGAGTGCGGAATGTACTGCACGGGAGCCTTTCTTGATGTGGAACAGGCTTTTGACCAAGTCTGGCACTCAGGACTGCTTTACAAGCTCCGCAAATTCCTTCCTTCCAACATACTTCCTAATTATCCGTTCCTATCTCAGTGATAGAACTTTCAAAGTAAACCACAAATCTTCCTATTCTTCCCTCTTTACCCAATCTGCTGGTGTTCCTCAAGGTAGTATCCTAGGCTTCAGGTGTATAAAGCTAACATCCCAACTCATCCTACCACTTACGCTGATGACACATGTGTGTTATCAGTAAGCAATGATCCCTTCATTGCCTCGCAAACACTCCAATCCCATTTCCTAAACCTTCAAGAATGGTGTCGAAAATGGGCAATCAAAATGAATCCTAATAAATCTCACCAAATAACCTTTACTTTACTTCGTCGTAAACCTACGACCTCCTGTCCTACAGTATCCTTTAATGACATTCCACTGATCCCTGTTGAACAGATCCGCTACCTAGGATTCCACTTGGACAAACGTTCAACTTGGAATCCACATACGACAGGAAACTGCTAGTCGTTTTCGACTTCTTCAACATTTACTTGACAAACGCTCAAACCTTCCGCTTTACTACAAAGACTCATACATGGAAGTTATCAAACCTATTTGGACATATGGAGTTGAGCTGTGTGACTCAACTAAACCTTCTAATTCTTCCCGTATCCAATCCTTACAATCCAAAATCCTTCGAAAAATCCTTAATGCTCCTTACTTTGTTACAAATAAAATTATCCATAAAGACCTTAATGTTCCATATGTTGCTGAGTTAGCCCATACCAGATACCTATCCTTCATAGTAAGCTACATACCCACTGAAATCCATTAGTTTCTCAAATTGCTTCCCATTCCATTCCCGATAATCCTCCAAGGCGTCTGAAAAGAAGATGGCCTAGAGATCTTCTAGTGTAGAATTTTTATTTAAGTGCTACTGATGAGTAGTTCTTTTCAAGCTTTGACAGGTTATTGTATTCGTTATCAGTCCATTTACTTAATGTATATATTCGTAAAGTTGTAAATTTTGATTGTTAGAAGCACACCTTTTCCGTACTCGATCCTATAGATATTTCCACAAATGCGCTATAGGATTAATATACCGTGATTGATGGGAAGTGGCCTCCACTTTGATGTGTTGTGTAGGATCTACATTTTGGATTTCCAAGCTTTATGCTTGGGATCATTATTCTGCTGAAACATGTAATTTTCTCTGTTCCCAAATTTTTCAGCAATGATAAGGAAATTTCTTTTTATTACTTCGATGTATTTTATATGATTCATTATGCTATCAATAAATCAAGACACCCCATTCTAGCATCATTCCAACAACCTCCGACCACGAGTCACATTCCTGTATTCCTAACAGTTGAAACTATATTTCTTATTTCCATTACTATATTTGTTTCTCCATACTTTTTTGCCCCTCTGAAGATTAAACATTTCAATTTTACCCACGTCGTTAAATATTATCCTATTCCCAAGGTCTCAATCTTATTTTTTATGGTCTTTGGCTTATCTTAACATTGCTTATTGATGGCTTTCTCCTAGCTGTCCTGGGTGAAGCTCGTTCCGTCTCAAGCATTAGCACATTGTTAAAACACTCCCCTTTTTCTTCTCTTTCAGACAAATGTTCAAACATTAATTTAGTGGCACTAATTCTTGGTTTACTTTTAAATTTTCTCGTGATATGTCTTTTATATTTGGAGTAAATTTTCCTTAATCATCCTGTGCTCTCTATACAGGGTGTTCAGCATAAGACTGCAGTAACTTCGATAGGCAATTCTAGGCATGATTTCCAACAAAAAAATTCATTTAAACTATAGCTCGATTCTCATCCGTTTTATAGATAATTTTCATTTTATATTTTTCAAGAAATTTTTAATTTTTGACTAATAATTGTCTAAATTCTACACACAAACACCTTTCGAATGGTATATCATGAATAGTGATAATTTCTAAAATTGATCCTTAAGTCACTTATTAATTAAAAAAAACAGGGAGATGCAACATCGGCATTTTGGGAAATATTGAGAAAATGCTCAGAAATGTTAAATAGTTTTATTATGTTTTGTTAATAAAAAAGAAATTTAATCACTATTACCTATTTATCTTATTCTAATATTTGCAATTTAAGAAACTTTTAAGATAGTTTAATTAAAATTTACATTCTTAATTTACAATAATTGTTCAAAATGTCCTCCCTCTTCTCTCATACACAGCACCGATCTTCTTCTGACTGCATCTACTGCAAGGCGAAGTTCATCATCGTTTTGCCGCATTGTATTGCAGCACTCATAAATTTCTTCGATCAACTCTTCTCGGGTTTCTGATCTTACTTTGTACACTTTTTGCTTCAGTGTACCCCACATATAAAAGTCCAGTGGCTTAAGGTCAGGACTCCTAGCTGGCCACCTTTTTGGCCCATGTCGGCCTATCCATCTCTCCCTTAGATAGTGGTTCATCCACTCAGATATCAGTTTTCCATTGTGTGCCAGCAATCCATGCATTTGGAACCACATTAGTTCCCTTCTCTGTAGCTACTTACACTCCAACAGATCAAATATTTCAGTGTTACTGTTTGATCAATGATCGTAAAAATGTCTGATTCGACTCAAAATGAAGGGTAACCTCCGCAGAAATCGCAGCAGTCTCTGGGGAATGGACTGTATGTAAATTTATTAAAACGAATGCTAGCAATTTTGGGGAAACCTTTAATAGAAGATAACTAAACCAAGTATTAAAGTGAAAATCACTCACCCAGGTGCAGTTGCCGCTGTACAGCAAGAGAGTGAGGGAGGTCAGGTCAAGCTGGGATTAGTGGACACGATAAGATGGTGATTGAAATTTGACGAGCCGTTTTTAATTTAGAAATATGCACCCTCCCCACCCCCCACTATATATTAAAACTATTAAAACCCTAAATATATGCTAATAATTAAGAAAGAAACATAATTATTAAATATCATTAAAATCGGACGAAATTTTCTCAATTTAGAAATATAGCCCCCCTCTCCACCCCCACAAATTAATAAAACTGCTAAAACCCTAAATATATGCTAATAATTACGAAAGAAACATGATTATTAAATTTCATTATAATCGGACGAGCCGTTCTCAATTTAGAAACATAGCCCCCTCCTTACCCCTACAAATGAATAAAACTTTTAAAAACCAAAATATATGCTACTAAGTACGAAAAAAACATAATTAATTAATTTTTTAAAAATTGGACGAGCCAATCTCAATTCAGAAATATAGCCCTCCTCCCCCCCCCCCCATCTCTACAAATTAACAAAACTGAAAACCCTAAATATATGCTGATAATTAAGAAATAAACATAACTATAAAATTTCATTAAAATCGGGCGAGCCGTTCTCAATTTAGAAACATAGCCCCCTCCCCATCCCTACAAATTATTAAAACTGTTAAAACCCTAAATATACGCTAATTACGAAATAAACATAATTATTAAATTTCATTAAAACCGGGCGAAAATCCAGAAAAAGATTTTTCAAAATTTGATTTTGCTCCAGTTTTAAAAATTGTTTTAGCAAACTGCACGAACAAGAATATTTTAACTAATGGATTTCGTGGTTTTTGGCTATTCCCTTGGAACTTCGACAATATAGACTTTACTAAATGTCTGGGTCAATCTACTAGAGCTTCTGAGAGTCAGAGATGACATCAATAGACTTAACAACATCAAACTAACTATAATGGATTTTGATAATTTTATTGATATTGTTGGGCATAATGTAGCAAAAAAATTAAATAAAACTTCCGAAAGTAACTTGAATGAAGAAGATTATTGAATAATATTTTAATTGCTTCGAAACAAAAACCATTAAATGACAATCAACGAAATTATCGATACTTATATACCTATTCACAATTTATGATTTTTTTGTGTCGGTGCCAGCCAAGAAGGGCAGTTTAATCTTGCCTTAGCAATAAACTTTCGAATGGCTGGAGACAGTGGTGTGGCGGTGATGAAGCATAGGAGCATCTTTACAATTTCCATTTCTTTTCAAATTTTTTTTTTTTTTTTTTTTGGTTGTCACCGACTCCAAAAATAACTGATCATAAATTGTGAATAGGTATATAAGTATCGATAATTTCGTTGATTGTCATTTAATGGTTTTTGTTTCGAAGCAATTAAAATATTATTTTTTATTTTTTAGTTCAAGTTTGATTATATAGGTTTAATCTTGAAGTCGGTTTTGTTTTTTTCCTAAAAATTATTTTTTTTTTTTTACTTTTTAGTGGTGAGTGTATTTTTGTTTATACAGTCAATTCTCGATCTTCAAACTACACTAAAAAATAGTTCGAATTACTGAACAAAGAATTATCGATGATATTATTCCACTTATCTGCATGTAAATGGGAAAATTGAACACAAAATTGTAGTTGAAATCATTGCGTAAATTTTCCTTAATGGCAAAGTTGTTTGTACATACATATAAAATCATTGATACAGAAAATTAAATACCCGGTACCAATTTATCATATTACTTTCAACTGAACTGTGCTTTTTTCTGAGGGTGCCTATAAGTAGACTTACCGCCTTCCACCAGTGGCGATCTTTTTTTTATTCTTTAAGATGGTTGAAAGAGAACTATGCGGAATTCGGAATTCACTAGCAACAAACGCCCAACTTCTTTCTCATTTCCCCACTTTGCAAATCAATTTTAACTTTTCGTTAATTGAAAGAATTTTCAATAGCCAATGTAAAACCACTCGTGTGAATAACTAATAATAAGTGACTGGTGTAACTATGAACAGAAAAGACAAAGAATGACAGAAAACAGAAAAACAAATTACACATGGAATTCTTTTAATTTGAGTTCGAGTTATAGAGGCGATGACTTCTAATAGTTCATTTCATAGAGGTGGTCCTAGAAGTTCTCTCTTTAGAACTCTATTTTCAGTTCTACTTATTTTCAACACGATTTTCACGTTCTTTGTCTGAAATCGTTTCATTGAGGTGAGACCGCAGATTTTGTTTAACTTCAAGAATTTAGCTTATCGTAGTACAACACATCGAGAGTTGACTGTATGTGTAAATTATTTTTGTTAATAATTTAGATTAAGTTACCATGGAGATTTTAGATAATCATAATCATAAATATGTTTAAATGTAAGGTTATATAACAGTGAATTTTATTAACTGTTTTTTTTTTTTTTTTGTTTTTTTTTAAATGTGTTGCGTTGATTTCAAAATATTTTTTATGGGACCACCTCTGAAGTATTCCCTATCGATCTTAAAAATAATCATCAAAATTGATTAGGAATTGACGGAGGTTCTCAACTCATCTGTATTTTAAAAAAATTTTTTTTTTGTACGTTACGCGATTACTCCGTCAATTCTGAATCAATTTTGATGATTATTTTTTAGATCGGTAGGGCATACTTTAGAGATGGTCTTATAAAAAACATTTTGAAATCAACGCAGCACTTTTTAAGATAAATAAAAAAAAACAGTTAATAAGTGATTTTATTAACTGTTTTTTTTATTTTTCTTAAAAAATGCTACGTTGATTTTAGAATATTTTTTATGGGACCACCTCTGAAGCATTCCCTATCGATCTAAAAAAGAATCATCAAAATTGATTAGGAATTGACGGAGGTTCTCAACTCATCTGTATTTAAAAAAAAATTTTTTTTGTATGTTACGCGATTACTCCGTCAATTCTGAATCAATTTTGATGATTATTTTTTAGATCGGTAGGGCATATTTTAGAGATGGTCTTATAAAAAACATTTTGAAATCAACGCAGCACTTTTTAAGATAAATTAAAAAAAACAGTTAATAAGTGATTTTATTAACTGTTTTTTGATTTTTCTTAAAAAGTGCTACGTTGATTTCAGAATATTTTTTATGGGACCACCTCTGAAGTATTCCCTATCGATCCTAAAAAGAATCATCAAAATTGATTAAGAATTGACGGAGGTTCTCAACTCATCTGTATTTTTAAAAAAAAATTTTTTGTATGTTACACGATTACTCCGCCAATTCTGAATCAATTTTGATGATTATTTTTTAGATCGGTAGGGCATACTTTAGAGATGGTTTCATAAAAAATATTTTGAAATCAGCGCAGCACTTTTTATGATAAATCAAAAAACTGTTAATAAGTGATTTTATTAACTGTTTTTTTTTATTTTTCTTAAAAAGTGCTACGTTGGTTTCAGAATATTTTTTATGGGACCACCTCTGAAGCATTCCCTATCGATCCTAAAAAGAATCATCAAAATTGATTAAGAATTGACGGAGGTTCTCAACTCATCTGTATTTTTAAAAAAAATTTTTTTGTATGTTACACGATTACTCCGCCAATTCTGAATCAATTTTGATGATTATTTTTTAAATCGGTAGGGCATACTTCAGAGATGGTCTTATATAAAACATTTTGAAATCAACGCAGCACTTTTTAAGATAAATAAAAAAAAAAACAGTTAATAAGTGATATTATTAACTGTTTTTTTTGATTTTTCTTAAAAAGTGCTACGTTGATTTGAGAATATTTTTTATGGGACCACCTCTGAAGCATTCCCTATCGATCTAAAAAAAGAATCATCAAAATTGATTAGGAATTGACGGAGGTTCTCAACTCATCTGTATTTAAAAAAAAAATTTTTTTTGTATGTTACGCGATTACTCCGTCAATTCTGAATCAATTTTGATGATTATTTTTTAGATCGGTAGGGCATATTTTAGAGATGGTCTTATAAAAAACATTTTGAAATCAACGCAGCACTTTTTAAGATAAATAAAAAAAAAACAGTTAATAAGTGATTTTATTAACTGTTTTTTTGATTTTTCTTAAAAAGTGCTACGTTGATTTCAGAATATTTTTTATGGGACCACCTCTGAAGTATTCCCTATCGATCCTAAAAAGAATCATCAAAATTGATTAAGAATTGACGGAGGTTCTCAACTCATCTGTATTTTTAAAAAAATTTTTTTTGTATGTTACACGATTACTCCGCCAATTCTGAATCAATTTTGATGATTATTTTTTAGATCGGTAGGGCATACTTTAGAGATGGTTTCATAAAAAATATTTTGAAATCAGCGCAGCACTTTTTATGATAAATCAAAAAACTGTTAATAAGTGATTTTATTAACTGTTTTTTTTTATTTTTCTTAAAAAGTGCTACGTTGGTTTCAGAATATTTTTTATGGGACCACCTCTGAAGCATTCCCTATCGATCTAAAAAAGAATCATCAAAATTGATTTAGAATTGACGGAGTAATCGAGTAACATACACACAACAAAAAAAAAAAAATACATACGAGTTGAGAACCTCCTCTTTTTTTAAGTCGGTTGAAAATATGTATTTATTCTTCAAAAGTGAGAAGAACCTTAGTAAAAGTGAAGAGATAAATGATAATAATTTTGCGATTGAAGACATTACTTCTTCAGTAAATGTACCTGAAGGAATGGTGACACCAAGTAACAGAGATATTTTTGTCAAGCCTCCACATTTTTCGAATCTATGCCTGAAAAAAAAAAATTCAAGCAAGACGACTATTTGAATCAGAAAATACAGAATCACCCTTAGCAAAAGTACTACATTGACCTGAATCACCTAAAAGAAAATTCAAAAGGAATATTCAAAGACTTCCATTTGAAGTAACAAACCAAAAGTGGAAGTCAATGATCAAAACAAATATTGCAGAAAAAAAGAAAGTATTACAAAAAAAAAAAAAAAGAATCTAAGAAGCTGGATTGGTGCGCACGATATCAATTGGAGGTAGGAAACCAACTCTTATCAATCAACTAACCTACATATAACCCTTATCTACTTATAATTCTTATCTAAAATGAATGATCCTGAAGATACTCAACAAACTACATTCCTTAAACTCATAGAAAACTGGACTCAATTTCTATAGACATCAAAGCAATAAAAAAAGAGCAAATAGACTTAAAATTATCTGTTAATAAGTGTCATGAAGAGATGACGAAAGAAATAAAAGCTCTTAAAACAGAAAATAAACAAATAATGAGAACTCTTAACTTCTTGAAATCCGAAAAAACAAAAATAAATACCGCGTTAAAATCTATTAAATCTAGCATGAAAACACCCAGATTATTAAATATAACATTGTAAGAATATGTAATATTCCACAAACAGAAAAACAAGATCTACAAGAAATTGTAAGGAAAATGTGTAATACTGTTATCGCATTAGACAAATAAATCGAAAATTTCCCCTACCAATTATCTTGAAATTTGCTTGCAATAAAGACAAAGTCTTTATTAGACATAGTAAAGTCTTGAAAGAAATAAGAAGTACTCAAATCGATACTAATTTTCCAGATTTACAAATATTTATTTCAGAATCTATGTCACCTGAAAATTACGAAATATTTAAAGATGCCAAAAAATTAAAAGACAAGGGTCTTTTTAACTATATCTGGTTTCGTAACAATAAAATTATAATAAGACAAAAAGAAGGTTCACAAGCTATTCAAATCAAATCAAAGGAAGAAACACAATCAATACTATCGGAAAATCATGAGTACATCGAAGACGAGATATTTGTAGGTGAAGACGGAGGTGACCTTGACACTGACACATCTAACCTAAGTGCAGCAACTCAAAATAAAAGAGATAAGAATAGAAGGCGCAAAGCGGGGACTACACCAAAAATTCAGTATTATTTTCGTGTCAAAACCAAATCAACAGAATAAAAGTGAGTGTCTGCAATCAAAGACAAATTATGTAGGAAAATTTAAAATTGTTTATTGGAATATAAATGGATATAATAATATTACATATCTTAATAATCAACAGAAAAAGTGGCTGTTTAATTTTGAAATAATAAATCTTTCCGAGACTTGGTGTACCAATATTCCTGAAATGGAAAATATGATTAAACAAGAATATTCTATTTTATATTCAAAAGCAATAAAAGAAAAGTCAAAGGGTCGAGCGAGTGGTGGACTTTTAACTCTTGTGAAAAAAAATTATAAATACCAGGTTATAAATATATGCGAATATTGGATTACGTTTAGGATTAGGTTGAATAATAATAAAAGTGTCATTATAGGAAATGTTTATTTAAAGCCTGGAATAGATATTAAATATTTATTAAACAACTTACAAGAACTTATCATGATTTAAATCTTTGGCATGAGGGCGATATAATTCTCGGTGGGGATCTCAATACTCGTATAAGCAACTTGGATACCGGAAACAACGATATTTTTGTAGGATCTAACCTTTATTTGAATCGAAAATCACAAGATAGAGTAATTAATACCGAAGTAAAAATATATTACAATTTATAGAGGAAAATGACTTGTATATAATTAATGATAGAACTATATCTGATATAGAAGATAATTTTACTTATTTAAGCCCTTCAGGATCAAGTGTTATTGACCTAATCCTTACTAACACATTGGCTATTCATAGTATACTGGATATTTCAGATCAACTACATTTATCCGATCATCTACCGTGCGTCCTAATAACTGATTATATCCAGCACAATGAACTGTTGCCTGAGATTCGTTCTAGGGATATCACGTTATGACCTTGCATCTCACCACTACACAAGATTAAAATGGTTATTTCCCTCCTTCCGAAGACAATACTTCCTTGGTTCGTTCCTTTACAAATCACTTTCCTCTCAGTCACCTCCCTATATCCTGAAAGCATTAACATTAAAACCATCAGTGAGTTCCCGCAAAACCAGATCCCGTTCCTCAGACCTCTACCTAACTTCCTTTAACACAACATCCTTCAAACGTTCCTTTATTTCTAGAGCTTCGAACTTCTGGAACTCCCTCCCTTCCATCATTCGCCATTCCTCCACTCATAATAGCTTCAAAGCCCGTCTTTTCGTTTACTTATTAGAAACTCAATCTAATAGTCATATCAATCGTTGTAGCCTGGTAAACTACGCACATCCCTTTTCACACGGCGTCAGCGCCCTGGAGCCTATAAGAACCCCTGTCAGGAGCAAGATGGCGTCACTCCCAGTCTGTATTCGTTAGATGCATTATTTACTTGTTATTTTAGTGCAGTTTGTAACTTTTTAAATAGATTCCTTTTTGAAAAAAAAAGCGACCCCTGTATCAGTCTTCATAACTAATGAAGAAAATATTTTTTAAAATGAAATATGAATATTCAAAATATTATATTGATTTTGTACAGAATTATTTTAATACTATTGCACTAAATTTGTATATTTGGTTTCAGCATAATTATATTATTTTATCAGACAAGATACATTATTTTTCCGTATAATTTATATTTCTTAGCTTTGTCTACCGTATTTTTTCATTGAATATTTTTTTGCTTTTTCCTAATTTGTTTTTGTAGCTTATTTTAAATTTCTAACCTTAAAATGTAATTTGTTTTTTCGTGTAATATTTTAAAACATGTATTATTACTTTATATTGTAATTTAAATTTCTTTTCAATTCCTTAATTTAATTTTAATTGTATTTCCTTGCCTTTATTATATTTCTAAATTATAAATACGGCAGCTAGGCCGTTATCAGAGAAAAAGAGTCAACCTAAGTAAACAAATGATTAGATGGAATCCCCTAACATATAAACTTTTTAAAACAAAACTTACCAATTTAACATTTCCTAAGGAAAATACTATTAATGAAATATATTTACAATTAGAAGAGAAAATGAAAAATGCAATTAATTATGCCGGAATGATAGAGACCTTAAACCCCCATAATAGTTATAATAATAACAATAATAAGCAACCATGGTATAGTAACCAGTGCTTTGAAGCAAAAAAACCATTGAACAAATCATATGAAGAATTTCAGAAAAGACAAACAAATATAACCCGGGAGGAATTTTTTGCTGAAAGAAGAAAATACAGGCAAATTCTAAAAAACTGTAAGAAGACATATTTTAATACGCTCTTTAATGATATAAGAAATGCAAAAACTCAAAAGATTTTTGGGACATAATGAACAAACACAGGAAGGGGAAAGTATACATTAAAATCCGTTAATAGTAGAAGATTGGAATAACTACTTGCAAGAACTATACTTACCCACGGATTCATCTGACGGATTTAATTACAAATTATCGATATTCTACATCCACATTTTGATTCTCCTATTTCTCTACATGAGATGAAAAGAAGCTTCAAGTCATGTAAACCTAATAAAACGCCAGGCTTAGGCAATATTCAGAACGTGTTTTGGATCAATATTCCAGAACAAGGAATAAATTATATTTTAAAATTTTTTAATAAACTTTTAGAAATAGAATCACTGCCAAAATCCTGGGGGGAAATTCTGACGTATTTGATTCCAAAGATCAGTCACCCAGCTATTCCAGACGAATTTCGTCCCATTTCAATGCTCAAAACCATCACAAAAATATTTACTAATATATTGAACAATAGAATTGGTGATTGGATAGAATTTTGTAACCCATTAGTAGAAACTCAAAATGGTTTTCGAAAAGGAAGAGGTTGTGTAGACAATATTTTCTCACTCTTAGCTTTGATCCAAATCATCATTCAAAAACCTAAACGAAAATTATATGCAATCACAGTAAACTTCAAAAAAGCCTTTGATTCTAGCAATCAAGAAATACTTTGGGAAAAAAAACTTTATAAATTTGGGTTAAGCCGGAAAATAATAAGAATAATAGCAGACTTATATAAAAAAATCAATATGATATATAAAATAAATGAAAATACCACGGACAGCTTCCCAATTATCAAAGGAGTTTTACAAGGAGAACCGATGTCACCAGCCTGCTTTGCTATCTATATAAAAAATGATCTAGAAAACTATTTAGCATCACAGAACTGTAATCCAGTATCAATAGACGGTAAAAATAATATCAACGCAATCTTATTTACCGACGAGTTAATTTTTGTTTTCAGATACCAAACGGGAAACCCAAAAGAAATTAGATGCATTACAAAAATATTGTTTCCATAACAAATTATCAGTAAACCATAAAAAAAAACAAAAATTATTATTTTCAGTAAGGAAATTATGTTATATCAAAAAATATTGTTAATTAAGATAGGATAGGCGATCAACAGCTGAGGTTATTACGCCCTTGCTCTTAGGTTGTCCATTATATTATAATTATTTTGTATGAATATATACATTTTTTCCCTTCTATTCCTTTATTTGCATTTTTTATATTATTTTATTTAATTGTTTTTTTTATAATTTTTTTTTTTTTTAAATAATTTTATATATATATTTTCCTTTTCTCATTCTTCTTCAAATTTAATATAATGAATGTTTTAGTTGTATAATATTAACTTGCTATTACAATGTTAGAAACAATATTGTTGTTATAATAATAAAAGTTAAGTGTCAATTATAAAGTAAACTAAAAATACAATAACCATAACCTGGTAATTACTCGTAAATTTTGTTGTACAAATTCAATTGTTTTAAAATGGAAACAATTTTCTCTGTTACCCGGGTTGTTTTCGAGGGACAGTTTCATATTCCTGGCCAGATCTTTCGAAATAAAATGGGATTGGTAAGCTGGACATTCTTCTATGATATGTTGCACGGTGAGTTGGGTATTGCAGCTTGGGCACCCCGATGATGGTACCTTATTCTCTTCCTGGTCAGCACCACTTCTTCTCTTCTATTCCCATGACTGGATGTACACCATTTCTTGCTCGTGTCCTTAATGGCTCTCAACTTATTATTTGTCGACTCAGACTTCCATATGCTTTCCCAATCTGTGTTGACTTTTCCTTTTAGCCATGTTTTGATATCCTGCGGCTCCAATATGTTCTCCGGGGTTGTTGTACTACCCAGGGCAGCTTCTTTAGCAGCCTCGTCAGCCTTTCATTTCCCAAGATTCCTGTGTGTGCTGGGACCCAGAGAAATGTGATTGTTTTGCGAAGCGTTTCGAGAATATCTATATATTGGAAAATGTTTTGTGGCAGCGGTCTCTATTTGTTTCGTTTCATTATATACTACAGTGAGGAAAAGCGATTCGGTGCATATCAAAATGTCTTTATGCTGTGAAGAGATCATAATTATACTATATTATAATTATACTCAATTATACGCGAATTGCCTGCATTTCTGCTGTAAATATAGACGCTATTGGAGTGATTCTTTGTTGGATAACTGTATTATTGAAGACGACTGATAATCCGACATTGTCTCCTTGCTTGGATCCGTCAGTGTACGCTATTTGTTTGTTTGAATTGGACTGGATTATTTCACTGGCTTTATATCTCTTTGCTTCTTTAGACTCTTCATTCTTTAGTTTTGTAAGTCTGAGATCTAT
Organism: Euschistus heros; assembly: GCA_003667255.2. Lineage (NCBI taxonomy): Eukaryota > Metazoa > Arthropoda > Insecta > Hemiptera > Pentatomidae > Euschistus > Euschistus heros. The sequence goes on from RCWM02000319.1 coordinate 633,572, forward strand.
CTGAGGTATCTTTGTCCTCCAAGGTGATACGTGGCTATAAAGGTTGTCTTCTTCAACATTCACTTTTGGAAAAGAAAGAATGGCGTTTCTTTGGCGGATAGCTAGAGGAGCTGGTTGTCGTGGGTTTTTTTTAAATAATCGCAGATGTTTCGGTGAAAGAATATAGTTAAAAGCAGGATTTGAAGGTTGGTAAAATATTTTTGAGAGGTATGAGCTGATTAGCAACTCCGCCATAGCCGGTCCCAAGCCCGCGTTGAGAAAGGAGGAGGGTTGAGAGGAGGGCTGACCCCCCGCCTCTCTAAAAATTTCTTGGTTACTCCAGCTCTACAACAAGGCCTCGGATATTGGACTGATAATCGGCAACGACCTGGCTCTCGGAATAAGGACTTCAAAATTGGAACTTGGAACGTTAGGACGCTATACAGGCCTGGAGCATTGCATGAGCTAGATGTGCAATTGCAGAAAATGAAAATTGATGTTGCGGCTGTGGAAGAGGTAAGATGGACTGGCCAAGGTATCCTAAAAGGGAAGAACTTCGAAGTACTATACAGTGGGCATAAAGAGTGTCACGAATTTGGTACAGCTTTTCTAGTATCCAGCAAGTTAAAATCTGCCATATTGGACTTCAAGCCAATTAATGAGCGTATATGCAGGTTGAGAATAAAAGGGAAAATATGTAATATCTCAATTATAAATGTTCATGCACCGACAGAGGGGAAGAGCGAAGAGGAAAAAGACGAATTCTATGAGGAACTCGAGGATGAAATCAGAAGATGTCCAGGTTATGATCTGAAAATGATTATAGGGGACTTTAATGCACAGGTCAGCAATGAGGAAGACGCATGGCCAACGGTTGGTAGGCATAGTTTGCATCGCGTGACGAATAATAATGGAGAGCGCATGATCAACATGGCAACAACTTTTTCATTTGCAATTATGAGCACCTTCTTTCCCCATAAAAGTCAGCACAAGCAAACATGGCGTTCACCGAACGGATTTGTCTCTCAGATAGACCATGTGTTGGTAGACAGCAGACATTTTAACGTAATCAACGATGTAAGATCTTTTAGAGGTCCAGAAGTTGATTCGGATCATTTTTTGGTCGTGAGTAGGGTCCGAACAAGTTTTAGAACTTATAACAGAAAGAAGAATGTCAACCACAAATGGAGTAGAGAGAAACTTAGGATAGAAGAAAACAGACAACGCTTTGAGGAACGAGTTCAAGAAGGAATAAACAACATTCCAGTCGTTCTTGGGGGGAAGTCAGTAGAGCAAGAATGGGAAGATTTAAAGAAAACCATCGTAAAAGCAGCGGAAGAATGTTGCAAAGCAGACAAGAAGCAATCAGTGCCCACATGGTTTGACTCTGAATGTGAGATGGCGATCAAAGACCGCAACGAGAAGAGGAATATATTTCTGAATAGGGTAACACGGCAAAGTTGCAAAGAATATCAGGATGCAAGGAAATTTGTCAAGAGAATGATAAAAGGAAAGAAAAGGCAAGCCCTGAACAGGAAGATAGAAGGCATAGAGATGTCTCGGAGAGACAACAAAGCACGGACATTTTTCAAAGATGTGAAAGAAATCCGAATCGGATTCCAAGGCAGTAATGCGGTCAAAGACGAAAATGGTCAGCTTTTAGTGAGAGAAGAAGAAATAGTAAGCAGATGGAAGAGGTACTTTCAAGGATTGCTTAACCCGGCCATTGGAGATTTGTCAGAACAGAGCGTAAGTTTATATGAAGATGGTGACATGGACGAGATACTTCCTCCTGATGAGCTGGATATAGAAATAATTATTAGAAAAACACAAAGCTCCCGGTTCAGACGGAATAGCTGCTGAGTTTTTGAAAGCGGGCGGAGATGCGTTGAAAAATGAAATTCGCTCTTTGATATCTAGCATTTGGGAAGTAGAGGAGTTTCCTGCTGAGTGGAATGAGTCAAACATAGTCCCAATATATAAGAGGAAAGGAGATAAGACAGAGTGCAGAAATCATCGGGGGATAAGTCTACAGAACACAGTATATAAAGTTTTCTCAATAGCCCTATATAACAGGATTATCGCACATGTTGAACCTAATTTGGGTGAATACCAGGTAGGTTTCAGACCCAACCGATCGACTGTCGATCAAATTTTCTCACTGAAGCAGATGTGCGAAAAAATGAAAGAGTATAAGCAAACTATGTGGCTGTTGTTTGTGGACTTTAAGACAGCATACGATTCCGTCAATCGTGATGAGCTGTATAAAGCTATGAAAGACATGAAAATACCGAACAAGCTCATTAGGCTCACTATGTGCACCATGAAGAGCACATTTGCCAGGATTAAAGTGAACCAGGCAAGAAGCGAGCCTTTTCCCGTAGATGTCGGACTCAGACAAGGAGACTCGTTAGCACCTCTCCTTTTCAATATAGTTTTACATGCAACTGTAAAAAGAGCGGGGTTGGACACCAGAGGCACAATTTTTAACAGCCCCATTCAGATATTGGCGTATGCGGATGACGTAGTTATTGCAGCTCACTCTATGCGATACTTAAGGGAAGCTTTGCACAAAATGAACAGAGAAGCTAAAAGAATGGGATTGCATATGAACGAGGATAAATCCAAAATAATAGTATTTAGAAGAAAAAAACTTGCTCGTCCACAGTATTTTTATTATATAGAAGGCTACACCCTCGAAACCGTCACAAGTTTCCAATATTTAGGCGCCTGGATTAACGAACACCTCGATGAAAATGAGGAAATTAAAAGTCGGATAATATCAGCCAACAGAGCCTTCTTCTCCATACAAAGCATTATCAAGAGTAGACTCACCAGCCTCGCAACCAAGATAAGACTGTACAAGACTCTAGTGCGACCGGTAGCCTCGTATGCCTGCGAAACATGGACTATTTATAAATCAGTAGCGACAAAACTGGGCTGTTTCGAAAGGAAAGTACTGAGGCGTATATTTGGTCCGATAAAGGATAACGGTATGTGGCGGCGAAGGAAGAACCGGGAGCTATACGATTTGTATGGTGACTTACCATTGACCATTCTATTCGACAGTGTTGTGCCAATTCGGACGCGTATGGATCTATTGCTGAGGAAGGACTTAACACTCCAGTAGTCGCACCTCTATATGGAACATTAGCAGTCGCGTGTCATCTGTGAGATGCCTTTTCTATTATGCCCAATTATACTCAAAATATTACTTTAACATTATAAAAAATTGATAAAATTATTGAAATAATTAAATTTCTAGTCATGGATGTTTATTAAAAAAATTTATGAAGAAATATAAAAAATAAACAATAAGGAAAATTGTCGAATGTATAAAATAATGAACACAGTTGTTTTACAAAATATTTGATAGACAAAATAAAAATTAATTCAAAATATATTCATTCATTCATTCTCGGCGCAACAGACGCATGAAGCGGCCTTGGCCAGCTCAACGGCTCTTCCCCAGTCTTCCCTGTCAGTGGCACGCCTGATGGATATTCCTGCTTTCTTCAGATCCTCGGAGACGCTGTCCTTCCATCTTCTCTTCGGTCTTCCACGAGGCCTCACTCCATCGGGGCTTCCGTAATACAGTCTTCTGACTGTCCTCTCCTCGTCCATTCTGATTACGTGTCCCAGCCATTTAATTCGCTGTATTCTCACATATTGGGAAACATTTAGGTCATTATAAAGTACAGCTCTTTGTTTTTTCTGAGTCGAAACAAACCATCCTCCTTTACAGGTCCATAGATGCGTCTCAATATCTTCCTTTCGAACCTGTCAATACGTTCAAAATATATAGACATAATAATTACAAATAAAGTTCCAATAATACTTTTTTGAAGTAATAAATTTAAAACATGTATCAGTCTTTTTTGTGACGACAACCATCAGCACAAATAAAGGAACAATGTTCACCTAAGCATAAATACTGTTCACAATCTTTACATCTGTACTGGGTGTACCTTTACTTTCCATCTTTTTGACAAGGAGCACACCGTTTACGAGAAGTAGTTCTCCAATCTGCTCCGATTCAGAATCGCCTTCTTCAATTTCTTCACTTTTAGCAGAAGAATCTTCCTCGTCGACTTCATACTTAATAGGGTGATTATATTTTGTTCATTTTCAATTTTGTCATCTAAATCTACTTCAAAAATAAGTCTATGAATTTTGAGGTCTCTTCATCATAAATGTTAAAAATATCCTTGTCCAAAGACATAGTTGAACCCTAGAATGAAATGAAAATTTGGTACTTGTACTAAAGATTCATTCTCAAGAAAATATTAAACAAATATAACAAAACTAGTCGCGGATCATCTCATAGATGAAACCCATATAAATGGTGAAAAAATAATTCTGGGAATCTGAATTCCTAATAGGCATCTCAAAAGTGCAAAACAAAGCTAATTATCAGTTTAAAAAAAAAGTAAAATAAATTTACTTCATACTTACAATAGTAGTCGCGTAGGATCTCAGAGGTGATTTAATCAATAACTTGTTAACATTTGCCCAGAAGGAAATCAAAACTACATTGGCATGTCTCTCCAACCAGGGTAGGAGGATAGAAGGAGAGAGGGGTTTGCAAGTTTGAACAAGCGCTGGCCACATCCATAAATGTTTCTCTGGAATCTCTCAGATGACATGCGACTACTGGAGTGTTAATGAAGTTCGGCAGTTTTCACCGAAGGCCCCATTCAAACAGTTGTTAAAGTATCTGGCTTCTTTTGATGGTATCATACGCCTTTTCAAGGTTGAAGAATATGCCAATAGCTTCCATTTTTTCAATAAATGTATTTAGAACTTCAGCTTCCAATGAAATGAGGTGGTCAATGGTGGATCTACCTTTTTTTAAAACCACATTGGGCTGGCGTCAGGAGATTTTGTTTTTCTAGGACCCACAGAAGAAGTTTGTTAATTATTTTTTCGAGTAGTTTACAAAGGCAATTTGAGAGAGCTATTGGCCTGTAATTATTGATTTGGAGTTTGTCTTTTCCTGGTTTAGGTATAGGGAGGGATCACGACCGCTTCAAGCCATTCATTAGGAATTTCACTTGTGTCACAAATATTATTGAAAATCTGTAAAAGTATTTTTGTTTGGTGTGGAAATATTTTTATCATAATGTTGTGGACCTCGTCATATCCAGGTGATGAATTTTTCAAGTCTTCTATTGCAGAGTTTAGTTCAAAAAAGTTATTGGGCTATTGTAATTCATTAGAAGCTGGTTTTCATTTGGCAGGTTTAAAGGAAAGTTTATTGAATTAAATTTTGTTTCTTCATAGGGGTCAGGAAAAGAGCCAGAGATTTCAGAAAAGTGATCTACAAATATTGCGAAAAGTTGTTGCTGGTCGGTTATTATATGGTTTAGATGTTTTAGTATCGGGACTTCCGTGAATTTTGAGCTCGATATACTGCGTATTTTTTGACAAACATCTCTAAGTATTTCTATTGATGGATTCCACATAGTTTATCTATGATTGCTTTTTTTTTTTTTAGTTTGACAAGTCATCTAATCCTGGCTTTTTGCTTTTTGTATGTTATTAGATTTTCAGAGGTCGGATTTGTTTGAAAACCCCTCAGTGCTGAGTTCTTTTCTTTTACGGCTTGGCGGCATTCAGCGTCGAACCATGGGGTGTAATTTTTCCTAGGCAGCCCGCTTGTTTTTGGAATAGTTTGTTCAGCCGCTGCTATTATATGAGAAGTGAATGCATGTACCATACCTGTATCATTTTGCAAATTATTAATCGGAAGCTGCAGTTTACTCGAAAAAGATTTCCAATCAGCTTTTTCAATGATCCACTTAGGGTTTTTTCTGATCGGCGGGAGTGTTCGAGTGGGCTGTAAGATGGTTGGAAAATGGTTGGAAAATGGTCACTGCCGTATTGGTTGTTGATTATATCCCATGAATATAGCATCGCTGGGTTGGGTGAGCTTATCGCGAGGTCTATTGCAGAGAGGCTACCGTAAGCAGGGCTGATATACGTGGTTTTTCCTGTATTTAAGAGAATTGAGTCACATGTATCAATAATTCTTCTTATGATGTTGCCTCTGGTATTGGTCGGTGAAGGAGACCAGGTTTGGTAAGAGCCGTTGAGATCGCCAATAACGATATAAGGCGATTCTAAGGAATTAATGAGTCGGATGATAGCCGGTTCGTATATAGGTTCAGTTGGAGGCAGATATATATTACATATTGTAATGGGAAATCTAAAGTTGACTTTTATGATGACTGCCTGAAGTTCAGAGTAAGTATCGAGAAGTGCCGAATGGTAGTCTTTGTGCACAGCGGTGAGGATGCCTCCACAACATCGGTTTTCTGAAATGTTGTCATTTCTGTTTGTTTTGAAATGTTTCAGGGAGAAGCTTCTGCAGGGTTTTAGGTGAGTCTCCTGAAGACAGAGCACAGCTGGGTTTTGATCATTAATTAATAACTTTAATTCTTCAAATTGAATGTTAACCCCGTTACAGTTCCATGAAATAATTGACATAATAACGTGATACATAAATATACCAGCAGGAATCGTAAAGGGTATGAAAGAGAAATGTTGGGTATTTGTAAAAAGTGATAAGAGTTTAGAAATGAATAATAGATATTTACAAAATAAGTATGTCTATAGATTAACAACTAAGTGTAAATTATAATGTAATATGTGAAGATATAGTAGACAGGAACAATCAAATAAAGTAATAAAGATGAATACATAAACAAATAAAGATAAATAAAGAAGTGAATGAGTGTAAATAAAAAAATATGAATATATGATGCAAATTAGAGGAATAGAAAAGCATAAAATATAAATTATTAGATAAGGGGAAAAGTATTTAAGAGCTTGTTGATCATGAGGTGATGGCGATGATAAATATACGTAAAACAAGTAAATATAAATAAGTAGGTACAATATTATAAATATTGTAAAATTTAGAGGAATATAAGTACATAAAATATTTATTACAAGATAAAGAGAAAAGTAATACAAAGCTTGTTCTTGATTCGGGGCCAATGGTAGGTATATATAAACAAATGAGAAAATATAAATAAATAAGTATGAATATACGATGCAATTTAGAGGAGTATAAATAGGTAAAATATATATAGCGAGAAGATAGGAAAGGTAATAAGGGGTAAATATATGGGAAAATGATGGTATTACATAAGTGCATACAGTATAAGTTATGAGAATATGTTTGTAATACGGGGGCAGCGGTATGTTATAAATATATAAAATATATTTAGTGAGAAAAAAAGAGAAGTCAAGCATACATACTATGATATAAATATTATAAACGAATTGAGTATATATTACATGGTAGAGGATATATTCATAGGACGAAAATAGTGGTAAGTGAATAGAGTTTAAAAAGGCTGGTGTTAAAGATTCGTAAATGTTTGTGGTGATAAATGAAGGCAATAGTAAACAGATGTTACCCGCAAGTAGAGATCTTATTATTGTTATTGTTAATTACTTCAATGGCAATGACGTTTGGGATATTATACATTTGAAATGTTATAAAGCAGCTATTATTTTTAATTTTAAGAGATATATTTTTGTTATATATATATATATATTTATTAAGTGAGTAACTAATGTAGTAACTATTGATTAATAAAATTTTATTGTTTTTTTTTTTGTTGGTATTTATCATAATTAAAGAGTACGGTTTTAGCGTTATCTTTTAGTTTTTTCTTTTTTAATATTTTTTTTTATGAGTTACTCTAGTGAACTCTTGTTCTTCGGATATCTGGCCCGTGTCATCTACATGAACAGAGGCTATTTCGTCTCTAGGTTCAGTAGAGGTTAAAATCGAAGGGGTACTGGCCTCCGGCTGTGAGGAAGGCCCTACGATGTTCCTACTATTTCTTGTCACTCGGACTGAATTAGCAGGAGGTGGGGTGGGGGCAGGAATAGGGATGGGAGGGGATAGGAGGGGGGAGGGAGGGGATAGAGGGAGTGGACTTAAAATGAGCTTGGTCCAAAAGCATCGATGTACTTTGAGTACAATTTAATTTGTTTATTTCTTTTTTTGAATTATTATTTTCTGTAGCCTCGCTAGGTTTATTAATCTCGATTGTTTCTGAATTATTTGAAAAAATAATATATTATATTGGCCTGAATGGCAACGTCTTTTTTTTCTATTTTTTTTTTTTTCTCTATTTTTTTGTAATTTCTGCAAATGTTGCATTAAAGTGAACTGGGTTTTTTTCTTTATAAATTCTTTTGGCATCGTTTAGTGATTCTTTGTTATTAACTTGAATGGCCTTGATTTCCTTTTGTAAGACATAGACAGGGCAGGTACGGTTAAGCGCATTATGGGCACCATTACAATTTATAGATTTGGCTGGCTGATTACATTTTATATTTTTTCCATGTCGTGGCTGAGCACATTGTACGGATACTGACTCTTTTTTGCAGTGAATTGTTGGATGAGAAAAACCAAGGGAGTTAAAGCATTTTAAGGGATTCGGAATGCAGGGCTGAACTCGAACCGTTTCATATCCTATGTTTAAAGTTTCGGGTGGTTTAGAGGTGGGAAAGGTAATGATATAGTTATGGGTTAGTATTTCATTTCCCTTACTTTTTGATTTAATTCGAACTATATCTTTAATAATTGGAAGTCATAACACTGTATTACGCCTTTACTGTAATTTAATGTGTCGTGAGGCGTTATCTCTACTGGATATTGACCCCCGAAGTCTTTACAAGATAAGAGCTTGTTTGATTGGTTATTATTTAAAGTTTCAATTAAAAGAGATCCATCTCTCAATTTTTGACATCTCCTACATTAAAAATCACTTTTTGAATAAAGAGAGGTGATGTTTTCCTTAAATCTTCATCATCGGTACGTTTCGCTATTAAATATGTAGGAAAGTATTTTTCTACATTTTGGGGAAGATTTTGTCCGGGGAAATTTAATTCGCCCACGAGCCCACTATCTTTTTTTGTCTTTGGACTTGATAAATCGGGAGGATCAGCAGACTCTCCCATAATTTAACTTAAACGCTCCTCAATAGCCAAAAAATAATATAAAAATAAATTGTTTACAATAACAAAAATGAAAAAAAAAAAGAACAAAAAAAGCCTAAATAAAATTAAACATAACTTATACAAAAATAAAATTTTTCACTTCAAATATTAATAAAACATTATACATTAAATAATAAAATATCTTTAAGAATAATATTAAAATAAAAAGAATATAGAAATGGAGAAAAGTAAATTTATAAAAGAAAAGAAATAATTCTTATCTGCTGGAGAAGGTAATACTCTGCGACCGTCCTAGCTGAAGTCTAAACAACAACAGCTTGTTAATTAAGATTTTATTCTATATGTCTAAAATAAAATGGATCTATATTTTCTTTTCTTGTAAATATGTACCTACACATGTGTATTTTTCTGTATAAATGTAACTAGATTGACCAAGCTCTATTCTAACAAGCGTAACGCTTATTCAATAAATAATTTCATTTATTCATTCATTCAAGTAAGAGGCATTTAGGATTTTTCTAACGGTTTTGGATTGTAAGGATTGGATACGAGATGGATTGGATGGCTTAGTGGAGCTCCAAAGCTCAACTCCGTATGTCTAAATCGGTCTAATTACTGTTATGCAAATGAGTCTTTTGTAATTAAGTGGAAGGTTTGAACGTTACATTCAGCGCTCCAATGCGGTGGAGACAACGTCCAACACACGATGACATTGCTGAATAGTGGAGTTTGATGTTCGGAATCCTAACTGGTGATCTTGGATTATGGGATTGGAATCTAGGATAGAAAACAAGCGTTTTAAGATGAGTTTTTCTTGGATTTTACCCATGATTGGCAAGAGAGAAATAGGACGATATGAGGAAGGGTGTTCCAGTGGCTTTTAGGATTTGAGTATCATTTTGACTAGGATAATTTCCAAGGATCAGGAAAATATGTTATTCGGAGTATAGCGTTATATATGAATGTTAGGAATAGGATGGCTTTCCGAGGAAGGAGTTTTAGGATATAGGATGTAATAAGATCATGTCCAGGGGCTTCTTTAGTGGACAATCATTAGATAATATTTGATATTTCTGAGTGATGGATGCTTTAGGAGGAGGGGACATTGGAAGTGGGATAATCAATTCTGTTTTAATACCTTCAAGGTGATTTGGGTTAAGGATATAACGATAGGATTTAAAGGTGTTGAAAAGGTTCTGACCGAAAATTTGAGATTTTTCTTTGTCCGATCTTGACCACGTTTTGGATTCAGTTAAGAGAGGCTGATTACAATTTTTGTAGTTCACTCCTACTAAATTCCTAAAAATATCCTACTCGTTTCTGTAGTTCATATTCGGCATGCGTTTTCCCTATTCTCATCCATTAGTTTAATTTTATTTACGTATTTAAATTTTTTTTATTTTTTATTTATTTTTTTTTTTTTATTTTTTTTTTTTGTAAAAAAAATCAGTGCAGTAGTACTGTTATTTTCTCTGAATAAAATAATTGCGTTTATATCACTTAGCGTTATTATTTAACAAATTGAAGTGACAGGAAAAGTTACTCAATTGGTTTTTCTACATTTTAGTGCTATTTGCATGTTCCTTAACTTTTAAGTTCCTTGGTGTTTTCGAACTTTTGTTTACCTATTCAAATCGGCTAATACGATGCAGAGCCGATGGGGTAGTATGGCACGCATATCATATTTCACCTCACGTGTTTAAAGTGTAAGAAATGAAATTAAACTTTATTCCTGAAGGCTAATCCGCACGACGCCAGGACTGCACGGACGGACAGTACTGACGTTCTGAATTTTTTTGGGGACTGTGCGTAATAAGGTGCGTACGGACGGCATTTTAAAAAAAAATATGTTCTTTATAGCAATGATTTTTAATTTTAATTATTTTTCTATTCCTTCCAATATTTGAATATTTATAATTCACTTCATTGATTGCATCAAGGTCAGAAATTATTTTGTATAGTCACAGAATAACATTTTAAAAATTTTAAATACAAGAAGAATAGTTAGGAGTTTTTAAAAAAATGTTTAAGAGTTTGATAGACTATAAATTATATCTTAATCTAAATACAATTTAAAAAATATATTTATATATAATTCACAGTTTAAAAGTACATTTTTAATTTGTTTACGGTGAATACAACTACAGTAGAGAATAAATCCAACGTTTACAGAAATACCTGAGTCACATTTTCGAACTAATGTGTTGAGATTGATAAGACTTCGTAACTTATGGACAAGCTACTTAGGTTTCATTAAGGCAGCTAATTTAGGGGTAGATAAACCCGAAACCGAATCCCTTCCCCTCACAGGTCCCCCGCTGCAGCGCGCTCATCGTCTTCCAATCTCTCAATATCTTCCAACCATCGATAGTTAATGGAGAAGAAATAGTTGCGTATTAAATAGATAATAAACTATATTAAAGTCAGTAAGAACTCAGGAAATAACAAATAAAATAAAAAATAAAAGGATTTTGAAAAAAAAAAAAAAAAAATTAAAACGAAGAAGAAAGAATGCAAATAAAAAACTTAATTTCTCCCTGACTGGGAAAAGCAATGGATCATGAATATGTCTATCTAAAATCTGCTGCTTTTCCCAATTTACATTTTAGAATTAAAAGAATCAATTTACTTAAATTAAGTTAACAATAATTTATTATTGGAAATAAACATAGTTGAAAGAGTATAGCGGTTTTAAAGTTGAATTTTTTATTCAAACCAATACAGCTTCTAAACGGTAGAACCTAGGACAATTTTACTGAACAAAAATATTCCCCATTAAATTTTTGATAAGGACACTGCCGTTAAATCTTTAGTCCTAGCAACATCAAAAGAGCTAGAGCGTATCAAAACAAATGTGAAAAATAATTCACACCAAAAACGTTTAGCCCCCCAACCAAAAGACACATCTATTTTATTAAAAAACATATAACCAGAAAAATGGGAGTTGTAAATATATCATTAAAACCACACAAACAATTATCTAAAGGGAATAATTTAAAGAAAACAATAAAAAACTAAAATATGGACTCGGCGTTTAGCAATTCTTAAAGGGAATTATTAAAACCTAAGGTATTATATATGGGAGTATATGTTCGGAGCTATAAAATCCAGCGGTTTTGATGAAAATATCAAAATGTTACAAGTATCTTAATCAATAATGAATTATCGAATACCTGGATTGTCCTCTTTATATTATCAGTTACGTATTCTTCCTTAAAAAAAAAAAAAACAACAATTAAATTATATTAAGTTGTCACAAGTGATTTTTAAAAATAATTTAGACCAAACCTATAGATACCGGCCCATTCACAATGAACTACGTTACCTCTCTAAACCACTTGTTTCTCAACTTGCTTCCCATACGTAATCCTTCGAGGAGCCTGAAAAGAAGATAACCTGGTGAACTATTGTAATATAGGACTTTTATTGAAGTTCTGATTGGTAATTGGTTTGCGATTCATTGAAATGTTATCCCAAACATATACCTCACATTTACTGGACGGGTTGTGTGTTTTGTTCAGGTGTAAATTTCGATAAATATATTACAAAAATATTTTAGACCGAGTTTCTAAAAAAAAAAAAAATAATAAATAAATAAAAATGTAGGTCTGTGCATTCTCCTCCTTGAAGAAATACGCCATTCAAATTTTAAGGAAGAACCTGTGAGTGAGTGGCACGGCGAGAAAGAAACGCTACGATCTTTCTTCTGAACTCCTTCCGTAGAGGCGGGAGGCCGGTCTAGGGCCTCTTAGCCTAATTGTAATTATTGTAAATAAGTATAAGTTTGTTCGTATATATTTGTATTGGTTTTTAGATTTATAGTTTCATTTACTTTTTTTTTTCTTTTTTTTTGTATGATTATCATTTCAACTGTTTTTTTATTTATAGATATAGTTTTTCATTATTTCCTTGATTTTCTTGTAAATAAGAGATAAATGCGTACTAAAAGTACTATTACTTTTTGCCCCTGTTTGTGTCACATTGTTATATTTATGAAAAAAATAAATATAAAAAAAAAAAAATGAATTGACAAGGAGACGTTTTGACTTGTAACTCACAGATATGAATGCCGATTTTTGTGCGGGTAGTAGGGACCTATAATAGTGCAAAACTAAAGTTATAGCCAACAATGAGCATTGAGAGCCGAAAAAAAAAAAAAAATGAAAATCACGTTTCATGTATTTTCTCAGGTCTCAGTCAAGATACAGATATAATTTTTTCACGTAAAATTTTAGTATGCTATCTGTTAACCACGACCAAAACCCGTTGTCCAGAAATAATTACAGGATTTCATGTTTAAACCAAAACATGGTATTATTATTAAAGAGATTATTTATCAGGTTTTGGTTTTAGTAAAGAGATAGCATATAAAACTACAATTTTACGTGAAAAAAATATATCTATCTCTTAACTGAGATCTGAGGAAAAAAAAAAAAACGATTTTCATTTTTTTTTTTTTCGGCTCTTAATGCTCATTGCCGGCTACAACTCACGTTTTGCACTACCATAGTGCAACTACTACCCATCCCAAAATCCCTACTACCCATACAAAAAATAAATCTGCATTCAAATCTTTGAGTTACAAATCAAACCGTCTCCTTATGATTTAATTTATGTATATTCGATTTATTGGATTAAACATTAATTACCAAATAAATTTTAGAATCAGTTGTTGTACTTACAATAGTAGATAAGTATCTACATAAAAATACAAAAAAAAAAAACAAATAAATATTTTAAATATCAACACGTCCATAGTTATTTTTCTAAATTTAGAATCTATTCTTCTAATTTACTAAACATTATATAACTGACAAAAACGCATTAATTGTATTAGCTAGAATTTCATGAATCATAATATATTATTGTTTAATAATTTTTAAATAATAATAATTACGTTTATAATAGGGGAGGGATATATAACAGAGGCCAACGATGAAAAAACTTTTTTACTTAAAACACCTTATTATGCTGTTTATTAGGGTACTAAATCCAAATATGACACTTATTAAGTCGTATCACCTACCATTTTTTCACATTTGCACATCAATATATCAATTTTTTTTATTTATTACAGAATTCAACAGCTTTTATATACTACAAATAAAATTGTAAAATAATTTTTGCTGGATGTAGAAGAGTTGGCAGCACTGCTGAAACAGATATAAATATAGATGAGCAAGATGATGAAGAGTTCCAATGTGCTAGGTACAGCAAATATAGAGCCTAAACTGTTTACTCAGATTGAGCTTAACGAATTAGTTAGGGATCTTGGGTTAACAAAAGAAAAAGCTGAATTGCTCGGTTCTAGACTAAAAGAAAAGAACTTGTTGGCAGTTGGAACTAGCATATATGTGTATAGGAAGAGAGAGCAGCAGTTTTCGAAATTTTTTGAACAAAAAGGTGATTTAGTGTAATGCTCAGACATTCCAGGTCTGATCAAAGAGTTTGGTGTTGAATAAAAAAAAAGAAGACTGGAGGCTGTTTATTGATTCTTCCAAAACTAGTTTAAAAGCTGTTATATTACACAATAGTAACACTTATGCATCTATACCTGTTGGCCATTCTGTACATATGAAAGAGAGCTATGAAAACCTATAAATAGTGTTGAATAAAATTGGCTGTACGGCTCATGATTGGATGATATGTGGTGACTTGAAAGTAACATGCATGCTTCTTGTTCAGCAAGGCGGTTTTACCAAATTTCCATGTTTTTTGTGTGAATGGGACAGTAGAGCAAGGGATCAACAATGGTGCAGAAAGAACTGGCCTATAAGGGAGTCTTTAAAACCCGGCGAGAAAAACATTCTCTTACCACCTCTACATATAAAGTTAGGTCTCATGAAACAGTTATATAATGCTTTATATTTATATGAAACAGTTATATATGCTTTTTTAAATTATATAAAAAAGAAAATTTCTCAAAAACTATGGGTGATACGAAAAAACTAAGACCAGATTTCAGCACACAAAAATATAAAAAAATCAGCTATTAAAGTGAACAAAGTTTTTAAAAACGTTTTTTTTGTTGGCCTGTGTAATTAACAAGAAGCTTGTATTCACGTTGTATTTATTTATTTTTGGAAGTGTAAACCTTTTATCATAGCTCCTGGTCCTCCAGGTTGGGGGTTGGGCAGAGGGCTAATAATCCTATCCTGTAAAATCCTCCCTATTAAGGAACCTTGAACCAGCATCACCAAATCTATCTTCAAAAAAACGGTAACGACCCCTGCATTGTACAAGGATGCCAAAAGAAAACGAAAAGCAAAGTGGAAGCGATAGCCCAAGAAAAGGTGAAGCAGGCTGGTTAAGGCGGCCAAGGATCTCCAAGGTCTGTAGAGCCAACCAAAAAAAAAAAAAAAAAACCTTTTATCATTCAGAATTTTCTAATTTAAAGTACTTCTAATCGATTTATTTATATATTTACAGTAAAATCTGTAATAAATAACTGTTACGATAACTTATGAAATTAGTCCCTGTTTTGTACTCCTATCCCCAACTAAGATTCTGGGGACTGGAAAACGATTGGAATATTAAATTCCATCCTTTGGAGTTCCAATACATTCCAGCTCCAAAAATGCTTATATATGTCCATCGAAGTAGGGGTTCTTTTCCTATTCAAAGATATTTGGAATCTAATAATAGGCTGTTTCAGGGAGTTGGGAATATTTTGTTGACACGCTGTATGAGTTTATTGACTATAGTGAATTATAAGGTTTTAATATTTTAATTTTAATCTCATTTGTAATAACTTTTTATTTACTTCGGAAGAAGGTATAAATTTTATACAAATGCTTACTATACATAATTAAATAAACAATAAAAAAGTTATAGTAATCTTCACTAAGTCATTATTAAAGAATACATATATTTATAATAGTAATCTAAAATCATATATATATATATATATATATATATATATATATATATATATATATATATATATATATATATATATATATATATATATATACAATTCTTACAGTTGTGTACTAGAATTGTTAGTCTATTCATATCCACCAGTAACATTGGCGTGATTATGAGAACAATTTAGTCTCGAAACGTCACCAAAATAGTTGTTTTTTTTTTATTTTATGACTGAACCTCAAGAACCTTACTAAAACATATACATATATATATACATTTTTTTTTCTTGACTGTTACTATTAGATGCTTAATAAGGTTCTTGAAGTTGAATCAATAACCTTTAACATTATTAATTGAACCTCAAGAACCTTATTAAACATATATATATATATATATATATATATATATATATATATATATATATATATATATATATATATATATATGCTGCATTCAATTTGAAGTCCATAATTTTACTCCACAATATGTTCTACAATGTTTTCCATAGTTAAATCTTCGTCAACGTCTTTAAAAATAAGTCTTGGATTTCTCCTTTTCGACGATTTTATAAGGAAGTTGTTATTTTCTTCATGTTTTTTAGAGATTATTCCTCTTTCTTCTTCAGAATTTGTTTCGACAATCACAAGATCTTTTTTTGATATTATTTTATTGATTCCGATTTTTAGGTCTTTCGGTTTTATAATGTCTTTGAACTTCTTCTTGACATCATCCACGCTATCATTATTCTTGCTTTTCAGAATTAAACTGTACGATGTTGATTTTCGTTTAGCCCGAGGAACTACCATTTCTGAATAGGAAGGGTTTAGGTTACCTTGACTGTTAGAGATTTGGCTTTGAAATTCTGAGGTGTCATGCACAGTTTTTCGAATTTCGTCTATAAGGATGATCAACTTGTCTTTTAGATCTTTCCTCAGTACTTTAAACTCCGCTATTTCGTTTAAAACTTGTAAGGCATTTTTCAATTGTTGTACACTTGCCGCCATGTTTTTAACATATGGGTCAAAGGCCATAGTGGAATCGAAGGGAACGAACGAGCAGATTTACTGGCAAAGACAGCTGCTCACGATTCAGAACTAGCTATAGATTACAACCGCATTCCTATCTCATTTATTAAGCAACATATTAAAACAGACTCACTTACTGAATGGGACAAACTTTGAAAACAACTCAACAAAAGGACGACCCTTGCACAAATACATCCCAAACATCACACTACAAAATCACGATACACCAAAAAGTACACATCACAAATTTACACAACTGCTAACGGAACATGGATAAACTAATCACTGCTTGAAACGATTTCACTTCAAAAACACAGACACATGTGAATGCGATGGACAGACTCCACAAACATTTATCATTTACTATACAACTGCACCCTTCACGAACACAACAGATATTTACTGATAAAGACTGTACTGATGAATGGGGATACATGGCCTTCTCCGGAAGCAAAGCTATATAAAACATATAAGAAACCTTTAGTGAAATTTGCTACATCAATTGGACCTCATTCATGAAGAAAGAAGACCACCCCTCATCAAAATTTAAGAAAAATACTTGAAGACACATCAGAAAATCAACTTGTCTACTCGTTTTTTTTTTTTTTTTTTTTTTTTGTTTTATCTTTTTTTTTTCTTTTGTCTTAGGCGTATTTATTTATTTTTTTTTTTTTTTTATTATGCCTATTAATAGTTCTTTTTTGTTTATGATTTTTTATTTCTTTTTTTTTTATTTATTTTTTTATTTTTTCCCGTTTATTCTAATTTCTATATAGAACTTTTACAATTTCTAATTCATCATAATTAAAAATAACACCTGTTAATTACAGGTAGTATGCAAATATGCTTGGAACCTGTAAAAAATATCAAAATAAATGACCTTTCCATAGGGTTACTATGGAAAAAAAAAAAAAAAAAAATATATATATATATATATATATATATATATATATATATATATATATATATATATAAGTTAAGGGCCGAAGCATAGCAGTATCAGCCTTAATCCTATTTCTAATCCTGTAAACACAGCAAATACTATAAATGTAGAGAAACCAGAGAGTAGCCAGAGAAACCGGGAAGAAGGAAGGTTTGCCGAAAGACCGCACATTCGTCGAATGCGCTCAAGAAATGGTGGACTGAGCCAATAAAGGCAGTTGATATTCAGTCTATTTAGCGTGCGTTTCTTATTACCTTTTCTTTTTTTTTTTAAGTTTTATTTGTGACAGTTGCTAACTGGTGCCGAAACCCGGGACAACGCGCGGTGGCCTGTTTTTTTTTCCTCTCAAGGCAAAACACAATCAGGTGAGGAAAATTGTTGATGGCGCAAACACAATCAGAGATGCCACCATTACCGGAAGGAACTTTAGCAGCGGCCCACCCTAACGTCCTGGAATGGATGAAAATCAGAACGGCCACGTCACAGGACCTCCGAAAGGCCATTTCGGACCTGGAAAAATTCACAGGGGAGGTAGGCGAATTTAACCATTTTCTAAAGGGAGGGGATCGCCTGATGGCGAGAATAGAGGCAAAGACCGCAGAGAACCTATTAGATTCTGGAGATGCCGAGTCACTGAAGGCAGCTCTGGTGTGCAGAGTGAAAAGGAGTGTGCTCAATCAGATCCAGGCGGACGAAGAAACCCCATGGCTAATAGTAAAAGAGAGGTTGAAGAAGGCATTTGGAGGGGGTAGGTGGACCCCAGAAGAGGATATCTTCCAAATGTTTAGAGAAACGAGACAACCTAGGTAGACCACTGGTCAGTATGCAGCTTCTGGCACAATTTAATCGTATCACTGAGAAACTAAGAGAGACGATCAGCGTAGCGGAGGCAGATGCTAGAATAGCCTTTTTGTCTACGATACTAAAAGTCCAACTTGCCAGAGAAACCGGGAAGAAGGAAGGTTTGCCGAAAGACGGCACATTCGTCGAATGCGCTCAAGAAATGGTGGACTCCAGCGCGAGGGAAGAGGAAACCCACATGGAAGTGGAGGAAACGGGCTGGAACAGAGTGACCTATAGGCGATCAGGATTTGGGCCCGCCGGAAACAGGAGAAAGGAGTTTGAATACAAGGCAAAGGATGGTGGCGAGAGAAGATCGGGGCGAATAAGACCAAGAGCCGGCAAGAAGGAAGACAGGAAATGCCACGGTTGTGGAAAAGCCGGGCATTTAGTAGCTCAATGCCCCCGCACGAAATGCTTCGAGTGCGGGGTAGAAGGACACATAGCGAGACAATGCCAGTGTATGTACCGCAGGAGAGAGGCGTCTAGGGGCGAGCCAATGGAGGTTAATACCCAGAAGGTGAGAACCAGGCGGACGCCGGAATCAGTAGGAGCATCCGAAACCTCGGACACCGAAAGGGAAGAGGATGAATCGATAAGCAGCGGGAGTTAGACGAGGACGAGTGACCGTAAGGAGAAAGGATCGAGTGGAGGCCTGAGGAGGGTGCCAGCCGCTTCCTAACTAACTGCAGCATACGGAAGGAGCGTGGCGGTCTGCCGATCATCAGGGTGGAGCGAGGAGTACGCTGCCTGGTGGACACGGGGAGCTCTAACACCATCCTGAGCCGGGCAGCAGCGGAGAAGCTATGCAGCGGCAAAGGGGCACTCCAGACGGAGGTATGTAACTGTAAGCTAATCACTCTGGGTGGCCCTTGTGAAGTAGAGGGGAAGCAAAGTTAGGATTAGAGAGGTCGTCAAATTCGGGAGGGAATTTAAGAGTCCACATCATAGGTGAGGTAATGCAAGGGTATGATGGAATCCTGGGTTGCGACTTATTCGAGAAAGTAGGGGCGAGTATAAGGAGCAAACAGGGGCGCTGGACTATCCGAATAGGATGTAAGAAGTACCGATGCCATGGGAGCTCACGGGAAAGCGAAGTTCGAATAGGGGCGGTGAATAAAGCGGAGGACTGGAAAGTAAGGTTACGTAGGGATTACCGAGATATCTTTCACAGGGAGGGTGAGAAATTAGTGAAAAATTCCACTCAAAGAGGAACGCATAACGTACGTGAAAGAGAGAAGATACCCGCAGGCATTAAGGGATCATATTAGGAAGGAAATAGAGAATCTTAGGAAGCAATGGATCATAATAGACAGCACGTCACCGTACAATAGTCCCCTCTGGGCCGTGAAAAAAAAAGAAGCGCGCCAGGTGAAGAAAAATATCGAGTAGTTATCGATTATCGGAAACTAAACGATAATACCAAGGATGAAAAGTATCCGATCCCCAGATTTGAAGACATTCTTGATAGACTAAGCGGGGCGACATTTAAAAGCAGGGTGCCATCAAATCAAAATGCATCCCAGAGATCAACCGAAAACGGCCTTCACTTTCGAAAGAGGGCATTATGAATTTACTAGGATGCCCTTCGGACTAAAGAATGCGTCCATCAAATTTCAAAGGTGGACGAATGATGGACTGATGGACGAATTTTTATGAGGCATAGATGAAGATGTGTTTTCAAATATACATGGACGATTTGCTGGTATTCAGTAAGACGGAAGAGCAGCATGTAGGACATTTAAGGAGCGTGTTTGACAGGATCAGGGAATTCGGCCTAAAATTATCAGACGAAAAGTCGCGGTTAGGGCAAAACGAAATAAGCTTTTTGGGTCACACCATTTCAAAAGACGGAGTCAAGCCGGACAAGTCGAAAGTAGAAGCAATTGCGAGAATGGCCGTGCCTAAGGATGTAAAAGGGATAAGACGGTTACTGGGGTCGTTGAATTATTACCGCAGATTCGTTCCAGAAATGGCGGAATATTTGGTGCCCCTCAATAATCTGCTGAAAAAAGGAAGGAAAATTTTTGTAACCCCCGAGATGGAGAACAATATCCGCAGGTGTATGGCTCGGTTACAGCAAGAGCCAGTGCTGGCGTTTCCGGACTTCGGGAAACAGTTTTCTATCACCACAGACGCAAGCGAATACGCTTTAGGAGCAGTGTTGTTCCAGGAAGGAGATGGTGGGGATAGACCCGTTGCGTATGCAAGCAGGCGTTTATCGGACGCCGAGACTCGGTATAGCGCGCTCGAGAGGGAACTGTTAGGGATCGTTTGGGCGGTAGACCACTTTAGACCCTATGTGTTTGGGAGAAAGTTTAAAGTCCACACAGACCATCGGCCTCTGCAGTGGATCGGGAAATTTAAGGAGTCTTCCGCTCTAGTTACTCGGTGGAAGGAACTGTTGTCCCAGTATAATCTGGAAATTGTTTATAAGCCGGGGAAGGAAAATATAGTAGCGGATTGGTTATCCAGGGCAATCATGGTAAATGCAGTGGAAGAAGACAGGGCAGGACCATCCGGAGATATCCGGCAATTCTTGCAAGAATGGACACCGAGAGTAGACGGGGAAAGTATACAAAGTAAGGACCAGCGAGGGAAGTCTCAAGAGGAGGATAGTTCCGCCGATGACCGGCCCGTGGAAATGGAGGAAGTAGAGGAGATTATAAATGATAAACAATGGCAGATCATTTGGAAAACGAGAACAGAGGGGCTGCTAAAAATAGAATATTCACGGTACGGAAGGAGCGACATAACGACTATACTGTCTCAACCGGGAGTTAGCGAAGAGGTCATTTGTAGGGCTCGGAAAGACGCGTCCAAACCGGGCATAACTTACCATCTATATGTAGGTAATTCTACGGTCCGGGAAAAGATCAAGCGACTATGGCGATCAGAGAAATTAGGGATGGACCGTACATTCATCAGATGCACCCGTTCGGTAGAAAACGGTGCAAGATGTGGGTAAGCAGAAGGAAATAACTCTTGCTTACCATCAAGGCAAGACAAATCACCGGGGTGTTCAGGAAACGGTACAAGCGTTGAAACGGCGGTATTTTTGGTGGGGGATGAAACGGACGGTCCGCGAAGTGATAGGGACATGTGAAATTTGTCTCACCACAAAATACGATAGACCCCCCCCGGGATGGGTCCAAGAAGAAACACCCACGGCTGCGACACCTTTAACGGATCTACAAATTGATACATTTACATGGCGGGGTTATAAATGGGTGACCATGGTAGATACGTTCAGTAAATTAGGTCAGGCACATTTGGTCAAGGAAAAATCAGCTGAGGCAGTATTAGGGGCCCTACGAACATGGTTCCGTTTCTACGGAGTACCAGAACGAATTTCCTCCGATGGAAGATTAGAATTCGATAACTCGCAAATTAGGGCAGAAGCTAAAGAACTTGATATCCATTAGCATATCAACACCCCGGAACATCCCAAGAGTAGAGGCGGGATCGAAAGACTCCATGGGACGCTGAGTGACCACCTCAGAATACATCAGACGGAAAAAGGCTTGGAACCCGATGTAGGGATGGAAAAAGCGATTGCCGCATATAATAGTTCTATTCACGCGGTAACCGGATTCTCGCCCTTTGAAATCATTTTTGGGCTACAGGAGCGACGCAGAAATATTAGGGACACAGCGAACGAGGAGGAGGTGAATTTGGTACTGGTCAGGCACTGGGAAAGTTGTGGGAGAAATCTCGGGAACGAATCGTTAAGGAAAAGAAGCAAAGGGTGGAAAGAGATAATTTAAAAGTCCGCGAGGTCACAGGGAAATTAATAATCGGGGCGGTAGTATACCGTAAGAAAAGTTCTAACCGAGGCAAAGAGTTACTCCGCTACGAGGTTCCATTTAGAGTGATTGCCATACGTGAGCATAATATAATCACCATTCAGAGTGTGACTCCCTATTGAGGAGCAGATTATCTCTTGAGTTCTGGAGTGGCCCGTTGAAGTAAAGTTTTATTTTTATATGTAAGTGGATGTGTTTTTATTTGTTTTTTTATATTTTTGAGGAATGCCCTTCATAGAGTCAGTTTTTTTATTTTTAAGTGGAGAAATGTACAGTAGCAGTAATGGTAGATGCTGTAAATATAGAGAATAATTATTTTGGTTTCGAGGATTTTTTTTTTTTTTTTTTGTTGTTGTTAGTGATATTTTGTATATAGAAGTTATAGATTTAGTTAGCTTATTATAAATGTGTGTGAGCGTGCGTGTGGTTTTAATGAAAAAGTGTTTGTTTTATTTTTGTATTTTTATATATATATATATTTTTTTTTGTGTGAATACCTAGTATAAATTAGGTTTAAGATTTGAGTTAATTGTAAATAAAGATTTATTTCTATTTTTTGTTAAACTTATGAATTATGATGCCAGAGGTATTGTGTAATATTAGGATTACCTAAGCTTGTTATCTGTGTGCTTCGGCCGTTAACCAAGTTAGGATTAATCAAAGAACCCCGTAATACCTTTCTGGTATTAAGTGACCAAATATAGTTTATGTGAAATGTCCATAAACTGGTAGGGGGGAGTTAAGGGCCGAAGCATAGCAGTATCAGCCTTAATCCTATTTCTAATCTTGTAAACACAGCAAATACTATAAATGTAGCATTACTGAGCCAATAAAGGCAGTTGATATTCAGTCTATTTAGCGTGCGTTTCTTATTACCATTTCTTTTTTTTAAAGTTTTATTTGTGACAGTTGCTAACTTATATATATATATATATATATATATATATATATATATATATATATATATATATATATATATATATATATATTTATATTAATTGAATATTACCAGAGGAATACCAAACATTTAAAATATAGTCCTGGGGAATTATTAAAAAAAACTTTAATACTTCAAATATCTTGCAAACATAACTGAGAAGAATTGTAATTAAAACCATGAATGTAATATGGAAATTAAAAAGAGAATGACAGTTGGATGTTATTTCCATACTACATTTAATACAATGGAGTAGAAATATCATTTTCGTAACATAATGAAATATACTTAAAAGTAATGTGTTGAGGGTAAAGACATATGAAGTTAAAATATGGACAATAAAGGCCAATATCCGGAAGAAGCTTCTTGCCATTAAAATGCACTATTGGCGCCGAGTAGTGGGAATCTCAAGGAGAAAAAAAATGAAAAAAAATAGAGAAGAAATGGAAGTGCGAAAAAATATCCTAGAAGAGATCGATGAAAAAAATATCTAAGCTGGTTAGAACACTGGTAAAGAAAGCTACCTAGTGAAGTATTTGGTTGGAGATTACAAGGAAGGCGGAAACGACGTAGAACAAGTAAAACATGAAAGGGGGAAATGGAAGAGTACCTGACATGGCCTAAGAGAAGAATGGGCTTTTGGCAGCAGAATATGAAGGGAGGCCATTGAAAATTTGGATTTAGCAAAGACAGTTTCTGAAAAATTCTAAAAAAAATAAAATTAAACCATTTACGAGGCTGAGAGCACTTCGCTCTTAATGAATGAAAATAATGTTTTCCTGATGAAACGCTTTTGTACACCTGGGATATATTTAATGATTTCTAGATGACTATGGCTCCAAATAAAGTTCAATGAGTAATCTTTATTTTAATTGAATGATAAGTACTGTACTTTACTTATATCATATAAACTCTTTTTTTTTTTTTTTTTTTTTTTTTTTTAATATTATAATATCTCGAATAATTTGTTCGGAAAAAATCCGAATTATGAACGAGGAATGTAGATTATGTGTTTGTTTATCGGAGTGTTAAAATGAATAATTTTATTCTGTTTTTATAACCCTCCCTTACCTTCTAACATTCCAGGTATAAACTTTATGTTTTCACATTCTCAACACTAGCTATAAAACCTTCTGCCTTTATGGATAGCTCTCAATGGAAACTCTAAAACTGTATTAAGAGTAAACACAGTATCGTATAATAAAGTCGTTAATGTTTGTATAACTGAAAATATTTAACAACTATTCTCCTGGCAGTTATCTTTTGTGTACTTTACGTACTTAATTAAATCAAGCTCTTTACCCCTTTAAAGGTTCTTTTATGATTTGATGGGGCTTGTTATCAAAAGCAGAGGGTATCTATAAAGTTTTTTTGTTCATTGATGAATGTTTAATCTTTTTCACTGTACATCGTAATGGTAAAATATTTGACCTATACAACTATCGCATAGAACTATATTATTTTAAACCATATAGAACGTATAGAGGAGATTAAATACTTACAGACCAACGTATTATTATGAACAAGGTAACTAATCCATGCTCTTAGAAGAATATAAAGGGCAAATTTTATAGTGGTACTATCCAAAAACGAACACATTAGGTAGGGGAACAATGACTGCTAGAACTTCCCGTCATCCAACCCCTATTAAGCTGCTCCCCCCCCCCCCCCACCATCGCTAAACCAAGTGAAACCTAATAATTAATTTAGTCCTATTTATGTGCTAAATTGTTGCCGTAGTACGGATTTTGTTGCTCGCACCGCTTGGATTAAGCTGGACCCCCCATAAGAAAAAAAATGTATTTCAAAAACTGCTTAAACCAGAATTTGTTGCTATTTTGTTATTGATAGCATCAAAACATGTTTAAAAAAAATTGTTACATACGAGTTTTATAGCTCCCTCGATAATGATGAAATTTCATCAAAATAATTTCACGCTATCATAAAGCAACAATAATATAACAGTTACTTTATTCAATTCACCTTATTTACTTTATTTCACATTAACTCCTCTTTAACAATCATCATATTTTGTTACATGTTTGGGGACCCACGCCCCATCTTCAGGCTAGAACAATATTTACATCACAATCCATCCACTTTCATCTAAACAATACAACTAAATGAACTAACTTTACTAAATTATCCAATTAACAATAAAACAATAATATAATTTACCTATTTATTCTTCTGGTGTTAACCACCAAGCATATTTTAACAGTCACATTTAAAATCCTTAACTCACTAGAGTTCAAGGGTCTATTCTTCATTTTGTTTATTGTTTATTTTTATTTCTATTTCAAGTTGGCCAATCTTATATTTTTAATTTGTCAATTACATGTGCATATATTGTTCCTATTTTTTCAGTATCAGTTTTATATTATTGATTTATCTATTGTCTTATTTATGTATATATCGCCTCTTTAATTTTCAATTTTTCTGTTGTGTGTTTCTGTTTCGTGTTGAAATATTTCTACCTTTTCAAAATCAAAATGGTGGTTTAAATTTCGTGATTTTTTTTTTTTTTTTTTTAATTTTTTTCTGATGGTTTTTTTGTGTACTACTATTTTTTATTTTATCAATTATAATTTGTTCTTTATTTTCATTATTGGTTTTATTAATTTTGATGTTATTCCCACTAATATTCCTATAACATCTTTTATTTATTACCTTAGATGGAACCATCATATCTTTTAAGTCATTTATAATTTCTTTATTTATATCATTTATATAGATTTGATCTGTTAATTTCATTGCTGTTTTTATATAATTTTCTATTGTATTTAATTTTTGTAGGAGGGGGTGGTGGCTGAAAAAAGAGATTATTGGCAATCAGACCAGCTTAACAATCAGTGGCTCGGGAAAAAGTACTGTGGATATCTTAAATGTTCTTCCATCGCCATCAATTTTAGGTGTTAATGCTTATAACTGTATCTTATGCTGATAACCTGTATCTTATGAAATATTGAAATATATTCCTAAATATGATTTTTTTTTTTTTATTGTTTTCCTTCCCATAGTAACCCTATGGAAGAGGCATGTATTTGATAAGTAATACAACAGGCTCCATGCATTTTCATACTACCTGATTTGTTTGTTTGAAAGAGATTTATAGTGTACGTGTAGTTATATTAGTGTAAAATTGAATTAACATATTTTAAAAAAAGTAAAAGAAAAAATATAAAGTCGATACAAGATACAATACATAGGACGATAAAACATCTTCAAAAGTAATTTTAAAACAATTATACAATGAAAAATCAATGCTATAAGGAATACAATAATATATAAGTAAGATGCAAAACCTATTAAAATAAATATATAAAAATAAAACAAATAAATAAGATAAAAAGATAAAAAAAAAACGATACAATCTGAATACGATAAATATAAGTATGACAAAGAAAAAATATTTAAATAAAAAATAGTATAGAAAAAATACAGGTAAAACCAAGAAAATAAATAATAAAAAGACAATTAAATACAAATATGATATTATTTAAATACGATACAAAATCTAACGCGTTTAAGTATGATAAAAAAAGACATATTTAAAATAAACGAGTATAGCAATAAGAACGATATACAAAAAACAATACATATAGATCACGATAATAATAATAAATAACTATGGAAAATAGAATAGATTAGCTGGTGTATTTATTAAAATCTTTTCTTTATTAAAAGTTTGTTTTGTTTGTCTGTCGCAGAAACAAGTATCTTGTTGAGTTAGATGAAAGCGTTTGAAATAGTGTTTACTATGCCCATGTTCGATGCCATACCCTTTGTTGATCGATGCCAAGATTTGTTCCATTTATTAATTGTATAGGTCTTAATTCATTTGTTGATTCGTGTTAGTGGTATCAAAGAATATTCAAAAGGTAATAAATTATTTTTTGATGCTGATTTTGCTAAGGCATCTGCTTGGTCGTTACCCCTAATACCAGAATGACCTTTGATCCAAGTCAGGTTAACCTTTGTGTTTTCGTCTATTAAAGATAATAAATTTTTCCTGATATTATACTTAATATATATATAAATGTATATAAATAATATATGTATTAATATATGTATATATGTATATAAATGGGTCTTGTGATTTCGGATTTCTTATGCTATCAGTCAGTATTTTGTTATCTGTGTAAATTGTAAAGATTGTAGTTGATTTATTAGTACGGAGTATGAAATTAGTCGCTATTAAAACAACAAGTTTTTCTGCTTGGTTGTTTGAGCAGTTGGGGGCAAGTCGATATGATTCGCAATGCTGCCCGGCTATCATATCTGTGGTTAGTGCGCAACCAGTGTCTTCTCCGTCTTTACTTCCGTCGGTATAGATGTCAGTGCTTGGTACGTTATCAGGTAATGCCTCTTCCAAACATTGTATTACTTTAGCATGTAAGGATGGGCGGATCCAATGTTTTGAAGGCATACCTAGGCATATCTATATTTTCGGTCGTAATGTGTTTAAAATTTAGACCTTGTTTTTTAATTTTATATAGCGTGGAGATTTCAGTTATTTTGTATTGTATAGGCATTGTTCCAGCAAGTACGCAGGTCGCATCATATAATAGGGTATGAAAACCCTTAGAAATCCTTTGAGAAATTAATCTTTGAACTCTTTGAAGTTTTTTAAGATTTACTGATTTTAATCCTCGCGCGGATCTCATTACCGCGTAGGGGAGCGTCCCACGGGTGGCGGATGTGGGGATGGTCGGTGGAACATAGTTTTAAGTTCCTCCCGGCTAAGTCCGATGGACTCGCTGACCAACAAATGAGGGCGGCCCCCCAGGCTTACTGGAGGTTGTGGCGTAGGTTTGAACACCGTACTCACACATTCTTTTGTTCAAATAACACCTCCAAACAGTCATGGATCTCTCTGAGGTAAAACGCTCATTATCCGGAAGTAAGCTAGTCCCCCGTTCGGGTCTCCGGGTGGGGACTACTTCAGAGGATTCATGGCGCAAGTTAAAAATTAGGGATTTAAGCATTGGGACGTGGAATGTTCGTAGTCTTAATACAACGGGTGGGTTAAATTCGGCAACAAACGAGATTAAGGGGTACGATGTAGATATCGTGGCATTGCAAGAGGTTCGGTGGCCGGGGGAGGGCTCGCTAACCGAAGGGAAGTATACTATCTGCTATGGAGGGAGCGATAATTATTGTTTAGGAACTGGGTTTCTGATAAAGAATAAATTTCTTTCCGCTTTGAGGGATGTACAGTTTATTAATAATAGAATATCGGTGGCCATATTTCAGGGTAGGTGGTTGAAGATTGCGTTAATTAATATTCATTCTCCAACCGAGGATAGTGACGATGAAGTTAAATGCGATTTCTATTATACATTAGAGCAAATTTACGATAAACTTCCGAGATATTGCATGAAAATAATATTAGGAGATGCAAACGCTAAAGTGGGAAGGGAAGAAATATATCAACCGACTATTGGAAGAGAAAGTCTACACGAATGCAGTAATGAAAATGTAATGCGACTTTATAAACTTTGCTATATCGAAGGGATTGATAATCAAAAGTACGGCGTCTAAACATAAAAATATTCATAAATATACGTGGACACACCGGACTCACAAACACGAAACCAAATCGATCATGTTTTGGTACAACGGAGATGGCAAAACAGCATAACTAACGTGAGAACATACCGTGGGGCAGAATGTGGGTCAGATCATGAACTCGTCATCGCGAAAGTACGTCAAAAGCTTTTAATAAACAAGAAAAATAAAATTAATATATCGTCCGATAAATTAAATCTAGAGTTATTAAAAGATCCGTTAATAAGAAGCAATTTAGCCTTAGAAGTTAAAAATAGATTCGAGGTTCTAGTAGCTTTAGACAAAGATTGTGAGGATATCGAAAATTTATGGTTAGATATCAGGGATAACATTAAAGCTGTGGGGGATTCTTATCTAGATCGTATTGAAAATAAACAAAATAAACCTTGGTTCGATGAGGAATGTTTAAACGCGTGTGTGAAACGAAAAACTGCTAAATTAGAAGTTCTCAATAATCCGAGCGAGAACAATGTCTCCTACTTCCGAAGCTTAAAAAACGAAATCTCTAGATTCCTCAAAAATAAAAAAAGAGATTATCTTAAAAACAAAATAAACGAAATAGAATATAATAAATTCGGAAACAACGTAAGGGATATGCATAAGGGTATTAACGGATCGCGTAAACGCTTTGAGCCTATAATGAAAGGAATAAGGGATGAAAATAACAATATACTAGCGGATCCGGTAGACATAGTAGACAAATTCAGAACATTCTTTGATAATATTTTAAGTTGGGAAAATAACATAAATTCCCCTCTTATTACTTTTCTCAGCGCGGAACCGTTAATAGAAGAAAACCGAGTAAGGAGGAAGTTGAAATAGCGATCATAAAATTAAAATCGTATAAAGCAGCCGGAATCGACAATATCCCTGCCGAATTATTCAAAGCGTGTGGAGAAGCTGGAGTTAATAAAATCCATCAATTAGTAACAATGATTTAGGAAAAAGAAAAAAAATACCAGAAGAATGGAAAGAATCTATACTTATTCCGATTCATAAAAAGGGGCCTAGAACAGAGTGTAGCAACAATCGTGGTATTTCACTCGTTCCGACCAGTTATAAAATATTTACATCAATTCTAACGAACCGAATTACTGATTACGCGGAGGAAATAATTGGAGACTATCAATGTGGTTTTAGACGGAGTCGTTCAAATATTTTCCCTTCGTCAAATTTCAGAGAAAAAATTAGAATTTAAGGGCGTAGTGTATCAGCTCTATGTTGATTTCCAAAAGGCTTACGATTCGATTAACCGCCAGAAACTGTTTGATATTTTGATCGAATTGGAGATACTAAAGAAATTGGTCAATCTAGAAAAGATGTGCATGTCCGAAACATTTAATAGAGTCCGAATCGGGACTTTTTCTCCGAAATGTTTAAGGTACGTTCGGGTTTAAAACAGGGAGATTCTCTTTCTCCGGTATTATTTAACTTAGCCCTAGAATACGTCATTAGGAAGGTAATGCTTACGGGAAAAGGATTAGAGATGGGTGGTAAATGTCCGGTTCTTGGTTATGCTGATGATTTGGTACTTTTGGGTGAAAATGAGGAAACTATAAAACTAAACGCAACTACGCTCATGGAAACCGGTAACGAAATTGGTTTAGTAATTAATACCGATAAAACGAAATATATGGTTAGTAGTAGAAACGGTGAACATTTTAGTAATGTAGATATTTCCGGGATAAAGTTTGAACACGTTGAGAAATTTAAATATCAAGGATCTACTATATCGAGGAAAAATGAAATTCAATAAGAAATAAAGTCTAGGTTAAAAGCCGGTAATGATTGTTATTTCTCTGTAGCAAAATTACTCAGTTCGCGCTTACTCTCCAAAAATTTAAAAATTAGAATATACAAAACTATTATACTACCAACAGTTCTCTACGGATGCGAAACATGGATGCTGAAGTTAGGGGAGGAACAACGCCTTAAAGTTTTCGAAAATAAAGTACTGCGTAGAATATTTGGCCCAAAAAATGACGAGGAAACAGGAGAATTTAGAAGGCTTCACAATGCGGAACTGCGCGAATTATATCCGGTAAATATAGTTGAAGTAATAGCAGCGCGACGCTTAAAATGGGCATGTAAAGTCGTTGGATTTAATAATGATCGAATTCCGAAAAAAGTAATCAGTTATGAGCCGTTGGGTAATCGACCGAGGAGTAGACAGAGACGAAGATGGGAGGATTGCGTCAGGGCCGACCTAGGGGATTTAGGTTTTGGAGGAGTGGGTTGGAGGGAAGTGTGCGGTCAACGGTTGGTGGTGTCGGCATCGAACCTTCTGGTTCACTAAGCCTTAATTTATAATTTATTACTGATTTTAATGCAGCAGCTTCCCAAACCGGTATGCCATACAGCAATTTAGGGGTTATTGCACCATTATAAATTATTTTTAATGTCGTGGAACCGAGACCCCAGGTTATTTTTGCTATGTACCATAAGTTAGTGCATTTATTATTTTTATAATTTTGGTTGTTATGTCGTGTTTTCGATCAAAATGTAACCCTAAGTACATTATTTCGTTGGTTTGCTTGATTTTATCTGAGCCTAGCCTAATGTCCAAATCCGGTATTTGTCGTTTTCTGGTGAAAGTTGGATAGGTAGTTTTTCTGAGTTGAATTTTAATTTGTTTTTTGACGCCCGATTTTCCAAGGTTGTAAGAGATTTGTTAGTCTGTGATTGTAGTTGTGATAATATACCGCCTGTAACTAAAAGTAAGATATCGTCAGCATATCTTATAATTTGGCAATTTTGAGGAAGAAGTAGATCGAAAATAGTATTAATCAAGTTGTTCCACAAGGTCGGTGATAAACAAGAACCTTGTGGTGTTCCTATTGTCAATTCTTGTGTTTTTGGTTAGTACTGTCATTAATGTTTCTTGTGTTGTTATCTTATCAGCAGATTTCATATAAAGCCTGTAGTGATTTTAATCCTGCTCATATGGGGAAACCTCCCCTACTGTTAGTCTAACTGAATGTTAACATTGTGTAGCATTGTGCAAACCTATTCTTTTGTACTGTTGTCGTTTCTAGCTAATAAAAACCTTTTCTAAAGGTAAAACATTCGTTTTCTTACATCACAAAGCCAACCCCAAGGGTTGTTCTGTTTTGTACAATAGTCTTTCCATGAATGATTTGTCGAACTTTTTATCATAGATTGGTATTTGTGTCTACTGTCTAAATATTCAAGTTTACGTGATTGTCTCAGATTTTGATCATTTTTTGTTTTCTTAGTTTGTTGGTGGAACGTCGTTGTTCAGTAAGTTGTGAATTCCACCACGGTACTGAATGATACATGTTTTTCCCAGATGTTAAATTAGATATTCGGAAAGCCATGTTAGCTGCTTTTACTAAGGCTTTCATGAAAAAGTTGATTGTTTTGTTTACGTCATAATGTAATATGGTCTTAATTATTGTTGATTCATCATCGATATCATTTAGAAATTGATGTTTCAGTTGGTATTTAAAATTTTCCCAATCTGTATTTTTAATAATGTAATGTGTTTTATGGGATCTGAATAGTTTATGAGTCTGTTGGTTCGGGTTTAAGCGTATTTGATAGAAAATAGAATTGTGGTCTGAGAAATTAGTGTCATTTAAGATCTCCCAATTATGAAATAAGTTCAGCGATTTGTAGTTGCATAATGTTAGGTCAATATTGCTCCTCCCTCTTGCACCATCAAAAGTCGTAAAGTTGAGGGTTTATTGATAATATACAAATTGTGTGCAATAGCAAAAGATTCCAACATACGTCCTCGGCAATTTGTTTTAATATCATACCGTAAGTTCGATCTGCTGAATCGATACCGATTATAATGTAATGCTTAGCATATGCTTGTTTAATTTTCAATATTTTATTCAAATCATCATTGATGTCAATCTTTTCATCGAAGTAGGCACTTATAAATAAGAACTTCATTTTTTTATTACGATTTCGATAGTACACATGTCTGGATCAGTACGTTGTGTTAATACGTTAATTTTAGTATGTTCGCTGCGTCTGTGGCTATTATATTGGCCCTTATATTATTTGTGATTAATTAAGGCACTTACGATTTTAATTAGGGCAATCCTTAAGAAGATGATTTCCGGAACAATTAGGACAGGTAGTGGTTCCTAGACATCTCTCCTTGGTGTGGTGAAACTTGTGTGGATCGCCGCACTCGAAAAAGTAATCTTCTACCCAATTTTCTTGAAACCTAGGCTTATTTTGTTGTATATTAGCTTCCTCCTCGTGATAGCATTAGTTTCTATCACGGCATCTGATTGACCATTTCTTCTATTTTTCAAAATAGTGATTGGTCTGATGGAGTTTTTTCTATTTCTAGAATAGAATTCTGGTTAATTAGGTGGTCAACGATGTTATCAAGTATGACTTCATCATCGATATCTTTAAGTATTATTCTCGGTCTTGTTTCTTTGGCAAAAAGGTCTCCATCGTTTGCTAATGTTTCTGTTAACACGTTCTTCTCACGCTCAGTGTTAGTTTCCACTTAAATTGCTTCTTTTTTGACACCTAACCTCTCGATACCAATTTTTAGATCTCTAGGTCTGATAGTTGTTTTGAAATTTTTTAAAATATCTTCTGGATTAGAGGTAGATTTGCTTTTTATAATGAGTTTGTAATTTTTAGATTTATTACGATTACGACCGTGCATCAAAATTTCGGAGAAGGAAAGTTGTGTGTTGGCTTCAGTACTTATGAATGAATGAAAAATAATCTTTATTCTGGGACACCTTGTCCCCTAAGAATAACACAAAAGACCAATAAAAAGGTATTATTTTCAGGCTGCGTACATATCAGGCTGCAACTTATATACTGTGTAAATTATATACTAGTATTTGGGTTTACATAAGAAAAACAGAATAAGTAAATAACAAAATTAAAATAAAAGAAAAGAAAAAGAAAAAGAAATATCCTAACACTAAAATATAATTACATAATTTCGGAAGATTGATAATTGAGGAGGTAGATGAATAAATTATGTTTAAAGGAAGTGATAGAAGGAGCATTGCGGATCGAAATGGGTATGGAATTCCAGAATAAAGCTGCACGATTAATAAAGGATTTTTCAAAGGAAGCAGTTCGATGAGAAGGGATATACAAATCTATAGGCTGAAATCTGGTGTTCAAAAGATGAATGGAAGAACGAAGGGCAAGGATGTCGTTAATGTAGAAAGGTTTTTTGGACTTCAGGGATTGGAATAGAAAGGAACCAAGGAAGTATTGTCTCCGAAAACTTGGATAAAGCCACCTCAACTCGGAATACCAGCAAGTGATGTGAGAACGCCTGGGGATCCCAAAAATGAATCTTATAAAGGAGTTCATTAATCTTTTCACCTTCATTTCAAGTTCGCCAGACAGTCCTCCGTATACTAAGCATCCATAATCGAAATTATCATGCTGCTTGACTTAGCATTTGACAGCATTCATCCGACGTTCTATGAACATTCTCTTTGAATACTTTAATTGCATTCGGCAATTTATTTTGAAATTCCTTAGGTAAAATCTTCCACTTTGAGATTTTATTAAGAAGATTAAGAGCCCCACTTAATTGGAGTCCACTGGTTGCCATCCTAAATGTATTTGACCAATTAATGATTAACGTTTCAAGTTAAAACTCATTATAAAAAGCAAATCTACCTCTAATCCAGAAGATATTTTAAAAAATTTCAAAACAACTATCAGACCTAGAGATCTAAAAATTGGTATCGAGAGGTTAGGTGTCAAAAAAAAGAAGCAATTTAAGTGGAAACTAACACTGAGCGTGAGAAGAACGTGTTAACTCGCTTTCAGAAGACATCAATTTGCCTGTGGATACATTGGAAGATTGCGCGGCACTCGCAATGCGAGGAAGAAAACTTCGTAATATACACGGACTCCCTATCTGCTCCAATGGCTCTAAAAACATCTATAGTTAAGACCATCTAGTAAGGAAAGCACAAGTTTATGCATCAATGGTAAAATATCTGAATAAGAACATTTCTCTAGTTTGGATTCCATCACACGTGGGAATTAAAGGTAACGAAGCTGCAGACCTGGCTGCCAAGGAAGCAGCATTGTCATCGATTGATATTACAAGTATCTACACCTCATCCTACATTTCTCACATTCTAAAATATCGAGTGAAAGTGGGCCCAGCCCTGGGAAAGCACTGAGGAACTAAATAAGCTAATTCTGTAGTAACAGAAGGGAAGAAGTAGTTGTAACTAGACTCAGAATAGGCCACACCCGACTTACTCATGGTTACCTTATAACAAATGGCAGTCCACCGAAGTGCGCAACATGTAATAACACACAATTAACAATTAGACACATACTGGAGGACTGCCCCCTATGGGCATCCTGCTAACTACAAAGGATGCCAAACTTACAAAAACCTCCGTAACAAATTCCAAAAGACGCAGCCACAGAACGAAGAAACTCATCAGACCAGAGGAAGACAGCCTTCGACAATTGCCGCTTTATATATATCTTTTGCAGAAATGCTAGGAGGAAGAAGATGCCAAAATGAAAAGGAGGCCATGCCGCTCCCTACTCAACAGCCTCATTTCATGACACTCCACCTCAGCAATCACTTCCTAAATCACAACATCAACAGACCATTCAATATACTACAGCTCCATTAATCCAACCAAATCCACACAACCTTCACCTCCTCCCCCATTTACCTCAGATCTCACGTCCTTATTTATCTTCTCCTATCAGAGTTGAAAACTCTTATCACCCCACTCATCACCCCCTCACAAATGTTAGCCCTCTTCTAATTCCTCTTCAAAAAAAATCCTTAAATGCCTTTCACAAAACCCTTATCCATTCTCCTTTGGAATGCGAATGGTATTCGCAACCACACTAACGAACTGACATCCTTACTACTTGACAAATAAATCGAAGTAGATTCAATAACAGAAACCAGACTGACCAGTAAACAACGTTTCAATATTTCACAATACCAGAATTACCGAACAGACCACCCTGACGATAGAGCCCATGCCGGACCTGCTGTCATCATCCATCATGATGACAGCACGTATTCCCTCTCTCTCACCACGTATTCCCTTTACCAACAAATAAATTCCTACAACCCACAGTTGTTGTTATCAAATGCCTTTCCTTTCCCGTTACGATTACAGCGGCCTACTGCCCTCCAAATAAACCAATTCCCACATCCCAGTTCCACTCATTTTTTATTCCCTTAGGTCATCGCTTTCTCCTCGGTGCTGACTTCAATGCTAAGCACTAGCAATGGGGTTCAAGAACCACCAACTCCAGTGGGCAAGCATTGCAGTCTGCACTTAGTTACCGAAGATCCTTTATTTCTCCCTGCTCTCCTATCTATTGGCACACGGATCCTAACCGAAGCCCCTACCTTCTTGACTTCTTCATTCATTCAGGCTTAGGATCCCACTATTACTCCATAGAACGTCTGCATGAACTTTCCTCCTATCATAGTCCTTTAATTTTACCCCTTTTCGCCACTCCAATCCTTGGAACCTCTTCCGTCTAATAATATCCAATACTTTATACCTTAGAGTATCCCTAAAACACCTCCCAGGACATTGACAAGGCTACTAATTCCTTCACAACCATGATCCAGCAAGCAGCCTGAGCTGCATCCTCACCTCGTTCCCTTCCCAAAGTTCGACAGAAAAATCCTGTACCCCAAGATCTACTGGACCTTATCCAATCTAAACGCCATGCCAGAGCTATTTGGCAAAGAATCTGGCATCCAGATGATCCAAATCCTATAATTCCTATCATCCTTCACCCTCTTCTACTCTAGACCACCACTAGAAAAATTCTAAAATATCAACCCACCTCTCATCCCCTCCGACGTGAAGATGGTTCTTGGGCGGCTACTGATGAGAATAGAGCCGAAGGAATTTGCCCAGCACCTTTCCAGTATATTTGTTCCCCATCCTGAATCTAATCCTATCCACACTAATACGGTTCATAAATTTCTTGATTCGCCGATTCCTTATCCTTACCTTCTAAAGCAATAAACCCCTCTGAGATCAAATACCTTTAAAAAAAATTAAAAACCTGTAAATCCTCCTTAGTTCACAGATCCTCAGGCAACTTCCTCATAAAACAGTCATATTCCTCACCTATACAATTGCATCCTCCTGACATCCTATTTCCCTTTAGTATGAAAACACTCCACTATTATCCTTTTTCTCAAACCGGGCAAACCCCCAACAACCCTTTTTCATATAGACCGATTAGCCTTCTCCCAATCCTTTAAAATTTTTTTGAAAGTTTCCTTCTTAAACGTATCCTACCCATCCTTGAATTTCAAAATATTCCCTCTTACCAGTTCGGATTCCGCACTAGCCATTCCGCTGTCCAACAAGGCCTCAAAGTTATTGACCACATATCCTAAGCACTTAAAAACAAACAGTATTGCTCCGGCGCATTTCTGGACATAGCACAAGCTTTCGACCGGGTTATGGTATGCCAGTTTGCTTTTCAAACTCACAACCCACTTACCTCAATCACTATTCCTAGTTCTTAGATCCTACCTCTCTAACTGTTCCTTCCGAGTTCACTGCGGAATGGAATACTCCGACTGCTGATCCATAGTCCTTCGTCCATTTCTCCATATCCTCTATGCAGCAGATATCCCTATTACTCCTGACACTTTTCTAGCAACATTCGCTGATGACACTGCTATCCCTTCATCCCATACAGATCCCTTAATAAGCATCTCATAATCTCCAAACCCACTTATCACAGATTGAAGACTGGCGCATCATAGTAAATTAATCTAAATGCACCAACACAACCTTTAACTTCCGCCGTAAATCCAGTCCTCTTATCTATTCCACTATCTAAAGATGATACAGTTCGGTATCTTGGTTTCTACTCAGACAAAAGATTTACGTGGAACCCTCATACTCGACTCAAAAGGCAAGACCTTAACAGACACCAGTCAATTTTATAGACTACTAAATAGGACATTTCATAGGACATTAAATAGGACTCAGCCCTGGACCCACCGCTAACAAATGTTTGAGAGGGTGCCGGCACTTCAAACAAATACGAAAAACACCGCGACGTTGACTCACTGAAAGCTGGAGCAAGACTGAGCTCCTAAATATGATGGAAATAGTTAAACACTATCACAATCCATCAGCATGCTTGAAACTTTATTAGCAACTTATTGCAATGAAGAAGGATTGAATGCGTTGGATGTTCGACTTTTTTGCTGTCCCCCACAGTTCAAGTACATAAGTCCAAATAGGTTTAATGATGGTTTTGTACATGAAAGTTTCTTTTCAATGGAAAGATGAAATGTCCTATTTAGTAGTCTATAAAATTGACTGGTGTCTGTTAAGGTCTTGCCTTTTGAGTCGAGTATGAGGGTTCCACGTAAATCTTTTGTCTGAGTAGAAACCAAGATACCGAACTGTATCATCTTTAGATAGTGGAATAGATAAGAGGACTGGATTTACGGCGGAAGTTAAAGGTTGTGTTGGTGCATTTAGATTAATTTACTATGATGCGCCAGTCTTCAATCTGTGATAAGTGGGTTTGGAGATTATGAGATGCTTATTAAGGGATCTGTATGGGATGAAGGGATAGCAGTGTCATCAGCGAATGTTGCTAGAAAAGTGTCAGGAGTAATAGGGATATCTGCTGCATAGAGGATATGGAGAAATGGACGAAGGACTATGGATCAGCAGTCGGAGTATTCCATTCCGCAGTGAACTCGGAAGGAACAGTTAGAGAGGTAGGATCTAAGAACTAGGAATAGTGATTGAGGTAAGTGGGTTGTGAGTTTGAAAAGCAAACTGGCATACCATAACCCGGTCGAAAGCTTGTGCTATGTCCAGAAATGCGCCGGAGCAATACTGTTTGTTTTTAAGTGCTTAGGATATGTGGTCAATAACTTTGAGGCCTTG
Organism: Euschistus heros; assembly: GCA_003667255.2. Lineage (NCBI taxonomy): Eukaryota > Metazoa > Arthropoda > Insecta > Hemiptera > Pentatomidae > Euschistus > Euschistus heros. The sequence goes on from RCWM02000319.1 coordinate 672,433, forward strand.
TTGGACAGCGGAATGGCTAGTGCGGAATCCGAACTGGTAAGAGGGAATATTTTGAAATTCAAGGATGGGTAGGATACGTTTAAGAAGGAAACTTTCAAAAAAATTTTAAAGGATTGGGAGAAGGCTAATCGGTCTATATGAAAAAGGGTTGTTGGGGGTTTGCCCGGTTTGAGAAAAAGGATAATAGTGGAGTGTTTTCATACTAAAGGGAAATAGGATGTCAGGAGGATGCAATTGTATAGGTGAGGAATATGACTGTTTTATGAGGAAGTTGCCTGAGGATCTGTGAACTAAGGAGGATTTACAGGTTTTTAATTTTTTTTAAAGGTATTTGATCTCAGAGGGGTTTATTGCTTTAGAAGGTAAGGATAAGGAATCGGCGAATCAAGAAATTTATGAACCGTATTAGTGTGGATAGGATTAGATTCAGGATGGGGAACAAATATACTGGAAAGGTGCTGGGCAAATTCCTTCGGCTCTATTCTCATCAGTAGCCGCCCAAGAACCATCTTCACGTCGGAGGGGATGAGAGGTGGGTTGATATTTTAGAATTTTTCTAGTGGTGGTCTAGAGTAGAAGAGGGTGAAGGATGATAGGAATTATAGGATTTGGATCATCTGGATGCCAGATTCTTTGCCAAATAGCTCTGGCATGGCGTTTAGATTGGATAAGGTCCAGTAGATCTTGGGGTACAGGATTTTTCTGTCGAACTTTGGGAAGGGAACGAGGTGAGGATGCAGCTCAGGCTGCTTGCTGGATCATGGTTGTGAAGGAATTAGTAGCCTTGTCAATGTCCTGGGAGGTGTTTAGGGATACTCTAAGGTATAAAGTATTGGATATTATTAGACGGAAGAGGTTCCAAGGATTGGAGTGGCGAAAAGGGTTAAAATTAAAGGACTATGATAGGAGGAAAGTTCATGCAGACGTTCTATGGAGTAATAGTGGGATCCTAAGCCTGAATGAATGAAGAAGTCAAGAAGGTAGGGGCTTCGGTTAGGATCCGTGTGCCAATAGATAGGAGAGCAGGGAGAAATAAAGGATCTTCGGTAACTAAGTGCAGACTGCAATGCTTGCCCACTGGAGTTGGTGGTTCTTGAACCCCATTGCTAGTGCTTAGCATTGAAGTCAGCACCGAGGAGAAAGCGATGACCTAAGGGAATAAAAAATGAGTGGAACTGGGATGTGGGAATTGGTTTATTTGGAGGGCAGTAGGCCGCTGTAATCGTAACGGGAAAGGAAAGGCATTTGATAACAACAACTGTGGGTTGTAGGAATTTATTTGTTGGTAAAGGGAATACGTGGTGAGAGAGAGGGAATACGTGCTGTCATCATGATGGATGATGACAGCAGGTCCGGCATGGGCTCTATCGTCAGGGTGGTCTGTTCGGTAATTCTGGTATTGTGAAATATTGAAACGTTGTTTACTGGTCAGTCTGGTTTCTGTTATTGAATCTACTTCGATTTATTTGTCAAGTAGTAAGGATGTCAGTTCGTTAGTGTGGTTGCGAATACCATTCGCATTCCAAAGGAGAATGGATAAGGGTTTTGTGAAAGGCATTTAAGGATTTTTTTTGAAGAGGAATTAGAAGAGGGCTAACATTTGTGAGGGGGTGATGAGTGGGGTGATAAGAGTTTTCAACTCTGATAGGAGAAGATAAATAAGGACGTGAGATCTGAGGTAAATGGGGGAGGAGGTGAAGGTTGTGTGGATTTGGTTGGATTAATGGAGCTGTAGTATATTGAATGGTCTGTTGATGTTGTGATTTAGGAAGTGATTGCTGAGGTGGAGTGTCATGAAATGAGGCTGTTGAGTAGGGAGCGGCATGGCCTCCTTTTCATTTTGGCATCTTCTTCCTCCTAGCATTTCTGCAAAAGATATATATAAAGCGGCAATTGTCGAAGGCTGTCTTCCTCTGGTCTGATGAGTTTCTTCGTTCTGTGGCTGCGTCTTTTGGAATTTGTTACGGAGGTTTTTGTAAGTTTGGCATCCTTTGTAGTTAGCAGGATGCCCATAGGGGGCAGTCCTCCAGTATGTGTCTAATTGTTAATTGTGTGTTATTACATGTTGCGCACTTCGGTGGACTGCCATTTGTTATAAGGTAACCATGAGTAAGTCGGGTGTGGCCTATTCTGAGTCTAGTTACAACTACTTCTTCCCTTCTGTTACTACAGAATTAGCTTATTTAGTTCCTCAGTGCTTTCCCAGGGCTGGGCCCACTTTCACTCGATATTTTAGAATGTGAGAAATGTAGGATGAGGTGTAGATACTTGTAATATCAATCGATGACAATGCTGCTTCCTTGGCAGCCAGGTCTGCAGCTTCGTTACCTTTAATTCCCACGTGTGATGGAATCCAAACTAGAGAAATGTTCTTATTCAGACATTTTACCATTGATGCATAAACTTGTGCTTTCCTTACTAGATGGTCTTAACTATAGATGTTTTTAGAGCCATTGGAGCAGATAGGGAGTCCGTGTATATTACGAAGTTTTCTTCCTCGCATTGCGAGTGCCGCGCAATCTTCCAATGTATCCACAGGCAAATTGATGTCTTCTGAAAGCGAGAGGAGCGATACCAGCTTCAACACATAAATTAATTACTGGACTGGTTCTGAAGGCTCCAATAGCAAGACGGATACCTGCATGGTGGACTGAATCAAGAGCCGAAAGCAGATTTTGATTCGACGATGAGTAAACAAAGCTACCATAGTCAAGCTTTGATCTGACTGGTATATAACTTAAGTATGCTTGATCTATCTGCTCCCCATGAACGTCCAGCCAGAACTTTTAAAATATTCAGTCTCTTTAGTGTTTCTTCTTTTAGACATCTAATATGCTCTTTCCAGTTAACTTTACAATCAAAGGTTTGCCCTAGAAATTTAACTTTTGTATAACTTCATGCCTCGGAAAGTTAACGCTGGAAAAGGGGTAGGCGTCCTGCGTTTTGAAAAAAAGTAGACATTTAGTTTTTTCGGTAGAGAATTTTGGACCAGATTTTATAGACCATGCTTCCAAATTCGCTAAACAATTTTGTAGTAATATTTGCATTCTATTTGCATTTTTAAATGACAGTAAAAGAGCTAGATCATCTACAAATAAAAAGGTTTTGATTTGTTTAGGAATAATCTCTGTAACCTTGCTTATAGCTAATGCAAAAAGAGCACAGCTTAAGACACTTCCTTGTGGGATACCGTTGGTCATTTCTTTTACTGAAGACAAGTGATTACCTATTCCAACTTGGAAGGTCCGATTTCGTAGAAAGTTACAGATCAGCACGAGAAGCCGACCTCTAATTCTCTATTTACGTAGCTGTTGCAGGACGAGAGATCTTTTAAAGTTATCATAGGCTTTTTCTATGTCGAAGTATATAGCTATACATTCTTTTTTCTCTGCATTTCTTGAGGATTTCATACTCCATTGTTACCAGATAATCTATAGTAGAGCGTCTTTTTTCAAACCACTTTGTAAGTTCGATAGTAAATTATTTTTTTCCAGTATCCAAGTAGAGCGTTTCTAAAATCATCTGTTCTAGCAACTTGCATATGCAGCTTTTGAGTGATATTGCCGGTATCGGTAGATTTTTCAACATACCATTATGAATCTCATCTACTCCTGCTGGTGAGGATGGTTTCAGCTCTTTTAAACATGAAAGTAATTCTGCTTTGGTAAATGGTAAGTTAAAAGGGTTTTCAGTTTGATCGTCAATGCTATCTGTCGGTTTCTATTGTCGGTTGTGGTTGGGTAGAATAAAGATTCGAGTAATATTCAACAAAATGCTCGGCCAATAAATCGGGTTTTTTCTCTATTTGGTCATTGATTAGAAGGGTTGGCTGATAGTCAACGAACTTTCTCATAATGTTATTTATCTTTTTCCAAAATATTCTGGGTGGGGTATTTGATGAAATGATGCTCAAAAATTGTTCCCATGATTCTTTTTTTTTCTCCTTGATAATTCTGCAAGATAGCGAGCGGTTCATTTTATAATATATCAAATTCTGAAGAGTTGGTTCCTTTGGAAGACTTTAAGAGCCTTTCTTCTCTTCCTAATCGCTAGTTAACATTCATTGTCATACCAAAGAACACTCTTCGATTTGACATTAGTAGAGCTTTTTGGGAATGAAAGTTCCGCCACTGCTAAAATAGATTTAGTGATTTGATGATTGATTTCATCACTATTGTTTTGTTGTCCGTGTATTAATGTTTGGGAAACTGATTACTATGGGGAAATGATCGCTAGAATATTGATCTTGAGAAACTTGCCAATCTAAATGAGTATATAAACTAGGCGAACACCATGTCAGGTCAATGCCCGAGAATGAATGGTATGCTGGACTTAAATATGTTGGCTGTCATGAATTTAGAATTATCTAGTCAGTGCCATCTATAATTCGCTTCATAGTACTTCCGCGTGTTGAACAGTAAGAAGAACCCCAGGAGGTATAATGACCGTTTACGTCGCTCATAACAATAAAACGAGAAAGAGTATTCCTTAGAATATTAACCAAATCTATCTCATCGAAATTATCAGGGGGAAGATAAACGTTGTAAATAAAAATAGGGATGTGAAGAAAGACCAAGACTGCCACTGCTTGTAGGGAGGTATTTATCTGAATTAACTCAGAAACGACCCTTTTATTTACGGCAATCAAAACTCCTCAAAACTCGGTCTGTTGACCATCAGGACAAAGATGAGGGTTGGTAAGTTCTTCAGATGAGTTCTGTGCCGAAGGTAAAATCCTCGGCTAAGAGGCAACTTCGCAATTGGTGGAACGGGCTTCCGAATTTTTTTTCGGATATCCCATCAGAGGATTTGGAATTTTGGGAAGTTGGGATTTCGGATAGGGAGGGTAAGGAAAATAAAGAGAAATTTGGGAGAGGAGATGAGGGTGTGGTGGGAGGTGGGACGTGGGTGGGGGTATCAGAGATAGCATTAATGCTGGTGCTTACGCAAGGCGTGGTTGCTTTACTAGACGTAGTTGTCACTACAGATTTTTTAATTGAAGTGAAATGAAAAATAAACTTTATTCTGGGACAGACTGTCCCCTAAGAATAATTAAAGTGCACATTAAAAAGATACAATTGTCTGGCTGAGATAAGTTAAAAATCAGCACATCATTATTACAAATTAAATTATGAGAAAAAAAAAGAAGAAGAAGAAAGAAGAAACAAAGAAAAAATAAATTAAAAATTAAAATTAAGTGAAAATAAAAAAAAATAAAATCAATAAAATTCTATCAACAGTAAAGATTTTAACACACTTATGTACATTTATTATATATTTACATTTTTGAGGAAGATTGATGATCGAGGAGATGGATAAATAAAAGATGTTTAAAAGAAGTTAAAGAAGAGGTTTTGCGAATATGGATAGGTAAGGAATTCCAAAAAGAGGTAGCATGGATGACGAAGGATTTTTCAAAGGAGGCTGTTCTATGTGAGGGGGTATATAGGTTAGAAGATTGGGACCTTCTATTCAGGTGGTGAATGGAGGAACGCAGAGTAAGTAGGTCTAGAATATAGGAAGGCTTATTGGTTTTTAATGATTGGAATAGGAAAGTGCCGAGGAAGTTTTGCCGTCGAAAATGAGGAAAAAGCCACCCTAGCTCATTGTACCGGCAAGATACGTGCGACCGTCTGTCGACCCCAAAGATGAATCTTATGCAGCATTTCATTAGTCTCCTCAGTCTCATCTCTAGCTCAACAGACAGCCCCCCCGTGCACCAAGCACCAGTAATCAAATTGGGGAAAAATGAGAGATGATACTGAAATGATACCAGAAGTTGGCGAGTACTTCGGGGAAAGGAGTCACGATATCTTTGGAGCTGTTTGAGGATCATAACGCATTTTTTTGGTAATTTGGGAAATGTGGTTACTCCAGGATAAGTGTTGATCAAAAGAGATTCCAAAGTTTTTGATGGAAATTTGAAATTGGATTGTACGGTTATTGAGGTAAAGTAATGGATAGTAAGGCAGGGAATTAAGGGTAGGTTTTGAACAAATAAAAATAGCCTTGCATTTCTCTGGATTCAGGTGTAACTTATTTTTCACTGCCCATCTGCTGATGTTCTCAATACCATCCTGAATCTTATGTGATTCTTCGAGCATGTCTGAAGGATGGAAGGATCAATTGTTAGTTGATTTTCAATTATTTGTTCCGTTTGTACACTAACTGATTTTTTAGTCTTGATAATATTAGCAAAAGATATTTGATTTGTTATCGGGTGCAAGATATCGTGTTTTTCCTTGCACCAATGTATATTATATTATCTGCCTCTTGAATTCGTTTAAATTATTTTTCTTTAATAAAAACTGTGTTCTGCGCACACGCCCGAATTGTGAGGTTGCACGTTAGATCTGTCTGTGAAAAGTGTTCTTTTAACTAGTGTTCTAGATTAAAACATCATGTAAAAAACATTGTGAGCAAATTATTAGAAACTTTGATTATTACAGCTTACTAAACGTGAGTAAACACCTTGTTTATAAACTATAAAACAGACCACTGTGTTTACGAATTGCATGAGACTGGCGTGTACTGTGGCCATCTTATCACTAGCAGTACCTCCACCAGGCTGAGCCAGTACTCTGCCAGTCGTTGCTGAGGGAGGTGCTACTGGCGCTTTCCTCAGATTATTACGTATTCCAATACGTAAACCTTATTCTTACTTTACTTTTGCAGGTTCTATCCCTCAATTGGTTGCCTGGTTAAGTCAGAGCGTCCCTCCACTTCTCTCTATCCCACCAGTCATCCTCTTCAAGTCCCCTGCCAGCCATTTCCTCCTCCACACAGTCCCTCCACAGGGTTCGGGGTCTTCCTCTCCTCCGTCTTCCTGGTTGTTCCCACTGCAGAATCCTCTTCGGCCACCTACGTTCTGGCATTCGCTGGTAGTGTCCATACCATCGTAGCCTGCTTCTTCCAATCCTTCTCCAATATATATATTTTTTTTTTCTCTTCACAATATTTATATGATCGTTACATTAGCATGCGATATTTCCACATGGTAGTGTCCAGCAAAAAGACTAACACTAAGAGATCAAGAAGCTTAGGAAATACACCAAGGAACTCCCCTGCAAAACAAAAGCCAAAACGCTCCAATAGAAACACTCCTCCCGTCATTCCAGAGAACTCAATATGGGTATGAAGAGATATGGAATCTCTTCCAGGTCCTTCAACCCAAGTATTTACCGACGAGTCACCATTCTTCACACCAAACCCATATCAAGTTTTATCTAACAGGACAGAAGCAGTAGAAACTTTTATCATTGTGAGAAATATAAAAAAACATTCAACTCCTATGTGAACAATTAAATCAAATAGTAGGCTCCGGTAAATTTACACAAGATTATCCCAGACAAGCCAGAAATTTACAGGAAAATAATGAAGTATCTGTCTAATACCAAGGCAGATTTTTACACATACCAGTTACAACAGGAGAGATCATTTAGAGTAGTAATTCGCCATTTACATGCATCAACACCAGGCAATGTCATCGAAGAGGAACTGACTGCTATGGGATTTAAGGTCAAGCAGGTTATAAATGTCCAAAGATACAATAAAGATCAGTCGGGTACAATCAGCAAAATAGCCTTGCCTCTATTTTTCGTCGACCTCGAGCGAACACCGGGGGTAGAAGAAATCTACAACGTTAACAGACTGTACTGCACCAGTATAGCAGTCGAAAAACTATACCCGAAGCGGGAAATTGTTCAATGCCATAACTGCCAGGCATATGGCCACACAAGACGCTATTGCCATCATTTACCACGTTGTGTTAAGTGTGGTGAGCAACATAAATCAGAAGAATGCATCAGAACCCGACAAACTCCTGCAGTTTGTGCACTTTGCCACCAAGGGCACCCAGCAAATTACAAGGGATGTCAAACCTACAAAACTTTGAAATCAAGAATGCAGACAACCGCTAGAAGAGAAGAGCCATCCAGACCAACAAGACAACCATCCAAAACAGTCAATGGAGCAGTAATCTTCTCTGAAATGTTAAGAGGCCCAGAACCAACCTCATATCCTAAGGCCTAACAGCAGCCTGAACCTGCATCACAAGAACCCCAAAGTCCTCATCCTTCCGCCATTCATCCAAAGCTTAATCCTTATAACCCTAATCCTCATCAGATTCCTTACATCCCTCCTCCTCCGAATTCCTCTGACCTCACCAATATACTGTCGTCTTTCCTCTCAGAGTTTAAATCTATAGTTACCCCTCTCATAACCCTACTTTCAACTGCTTTATCACATTTTGTAATCCCACCACCTAGAAATCCTTAAATGTCCTCATTTAAGTCCCTTACGATCCCCCTATGTAACGCAAATAGTGTTCGAAATCACACTAACGAACTAACTACCTTATTACAGGACAGACACATCGACGTAGCCGTTATTACTGAAACAAGACTAACAAACGTCTATTTAACATACCTCAGTACGAAACATATCGAACTGACCTCCCAGATAGAACAGCCCATGCCGGATCCGCTGTCATCATACACCAATCCCAATCCCTATTCCCCTTACCAGTCCATGATTTCCTTCAATCCACTGCTGTAAAAATTCAAACTCCTTTCTTTCCTATAACTATTGTGTCAGCGTATTCCCCTCCTAACAAACCCATTTCCGAATCCCACTACACTTCTTTTTTAAATTCCCTAGGACAACACCTTATTTTTGGAGGAGACCTAAATGCCAAACACCAGCAATGGGAAGCCAGAACAACCAACTCCCGTGGTCGAACATTGATGTCTGCACTAAATTCTAGTCCTTGCAAAATCCTCTCTTCCGACTCTCCCACATATTGGCCTACCGATCCTAATCATAATCCCGATCTCCTAGACTTTTTTATCCTCAAAGGCCTAGGGCCTCTTAATCGTTCTATAACTCGCCTAGACGACCTGTGATCAGACCATAGCCCATTGATATTAAACCTATCCATATCACCAGTTCCTAAATCACCCTTTTCCTCATTTATCAGAGGTCCAGTCAACTGGAAGTTCTTCCAACAAATCCTGACCGAAAAAATAGACCTCAGAGTATCCTTGAAAACCTGGATGATGCTGTTCACTCCTTCACTACCTCAATCCAGCAAGCCGCTTGGGCAGCTTCTTCACCGAATAATACCCCAAAAAACCCTAAAAAAAAAACATTACCACAAAACCTTTTAGACCTCATCCATGCCAAGCGCTATTATAGAGCAATATGGCAACGCACAAGACATTCATCTGATCGTTGCACGTATAACTACTATACGAAACTAGTCAAGCGTGAATGGCTTCCTTTAGATCCCAGTCATTCAATGCATACCTCTCGTCCATTTCCGCTCATGATAATTCCCTCTGGAACATAACAAAAAAGATCCTAAAATCCAAATCTCCCATCCCCTCCGACGAGGTGACGGCTCATGGGCCGCATCTGACTTGGAAAAAGCAGAGGAACAAGCCAATCACCTTTCCCAAACATTTACTCCAAATCCTGGACTTTATCCTAACCAATCCAGTACAGTTGAAGAGTTCCTATCTTCTCCCATTCCACTCCCCTTACCTCCTAGAGCTGTTACCCCCTCTGATGTCAAATTCCTACTTCGAAAACTAAACAAAAGAAAATCCCCTGGCTATGACCTCCTTACTCCTTAAATCCTCCGCCAACTTCCACATAAAGCAATAATGTTCCTTACCTATATCTACAATTGCATCCTACGCACAACCCACTTTCCTTTCTTGTGGAAACACTCCGTCATAATAACTTTCCTAAAACCAGGTAAACCTCCTAACAGCACTTCATCATATAGACCAATTAGCCTACTTCCTATTCTATCTAAAATATTTAAAAAAATCCTCCTTAAACGTATCCTATCCAAACTTGACACACATAGTTTCCCTTTCCACCAATTTGGATTCCGTCCAATGCATTCTACAGTCCAACAAGGACTCCGTCTTGTTGACCATGTATCTTCTGCTCTGGAAAGGAAGCAATGTTGCTCGTGCCTTTCTGGACATTGCTCAGGCTTTTGACCGGGTTTGGCACAGCGGATTGCTTTTTAAACTTAAGAGCATACTACCTCATCCTTTATTCCTACCTTATAAATCGCTCCTTCTGAGTTCGATGCGGCTCTGATTTTTCCTATCCTATCCGAGCCGGAGTTCCTCGGGGCAGCGTTTTGGGTCCTGTCCTCTACATCCTCTTCACTGCTGACATTCCTACCTCTCCCGACACGTTCCTTGCAACTTTCGCTGATGATATAGCTATACTTTCATCACATCCTTATCCTAAAACAGCCTCTTCCAACCTACAAAATCACCTCTCAATGATAGAACAATGGTGCAACAGATAGAGAATAAAAGTCAATGAATCCAAATGCACCCACATGACTTTTGCTCTACGCCGTAGTTTCTGCCCAACTGTTCTATTTAATAAGATCCCGTTACCCAGATCTGATACAGTGCGATATCTTGGTTTCATCTTAGACAAAAGACCCACTTGGAACCCACATACTAGACTTAAAAGACGAGAACTAAACAGAAGATTCAGCCAACTATGCCACATACTATGCAAGACTTTAAAACTTTCAATAGACAACAAACTTCTGATTTATAAGACTATCCTACAGCCTATCTGGACCTACGGACTAGAAATTTTGGGGACAGCAAAACACTCGAACATCAAACGTATCCAATCCTTCCAATCCAAATTCCTAAGAACCATAACCAATGCCCCATACTATGTCTCCAACAAAACCCTACATAACGATCTTAATATACCTTTTGTCCTAGAATCCATACCTGTCAAATTTTCATCAAAAACTTTCTCATCATCCTAATCCACTAGCACAATCCCTATCCAGCTCTATAATGAAAAACCTGATACATTTTTTTTTTTTTTTGGTTCACTACTACCTGCAGTAGTAAACTTAAATCCACCTTTTTTCCTTTTTGCGGTCAGGATTCAGCCATTTTGTAGCTGAATCATGCAGTTTTATGAAGGAAAAAACTAAAATAAATTCACTTATAAAATATATATATATATATATATATATATATATATATATATATATATATATATATATATATTAAATAATAGATAGAGACTAAATAAAACAAAACAACAAAAACTTATGAAATAGAGTTGAAAAAAAAAAAGCGAAATAAATGGAATATTAAAAAATAAAAAATAATATATATATATATATATATATATATATAAACTTATCAGTCTGTAGTTATACTCGGCTAATCCGCAGGAGCTCTAGACCCATACGTCTACACACAACCAAACCTAAACACAAACTCCCTGAAGCCCATGGATAATAATTCTTCTTTGATGGTTTCTACTGGCGTTGTGTGGTGAAGGTTTCTCAGGACCACCCTAACCGATCTTTCTTCCTTGAGCTGATAGGTATGAAAATCAGCTTTGGTGTCAGTCATGTATTAGACGGTATGTGTCTGAAGAATGTGGCATGATTTTAGTATCGTTCGTTCGGCTTACACATGTGTACTTTCCGAAGCCGGCTATTTTGTTATACTGATTACACATAATTGGAAAATTCTTGATGTTGCAAACAAAAGTAGGTGGAGGTTCCGGAGGCTGGGATACAGAAGTAGACTCTATGGTTTCAGCAGGTGTGGCACTAAGCACCTGAATGGATTCGGGGTAAGGCAGGGTGACTCTTGATTCATTCCTTGGGTTGAAGTTCCATACATCGTCTATCGGTGGGGAACTCAGTGGAGCTTAGCGGGAACGGCAAACTGTTTGCTTGGCGGCACTCATACGTACAGTTTCTAGAGACCGGCTTCTTTTGGATAGTTTTTTAAGACAACACCGTATGGAAATATCTCATTTATTGACATAGATTGGCAAAGGGAATTAAGAAAAAATGAAGAAATTAAAAAAAAAATAAATAAAGTAAATAAATAGAGAAAAAGATCGCAGTGTTTATTATCAGATGAAGTAGTACCTCCCCATACAAAGACATGGTGGGCACTGGCTGGGTCACGGGAATTTTCTATCTCTATCCCCCACCGCCTACTATCTACTGAGCACATGACACACATTATATATACTTAATTTAATGTTTAACGACTGTACTCGCTGTTATAATATGCACTTTTCTGAACGCAAATATGGAACAAACCACACTAGCAGATATAAAAATTAGAGGAAGTTGTAAACGATAACTTGTATAGTTGGCGCAAGCGACACTGAAAAAATTAAAAATTGAATTTTTGTAATGTTGACCTCCAAGGATTATCATCACAAGAACATTGAATATTTTTTATTAATTACATTAAAACTTGAAAATACTTAACATTGTACAAAAATGATCAGAATGAACTGCTGAATAAAAATGTGGTATGATTCCTGTAATGTAGGAGAGAGGTGGATAGGGGGGTAGGGTGGTATGGGCCCCAATTAGACCGGGGCAACCTAGAGCGGCCTGTCATCGAGGCAGTATAACAGCCAAATATACTCGCTGGGGAATAGCCTTTGCCCCCTCCCCCCGGGGAGTCCCTTCCAATCCTCTTCTCTAAATTGCAACCGATCTTCGCAACACTTTGTCTTCAAATATTTCTATCGGCACAAACAGCAGGGCCGCCTTATACTCTCATTTTCATCAGTTATTTCTTTATACTCTAGCTTTTTACACCCCCTGTCCTTGGAGTAGTAATTTTCTTTTTTTTGTATTTATCCATGTTAGAATCTAAAAATAACTAGCTAGAATCGTAGAATAGATTAAACTATAGCTGATTTTCAATAAAATCTATTTCTTAAAACAATTTAATGAAGATATGCAAATATTAAACGTTATTTAACAGTATCAGGTTTAAGTTTATAAGGTATTTTTTATGTAAAAATATTTAACAGCTGATGTCGATGAGTTTTCAAATGACAGTTTTTGGTTGTCATAGTTAAAAACTGTTTTTTTTTTTTCAATAAAAGCTATCCAAATCTTTAAAAACATTAGTATTTTTTACACCTTCGAATAATATTTTTTAAATGAATAAAGTTGTTATAGATCAAACCCCTTTACCGAAATCAGCATAAAGCTTTTATCGTAGGTCAATGTGAAAACGAAAACATTTACTGCAAAATAATACGAAAACATTTACTGCAAAATAATATTTATTATTATTTTTTTTTTGTTACGGACTCTTGGTTTACTATTACGGATATTACTTAAAACAGAATAATGGTGGCATTGCAATAAAACAATTTACTCTTAATATGAAACTGTTAACATGTTGAATATTAAAATCCTTTATTGATCCACACACACACACACACACACAAAAAAAAAAACAAAACAAAAAAAAAAACACAAACACACACACACACACACACACACATTTATACATAATATATGTTTTATAATATGTGGATCAATAAGGGATTTTAATATTAAACAGATCCGAAGAATTTGCCCAGCACCTTTCCAGCATATTTGTCCCTCATCCTGAATTTAACCCCACCCATACAACAACGGTTCATGAATTTCTCGATTCACCGATTCCGCTCTCCTTATCTCCTAAAGCAATTAACCCCTCTGAGGTCAAATTCCTTCTAAAAAAATTAAAACCCCGTAAATCCCCTGGATATGATCTCCTTAGTTCACAGATCCTCAGGCAACTTCCTCATAAAGCAATCATATCCCTTACCTACCTATACAATTACATTCTCCGAACAACCTATTTCCCTTTGCTATGGAAGCACTCCACTATTATCCTTTTTCTGAAACCGGGCAAACCTTCATCATACAGACCAATTAGCCTTCTCCCAATCCTTTCAAATTTTTTTGAAAAACTCCTTCTTAAACGTATCCTACCCATCCTTGAATCGCAAAATTTTCCCACCCACCAGTTTGGATTCCGTACTAGCCATTCTACAGTCCAGCCAGGCCTCAGAGTCGTTGGCCACATATCCTCAGCAATTGAAAGCAAACAATATTGCTCCGGCGCATTTCTGGACATAGCGCAAGCTTTCGACCGGGTATGGCATGCCGGTTTGCTTTTCAAACTCAAAACCCATTTACCTCAATCCCTATTCCTAGTTCTTCGATCCTATTTCTCTAACCGTTCCTTTCGAGTTCGCTTAGGAATGGAATACTCTAACTGCTACTCAATAGAGGCTGGTGTTCCACAAGGTAGCGTTCTCGATCCTGTTCTATATATCTTTTATGCTGCAGATATCCCTACTTCTCCAGATACTTTCCTAGCAACATTCGCTGATGACACTGCTAGCCTATCATCCCATGCAGGTCCCTCAATAGCATCCTATTATCTCCAAACCCATTTATCTTTGATTGAAGACTGGTGCAATGACTGGCGGATCAAAGTAAATGAATCGCAATGTACCCATGTAACTTTTACCCTCCGCCGCACATCCTGCCCTCCTGTTTATATCAACAATATTCCGCTACCCATAGCTGACACGGTACGGTATCTTGGCTTTTACTTAGACAAAAGACTTACTTGGAACCCTCACACTAGACTTAAAAGTCAAGAAATTAACCGACGCTTCAGCCAATTGTATAGACTACTAAACAGGACATCCCAGCTCTCCATTGAAAACAAACTGCACATATACAAAACCATCATTAAACCTATTTGGACCTATGGACTTGAACTGTGGGGGACAGCAAAACAATCGAATATCAAACGCATTCTGTTCTTCCAATTTAAAGTCCTTCGTACTATTGTAAATGCTCCATATTATGTCTCCAACAAAACCCTTTATAATGATCTCAATATACCTTTGTCCTTGACCTGATACCTCTTAAATTCTCCAAATTCTATCGCAACCTTTCCTTCCATCCCAACTCTCTGGCCCAATCATTATCCAGTTCCACAAATCCTAATGACCCACCTCGCAGACTAAAACGGCAGTGGTCCCGAGATCTTTTGTAAAATTTATTTATTTTGGAGTTCTGGCAATGGCCAGTTCCTCTACTCATGCCTTGAGTGAATGCACTATAGCGCTCTCACTCAGCCTCCACTGGGTTTTTTATACCAGTGACGCAGCTGAGAGAGAAGAGCTGGGACCTCTCTATGCCTGACTTCTCCCTCCCTTATCTCCATAATTATAGGGAGGGGTTTGGCTGGGGACCCCAGGATGAATGTGTTTTGTAAATGAAGTATGATTGTGTTTTTAACTTTTAATTTAATTTTGTTTTAGTTTTCATTATTACTATTTATTTATTTTTATTTATTCAATATTTTATTTTTTTATTTATATGTATATATAGAAAGTTCATTTCTGTTATCTCTTTATTTATTTTATTTTATTTCTATATTTTTTTTTTTTCCCTTTGTACATAATGTGTGAATGTAATCATATGCCATCTATGTTACTTATTGCTCAGATTTGTGGCAGATTGTAATAATTACTCAATAAAAGTTATAAACAAAAAAAAAAAAAGATATTAAACATGTTAGCATTTTTATATTAATAGTAAATTGTTTTATATATATATATATATATATATATATATATATATATATATATATATATATTATTTTATTTTTTGAAGAGAAAAGATTTGACCCGGTCGGGATTCGAACCCGAGTTTCCACCTCTCTAGTGTGGCGCCTTATCCAACTAGGATACGACCCCGGTGGCCTAGTTGGATAAGGCGCCACACTAGAGAGGTGGAAACTCGGGTTCGAATCCCGACCGGGTCAAATCTTTTCTCTTCAAAAAATAAAATAATATATTTAATAATAATGAGTAATATCAAGAAAAATTACATATATATATATATATATATATATATATATATATATATATATATATATATATATATATATATATAAATCTAGACCATATAACCCCAGATAGAATAGAATCCTCACTATCCCATTCCATTGAATCCATATATTCTTCCCCCTCAATTGACGAAATGATGGAATGCCTAACATCGAATCTTTATACCGTCCTTAATCATCTTGCCCCTCACAAAACCTCAATTATCCGACGACTACCAGCTCCTTGGATTAACCCTGACATTAGAAATTTGATGAAGCGAAAAGATGCTGCCAGGAGACGTTTTAGGCGTACTAGACATTCAGATGATTATTCATCGTTTAAGCTTCTTAGAAACCTCACCCAGTCCTCTTTACGCCGTGCTAAAGCACAGTATTTTCAGAATATCCTATCACAAGCGCCTGAACCTAAATCTAAATGGAAAATTTTGAGAAAATTTGCAGTACCCAGTTCCACATCTGATAACAATTATCCATTCACTCCAGATGAACTTGATTCCTATTAATTCCTCATACCTTATTCGGTTGACTTGTCCAAATTTGTTTTCCAATTCTATAATGAAATTCATTAAATTATAAGCTGCTTCATCCTTAGGTGATAGTAAATATACTACACAGAAATGAGAAAAGTCGTCGACAATAACTTGAGAGTATTTTTCTCCATTAAGTGTAGCTGGAGAAACTGGCCCACTTATATCAGTGTGGATGAATTCTCCAATTCTTCTTGATTTGCGTTCCACACAAGGCCTAAATGGTTGCCTAACAGCCTTACCGTGTCTGCATGCATCACAGACATCATTCGAAAAAGGCAAACCCATTTGCTGTAAACTTTCACGGTTTAAATGGCCTAATCTTTGGTGCCACAGGTCTGGATTGGAATATGTCATATGACATTCTTGATATATAAGTTCATTACGTATAACTTTCCACTGTGCTGTCCTTCAATCACATTTTCATTGTAGACAATCAAGGCCTTATCCATTTTGAAGATAACTTCTTTCCCTGAATCCACAATCTTCTTCACGGATAATAAATTAATAGTTAATTAAGGAACAATAAATGAATGAATGAATGCTCTTTATTTGTTAAAGACAGAGTCTTTTACAAATAATAATATTATTAATAATATACAATAGATCGCACGAGTCTAGTGCTCTTAAACAAATCCTTACATAACAATATTTTGTTTACATTATACGAATGAATATTTATTATAACAAAAATATATGATCTAAATCCTTTATCTTTATAACAGATATCAACGTTTTACATAATAGATATTTACATATGCACTTATCATCTACACACAAACACACACCTTCGTCCATCCACAACAATACACAATATACCTGTGCATAAAATTAATATTAATAATTAATTACATAATTAAATAAATAAATATATGCACAAACACATACACACACACACACACACACACACACACACACACACACACACACACACACACACACACACACACACACACACACAAACACAAACACACCTACATACATATGCATATACCCATACAAACGCAATGTATAAATAAATGGAATATATAAAATAACATCAAATATAAATATAAACATACTCAAGACATATCTCCATATTATCACTAACATAATTTAAACAACAACCTTATATTGATTCTAATAAATCAGTTTTTCATTTTTTTTTTTTTTTTTTTTTTTTTTTTTTTTTTTTTTTTTTTTTTTTTTTTTTTTTTTTTTTTTTTTTTTTTTTTTTTTTTTTTTTTTTTTTAATTAGTCATTGACCACATAAAGACATTAGCTCCCTATATACATTTATCATGAAGAAATATAGTTTATTTAATTTTTCTACACCGTCAATATTTAATATAGCCTGAATATTGTGATTATCAGAGGACATTGTGATGTATGGCTGAAGAAACTATTGTCTATATTCCTTGAACGTTGGGCAATAAAGAAGGATGTGGTATAAGCTATTGGGGTCTTGTTCCAGCCTTCGAAGTGTTAACATCGCGGTGTTATTCGTATCTGTTTGAAGTGCCGGCTTCCTTTGTCAACAAGATTTTCTGAAGAATTGGCGGCCACCAAAAGCCAGCTCGATCCCAAGAAGAGTTTGTTTTTACAGTGCCGCTATGGATTACCAGTTTTGTTTGGGAAGTTAATTTTAATTTTTGTAGTTAAAATCATTGTTTATTAGCCTCTAAGTTTCATATTTACTAGTTCTGTTTTTATTATCGTTTGTAAGTAATTTAAGATTTGTGTTGTTAAATCGTTGCTTATTAGATTTTCTTTTTCTTTTATATTTATGGCTTCTGTTTTCCTTCTTGTTTGTAGTTAATATTAATTGTTGTTAAATCGTTGCTAATTAGCTTTTTTTTAATTTGATTTTTACGGTTTCTGTTTTCCTTCTTGTTCGTAGTTAATGTTAATTTGTTGTTTAATCGTTGCTAATTAGGTATTCTCTTAGTTTATATGTATTAGTTATGTTTTTTTTTTTTTTTTTTTTATGGTTTGTAATGTAGGTTAGGTTATCTTTTGAGTGAATGAGCTCATTGATACAATCTTTTTTGGATCTAAAGGTAAGACATTTTAACATTGTAAGGTAGAAGGGTTTAATATCCTATATAGAACTATTATTCACAGTGATAACCGTTAAGTAGTTAGTAAGATTAAATTTTAAGTTCTTAGTAGGTTAAGCTGTTTTATTTTTTGAAAAGTTTAGGGGTTAAGAGGATGAATTTCTCTAATATTAATCTCGATTAATATTAGGGGCAACTCGGCATAAGGGACAAAAACCGACGGCTAAAAGAGCCAGGAAAGGCTCCCCAGATGTAGAAACATCCGAAGAAAAAGAAAAACTGATTCATGATGCTAGGCGGATTCAGGAAAATCTCCGAAGTTACATGGTCAGAAACGATAAGAAAACTGTTATAAATGTTCGTGAACACATTAGCAACAAAATACAGAGTCTTATAGAAATCGTTGAAGGATTAGCGGACAGAGAAAATGATAACAGTCCTAGTGAAATCAGTTCTATTGTTGAGAGGGCGGTAAATGAAACACTCTCGTCGCAGAAAGTATATGAATTGGTTACGAAAATCATAATTGAGACCGCAGTGCCAAAAGTCATACAAGCGCTTTCAGCATCGAGTGCGGCACCCCAATGCACACAGCCTGAAGCAGAAGGGGCAACGGAACCTCAAATCATGGACTTAAACGGAACCTCCTCGCCTACCGAGACCTTCGAACTTGTTAAAAGTAAAAGAAGGAAAAAAAAAAGCAAAAACTGCGAGAAACAAGGTACAAAGTAACCAAAATAGCGCAAATCAAGACATCTCCCATGTTTCGAACCAGGCGAAACCGAGATCTATGGCTGAAATTGCTAAGTCCCTGCCAGCTAAGCCGGCCCAGATCCAAAAATCGACGTATGTCACAATCAGCGGCTTGGGTAAAAGTACAGTAGATATAATTAACGGGTTGCCATCACCGGAGGAAATAGGAGTAAAAGCTGCTATAGTCCGAGCGACCAAAGCCGGCTCAGTGCTAGTTCGAATGGATGATATTAGCGACGCTACCAAAGTTATTGGATGTCAAGGACTGCGAGAAAAAGGCCTGCATGCCAAATTAGCCCTCAGGAAGAAACCCAGAATGGAAGTGCATGGTGTGCCTCACTCCTGGACTTCAGATGATTTAGTGACGTTTTTATGGGGAAGAATGCCCGAGAAGCCGGGCTCCACTCCTCTTATCAAGAATGATCTCCGTCCACTTTTCTCCTCAGTAGCTAGAAATGGCTTCACCAAAAATTGGGTGTTGGAAGTGCATCCAATGGTCCGTTTCTTGCTTTTGGAAATGGGCAAGATGGATGGAGGATGGTGGACAATAACCTTTAAGGACTACCTCGACGCCCCTCGGTGCACTAAGTGTCAAGGTTACGGTCACACAAAAGCTACTTGTACAGCTGAGGTACCAGTCTGCATCTGGTGTGCATGTAGCGGTCACATAATAAAGGATTGCTTGAAAAAGAAAGAGCTGAAAAGCCCTTCCTGCATAAATTGTGAGAGAGCAAATACTCCTGTTGGTCAAAGGAAGCACAAGACAGGCAGTCGGGAATGCCCTGTGCATCTAAAGTGGTCTAATGAGGTAGCGAAAAGAACCTTCTATGAATAAAATCACCATCCTTCAGCTTAATATGGGTCGTCGGCGTCTTGTCGCGGATGAGTTGCGATCTCTCACCCTACACTATGACATTATGGCGATCCAGGAACCGAGCTGCCATGGGAACAAGGTTGTTAGATTTGGCCTTACGTCGAGAATAATAGCCCTGAGCAGTGGAGAGAGGAGGCCTAGAGCTGCCATAGTCATTATCAACCCGAATCTTGATGTAATGGGTCTTGAGCAGTATACCAGAGCAGATAGTGTGGCTTGTTATATCAGGTGGGGTAACATTGCTTTCACCCTAGCATCAGTGTACCTTCCCGATGGAAATAATAATCTTGAAGATGGTATATCTGCTATGGAAGCGATCACAGAAAACTCAAGAAATGTAATTGTTTGCTCAGACACTAATTCCTGGAGCACCGTTTGGGGATCCAATCGAACAAATAGAAGAGGTGCTAGAGTCATAGAGTTTATTGCCAGGAACCAGTTAGTGGTTGTTAATGAACCCTCTACCACCCCTACATTCTCTGGGCCAAGGGGTCAGAGCTGGATCGACGTAACTCTTGCCTCACCGACACTAATAAGAAATATTGTCGATTGGAATATTAGATCTGAGACGAGCTCCGACCACAATGCAATTGCTTTTGACTTAGTGCAGTATGCAGGATGTTACCACGTCTTCCATAAAGGTTACGTTACTCGAAAAGGAGAATGGAGTACCTTTTGTGCTACGTTGGAGGGAAAATTAATTGATGAAGAATGGGATCCAGCAGAGACGGATGATACAGATCACCTGGACTATAGAGTGTCTAGGCTCACAAATGTCATCCTCGATGCTGCAGAGGATTCTCTCCAGCACCGGAAGGCGAGAGCTCGAACAGTCCCATGGTGGACACCGGGATTAACCACCTTAAAGAGAGAGGTGTATAAGGCTCGGCGGTTGTATCAGAGATGTAGTTGCGACGAGAGGCGTACTGTCTTCCGTGAAGAGTACAGGTCTAAGGCCCGAGTATATCGAAACCAGGTGCGCTCACAAAAGCGAAAGTCTTGGGACAATTTTATTGAGGAAGAGTCGGCAAAGAATCCCTGGGGTATTCCTTATAGGACTGCCTTTGGCAAGCTTACTCCACTACAGGTGATTGCATCATTGAAGCAAGGAGACGAACAGGCAGTAACACCAGAAGAATCGGCAAGGATATTCATCCAGGCGACATACCCAGAAGACAATGATGAAGAAGCATTTATGAGACGTACTACTACGTATCCATCTGGTACTGATATGTGCCCATCATGGGACATATGGGATCTTCGGAATAGCGTGGACAGTCAGAAAGTGGGGAAGAGCACCAGGATTGGATTGTATAGACACGGCTATACTCAAGAACAGTATTCCCTACATAGAAGATAGGCTATTAGCGGTTTTCAATGATTGCTTAGATAAGGGATACTTCCCGAAACTATGGAAAACTGCTGATATTAGACTTCTCTATAAGGGAGTAGGCAAAGACAAGCGACTAGCGAAGTCATATAGACCTATTTGCCTCCTCCCTGTTATGAGTAAAGTGTTGGAAAACTTGCTGCTTAAGAGCTTGCAGCCAGTTCTGACGAGAGCAAGCCATCCACGGCAATACGGATCCACTAAAGGCAGGGGAACCGCTGATGCTTTGTTGAGGGTACGTCATGACGTAGCTGAGAGGGCAGATCGGTACGTCATGTTACTCCTCTTTGACATATCCTCTGCCTTTGATAGTGTGTGGTGGCCAAGCGTACTTCACCAGCTCCAGAGATACGATACACCTAGCAATTTGTATGCGCTGGTAATGAGCTACCTCCAGGACCGACGTGTTAAAATACGCGGAAACTTTTATGAGTATGAAGATGTAGTCGAGAGGGGCTGTCCTCAGGGCTCTGTCCTTGGTCCGGCCCTGTGGAAGTTAGTCTTCAATGATATGTTGGCTATACTCGAAGAAGAACGGTTCCCCGCGATTGCCTATGTCGACGATCTGGCTGTCGTGGTGTCTGCTAACAGTATAGTCCAATTGAAGCAAGAAGCTGAAAGATGTGCTGGCCTAGTTAGTAGATGGTGCAGTAAACAGAAGATGAAAATGGCGGCTGCAAAAACACAGGCCATTCTTCTGAAAGGAAATAAGTGTAGGCCTAACCCTATTATTAGAATTGAAGGAGAAAGAATACGTCCAACTGAGACTGTCACCTACCTGGGTGTGAAAATAAGAAGGAATTTTGATGTAACGCCTCATTTGGAATACCTTGCCAATAGGACGGCCTTATCATTGAACTGTCTCAGTAGGTTAGGGGGCGCCTTGTGGGGCCTCAGATACCCAGCTACGATGGCGATATATAAAGGAGTGATACTTGGTATCCTACGGTATGCATCTCCCGCCTGGTACCAAAATCTCTCACGCAGACAGATGAGTAGGCTGGCAACAATTCAGCGTAATTCTCTGCTGCGAGTCACCAGGGCGTACCGATCAGTGTCTCATGAGGGGGTCCAGGTCTTAGCAGGAGGGGTACCTCTTGATCTTGTACTGCAAGAAGATGGCTTTAAATTTAATATGAAAAGGGAAGGCTCGGTGGGACTACCAAATAATCTCCGGTCTCTGATCGACGCAAATCCAAGGAAATGGTTGGAGATAATCCGAGAGTACACGATAGAAGAATGGAACAGGCGGTGGGTAACAACCCCGAAAGGGGCTACTCTTAGAAAATATTTCCCCACTGTTAGGTCACGTCTTCAAGCAACTTGGGTACTCCCGGATTACTGGATCTCACAGTTTCTCACAGGGCACGGGGGCTTTCGAGCCAAGCTCCAGAAACATGGTAAAAATATTGACCCGCTTTGTCCCAGCTGTGGTGTACCGGAAACCGCTGAACATGTGGTAATTTCATGCACTGCCTTTGAGGCATTGAGAGCCAAGCTACAGAGAGAAACAGGGCTGTATGCTCTAACGGAGAGTGACTTCCCTCAACTAGTATCAGCTGACAACTACCCGTATTACAAAAGTTTTGTGTATGGTTGGAAAACTAAAGTGGGGGTAGA
Source organism: Euschistus heros (assembly GCA_003667255.2). NCBI lineage: Eukaryota > Metazoa > Arthropoda > Insecta > Hemiptera > Pentatomidae > Euschistus > Euschistus heros. The sequence continues at coordinate 695,394 of RCWM02000319.1, forward strand.
GCACTTCAACCTGGGAAGAAGGGGCCACGCCCCAGAAAGAATCCTGGACAGGAATGATGCTGACAACAACCCCATCACCGAATAATGCCTATATAAACGTAAAATTTAAAAAAAAAAAAAAAAAAATTGATATAGGTATGTTGTTATTTTAAATTAGTATGTTATAGTTATTATGTAGTTATTATTATGTTGTATTAGTAGTTTGTATTAGTAGTTGTATTAGTAGTTTGTATTAGTAGTTGTATTAGTAGTTTGTATTAGTAGTATGTTTAAGTTTAATATAGTATGTTGTATTAAATATAGGTTGTTGTATTAGATATAAGGTATATTGTATTAAACACAAGTATGTAGTTATGTAAAGCGTTTAATGTATTTTAAATATTAAATGTTACTTTAAACGGGTAGTGTAATCTTGAAATGTTAAATGTTAAATGTAATATTGAAATATTCTGTTAAAAGTTTAAGAAAATTTATTCTTGCAATGTTAAAAGTAACATTGAAATGTTATGTTAAACTGTTAAAACCAGCAGTGATGGCTACAAGCCATCCCTGCAAAACCCGTGTAGCCGAGAGGCAAGGAAGGGAAATAAATAATAATAAATAGTATAAGCTATTGGAGATATATTGACTGCATGATATGCAAGTTTCCTGTGATTTGAATAAAAAAGTTTTGTTTTTAGTATATAATTTAATTTGTTCTTGGTTAGCGACTCTTAATTGACTGACACATCTCAAATTTTTTATTTGTACTTTGTATGTTAGGTACGTTTCGGGATTTAAGATATTGTATTTGCAGAGTAATCGGTACAATGAGAAGTTGGTTGACCTGAGAACTCTTTGAATGTCCAATGAGATATAGAAGTTCTGTGCTTTTTCTAAGATGACATCTTTGTATCTGATAAGGCCGTTGGAAGGATGGGCAGAGAACTCCTCTGTAAAGTGACTAAGCTCAGTTATCGCCTTAACTTGAGATACCCAATTATGCTCCACATCAGGGTTATCACTGTCTAGTGCTTTCAGTCTATTAAAGCACAGTTTTGGTAGTCTCTCGTCAGGCATGAGTGAAAGTTTCGTCCATAGGTTTATCAACTTTTTGATAACCTTCAGGCTCAGTGAGGTTCTCCCAGTCTCGAGGCGAACTATATAGTTTGGAGTGTTCCTGGGCCAACCAAAAAGATATTTTATGGATTTCAGCTACGCTATCTCGATCGCCTCGAGATACTTGAGATTCCATATGAGATTCCATATCGCTTTTGCCTTTTTTCAGAATGTCTATCACTCTTGCAGATGCTACTGATGATCTCTGGATGAAGTGCTACGATGCTTTTTTAAATTTGCCTGTTTGTGTAAAGAGTAATCCTAAATAAGTGCAGCTTTTAACGTACTCCAATTTTTCATTGTGCAGGTATAGTGATTTCAGTTGTTTAGTTCGTGGGCATTTGTGAAAAACTAAGACTTTTGATTTACCAACGTTTAGAGTAAGAAAATTGTCACTACAATAATCATGTAATATTTTGAGGTTCTTCTGTGCACCATACCAACTGTTGCTTAGGAGGATGATATCGTCTGCCAGCAGGAGAATCGTGTGAACTGTCGATGCTTACACCTGTTGCTCCTCTATTATGAAAATACTGGACTATATCGGAGATGAATAGCAAAAATAATGTAGGGCTCAGACTTTCCCCTTGTAACAGACCTAAAGAGATGTTGATTTCTTCAGAGAGTTGTCCATTGACTGAAATTTGAGTTGAGGCATTGTCATATAGCATTCTTATTATTCTAACAAGTTTACCTCCAGTTCCCAGGATAAGAAGCTTTTCCCAGAGAAGACTGTGGTTAATGGAATCGAAAGCTTTTTTAAGATCAATGAATACTGCGTATAGGTATCTTCCTTCTGTTCTAAACGTGATTCCAATAAGTGACGTAAGGGTGAAGATATGGTCGATGCATCCTCTTCCGCTTCTAAAGCCTGCCTGTTCCTCTGGGATGAGGCTCTCGGAATCCGCCCATATCATCAACCTCCTCGCGATAATGCTGGTGAATAATTTTGTCAGAGTATTCAACAGAGAAATACCTCTGTAATTATCTGTATCCCTTCTATCGCCTTTTTTGAATAACAAATGCAGTTTAGATTTGGACCACTGAAAAGGTAGTTTTTCTTTTTCTATAACTGTATTAAATAAGTTTAAAGTGTAGTGTTCCCATTCAGGTGTAAGGTTCTTAAATATTTCATAAGAAATATAGTCCGGACCTGGAGATTTGTTATTTTTAGATAGATGAATGGATAGTTGTAACTCCTCTAATGATATGTTGGTTTCAAGAAATAGGTTGGTTGCTGAAGTGAATTTTAAGTCTTGAATACTCTTCTGACCATAATGTTCTATATAGAACCTGCTCCATTATTCTATGTCTATTTCATTGATACCTGATTTGTATGGTTTTAAGGAATTGACGGTAGTCCAAAACTGCTTACTGTTTCTTGTATCTTGTAGCTTCTTTATGATGGTTAATCTTAATTCTGTTTTTTTTTTTTTTTCCTTTGTCAACTTTCTGTATGAATTCCTTGTTTGAATGTATTTCTCTAACTGTTGTATTGAAAAATTAGATTTAATGAAGCTTCTATATTTCCTTCTGACTTCTCTTTTGAGGTTTCTACACTCTAAATCAAACCATGGTAGGTTTGGCTGAAAATTCTTTCTATACGATGTTTTCTTCATTATGAGCAAACCAGCAGAAGACAAACCTTCATGTATACACTCAACAAAGTTTTGATATAATTCATTTGCCTCGTCTGAATATTTGTATATTTTATCACTGTTTGATAAATGTGCCTTGAATTCAATGGCTTTTTTTTCTTCCCATTTAACAGATTTTATATGGCCAGTAGATACATTATTGGGTACATGACAATGCTCGGTAAGATTTGGAATATGTTCATGTCGTTGTACGGAAGTAGCACAGGCTAGGTGATCAAGGAGGTCAGACATGATTATAACTTCATGTCAATAACTTCAGGAACAATGAATGCCTCAAGTTTAATTTTTACTCCATTGTTGAGCAAACGGAGAATACCTGCTTCCTTTGCAATAAGTACATCCCCATTAGCCACATTAATCCTGATAGGGTTTTTCAGTTCTATAACATCAGACATGAATTGTTTCATGTCAATACGCACCAAATGGTCTGTACAGCCGGAGTCCAAAATAAATTTAATTTCTCTAGTTTATATATTTTGGCCTGAAGACATTGCGCATTTACTGTTATTCACAGCAACAAATGTTATGTCTTCCTTATCACATGTATACCCTCCCCTTGAGAGCTTTTTGTGACTATCCTTTGGTCGCTGTTCTTTGCAGGTCTGTTCTTTTCTCTTCTACCAAATCTATCAATATTTGCTTTATCATAATTGAGATTATTCTTAAATTTCAGTTTTGGGCACTTAGCTATTAGGTGTCCAGGGTCTCCACATTCAAAACATTTTCTAGAAAACTTTCCATTGTTTGGCCTCATGCTGAATGACGCTTCATCTGGAACGCCATCTTCCATATCCATCTTGAGTTCAGCGTCTAAAAGTCTTGACTTTACAAAATCCAAAGTTAGATCGTTATCCATCGCTTCAAGCACGGTAACGATTTGTTCAAATTTATGTGGGAGACTTAACAAAAGATGACAGACGCGATCATCTTCCTCCATCTTGGATCCCATGGATTCAATGTCTCTGACTATGGCGTCAAATTTATTGAAATGCTCCTGTAAACTTGTCGTACATTTCAAAGTAAGCAATTTCTTTCTGGCAAGAAGTTTCCAGATGGTACTCTTATTCTCAAAAACATTAGTAAGCGATTTCATCATTTCCTTGGCTGATTTCGCGCTACTATTATAGTCAATATCGGTAACACAATTGATGGTTATATTGATCGCCTTCTTGTCTTTCCTCTTGTCCTCATTGGTCTCCGATAACCATCCATCTTCAATAGTTTCTTTAACTTCCTTCTCATCCAGCAATGAGATAAGACGAAATTTCCACGTTTTGAAATTTGAATAGCTTAGTTGCGGGTAAACAGTAGAATTGTTTACCAATACCAAATTTAATCTTGACACTATTCACTCTACACTAATAACCACAATTACCAATAACACCAACACTAATAATTAACTGGGCAATGATTTGGGCCCATAACCTGTCAGTTTTTCTTGACCTAGGGAAAAAAGAAAAAAACACGGCACACTGCCGACACACACGCATTGAAGGTTCAACAACTATTTATTTAACCAAGCATAACATAGAGGGCAGCAGGACATGCCACAACCATACTTTCTGACAAAGTCATCCGACTCCGAATGGTGAAGAGAGATTTCTTTACGCGACACTTTGGATGGGACAGCGATGAGAAAATTTATATAGGCAAGGAGATGACCCGCAATAATCGACATCTCTACTGGTTGGGGAGACAAAAGAAGGCTACCGGCAAGGTTAAATACGTGTGGTTAGCAGGAGGATGTGTGAGATTTCGGCGCAATGATGGTCACCCATAAGTCTACATAAATTAAAAAAAAAGGACTTAGACATTTTTGACTGATTCTCAATTTACAGTTTCCACCCAATTTCATTTTTTAGATTTTTTTTAAATTTCTACCACAGAAGAATGTTTTTATTTATTTTCAATTCAGGAATTTATATTTTTATTTTTCTATAGTTTATTAATTCGTTTATGACTCTCAATGTTTATATTTTTAAATTTATATTTAATATTTATCCTTTTTTTTTTTAAGTGTCATAAGCCACTATCAACGTGTTCTCAGTGCTTGTGACATTACTAACAATAGTATTAGTGAAAATCCTGTTGCCAGACTTTGTAAACAGTGATTGTATATGTAATGGATTTCTTAGACAATCAGATTGGTAAGGTGAGTTCGTTTATTATTAATTAAAGACAATTAATAATAAATACAGTTCTCAGGTGAATAGCTCTACTGTCAGCCGATAGGGGCGCTACCTGTACTCCCCTAACTCCCAAGGTCTTGGTCTGTTGTGTTGATAAATTGTTATTGTTATTACTTTTACTTATCCTAAAGGACATAAGTATTCTTTTTCGATTTTTAATTATTATTTTATTTATTATTACATACAGTAATGTATTTTTTTTTTCTGTGTATAGTACTGTAAATAGCCTAGTTTATTATGTTTATTTTTTTATTTAATTTTTCTTTTATTACCTTTAGGCTAAAATTTGTATTTTAGACTTTCTTATTTAAAAATGGACCTAGATAATTCATAAGGAGCTGAATCAGAGGATGAGACTCCAATGTCTGAAATAAGTGAGACTGACTCACAATATTTAAAGCGCAGACAACTAAAAAACCGTCAGCGAAATGGTAATACAGGCTCCGCTGGAACCTCACCAAATAAAAAATAAATAAATAAATAAAAAAGCAACCTCCCACCTATAACTCGCAGTAAATCAACTGCAGCCAATAAAACAGAAGTAATAGTCAACATACCTACTAACAATAGATTTTCTGCCTTGTACAATAACACCTCAGAGCCACAACAAACCCAATCATTTCAGGACCCTGTTCGACCAACAATATTTATATCAAATATCAACGATTTCATGTGGTTCGGTCAAGAAATAGCCAACCTGATCGGACAAACCAATTGTAAATGTTTTTGAAGGGTGAAAGGTATAAAAATAAACACCACAACACAAGGGTATTATAAAAAACCAATTAATCATTTATCGGCCAAGAATTATGAATTTCACTGCTATCAACTCAGGGAAGAAAAGGCATACCGCGTCGTATTGAGAGGCCTCCATAGCAGCACCTCGACTCAGGCTATAAAAAGGGATATAGTAGAAATCAGTCACACTGTAAGAAATATTTCAAATGTTCTCCATCCCACAGAGAAGTATCCACTTCCGTTATTATTTGTTGATTTGGAGCCAGCCAAAAATAACATTGAAGTATTTGAAATCACCAGGCTGGTCTATTCAGTCGTCCGATTTGAACAACTAATGCACTAAATGCCAAAATCTTGTACACACAAAGGCATATTGTTATCAACTGCCAAGATGGGTAAAATATGCAGGTCCACATGCCACAGATACTCCTCCAAAATGTGTCTCATGTAGTTATGATCATCCTGCAAATTACAAAGGCTGCTTAGTATACAAAAACACACTACGGCAAAGATTACTTAATGCAGCCTTTAAAAATCAACCTCAAAAGACAGTTAGTCAAGGAAGTCTAAAACAGGACTCTACGAAAACACATTTTTAAGAGACCCAAAATCCTATCCTAGAAAATCAACTCTCAACTTCAGCAGTCACGCATGGAACCGCGAGCATCGTACTCAAACATCACCACACGTCCGCAGCAGCTACAACCTCAACAACCTCGAAATCAGATGCCTCAAATCTCCCAACCTCAGCCTCTGATTTCCAAATCCCAACCTTTCCGTCAGCCTCCAAGTCAGCACCATTCCCTTCACCAGCTACCCCTACGGGTAAAACTACCACCTGAGATCCAACATCCAGTCCCTCCCCAAACTTCCTTTCCAGACTACTCTTCAACCTCAAAAAAACATACAACTCCTAACACCCAAAGTTAGGTTCCCTCCCCAGCCAACACTCCCGGGCTCACAAATCCTTCACATTCTATTCCCAAACAAATCAACCATAATCCAGCTCTCAACTATAAACACCATCCTCTCATCATTCTTAACCAAACTGAAAGAATCAATAAGACCACTAATTCCCCTTATCACCAGAGTCCTTTCTGAAGTCCGATTCAACATCCCAAAATGAGCAATAAGCCTCTAGCTGTCATTTTGTGGAATGCAAATGGCCTTCATAACCACCAAGACGAACTTGACATATTTCTACATGACAATCACATAAATACAGCCCTACTGACGGAAACACACTTTACAAAACGATCGTATTTTCATATACGTGACTACATCACTTACAGATCAAACCACCCAGACAACACAGCCATCCTATTGCTAACATACATATACAATACTATCCTCCGTACCACATATTTTCCTGACTCCTGGAAATTATCTATAGTTAAGATGCTCCCAAAACCCAAAAAGCAACTTGAGTTCCCATCCTCAAACCATCCTATTTCACTTTTGTCAATCATGGGTAAAATCCTTGAAAAAACTAATTTTAAAACGTTTGTATCCTATCCTAGATTCCCATCATGTAATCCCAGATCACCAGTTTGGATTCCGAACATCACACTCCACAATCCAGCAATGTCATCGTGTGGTCGACGTTGTCTCCTCTGCATTGGAGCGCGGAATGCACTGTACAGGAGCCTTTCTCGTCGTGGAACAAGCTTTTGACGGAGTCTGGCACCTAGGGCTACTTTACAAACTCCATAGATTCCTTCATTCAACATAATTCCTAATTATCCGTTCCTATCTTAGCGATAGAACCTTCAAAGTTAATCATAACTTTTTCTATTCTTCTCTCTTTACCCAATCTGCCTGTGTTCCTCAAGGTAGTATCCTAGGTCCTATCCTCTACACAGTGTATACAGCTGACCTCCCAACTCATCCTAGCACTGTCCTCACCACTTACGCTGATAACACAAGTGTGTTATCAGCAAACAATGATCCCTTCATTGCCTCTCAAACACTCCAATCCCATATCCTAAACCTTCAAGAATGGTGTTAAATATGAAGAATCAAAATAAATCCAAACAAATCCCACCAAATAACGTTTTCCCTACGTCGTAAACCTACAACTTCCTGTCCAACAGTATCCTTTAATGAAATTCCACTAATCCCTGTTGAACAGATACGCTACCTAGGACTCCACTTGGACAAACGACAAACTTGGAATCCACATACAAGACTAAAACAACAAGAAACTGCCCGTCGTGTCAGACTACTTCAACATTTACTAGACAAACGTTCAAAGCTCCCAATTAATCACAAAAGACTCATATACATGACTGTGATTAGACCTATTTGGACGTACGGAGTTGAGCTTTGGGGCTCCACTAAACCATCTAATTCATCTCTTATTCAATCCTTACAATCCAAAATCCTTCGTAAAATCCTCAATGCTCCTTACTTTGTCACCAATAAACTTATCCATAAAGATCTTAATGTTCCATATGTTGCTGATTTAGCCCACACCAGATACCTATCCTTTCATAGTAAGCTCCATAATCACTCTAATCCGTTAGTTTCTCAACTTGCTTCCCACTCCATTCCTGATAATACTCCGAGGCTTATGTAATCTACTTTTTCTGTTGTCTTTATATACAGATTTAGAAATTCTGAAATATATTACTATTAACGGTGATTTTATCGGTCATCGTTGCTAGAAAAAATATTAGTTTCTATAAACTGCAGTTAGGTGCTTTTGATTTGTGTTTAGACCCTCACAAAGAACTTGCTGCTCATGTTTAAAATATATATATATATATATATATATATATATATATATATATATATATATATATATATATATATATATATATATATATTTCGTGTCTCTAACTCATTTCCTTTATTTTATACCTTTTATTAAACAAAAAAGGCAACTTGGAGGACTACTTTGAACAAATTCGTTGGCATTTTTAATGTAACGTGTTACTTTAATCATTGTGTTGTCGTTTGCTTTGTCATTTGATGAATATGGACAATTAGTTTCATTCATATTTTTAATTAAAACTACATTAGATTTATCAAATCAACAAAATATTTTAAACATGAGCAGTTTTTTACGTAGATCAAATAACGTGAACGGGGGCTAATTTAAACAAACGCGCTTTTCAAACGAATATTCTTCTGGTCGGCTCAATTCGCGCCCTTTCGTTTGTTCTACCGGATTTTAAACATGAGCAGTTTTTTACGTAGATCAAATAACGTGAACGGGGGCTAATTTAAACAAACGCGCTTTTCAAACGAATATTCTTCTGGTCGGCTCAATTCGCGCCCTTTCGTTTGTTCTACCGGATTTACGAATCAAACATAGAATGTGCTGCAATGGCGATATGAGCACATGGTATTTGCAAGTGTTCATATAACTGTGTCTAAACCTCATCTAGCCTGGCGTAGGTGGCAGTAGGATTATTTTATTCGAGTAATACATTGATAACCAATCTATTCAACATCATTTTTTTTAATTTTTTTTTTTCGTGTCTCTAACTCATTTCCTTCATTTTATACCTTTTATTAAACAAAAAAGGCAACTTGGAGGACTACTTTGAACAAATTCGTTGGCATTTTTAATGTAACGTGTTACTTAAAACATTGTGTTGTCGTTTGCTTTGTCATTTGATGAATATGGACAATTAGTTTCATTCATATTTTTAATTAAAACTACATTAGATTTATGTCTGTAGCATATCATTAAAACTGTTTTCGATTTTATGATGAACAAAAAGGATTATAGTTTATCAGGCACAAATAAAATAAAAGAATCAAGAACAATAAAATGGTGGGAAAAGTGTAAGGTAGGTTAAATCTTTGGGTATTTTTTCGTTCCTGCTGGAAACAAATTTAAAATGGGTTTATTGGATATATTTATCTGGACATTTAAACAAAAATCTGAGTTGCTTTTAACATATTTTATTACTTCTAATGGCTCATAATTATTTAATTTTAGGTTGTTTTACTTGATGTATTAGTTTCACTCCCGAATATTTTTTGACTTTATGGTTTTTTTTATTGAAATGGTCAGTGAAGTTGTAATTCTGGTTCTTATTATTGCATGCTCTTATCTGTTGTTTCCCATGTATTTAGCTTTACAGTCATTACATTTTCGTTCATATACAACACTCTCTTAGAAAGAGTTTAGTTTATCTTTCGGTGAAGGGAAATATAACATTTGAAACTAGTTTTTGAATAAAACAATTCAAATTAAGGTGGCAATAATTCATCAACCCTAATTAAGTATTCGATTTTTTTTTAATTTTAATTTTTTGCAAGTTCTTTGTGAGGGTCTAAACACAAATCAAAAGCACCTAACTGCAGTTTATAGAAACTAATATTTTTTCTAGCAACGATGACCGATAAAATCACCGTTAATAGTAATATATTTCAGAATTTCTAAATTTGTATATAAAGACAACAGAAAAAGTAGATTACATAAGCCTCGGAGTATTATCAGGAATGGAGTGGGAAGCAAGTTGAGAAACTAACGGATTAGAGTGATTATGGAGCTTACTATGAAAGGATAGGTATCTGGTGTGGGCTAAATCAGCAACATATGGAACATTAAGATCTTTGTCATGTAGAAATATGTCAAGTTCGTCTTGGTGGTTATGAAGGCCATTTGCATTCCACAAAATGACAGCTAGAGGCTTATTGCTCATTTTGGGATGTTGAATCGGACTTCAGAAAGGACTCTGGTGATAAGGGGAATTAGTGGTCTTATTGATTCTTTCAGTTTGGTTAAGAATGATGAGAGGATGGTGTTTATAGTTGAGAGCTGGATTATGGTTGATTTGTTTGGGTTATCAATGTATTACTCGAATGAAATAATCCTACTGCCACCTACGCCAGGCTAGATGATGTTTAGACACAGTTATATAAACACTTGCAAATACCATGTGCTCATATCGCCATTGCAGCACATTCTATGTTTGATTCGTAAATCCGGTAGAACAAACGAAAGGGCGCGAATTGAGCCGACCAGAAGAATAGTCGTTTGAAAAGCGCGTTTGTTTAAATTAGCCCCCGTTCACGTTATTTGATCTACGTAAAAAACTGCTCATGTTTAAAAATATATATATATATATATATATATATATATATATATATATATATATATATATATACATATATCTTTTAGGACTTACGACGATATTTTAACATTAGAAACTAGTTTTCATATAAAAGAATTTCAATAGAAGTGGCAATTAATTCAGCAGTTCTAATTGGATTGATCCTTCTATACCATCGTGGTGTACCTCAAGTAATACCCTAGGTAGTTGGCCAAGCTCTGTAACTATTGTATGTTTCCTTAAGCCTAAAATATAGTGTTTTGTCAACTTTTTCTTTTTCTCTCCAATTCGGTTTCCGAGCACTTTAAAATGAAACTTAGAGGCTACACTTGATTTCATCTATCACTAGATAAATGGAGCTAAACAGGCCGGCTAGAGGAAAATAAGTTGGCTGGAATATTCCATTCATAGCGGTGAATGTGGATCGTGCATCCATTTGCTTGTAATGCAATCTCCCTTTATCCGAGAACTCATTTAAAATAAGCTGCTCATGACAGAGCCACTTTTTCATAACATTGGCTTCCACTCTATATAGAAATTTTATTGCGTTTTAGTAATAACATTATTTTTTTCTTAACGTAGATATTTGAAACATTACACATTCGAGAATTTATTTTTCAATATCCGTGTTTTTTTCTCTCAAATAGGTATTGAAACAAATCATAGAATAAATGCTGGCATATTTGCAATTTGGTTGTTGCTAAATCACATAGCAAATATTTAGTTCTGTCAAAATATGTATCGTTGTCTCAAATATTTTGTATGACCAGTAATTTTAACGAGAAAAAAAGTTTCGAGTAATTACAAAAAGATATGAAAAAATGAATTTAGTCAACATCATAACAAAAATTTGAAAAAAGTGATGTATTAAATCAAACTAATCGGCCATCTTGTTAAAATAGGTAACACGTTTGTATGTGAATCTCAAGTGGCGAATACTAGAAAAGTATTTAGCAAGTGTTTCTAGTACATGAAAAGGTTTTTAAATTATTCATAACGAACCAGCAGTTACACTTAATGAAACTTGGAAATCTAGTGAGTGACAGCAAAGTTTTTACAGTTTAAAAAATAATCGTATGTAGTGAGAACCGGCCGCATTGGAAATTTCAACCACGTGACCCGGTATTGTTTATATCCTGCCTGTGTTGCAACATTCTGCACCTCTCATTATAATTGTACTGTTACGGTCTGGTGAGGTTGAGGGTACCCTGGGCGGCCCGGGGGCAGGTAGCCGGAATGGCCGCCAGGGTGGCCTAGACTTGGTGGTGCCGTGGGCATGGGCGAGCAGGTAGCCGAAAAGGGGGGCAAATGGCCTGGAATGGTCACGGCGCCCCAGAAGGCCCTAGATCTGTAATCTGGCCAGATCTAGAATGTTCGGCGGAGCTTTAAATAGGCCGACTTCCAGCCTAGTGAGTCGGTATTGAGGTGACAGTGGTCAGTAAGTGATCAGTCGGGCAAGTGTCAGTCAGGAGTCTGTGACATCCTGTGGCAGTATCCATGTGTCAGTGATCAAGTAACGATCAATCAGTCAAGTGTCAGTTCAGTCAGTGAGTTAGTGACAGTGATTAACAGTGTCAGTGAGTGTAGTAACAGTCTCTGTGTGTCAGTGTAATAGATTCTTATGTATAATTGTAACATCTAGTATTAAGATATTAAAGATAAGTATTGTGTAATATACATATTAGTGTAATTAGGCCTAAGTATAATTGTTATTAGATTAAGTAGCTTAAGGGACCTATTTGTATTTATTAAGTTGTAAATAAATTAGTGTTTAGTATTTAAGTTGTGATTTGATTAGTCATACCCCCAGTGGCCCGTAACAATTTGGTGTCAGAAGTGGGATACAGTTTAATTGCTATCGTTTATCTTGTATTGTTTTGTAATTATTGGGCTACTGGAAAATGGCTACTCAAAGCGTTAGATTAAACGATTTAAAAGTTGCAGATTTGAGACGAGAGTTGGAAGAGCGCGATCTGGATACCTCCGGATCAAAAACTGTGTTGCAGCAGCGTTTGCGCCAATTTTTTATAGATTAGGGGGAAAACCCAGATAGCGTTAATTTTGAGACCGATTGGAGCAGATTAACTGCAACTTTTAAAGCTGAATTAGGTAATGTACAAAAAGAGTTAGGCAATGTTGAAAACAAATTAGCTAATGTACAAAATGAGTTAGGTAATGTTAGAAATGAATTAGGTACTGAGTTAAATAATGTTAAAGATAATTTAAGTACACTAGAATGTAAGCTAAGTACTGTAGAAAATAAGTTGATGGAGACTGTGGACAAAAAGTTAGCCGATGTAGAGTGTAGGTTAGGAGAGAAGGTTTGCTCGATTGAAAATGACCTAAGTTCATTTAGGTCAAGAGTAGAAGCCCTTGAGGGACGCATGAGCAACCCACCTAAGGACGACAGCGACAGATCCTCCGAGAGCAGCTCTCACAACACCATTCAGCTTGCCAATGCTTGGACGCCACCAACACACAACATCATTCCAGTGTTCGACGGAAAGACACCGTGGGAGGATTATATGACTCTCTTCGAGACAGCGGCTTCGATCCATGGATGGTCTCAAGAGACCCAGGCTTCAACGTTGTGCCTAGCCTTGCGTGGAGACGCCTTGGGAGTACTCCAGAGGATGCCAATGACGGAGCGGTCCAACTACGGGGAGCTGGTGAGAAGATTGGAGATGCGGTTCGGCCACCGCCACATGGACCAGCTATACCGCTCACAACTAAGAAACCGGATCCAAAAGAACACTGAGACGCTACAGGAATTCGAAGCTGATGTCGCCCGGCTTGTGAGGAATGCCTACCCATCGGTCACCGATGATGTATACGAGAGCCAGGCGGTAGACAAATTTCTGGACGGACTTCGGGACCCGGAGACACAACAAGCTGTGAAACTCGCCCGGCCAAAGACTTTAGGCGATGCTTTACTTCAGGCCATGGAGTTTGAGGCTGTCAAGCAGTCAGTAAGGGTCCATGCACGAGTTTGCGCAGCAAAAGCAGAGCCTGCTGCGGTCCCCAGCGTCGAGGAGATAGTGAAAAAGGTTTTGGAGGCCCTTGGGACCCGCAAGGAGATACGCTGCTGGAGCTGCGGCCAACTGGGACACCGAAGAAACAAGTTTCATCAGTCCATGAAACAAGAAGCCAAAGGAAAATCAAGGAGGGTTGAAGGGAAGATGCAAGTCCCAACCCGTGGTGTGGAAGGCTCCAAGAATACCATCCGAGTAGCGTTAATTGGAAGCAGGGCGAATAGATTCTATGTGGATGGAATGGTGAACGGGCAGCAACGAAGCCTTCAACTGGACACTGGCGCAACGATGACAATACTGAGCCCGAAGACGGTTCCCGCTGAACAGATCTCACCAAGTACTTAAGCACTGCGGACGGCCACAGGACAGCCAGCCAAGGTCTGCGAAGATACAGTTGCCACCTTCCTCGTCGGAGGCCAATTTCTGAAGCACCGCGCCCTCGTGGCCGAAGTAGATGAAGACGTCATACTGGGCACGGACTTGATGGTCAAATATGGGCTTAAGCTTGATATGTCGAGAGGTGTGGTGACGCTAAGAGGTAGAGAGCTCTTCCTTCGTAAAGGAAAGGCAGGGACGGACAGAATCAGGAAACATGAAGAACAGAGGAAACGTGAAGAAGAAGCCATCATGAATCAAAAAGAAAAGGATCAAATCTTCCAGCTGCTCCTGCTTGGAGGCGGATAGGAGAGGATGATAGATATGGCAGGAGAAGGGGAAATGGTAGCCATTCTGTAAGGAGCGGTGATGATGGCAATTTTAAAAGGGGAGGAAATGATTATCGCGGTGGAAGATAAGGCGACCATGGCCGAGCAAAAGAACAGCAAGTGCGATATCTCTCTACCGTGAGAAAGAATGACTCAATTGCGCGTCCTGAAGTTCTGGATGCCCGTAGAGTGACCCAAACAATCTACAGAGACATCTTCTCGCTACCAGTGGACTGTGCTCTGGCCCATTGCGTCACCGAAGATCTGAGGAACTCTCGAGGGATCGCAACTGTTTTCAGGAAAAAGTTTGCTGGAACTGAAGAATTAGAACATCAAGGACCGATTGTTGAAAGGGCACTTCACCAAACGCTCGGAGGCCAGCATCTGTTTTACTTGGTTACCAAGCGCGCCTATCGTCAGAAATCAACGTACGGCGCACTACAGCAAAGCCTCAACGACCTGCGCAGCAAGCTTCTTAGACAGCATGTCACTAAGCTCGCCATCCCCAAGTTGGGCTGTGGAATAGAAGACCGTAATACACATGCTTGAAGAGACGTTTGCCAACTCTAGGACAGTCATATTGGTCTGCACATTTAACCCCTGGAGGGCAAACGGCTACTACTTCGAAAAAAGCTCATCGCATCTAATTGCTCCAAACCGTGCTCTGGGGCAGAGCACTTTCAAGAAGGGGGCAGTGTTACGGTCTGGTGAGGTTGAGGGTACCCTGGGCGGCCCGGGGGCAGGTAGCTGGAATGGCCGCCAGGGTGGCCTAGACTTGGTGGTGCCGTGGGCATGGGCAAGCAGGTAGCCGAAAAGGGCGGCAAATGGTCTGGAAGGATCACGGCGCCCCATAAGGCCCTAGATCTGTAATCTGGCCAGATCTAGAATGTTCGGCGGAGCTTTAAATAGGCCGACTTCCAGCCTAGTGAGTCGGTATTGAGGTGACAGTGGTCAGTAAGTGATCGGTCGGGCAAGTGTCAGTCAGGAGTCTGTGACATCCTGTGGCAGTATCCATGTGTCAGTGATCAAGTAACGATCAATCAGTCAAGTGCCAGTTCAGTCAGTGAGTTAGTGTCAGTGAGTGTGGTAACAGTCTCTGTGTGTCAGTGTAATAGATTCTTATGTATAATTGTGACATCTAGTATTAAGATATTAAAGATAAGTATTGTGTAATATACATATTAGTGTAATTAGGCCTAAGTATAATTGTTATTAGATTAAGTAGCTTAAGGGACCTATTTGTATTTATTAAGTTGTAAATAAATTAGTGTTTAGTATTTAAGTTGTGATTTGATTAGTCATACCCCCAGTGGCCCGTAACAGTACTATATATTTCACTACATTCTTGTACTGTGTTGTGTTGAAATAAGAATAATGGCTGAAAAAAAATTGGAATCTATGAGCCTAGACCAAAAACTTGAAATGCTCATCAATTCGTCTGTGCTGATCAATGCAGAAATAACCAGCATAAAAAATACATTTTCTGAATTTAGTTCAACAATCTCAGAAATAAAAGAGACACAAGAATCGATAAAGTTTAATTTCAAGACCTTAAACCACGAAATCCCACCCATCACACCCAGTTCACAGATACGTTAATTGACCTTATGATTGTTGATTCTCAAAAAAACCTATTATCCTTCTCTCAAAATCCAGTACCTTTCCTATCATGCCACGATCTCATCCAAATCTCTTATGGAATATCTGTTCCTATCCTTATTCCTAAGAAAATATCGTGGAGAAATCTAGACCATGTAACCCCAGATAGAATAGAACCCTTACTTGATTCACTATCCCATTCCATTGAATCCATCTATCTATTCTTCCCCCTAAATTGACAAAATGGTGGAATGCCTCACATCGAATCTTTATACTGTCCTTAGTCATCTTGCCCCTTTCAAAACCTCAATTATCCGACGACTACCAGCTCCATGGATTAATCCTGACATTAGAAATCTGATGAAGCGAAGAGATGCTGCCAGGAGACGTTTTAGGCGTACTAGACATTCAGATGATTATTTATCGTTTAAGCTTCTCAGAAACCTCACCCAGTCCTCTTTACGCCGTGCTAAAGCACAGTATTTTCAGAATATCCTATCCCAAGCTCCTGACTCTAAATCTAAATGGAAAATTTTGAGAAAATTTGCAATACCCAGTTTCACATCTGATAACAATTATCCAGTCACTGTAGATGAACTTAATTCCTACTTTGCTGACCCCCACTCTAATAAACTCCCTGTAAACACCTTATCCTATTCTATTCCTCAAACCCCCTTTCAATTCTAATAACTTTTATTTTCTTAATATTTCCCCTAATGATCTAATTGATTCAGTCTTTAAATCTAGTACCAATGACTATGGCTTGGATCAAATACCTTTAAAAATAATAAAACTCTGCCTTCCTGTTATCTTACCTGCCCTACTCCACATATGTAATTTCTCCTTACAAAGCTCTTTTTTCCCTACAGCTTGGAAAAGTGTCCTTGTCCGTCAATTGAATAAAGTTCCTTCTCACTAAGGAGATGAATTTTTCAGTGGTGCAGTCAAGGTTGAATAAACACAGCCAGTTTTTAAATGAAAAACTTATATTTTGGTGGGCCAACGTTTCGACCTGCCTTGAAGGTCTTCCTTCATCAGGGCTAAAATAATAAAAATTGGATGTGACCAAGATGATACTTACATTAAAAAAATAAATAAATAAATAATAAAAATAATTTAAAAATGAAAAAGAAACAAGAAAAAAATCTGTAGTTAATTAGATAATTGAATACAAAATAGTAGTAAAGTCCAGTCAAAGATACAGTTATAATAAAGTAATTAAATAATTTAAATTGAATAATATAAATTTAAAATTTTGTAAACTAATACAACAATACAAACTAATGTAACAATTTTATTAACAGATGTTTTTTATTAGGAATTAAAAAAGGTAAAAGGGATCTATATGAAAAGGAAAATGGTAAGATAGAAAGGTAAGCAAAATAATAAAGTTGGCATAACAATAAACGAACAAAGAGGTTGGGAAAATATGAGAAATTAAAAAGTAAGTAAGTCCATTTATTTTAATTTCTTAAACTTAATAACTTAAGGAAGTATTGACGTCGACAACTGGGGTAAAACCACCCAATTTCAGAATACCTGCGAGATATCTGAGAACGTCTGAAGATCCCGAAAATAAATCTAATAAAACAGTTCTTTACTCTTTTACATCTCATCTCGAGCTCATCAGACAGTCCTCCATATACTATGCATCCGTAGTCAAAGTTAGGAAAAATGAGTGATGATACTAAAAGTTTTCGAGTACTTAATGGTAATGAATCACGGTAATGTGAAAGTTGCTTAAGAATAAAAATAGATTTCCTCGTGATTTGAGAGGAATGATTATTCCAAGTAAGATGTTGATCGAAAGTAATTTTTAATGGAATTTTGGAAATGAATAGGACGGTTTTTGAGGAAAAGCAGTGGATAGTAGAGAAGAGCTTTTAGGTGAGGTTTTGACCCAATGAGGATAGCCTTTGTTTTTTCTGTATTCAGAATTAATTTATTCTCTACTGCCCAAAGGTTAATGCTATCTATGTCTTTCTGTAGCTTACAAGTTGCCTCTAGCATATTTGAACGATGAAAGGATAAATATATTTGCAAGTCGTCAGCATAAAGATGATATTGGGAGTAGTGGATGCGATTCGGTAAGTCATTAAAATAAATATAAAATAGGATAGGTGAAAGAGAAGATCTCTGGGGGACTCCTCGCGAGAGTGGTAGTGAAGATGAGTGAGGTTTTCCAGGTGTAATCACTGTTTGGGGACAGTTGGAAATGAAATGAATCCAGTAGGAAAAAGAAATGAATCCAGCTTAACGCACTATTAGATATTGAGAGGTTATGGAGTTTGGAGAGGAGGATTGTATGGTCAACAGAATCAAAAGCTTTTGAAAAATCAAAAAGGATCAGAATCGTAATATTCTGTTGGTCTAAGGAGAAGTAAAGGTCTTGAGTAATTTTGACTAAAGCAGACTGCGTAGAGTATCCGGAACGGAATCCTTATTGGAAAGGATTAAGGATGGTTTTACAGTCAAAAAAGGAGGTGAGTTGTATATGTGCTAATCTTTCCAATGGATTAGATAAATTTGATAGGATTGATATAGGTCTAAAGTGGAAACTGAAGAAGGAGAAGGAACATTTCATGATGATGGTTGTATTGTTGACTGTGAGTTTTTACTAAGGAGATGAATTTGTCAGGAGTGCAGTCAAGGTTGAATAAACACTGCCAGTTTTTAAATGAAAAACGTATATTTTGGCGTGCCAACGTTTCAACCTGCCTTGCAGGTCTTCATCAGGGCTAAAATAATAAAAATTGGATGTGACCAAGATGATACTTACATTAAAAAAAAAAATAAATAAATAATAAAAATAATTTAAAAATGAAAAAGAAACAAGAAAAAAATCTGTAGTTAATTAGGTAATTGAATACAAAATAGTAGTAAAGTCTAGTCAAAGATACAGTTGTAATAAAGTAATTAAATAATTTAAATTGAATAATATAAAATTAAAATTTTGTAAACTAATACAACAATACAAACTGATCTAACAATTTTATTAACAGTTGTTTTTTATTAGGAATTAAAAAAGGTATAAGGGATCTATATGAAAAGGAAAATGGTAAGATAGAAAGGTGAGCAAAATAATAAAGTTGGCATAACAATAAACGAAGGAAGAGGTAGGGAAAATATGAGAAATTAAAATAAATGGACTTACTTACTTTTTAATTTCTCATATTTTCCCAACCTCTTCGTTCGTTTATTGTTATGCCAACTTTATTATTTTGCTTACCTTTCTATCTTACCATTTTCCTTTTCATATAGATCCCTTTTACCTTTTTTAATTCCTAATAAAAAACATCTGTTAATAAAATCGGATAGCGAATTTAATCAGCTTTGAGATAGAAAAAATAAATTTGGGATCGAACAAATATTTGAGGAGTTAGAGCGACAAATGTGCCAAAAAACACTTGGATTTTACAACGGTACGTTTTTATTAGCGGGCTGGCATGAACATTTACGGGTTTTGATTAAAATTTAAAAAGCAAATTTAATCAGCTTTAAGTTGAAAAAAAGTAATGTTGTATCGGACAAATAGTTTCAGAGTTATAGCAAAAAGAGTACGATAAACGTGTTTTCGCGGAAACAGTGTGGGACTGACGGCAAGTTGGCCAATTTCTCTATTTATTCCCAATAACGCAAATTCGAGAAAAATGGTCCGATTTCGGATTTCTTGTTTTCATTATGTAGGTACTAGTTCCAGCTATAATTAATATTTGAAAAAAGCTTCGTTATCGTGTTATAGATAAAAAAAAAACGTTTTTTTTGCGATTTTGAATATGAAGCCGTTGGTTGCCGTAGTAGCAAACTTCAGATTCGGATTCAGCACCCCCAAAAAACGTAAAGATCCGTTGAGAATAGAATTTCTGCAGTTTTTTATTAAGGTTTCCCCTCATTGTTAAACTTAACCCTTAAGTCCGCGCGCCTAGTGGATTAAAATAAGGCCGCGCGTTGGCGCACTTTATCCCAATGTAGGTTTTCTCCACATTTTTAATGCAAAAATGGGTTTCAGTATAAAATTAATCTGGTAAATGATGGAACTTACTATATTTAATGTTTTTTTTAATCCTCTGGTAGTTATTTAATAGTAACTAAACATATATAGGAGAGGAAGATAGTCAGGGATGCAGTCAAAGTAACACCACGTTAAAGAAGAATTCTAACCACGTGGTGTTACTTTGACCGCATCTCTGACTATCTTCTTCTCCATTCATCATCCAGTCAACCATATTTTTATCAGCACTAAACAAATATAAAAAAAACTTTTATATTTATTTAAAACTGTGCAATAATAAAATATTAAGATTTTTTCTTATTTCTTTTAAAAAAATTATGTACCTAGGTCAGAAATTATTCTATTATGGTTACACCTCGGGTTTACCTTTTTGTCACGTGTCCTTTACCTAGCTCCTTTTCTCGAACTCCCGTTTGTTTTTGCACCTGTAAGTGCAAGGTCCTGCCGCTTATATACTCCTTTTCTTTGGCATGTATCCTAATTTTTAGAGCGTTCCTCGGATCTCGGCTGGCAATATAATAATATCGGCTCGTTCCTGCAAATGCCCCTTCATCATTGACAATGCCATATTTTAAAGAAAAATGCGCCTAATTTTCGGAGGACCATGCATAGTTTTGCTCGAATTGTAAACGGTTTGAGCATTTATACCCACAATATTTAGCACAGTAAAAAAAAAAAAAAAAAAAAAAAAAAAGACAAAGTCCATCTTCTTGTCCTCCGAGCCACTGTATAATTTTGACACATCTGGTCATTTGTATCAACTCTTTGCTTCGTTTTATTTTAATCCAAAATAATAACTGGCTTCTTAGATTTATCATCGATTTCATTTCCAAAATGCATGTAAGATAACAAAATTACCGTCTTATTTTTCTTAGGAGCATGTGAAACAAGGGTAAGGTGTTTTTGAAAACCAAAAATAGAAGAACCGATTTATTTGGATTTTGATGGAAGAAATTCTGTTGGAAGCTCTCGTTTTTTTGTTTGTTTTTTTTATCGTACCTACATTTTATACCGATTCTCTCTCATCAATTTCAACATAAAAATTAAAATTAAAAATTTACTTACTGAGTCATAATACCGCGCGATGAGGTACAAAGCGCGCCAAATCGAACGGACGTAGAAAAATAGCTATAGTTTATGTAAAGAAGCTTTTAATATTATACCAAAATAATTCACAACAGTCCCAATAGCATACTGAGAGTGTACCTTAAAGGAAAATCCGATAGGTTAACACTCCTCTCTACAGGTAACCAAATATTAGAAGTGGCCACTCGCGCGGACTTAAGGGTTAAAACCTTCATACGTAATAGAGAAAAAAATAAAGAAGCATTAACTAAAAACAATTGGGAACAGGAAAAATCTAAAATCTTTATAAATAGTTTGTTGCACTCACCATTAATTAAAATCAACTTTGAAAAAGAAAATATAGACACAATAACAGAAAATTTAAATCACGCTATAATGAACGTTTCTCAGATAATAGGAATAAAATATTAATTTATAAATAATGACTTTACAAAAATAAATTCTAATAAACCATGGTATGACGATAAATGTAAACAATTGAAAAGTGATTTGAAAGGTAGTCTTAAACAATGCAAAAAAACTGGTTTTGATAGCCTCTCTATTTTACGATACGTTTATATTAAAAAAAATTAACAAAAACTAAAAAAAGAGAACATGATAACTACTTGCTTGCTTGTATTCTAAAGATAGTACCAAGTTTTGGAAAATATTAAATAGTTTTAATAACAATCGTAAATTTCAACAAGAAAGACAACAATGGGAAGACTTTAATTCAAAATTGTATCCAAATCGCATCACCTTTAATGACTTATTATCTGATGTGGGAAACCCCTTATTAGAATCGCACATATCTGGAAATGAAATCGTATCAGCCATAAACAAGTGTAAAAATGGCAAAGCTGCTGGCATAGATATGATTCCGTATGAAGTCTACAAATCGTTTCCACCGAATTGGTTGTTATAACTTGAGGTTATCTTTAATAGAATATTGTTAACTGAATATGTTCCTCAGGCTTGGACGCATATAATAACTATAATGCTATTCAAGAAAGGTGATAAATCATTACCAAATAATTATCGAAGTATTGCTTTAACCAACTATGTATTAAAGATATTTAAAATAATTATGTTAAATAGGCTTACGATCTGGTCAGATGATATAGGGGTTATACCAGAATGTCAAGCTGGGTTCCGGAATAGGCGCGGTTGTATGGACAATATTTTTATTTTAAATTGTACAATAGTCTCAGACAAGATGGCCGCTTCTCCACATCACATTTAGAATCGCTCTCTGTTTGTGATATTTTCTACTGTGTATTTAACTTATGTTACAGTTTCGTATTTATCGAATAGTGACAGTATGAACTATAGATCATTTTGAAAATAACTTTTAGTGAGGTGAGTTAAAACATTAACAGTGAACTAATTCAATATATATATATATATATATATATATATATATATATATATATATATATATATATATATATATATATATATAGGTGAGGCAGTTTAACTGGCCAGCCTAGCCCGTAATCCTCCCGCCTGTTTGAATACAGCAGCACTATCAGACAAGGCCAAAGGCCTGTTATTGTTTTCTGTTACCTCTAGTTTGTAACCAAAGATTTAATTTAATATAATTTTTTTTTTTTTACGTAGGAACTTTTTTAGTTTATTTTTTCTTTCTTGTTTTATTATCATGTATTTTTTGGTTTACATATTGTGGATAATTATGCCATTATTTTAGTTTTTTATTATTTACTTCATAGCTATCATTATTTTTGTTATTTTTATTGTTATTATTATTTTTTTTTTAAATATTATCACATAATGGAGGTGGTAACATCTTATGACTCAAAGACTGAAACCCCTTCTTATTCAGAGTTCAGTGAGACTGAGTACCAGTCTAGAAGAACACTTTAGAAGCGCAGACCAAAGAAACGCAGCCCCAGGTTCAGAGGGCAACTCACCAAATAAAAATAAAAATAAAACTGCAAAATCAAAAAAAAAACAAAAACAATAATAATACAAATATTCTTCAAACTCGCAGTAAATCTACTGCAGCCAAAAAATCTCAGGAAACCACACTAGCTACACCCAACCCGTCTACTTCAACTACCTGCAATAACAATATCACAAATCCGCATCATTCTTCTGAACCCGAACAACCTCCAACGTTTGTTGCCAAAATTGAAAATTTTATATCATTCTGTCAAGAAATATCAGCTTTGATCGGAGAGACTAACTTCAACTGTTTCTCTCGGTTCAAAGATATTAAAATCAAAACTTCAACAAAAGATAACTACAAGAAATTGGTAAATCACCTCACCATCAAAAACTACGACTTTCATTGTTACCAATTGAAAGAAGAAAAATCGTATACAGTCGTATTCTCCATCGTGTCCTTCGTAGTGGTCTCCATTCCACCACCCAACGAGCGCAATCAAACACGATTTGGAAGCAATAGGTCATAACGTGAGGCAAGTCTCTTGCGTGCTTCACCCAAAAGAAAAATATCCTTTGCCATTATTCTTCGTCGATTTGAAGCCTGTCAAAAACAACGATGAAATATTCAATGTAACCAGGCTGGTATATTCAGTCGTGAGATTTGAAGAGCCGAGAAGAAGGGCTACTATAGTCCAGTGCACCCGTTGTAAAAGGCTCGGTGTACACACCAACAGGTACTGTCACCACCAAGCAAGGTGTGTGAAATGTGCTGGCCCTCATGCAACTGAGTCATGCCAAAAAACAAGGGATACCCCAGCAATATGCGTGCTGTGTGGTCAAGACCATCCAGCAAGCTAGAGAGGCTGCTTAATATATAAAAGTGTGTACAGTCATAGGACATCAAATTCGACCATCAGAAAATCACAAAATCATACAAGCAATGTACCTGAAGTTCAGAAAATTCAGGAAGCCAATTCCCACAGAATAGAACCGCTTTAATCGACTTCAACATCCGATCATCATCCACAGGGAACATCATACTCCGATAAGATCAAATATCAAATTCGACGTCAGGCGCCTCGTATTTTCAATTCACAACCCCAGACCTCCCAATCTCAACTTCAACCCCTGAAACAGAACAATCCTGTTCATAATTTGCCTCTAAAAGTCAAATTACCGCCTCAAAAAGATCACCCACTTCCAATCCAACCACCCATTCAGAGGAACTCTTTACCTCAAATACCATTACAGGTAGATTCTGCTTCTCGTACCCAAGGAAGAGTCCAGCCCCTAACCAATGCTCCTACTCAGTCATATTATCCCTACCAAGCTCCAGATTCATTTCCTCTTCCCCATCCTTATACAAATTATATAAACGCCATCCTTTCCTCATTCCTATCTGAACTAAAAGATACCATTAAGCCCCTTATCACCCTTCTTACTAGAGCTCTTTCGGAAATTTCGTTTAATGTCGCTAGATGAGCGCTAAACCTAGCTGTCATTTTATGGAATGCTAACGGACTACAAAACCACCGAGACGAACTTGACATTTTTCTACATGACAATGTAATAGACATTGCCCTGCTGACTGAAACTCATTTCACTCAACGGTCATATTTTTACATACGAGACTACATCACTTACAGATCTAATCACCCAGACAACACCTCCCATGGTGGATCCTGCATCCTTATCCATAAATCAATACCTCATTCCCTTGTCCCTTCTACTTCAATTGACGCCATCGAATCCACCTCAGTATCCATTTCAACTCGTCCTTTCCATCTAACATTTTCAGCTGTATACTGCCCTCCTGGAAATTCCCTTTCTCATAACCTCCTTGATTCCTTATTCCAATCCCTCGGACCGCGCTTTATTGCAGGGGGAGATTGCAACGCCAAGACACAGCGATAGGGTTGTAGAACCTCCAACTCCTGTGGCAGCATCTTATCCCGCATTACAATATCCAACTGTTATTCAGTCCTCTCACCGTTAAATCCTACTTATTGGCCTACATCCCTCAAAAAACGCCCTGATATCCTCGATATCTTCATTTCTTCCCAAATTTCCAACTCTCATACCTTTGCCAAATCCCTGGACGACCTTTCATCAGACCATAGTCCTGTTCTGCTTCACTTGTATTCATATCCTGTTCCAAAACCCTCTCCACCTAGACTGATTACAGGACGAGTAGACTGGGACAAATTTTGTTACGATTTGGAAAACAAAATAGACTTGAAAATTCCTTCGCAAAACAAAACATGATATCGACACTGCCATTGACAAACTTACCACATCAATATCCATCAGCATTAACGATAACACCTCACACAGACAAAAATTAAATTCTTTTCAGACTAACAGGCCACACCATATTCGCGCCTTAATAGTAGAAAAACGTGAAGCAAGAGCGAAGTGGCACAGGACTAGATATCCATCAGATAAGAATAATTACTGCAAATTAACAAACAAACTTAAGACGGAAATTAAAAAATACAAAATTCAAAAATTACATTACAATACAGAAAATCTTAACACCACCGACAAATCTTTATGGAATACTACCAAAAAACTACTGAACTACAGAAACTGTAATCATCCTCTACCAACCGAAGCCAAATAAATCATGGTCAAAATCTGACGATGAAAAATCACTCATTTTTGGCCAGCACCTTTTCCAAACTTATAACCCACATCCTGATATCCTTAATCCTACTCATTTAGAATATATTGAAGCAGAATTTAATATTCCACTTCCAATGTCCTCTCCCCCTAAAGCATTCCATCCTTCAGAAATATCAAACATCATTCATAGATTACCTTCAAGCAAAGTCCTGGACATGACCTAATTACATCCCACATCCTTAAAATCCTTATGTACATATATAATGCTGTAAGCCACCTGAGCTCCCATCCTCATACCGTCGTATTTCTCTCTTGCCAATCATGGGTAAAATCCTAGAAAAACTCATTTTAAAACGTTTGTATCCTATCCTAGAATCCCATCATGAAATCCCAGGTCACCAGTTTGGATTCCGAACATCACACTTAACAATCCAGCAATGTCATCGTGTGGTGGACGTTGTCTCCTCTGCATTGAAGCGCGGAATGTACTGCACGGGAGCCTTTCTTGATGTAGAACAAGCGTTTGACCGAGTCTGGCACTCGCGACTGCTGAATAAACTCCGTCAGTTCCTATCTTCTACATATTTCCGTATTATTAGATCCTATCTCAGTGACCGAACCTTCAAAGTAAATCATAAATTTTCCAATTCTCCCCTCTTTTCCCAATCTGCCGGAGTTCCTCAAGGTATTATCCTAGGTCCTATCCTCTACACAGTATACACAGCTGACATCCCAACTCATCCTACCGCTATCCTCACCACTTACGCTGATGACACGTGTGTGTTATTAAAATATACCACTAACCCCTATTTTCAATAATAACAACCAAAGTGAATTGTGTTTCATACAGTCCAAATCTCTCTGCAAATCCATGAATGCAACGTACAAATACTTTTTTTGTGTCAGATATTTTATATTGCATTGTACAATTTCTCATTTCTCATTTATTTGATATTTACAACTGTACAAAATAATATACATTAAGTAAATGTATGTATGTAAATATACATTGTGTATACATTATGTAAATGTATGTAAAGTAGAGAATACAATGGCATGTAAATAACATGTGAAGAACTACTCGCTAGTAGCACTTCAATAAAATCTACACTAAAAGGTCTCTAGGCCATCTTCTTTTCAGACGCCTCGGGGGATTATCGGGAATGAAGAGGGAAGCAAGTTGGGAGACTAGTCGATTAGAGTGGTTATGGAGCTTACTATGGAAGGATGCATTTCTGGTTTGAGCTAAATCAGCAACATATGGAACATTAAGATCTTTATGGATAAGTTTATTGTTCACAAAATAAGGAGCATTGAGAATTTTTCGAAGGATTTTGAATTGTAAGGATTGGATACGAGATGAATTGGATGGTTTAGTGGAGCCCCAAAGTTCAACTCCGTACGTCCAAATAGGTCTTATCACAGTCATGTAGATGAGTCTTTATTGGAAGCTTTGAGCGTTTGTTTAGTAAATGTTGATGTAGTCTGTTTCTGCAGTTTCTTCTTGTCATTTTAGTCTTCTTGTATGTGGATTCAAAGTAAAACAAATCCCATTAAATAACCTTTACCCTTCGTCGTAAACCTACGACATCCTGTCCTGCAGTATACTTTAATGATATTCCACTATTCCCTGTTGAACAGATCTGCTACCTAGGACTCCACTTGGACAAACGTTTTACTTTGAATCCACATACAAGAAGACTAAAACGACAAGAATAAACTGCTCGTCGTTACAGACTACATCAACATTTACTAGACAAACGCTCAAAGCTTCCAATAAATTACAAAAGACTCATCTACATGACCGTGATGAAACCTATTTGGACGTACAGAGTTGAGCTTTGGCGCTCCACTAAACCATCCAATTCATCTCGTATCCAATCCTTACAATCCAAAATCCTTCGAAAAATTCTCAATGCTCCTTATTTTGTGACCAATAAACTTATCCATAAAGATCTTAATGTTCTATATGTTGCTGATTTAGCCCAAACCAGAAATGCATCCTTCCATAATAAGCTCCATAATCACTCTAATCTACTAGTCTCCCAACTTGCTTCCCTCTCCATTCCCAATAAGCCCCCGAGGCGTCTGAAAAGAAGATGGCCTTGAGACCTAGTTCTTCACATGTTATTTACATGCCATTGTATTCACTATCAACACATTTACTTAATGTATATTATTTTGTACAGTTGTAAATATCAAATAAATAAGTAATGAGAAATTGTACAATGCGATATAAAATATCTGACACAAAAAAAGTATTTGTACGTTGCATTCATAAATTTGCAGAGAGCTTTTGACTCTGTGAAACACAATTTACTTTGGTTGTTATTATTCAAAATAGGGGTTAGTGGTAAATTTGTTCAATTATTCATATCACTCTATAGTTGAGCCAAAATGAAAATAAAAGGTGACCACGGTACATTTTCCAATGACATTGTAATTACAGAAGGTCTGTTGCAAGGGGAATCCTTAAGTCCGGCGCTATTTAATTTATTTTTGAGTGATATCGAGGAATCTTTCAGATCTAAACGGATCACTGGTATCCCAATTAATGAAATAACAATATTGATCTTACTCCTTTATGCAGACGACGTAGTTCTGTTTGGTCATTGTAACACTGAAATACAAGATAAGTTAAATGTCTTCGACAAATACTGCCTGGCTAATGGTCTTAAGATGAACATTAAAAAATCCGAAATCCTAAAATTTTCCAATGGTAGACCGAAAAAGGAAAAAAGAATAATAATTAAAGGAAACATTGTAAAATTTGTTAATGAATTTAATTATCTGGGTGTACTGTTTTCGCGATCTGGTTTATTCTTAAAACAAACAATAAATTCTGTTTCTCGTGTAATTGCAGCAATAGGAGCGGTATTAGTCCGGGACAAACTCAAAGGAGCAATAATTGACAGTACAATTACCTTCGCCGTAAATATTTGGGGTTTGAGGTATTTAGACGAATCAGAGAAAATAAACAATAATTTCTATAAAAAGTTATTCTGTTTATCGAGATCTACACCAAATTGGCTTGTGAGGCTTGAGACTGGCTTTATCCATGCAAATTGGCTGGCTCTTAAAATAGCTTTAAATTATTAAGGAACCCTAGTCCAAATGAATGATGATAGGCTTCTAAAGTTATGTTTTTATAACTTAGGCAAGCTGTCTGCATGTAGAAGTGCTAATCTTAAGTATAGTTGCTGTTTACAGCTAAAAACATTACTGGATAAAATCGGAGAAGGGGAAATAGGTTATGAATCAAATATAGTTAAACTCAAAGAAAAAAGTCAAACAGTATTTGAAAAATACAAAATTTATTTATTTAATTTGGATCTATTCTCTAGCCAGCAGTCGAATTTAAGCACGCTCTACAATAGCATTAATCCAACCGGTTCCATCCTTGTTAACATTAATATACGGATAAATATTACTTTCACTAGAATTATTGCACAGTTAAGAACCACAGGAAAACATATAATAAAAATAACCACTCTAGATAAAATCATACAAATTAATCCTCAGGCAATCTGTATGGTTTGTAATATGCAAACTAACGAAGACCACGGACATATTCTTTTCACTTGCCTCATTTATAATGGCCTGTGTGACACTTATTACACTGGCATTGATTCAAATGACAGTTTTCAAATACTTATTCCACAATATGAAATAGAAGCAAAAAAACTGACATATTTTATTATGAATATAATTAAAATCAGAAATTTATTCACCGAGATATAGTAGTTTTAACCGTCAAATATCAGTATCATGTATTTACCTATTTGCCTGAGATATGACATATATATATATATATATATATATATATATATATATATTTGAAAGTAGTGATAGTCTAATATGTTCTTTGATAAAGTTTAAAAGTTTATAAATGACATAAAAAAGTTATAATGTACATGATTATAATGTACATAATATTTGTAGTTGTATTATTATTATTTGTATTTCATTTCATTGTACATAATAAATAGCCGAACATCTTTGTATAAGGCATGGATCTGCTTACAAATTTAAAAAAAAAAAATAAAATAAAATCAAACTACCAAATGACATACTGAAACACATTCACATTACCTTAAAATTTGAATTAAGGCTGCTTATCACCTACCTGAAACAAAAATAAAAAATAGATTGGAAAATAAATTTTATATTAACAATGGACACCATAAAATTAAAGGTTTATTTAATAATAATTGATGATGAAAGATAATAATTATAGACTATAGTGTGCGGGCGTGTTTAAAGTGATCTCGTGACTGCTAATTTTATTATCGTTTTTGTTTTATCTTATGTTAGCTAAAATAGTTTTCTACACAACTTAATGAAATCGGAAGATGAGGTAGGTGTTACTTCATCAATTTCCCAAAATTGCCAACGTCCTTCTAAACCATTTGGCCACGATGCTATAGAAGATTCAAAATCGAAGAAAAAAAATCTCGAAGGCTCTCCACTAAACCAATCACCAGTAAAAAAAATGGGTAAATATTACCAAGAAATTTCACCTATAAAAACTAGCAATAGATTCCAAATATTATCTGAAACTGACCTTACAACCAATAAACCTTGCTCTTCTAAACAAACAACCAGTTGGCCTCAAACTTTCATAGAGTGCGGGCGTGTTTAAAGTGATCTCGTGACTGCTAATTTTATTATCGATTTTGTTTTATCTTATGTTAGCTAAAATAGTTTTCTACACAACTTAATGAAATCGGAAGATGAGGTAGGTGTTACTTCATCAATTTCCCAAAATTGCCAACTTCCTTCTAAACCATTTGGCCACGATGTTATAGAAGATTCAAAATAGAAGAAAAAAAATCTCGAAGGCTTTCCACTAAACCAACCACCAGTAAAAAAAATGGGTAAATATTACCAAGAAATTTCACCTATAAAAACTAGCAATAGATTCCAAATATTATCTGAAACTGACCTTACAACCAATAAACCTTGCTCTTCTAAACAAACAACCGCTCAAGAGAGTATTACCACTGAAAATAAACAGGTTACACCTAAAATCCCCCCGATATTTCTACATAATGCAAATAATCACCAACTCCTAGTAAATGACGTAAATTCATTATGTATGAATCCCTTTTCTACAAAACTTGTCGGTAAAGACACCAAAATAATGCCCTCGTCCATTGACGACTTTTAAAGAATTACTCGCTATTACGGTGAAGAATAAATCGAATATCATCCTAAAATATCATTAAATATCATCGAAAATATGTAATATCGAAAATATCTAAATTATCATCGAATATCATCAAAAAATCGAATATCGAATATCGTCCATTGACGACTTTTAAAGAATTACTCGCTATTACGGTGAAGAAAAAATCGAATATCATACTTTTTGTTGAGAAAAAAAATAAAACTCTCAATGTTGTTATCATAATGGTGCCATACTCTATTACGGACGAAGAGCTAAAATCCGAACTAATCTCTAAAGATTTCGATGTTTTATACGTATCGAGAATATTAAATAAAGAAAAAAAACCCACCCCTCTTTGTTCAGTTTCATTAGTAAATACTACAAAAGCAAAAGATATTTTTAAACTCGAAAATTTATTTTTCGCTCTAAATTCAGTGGAACCAAAAAATAAAAACAATGACATCCCCATGTGTACCAACTTTAAAAGGTTCGGCTACACAAAGAATTATTGTCGACTAGAACCAAGGTGTGTTAAATGTAAAGAAAATCATCATTTTTCAAAATGCCCACTAAAATTCACTGAAAAACCATATTGTGTCAACTGTAATGAAGCACATGCAGCTAGCTATAGAGGTTGCCCTTATTACCAAACAATTAAAAACAAAACTAACTCACCTGCAGTTCCAAACAATATCGAAAATAAAAATGAAGAAACTCTTGCAAATCGTAAAAAATTTCGTAAAGCCACACCACATTTTTCGTATTCTTCTGCCTTATCACCTGAACAACAACCTCAAGAAAAAAATAACACTGAAGACAACAGTGAAAACATATTGACCACTATTACAAAAACCATAATCAATGCTATAAAACCATATTTATCACAAATAATGAAACATTTAAATTCGTTAGTAACCTCCTTCTTTACAAATGGGCCTTAGTGCAAAACAACAACCCATCGACTGTTACTAATTCCTTTCCCACCCGTTATAATAAATATGTTTATTTTCATTTTATTGCTACATTCTTAATGATACTATATTTATATTACTATGACCGCTGAAATAAAAAAAAAAAAATCTTTTGAACTGGAATGCATAGGATATCTATTCACAAAAAGTTAATTTAAAATATTTTTTGAATCAAACTCCATCGATATAGCCAGTATCTCTGAAACACATTTATCAAGTAATATTAAAATTTAATATACCAGGCTATGTAATTTTGAGAAAAGACAGGAACAGTTCTACTGCTTCTGGCGAAGTAGCTCTCATCATCAAAAATATTATCAGTTTCTCCGAAAATATTATTCTCGATATATTCAATATCGTGTTCACATCCATTTGTCTAAACTCTACCCACAGAAATATTATCATAGCCGTATATAAACCACCAAATAAGAACCTCAAAGAAGAAGAAATTCTTAAATTATTACCTCCAAATGATTCATCTACTGGGAGTGTCATAAATCAAATTCAAATAGTAGCAAATTACTTGCCATCTGTTCTAGGAATAAAATTCAAATCTCGGCACCTCCTGAACCTGCATTTTTTAGAAAAGGATGTACGCCTGACATATTAGATATTATGTTATCAACAAGTATCAGCCTATCTGTCACAAGCAAAACAATAGCTGCTCTAAATTCGGACTACATCCCAAGATTAATTCATTTCTCAACCGAAACTCCTGAAATCATCACTCGAAGTTCCATGATTAAAGGATTAATAAACTGGGACATGTACGAACAATTGATGGAGCAAAATATTTGTATAAAAATGAAATTGAATGAAGGATTGAATGAATGAAATATCACATAAATGAAATTGATAAAGCTATAAAAATTTTCACTAGTGTTGTGGAGAAAGCTGAAGCCTTTGCAGACTATTTTGAAAAAACATTTTCTATCCCTACAAGAGAAATAAGTCCGTCAAGAAGAAACTCAGCATATTATGAAATCGATGAATTTGTAGCATTACCAAAAGCAACAGCACAACGTCCATTGAAATTTACAACCCCGAAAGAGATTTTCGAGCTTATTACAAAACTTTTTTTTTTTTTTATATGCATTTATTGAAATTTACAACTGTACAGAATATATACATCAAGTAAATGTATTGACAACGATTATAATAACATGTCAAAACTTGAAAAGAACTACTCATCAGTAGCACTTTATTAAATCTTCTACACTAGAAGGTCTCTAGGCGATCTTCGTTTGAGACGCCTCGGAGGATTATCAGGAATGGAGTGGGAAGCAAGTTTAGAAACTAACGGATTTGAGTGATTATAGAGCTTACTATGAAAGGATAGGTATTTGGTGTGGGCTAAATCAGCAACATATGGAACATCAAGATCTTTATGGATAAGTTTATTGGTGACAAAGTAAGGAGCATTGAGGATTTTGGATTGTAAGGATTGAAAACAGATGTAGTGGAGCCCCAAAGCTCAACTCCGTACGTCCAAACAGGTCTAATCACAGTTATGTATATGAGTCTTTTGTAATTAATTGGGAGCTTTGAACGTTTGTCTAGTAAATGTTGAAGTAGTCTGAAACGATGGGCAGTTTCTTGTCGTTTTAGTCTTGTATGTGGATTCCAATGTATGTGTTATAGAATATGGGATGTAATTAGGTCATGTCCAGGGGCTTTGCTTGAAGGTAATCTATGAATGATGTTTGATATTTCTGAAGGATGGAATGCTTTAGGGGGAGAGGGCATTGGAAGTGGAATAATAAATTCTGCTTCAATATATTCTAAATGAGTAGGATTAAGGATATCAGGATGTGGGTTATAAGTTTGGAAAAGGTGCTAGCCGAAAATGAGTGATTTTTCTTCATCAGATTTTGACCATGTTTTGGCTTCGGTAAGTAGGGGATGATTATAGTATCTGTAGTTCAGTAGTTTTTTAGTGGTATTCCACTAAGATTTGTCGGTGGTATTAAGTTTTTCTGTGTGGTCTTGTAATTTTTGAAGTTTGTATTTCCTAATTTCTGTATTGAGCTTGTTTGTAAGTTTGCAGTAATTATTTTTTTCTGATGGATACGTAGTCCTGTGCCACTTTGCTCTTGCTCTAAGTTTTTCTCTTAACAAGACGCAAATATGTTGTGGTAAGTTAGTCTGAAGAGAATTATTTTTTTTCCTGTGTGATGTGTTTTCGTTAATACTGCTTGATATTGAAATGGTGAGTTTATCTATTGCAGTGTCGATATCATATTTTGTTTTTTGTGGAATTTTTAAGTCTAGCTTATTTTCTAAGTCATAATGAAATTTTTCCCAGTTTACTCGTCCTGTGATTAGTCTAGGAGTTGAGGGTTTAGGGACGGGATTTGAATGCAAGAGAAGCAGAACAGGGCTATGGTCTGATGAAAGGTCATCCAGGGATTCGACAGAGGTATGAGAGGTCGAAATTTGGGAAGAAATAAATATATCTGGACTTCATATATATATCGAGGATGTCTGGACTTTTTTTTGATAGATGTAGGCCAATAAGTCGGATTTAAGGAGGAAAGGACAGATTAACAGTTGGAGGATGAAACACGGGATAAAATGCTGGCACGGGAATTCGATGTTCTACAACCCCATCGCTGATGTTTGGCGTTGTAGTCTCCTCCAGCAATAAAGCGCGGACCGAGGGATCGAAATAAGGAATCAAGATGGTTATAGGACAGGGAATTTCCAGGAGGACAGTATACAGCTGAAAACGTTACATTGAAAGGACGAGTGGAGACGGATACTGAAGTGGATTGAATGGTGTCAGTTGAAGTAGAAGGGACAAGATAATGAGGTACTGATTTATAAATAAGGATGCAAGAACCGGCATGGGCTGTGTTGTCTGGGTGGTCTGATCTGTAAGTGATGTAGTCACGTATATAAATATACGATCGTTTTGTAAATTGTGTTTCCGTGTATATCTATGTGATTGTCATGTAATAATATTTCAAGTTCGTCTCGATGGTTATGAAGGCCATTTGCATTCCACAAAATGACAGCTAGGGGCTTATTGCTCATTTTGGGATGTTGAATGGGACTTCAGAAAGGTTATTGGTGGTGTAAAATAAAATACTTAAAAAAATTACGACAATTGTCTCTCGTATTTCGGATATACAAAACACGTTTTTCTACCTCACTGTTTGCCCTGGGAATCCTCGGTCAAGGCTGTGCTACGGTTGGATTGAAGGAAGAGGGTAGAAAAGAGGGAAAATCCAAAGGTAATCAAGGATCAAAGAAAAGTAAACAAACATTTCTGCTGACATTGGAAGGTTAATTTGGAACCTAAATTTATTTCCTGTTACTCTATTTTTCTGTTCCTTCATATTTCGCTTATTAGGTTAGTCCTTTGATGATTTTTTCCTAGAATTTTCGTTTAGAGTATAACACTCTGTTGCAGGTAGATTGAATGTCCAAGTGTACACTGTGTGCATGACTGTATATCGATCATCCTACTCCTCATTGGAGGTCGTATAGGGACATTTCAAATTTAAGAGGATCGGGGTTGAAGGGCTAGTGCGGCAACGATCCCCTGGCACTAGAGAACACAATGGTAGAGGTCTTGTGGAATGTGGACTGTATGTGGCCACTGTAGTTTCATTGATTGGTCCTGCCTCGTCCAGATAGCGACAGCCCATTAATATCCCCCCCCCCCCCTCACCTCATGCATCTCTCCTCTCCGCGCCAAATATTTCGAGAATTTTCCCAGAATCTGTTTTTCCCGGAAACAGAATCCATTGTATTGGTCCGTTTAGGTAGGAATTCGGCCCTAAGTTTCGGAGGATGTTGTCAGAGGAAAGAATTTAGTATGAATGACCATCTTTTCGATTGCTTCTGTTATAGGCGAGATGATAAATTAATTTGTTTAAATATAATAAATTATTGTTAATAAAATAGCACAATTTTAGCAGTACATTTTTATTTTATTGTTTCTTTAGTTCTGGAGACTAATATAATTGCATATTATAATGATGATTTAAAACAATGAAAATAGCTGAAAATTAATATAGCCAGCGATAATACATCTCTTTTTTTTTTCTTTTTTTTTTTAATTTAAGGTAAAAACTGTATGCAGAAAAAATATTAAAAACTACTTATATTTCGCATATAAAGTTCCGAAATAGTGGATCAAGAATAGGCTCAAATAACATTTTCAAACTTGATTAATTAATGTTGCATATAAAGCTACCTTAATTACAGTAGTTTTATAAAAACGTATAGCAAATTTTAATACGTATTAGTTCTCGAAAAATTCAGCATTAAAATCAAATACGTCAACATTTTTTAAGCGGATCTAGATTTTTTATTTTATTTTTTTTAAACATTATTTCTCCTTAGGATGACATCAAACATCATAACCACTTTTGGATTGTGCTAGCTTTTCTTTCTAGGATGTTCACAATTTTTTAATATTATATTTTGTCCCACCTTCTGGAAGAATTCTTCGCTCCTCTATATGTAATCTTATAGGCCACTGCCTTCATGATCTTACATGTGAGTGTATAATGACGTTCCAAGTATTCCTTAAAACTATAAAATATTCCTTCGTAAAATTATTAAGTATTTTCACTATTTTAATACTGAAATAGTGTAAAGGAATTATAATTAATTATTTTGTCCAGATATTTTCCTGGTACAATGGTTCTCATCTTGTCAAATTTAAGTGCCTGTATACATTCACTTGAGTGTTGTGATACAGCAGAGGAGTGTTGTGATAGAGCGGTGATCTATCTATCTGTTTTTAAAGTCCCTTATGTGAATTTTTCTTTCAGTTTTTGATAAAGATGTGTTAAAAAAACGTTGGAAAAAACTGGAAAAAAAACTTTGGAGCCCATATTTGATCCGTTATTTTGGATAGAAGCTTACCCGTTAAATTCAAGGAAATGTTTAATAACATACAAAGTGAAATCATCTATCTACGTGACGCAGTCTTTGTTCATACAGTGTATAGTGAACAGTGATAATAATGTGCCCAATGCATCATTATTAGACCCTGCCTTATCTATACAGGCAGCGTCTGATATTTACTTTTATATTTTTCTTTTCGTTTTCTACTTTTCTTTAAACGAATCATTAGAATGGAATATTGTACTTCAAATAGTGAAGAACAATGGGGAGATGTACAAATAGAAGCAGTTCATTACCTCCATATATGAAAAGTTCGGCTGGAAAGTTCCTTGGGTTTTATTATTTTTAGCCGTTCTATTGCTATCAAGATATCGTCCTCATCTGGCGGTTCCATGTCACTTGACTCGTTCAGTCGGTCCTCGTTAGGTGTTCGGTGTTCATTTTTTAGATACCCAATTAAGGAGGTTAATGAAGTGATTCTGCCAGCGCCTCAAAATGTCTTTAGTATCCGAGAGCAGAGTGCCATCAGTTTCTGTACTCATATTGACTATCGGCTGTAAAGGTTTACGCCCCTAGTTTAACTTTCTATAGGACTTTCTATTTTCATTCAGATCTCTGAGCTCTTCAATATCCGTCAATTCCTTATTTTTCCATTCCCTCTTTTTCTGTTTATGTAGCTTTTTTCCCGTTTTTCTGTTAGCCTTTCACAGTTCAGTTGAAGCTCTTATATATTTTTTTTGGATCGGTGTTCTACAATCCTTATTCTCGACATTGTTACTTCACGGTATTCTTGATCAAACCATGGCACTCTTCTGTTCCGTTCTTCAAAGCCCACTAAATCTTCAGCAGCATCGTGAAGTATTTTTGAGCATTTGTCCCAACTTAGGTTCAAATCTTCTGAGCCAGTTTCGCCTCTCTTTTTCTCTTCTACTTTTTCAGACAATATTTTGGCGGTATTCGCATCTTTTAATTGATTTACATTAAACTCCTTAAGTTGCTGTGACGCGCGAGTTTTCGCTAGTACTTTTTACCACCAGCCCTTTGAACCGCAAAATTAATTAGTCGATTTTTATTAGTTTCATTATGAAAGCTATGGGGTCCAATTGTGGGACGAAACTAGTTCTCTTTCCCAAACTGTGCATTGAAATCCCCTAAGACTACTTTAATGATATCTCTCGCGTAGTCATCAAGGCACTTTTTTAAGTCTTCATAGAACTGATCCTTATCTTCTTCTTCAGATGGCTCAGTAGGCATATGAACACTGATCAGGCTATAGTTGAAAAACGTCCATTTTATACGACAGCATATATTCGGCAATTTATAGGCTTAA
The DNA here is from genome assembly GCA_003667255.2 of Euschistus heros. Taxonomy (NCBI): domain Eukaryota; kingdom Metazoa; phylum Arthropoda; class Insecta; order Hemiptera; family Pentatomidae; genus Euschistus; species Euschistus heros. The sequence continues at coordinate 733,428 of RCWM02000319.1, forward strand.
AATCAATAACTAGTTTAGAGAGTCTTTTGGACACTACTCACAGTGCAATCGCTGGTGGCAGCTATAATAGATAGTATGGTGTTATTTCCTGAAGGTTCTTTGTCCGGTCCAACGTATTTCTTGAATGGCATTGATGTCTATTTTGTCAAGGTCAAGCTGGAGAAAGAACAGTAATAATGATTCAGTTTTTTATAGGGATAGAGTATTTTAAGTCCCAAATCTAAAATCCGTTATACACACCTTATATCGTTTTTTAGAGTTACATCTAGCATTAATCTGTTAAGGTTCCTGAGTAAGTTGGGTTTTTACTGTTTATAGTTACCAGCCCTACACCAACCCCAAACCTGGAGGGCCAGGGGATTTGTTATTGAGCTTCCCATGCTCTAGAAAAGCTGCCTTCACCTCGGCTGACGAGTCTTCTTGATAAAGAATCAGGAAGGTGGGCTTAGGAATGATAATAATCTATAATAATAATCACAGCTAGAATACAAACTAATATTTAATAACGAACAATACAAAAAATGTGCTCATAATTGCGAAGTATATAACAACAACAAAACGAGAGGTTACAGCCACAGACAGTGTTGCCACCAATGACAAGCACAATCGACAGTGTTGGCATGGCACATTTTTATCATTAACACTTCCCCCAAAAATATATAATGCCAATATACCCACCGACTCTACATCAATACACACAACGAATGACCATACACAACTAATCACTCCCGCACTGCATAGCACATACTCCAAGAAGACTGCGAAGAACTTCAAATTGTGGCCGAGGCAAAGGTTTCGTCAAGATGTCCGCCAACTGCTCTGATGATGAAATAGCTTCAACTGAGATCAGTCCTGGCTCCACCTTCTCCCAGACAAACTTCATCGGGATATCAATATGCTTTGTCCGACTGTGGAATAAAGGGATTTTAAGAAGCTGAATAGCACTATGGTTGTCCACTCGAAGTACAGGTAGTCTCTTCAGTAAACCAATCTCACTGTAGATTCGTACCAGCCAAACAGCTTCCCCCCCCACAGCCAAACTCGCCGCAACAAATTCTGCCTCCGTTGTAGACTTGGCGACACTCCTTTGTTTCCTGCTCATCCAAGAAACTGGTCCTCCGGAATATTTAAAGAGAACACCAGAGGTTGATCTTCTCGTAACCACATCACCAGCGTAATCCGAATCAGAAAATCCTTCAAGGTAGGCCTCTCCTTTGCCATAGTATATTCCATAATTTTGTGTCCCCCTTAAATACCTGAACACTCTCTTCACCATCTCCCAATCTTCCACCGTTGGAGACTCCACCCTTTGAGAAAGACTGATGACAGAAAAGGAGATGTCAGGTCTAGTTCCAATTGAGAGATAAAGTAAAGAACCAATAGCTTCACGGTATGGCACATTTTCCTCTAATTTCTTGCTAAAACTAATAAATTCACCCTTTTTAATTGGTGTTGAAACCGGGTGCGAATTTTCCAACCGAAATCTGCTTAGAATTTTACGAGTGTAAGCCTCTTGATTTATAAAAATTGTTCCATCTTTGAAATGTTTAATCTCGATTCCAAGATAATGTTTCGCTTCAGTGATATTTACTTTAAAAGTTTTACGCAAAGCATTTAAAAATTTCTTTAACTGCGAAATACTTCTCGATGCTACCAAGCTATCATCCACATGAATTGTTACAATAAGTGATTTATTGGTACTTACAAAAAGGCAGGGATCATTCTCACTTTGCTTGAGATCACATTCCTCGAGAAAATTTGTGAATTTCTTGTTCCAACAACGGGATGCCTGACGTAGACCATATAGACTTTTGCGTAGGAGACACACCCTACCCGAGCCATCATCAAACCCTTCGGGTTGTTTCATATAAATTTGTTCGTTCAGTTCTCCATACAGAAAGGCACTCTTGATATCAAACTGCTTCAAGTGAAGTCCGTCCTGTGCACTGGCACTAAGCACAGCCCTGATAGTATCCCATCTAATGGTTGGACTAAAGGTTTCAGAGAAATCAACTCCTGGTTGTTGAGAAAAACCTTTCGCGACTAATCGAGCCTTGTAACGCTCTACAGTATATCATCAGGATTATATTTTACCTTGTAGACCCAACGACAATCTATTATCTTCTTCCCCTCAGGCCCATCCACCAGTGTCCAAGTATCATTTTCCTTAAGAGCATCCATCTCTTCTCTCATAGCCTTGTGCCAGTCCTCATCTTGAATAGAATAGGTGGCTTCGTTGTAAGACCTAGGTTCATTGCACAATGCTAACATAGCATAGTCCACAGCTAATCTTGTTGGTGCCCTTAACTCATCCCTATTCCGTAGATTATAACCATCTTTATTAGTAGGGGTGCTGCCAATTTTATCCTGAACCTTCTTAGAATTTTTATTTCCATCATGCTGTTTTTCCATGTGTTCTTCTACTTCTTCCGAGTTTGCTTGTTCCCCAACTTCCTCTGAAATACCCTCTTCCTCACCTGAAATAGGCGCCAAGTACTCAAAGACGGCAGTTGATGTATTTTCTTCCTTGAAGACAACATCCCTTGACAGCACAACTTCAGAATCGTCAGGAATCCAAACTCGATAACCATCTTGATCACCGCAGTACCCAACAAGGAAACCTTTCTTCGCTTTCTTGTCAAATTTTCTCCTTTTCTCCCTAGGAATATGCACAAAGCACTCAGTGCCAAATATTTTAAGATGCTTTATTGAGGCTTTCTTACCACACCAAACTTCATAAGGTGAAACACCACTAGTGGAGGATGGACCTGTCCTATTTATGACATAAGCAGCAGTCATAACTGCCTCCGCCCACAGTTTTTTTCTGAGAGGCCCGATGCATGCAGCATAGTTCTTGCTGACTCCACAAGGGTTCGGTTTTCCCTCTCTGCCGAACCGTTTTGCTCCGGTGTATAGGGCATAGAGGTGCGATGGTACATGCCATGGTTCCTAGTTATTATTTGTACATCCCTATTTATGAATTCTTTTCCATTATCGGTTAATAATTCTTTGACAGTATGTCCAATAGTTTTCACCTCCGCCAAGAATTGCTGTAATTTACCCTTTACTTCAGATTTCTCTCTTTAGAAAATAGACCGTCCGATACTTAGAAAATTCATCCTTTAAGACTAAAAAGTATCTACTTCCACCCGCTGATAGAGTTGGCATAGGTCCACAGACATCAGCATTTATTCTGTCCCCCGGACTGGAGACTTGTTCCTTTCTCTTGCCAAAGCTTAATCTATGCATCTTTCCAATGATGCATGCATCACAAAATTCTGAAGATACTTTGCCTCCAAAGTTTACACCACTACGCTTTAAAAATTTTGCGACATACCTCTTATTCTGGTGGCCCATCCGTTCGTGCTAGGTCTGCAATGTATCCTCAACCGCAAGTTGAGCCTCTGCCGAGTAGACTGGGATGACTGACCCTCATGTTCATGGTAAATAAACCACCGGTCCTGGTCGATTGTGCTGCCAGTCGACCATCCTTAAACAATGAGCATTCATTATTACTAAATGTTGTCACATATCCTTTATCAAGAGCTGATGTAAGGGAAAATAAATTTTTATCGGCATCTGGCACATACCATACATCCTGCAAATAACCACCAATCCATTCACCATCAATAAACATTTCAACATTAATGTTACCTCGTCCGTAAGCCTTCATAGTCTGTCCGTTACCGACTTGGACATATTTCTCCACTGGAAAGGATTCGAAAGTAGCGAACCAATCCTTCCTCATGGTCATATGGTGAGTAGCACCGGAATCAGTGATCCATGCAACGTTCAAGTCACCCTCAGCTATATTACAGACAAAAGCACCACCACTCGTACCTTTACCCTTTTCAGATACCGAATGTGCACCACCATTTTTATAAAATGAATGTTTCTTTGGGCAATCCTTTTTAAAATGACCTTGCTGGTGACAACGATAGCATTTCAGTGTTACATTACTGTCCTTAGGTGGAATTTTGTCTTTATTATAATGTTGACTTTTATAATTGTGAAAAGAGGACTTACCCGCATTGCCATGCTTCACATAAAAGGCAGCTGACGAACCACTAGGACCTTCCGACCTCTCACTCATTCTCATTTCCACAACACAGAGCCTTTCTCTCAGTAGATCCAAGTTCCTCTGCTCCTTGGGGACAGATTCCCAAGCATTTATTAACTCATGGTATTCTGAAGGCATAGTATTTAGAACCCTATTTAAGAACAGAGAGTTCGGCAATTTAACTTTGTCTTCTTTCCAGGTTTCATCGCATAATTCCTGCCACAATTTTTCTAGCTTTGCAATATGCCTGGCTATAGAGTCACCAGATTCCTTCTCCTTAATACCAAAAAATTGATTAAATAGTCTGTCTTGCCTTTGCTCTGTCCTTTGCTCATAAACACTATGAAGTTTTTCCCACATAGATTTGGCGTTTGTGCACATATTAACAAGTTGTCTTACCTGACTTGATAATGAAGAAACTATTATATTTTGCGCCATATACTCCAATTTTTCCAAAGCCGCAACCTTCTTATTATAATCCGTTTGGTCGACAGTAGGAATTGGCTTCTCCGGGTATAAAAGTTTTCCTTCCACAGCGTCCATAACTCCATGAACCTGAAGCTGAATTTTAACCTGGAATTTCCAGTCTATCCAATTGGACTGTCCCTCCAATTTATCAATAGCAATCCTCGATACTTCCATTTCGTCTGAGAAGTCCAATCCCACTAAATTTTTGAACACTTTCACAAACTATCAGAACACTTCAAAACGTTCACGTTCCCGTTACTGGGCCCATAACCTGATCAAGAATCAGGAAGGTGGGCTTAGGAATAATTAATAATAATCACAGCTAGAATACAAACTAATATTTAATAACGAACAATACAAAAAACGTGCTCATAATTGCGAAGTATATAACAACAACAAAACGAGAGGTTACAGCCACAGTGTTGCCACCAATGACAAGCACAATCGACAGTGTTGGCATGGCACATTTTTATCATTAACACTTCTCCACCTAACTGGGATTATGAATACCGCTGTTGACTAATAGGTGGCTGCTATACCACCACATCCTGATGAGTCAGGCTTCCTATTACTTAGGGACTGCCACATCTAGACCCCATCCCTCGTCTGTCACCGGCCCAGTCCTTCGAAAGGGTTGGGTACCTCGGACTGAATTGCTAGGCTTAATAGAGCCTACCACGAGTGGGTGAAAGTGGAGTTAGGATGGAAAGGCTAATGAGATCTACAAAGTGAAACTGAAAATTTCAGTATGGTTTGAACGAATTTTGTTTCAAACCATAAAATAATAGGCTAAATCGTAATCTGGTAGAGAAATACAACTTTACCAATGTAGTACTGTTGACGTTTTGGGAAATATTTATTTTATGAATGCCAGAACTAGAAGTCTGTAAAATCAGGAGCTACTTTACCGTTGTTGAGGATATCAATTAAGGTGAGGGGGGGGGGGTTCTGATAACGAACGCCACATCTATCATTTTCCAATATTATGACTGATAGTTATTTTTCGCAACTATTAATATATTTACTATTATATAGGGCCGGCCCTGTGGAAGCTGGTCTTTGATGAGTCGTTGGGGGAGCTGCAGGAGAGAGGGTTCCTTGCCACGGCCTACGTCGACGACCTGGCAGTCATCGTGGCCGCAAATAGCAGAGCCAGAATTAAAACAGATGCAGAGAGGTGCGCCAGTTTTGTAGAAGAATGGTGTGTGAGGAAGAAGTTGAGTATGGCGGCAGCCAAGACTCAAGCCATACTCGTTAAGGGCTCCACGGATAGGGCTCACCCTATCACTTTGAACATTGCAAATGAAAGGATAAGACCAGGTGAGGAGGTGACCTACTTGGGAGTCAGGTTTAGGAGGAAGTTTGACCCAACCCCTCACCTGGAGTACTTGAAGGATAGGGTGACCCTATCAATCAAAGGACTAAGTAGGATAGGGGGTGCATTCTGGGGCCTCAGGTACCCAGCAACGATGACCATTTATAAAGATGTGGTCTTGGGTATACTGAGGTATGCATCCCCTGCGTGGAGCCGAAACCTCACACAACCGCAGAGAAGAAAACTGGCCACCATACAGCGATTGGCTCTATTGCGGGTCACGAGAGCTTATAGAACGGTGTCGCATGAGGCGGTGCAGGTGCTGGCCGGAGCGATGCCCCTGGACCTCGTCCTCAGAGAGGGCAGAATAAAATATGAAGTCAAGAGGCAGGGGCTGGAAGCGCTTCCGGAGGGACTCCGACAGCATGTCGGCGAGACCCCAAACCTTTGGAAGAAGATTCTCCGGGAGGACTCTATCGAGGAGTTGAATGGGCGGTGGGTGGCAAGCCAGAAAGGAGCCACTCTGAGGAAGTTCTTCCCCACCGTCCAAAAGAGGCTAGAAGCGAGATGGGTTCTCCCAGACTACTGGGTCTCGCAGATGCTAACAGGACACGGCGGGATCCGGGGAAAGTTAAATGAACATGGAAAGGAAATCTACCCCTGTTACCCGACTTGTGGAGTCCCAGAGACAGCAGAACACATTGTGTTGTCCTGCACCGAGATGAAAGGACACCGTGCCAGGTTGTCGAGGAAAACAGGGATCTACGCCCTCGTCGAAGCGGACTTCCCCCGACTCGTGGAAGAGGATAATTATCCCTACTTTAGGGAATTTGTCTACGGGTGGAAGGAAGTGGTGGGCCCTACACATTTCACCTTGGGTAGGCCCATCCCCGTGGTCGGCGAGTTACCGGAAGAGCATGATGAAGAGGAGGTTGACTAGAGACTGCGAGGACGTGCAGGACCGGACGGATGCGGTGGACCAGGAGGGCTGGACCAGGCGGACCGGACGGATGCAGTCCTCGGGAGAACTGGAGTGGACCGGACGGATGCGGCGGACCAGGAGGGCTGGACCGGGCTACCGTCCGGAAAACAAGGTGCGGTCGCTAAGGCGTGCAATGCATGGCCGGGCCGCACCACAGGAAAAGTAAGAAGGTGCGGTCTCAAAGCGTGCTGAGCATGCCAGGCCGCACCACAGGATTGTGTCCCAAAATAAAAGTCCTTAGATAATTATGTACAAATTGTAAATAAAGATTTTAATTGGCGGCAGCGACATACATAAATCCCATATGTTGATCCCGCTGCCGCCAAAACCCCGTATGCCTGAAAAGGTTTGGAAGGGGAAAAAAAAAAAAAAAAAAAAAGGTCCCAGAGGCCTATACGTGAAAAAAAAAAAAAATTACAACTGTATTTAAAAAAAACACATCTAGTAAATATGCGGTATATATGAGATATAATGACATGAATAAAACTTGTAGAGGAACTACCCATTGGTACTACTCTAATGAATATTCACCAAAGAAGATCACGAGGATATCTTCTTTTCAGACGCCTCGGAGGATTGCCAGAAATGGAATGGAAAGCAAGTTGTGCAACAAGTGGATTTATTATGTGGATTTATTTAGAAGTGTGTTTATTATGAAAGGAAAGGTATCTGGAACAGAATATTTATTAACATAAGTGCTGAGCCTTATGATAATGGTTTATTGTTTATTTCATGTTCAGAAAAGGTAAGGAGATAGAAGCTACCTTCATAATAGTTATAAAAATATGAGTCGTAGGTTTTAAGAGAATTTTGGATAAATAAGACAAGAGTAGGAGATCTTTTCATAAGGTCTGTAGTTTGTTTGGTTAATTAAAAAAAAAAAAAAAAAAAAAAATCAATGATCTAATAACTATACAATAACATTATTCATCAAAATAATCTTCATTACAAATAATAACTTTACCTCACCGTGATACAAAATCCTAAACACCGTTTTAAAAAATGATTGATCTTTGCTGGTAAAAAAGCAGCTTCAATATGCTGCGAAATTGTGAAAACCATCCAAACAATTTTTGTTATGTGTGTGGTGAGCTAACTTTAAAGAGTCTAAGAAGAAGCATTACTCCCTTATTAAAAAAGGCATTTAGTCTTTATTTTGGTTGTCAAGTTGGTGACGAAGTGGAATCCAAATATTTTTGGACAATTGTTGGTCTTTGAAATTAGACGTCGCAGATACAAAATACTGCAGGAAAACAGCAATTTTGATTTAAATTATGGTATGGAAGCTGATTCAATACAATTGCTTGTTTTAACACTATATTATTTTTTTATTTTGAAATTACCCAAAATCCTTGGCCCTGAGACAAAAATGCTTTTCAAATTTGCATTCAGAGCACCAAATTCTAAAAGAAACAGCCATTGTAATTCATTTAACAGACAAAAAGTTAAATTTTGTTGTCCAGTGTAATCAGTGGCTGAAATGTGGGGCCCTAGCCCATTTTGCAGTATGTGGTCGTGTATTGTCAAAAAGGAGTAAGGGTCATTTTCTGTTTACCAAATTTTGATCGCATTTTCGAAGTTTAGACTGATAGCGGTCTAATATCGCGGAACAAGACTCTACAGTAATAAATAGTTTGCCACTGAATTAGGAGCTCATAGAGCTTGTCCTTTGCTTGTCAAGAAAACAATCAGCAGTACCTTTTTCGGATGAACATGAGGTTTTGGAAATTTTTTTGATTTTCATCAGCTGATTGCTAATGGTATGAAATATTGTCCGAATATTGTCGTACAGTACCCAATTTTCATCAAAAGAGATGCTTATGTAAAACAAAAAGGGGACATTTTTTTAATCGAGAAGCTAAAGATGAAGCCTCTGATTAGAGAAAGAACTAGAGATGTGCTTAGGGATCCACTTTTCTTTGGACGGGCCCTTACCGAGCATTGAATTTTAACTGGTTTCTTTTTATTGTTATTATTATAATTGCTATTTTTCTACCTATTGTAAATCTTTGTACCTGTTTCTTAATATAATTATAAATAATTGTTTTCACTATTATAATTAATTAACAGAAAATGGAAAAGGTGAAGTATATTGTAAAGCATTAATTAGATCATGAGAATAGAATTTATTCGTGGATTTTTTATTGGCCTTTGAAGTGAGTGACTTTTTTCAGTTTCAATCTTATTTTTTATTTCTCAATTTCGTCATGTTTATCTCTAACATTTTTTGAAATTCTTATCGTAAATTAAATTTTACTGTTGCTCTAAAAGAGCAAATGGTTCCCTTTTAACCCATGAATAAATGGTCCTCAAAACATTTTGTGTGCAAACATTCAGCAGTCAGCATATTTAAAAATACATAGATAGTCTTTAAATGTACTGTTCTCCTTATTAGTTTTTCCTGGGTTTTACAAACCTTATTAATTCTAAAAAGAGTTTCATCAGTCCTCGACCATATTTTATGAACAAAATTATTGGAAGGATAATAAGAGATTTCAGTTATCACCTGAAAATTGTCGTCGCAGTAGAATTAAAAAATATTTTTTTTTAACGTTCGTCAAATGTTTTAAATGTATCCCTACTAGAATAGTTTCCATCTCCCATATTAGTAAAAGTGATCACCGTGAGACAATGGCAAACTTTTTATAGTTTCAGGACTTTTTTTGTTTAGTTTTGAACGATCCTTACTATCATAGCAATGAAATTAGTATTAAATATTTCATTTAGGACAAGATAATTTAAACGATACGTACGGGCGATTTCAGCAAATCATAGCAAAATTAGCTTTTGTTTTATAATTGTAGCAAGATTCATATGAATAATTAAACTTTTTTTTTTTTAAAGGTATAGGTGAGAAGGAAAAAAAGAAATTAAAAAAAAAAAAATCTAATATAACAATGTTATCTTCCTTGTGCAGTGAGTATCCAAGAGGGAGCGCATAGCTATCTGCAACAGGGGGCAGTGTTCATTAAAACAGAGACTGAAGAGGGATGATTCGGACTGTGAAGTGGCCGGTTTCTGGTCGCAGTTACCTTCCACTTCAATCAATCACACAGAACTAGCGGGAAAATTTATCCCTTCCCGTTTTCGCATTTTCATTTCCTGATATTAAATAACAAGCGCCTACCCAATGCTACATCTTGAATTTAGAATTATCCATAAATTATTAACATTTTTTCTTTTTATAACAAAACACATTTAATAAAGTAAGGTAATGTAATTTTGTTGTCTCAAATTACTGTTCTTGATTCAGTTAGATAAAAAAAAAAAATGATATTACACCATCGCCACACTATAGCTATAACTAATTGAATAAGTCATTTAAAAAAAGGGTCATCTACCATTTTTTTTTTTAAATTATACAAGAAATATAAAGAACTCTTTATCTTTATTATTATAGCCAAATAGGTTTTTTAATGTAGTATTATTTAAAAAAATCACCACACAAAATTATAAAAAATTAATTCTAACCCGGGCACGATGGTTGCTTTTGTCAACCATCCTAACCAACCATGAATATTTTCCTCTCCAATTTTCCGGGACATGGACCCACTTACTTCCAATCGCTAATACCGTTCCCCCGACTCTTCCTTGGCCCTCTAGTGCCAGTTCAAACTTAATCTAGTAAGCAGCTGTAACGTTTTTTGTAATTGAATATCTGAAAGTTCACGTGACGCACGGTCATGTATTTGATTTTTGTTTTATCGTTATTATATCTCTTTTTTTTTAACATATGGCACACCTACGTATTTTCCATGCTCAGAAAGCAATCAGACGAGGAAAAAGAACCTAAAACATGCACTAGCAAATCAAAAAAATCTCATTTATCTTACTCAGAAGATATAATTATGAATCTTTCTAATCCGGAAGATTGTAGTAAAACCGAGCAGGAAACTTATTCTAATAATGAATTAACTTTTGAAGATAAGATGAAAATGTAATACATCTGTTTACATTTTAAAAATTAAATAAAATGTGTTGAATAAGAAGAAGTCATTATAAAATGACTGATGGAGAATTATAAGAAAAACTTAATCAAAAACTAAAAGTAAAAGTAGAAGTTTATTTCTCATATATAAATATATATATATATGAGTACTATTTTTCTTAATGTAAAACAAAAAATGAATCATTACTTTTAGGTTATAATACTCCCGTTACAACTTAAAACAATAAAAATCAATGTTAATACAAAAATGTTTAGATCAGGATTTAATATATACTCAAAAGGTAAAAAAAAAAAAAAAAATGTAGTGATTGTCAAAGCCGCGCGGTTGTCTTCACCCCCTGTATCGGGACTCCAATAGGCGCGAACGGTTTAGGGTTAAATAATATAGTTAGGATTGAGGAATCACTTACCACTTCTATTATTTTGGAATTTTTTTATTCGAAGACTAGTTTCCTATGCTAAACATTTATTATAAGTTCTAAAGGTATTAAAAAAATTAAAACATCAGTCCTTTGGTACACAGATTATAAATATTCAATTTTTAAATAGGTAAGATAAAAATACCGATAGCAAAGGAGGCAATATAGACCTCATTTTAACATATATCAAGATCTAGAGGCGAGTGTAAAGGGATGAAAGTTGCAGTTTAGTATGTAGTTCACTAAATACATTATGATCCCTACATTTATTAGTCAAGTCAATAACAGTCATTAAGGTTTTTCCTATGAATGGTCGGTTTTTCTGTTCCTTTTGGAAAAAAATTAAATGTGAATTTGTTTTACCGTCTTCGAACCCGATTACTGGGAGAAAGATAGCTGAAAATATTTGACAACTTCGACTTACATTGCATATCAGTATTCAATAATGTTTGAAACGTAATATAAAATAATACTACAGTTATCTAGTGCCAATAAAACTGACCAAGACGGAGAAAATATACAAAAATCTTATAGGCAATAACCTTTATACTAATGATAAAATAATATGCATTTCAGGAAGACAATTTTTAAAATAAGGTGCGAATTTTTAATTTTAATAACAAACCTTTGATAAAAAATATCGAAAATACCACTTCTATGTGCAACATGAATGAAGGAAAAATAGGTTAGACATAATCGCTAGATGCCCAAAATTATGGAGCTCTAGATGTGAATATAAGCAACACTATGAGCGAAACACATGAAACATGACGACAGACTTTTAAAGTAGGACAGAATGACAAAAACTATATTTGTTTACTGAATGCTCCTTATGTTATTGACAATTTTTAGTTTTCAATTTAATTGTAAATAATTAAGACTAATAACACAAGCACTTTGGTACGTTAACAATAAAACTATGCACTGATCTACGCATACCAACAGACATTAAACATGTACGAACACACTTCAAACTGTTTCATGATAAATTAAATGAGCACCCAAATAAACATATCGATGGAATGGCCACATCTCTCACGGCGCACAGTAGGGCAAAAACGCAAAAAAAGTGTTTAAAATTCAATAAATCTTGGAAAAATACATCTATAAACTTGAAATTTCGTACACTCCTTAGTTCAGTAAAGAGGTTTAATAGTCTCATCCCTCAAACCAGTTGGATGGCATAATAAAACAAAAAAAAAATAATTTGAGACTATGTATTGGTTTAAAATAAATCATTTTCGTTGTTGATATGTTTTTCTCAAAACCAAGTGGGCTTCTATTAGTAGTTTTTCTCGTAGAATTCGATGAGGCATCTAGAAATTAGTTAGGCCTTTGTATTTAGCCAGTATATGATAATTTATTTTCCATAAGACACGCTTATTTTTTTTCCATTATTCTGAGTTTGTTAGTAAAACTTTACTTTTCTACTAGTTTTCTAATACTACTCGAGAAACTTTTGAACCGTTATTTTGCACATTAATTATATTAATTATTCTGGGAATCATCAGCAATGATAATCCAAGATTAGTAGTACCCACCTACATTAAATTTTAAAAAGTAATTTTATTTTAAATTTCAGTAATTATTTCAGTTACATTCTTTTTTAAAAATATGTTGTACTAATAAAAATTACTGAATCACATCTAACATCGGGGTTCACGAAATGGCAGTTCCTGGAAACAACATTCATTACTTTGCTTTTTGACATTACTACTTTTATTAAAAAATATATCAAAAGTGTTTTTTCAATATTCACCCCTCTCTTATTATTATTATTTTTTACCGAGAACTTATGGTAGAAATATTTGTACATGAGATGTCGGTAGATTAACCATGTTAGCCATTTTCACAGATTAACGAGCTGTTGTACTAAGGAAACAGATTCCCCTTCCAAAAATAAATTATGTTTTTGTTGACATAGCTCTAGAAAATATTTAAATTTGGTTTGAAAAAGACACAAAGAGGAACAATATCTATAAAATGAATAATCAATCATAAGGTCAATAATTCATCATTTGACTTTTATTGCTAATTGCTCCAAAATTTACAAAGAGAAAATATGGCCGTTCATCAGTATCACATAAGGAAATTAATGTCCAGTAATTGTCATAATTATCATTAGAAACAAGCTGCATAGTTAATCTGGAATACGGTAGAACCTCAACTCTCCTGACAACTGAGAGTTGTAATATATATATATTAGCGAGCTCTGGCAGTGAAGGTCGCAAGTGAACGCAGCTAATCATTGTATAGTATGTTTTTATACACCTCTAAGAAGGGGTTGGCGTTGGAATCGAAGAGACACAAAGAGAAACAAAAACTGTCGGATGTATAATAATCGGAAAATCAAAATTTGGCTTTTAGTTAATTTTCAAAATCATCTCGGTTTGTACTCCACCAAGTTCAAAACAATAGAAAACAATATGTTAATGCCGAAATTGAAATAAAATAATGGCGATTAATAATGAAAATTTATTTAAAATAAATTTCCTTTTTTTCGCCATTTTTTACTCTGAAGGCTCCCCATTATTAAGTATTCAACAAAACTCTATATAACTCGAGCTCTATTAGCCTTAAGGTATAGTAAACACATATTTGTCGAAAATTTAACGGAAAAAAAAACTTTAAAAAAATGTATTTTAAGCAGTTTTTTGCTCATTTGGCCCACTGTGCGGCGGATAATACCAGGAGGAAACTGAAAAGAAACTGGATGAGAGACCTACTTACACAAAAATATATCAAAAACAAGGAAGAGGTGTATTTTGTACTATTATTCCTCACGCCTAACCCTTTTTTTTAAATATTTATATTTCAGCATATCCGCTGATTTTCAATTCTGCGTTTGACTGATGTGGACTTCAAAACTAAACGTGAAATCAAAATAAATAGTTCGGTTTAAGTAAGGTTATTTAATTTATTATATTTATAATTCTATATTTAAATTGTAAAATGTACCTGTGAATGTTTATAATAATATTTAATTTATATAATTATTAATTTTCATAGTTAATTTTATTAGTTTATACTATTATAATATCGATCAGTTATATGTTTCGTTTATTAATGTTTAAGGTGTTATTATAGTTTTTGCATAGTTAATGTATAGTAACTCGCATTCCTGCATATCATAGTTGTAGAAATCTGAAAGACGGATTAATCTATGTGATTGACCAGTAAAAGAATCTAATAAAAATACGTTTCATTAACACCTTCTTCTTCTTAAATTGCGATTTCGACAAGAAAATAACAACAATTTCATTTTATATGAGTTGTTCTATAATTTAATGTATAATAGCTGGGATTCGATTACCGAAGTTAAGAAAGATTTTAGGAGAGCAATGCAATTGCTTTACTAGAAAAGAATCCTTTGGAATCCGACAATGCTTTCTCAAACTCACCGCATTTCCTGGTATTCTGGTTCTTATTACAACTTTCTTCTGCTGTAAATGGATTGAAAAGCCCTTGGAGACTTTCTTAAAAACTGTGTAAGAAATAAGTTAATTAAAAAAAAAATATTATTGCTATTCAATTTTATTTCAACAAGTTAGTGAGGCAAGGAATAAAAAAGAAGACCCAACAGTGTAGTTCCCTGAATGATATATTATTATTATAATAGGGTGTAAAAAATCAAATAAAACAAATAAAATTAATATATTTGTTCTTTAAATAAAGAAGTGTTGTTTCTACAACTTCAAATAAACTCTTTTTTCTAGCCTAATTACTGCATTTTAATGACGAATTTTTGAGCTTCTTGTCGGTAATTTTTTATTTTAACCATCTTTAGTTGAGTAAAATTTTAAGTCCATCTTTTGCAATCTCGCTTGTAAAGCTTCTATCTCCCCTCCATTAGACTTGATGATTTCTCCTAGATACTTAAATTTGTTTGTTCTTCTTTTGAATTTTATTAATTTTTATTTTTACTTATTTTATTTTATTTTTTTGTATTCATGTCAGAAAATTACAAGGAATTTCCAGTTTTTAGAGCCAGTGAGAAAAAATCAGTGTGCTGATTGGCACTAGAAGAAGCAAAACATTTCTGCACTTTGCAGTGTTGGCAATGTTCTCGTTTTCTATACGTTACGTTTTTAGCAAAAACAAAAATAAATTAATAAGATAATAGAAAAACTATAAATATTTGATATCTGTGTGGATTTATGTTGGCAAACCCTTTCATCAATCTGGAATGCATTATACCCCTTTTCAATGAACTTAGCTCTATGACTTCCATTGTAGTGATGAAGCTTTTTGGAATATTTTGTATTGTCAAGGATATGGAATCTTCCGATGTGGAATAGAGATAAAAGTAGCTTTTTGATCCAAATATGCCGGCAAAAAGCTTTCATATCCCGGATACCTGCCTTCTTCAATACGTTTTTAAGTACAAATATGTGGCGCTGCATCTATCTACTGCATTTGAATCCATCTTGTTTAGGTTTGAGCTGCTCGTCAATAATAAATATTCGTTTTCCTTCCCCACCTTCATTATGGATGCTTACAATATGAAGGACTGTCTGATGAGCTCGAAACGAGGCTGAAAATATTAATGAATTCATGTATAAGATTCATTTTTAGTATTCCCTCTCTAGACGCTCTCACACCCCTTTACTGGTATTTTGAGTGATAAAGTGGCTTTATCCAAGTTTTCGACTAATATTCTCACTTGGTACATTTCGATTCCAATCTTTAAAGTCCAAAAACCTTCATACGTTTACGATGATGACCTCGACCTTCGTTCTTCCGTCCATCATTTGAATACCTGATCTCAGCACATTGATTTGTATATTAGTCCAGGAACCCGCATTATGAAAATTTAATTGGAAAGACATAAATTTGTTTCCTAATCCATTTTATGCCATAATCCGCCTAGAAATGATATATCGTGGTCCGGCATCCTCTGTCCGTTGGAACGCGGTGTGGTGAATGCTTAAAATCGCCCAAAATAGCAAAACAATAATTGGAAAGGTATGTTCTTGAGTTTGGTTTCATTTTTAGTGTTTCCTTTTCTAAACATGAATCAAATGGTTTAGCAGCCGAAAGCCGTCGGAAACCTGCCGCCAAACCGGTTTTTATGTCACGAAAAACTGACCCGAAAAGTGAAAAACAAAATTGATCCACCATTAAACATAGGATTAACAATTAAGAATCAACCTATTTCATTTGTAATTTATTAATATATACATATAAGTATCTATTTCTTTATTTCAAAAAGTAATATATACTAAATTTAACCAGCTTTTAGATGAAAAAAATAAATTTTGAATCGTACAAATAGTTTCGGAGTTATAGTTAAAAGGGTACCTACAAACGCGTTTTCGTGGAGAACCGCAAAGCGGAACATTCCTCACAGCGAAATTCCTGGTACTGATATATCTATTAAAATAAAGAAATAGATACTTATCTGTATATATAAATAAATTAAAAATGAAATAGATTGATTCCTACCGACTCACACACTTGTCAATCCAGTCTATATGATTTTCTCTCCAAACACGATTTTTCTATTTTCTATTAAAAAATGGTGGATCAGTTTTTTTTTTCACTTATCGGCTCAGTTTTCCGCGACATACAAATCAGTCTGGTGGCATGTTTCCAACGGCTTTCGGCTACCAGACCACTTGATTCGTGTTTAGAAAAGAATAAACTAAAAAATGAGACCAAACTCAAGAACATACATTTCCAATTATTTTTAGCTATTTGGGCGATATATCAAACTATCAACGATATATCATCAAGGTGGATTATTCTATAAAGTGGGTTAGAAAACCAATCCATTTCTTTCCAATTAAATTTGCATATGGCAGGCTCCCGGTCTATACCCCTTCTCATCGAATTGCTTCCTTTGATAAATCCTTCATTATTCGTGTAGCCTTCTTTCGCACTTCCATTCCCGTTTCAACTAGCGATGCTCCCTTTCTTTATACATAATTTATTCATCCACTTCCTCAATTATCGATATTGTTTATATTAGTTTAAGAATGTTTTCTACATTAACTCAAAGATCAGTTTTTAAATTTAAATTAGTATTATATTTATTAGTGTTAGTATTAATAATTATCTCCGGAAGTTGTCTGATTTGTACACCTCAAGAAATTAATAAATTTTTATTGTACTGTTGTGTTATTCTTGGGGGACATGTCTCAGAATAAAAATTATTATTCTTTCTTTTTTCCGTTCTTTTTAGATGTCATAAACCATATATCATCTTATTCCATTTTAATGACTTGTATTATTTCAGTATTGATTTGGGGGATCACCTACTCTTCATTCCACAGTGGATTATATATTAACACACGATTCATTTATTTCATATTTTTTTTACAACGCTTCAATTAACTCTTGTTGATTTAATCATTATTAAAATCTCAATTCAACTTATAATAACGTCAAATATATATGTAATATATATAACGTTTATTTGAATTCTCGCAGAATACTGAATATATTTAACAAAATTTCTCATCATCTAATTACCATATTACGTAATACTGGACAATATTATGATTACAAAAATTAATTATATCTGTCAAGTAATAGAAAGAGAACATTTACACACTATTCCCTAAATATCAAACCGTAGTGACGCAGCAGTGGATCCCTAGGCTGAGTGTATGTAAATTGTATGTATAGTATGATTGTATTTTTTGTTCTTAATTTGGTTTTTATTTTTCCTAACTTAGTTTTTAATTTATTTCATATTATTTTGACAACTCCAACATTTAATAAGCAAGCATTCAAATCTCCAATAAATTACAAAAGATTTATTTACTTGACAATAATTTGACCTATTTTGTTGAGATTGCAATAAATCAATTGATTTATCCTCTACCAAAAAGTTTATTTTAATGAGTTCACCAAAACACACAGATTTTTAAGGTCAAAAAATGACACTATTGACACAAAAGCCTTTATATTTTAATCAAAACCGTTTGAAATATCAAAATCAAATCAATCAAAAAAACAAACAAACACGGTGTATTGTTTACAAACAAAAACGACAATCTGAAAGCGCCGCCATTAAAAAAACACCAGTCTCAAAAATTCACTGCCATCTCGATTCCTAACACTCCTACCTTAAAAAACGAGATGGGAGACAAACTCTTCTACCACTCCTAGTAACGGTAGCTCTTCTTTCTTCCTCAGCGGGGGGATGATATTTTGGTCTCAATTTCTCCTTTTGGCCTTGCTCATGTTCACCTCTAGCAGACTCTTAAGGAAATAACCTCTGCAAAGGCCTGACAATTTCTCCATTTGTAATTTTGAGGCGAGCTACTCAAACTTCTCCGTCTCTACTTGGAAAAATATTAACTACTTTGGCCAATGGCCAATAGGTCCGCTTTGTATTTTTATTTTCTATTAAGAAAAAATGGCCTTCTTTTAACTTCCTTTCTTCTCTCTGTCTTTCATGGTGGGTCACCAGTTGTCCCAAGTACTCGACTCTGAACCTCCTCCTCAGTTCTTCTCTCAAGCGCTGTAAAAACTGATACCTCTTGGTCAGGTTAACAGTGTTTAAGTGGTCAGTTGTTGGCTTTATTTTATTACTTCTTATTTCTTAACTTTTATTAATAATCTTTTTGCTATCCTCTTTATTAGATTTTTTAGGACTCTTAGAGGCATTTGCAGATTCATCTTCAGAACTATAATTATCTAACTTCCGTTCCCTTGATTGTCTATGTTTTTAACGTTAAGTTGATTTTTATTATTAAATATTGTGTTTTTAGAAGATTCATTTTTATTTCTTTCTTTGTTCACTTTATCTGAAGATTCAGTAACACTGTAAGTTCCTTTATTAATTTGTTGTCTATTGTTTTCTTCATATACAGTGCATTTATTCTCATCAGATTTATTATTATCAGAACTGACTATTGAATTTCCGTTAGATGATTCAGAAGATTTTGTCCTTATCCTACATTTCTTCAGTTTAGAATGGAGCTTCTGTTTCTTCCCATCACTTCTTCCATTCTCAGATATTGTTTCCATGTCAATTTTCATAGGCAACTTTGTTGATTCCTCGTTAGTTTCATCAGTCATTTCACCCTTCTCATAATTATCAGCCTTAATTTTTGCTTCTACAGCAGCTTCCAAAGCTTGACTACTTTTTAAATTCCCTATCTTAATTAACATTTTTGGTTTGTCCGAAACTTGAAAAAAAAGTTTTTTTGGCAGGTTTCCCCATATTTTCAGCTTGTTTTTCAAACACTTCAGAAACTTGAGGTTTTTTAACCTCAGGAACTTCTTTTATTTTTTCTTCTGAAATTATTTTTTTATAAATTAAGTTTGCATTATCTAAATCGGCCACATCTTCAGAGAAAATATCTTCTTTTACAACAATCCTATTATCACTATCAGGCAATTTTTCTAACATTACCGAGGGACTTATATTCTCTTGAATATCCTTCTCAACCTTATTAATATCAACTTCATCATTTCCTACTGCTTCACTGTCTTTGGTACCACTGACTGTCAGGTCAGATTGTTCTTTTCAATTTAAAACTTCAATATCTTCCTTTATTTTTGTGGGCATTGTCACATCCCTCTCAGAAAACTTATCTTCAACAAAATCTAATTTTTCATCTTCTATTTCTGAATTTTGATCAGTGGATTTTGATTTTAAACCAGCAATATTATTAAGCTCTTCAAGCACAGAATCAGTAACTAATGTTGCATCAAATTCTACAAATGCATTTTTTAAAGCATTCTCAATATCACCCTTCCTGTAAGCTGAACACCCATCTAGATTATCATTATTTTTTTTTCTTTATATTTTATATTTTATCTTAAGTAAAATAAAGCCGTACTTATCATAATACGTCTCCACTGAAGCATATTCTTCTTCATAGTCATCTTCTTTGTTTTCAACAAAAAGGCTGTCTCTGATTTTGTCATCATAGAAACACAACTGACTAGATAGTCGTTTTATTTTCTCTGTTAAAAGTTATACCTGCATATCTTGTGGTTCAATGTTATCCAATTCGGCAGCTAACCCATTGCTGGCTTTAGTGAATCTAGCTCTGACAGGCTTCCCCATTTGTACTAATTCAATGTGTGAACTCATTTTTCTTCTTATGATTATTTTACTCACAATAAACAAATATAAAAATCACATCGGGGGTCATTACAATTTTGAGATTGCAATAAATCAATTGATTTATCATCTACCAAAAAGTTAATTTTAATGAGTTCACCAAAGCAGACAGATTTTTAAGTTCCAAAAATAACACTATCGACACAAAAGCTTTTATATTTTAATCAAAACCAATTGAAACATCAAAATCAAATCAATCAAAAAAACAAACAAACACGGTGTACTGTTTACAAACAAAACATCAGTCTCAAAAATTCACTGCCATCTCGATTCCTAACATCCTAATCTGTAGTTAATTAGATAATTGAATACAATGTATTCAATTATCTAATTAACTACAGATTTTTTTCTTGTTTCTTTTTCATTTTTAAATTATTTTTATTACTTATTTATTTTTTTATTTTTTTTTTTTTTAATGTTAGTATCATCTTGGTCACATCCAATTTTTGTTATTTTAGCCTGATGAAGGCCTGCAAGGAAGGTCGAAACGTTGGCACGCCAAAATATAAGTTTTTCATTTAAAAACTGGCTGTGTTTATTCAACCTTGACTGCACCCCTGACAAATTCATCTCCTTTTATGCTTTATTGCATTTTTTTCTCCTTCACTCCTCTTTATTAACATTTCGACTTTTTTAAATGGGTCTCTTAAATTTTATATTATTACTAACTGGATGAGTGCCAATGTCAGGAAAGATATTTATAAATTGTATTATTTTTTCAGTTCTGAATAGGATCCCATTTAAAAAAGGGGTCGAAACGTCAATAAAGAGGACAGAAGGAGGGGAAAAAATGTAATAAAGCATATAGTTTTTAAACAAAATATTATTAAACATGTAAATAATTACTAAGGGTTGACAAAATATAATTTTGATACACACATATATATATATATATATATATATATATATATATATATATATATATATATATATATATATATATATATATATGGGATCCTCTTCAGAACTGAAAAAATAATACAATTCATAAATATCTTTCCTGACATTGGCATTCATCCAGTTAGTGTAATAATATAAAATTAGACAGATACATACTAAAAATTAGTACCCCGAAAGTCCAGGCCAGTAAGCCAACCGGTTCCTGCAGCAAGTGCTTGCCACCTCAGACACCAGGGTACTGAGCTGCTCGGCGGACTACCCGGCCAAAGAGTCCGAGATCCAATTACATATATTTTTTCGTAACTAAAATATAACATCTATAACCAAAGAAAAAACAATATATAAACATACACACACATACACGACCACACACACACATATATAGGGGATATTTCCCTTCGTTAAAAAACAATTATGCTAAAACAATACACAATCAAATATTTAAAAGAATTTAAAATTTAACAATCTATTTCCAACTTTTAATATAACCTAAAAAACCATTTTTCAATTTTATAACGATCATTTTACAAACAATAAAATAACCAGTCCAATAACCTAAAAACAACAACAGTATTTTGACTCTTTTATAATTCCATTAAATAAAATTTTACAATTTTGGCAATAAATAAATAAATAAAAATTCTGAATTTTGACACTTAAATAAGTTTACAATTTTGGCAATTAAATAATTGTAGACCAACATAAATATTTTAGAACAGCCCTATATTCTAATCGTTAGCTTATAGCCTTTAGAATATTGTGGTAAGCTTGATTTAGTTTGGAACAATCATTTCTCGTGTTGATGGTGTTATTATCTTTTTTTATAAGCATCATTTCGAGGATGAGCCTTTTTTGTTGATTTTTTTCCACATCTAGTATCCTCATCCTCTCAAAATCAAACACGTGATTGTTTTTGATTGCGTGTATCGCTAGAGCTGTGTCTTCTTTGCCACTTTCTATACTATATTTGTGGCTGTATATCAGTCTGTGGAGGTATTGGGAGGTCTGACCCACGTATTTTCCCTCACAATCCTACAATTTATTTCATAGACTACGTTTGACAGTTTCTTTTTGCTGGTTTTATCATTTCATTTGGAAAATATTAGAATTGTTTTTTGGTACCGACCCATCCGATATCCACACGAGGTGTCCTGTCCATCTTAACTTCTTTGCCTTAATGATAGCTACATCAGGTCCGTCATAGAGACTATAGATTTCTCTATTTCTAGGCCGTCTCCATTGTCCATTTTTAAAGGTGGGCCCGTATATTCAACGGAGGATGTTACTTTCAAAAATAAGGTCTTTTTCATCAGCCTTTGTAGTGGTCCAGATCTCAGAGCCATAAGTTAAAACAGAGCCAATGAGGGTAGGGGAAAGAAGCACATCAAATCGTAAGAGGCTCACCCCGCAAGCCCGCGAGATGGGTTTATGGGTCCAAAAATAAATTTCGACAGTTTCCGAAATTTATTTTATAAAAGCATTGACACATTTTTTATTTTATTTTTTACTTGGGATAAAATAGAATAAAAAAAATATTATGGGACTAGGTCTCTTAAGAATTACAATTATGAATTGAAAAAACAGAAATCGTCCCTGGTTATGAGACTTTTTGTGTACATATTATATTACTAAGAAACAAAAGTTACGTTAAATAAAATCAAGAGAAAAAAAAAAAAAACATTGGTGTGAGATAGTACAAAAACATATTTTAAAAAAAGTTGTTTTTTTGGTTCAAGATGGCCGCACCCACACTGCACGCCTAATAATCGCTATGTGTTTGTGAATTTCTTTAACAGTGTACTAACTAAAATTCCGCTCTTATCTTTACCATAAGGTGAAATTAAAGACAAAAGAAGATTATTATATTACATTTAGTGAGATGAGTGAAAATTTTAAAATAACTGTGAACAATAACAATATACTATGTGAAGCAGTCTAACTGGCTTGCCGTAATCCTACCGGCTGGTAGAATACATATATAATATATATTTTAAATATTCTTAGAGTCATTTTTATAGATTTATTTCATAATGTTTTACTGCAGAAATATTGTATGATTTATGTAAATATGTTCTTCATATAGTTAATAATTTCAATATTAATTGCTATTATTATCATAATTTAATTTTAATGTATATACGTTTTATTTTTATTTTTATTTTTACTTATCAAATGATAGACGTTGTCACATCTGGTGACGAATCTGAGGAAGATGCCCCCTATTCGGAAATTAGTGATACTGATTCCTAATCCAGATGAGTTCTTCAAAAGCGCCACCGAAATAGTGCCCCTGGATCAGCGGGCAATTCGCCGAACAAAAAGAAAAATAAGACGGCAAAATTAAAAAATCCACTTACCAATGCAAGCCATCAAACCTGCAGTAAATCTACTGTAGCAAAACCACTCAATCAATCACATCAAGTTCCTCAACTTTTAATGCCTCTAAGCCATAAAACAGTAATAATAGTAACTTAAATCCTCATCAGAATTCTGACTCAGACCCGCCACCAATTTATGTATATAAAATCGAAAATCTCTAATCATTTTGCAAAGAAATAGCAAATTTGATTGGAGAGACCAACTTCGATTGTTATTCACGAATCAAAGATATTAAGGTCAAAACATCGTCGAAAGACTGTTATAAAAAAGTCATTAATCATTTAACAGATAAAAATTATGATTTTCACTCTTATCAGCTGATAGAAGAAAAAGCTTATAGAGTTGTACTGTGAGGTCCCCATACTACTACCGCAACGAGCGCCATAAAAGACGGTTTGGAAGTATAATAGGATATAGCGTGAGGGGAGTATTTAATGTGCTTCACCCTAGATAAAAGTATCCACTGCCTCTATTCTTTGAGGAGCCAGCCAGTAACAACAAAAATATATTTGATGTCACTAGACTTGTTTATTCCTGCGTAAAATTCGAAGAACCAAGAAGGAAACCGGCAATAGTCCAGTGCACTAGATGTCAAGGCTTAGGACACACTAAGACTTATTGTCACCATCAGCAAAGAGGCGTGAAATGGGCTGGTTCACATGCAACAGAAACATGCCAGCAATCACGTGATACTCCCGCTAAATGCGTACTGTGTGGAGAAGCTCACCCTGCGAATTACAGAGGCTGCATAGTCTACAAAAGTATGCAAAGCTAACGAAAGTTAAATGCATCTACAACCAAACAAACTCTTAACAGCCAAGCACCTGATGTCGATAACACCGTGGTATTCCCAGAAATACGAGTAAATCAAGATCGAAGAATAGAAAAACAGCAATCAACCTCAGCAGATGATCATCCACCACGACAACAAGCTCCTTACTCGGACAAGACGAAGCAACCACCTAGACGTCAGGCGCCTCCAATCTCACAATCCCAGCTTCCTACATCCCGTTCTCATCCTCAACCTCCTCGACAGAACATCCCTACACATAATTTACCATTAAAGGTAAAATTACCGCCTGAAAAACAAAATCCAGTTCATACTCTAAGCACCATTGCAAGTTAATGCTGTTCCTCCTATCCAACGAAGATTCCCTATCCCAAACAACCCACTTTCTGAAACAAACACTATACCCCAGGCCTCCAATTTATATCCTCTTACCTACCAAAACCCTACCGACATCAACACTATCCTTTCCTCATTTCTTTCAGAATTAAAAGAAACCATAAGACCACTCATCACCCTTCTTACAAGAGCCCTTTCGGAAATTCCTTTTAATGTCGCAAGATGAGTGTTCGGCCTCTTGCTATCATTTTATGGAACGCAAACGGACTGAAAAATCACCAATGAACTCGACATATTTCTCCACGACAATCAAATATACAGGGTGTCCCAAATTTAAATGGCAAAACTTCAGGAACTTATAGTGGACCGAAAAACTAAGACAAAAAGTCCTTTAAAGATTTGCTCGTTATTGCTTAGTTTTAGAGAAAATCGCAAAAAAAGAAACAAAACAAAAATATTACAGGTAGCGATAATCACCTTTCAAAGTTCGTCAGGCTAGGCAGTGAGATATGTAAACACTTAATGTTATCCTTTACATTCTTTTATTTTTTTACATACAAACTAACTTGCTATGCCATATTCGCGATTTACCAAGAGAAAAACGTAGTGCAAAAGCAAAGTGGTATAGAAGTAGATATCCATCAGACAAAAATAATTACAGTAAACTTACAAATAAACCTAAGACTGAAACCTAAGACGAGCCTAGAGTCTGCAAAAGGAGGGTCGCCTCAGTACCTCTGTTAGTGGCTATTTGATATTCCCGACCTGTAATTCTCATTTGTTTTGGTTGTCTCATTTGGTAACAGTTGTTCTCCAGGTGAACTTTAAATTACTTATTTTTAGTTTGCAAAATTAATACAATTAGAATTTGTTATAATTACATTGAATGCCCCTCACTGATATTTTCGAAGAACTGTGCTATTTGAGTGAATTATTTCGGTGGCCATCCACGAGACCTTCCCCGTAATTATTATTTTCAATGTTGGTATGTGTTGATAATGATCTACGTACTTTCTTTATATTTCATTATTTTGATTCAATAATTTATTTCTCTAATCCTTTTTAAAATATTTTTGAAAATTAAAGGGATTAAAAAATGTGCCTATTTCTAAAACACCAGGAAAGTAAGTGGATGACTATTGTTATCCGCGTGATCTTTCTTGTAACTGAGCCATACGCGAACCACTTAAGTGTTAAAGCTATACAGATAAACAATTAAATATCTTTAAATGATGAAAAAAAAAATGTATAAGGAAAGGTTCCTTAACGTTTTTAACAAAAGTTTTACTCAAATCGTAAAAGAGAAAATTAATATACGAGAAAAGAAGAATATCGGCATTCAAGTCGATGTTCCGTTTTTATTTGGAGAAATCAAAAAACAAAATTCAAACAACGAACCTAACCAAAACCTAAACAACTCCTTCCACGTCTCATTCGGGCCCGAACACCCGAGGACATGAATGAGTTTATTAGAGTCTCAAATAATAGGAAATAAAAAAAAAAAAAAAAAAAAAAAAAAAAAAAAAAAAAAAAAAAAAAAAAAAAAAAAAAAAAAAAAAAAAAAAAAAAAAAAAAAAAAAAAAAAAAAAAAAAAAAAACCGTAACCCCTAAATGTGTATGTATGGATGTGTTGTGTGTGTGTATATATATATATATATATATATGTGTGTGTGTGAAAAAATGATTGAGTCGTTTGGCCAGGCGGAAGGAGCTCTGGACAAATTGGAATTTCTGCGCGGAGTCTTGAAGGTACAATAAAATCACTACATGGATCGTTCAAGCTCGCTCTTGAGGGACCGTGACTTCAATGAGTGTGCCCACGACCTCATTGATGCTAGAGAACGAAACGTTACCCACCTCGATAGATCGGAAGCAGAATGAACGGAATTCAAGTGATCAAGGAGGAGACACAAAAGCCCACCGGGACTAACTCCTAACGTTTGACGAAAGAAGGCGGAAACCGGAGCGGCGCTGTTACGAATGCAAACTAACAGGCCACGTTGCGGCCCAGTGCAATGTCACTCGATGCTTTGAATGTGGCAAGCAAGGGCACATAGCAAAAGAATGTCCAAGGCGCATTAACCGGCCTGATATAAGGAAGCAGAGGGACGAACCAATGGAAGTAAACAACCAGGACTGGAGCAGTAGGCAACCTGGCAGAAGGAGCAGCAGACCCTATACCAGCGGGGAATCTTCGGAAGAGGAGAGCGTCCGTTCTGAACGTGGTAGCCCGACTACGAGGAGACACGAGGTGAGTGGTGGGAATCCCTGGAGGGGCCGAAGTGGCGTCAGGGCGTTCAAGTACGGATTGAGGGTACGGTAAGGGGCGGGGCAACCGAGCGCGGGATTTAATAATCAATAGAAACGTGAAAAAACGGCAAACTCGATTGCCCGTGGCGAGATCAGGGGAATCTGTGGTTAACTTTCTAATTGACACGGGGAGTACAAACTCTTTAATAAGCAAGGGAGGGGCGGAGAAACTAGGCATCTGGGGCTGGCGTAAACCATCCGAATGTGCGGTGTCAACGGTTAGCGGTAGATGCCAGACCCTAAGGGAAACGTTTCTGAACCTCCGTATTAACGAGGCGGGATTTACGTATAAAACTCCATGTCATAGGAAGATGATGGCTGGGTACGATTTATTTGGAGGTTGTGATATATTACAGGGAGTAGATATGAGGATGAAAGTTAACCAATAAAATTGGCGTTCTGGAATGGGGAAGCGGAAGTATCAAGTTATAACCGGGAGCAAAAACGGAGCGGGCATCAACATCGGGTTAGTTGAATGTAGGAAAGAAACCGTACTGAGGTTAGTGGAAGAACACTACGACGAATTATTCTTTAAAGAAAATGAATTTCTACCGACTACTGGAAAAACAAAAAAAAAAAAATTTGAAGTTCGAAACCCCCATTTATGTTAAAGATAGGAGGTATCCACAAGCTATGAGGGGTATCACCAGGGAGAAATTGGGGGACCTTCTCAAATAAGGCATCATCAGACCCAGTAATTCTCCATTTAATAGCCCCTTATGGGTGGTTGAGAAGAAACAGGGAAAAGGCGCGAAGTGAAATCGGGCAATAGTCGACCATCGAAAGCTAAATGAAGCAACTGAGGACGAGCGGTAGAGGTATATTAGATTGCCTCGCAGGTGCGACTATCTTAAGCACCTTAGATTTAAAGAGCGGATACCATCAGCTTCGAATGACCGAAGAGGATACAGGGAAAGGGGACACTGAATTTTTTCGGATGCCCTTCGGTTTAAAGAGGCCCCGTTAACCTTCCAACGTCTTATGGACGAACTGTAACTCAGACTCATATGTCATATCATATCATGTACAATCATATCATCATATCATGTACATATCATATCATCATATCATGTACAATAAGAGAAGAAAAAAAAAATATAAAATAAAAAAAAAGAAGAAAAAAAAATTAAATTAAGTAGCACAAAAAAGAGCTATGTATACATAAACAATATGCAATATAGAATATACATACAAGTGAAATATATGAATAAAAATATATATATATATATATATACACATAAGACTAAATAATAATAATAAAATAAAATGAAAATAAATTGAATAAAAGTAAAAATAAAAATAGAAATAAATTAAATTAAAAGTTAAAACTACATTCATATTTTATTTACACGACACACTCATCCTAGAGATCTCCCAACCAGACCTGCCTCTTCACTCATTAGTCCAGTCAATAGGGAATCACTCCCATGTTAAATTTACTAAAAATAAGGGCTGGTAGCAACCCGCACAGAGTTGTTGAGGGCGATTAAAGAAGTATTTCTGTCAAAAATGCCCCGAAGATTTGGTGAGTTTTTTAGAGTTAGGGGCACGAGAACATGGCCAAAAGCAGTTTTTTTTTTTTCAATTTATAAGCAAATATAACGCGGCTTTTCATAAAATGTTGTATATAAAAGTTGTAGATAATAAAAATATCTACAATTTAAGCCATTGATCGTTCGATTCTGATGATTGGTTGTCGTAAAAAGTGCAAAAAACCCTCTAAAATGTCCCTTTTTTGCATAAGAATTATTATAAACAAAAAGGGCCTTTTCAATACTTTTTATTGATGAAAAAGGAAGCTCTTTAAACCCAAAGAAAAATAGGATCTACCCCGTCCTCCTATCTTTATTATTTACTGAGATATACCTTTTGTTTATCTCGATATCGATATTTTCAATGCAAAACGGGCCGTTCGTGATTCACATTTTGAACTTCGGATGACCGGGATATTATTCTTAAGGGCTTATATTTTCATTATGAATGGCTAAAAAATCGATTTCTTTGAAAAAACATGCAATAAAGTCGACTTGAAAAAGCGCCCGTTTTACAGCTATAGACAATTGAAGCTAGAGCGTCCGGTATTGAACCGATTTTGTTATAAATATAATAAATTAAAAGCTTACCTCTCAAAGATTGATTTGAGCTATTCAAAGTGTAGCTACCATAAATAACAGCCGAGTTACGATTTTTTTTTTTTTAAATCACTACGTCATTGTTAATTAAGATTAAGCGACGGGACAAACGGCTTTATGAAGGTAAGAAGTTATATTTTATGATAAAAATTGAGCAACTACAAATACAGCAGGCTAAGCTCTGTAAATTAGATTTTTTCTTACAGCCTACAATTACCACACGCCTAGTAGCCGGAGTGAAATATAATATAAACGAAATATAAACAATGATGACATCGTGAAGGAGCTATTTAATTTATTACATAATTTTTTGTGGTGATTGACGTGGGTAATATTATTAAAATCTTTTGAAATAATGTTTTTATTTACATGATAATTTTACATAATACATATTTGTTTACTCTAGTCTTGGTTGCTTACATGGAGGACTGTTAAGAGTATCTTCATTATCATTTATTATAGTTTTAAGCACATCTTCTGTTTCATTTTCTTCTAGTACGCACTCTAATAATTCACTAGGTTCAATATTTAAAACAGATGCATTGCTGCAACTATCTCCGTTACAATAACCGCACAATCTTGTGCATTTTAAGCCGTGTTTGCGACAGCCACATTGACCACCGCAGCCTGTTTGGCATCGATAAGATACAATTTCGGAAATTTTAGGCGGAATCATTACATCTGTCGACTTTATAGGTACATAATGATCACCTTCGTAGTTCCATCCATAATCTAATGGATTCAAATAATGACCAAGCCATGCTTGTAATTGTAAATAACACCGTAAGCTATGTTGAGCAGCAGCTTTTTCGGTAGGGGGCAAAGTTTCTAGTTTGAATTCGGACTTCTTTTTCGCCGTGGATCTTTCAAAGTGTAAAAATCTTAATTCGTTCAATCTTAATGTTTTTTTTATTTTTTGCTTCGTATTTCTTATCTTGCTCCGTCAAATAAAGATATTTAATTATTCGCAGTCCGTTATCAATAATTTTTTCCGTACTAGCTGGATATGTATAAAAAATTTGTGCTAATTCAATCGATTTTTCAGCAGGAATCATAGTTATTATTTTTTTTTTACCTATATTATAAAATGCACACGTCGTATCACAACCGGTGAATATATAAATGAAAGAAATTATACTTTTTAATTTTGTATATTTGAAACTATTAACGTTGAAAAAGTATATCATAATTAGTTTTTTCTAATTGAGAAAGCAAAACTAACAAGTCTGTATCATTACCTACGATACGTACATTTTCATACGCAGCGTTATCGCGTGCAGTATTGATAATCATGGTGTCAGCATCTTCATCGGCTTGTTTTGTCCGAAAACCAATTGATTCAAATTTATTTATTTATTTAAGGCTGCGGTGATCAATGTGGCTGTCGCAAACACGGCTTAAAATGCACAAGATTGTGCGGTTATTGTAACGGAGAGATAGTTGCAGCAATGCATCTGTTTTAAATATTGAACCTAGTGAATTATTAGAGTGCGTACTAGAAGAAAATGAAACAGAAGATGTGCTTAAAACTATAATAAATGATAATGAAGATACTCTTAACAGTCCTCCATGTAAGCAACCAAGACTAGAGTAAACAAATATGTATTATGTAAAATTATCATGTAAATAAAAACATTATTTCAAAAGATTTTAATAATATTACCCACGACAATCACCACAAAAAATTATGTAATAAATTAAATAGCTCCTTCACGATGTCATCATTGTTTATATTTCGTTTATATTATATTTCACTCCGGCTACTAGGCGTGTGGTAATTGTAGGCTGTAAGAAACTCTAATTTACAGAGCTTAGCCTGCTGTATTTGTAGTTGCTCAATTTTTATCATAAAATATAACTTCTTGCCTCCATAAAGCCGTTTGTCCCGTCGCTTAATCTTAATTAACAATGACGTAGTGATTTAAAAAAAAAAAAAAAATCGTAACTCGGCTGTTATTTATGGTAGCTACACTTTGAATAGCTCAAATCAATCGTTGAGAGGTAAGCTTTTAATTTATTATATTTATAACAAAATCGGTTCAATACCGGACGCTCTAGCTTCAATTGTTTATAGCTGTAAAACGGGCGCTTTTTCAAGTCGATTTTATTGCATGTTTTTTCAAAGAAATCGATTTTTTAGCAATTCATAATGAAAATATAAGCCCTTAAGAATAATATCCCGGTCATCCGAAGTTCAAAATGTGAATCACGAACGGCCCGTTTTGCATTGAAAATATCGATATCGAGATAAACAAAAGGTATATCTCAGTAAATAATAAAGATAGGAGGACGGGGTAAATCCTATTTTTCTTTGGGTTTAAAGAGCTTCCTTTTTCATCAATAAAAAGTATTGAAAAGGCCCTTTTTGTTTATAATAATTCTTATGCAAAAAAGGGACATTTTAGAGGGTTTTTTTGCACTTTTTACGACAACCAATCATCAGAATCGAACGATCAATGGCTTAAATTGTAGATATTTTTATTATCTACAACTTTTATATACAAAATTTTATGAAAAGCCGCGTTATATTTGCTTATAAATTGAAAAAAAAACTGCTTTTGGCCATGTTCTCGTGCCCCTAACTCTAAAAAAACTCACCAAATCTTCGGGGCATTTTTGACAGAAATACTTCTTTAATCGCCCTCAACAACTCTGTGCGGGTTGCTACCAGCCCTCATTTTTAGGAGAGAATTTTCCCTATTGACTGGACTACATGGAAGGACAGGTCCGGCGCAGAGAGGTCCCAGCTCTTCTCTCTCAGTTGCGTCACTGGTGTTAAAGAAAACCCAGTGGAGGCTGAGTGAGAGCGCAATGTACAGTCACTCAGGGCATGAGTAGAGAAGCTGTCCAGTGCCAAAACTCCAACATATATACATATTTACAATAGATCTCGGGGCCACTGCCGTTTTAATCTGCGAGGGGGCTTATCAGAATGTGTTGAACTGGATAGTGATTGAGCCAGGATTAGCCTGGAATCTGGATGGAGCAAGTTAGGATGGAAAGAAAGGTTGCGATGGAATTTTGAAAATTTAAGAGATATGTGGTCGAGGTATGTTGAGATCATTGTACAGGGTTTTATTGGATACATAGTAAGGAGCATTCACTATAGTTCGGAGGACTTTGGATTGGAAGGATTGAATGCGTTTGATATTCGACTTTTTAGCTGTGCCCCACAGTTCAAGTCCATAAGTCTAAATAGGTTTAATAATGGTTTTGTATATGAGAAGTTTGTTTACAACGGAAATATGAGATGTCCTGTTGTTGGGAAGAGGGGCTTACCGTTATTGGCTGCCTACCACTGTCCCCTTTCCAGCTGGTTCTACAAATATCAATTATTAAAATAAAAAATAGGAAACCTATAAAAAAAAAAAAAAATAAATAGGTCTTTCCAATTATGTAACATATATTTACACATTAAATAAATAAAACCAAACAAAATAACATACATTTGATTGAGAAAATTCAATTAAACAAAAACAAAAAAATTATAATTTCTCATGACTTAAAAGGTACTGTTGAAGTTAAATCTATTGGTATCAATGATGTAATAATGGGTATCAAGATTAAAAATTATAAACAGTTTACCACAAATAAAGAAAATATTTTAAACAAAAAAAAACCATTAACTTAAACAAAGGGATATTTAAATTATTATTAGGAAAATAATATTAAATATAAGTCCAGCTAACTCACGAATACTATTTTTTACGAAGTGAAGACTTTGAATTCGGCATTTTCTTCCAAATGACCTCATTTATAGAATGCAACCAACGTCCGATGGCGATTATTTCCAACAGTCGAACTTCAATGTGTTCGCTCAGACTGTAGCGACGGCGGTGCGCACCCTGCTAATTTCAGGATCCTGAGAAAAAAATATATCTATTATATATATATGTAAGCGGTTACTTCCATGCGTCCTGGTTGCTATCTATTTTCCGACTGACTGTGCTAGCCACTACCGCACGAAGTCCAACCTCCAGCGATGAGTTCCAACACTATAAACAGGCGACCCGACGTGCGATCCGCCTTCCTCTTCCTTTTTTCTTTTGTTTATTTAAATTATGAATGCAATGAGGCTAAGGTGCTAACATTAACAAAAATAATAATATTCTAAACTACAACTAATTGTTTGATTTTCATAATTGGAAAGGTGAAGAAAAAAAAAATTAAAGTTGACTCTTTGAAACAATTAAAATGATATATTTTTTAAACAAAGCGTAAACACCTGTTTAATAGTCTATAAAGTTGGCTGAAGCGTCTGTTGAGTTCTTGCCTTTTGAGTCGAGTATGAGGGTTCCACGTAAGTCTTTTGTCCAAGTAGAAACCAAGATACCGAACTGTGTCAGCTTTAGGTAGTGGGATACCATTGAAATTGATAGGAGGACAGGATTTTCGGTGGAGGGTAAAGGTTACGTTGGTGCATTTAGTTTCATTAACTTTGATCCACCAATTATCGCACCAGTCTTCAATCAAGAATAAGTGGTTTTGGAGATTACAGGAAGCTATTAAAGGATCTGAATGGGATGAAAGGAAAGCAGTGTCATCAGCAAATGTTGCAAGGAAAGTGTCAGGAGTGGTAGGGATATCTGCAGCATAGAGGATATATAGAACTGGACCAAGAACGCTACCTTGTGGAACACCTGCCCCTATTGGGTAGCAGTTAGAGTATTCCATTCCGCAGCGAACTCGAAAGGAACGGTTAGAGAGGTAGGATCGAAGAACTAGGAATAGTGATTGCGATAGCTGGGGGGCTTTGAGCTTGAAGAGCAAACCGTCATGCCATACCCGGTCAAGAGCTTGCGCTATGTCCAGAAATGCGCCAGAGCAGATGATAACTAAACTACAACATTTGCTTTTCATTTCAAATATCTAACGAAAAGCATGGTGATTGTTAGATTAAAGTGATATCCGGCATCGAGCAATAATGAATGAATGAATGAAAATAAATTTTAGTCAGGGGCCTTTGCCCCTTAAGAATAATTACAATGAACAATTAATGGCTACCTAGCATACCGTATATATAATTAAGAAATATGATAAAAGCAAAGAAAATATAATAAAATTAAATTAGGAATTTAAACGAAATTCAAATTACAATATAAAAGTATTGTTACATATTTTCAAATATCACACAAAAAACAAATTATATCTTGAGGTTAGAATCTAAAATAAGTTACCAAAACAAAAATAGAGAAAATTAAACAAAACTTAATGAAATCAAATACAATAATCAAAGCACATATAAATTATCTGGAAAGATAATGTGTCTCATCTGATAAATAATATAAATTATGCCAAAACCAATTCAGTGCAATAGCACTAGGCTAATACTGTACAAAATCAATATTACATTCTGAATGTTCATATCTCATTTTAAGAGATATTTTCTCCATCTATATGACTATTAGATTGAATATCTAACAGGTAACTGAAAAGTCGGGATTTGAAGCTGTTATGAGAGGAGGAATGGCGAATGATAGAAGGGAGGGAATTCCAGAAGTTGGAAGCTCTGGATATAAAGGAACGTTTGAAGGATGTTGTGTTGAAAGGAGTTAGGTAGAGGTCTGAGGAACGGGCTCTGGTTTTGCGGGAGCTCACTGACCATTTTTTATATATCGTATATATATATATTATATATATATATATATATATATATATATATATATATATATATATATATATATATATATATATATATATATATATATATATATATATATATATTGCAGCAATATTATTGTTGCAAATGATGTACCTTGGGAAAGAATATTTCTTTATACTATTTATACTTTAAGAGGTCAAAGTTTTTAGTATTTATTTAAAAAATGAATGTTGAAAAATAAAACAATATAAAACGAACAATATATAATAATATTTATTTGTCAGTGAGAGTAGGCTAATTTGACACATTTAATTAAGGGAGTCATAGTCATAGCATTGAATCGTTTTCAATTATTTTCTCCAAAACTCACCAATGATGCTTGTTGATATGTTGATATATTGATTTTTAGAATATATCTGAGAATTATGAATGTAAAACTGATAGTTTTTAAAACAAATTTTCCAAGGCCACCTCTTTTCCTAATATTGCCCCAAGGTGCAGGTAATATAACGCAGGGCGAAAAAGTGACGTCCCTGTGCGGGCACCAGACGGAAAATCAATACTAATAGTTTTGGAAAAATTCCATCCGTGCCGACCATCTTACTGTGTACAGCCACAAAAAAATAAAAATAAAATGCGGAACGTCCGAACCGTCCGTCTGTGGCGTTAGGTTTTTGGAAAAAAGTAAAAAAAGTTCTAATTGCATTTCTTATTATATAAACAGGTGAAGTACAATATGACTCACGTGCCACATTACCCCATCGGCTTTGCTCCATATTAGCCAATTTGACTTTGGAGTGAATAAAGGTTTGGAAATCCCTAAAAAGTTAAAAGCCCAAACTATTTTTGACTACCACTGGCGATTTATAATGATATCACAAAACCAGATTGGTTAAATAGTTCTCTTATAAGGAAATTTAATTAGCTTTAATTTAAGATATAAAAGATACCCTTAATAGTTTAATAGTTTTCAAAGAAAGAGGAAAAGATTGGAAAAACGAAAAAACGGATTTGGAGAGAAAATCATATAGACTGGTTTGACAAGTGTGTGAGTCGGTAGGAACCCACGTGGGGTTTTATCGACATTTCATATATAGGATCTGATAATACATTTAACTAGCTTTGAGATGAAAAAAATAAATCTGGGATCGGACAAATAGTTTCGGAGTTATAGCCAAAAGAGTGCCTACAAACGCGTTTACGTGGAGAACCGCAAAGCGGAACTTTCCTCGCAGCGAAATTCATCGTACTAATTCATATTTTTAAATACAAGAATAGGTACTTATGTATGTATATTAGTAAATTAAAATTGAAATGGGTCGGTTTCTACCGACTCACACACTTGTCAAACCAGTCTATATGATTTTTTCTCCAAATCCAATTTTTCGATTTTCCAATCTTTTCCTCATTCTTTGAAAACCATTAAATTTAAGGGTATCTTTTAAATCTAAAATTAAAGTTCATTAAATTTCTTTTAAATTATTTTCGAAAGGTGTTTTTGCAAAACCCAGTACTATCATCAATATGCGGCCGAGAACTTGACTCTTGACAAAAAAATTGCAAATTTTGTGAAAAATCACAATCTTTGGAGAGCTTTATCTCGGCAATAAATTAATTTAAAGAGATGCAATAAGTCTTAAATTGACAAAAATTTAGTGCTTTTTGTTTTGAAGGTTGCAAACTTGGATTTTAACTACTCTTTTGAGCCCTAATAACATATTAAAAAATGGTAGATAAATATTTTTTTTTTACTTGTTGGGTCAGTTTCCCGCGAAATAAAAACCAGTCTGGCGGCATGTTTCCGAAGGCTTTCGGCTACCAGACCACTTGATTCGCGTTTAGAAAAGGATATGCCAGTCGGAAGCTTAAATATGTCTACGTAAGTAAATATTTATCATGTCATTTATATTACACTATTATATAATTTGTACTATTTATTGCTTGGAGTATTTCTTTTAAAATTAAAATAGGTATTTTAAAACATTCTTCATATATTTTTAAACCATTCAAAGCCGTTCTAAAGAAAAACTATTTTAGTAAAGCTGTTAATTGAAGGTATTCTAGCGATCATTGTAGATTAATCAATGGGTTGCTTCAAAGTAACCTAGCACTTAAACGACCACAGCGGGCACATAGGACCGCAAGTGAAACCCACAAACAATTTTGTTTCAGGAATACTTACGTCATTGTAAAATCAAATTACCTTGTTATAATGATAGCTATGGTTCTTGTGAACATAATTATCATCTTGGGTTCAGCTCACCTTTATTCTATTGCCATAACAATTCCTGGAAGCTAATTTGTTATTTTTTGGAGGACTTGGAAAAACTGATAAATTATCTACCGTTACTATTGTTGTATCCTCATCTCGGAAGGCAATTTATTTTGCATTGCCAACTCCACGATACGCTTGGTACGGGAAGATATTCCACGAAACATTTTTAAACCAAAAATGGACCAACTTACAAAAAAATGAATTTCGATAACGCACTAAAGGTACTACTAAGTAAGTAATGTTTGTTTGCAACAAGAGCTATAAGCGTACTACATAAAGTGGAGGGTGCGAGGTAGGAAGGAGGGTTAAAAATAGTGAAAGAGTAATAAAAGGTGTTGGAAGGTTTTCGACAGGTCAATCACCTAAAGAACAGTTTTATACATTTTTGCTGATTAATAAACCTAATATGTTATTCCATCAATATTTCTGGAAATTAATTTTTTTTTTTTTTTTTTTTTTTTTTTTACAGCTAGGTACTGTTTTTTGTTATTCTATGTTCATTTTTTGAAGGGGTGGTTACATTTTTTTCCAACAGTGCAGTAATATTTTGTGTGAAAATGAAAAACAAATTCGAATATGTCAATAGAGAAGTAAAAAAATATCTATTAAAGGAAAAAATAGTTATTTTATGATTTAGAAAAAAACGGGTAGTGCCCCACGGACTTTAGCGGGCACATAGGCCCGCTACATTTTTGCCCTAATTACCATAATTAAATGGTTTCTAATGATTATAAAAATGCATGACATGACGAAATGGCTTGGTCGTCAAAGTGCTTGGCCTGGGCGGGAAGGGTTAGCTATAAGTAGAGAGTCTCCAAGGCCTACTTTTTGCATCACTGGCCAGTTATCTATTCAAGCTTTTAGTGCACTAGTCCGGTGTAATCCATCCACTCGCCTTTCTAATCCAATAGGTTTATTGCTTAATCGAATCATACTCCATGCATGTATTGGCAATTCTATGTATTGTATATAGCGAGCTTTCTGTATTATTGCCACATATTGCTAATTTCATATTTAATTTTCTAATGAAATATTGATATGACAGGATAACTCACTAGTTATGGTCATAGTTAGGGAACCTGTCGATTTAAAAGGGAATTTCGTTGATACAGTTTGTGATATGACATCTTTGGTTTTATACCTAGATTTTTAGAAGTATATTCTATTGAATTTTAACTTGACGATTACACTAAAGCTTGCTTTCAAATAAACTTTTTTAATTTTTTACAAAGATCCAAAAATATTGGTTATGGGTATTTTGTACCGCTTAGATTCATACCCGCTTATGATAATGTGACAAAATAATCTTTAAAAAATGTTTTTAATCAATTAAAAAGGTCTATTAATCAATGAACAACTAGAACTATAGAAATAATCTAAATACTAATAGGTACAACGCGGTCAAACAAAAAAGTAAAACATATATTTTAAAACACAATCACTTGTTGCACTTATTCACAAACTTTGTATTTGTTTATTAGTTTAGGAAACCATCATAAAATGATAGTTGAAAATGAATTATAACAACTACTTATTAGAGTATAATTTATAGCCGCACTTTTCGTTTATTTTTCTATATGAGCATTAACAGCATACAATATGATACTAATCTCCACTAAAAAAATAATGAATTCAGAGAAATCGGAAAGTATTTTTAAAAATTATTTACTTTTAATATTTCCAGTTTTCTTATTATAAAACAGCACTAGCCATCCGCCAAGTACAAAGAAGTAAAGTAGTAATGGTCACTTAAGAGACGTAAGGTCAAACATGACCCCGATTAGGAAATTATGTATTTGTTTTGAAATGACATAATCAAATGAAGGAGATTCTATTTTTTTTCTTTTTTTGCTGAAAGAACGTTTGTAGCCCCAAAGAAAATTGAAATGGATAGCGGTGACCATAAATCATATCTCCTATTTTTATAAACCGGTTACGGTCAGTTCAAAATTAGTTTCAATTAATATCAAATAGTCCAACATATCGGAGCTTGTATAGAAGCCTGAATTCTAATAAAAAGTTACATAACTCAAAAACTAAAAATTAATTAAGCAATTTCACAATAATTCCTTAAGAATCCTCACTTTTAAAAACGATCTTACTAAAAAAAAAAGAAAAAAAAAAAGGGTATTTCGGGACACTAATTGAGGAAAATTTTTTTAATGGCTAATGAAAAGGGATAGGAGGGAGGGTTTCATAAGTAAATTAATCTTAAATCCTTTTCATAAATATTTCTCCTGGTGATATCACAAATTAATGGATAAGGCACTTGTTAATACAAAAATTGTATTAGCCTACCAATAGCTGGTGAGGTAAACATAACTAGTGATTTACCCTTTGCCGTAGTGTAAAAAAAAAAATCATGCCAATAATATAATGCTACTATATTAAAATACTATATCTTAAAATGGATATATCTATTGAAATAAAGAAATAGATACTTATATGTATATATTAATAAATTAAAAATGAAAGAAACTGCGCAAAAATGAATAGGGAGATTGCTAATTTTGTGTTATTTACTTTGCCTACCATTTTTTTATTATTTTTATTATAAACTGCATTAATATTCATTAGCAATTATTATGTTTTTGCTGAAAAAAAAATACAATTAATGGGTTTTAAAAAATAACAAAAATAAAACGTTTTAGTTGCATAATTTTTTCTATTGAACAGATTAGTTTTTGGAAACAATTAATATCTTGTATAATGTCCTCTGTTAGTTAAAACCTGTGTGCACCTGTTAATCATACTATTAATAATGTTTTCACTGGTTTCTTGAGGAATTTCACCCCAGTTGTTGGAGGTCAATTAGCGTCAGATAATGATTAAAAAGCCTTCTCTGTAAGCGTCCCACATGTGCTTAATAGGATCGAGGTCTGGAGACAATGGGGGAAGAGGCAGACGGGAAATTCCCAGGTTTTTTAAAACTTGATGAACAACTATTCCTCTATGAGGTCGGGCGTTGTCATCCAGAAATCGAAAATCTCTTCCAATGAGATCCCTAGTTGGAGGGAGGTATACCTCAATAATTTCATGTGCATATCGAGCTGCTGTGAGGTTGGTTCCTCCTCCCGTGTAAATGCCAGCCCAGACCATTACACCACTTCCTCCAAACTGCACTGAAAGCACAATAAACTGGGGCATTGTGCGCATTTTTTGTTCTCTGTAGACTCTTCGGCGTCTGCTGTCACTATATAGACAAAAATGCGACTCGTCGGTAAACATCACAGCATTCCAATTTGTGTCCTCTTCTAGTCGCTCGCTGCACCACATTCTTCTTAGCTGCTGGTGGCGAGCTGTTGCTGCAGGTCTTCTCAAAGGAGCATATAATGTAAGGCCAACTTCCCACAAACAATTACGAATCGTTTGTGTTGATAAAAGTCTAGGCAAAACACCTTCAACTTCATTGAGGATCTGGCGGGCACTATGAAAAGGTTTTCTCCTGGCAGTGATAACTAGAGCCCGGATTCTCGTGCAATTGCATCTTTTTATTGCAAGCTCGTAATCAGCCGGGGACAAATTATTTATACGAATTAGGATGTTTAGGCCAACTAACTAACTAAAATGAATGATATGAATGATAGCTTTGTCACAGGACAAAGCTATCGGCAGCGAAAGAAAGACACGAGTTGATGCACACTGTAATTCGAGTAAGTTTTTTTTACTTGAATTTTTATCCCTATTATATGATTTAGGCATAAATGTACGGTTATTTTTATTTGTAATTGCAATATACATATTTATATTCCTAAGTAATATGTACACATAGGATGTATGTGTATAGCATTATGTATAGCATGTACAATAAAGAGATGCGATTTGTTCTTATTGCGTTTTAGACAATGACTATTTAACTACTCCCTTACTAAGGACCGGATCAATAAATTTTAAGATAAAAACCACTTTTTGGAGAGAAATGTAACTAGCGAATTGTTTGTTCAACATTTTTTGTCATTTGCATTTTATTTTGCATGATTTTAAGTTTTTCATTGCACGATTTTGCACGATTTAAAATTTTTACTGCACATTTCAGAATTTTCTTGCACGAAAATCTGGGCTTTAGTGATAACAATATTTCTATCCTCTCTTTCAGTTTTAATACGTTGTGATCCACTGCCCGGCCTTCTATTGGCACTCCCAGTCTCTCGGAATCGAGCTAAAGCCCGGTAGACGACACTCTGGGAAACGCCAACCGCCTCTGCAATATTAACTTGTCGGTGACCTTGATTACGCATTCTCACTATAATTTTGCAAACTTCGTGTTCAAGATGATGTCTTTCCATGTTTATTGAAAGTAAAACTGGATTCAAATACGAGAAATGCTGTTTATTTACAAAATGATAAATCTTCATGTTTACTATTCTTAAGAAAAGTTGTTATAAATAAAAGGATTAACAATTGTTTAGACTTTGGTTTGTATTTTCTACTTTGTTGTATCTTACTTCTATTGAATATATTGACTAATTTAATTTAAATGACCGGATAAGGGATAAATAAGGCATATCCTTATTCATTTTTGCGCAGTTTAGATTGATTCCTACCGACTCACACACTTGTCAAACCAGTCCATATGATTTTCTATCCAAATCCGATTTTTCGATTTTCCAATCTTTTCCTCTTTCTTTGCAAACTATTAAATTTAAGGGTATCTTTTAAATTGCAAATTTTAAGAAAAATCACAATCCTTGGAGAGCTCTATCTCCGCAATAAATTAATTTACAGAGATGTAATTAGACTTAAATTGACAAAAATTTACTGCTCTTTAATATTGAAAATATGCTATGTTCAGCAAATGTTCATATTTAACGGGATAGAAACGAAAAGATGAAAATAGGACTACAATTTCTTGGTTTTTCGATTACTACAAAAATCACTATTGGTTTTGAGGGTTGCAAACTTGGATTTTAACTACTCTTATGAGTCCTAATAACATATTAAAAAATTGTAAATAAATATTTTTTTTTCACTTTTCGGGTCAGTTTCCCGCGATATAAAAACCGGTCTGACGGCGTGGTTCTGGCGGATGATATTATGAAATGGGTCGGAAACAAATCCATGTCTTTCCAATTATAATTACATGTGGTGGGCTCCCGGTCTACTAGACCAGGGGCCTACAAACTACGGCCCGCGGATCAAATAGTCCAAGAGCCGAGGCCAAATTTCATGACTTATTTGAAGAAAACTTTTAGACATACAGCCATTAAATGTCCACCCTCAGCAATCAATTTGCACTTGTCTGCCAACTCAAAGCGGGGGCGTTTCAAAATGGCGACCTCCGAAAGTGGGTAGCAAATATTAAAATATGGTATTATTTGAAGATGATTTATTTAAAGCAAACAAGAAACTGCAAACCCCCTAGGTGACAAAAAACGTTGTCTGCCAAAATTTGGAGGGGGCGGCGCACCAGCAGACAAAATTCAAAATCCGCGTTTTTTCAGTCCAAAAGTGGACAATTTGAAGACGATTTATTTCAAGCATACAAGAAACTGCATGCTCACTAGATGACAAAAAACGTTGTCTGCCGAAATTTGGAGGGGGCGTCGCACCGGCAGACAAAATTCAAAATCCGTGTTTTTCAGTCCAAAAGTGGACGATTTGAAGACGATTTATTTGAAGCACACAAGAAACTGCATACTCCCTAGATGACAAAAAACGTTGTCTGCCAAAATTTGGAGGGGGCTAAGCACCGGCAGACAAAATTCTAAATCCTTGTGAAGGCGTCACACCGGCTGGCATTGTTCAAAACTCACATCCTTTTCGTCCAACAGTGAACTTTTTGAACATGATTTCCTTTTTTATTTGATTTATAAGTAGTTTTTTTCTCTAGAATGATTTGAGGAAATTATATTATATTGCTTCCTACGTATGGTACAATAAAATTATTTTAATATAAAATAATCTTGTTTTTAAATTTTAATGTAAAAAATACCAATTAATATATATGAACAGTAATAATATAAATACCGGCCACATAATTAAAAAAGAATAATATTTCAACTTATAAAGTTATGAAATATGTACTATTCTGGAACAAAATTCGTATAAAACTTTTATAGTAGTCCAGTTAATTGATTTGTAAAATGATAGACCGAGAGCCCGATAGGAAAACATACCGAGTTATTTCACCCTTTTCTTGTAATGCATGGGTGTAACCAGTCCACTGTTATGAATGAAAATTTATGAATTTTCCAATAAAGGTGAGTGCCGCACAAATGACAGTGGGGGAAAGAGGTTGTAAATACTATTTCTTAGAAGTTTGGAAATCGTTACTTTTAGTATATTTTGTGTTCTATTATACGTTATTCAAGCAAATCAACTTTGCAAAAAATTTTGTAATAGTCATTTTGTTCTCAAATCAATAGTTTAAGAGCGGTTTGGCCACCAAAGATTGACTAACTTCATATAAGTCGCACTTCGTGAAAAGAAGCAGTTGGTACTTTTCCGTTGTCGGTTATAGCTCTAATCCAAAATTTAGCTGACTAAATTTCCTTTCAGACATTATACATAAAATTTATTTGTATAATATAATATAATTTATCTGTATAATGTATATAAAGTTATTTAAAATACCCATGCCAGCACGCTAAATCCGTACTATTGTAAAGTTAAAGTTTTTGGCACATATTTCGTTATAACACCAAAACTATTCGTCCGATCCAAAATTTATTTATTCTTTCAATTGATAGCTGGCTAAATTTTCTATCAGACCTCATATATTAAATTGATACAAAGTCATGTAAAATACCAATGCCAGCACACCAAAACCTCGTGCTGTTGTGAAATCCAAGTTTTTTGGTACATTTTTCATTATAACCCCAAAACTACTCGTCCAATCCAAAATTTATTTTTCTCAACTGATAGCTGACTAAATTTGCAATCAGACCCCATATATAAAACTTTGATCAAGCTCTGTAAAATACCCGTGCCAGCACCCTAAAAACAAGTTCTGTTGTTAAATACAAATTATTTAGATTATTTTTCGATATTAGTCCAAAACAATTTGTCTAAACCAAAATTTATTTTTTTCAACTGAAATTTGACTAAATATGATATCACATTTTATACATGAATATTTATTTGAAATCCACGCCAGCAGGCTAAATGTGTATGTTTTGGTAAAAACATAACAATTTACATGTTACAGTGGGCTGGCGTGGGTATTTTGCGGGATTCCTTCATCATTATATAACTTGATTTGATTGTAAATTTGGTATGCTTTCATTGAAAAAAATACATTTTGGATAAAACAAATAGTTTGGGGGTTATAGCGAAAAATGTGCCAAAAAACTTGGATTTCTTACTCGTAACATTACGAGGGTTTGTTGTGCTGGCATTGGTATTTTACGTGTTTTTATATCAATTTAATATATGGGTCTGATTGAAAATATAGTCAGCTATCAGTTAAGAAAAATAAATATCGAATCGGAAGAATAGTTTTCGGGTAATAATGAAAAATGTGCCAAGAAACTTGGATTTCACACCAGTACAAGGTTTTGGTGTGCTGGCATTGGTATTTTACGTGACTTTATATCAATTTCACATATGGGTCTGATTGGAAATTTAGTCAGCTATTAGTTGAGAAAAATAAATTTTGGATCGGAAGAAAATTTTTGGGGTAATAACGAAAAATGTGTCAAAAAACTTGGATTTCACAACAGTACGAGGTTTTGGTGTGCTGGCATTGGTGTTTTACGTGACTTTATATCAATTTAAT
The DNA here is from genome assembly GCA_003667255.2 of Euschistus heros. Classification (NCBI taxonomy): domain Eukaryota; kingdom Metazoa; phylum Arthropoda; class Insecta; order Hemiptera; family Pentatomidae; genus Euschistus; species Euschistus heros. Next base: position 778,147 of record RCWM02000319.1, read on the forward strand.
ATATGGGTCTGATTGGAAATTTAGTCAGCTATTAGTTGAGAAAAATAAATTTTGGATCGGAAGAAAATTTTTGGGGTAATAACGAAAAATGTGTCAAAAAACTTGGATTTCACAACAGTACAAGGTTTTGGTGTGCTGGCATTGGTGTTTTACGTGACTTTATATCAATTTAATATATGGGTCTGAGTGGAAATTTAATCAGCTATTAGTTGAGAAAAATAAATTTTGGATCGGAAGAAACTTTTTGGGGTAATAACGAAAAATGTGCCAAGAAACTTGGATTTCACACCAGTACAAGGTTTTGGTGTGCTGGCATTGGTATTTTACGTGACTTTATATCAATTTCACATATGGGTCTGATTGGAAATTTAGTCAGCTATTAGTTGAGAAAAATAAATTTTGGATCGGAAGAAAATTTTTGGGGTAATAACGAAAAATGTGTCAAAAAACTTGGATTTCACAACAGTACGAGGTTTTGGTGTGCTAGCATTGGTATTTTACATGATATAATATTAATTTAATATATGGGCCAGATTGCAAATTTAGTCAGCTATCAGTTGAGAAAAACATATTTTGGATCGGAAGAATAGTTTTGGGGTAATAACGAAAAATGTGCCAAAAAAACTTGGATTTTACACCAGTACAAGGTTTTGATGTGCTGAATTGGTATTTTACATGATTTTATATCAATTAAATATATGGGCCTGATTGAAAATTTAGTCGTCTATCAGTTGAGAAAAATAAATTTTGGATCGGAAGAATATTTCTGGGGTAATAGCGAAAAATGTGCCAAAAAACTTGGATTTCACAACAGCACGAGGTTTTGGTGTGCTGGCATTGGTATTTTACATGACTTTGTATCAATTTAATATATGGCGTCTGATTGCAAATTTCGTCAGCTATAAGTAGAAAAAAAATAAATTATGGATCGAACGAATAGTTTTAAGGTTTTAACGAAAAATGTACCAAAAAATGCCGGCGTGGGTATTTAACATGACTTAATATAAATTTCATACATGCGGTATGGTAGGAAATTTAGCCAGTTACTTACCACAAGTTAGCCAATCATTGGTGGCCAAACCGTTTGAAAACTATAGATGAAAGAAAAATAAATGAATAGTGCCAAATTTCTTGCAAATTTGATTTGCTTCATAATGTACTAATAGGAACGGTTTCCGAGTTCTTCGATCAAACGACTAAGAACATTCGATTTTTCAAGAACATACGTTTACGAAGAACTGTTTTCCACGTATTTTGTTCCAGAATAGTACATATTTGATAACTTTATAAGTTGAAATATTATTCATTTTTAATTATGTGGCCGGTATTTATATTATTACTGTTCATATGTATTAATTGGTATTTTTAACATTAAAATTTTTAAACAAGATTATTTTATATTAAAATAATCATATTGTACAATACGTAGGAAGCAACATAATATAATTTCCTTAAATTATTCTAGAGGAAAACTACTTATAAATCAAATAAAAAAGGAAATCATTTTCAAAAAGTTCATTCATCATGTTCACTGTTGGACGAAATGGATGTAAGTTTTGAACAATGTCAGCCGGTGTGACGCCTTCACAAGGGTTTTGAATTTTGTCTGCCGGTGCTTAGCCCCCTCCAAATTTTGGCAGACAACGTTTTTTGTCATCTATGGAGTATGCAGTTTCTTGTGTGCTTCAAATAAATCGTCTTCAAATTGTCCACTTTTGGACTGAAAAAAACGCGGATTTTGAATTTTCTCTGCCGGTGCTTAGCCCCCTCCTAATTTTGGCAGACATCGTTTTTTGTCATCTAGGAAATATGCAGTTTCTTGTGTGCTTCAAATAAATCGTCTTCAAATTGTCAACTTTTGGACTGAAAAACACGGATTTTGAATTTTGTCTGCCGGTGCGACGCCCCCTCCAAATTTCGGCAGACAACGTTTTTTGTCATCTATGGAGTATGCAGTTTCTTGTGTGCTTCAAATAAATCGTCTTCAAATTGTCCACTTTTGGACTGAAAAAACGCGGATTTTGAATTTTGTCTGCCGGTGCTTAGCCCCCTCCTAATTTTGGCAGACATCGTTTTTTGTCATCTAGGAAATATGCAGTTTCTTGTGTGCTTCAAATAAATCGTCTTCAAATTGTCCACTTTTGGACTCTAAAAACAAGGATTTTGAATTCTGTCTGCCGGTGCGACGCCCCCTCCAAATTTTGGCAGACAGCGTTTTTTGGCACCTAGGGGGTTTGCAGTTTCTTGTTTGCTTTAAATAAATCATCTTCAAATAATATTATATTTTGATATTTGCTACCCCCTTTCGGTGGTCGCCATTTTGAAACGCCCCCGCTTTGAGTTGGCAGACAAGTGCAAATTGATTGCTGAGGGTGGACATTTTATGGCTGTATGTCTAAAATTTTTCTTCAAATAAATCAGGAAATTTGGCCTCGGCTCTTGGACTAAAACCCGGCCAGTGTCATCAATCGGGCCCACGGCAACTACGCGCTGCACCCTTCAGGTGCGTTTACACTTGGACTTTCGCCCCGAATGAGCACGTGTACCGCCGAGGCGAAAGTATGAGTCTTATCTGATAGTTGTAGGTAACTCAAAGTCAGCACGCATTCGAACACAGTGGCTCATTGTTGTCGTTGGGGTGTGTGTTTACACATATAATATGATATAAATAAGTTGAAAAATAAAAACAGAATAGTAATAACTCCGTTTTATTTACTTATCCTAGGTAAAGGTTAATAACAAGTACCTATAATACGCAGAAAATTTAAATAATTTTAACAAATAATTGAAATGAATCCAACAATCATAAATATATATAAACACTATAACATATAAAGTACTAATAAGATTTATAAAGTTGTGTTTTTCCACTGATAATAGCTTGTAGTTGTGGACTAATTTTGCTTGTACCAATTATTAAAAGAGATTTAAGATGCTCATCAGTTAAATTAGATCTATAAACATTCTTACATATTTCATTTTGGAGAATGTTTTCTCACACAAGTAAGTAGAACCAAAAACGGAAAAAACCCCACGAGCAATTTTAGGAAATCATCAAATTGAGCAAAGACTCTTATAAAATTCCATCAATGATGAATTTTGATATTTGTTTTTAAATAGGTATAGTGGTAACTACACTGTAATGATCAATAATTTCAGGTTGAAGTTCTGGAGCTAGTGCTGCAATGTCGGAATTAAAAGGATTTTGAAAATTCTTAATTTTATTCGCTATGACATCAAAGTCTGAGAAAAGAATATCAAAATTTATATTCCAAGCTTCGACAGCAAAATCGACGGGAAAATGAGTTTCAGTTGTGTGGCTGAATATTTCACATGTTTTAAAATATTTGAAACACATTTTAAGCAATTGTGATTGAAATAGTTTTATTTTGATACAGGTGGAACGATTTGATACAAGTGTATAAATCAGGGAGAAGCTGGTTTTCTCCTTGCAACAGTAAATTAAGTTCGTATATATGTTTTGTTAAATCGGTGTAGAATGCTAACTTCCACAGTCATTCGTTAGTTTGTAAATTGGATGAATTGCGATGCTTTTCATTAAAAAAAAAGTTCGAAGAAACGCTGAAGGACTTTTCCTCAACTAAGCCAGCGTACGACAGTATGATATGGTGAATCAGTTTCTCCAATAGCTAGCCATACACGGACGGATTTCGTCGAGGGATCTGATCTGGCAGATCTGGTTTGAGGGATCTGATCTCTCGTGCCCCTTAACATTTACTCCGATCCGTCAAATCCGATCCATCGAAAATGTGCGATGGATCTTCGTGACGGATCGGATCCGACGGATCTAAACTCTGCTGCTCCTTAACAAACCTTTCTGGTTGATCAGGTTTGAAACCGTCAAGCCACATCCGTCGATAATCTGCCCGTGTGTGGGTCAAATCCGTCGGATCTAGGACCGAACAAACCAGATCCCACTGATCCAGATTTACGAGCATGTACGTCGGTTCTCTGATATCCACCACGGATCTAGTGTGCTAGTTCCTCTGGGTAAGTGATGTGTTCGCGGGTGAATTTATAAATTCAGAACGGCTCTTCCAAATTTAATGAAATTTGATAATTATGTTTCTTTCGTACTTATGAGCGTATATTTAGGGTTTAACGGTTTTGTAAATTAGTGGTGGTTGTAAAATAGTTTCCAAGTAGTTTTAACTCCAGATCTGAGTTGCATACAGAAGTGTTGATGAGACCATAGCATCAAAACGAACTATTTTTGATTCCCAGGAATCACTTTTACCCTTTATAAGTATTGCTTTTACTTTTGCGCTTGCAATAGTTGCTTTTTTGTTGCAATATTTTTTTTGTTTTAGGGGATTTTTGGAAAACTACTATATTACTTTTATCTAGGTTTAGGAATAGCGAATTTTTATCGCTGTATGTTTCTAGTATTTTCAACTTCTTCTGAGTACTTTGCCATGAATTACTTAAAAGGACAATGTCGTCAGCAAATAGAAGCATTATAACCTCTTTGTTTTTATTAATGGAAATCCCAGTTGCCCCGTTACTTTGGAAATATAAGAAAATATCTGAAAGAAATAGAATGAAGAGTACTGGGCTTAGGCTTTCACCCTCAAGAAGACCTGAGCTGTTTTCAGAAACTTCGTTGCCAACTTTTACATGCATGTTTGCATTATCATATAACATTTTCATTACTCTGATAATTTTTCCACTTAGTCCCACATCAAACAATTTCTGCCATAGTAAATTATGGTTTATAGAATCAAACGCCTTTTTAAAATCTGCAAATATAGCATATACGTAGCTTCCTCTAGCGCGCAAATTAATATTTAATTAGTGAAGAAAGTGTGAAAATGTGTTCTTCGCATCCTCTTCCTTCTCTAAAACCTGCTTGTTCTTCAAGAATTAATTTTTCCATCTCCGCCCATCTCATAATTCTTTGTGACAGCATAGCTGTTAACAATTTCGTAGCATTGTTTATCAAAGAGATTCCGCGATAGTTTGTTAAATCCTTTTTGTCCCCTTTCTTGTGGACTTGATGTAATTTTGATATAGACCATAGAGATGGGGTTTTTTCATTGTTCATGATCATCTTATAGAGGTTTAGGAGGTAGTGTTCCAGATTCATGAGTTAAATTCTTAAAACCTTCATAAGTGATATTATCAAATCCAGGAGACTTATTTTAATTTTTTTTTTTTTTTTTTGATACACTATTGTAATTCATCTAATGAAAAAGGGATATCTAGGAGTGGATGGGTAACAGAAAAGAAATTAACATGTAATATTGTTTTTTTCCCGTATAAGATGTTGTAATATTGTACCCATTGTTTTAATTCTATTTCGTTTCTATGGCTTGAGGGCGGTTTAAGGGATTTGATTACTTTCCAAAATTCTGTACTATTTTTAACGTTTTATAATTTTTTTATAATATCAGTACGGTATTCCGCTTTCTTCATAAGTATTATTTTCCTATATTTTGTTTTAGCATTTAGATATTCTTGAACCGAATTTTCTTCATAATTACTTTTGATCATTAAAGTATATTTTTTGTGATACAGTCTCTTTAATTGTTTACATTCGAGGTCAAACCATATTTTTTTTTGTAAAGTGGTGTTATTATTAGGATATTTTTTGAGCTTCATTAGTTTGATTTTAGAAGTGAATCTGTAAGGCAGGCAATCATATTTTTATATATCTTGTTGGTGTCATTATCATTGTAATAAATCCTGTTAGATGTTTGAAGATTTTTATAAAATTCTTTAGTCTTGTTTTTGTCCCACTGTGCTGAAATTTTCATTGATTTTGACTCCTGTTTAACTATGTATTTTTTATTAAGGTTTGGTAGTATTTAAAATTGAGATATTGCAGCCTAAATGGTCGGATTCATCGGAAAAGGCAGTTATCTTTAAATCTTGAAATATGGTAAAACAATTTTCATTTATCCAAATTAAATCTATTGTACTTTTTCCTTTGCTTGAAATATACGTATATTTGCCTGGTCTGTCTGAAACAGTCCGCCCATTACATAAAAAAAAAAAAAAAACCCATGAGATTCCATTAATTCAACAAGTAATCTTCCGCAGCGATTAATGTTTAATAAATGGTTGACTTTTATTTTGGAGTAAAGTAATGAGTTTTCAAATAAATCATCTTCTACATCATTCAAACTACCCACATGAGAATTAAAATCTCCGCATAAGATCACGTGATTGTGTGGAAAATTAATATTTATATTATTTAACACACACTCTAGTTAAAATCACAGCCCGGTGGTAAATATATGTTAGCTAATGTAATCAATTTATTATTTAGAAAGAAATTTATTATTATAAAATATTGGTCACATTCAATAATAGTTGCATCTTTTGTTAAATTTCTATTAATAAATGTAATTGTTCTGCACGTGCGCCAGATAGCTATAGTTGTGTCTACATCGTCTCTTTCTTATATCATTATTTTATTGTGATTTAATTGCAGTTTACGGTGTAAAGTGTTACGAATCAGCAGTAAATAGGAATCACGAAGAATTGGACTAATTATCATTATCATCGTGAGTACTTTCGTATTTACTAGCCAGTGAATATAATAACGTGAAACATTAAGAGCAATATGTCGGATTAACGGCTGCCGTTAGTCGTTATCAGTTCCCCCACTCTACCAGTACCCAGTGCTTCAGTACCCATTGGACAGCCGTGGGGGTTGTCGCGTCGCTCTGCAGACGTCAGGGTCAAGTTCACAAAGACGCGGAACTTATTATTATTATTTATTTTTATATTTTTATTTTATTTTATTTTAACCCTAAAATGCCATTATGAGATATTATCACATGGTAATGTCAAGTAAAAATAAAAGAAGTCGGTCTCTGGAGTCTAAACCAAGTCCGACAAAACCCAAGTCGAGAAAAGCCAAGAGAGGAACCCCGCCTTCTACAGCCAGCTCTGAAAATAATACTACAGTAAATACTCAAGAACCGCAACCTGGGACTTCTTCACAAGGAGTTCAAGATGAATCGCCATTTTTTTCTCCAAATCGTTTTGATCTGCTTAAAAACACAGAACCAGAAGAAATGGAAACTACTGTTAATAATAAGATACCACGCCCCCCCCCCCACCTATCTTCATTAGAAACATAAGGAGCTTTAAACTCCTCTGTGAACAAATAAATAAAATTAGAAGCCCAGAAAGTTATTCATGCACAAGCAGGGCTAATGATACCAAGTTAATTCCTAATACACCTGAAACCTACCGCACGATTATCAAATTTTGAGCGAAACAAATGCTGAGTTTCATATATATCAGCTCAAGAATGAAAAATCAGTAAGAATCGTAATTCGGCATCTCCACCACACAACACCTGCTAATATTATAGAAGAAGAACTCACTTCCATGGGGTTCAAAGTACGGCAAATTATAAATGTTGTCAAAGATAACAAAAACAATCCTGGAACAGGTAACAAAACACCATTACCATTATTTTTGGTTGACCTTGAACCGACTCCTGGAGTGGAAAAAATCTTCGAGGTTAAGAGGCTCTACTACACAAATGTTGTAGTAGAGAAACCTTATCCAAAAAGGGACATTGTTCAATGCCACAATTGCCAATCCTACGGACACACTAAGCGCCGCTGCCATCATATCCCAAGATGTGTGAGGTGTGGCGATTCACACAAAACCGAAGACTGTAACAAGTCGCGTGATAGTCCAGGCGTATGCGCTCTATGCCGCAAGGGCCATCCGGCAAACTATAAAGGGTGCGAAACTTACAAAAAGCTGAAGGCACGATTTCAACCAGCCCAAACTAGCAACGAAGAAACAAGGCCAAGAAGACAGCCCTCTAGACTGGTAAATGAAACCATCTGCTATGCTAATATGATAGGAGCTAGCTACTGAAATAGGGGCCATGCCACAACCCCAGCCTCATAAAATATATCATGAATCCCAATATCCTACCCTTAACCAAATCCCTCAGTCTCAAACCCAGCTCCCACAAAATCCCATAATCCAACCTTTGGGGAACCAATAAACCATAGAATTCTTTTCGTATACAATCCTCCCGAAAATCCTCTTGACTCCTATTTATTTCTCTAATAAACTTAACTTAATTCATCTTAGTTTCTCACATGTTGCTGATTTGTCTCAAACTACAAACTTATCCTTCTATGATAAGCTCTGTAGCCACTCGAATCTATTTGTACAACAAAATCTTTCGAATAATCCTCAATGCTCCTTACATTGTCACAAACAAACTTATTCATAAAGAACTTAATGTTCCATATGTTACTGAATAAGCCTAAACTAAAAACCTAATTATAAATGCTCAAATTGATAAGTCTCTCAACTTGCTTCCAACTCGATTCTTAACAACCATCCGAGGCGTCTGTAAATAAGATGGCCTATAGAACTTTTATTGAAAAGCTACCGAAAGGTAATTGTTTTACAGGTTGTGAACAAGTTACAGTAATATTTTTCAAGCATTTACTTAATATATGGTGGTGGAGGTATTGCCTTATATGTTCGAGACAATCTGAAGGCAAAAATACTTCTAAAATCCAGCTCTCCTGATATTCCACACCCAGAATACATGTTTACTGAAATCTCCTCTGAATCATTTTCTCTACTTTACATCATAGTTTACCGCCCTCCTCAGGTCAAATTCGACCCTTCATTCGAATCATCCCTTTTCACTTATGTTCCTTTATATAATAATGTCATCATAGCTGGTGACTTCAATACTAACCTTCTCTCAGATTCGCCTGATAAGATTTATCTAATGGACTTAGTGTATTCCCCTCATCTTTTTACAGCACCTTTCCAACCAACTCATCATACCCAGTTTACAGATACATTAATTGACCTCATGTTTGTTGACTCTCCTAAAAACCTATTATCCTTCTCTCAAAAGCCAGTACCTTTCCTTTCATGCCACGATCTAATCCAAATCTCTTATGAGATATCTATTCCTACTCTTATTCCCAAGAAAATATCTTGGCGAAATCTTGAACTCATAACCCCAGATAGAATAGAACCTCTACTTGACTCCCTATCCCATTCCACTGAACCCATCTATTCCCTATCCTCAATTGACGAAATAGTGGAATGCCTCACATCGAACCTTTACACTGTCCTTAATCATCTTGCCCCTCTCAAAACCTCAATTATCCGACGACTGCCAGCTCCATGGATAAACCCCGACATTAGAAATCTGATGAAGCGAAGAGATGCTGCCAGGAGGCGCTTCAGGCGAACTAGACATTCAGAAGATTATTCATCTTTTAAACTTCTTCGAAACCTTACCCGGTCCTCTTTACGCCATGCTAAAGCGCAGTATTTTCATAGTATTCTATCTCAAGCTCCTGATCCTCAATCTCAATGGAAAATTTTGAGACAATTTTCAGTATCCAGTTCCAAACCTGATGACAACTATCCAGTCATTCCAGATGAACTTAATTCCTATTTTGCTGACCCCCACCCTAACGAAATCCCTGAGAGAAGGTTAGTATTGAAGTCACCAGCTATGAAGACATTATTATATAAAGGAACATAAGTGAAAAGGGATGATTCGAATGAAGGGTCGAATTTGACCTGAGGAGGGCGGTAAACTATGATGTAAAGTAGAAAAAATGATTCAGAGGAGATTTCAGTAAACATGTATTCTGGGTGTGGAATATCAGGAGAGCTGGATTTTAGAAGTATTTTTGCCTTCAGATTGTCTCGAACATATAAGGCAATACCTCCACCACCATATATTAAGTAAATGCTTGAAAAATATTACTGTAACTTGTTCACAACCTGTAAAACAATTACCTTTCGGTAGCTTTTCAATAAAAGTTCTATAGGCCATCTTATTTACAGACGCCTCGGATGGTTGTTAAGAATCGAGTTGGAAGCAAGTTGAGAGACTTATCAATTTGAGCGTTTATAATTAGGTTTTTAGTTTAGGCTTATTCAGTAACATATGGAACATTAAGTTCTTTATGAATAAGTTTGTTTGTGACAATGTAAGGAGCATTGAGGATTATTCGAAAGATTTTGTTGTACAAATAGATTCGAGTGGCTACAGAGCTTATCATAGAAGGATAAGTTTGTAGTTTGAGACAAATCAGCAACATGTGAGAAACTAAGATGAATTAAGTTAAGTTTATTAGAGAAATAAATAGGAGTCAAGAGGATTTTCGGGAGGATTGTATACGAAAAGAATTCGATGGTTTATTGGTTCCCCAAAGCTAAACTCTGTGTGTCCAAATAGATCTAATTGTTGCCATGTAAATGAGTTGTATTTAATTGGAGGTTTTGAACGTTAGTCAAGTAAATGTTAAAGGAGTCGAAAACGGCAAGCATTTTCTTGTTATTTTTGTGTTGTATATGGGTTCCAGTGATCACCACCTTGCAAGGATAAAATATAGGCAAGAACGAGCGGTCAGGCACAGAGATATAATCAAAGGTAGGCTGAATAAAATCAAAATAGATGAACTTAGATCTCCTTCAAAGCAACAGGAATGTCATAAGAAAATGGAGGAAAATTTAAAAAATGAAAGCAAAGATGAGATGAGCAATGGAACGGAAGAAAATATAAATCTATGTGGCAAAGAATAAAAAATGTGGTCACCAAAACAACAGAAGAAGTGGTAGGGATAAAAAATAATGAAATGCGAGAGAACTGGTTCGATCAAGAATGTCAAAATGCTGTAGATAAAAAGAAGGAGGCTAGAAAAGCAATGTTGCAGAGAAAAACAAGAGTGACGATAGAAAACTATAGACTGAAGACCGAAGTATTTAAGAAACTATGTAGACTAAAAAAAAGAAAGATAGAAGAAGAGCCATTCCGGGTAATTTGTATTAGAGAACATAATGTGGTGACGCTGGAGAGCGTCAAAGAGCCGCGCAAGCGGAGAAATGTTCACGTCGAGCAATTGAAAATTCCAATAGAGGAACAGGTGATACCCTAATCTGAGAGTGTTCCGTTGCCAGCAGCGGGAAGAATTTTGTTTTTGTAATTCTTTTGAAGGAAAATGTATTTTTATTTTTAGGAAATTTGGGTTGTGAAAAATTAATTTTATTTTTTTTTGTTTTGTCAAATGTAGCGATGTATAAAGTAGAAGTAATGTGAAGGTGTAAAGAAGGAAAAGAGAGTTATTATTATTTTTTTTTTAGTATGTGTGTGAGTGTGTGTGTGTTTTATTGTAAAAAGGGTTCATTTTATTTTTGGATGAATGTTTAGTTAAGTTAGGTCTAAGTATTGTTTCGTAATGTAAATAAAGTTTTAACTGTTGTAGACTAGGAATTATGCAGTACGGTTTTCTTTTGTTATTATAAGGTATACATTGTATTATAGATAGTGTACTTAATATGTGTATGGAGTTAGTTAGTAGAACTATGGACGGGATAGGATTAGAAGGTGTATGTATCACTGTCTGCTTCGGTCTTTGACCATGAGGGGATTAGTCTCTGGACTCCTTAATACCGTATTGGTATTAAGGACCCGAAGTTAGAGTTTATGAAAGATGGTCATAAACTGGAGGGGGGAAGTTAAGGTCCGAAGCAGGCTAGTATTAACCTTAATCCTATCGCCAGACATAACAAATACTGTAAACTGTATATAAAGACTGCCTCAGAGCAATAAATCTCAGTTATATTCTAACAGTCAACTTGTGTAGTTCTTCACCCTTATACTTTTTTTTTAAATTCTTTCTCTTCAGTCAACTTAACTGGTGCTGAAACCCGGGAAGACGGGGAGAGAAGACCAAAGGTAGGAAAATTTTTTCCTTTCTTTTTCTTTTGGTCAAGAGTGAGGGAAATTTATGGAGAACATCTTGAAGCCGGCCGTGCTTCAAATCAACCCTGAGCAAGAAATACCACGCGAAACCATGGCAGAAGCACACGCCAACACCCGGGCCTGGCTGAAGGTGAGAGCAGCTACGGCTCAAGATCTCAGGAAGGCGGTGTCAGACATCGAGCGGTTCACGGGTGAAATAGGCGAATTGAACCACTTTTTGAAAAGTGTAGATCGCGTGATGTCAAGGATTGATGTTAAGAGAGCCGAAGCGCTCCTGGACGCGCACGACGCGGAGTCCCTGAAGGCGGATTTGGTATGCCGCATAAGGAGGAGCGTCTTGAACCACATCCAGGCGGATGAAGAGACACCCTGGGACATTGTCAAACAGAGGTTGAAGAAGGCCTACGGAGGAGGAAGATGGACGCCGGAAGAGGATCTCTTTCAACTCTTCAGAGAGAGTAGGCATCCTCGGCAGAGCAACGGACGTTATGCGGGTGAGCTCCTCATGAAATTTAACAGAGTAACAGATAAGATGAGGGAGACCGCGAGCGCACCAGAGGTAGAGGCGAGGATGGCTTTTGTTGCAACCATCCTTAAAGTACAGCTGGCCCGAGAAACGGGAAAGAAGGAGAACTTTCCTCGAGATAAGGGGTTCGTGGAGTGTGCCCAAGAATTAATGGATATAGGCGCCCGCGAAGAAAAAGGCCGGCCGGAACGGGAGGAGGAAAGAAGCTGGACCGAGGTGGTGCATCGGAGACCTCGAGGCCCACCGTGGAGAAGCAGGGAGGCCGACAGGAGAACAGATCAGCCGAGGAGAGCCGATCATAGGAAGCCGATGCCAAGGAAACCCGGTAGTGAGAAAGAGGACCGGAGGTGCCACGGGTGTGGCAAGGCTGGGCATTTGATCGCACAGTGTCCCCGCACAAAGTGCTTTGAATGCGGGAACGAAGGCCACATCGCGAGGCAATGCCCCTACATGTTCAGGCGGAAGGAACATCCACGTGGTGAGCCCATGGAGATCAATAGGGTCTGGAGAAGGCAGAGGCCACGACCCGAGTCTCCGAGAACATCGGAGACATCCGAGGTGTCGGATACGGAGAGAGAGGATCCAGGACTGGGGAGCAGTGGAGACGAAGGAGCTGGCAGACGAGAGCGGAGCGGCCGGAGGAGAGCGGCACAATCCGGACGGGTGGTGGCCTGAGGAGGGTGACTGAGGAGAGGCGACCGCATCTTAGAAGTAAACAACGTAAGGGCGAGAAGCGGCGGTCTGCCTATCATCCGAGTGGAGCGAGGGGTACGGTTTCTGGTGGACACCGGGAGCTCCAGCACCATCCTGAGTCGGAGGGCAGCGGAGCAGTTTAGTGGCTGCAACGGAGCACTCCAGGTAAGGCCATGTTCTTGTAATTTGATTACCTTGGGTGGCCCTTGTACCATTAAGGGGGAGGTAGAGGTAAGTTTAGAAAAGTGGTCAGACGGAGGGGAGAAACTAATATGTCACGTGATTAGGCAAATGTCCAAGTCGTACAACGGCATCATAGGTTGTGACCTACTGGAAAGGGTTGGAGCCAGAGTGTGTAATAAAAAGGGGAAGTGGAACATTAAAATTGGGAAAAAGAGGTATAGGTGTTGCTCGGTATTAAAAGGGGACACAGGGCAAATCGGAGTAGTAGACAGGGCGGAAGACTGGAGGGGGAAAATTCTAACGGAATTTAAGGACATCTTTTTTAAGGAGGGCGATAAGCTGGGTGTCACGGGGAGGGCGGAACATGAGATACCGTTGAAGGAAGAGCGGGTCACGTACGTTAAGGAGAGGAGATACCCACAGGCGCTCCGCAAGCATATCCGGGAGGAGATCGAGGACCTGAAGCGACAAGGGATCGTTGTCAATAGCACTTCCCCCTACAATAGCCCGCTCTGGGCCGTGAGGAAGAAGAGTGCCCCCGGGGAGGAGAAATATAGGGTTGTCATAGACTACCGCAAGCTGAACGAGAACACCCGGGACGAGAAATACCCTATCCCCAGATTCGAGGACATCCTGGACAGGTTAAGTGGGGCTAAGGTATTTAGCACATTGGATTTGAAGGCCGGGTACCACCAGATCCGAATGAACCCCAGGGACCAGTGTAAGACGGCCTTCACCTTCGAGCGAGGACACTACGAGTTCACCCGGATGCCGTTTGGGCTTAAGAACGCGCCCATTACTTTCCAGCGGATCATGGATGAGCTCCTGAGGGGTCTGGATGAAAGTATGTGTCAGATTTACATGGATGATCTCTTGGTTTTCAGTAAATCGGAGAGCGAGCATCTGGCGCATCTCAGGGCGGTATTCGGGGGAATTCGGGAGTTTGGCCTAAAGCTTTCGTTGGAAAAGTCGCGGCTGGGGGAAAGCGAAATTAGTTTCCTGGGGCACACAATATCGGAAGATGGTGTGAAGCCGGATAGAGGGAAAGTGGAGGCAATCGCGAGAATGGCAATTCCGCGGGATGTTAAGGGCATACGGCGGCTACTGGGTTCCCTAAATTACTACCGTAGATTTATCCCCGAGATGGCGAGATTCTTAGTTCCGTTGAACAACTTATTGAAGAAGGGCAGGAAAATTTCTATCACACCGGAGATGGAGAATAACATCAGGCGCTGCATGGAGGAGCTGCAGAGAGAGCCAGTACTAGCCTTCCCGGACTTCAATAAGGTGTTCACCGTAACTACGGATGCGAGCGAGTATGCACTGGGGGCGGTATTATCGCAGGAAAACGAGAATGGGGAGAGGCCGGTAGCGTATGCGAGTAGGAGGTTAACGGACGCGGAGACGAGGTATAGCGCGTTGGAGAGGAAACTACTCGGGATTGTATGGGCTGTGGATCACTTCCGTCCGTATATCTTTGGAAGAAGATTTAGGGTCCACACGGACCATAGACCATTGCAGTGGATTGGGAAATTAAAGGAGTCTTCCGCAAGAGTTACGCGATGGAAGGAGTTCCTCAGCCAGTACAATCTCGAGATAGTGTACAAACCTGGGAAAGAGAATGTGGTTGCGGATTGGCTGTCGCGCGCGCTGATGACAAATGCCGTTGAGGGAGAGGTTCCGGGGCCGTCGGGGGATATCCGCCAGTTTCTTAGGGAATGGACACCGGAGGGAGGAGGTGAAGAGGAGACGCGCAGCGGTATGGAGGACCCCCAAGAAGACGAGAGTTCCGCTGATGAGAGGCCCTCAGACATGGAAGAAGTAGATGAAATAGTAAATGATAAGAGAAACCAGATCATCTGGAAGACCAGGACTGAGGGTCTCCCAAAGGCGGACTTTTCGAAATATGGGAAGAGTAACGTCGTCACTATTTGGACGGAGCCTGGGATAAGGGAGGAGTCTGTAGTGAGGTTACTGCGCGGGGTAACAAAGGCGCGAAAGACTTACCACCTCTATGTAGGGAACGTCACTATATGGGACAGAGTTAAGAGGCTGTGGAAGGATACCTTTAAGTGGCGGGGATACCAGTGGGTTACCATCTTCGATGTATTTAGTAAATTGGCCCTAGCTCACTTCGTACAGTCCAAATCGGCGGAGGCAGTATTAGGGGCGTTAAGAGCCTAGTTTAGGTCGTACGGGATCCCGGATCGCATCGCGTCGGACGGGGGTCTCGAATTTGACAACGCGTTGGTCAAGGCGGAGGCCAAATAGTTGGATATTAAATGGCACATTAATACTCCAGGGCATCCCAAGGGCAGAGGGGGGATCGAGAGGCTTCATGGAACCCTTAGTGACCACCTGAAAATATATCAAGTAGGGAAGGGACTAGAGCCGGACATCGCGATGGAAAAGGCGGTGGCGGCATATAACGGTTCCATCCACAGCTCGACAGGATATTCGCCGATGGAAATTATCTTTGGGCTCCGGGAGCGACGCCGAGACGTCCGCAACACCGTAGTGGGGGAAGAAATGGTAAATTTCATCACCAACCGACACTGGGCGTTTGGGAAGTTGTGGGACAAGACGCGTGAGCGCATCGTCAAAGAAAAGAGACAACGAGTTGAGAGGGAAAACGTCAGGGTACGGGATATAACGGGGAAAATCAAAATCGGAATGGTAGTTTATAGGAAAAAGAGTACCAACCGAGGTAAAGAAATTTGTAGGTATGAAGGGCCATTCCGGGTAATTTGTATTAGAGAACATAATGTGGTGACGCTGGAGAGCGTCAAAGAGCCGCGCAAGCGGAGGAATGTTCACGTCGAGCAATTGAAAATTCCAATAGAGGAACAGGTGATACCCTAATCTGAGAGTGTTCCGTTGCCAGCAGCGGGAAGAATTTTGTTTTTGTAATTCTTTTGAAGGAAAATGTTTTTTTATTTTTAGGAAATTTGGGTTGTGAAAAATTAATTTTATTTTTTTTTGTTTTGTCAAATGTAGCGATGTATAAAGTAGAAGTAATGTGAAGGTGTAAAGAAGGAAAAGAGAGTTATTATTATTTTTTTTTAGTATGTGTGTGAGTGTGTGTGTGTGTTTTATTGTAAAAAGGGTTCATTTTATTTTTGGATGAATGTTTAGTTAAGTTAGGTCTAAGTATTGTTTCGTAATGTAAATAAAGTTTTAACTGTTGTAGACTAGGAATTATGCAGTACGGTTTTCTTTTGTTATTATAAGGTATACATTGTATTATAGATAGTGTACTTAATATGTGTATGGAGTTAGTTAGCAGAACTATGGACGGGATAGGATTAGAAGGTGTATGTATCACTGTCTGCTTCGGCCTTTGACCATGAGGGGATTAGTCTCTGGACTCCTTAATACCGTATTGGTATTAAGGACCCGAAGTTAGAGTTTATGAAAGATGGTCATAAACTGGAGGGGGGAAGTTAAGGTCCGAAGCAGGCTAGTATTAACCTTAATCCTATCGCCAGACATAACAAATACTGTAAACTGTATATAAAGACTGCCTCAGAGCAATAAATCTCAGTTATATTCTAACAGTCAACTTGTGTAGTTCTTCACCCTTTTATTTCTTTTTTTTAAGTTCTTTCTCTTCAGTCAACTTAACTTATATATAAGGGAATGAGCCAGTGAGACCCACTGTCGCCGGTCGGTTTAATCTAGTACTAGAAACAGTCATGAGAGCAATAAGGACGAACCCTGGAAGCATTCATACCCGTATAACTCAACATCTAGCATTTGCAGACGACGCACAGTGGGGCAACTTTATTGAAAAACTAATCTTTTAATAAAAGAAGCAGCAAAGGAACGAGTAAAATAACGTTTCATCTCTTAATTAGGAATAAAAGTTGATTTATAGAAATCAACGCAGGGTTGCGGTTCCAGTAATACCGGAAATACATCAAGGGCATTTTTTCGAAATCTTTCTTCGACTGGCTGTCCATAAAATAATAATTTACGGAGCTGAAATTATTGAATCGACAATGTTACCAATTGGTTTACTTGCGGAGGAGGCACAAGAAAGTAGAAATACAGACTATAAGTATCATCGTCTACATTTTACAAGGAAATGTTCCCGTACAGTCACGAACGAGGATGCGTTTCATAAGCTACTAGAATCACCAGATCCCTACATTACGTACATGAGGCCTGAACTTAAAAGAAAACACCTTCCAATTAGTGTCGAAGAACTCCAATTGATAATGTGAGTTGATTTATTTCTTTTCATTATATAGAAATAATAATTACTGAGGTTAGCCGGACGCCATTGAGGTAGCAGCACACCGATAACGAGCTCTGTCTAACTGAGTATTATATTGTGGTTTAAAGTGAGTTTTTTTCTAAAACAAAAGTTCGAAACTGGTTTATAAAGTGTTAAAGCGCTTAAAGGAAGTATTTTTGCTACAGTAATATCTACATATTATAGTAAATAGTCATATTATAGAAGTATATCACTTTTAGTGACGTCGCAACTGCACCTTGGACATAGATCAAACCCAGCCTTCAAAAGGAATAAAAATAAAAAAAGGTAAAAATGGAATCAAAAACCTCGAGAAATATGAGCTTAGATGAGAAATTGGACCTCCTCATTCATTCGAGTGCGGGTATTAATTCAGAAATAGCTTCAATTAAAAGTTCTTTAAGTCAATTTAATGCAACTATTTCAAACATACAGGAAACTCAAAACTATTTAAAAACTCAATTTGAGAATATGTTTTCCGATTTAGAAAATATAAAAAAGAAATATCGAAGTTTAAAGCAGGATTTAGTTCGAATAGAAATGGATACTAAATTTATTCTAACCCAGCATGCAAATAAAAAAAAGTGAAATAATAGGAATACCGTTTCACGAAGGAAAAAACCTAAATAAATTAATCCAACAAGTGTTAGATCTACTTAAATGTGAAATAAATATTAAAGATCTAGACAATTATTACCGTATTAGAAGAAGAAATGGTTCTTTTACAGACATAATAATTCTTGAATTTTTAAGAAAACTAGATAGAAATATATTCATGTCTAAAGCTAGAGAAAATAGGGACAATTTAAATCTTAAAGCACTAAACTTAGAGCCCCTAAAGAAGCGTGATTCGGATAGGATTTATTTAAACGAGGCGCTGACTAAGTATAATAGACAATTATTCTCTAAAGTGAAATCACTTCAGAGATAAGGACTTTATAAATACGCAAGGCACAAAAATGGAAAAATATATATAAGAAAAGCTGAAGGCACAACACGATTACAGATTCATACAGAAGAAGATGTATTATTATTAAATAATCTATCTGATCCTAACTACGAAACGGATTCGAATGAATTTAGCCCAGACGAAGATTATAATAATAAAAAACGGACTTACCCCTCAGATTCCAGTCCAGGAGGAATTTCACAAAAAAGTTTGCCAAGTAAGAAACAAAAAGACACCGGACCAAATCAGTGACACATTTTCTCGCACTAACCGGATAGTAAATTTTTAATTGGAAAAAACAATAATCTTGAGAATGAACTTGAAAGTACGGATCCCCCACTCATGGTTAACAACACGAAGAGCAACTGTTTACAACATTTAAAACCCCGACCTCTAGATATACCAACCTACCAATATCAATATTGTCAACCGGCAGGATTAGCCAAACACCCAGGTGAGCTAGAAAACATCACTACTAACAATACTAAGGAATTTAAAAATATTTACGATATTAAAGAAAGTTATAATGAAAATGATAATTATAATTTAATATTTTGTAATATATGTGGATACAAAAATATTTGGAATATAAATCCCTCTGAAGTCAATATTTCAGAAAACACATTAGCAATTTGTATCGTAGAAACATGGTTAACAAATAGTAATTTCAAAACTCCAAATTGGCTAAGAGAATAGATCCCTTTTGCAAGCAATGCAATAAAAACTAAAACTTCTGGAAGAGCTAGTGCTGGTTTAATTACATTTATTATTATTAATATTATTATTATTATTTTATTGAAATATATGTACAATCTCCCTCAGTTAAGGGCAATAAGTAACAGTGCTAATGATGTAGTTCATTCGTACCATATATACAAGTTCTCATCCATACACAATTGATAATAATAAGAGATAAAATACAACAGTCATAATACAAAAAATAAATCAAATAGTCATTATACAAAGAAATTAAATAAATAAAAAAAAATAAAAAATTTTTTTTGATACATTCATACTCTATGTACAATACAGACACACTCAGCCTAGGGGACCCCGAATCGAGCATATTCCCCCACTTATTGGGAGTCAAGGCCGGACCCGTAGAGATCCCAGCGCTGCCCTCTCAGCTGCATCACCAGTAATATCCAATGGAGGCTGAGTGGGAGCGCTATAGCCACATATGCTCAGAACTTGAGTTGAGAAGCTAGGCATTACCAGGACTCCATCATAACATTATATTACAAAAGGTCTCGGGGCCATTGCCGTTTCAATCTTCTGGGGGGAGGGGGGGTATAGGGATGGTTAGAGCTGGACAAGGATTGAGCCAGAGGAATAGGATGATTGGATAGATTTTGAAGAAATTTCAAGAATTTTGAAGGAATGAGGTCAAGGACAAATGGGATTTTTAGGTCGTTATGTAGGGTTTTATAGGTAACATAATATGGTGCATTGACAATTGTTCGGAGGACTTTGGATTGGAAGGATTGAATGCGTTTGATATTGGATTGTCTTGCTGTCTCCCACAGTTCAAGTCCGTAGGTCCACATTGGTTTAAGATTGTTTTGTGTATGAGGAGTTTGTTATCAATTGAAATATGAGAATTACTGCCTAGTAGTCTGTAGAGTTGGCTGAATCTCCTGTTTAGTTCTTGTCTTTTGAGTCTAGTATGAGGGTTCCAGGTCAGTCTTTTGTCAAGATGAAAGCCAAGGTAACGTACTGTGTCGGATATAGGAATAGGGATATTATTGAAGTGGATGGGAGGACAGGATTTACGGAGAAGTGTAAAAGTTATATGACTGCATTTGGCTTCATTAACTTTTATTCTACACTGATTGCACCAAGCTTCGATCTGCAGAAGATGTCTTTGGAGGTTGATGGAAGCCAGTTTGGGATCTGAATGGGATGATAGGATGGCAGTATCATCTGCAAATGTAGCTAAAAAGGTATTAGGATTGGTTGGTATATCAGCAGTGAAGAGATTATAGAGGATGGGACCTAGGACGCTACCTTGTGGTACTCCGGCATCAATAGGATAACATTTGGAGAACTCTGAGCCACAGCGGACTCGAAAGGAACGATTTGAGAGATAGGATCGTAGGACTAGGTATAGGGATTGGGGTAAGTGGGTCTTGAGCTTGAAGAGCAAGCCCTGGTGCCACACCCGGTCGAAAGCTTGCGCTACATCCAGAAATGCACCAGTGCTATACTGCTTGTTTGGCAGAGGATATATGATCAACAACACGAAGGCTTTTTTGAACAGTGGAGTGACCAGTCCGGAATCCAAATTGATGGGAAGGGATGCTTTGGGATTCGAGTATGGGTAGGATACGTTTTAGAAGGATTTTTTCAAACATTTTTGAAAGGATAGGAAGGAGACTAATAGGTCTATATGATGAGGTTTTGTTGGGAGGTTTTCCTGGTTTTAGGAAAAGAATGATGATGGAGTGGTTCCATATCAGAGGAATGTGGGTCGTGCGAAGTAGATAGTTGTATATGTAATTAAGGAAGAGGATCGCTTTTTGAGGGAGTTTTCGAAGGATTTGGGTGGTAATCAGATCATATCCAGGTGATTTGCGGGTTTTTTTAATTTTTTAAATAGGAATTTGACTTCAGAGGGGTTAACTGCTTTAGGGAGTAAGGGGAGAGGAATTGGAGAAGTCAGGAATTGTTGAACTTTAGTAGTGTGGGAGGGAATTTGTTCGGAATGGGGAATAAATGTGCTAGAGAGGTGCTTGGCAAAATTCTTCTGCTCTGTTCTCATCTGAGGCAGCCCAGGATCCATCTTCGCGTCGGAGAGGTTGGGATATATGCTGGTATTTAAGGATTTTTATGGTTAGGTTCCAGAGGGGGTTGTCAGAGTAGAGAGAGAGAGAGAGGAAAGATAGGAGTTGTAAGATTGGGATCTAAAGGAGGACAATTTCTTTTTAACTATTTTGGTATATTGATTATATAATCTCTGATCGTCAGGATGCCTGGATCTTTGCCATAGGGATCTAAAATGACGTTTAGTTTGGATAAGGTCTATTAGTTCTTGTGGCAAAGGATTTTTTATACGGTTGATATAGGAAGGTTGAGGAAAAGATGCATTACAAGCTGCTTGTTGAATTGAATTAGTAAAGGAGTTGGCTGTTTCATCAAGTTCTTGGGGTGTTTTCAGGGATACTCTGAGTTCAATCGAATCGGCTAGTTTTTGACGGAAGAGGTTCCAGTTAATTGGGCCTCTAATAAAAGATGGGGGAGGAAGTTTGGGGATCGGTGCTAAGGATAGGGTTAGGATTAGAGGACTGTGGTCAGAGGAGAGGTTGTCGAGGCGTTTAATGGAATGATTAATTGTGCCTAGACCTGTGTAGATGAAAAAATCAAGGTCAGGATTACGGCTGGGATCTGTTGGCCAGTAGGTAGGAGTGCTGGGAGAAATGTAGTGACTATTGCTGGAATTTAGTGCCGACAGTAGTGTTCGGCCACGGGAGTTGGTGATTCTGGCACCCCACTGTTGGTGTTTGGCATTCAGGTCTACACCTAGAAGGAAGTGGTTTCCAAGGGAATCAAGGAAGGAACTGTATTGGGTGATGGAGACTGTTTTTCCAGGAGGACAATAAGCTGCAGCTATTGTAAGAGGGAAAGGGGAGGTTTTGATAACAACTGCAGTTGTTTGTAGGAAGCTATAATTCGGTAAAGGTAGTAAGTAATGAGAGAGGGAATGATGGATGATGACGGCAGTACCACCATGAGCTTTCCCGTCCGGGTGATCCGTCCGATGGGTTTCGTATTGTGCTATATTGAGTGTTCTGTAACTAGTTAGTCGAGTTTCAGTAATCAGGGCTATATCAATGTTACTGTCGTGTAGTAGTGATGTCAACTCGTCAGTATGATTCCGAATATGCTTCCGTTCCGGATACTCCACGCATCTGCTTTGGTAAAAATTACCCAAGACCTTTATTCCTCCTTAGACCAACAGAATATTACGATCCTGATTCTATTTGATTTTTCAAAAGCTTTTGATTCTGTTGACTATACAATCCTTCTCTCCAAACTCCATAACCTCTCAATATCTAATAGTGCGTTAAGCTGGCTTCTTTCCTTTTTATCCAACCGTTTCCAAACAGTAATTATACCTGGAAAACCTCACTCATCTTCACTACCACTCTCGCGAGGAGTCCCCCAGGGATCTTCTCTTTCACCTACCCTATTTTCTATTTATGTTAATGACTTACCGAATCGCATCCACTACTCCCAATAACATCTTTATGCTGACGACTTGCAAATATATTTATCATTTCATCCTTCAAATATGCTAGAGGCGATTTGTAAGCTACAGAAAGACATAGATAGCACTAACCTTTGGGCAGTGGAGAATAAATTAAGTCTGAATCCAGAAAAAACAAAGGCTCAAAGGGTCAAAACCTCACCTAAAAGCTCTTCCCTACTATCCACTCCTTTTCCTCAAAAACCGTCCAATTCATTTCCAAAATTCCATTAAAAATCTGGGAATAACTTTCGATCAACATCTTGCTTGGAACAACCATATCTCTTAAATCACGAGGAAATCTATTTTTATTCTCAAGCAACTTTCACATTACCATTAAGTACTCGAAAACTTTTAGTATCATCACTCATTTTCCCTAACTTTGACCACGGATGCACAGTATATGGAGGACTGTCTGATGAGCTCGAGATGAGATGCAAAAGAGTAATGAACCGTTTTATTAGATTTATTTTCGGGATCTCCAGACGTTCTCGCATATCTCATATGTATTCTGAAATTGGTTGGCTTTACCCCAGTTTTCGACGTCAATACTTCCTGGGTGATCTCATATTCCAAACCTTAAAAACCAAAAAACCCGCCTATATCCATGACCTCCTTACTCTGCGCTCCTCCGTTCACCTCTTAAATTCTAGAACCCAACCCATCAACCTATACACTCCGGCGCATCGAACTGCATCCTTCGAGAAATAATTTATTATCCGTGCTTCCTCTTTATGGAATTCGTTGCCCATCACAATTCGAAAAAGCTCCACTCTTACTTCCCTTAAACAACATCTATTTCTTTACCTCCTGGATCTTCAATCTTCCGAGCAAATGTAAAACATGAATATTTAAGTTATATACATTATAATAGTACACATAAGATGTATCCTATTACAAGTTTCCTGAATTTATTTTTGTAACCCATAATTTAATTGTTAATCAATTTTTATTATTATTTATTATTATCATTTATTATAATTAATTATCATAGCCATACGATTGTTCTATGAATTGTACTCGTTTTGTTATTCTTAGGGGACAAGTTGTCCCAGAATAAAGTTCATTTTTCTTCTTCTTCTTCTTCTTCTTCTATATATTAATTTTATACAGTTGGAAATATAAATAAATAAATTAGAAAAGAAAGCAATACACGGTCTGAAAAAAATCAATAAAATAAATCCGGGATCCAATATATGGATCCACTGTTTTGTTTTAAAAGAATATTTCTTGATATTCAATACGTAATACCATTCATAAAAATAAGTTAAAATAAAGAAAGGCTATTAGCAAAGTAATCGAGACACCTCAAACAGCGTATTGCCTGAGAGTCATTCCCACTGTCGAATTCATAGATTACATAACTGAGGAAATATGGTGAGAGACACATTATATATGGTAGACCCGGTCTTTGGTCTAAAGGAGTCATGAATCTTTTATTGACATATATTGGAGTAAGGAGGTGTTTCTCACAGCTCCCTTGTCAGCGTCTTATGACATATTGATGGTGTCTTCCATCTTGATGTGGCCATGTGGCATTTCTTTATTTCTGACTGCAGCAATCGACCCTTGTATTAAAATGCATAATTATAAAAAAAAAAAAAAAAAAATTGCTCAATAATAATGGTGTTAGTTCATTCTTTCATTTGCATATAAATTGGTTCCAAATTGGATTCCATTTATTTTAATATATTTATTTATAAGATTTTCTGTTAACTTAATTCTACTTGAACAAAATTATATTGATGCTTATACCCAACACCATATTAAATATAGAACAAATTCATATTACAAACTACATCTGAAATACTAAAAAATTCAACTTGAGGTTTATGAAAAGGTTTTTTTTTTTTTTTGGAACCTCTTTCCATAATCCATGTCCAATCTACATGTGCTCCATTACCAGGGAGAAGCTGCATATACTCATCGATGGATTATCATCGAGGTGCTAATAAGGTCAGATGCGGGATATGCTTAAGGGATATAAAGTTTAATTCTCCAAGTTTATTTTAAATCACAATTAGAAAAATTGATGAGAATTAGTTTAATATATTTATTCATTTTTTAAGAATATGTAACGTAGGCTATGATATCGGATTTTTAAGATAGAACTCGATATCATAAACCTTCAAGAATTTTGTCGAAATTAGAGGGTTAAAATAAATCTAATCAAATAACCTATACGCTTCCTCTTTAATCTATGACTTCATGTCCCACAGTCGCCTTTAATTATAAAATTCCAATTGAAAAAAATGTTACAAGCCATATTTTTTATTTGACAGCCATTTTTAAATGATTTAGTGAATTTTATGAAAAAAACCTGGTTTGCGGAAAATTTAATTGGGGCCATTTTTAAAGATATAGGAATAATTTAAAAACTAGTGTCTTCAGCATGAAATGACCTTCAAAAGAACTTTGTTTTAATTTTTCTATCATGCAAGAAAGTTATTCAAACTCTTTCTCAAAAACTCGGAAAATAATTTAAAAATCGTTAATTTTTATGGACAACTTTTTAGGAAGGAGAAGAGACTCACAAATAATATTTTATTTTTGAAATGAAAAATAAACTTTATCCTGGGACAGACTGTCCCCTAAGAATAATTAAAGTGCACATTAAAAAGATACAATTGTCTGGCTGAGATTAGTTAAAATCAGCACATCA
Source organism: Euschistus heros (assembly GCA_003667255.2). NCBI lineage: Eukaryota > Metazoa > Arthropoda > Insecta > Hemiptera > Pentatomidae > Euschistus > Euschistus heros. Next base: position 803,416 of record RCWM02000319.1, read on the forward strand.
TTATTACAAATTAAATTAAGTAAAAAATAAAAAATAATAATAAATAAATTTTTAATTCTTTGGGATAAATTCTCAATAATAATTCTAAATTCTCTTTATTATACTTCAATTGGATTGAAGTATAATAAAGAGGAGTTTTTACCAATATAAGTGTATTTCAATAATAAATAAAATTCAATCAACAGTAAAAATTTTAACACACTTATATACATTTATTATATATTATTTACATTTTTGAGGAAGATTGAAGATCGAGGAGATGGATAAATAAAAGATGTTTAAAAGAAGTTAAGGAAGAGGCTTTGCGAATATAGATAGGTAAGGAATTCCAAAAAGAGGTAGCACGGATGACAAAGGATTTTTCAAAGGAGGCAGTTCTATGTGAGGGGGTATATTATATATATATATATCTATATAGGGGGGAGATTCCGAGGTTTTTGATGGAAATTTGAAATTTGATTGTACGGTTATTGAGGTAAAGTAATGAATAGTAAGGGAGGGAATTAAGGGTAGGTTTCAGACCGATAAGGATAGCCTTGCTTTTCTCTGGATTCAGGCGTAACTTATTTTTCACTGCCCATCTGCTGATGTTCTCAATATCATCCTGAATCTTACGTGATGCTTCGAGCATGTCTGAAGGATGGAAGGATAGGTAGATTTGGAGGTCGTCGGTATACATATGATACTGGGAGTGGCGTATAACATGGGGTAGGTCATTAATATAAGCAGAGAAGAGGATTGGTGACAGGAAGGATCCTTGAGGAACACCTCGTGTTAAAGTTAGCGAGGATGAGGGATATTTGTTGGAAATGAAAACTGTTTGGGAACGGTGATACAAGAAGGAGTGTTACCAGTTTAAAGCATTGTTTGATAGGGAAAGGGGACGCAATCAAACGCTTTCGGAAAATCGAATAGGACAAGGATTGCAATTTGCTGTTGGTCCATGGAGGAATGAAGGTCTTGTGTTATCTTTAATAGGGCCGATTGAGTAGAGTATCCTGAACGGAAGCCTGATTGAAGAGGAGTGAGGAGAACTTTGTGCTCGAGGTAGATGGAGAGTTGTGCATGGACTAATCTTTCCAGTGGTTTTGACAGGTTAGACAGAAGGGAAATAGGCCTAAAATGGGAAGCTATGGAGGGAGAGGGGATTTTATTCAGCGGGCGCACAAGGACGTTTTTCCAGGCGGAGGGAAAAGTGGAGTTTTGTAGGGAAAAGTTGTAAATGTGTAAAAGGGCAGGAAGAATGGCAGGAAGACGTATTTTAATAATTTTTACTGGAATTTGATCAGAGCCATAATCATTGGTTCCGGATTTGAGTAGGGAAGTGATTAGGCTATTGGGAAGAATGTGAAGAAAATAGAAGTTTTTGTGTTGAGTACTCGTAATACTTCCAGCAGCATAAGTTTTAGTCTTGAGAATGTACTTCTTTTTTCTCTATGTCTTTTCAAAAATGGCTGAAAACAGGTTTATGCCAATTTTTATAGGTCGAATTTCTGAAAAGGGACTGAATGAAAACAAGTGAAAATTTTATAAAATGTCCTTTCTACTAATAAGAATACCCCCCCCCCAAAAAAAAAAAAAAAAAAAAAAAAAAAAAAAAAAAAAAAAAAAAAAAAAAAAAAAAAAAAAAAAAAAAAAAAAAAAAAAAAAAAAAAAAAAAAAAAAAAAAAAAAAAAAAAAAAAAAAAAAAAAAAAAAAAAAAAAAAAAAAAAAAAAAAAAAAAAAAAAAAAAAAAAAAAAAAAAAAAAAAAAAAAAAAAAAAAAAAAAAAAAAAAAAAAAAAAAAAAAAAAAGAGTGAGACTCAACTAAGTTTTGAGTTATAGAGCTTTGGATTTCAATAAAAACGCTACCTTTTAATCATGCATGGTATCTGGCCCAGGACATTCTGAACAAGTGTCAAGCATACGTTTTTCATTTACAACATCACATACCATGAAAGCTATGAGGTCTTTGTAATTTGCATTAGGATTTGCTCCCTTTATGAGTTTTATGTTTTGGTGATACTTGAAAACACTTACTATGAGATCCTGATGAACCCAGAAGAACGCACTTCGGTCTTAGAACGCAAAACACAGATCTGGATATTTCTGTTTATATATGCTCAAGGGTTCATTTAGTATGAGGAGAATTAACCTTTTCTGTTTCTTCACCTTGACATTGCCAATCATAGTTTAAACATATTCCTTTTTACCAGAGCATAAGCAACTATTTTCGTCATCTTCGTAAAACACTTTAGCTCAGTTAATAAAAATTAGCTTTACTTATTTTGTTGCCCTGTCTTTTTGTAAGATGTGGCAAGATACTTTGAGCCTTTACTCGCTGCCTAGTTAACTTTACTATGTATTTACTATGTATCAATGTCCTCAACTATATTTTTCTTTAACTATGAACTTGGCAATAAAATAAATATTTAAATGTTATCATCTTTACTAGACACTTTGAATTTTTCTTTCGTTTTAGTTATGAGTATGTCGTAGTTACTAATTGAAGTTTCTGTAAAATTTAAATTCTGAGTTTCTAAGTCATTATAGAAAGATTCTTCTAATTTTCGCATGACTGGGCTCGTAATTTTATCAATTTTATTTTTTTACAAACTGACAGTCTTTGTTCCGTGTTAGGCTTTTTTATTTTAATTCCGAAGTTTTACAAATGCATTCCACTTGATGCAACGGATTCTCCTCAACTAATTCAAAAGGGCCAGGAAAAATTCAAAATTATTCTCAACAATTATTTGTCTCATCTTCGAGCAGTTTTTTTACAAATATTTCTGATGCGCAAGTTGGACATAGAACCTGTCCAGGAATTAATTTAATATTTACATTTTTATTTTTGAATATAGCAGTGAAGATTAAGGGGGGGGGGGGTGTTGTTACCACTTGCAGAAAAATGTAGGTATAGAATAGAATAGAATATAAAAAAATCTTTATTCTGGGACGATGTCCCCTAAGAATAATATAATGTACATAAATACATTTATACCCTAGAGTTCTTCACCCAAAATTTTTACCACATCATTGCAGTTTCTGAAACCTGGCTTAAACCTTATATTCCTTCTTCCTCGGTTATCCTCCCTAATTACTCCATCATCCGTCACGACCGGATTAACCGGACCGGAGGCGGAGTAGCGCTATATGTTCATGACAGCCTGAAGTCCCGTGTCCTGCATCTTTCTCCTCCTTCAAATCTCCCTAACGTTGAGTACCTCTTTGTTGATCTATCTTTCTATCTATCTTCATGGCTCTACAACCCTAGATGGGTCCTGGCCTCCTCAAGGAGAACTCTCCATGTTTCTCTGTCCTCTGCGGCCGCCGTCCAGTTACGAACACCCAGGATGTTCTTTGCATCGCTGGAAACTGCATCCATCCATCTGAGCTTCGGTCTACCAACTTTGTTGTATATATCTTTATATATATATATAAATCTTTGTTGATATATCCTTTAATTTCCATTCCCTCCTGTATGTAGTGGCGTATCGTTCCCCTCATGTTCCTTTTGACCAATCCTTTGAATCAAACCTCTACAATTATGTTCCTCTCTATTCCAATATAATCATTTCTGGTGACCTAAATACCAATCTCCTTTCTGACTCTTATGACAAAACGTATCTAGAGAACCTTTTTTTTTTTTTTTTCCCTTCACCTCTTCATTGTTCCGTTTAACCCCACCCATCACTCCCGTGGGTCCGACACCTGGTTGGACTTGCATGTCATAGACTCCCCAAAAAAACTCCTTTCCTCATGTCAGCAGCCTGTTACGTTTCTGTCCTCTCACGACCTAATACAAATTTCCTACGATATCCCAATCCCATCGTTCCTCCCCAAAACAATTACTTTCCGCAATATAGAATCTCTCACGCGAGACAAAATTTTATCTGACCTCGAAATCCTAGATTGGAATCCTATCTACTCCTGTTCCTCTATTGACACTATGGTTGAATTACTAACTGACAATCTCCTTTCCATCCTTGATACCCATGCTCCTCTCAAAACCTGTACCTTTCGTCACCGCCGGCCTGCTCCGTGGATGAACCTAGAAATATAAGACCTGCAAAGAAGACGTGAGGCCGCCCGAAGACGTTTTAGACGCACTAGACTTGATGATGATTACCGTGCTTTTAAGGTTCTCCGCAATTTAACCCAATCTACCATCCGGTGAACGAAATCCATTTACTTCCACGAAGCCTTCTCTTCTCTTCCGCTGCCCGATGGCAGCTCCTCCGTAAAATTTCTCTCGTTCAAAATACACCTAGTTCCTCTCCCTCGGGAGTCCCTCCTGTCACACCTAACGAGTTAAATTCCTATTTTGTCTCTACCTCTACATCTATACCGTATCCATCCCCTCAGTTGCCCCTTTTACCTCCTGCGTTCAATGATAATCACTTTTATTTTCCTTACATCTCTCCCACAGACCTCATTTCCTCCATAATGAAATCGCACACTAATTCAACTGGATTAGACGGTATTCCTGTCAAATTGAGAAAAATATGCCTTCCTGAAATCCTACCCGTTCTCCTCTTCATATATAATTTTTCCCTCCAGAATTCTGTATTTCCCACCTCTTGGAAAAAGGCCCTAATCCACCCTATAGTCAAGAACCCAAATTCCACAACCCCAAAAGATTACCGACCGATCTCCATACTTTCTAACTTCTCTAAGCCCCTAGAAAGATTAGTGCAATCCCAGATCTCCAATTACCTCGAAGATTCCAATTTACTTGATCCGTTCCAATCCGGTTTCCGCCCCGGCCATTCTACTCAATCCGCTCTCACCAAAATCATCAGTGACATCCAGGCTGCAATGGATAAAAAAGAATCAACCATCCTCATACTCCTAGACTTTTCCAAGGCCTTCGATTCCATTAACCACACAATCCTCTTTTCCAAACTGAAATCTCTAAACTTCTCCAATAGCGCTCTCATGTGGTTTCATTCATTCCTTTCCCACCGTTCTCAATCAGTTACCATTCCCAACCAAGGTTCATCCTCTTTCCTCACTTTGCGATCAGGCGTAGCTCAAGGATCCAGCATTTCTCCTCTCTTTTTTAATTCCTATATAAATGATCTTCCTAACTCCATTCATAATTGTTCCTACCACCTTTACGCCGATGATTCTCAAATTTATCTTTCCTTTCCTCCAGCCGAGTTATCAACTGCATTTTCCAAAATTCAGCAAGACCTGGATGAAATCTGTGCCTGGGCATTCCTGAATAAATTGACCTTAAATGCAGCTAAAACTCAAGCAATCGCAATAGGATCCCATTCCCTCCTTCGATCGAATACTAACTTCCCTACTTTATTCCTAAATGGTCACCCTATATCTTTCTTCTCCTCTGTTAAAAACCTAGGTTTAACAATCGATCAAACCCTTTCCTGGAAGCCCCACATTGCTCAAATCTCCCGACGATCGATTGGCATCCTAAAATTATTCCACCGTTCCCGACACCTACTTCCTCCATCCACACGTAAACTCCTAGTATCCTCCCTCATATTCCCCCAATTTGACTATGGATGTGTGATTTATGGTGGACTCTCGATGGTTCTTGAAGATAGACTAAAGCGTATCATGAACTGTTTCATAAGATTTGTTTTAGGAACCTCGAGACGCTCTCATGTGTCCCATCTTTACACCGAGTTAAATTGGCTTTCGCCTTCCTTCCGTAGAGATTACTTCCTTGGTTCATCCCTCTTCCAAGTTATTAACACACATAACCCTCCGTCTATTCACAGTATCCTACATTTCAAGTCCTCAATCCAATCATTGCATACAAGGTCCCGTCTCTCCGATCTCTACACCCCATCCTACAGAACTACTGCTTTCCAACGTTTCTTTCTTGCCCGTTCCGCTATTCTTTGGAATTCTCTTCCTCCTTCTATTCGTAATGCATCCTCCCTAGGAACTTTTAAAACACTCCTCTTCCACCACCTTTCCTCCCTCCAGTCGGATGCTATCTAATTATATAGATGCTTTAATAAATTTCACCCAAGGATTTCAGATATAAAAGTTTAGCCTGTTTAAACAATCTTTCATATGATAATGTTTTGTCTATCATTGAAATAATTTTCATTTTTACTCTTTTTTCATCATTTTATTTTCTTCATCCTTTACTAGACTCAACATCAAAAATATATTGTTTAATCAATTTCTTATATAATATTTTTTCTTTTACTGATTGTAAATATAGTTTATGTATGTATGTAGCGTGTATGTGTTAATATATGCGTATAGATTTTTGTTTCATTTTATTACTTGTTTTATTGTAAAATTGTATTTACTTTTAATTATTTTATTTTATTATCTAATTTATCATCTCTAGGCCAGATATAACTTAAGTTCTGTCATGTAACTATTATTCTTAAGGGACTTTGTCCCAGAATAAAATTTGTTTTTCTATTCTATTCCATTCTATTCTAAATAAATACAATGAGTCTAGCTTTCAAAAGATGAAATAAAATAAATTAACAATCTGGTTAATTATTTACAATTTTACAAATAAAGAACAAAAACAGATACAGATGAAATAAAAATTACAAAATCCAATAATTGTAGGAGATAAAATAAAAACCTATTTACATATACTGAATGCTTTTTTTTTCATAGTGAGGTTTTGCTAGTCAGTATCATCCTGGAGGGAAAGGACGTATTGAAAGAGAAGGGATTTAGATGTGGACACAGATGGAGCATTACGGATATTACAGGGTGGTGAATTCCATAAGGAAGTAGCACGGGAAATGAAGGAGTGGTCAAATGATATACTTTTTATAATAACTTATTTATTGGTTTCAACAGGCTAAAATTCATACACCCCTATTAAGCTGACCCCCCCACCATCGCCAAACGAATTAAAACCTATTGCATAATTTTGTGTCATTTATGTGCTAGTTTGTTGCCGTAGTACGGATTTTGTTGCTCGCACCGCTTGGCAGGTATTAACGATCAAAGGTGGGGGGGCTAGCTTAATATTAAGCTAGCCCCCCCCACTATATGAAAGAAAAGGAATTTCAAAAAACTGATTATGTCGGAATTTGTTGCTATTTTGTTGCTCTAAGATGGCATAAAAACATTTTAATAAATCAATAATTTAAAAAAAAAAAAAAATTATGTCACATACGAGTGTTTACCGCTTACCCGTAAATGATGAAATTTCTTCAAAATAATTTCACGCTATCTTAAAGCAACAACAATGTAACAAAATCTATTACACATATATAATGAATTTAAACAGTATAAATTAAATTCTTAAACAGAAAAAAATAACTATATACTATTATTAAAAAGAACCAGTTCCACTGGGTGACTTAACATGACCGCGAAGACACAGTGTCCATTTTCGTTTCCTAAAAACAAGCAAGAAATTCAGTTACATATATATTTCAACAGCAGAAGGTATAAACAATAGTTTAATGCCAAAAAGATGTGAGCAACTAATTTTTTTAGAAAACTATTATGGTCTAATTGAGCGGAATACTTATCAAAGACATTAAAATTGTCGATTTTCGTCTCTTAAAAACGAGCAACAAATTCAGTTACATATATATTTCAATAGCAGAAGATATTATCAATAGTTCAACGCCAAAAGAATGTGAGCAACTAATTTTTTTAGAAAACTATAATGGTCTAATTGAGCAGAATACTTATCAAAGACGAAAAACTGTCGATTTTCGTTCCTTAAAAACGAGCAAGAAATTCAGTTACTTATATATTTCAATAGCAGAAGGTATAGAAAATAGTTCAATGCCAAAAAGATCTGAGCAACTAATTTTTTTTGAAAACTGTTATGGTCTAATTGAGCGGAATACTTATCAAAGACGAAAAAGTGTCGATTTTAGTTCCTTAAAAACGAGCAACCAATTCAGTTACTTATATATATCAATAGTAGAAGGTATAAACAATAGTTCAATGCCAAAAAGATGTGAGCAACTAATTTTTTTAGAAAACTATTATGGTCTAATTGAGCGGAATACTTATCAAAGACGAAAAAGTGTCGATTTTAGTTCCTTAAAAACGAGCAACAAATTCAGTTACTTATATATTTCAATAGCAGAAGGTAAAGAAAATAGTGCAATGCCAAAAAGATCTGAGCAACTAATTTTTTTTGAAAACTATTATGGTCTGATTGAGCGGAATACTTATCAAAGACGAAAAAGTGTCGATTTTCGTTTCTTAAAAACGAGCAACAAATTCAGTTACTTATATATTTCAATAGCAGAAGATATAAACAATAGTTCAATGCCAAAAAGATGTGAGCAACTAATTTTTTTAGAAAACTATTATGGTCTAATTGAGCGGAATACTTATCAAAGACGAAAAAGTGTTGATTTTAGTTCCTTAAAAACGAGCAACAAATTCAGTTACTTATATATTTCAATAGCAGAATGTATAAACAATAGTTCAAAGACAAAAAAGATGTGAGCAACTAAATTTTTTAGAAAACTATTATTGTCTAATTGAGCGGAATACTTATCAAATACGAAAAAGTGTCGATTTTCGTTCCTTAAAAACGAGCAAGAAATTTAGTTACATATATATTTCGATAGCGGAAGATATAAACAATAAACCAATGCAGAAATGATGTGAGCAACTAATTTTTTTTTTTTGAAAACTATTATGGTCTATTTGATTTTATTTAATTTTTTAAAAAAAGATAGGAAATCAAGCATAGGTACTCACCTTCGAGGTAACTGAAACACTGAATTTTTGAGAAGTAAAAAGGGGCAGTTAAGTTAAGTTTACTTACTATTTACTTACTACTTACTTATTTATTTACTAGACAGTAAATTTAACCAGCTTTCAGATAAAAAAAAAAAAATTTAGATCGGGTAAATAGTTTTGGAGTTTTAACCAAAAGAGTTTCGACAAACGTAAAGACAAAGGTAGGTTAATTTTTAGATTTACAATGGGGTTTCCGTTATGACTCATTGGATTTTTCCGTTCCTATGGGAAACAACTTTAAAATGGGGCTATTGGATATGTTAATCTGATCATTTAAACAAAAATCTGGAACGGTTTTAAACGATTTTATTATTTCTAGTGATTGAAAAGTATTTAATTTTGGGCTATTTTCTACTTGATGTAATATTTTTACTCCCATGTCTTTATTAAATTTGTGGTTATTTTCATTTAGATGAAAAGCGAAATTTGAATTTTGGGTCTTATTAGTGTATGCTCTTATATGTTCTTATTTACTCTTTGATTTACCGATCGTCCGGTTTTTTTTCGTTAAATACCGTTGCCAGCACGCTACAAGCTGCAAAGTTTATAAAATCCAAAATTTTTTTATTCATTTTCTATATAACTCCTAAACAATTTGTCCGATCTTAAATTTCTTTTTTCCATCTTAAAACTACTTAAATTATCTATCAGGTTCTGTATATCAAATTGTGATTAAATTTCGTACAAGATCCATACTAACACGCTAAATGTGTATGTTTTGGAAAAACATGACAGTTCTGATATGTTGAGTGGGCTGGTATGGGTACTTCACGGAATTTAATCAAAGTTTGATTTAATGGATCTCACAGCAAATTTAATCAGCATTAATATATAAAAACGGATTATAATTCAGGATCGAACCACTTGTTGTTTCGAGTTATAACGAAAAATGTGCCAACAAAAATTCAATTTCACAACATTACACGGAATTTAGTGTAGTGGAATGGATATTTCACGAAATTTAATTAAAATTAGATATATCGGATCTGATAGTAAATTTAACCAGCTTTGAGATGGGAAAAAAAATCAGGATCAAACTAATAGTTTTGGAGTAACAGCCAAAACAATACTAACAAATGTGTTTTCTCGGAAAAGTGTGACAGCCAAATTTTGTCCTTCACAGTTCTAAAAATATTGATCGAATTAAAAAAAAAATAATTTAACCAAATTTATTACAAATTTTCTTAGCTTTAATAATATATGGAAGACAATATGTGCTAAAAGTATCGCTTCCCGAGTTACTGTATCTAACTGCTAAAAACGTACAATTTTCTAAAATTTCCCCCTCCCCTGCCCAAACCCGATGATCGTTCGAAGGAATCCTTTTAACACATTTAGAGCTAAGGTTACTGAACAATTTCCAGTAGTCAGATATTTTTTTTCTTAATTCAATTTCCAGGTTTGAAAGTAAATCACCTTTCATTATTATAAACATATAAACTTTAACTACTAATATTTTATTTATAGCAATACCCATTTAATAATAAACTATTCAAAAATGAAACAGTGAAAATGAACATTTCAATTTAAAAATTAAACAATAATTTTTAACAAAAAAAAAGAAAAGAAGTTTCAATTGAGATATTAAAAGAAATATATTATTTTAAATATAGCTAAAACATTGGTAATAAGAACTGGAATGGTCATCCGCGTCGACAAAGTTAGCTATTTGTACATTTCTATAGTATAAGGGTTAAACATTTTTGTTATACTGCCTTTGAGTTTAACTGTATCTTTTGAATATATATTATAAAATCTCAAAAGAAGTTGCGGATGACCATTCCAGTTCTTATTACCAATGTTTTAGCTATATTTAAAATAATATATTTCTTTTAATATCTCAATTGAAACTTCTTTTTTTTTTTTTTGTTAAAAATTATTGTTTAATTTTTAAATTGAAATGTTCATTTTCACAAATGAATAGTTTATTATTAAATGGGTATTGCTATAAATAAAATATTAGTAGTTAAAGTTTATATGTTTATAATAATGAAGGGTGATTTACTTTCAAACCTGGAAATTTAATTAAGAAAAAAAATATCTGACTACTGGAAATTGTTCAGTAACCTTAGCTCTAAATGTGTTAAAAGGATTCCTTCGAACGATCATCGGGTTTGGGCAGGGGAGGGGGAAATTTTAGAATCTATTAAAATAAATTTAATATCAAGACACAACATAGAATTGCATAGCCCCACAGAACCCACATATATTCCATCTCAAAGCCGTTTTAAACCGAGTATTATAGACTTAGCTCTCTCTAAAAATATCCATAATATCTCTCGTCTTGTCTCGCTACCATGTCTCTCTTCGGATCACTACCCTGTGATTTTCCGGATAATTTCTAAAGTTAATAAAAACAACACAGCTCCTAGAATGAATTATAAAAATGCCAACTGGCCAATGTTTAGACAAATGATTGATCAAGATATAGAAATAAATCCCGAAATTACATCTTCTACCGAATTAGAACATAACATAAATAAATTCAATTCAACAATTAAATCAGCTATATCAACTGCCGTTCCTAAAATATCCCAGCAATATAATAATAGTTTACCAATTCATTTAAAAATGCTCATAAAATTAAAAAACAAAATAAGAAAGAAATATCAAAGCTCCAATAACCCAATACATAAAATAATAATTAATAGACTAAATTTATTTGTAAAAAATAAATTAAATGATTGGAAAAATCTCAAATGGACCCAAACCCTTGAAGACATAAAACCAAGTGACAATTCTCTGTGGAAATTTCACCGTATTTTTACATATCGTTCGCAATGTATACCACGCCTTAAAATACCGGATGGATTTGCCTACTCTGATAAAAGCAAAGCAACTCTACTAGCGGAATATTTTACTTCCACCTCTCAGATCACCAAAGACTTTGGCACACCCCACTACAATCGCTCAGTTAACAAACCCGTAAATAAATATCTCCAACAAAAGGTACCATCTGATTTCCCTTCCGTATCACCAAAAGAAATAATCCATATTATAAAACAGCTAAAAACTAAAAAAGCTCCTGGCGAAGACAATATTCCTACAATATTGATTAAAAATCTTAGTAAAAAATCAATAATGTTCTTGACTAAAATTTTCAATTCCATCTTCCGCCTCCGACATTTCCCTACTTCCTGGAAAACAGCAAAAACTATACCGATACCTAAGCCAAATAAAGACCCTTCAGAAGCCGTTAACTATAGACCAATCAGCCTTCTTAATACTCTTTCAAAAATATTGGAAAAATATTCTTGAAGAGATTGAACAAGTTTATGTCGGACAACAATATCATGATTAATCAAAAATTTGCTTTTAGAAACAATTATTCCACAGTGGCACAGCTCGCTAGATTGGCAGATTTTATTACAGCAGGTTTTAATGAAAAAAAACATACTGGGATGATCTTACTAGACATCGAAAAAGCTTTTGACACAATATGGCATAACGGACTAATATACAAGCTTATCGCTTAACAATTCCCACCCTACATCATTCATATTATCCACTCATTCCTTTCTAATAGATCCTTTCAAATCACAATCAACAACACCACAACTCCTAAACATTCCCTATCAGCTGGTCTTCCCCTAGGATCCTGCCTTTCCCCTACTCCTTTTAACCTATACATATCCAACTTACCTTCTCTTCCTTCAGTTGAAAGATCATTCTACGCAGATGACACCGCCATTTACACTAGTTCCTACAGGATAAATACAATAGAAAAAAGATTAAAATCACTATACTCGAAATTCAATAAATATTACAAAAAATGGAAAAAACAAATAAACGAACATAAAACTGCAGCAATAATATTTACAAAAAGAAGGCCTAAAATAGTAGATCATATCATCCTAAATAAAATTCGAATCCCCTGGGCACAAACTATTACCTACCTAGGTCTTGTATTAGATAAACGTTTAACTTTCACATCTCATATTAATAATAAATGCTCTAAAGCCAAAAAACTTATCAGTAAAATGTCACCATATTTCCGAAGAAAATCCCCTCTATCAACTCGCAACAAAATCATTTTATATAAATCAGTCATTCGACCATTACTTACATACACCTCTCCGGTATGGAGCTACACATGTGACTCCAATTACAAAAAATTAGAAAGAATTCAAAACCAATGCTTGAGATTCATTAACGACTAACCAAGATACACAAAAATAACTGATATGGTACACGATCTAGATTTTCAAACAATTAAACAGTTTATTTACACCCAGACTCAGAACTTTTTCAGCTCAACAATAAACTCAAGGAATCCCATAATACAAGCAATAGGCAAATATAACAAGCTAACCTTAAGAAGATACGTACACAAACGAACTAGACACATATTACTAGAATAAAATTTATTTAATAAGACAATCTTGAATTTATTAGTTTTAGTTAAATTTTAATTTAGCAAATCAAAGTATTGTAAGAGATAATTTATTGTTAAATAGCAATTAATTTTAACGCCCAAAACTTTTGCATATTTTCCATTTATTTATTTTATCACGTTGTTTTATTTTAATTATTATTATTATTATTTATTTTTTTTTTTTTTTTTTTCTTAGTAGGTTTTTTGTTTGTCAGTTTTTCCTACAGTTTAAAAAATGTATTCTAAGTTTAATTTATACTGAACGAAAATGTAGTGTGAATTGTTTTATTAGCAAAACATGTATTTATACAAATATGTTACAAAATTGTAAATTGTTAAATTCCGTAAAATAAAGCTTTTATATATATATATATATATATATATATATATATATATATATATAATTTCTTTATTGGTTTTAACTAAAGCCCGGATTTTCGTGCAAGAAAAATTCTGAAATGTGCAGTAAAAACTTTAAATCGTGCAATTAAAAACTTAAAATCATGCAAAATAAAATGCAAATGATAAAAAATGTTGAACAAACAATTCGCTAGTTACATTTCTCTCCAAAAAGTGGTTTTTATCTTAAAATTTATTGATCCGGTCCTTAGTAAGGGAGTAGTTAAATAGTCATTGTATAAAACGCAATAAGAACAAATCGCATCTCTTTATTGTACATGCTATACACATACATCCAATGTGTACATATTACTTAGGAATATAAATATGTATATTGCAATTAAAAATAAAAATAACCGTACATTTATGCCTAAATCATTAAATAGGGATAAAAATTCAAGTAAAAAACTTACTCGAATTACAGTGTGCATCAACTCGTGTCTTTCTTTCGCTGCCGATAGCTTTGTCCTGTGACAAAGCTATCATTCATATCATTCATTTTAGTTAGTTAGTTAGGATATTTTTCTATCCATCCTGGTATCTTTGAACTAACACTAGCTGAAATTTTAAGCATTTTAATGGGGACAACGTTACTTCGTAGAGGGAAGTCGGAAACTAAAAAAATATTGATTCCGATGAGAAAAGTTATGAAGGAGAGTCAAAATTTCTTGGAAGGAGGGGATCCGTGTTCCCTAGCTCAAGTCCTTCTAAACATTTCTAGGAACACTATAGAAGCGTATTCATTTTAACACGCTTGGATTTTTAATAATTTTATACTACGAATAGTTTATATCTCTTAAAAAAGAAAAATTATTACCTATATAAAAATAAAATTATTCATTCTTCTTAAAGTTGCTACTTTTTCAAAAACAAGAAAGTGTTGTGCATTTACGATTTGAATCCAGGAATTTTGTGCATTTAAACTGCAGAATGTGTAATTTTATGCATTAAAACAGCAAAATGTGCAATTTTATGCAGTAACCCCCAAAATATGCAATTTTGTGCAATATTAAACTAGGTAAATTTGGAATAAACATCCTAATTCGTATAAATAATTTGTCCCCGGCTGATTACGAGCTTGCAATAAAAAGATGCAATTACACGAGAATCCGGGCTCTAGTTATAACGATACCCGCTCTGGGCTTATTGCCATGTGTTTGAAATACTTTATACTCTTCAAAACCTATTATTTTACCGTTACGTACATAAGGCTCTTGTAAGAGTAGAATATCGGTACCATTTCGGGTAATATATTCTTGTAAGAAGGTTTGTGTATATTTAGAGTGATGAGTGTTTAATTGTAATATAAATATGTTTGTTTATCATTGGAATTAAATATTAGAAATGTAGAAAAGGTTTTTGGACTTGAATGATATATGAGGGGCATTGCCTGTCCAGATTTGAGTGACATGTCGGCTTTTTTTATTGACCTTTTGTGTGCTTGTTAAAGTTTTCACAGGTAGAACATTTATACTGATCTACTTTACAGTCCTTTGAGGAGTGTTCCCCGGCACAGGTAGAGCATTTTATAACACCACGGCATTCTCGACTATGATGGTGAAATTTAAGGCACTTACCACAACGTTTAATGCGGAAATAATCCTCAATAAAACCTTTTGATGTCCTAGGCTTATCTTGTTGTGGAGAAGCAGCTCCCTTGTGGTGGCGTCGACTTCAATCTCCGAAAAAGATAAATTAGCCCTAGCTGTTTCATTAATATTATTAATGGCTGTGGTCGAGGGTGTATCTCCAGAGTTACTCAAATAATTTTCGATTAATGCAATCGATTTGATGACTTCGCTTCGGAGATCAAGCCTAAGTGTCTTGAAGCTTGAGACAGCTTGTAAAGTTGTAAGGATGGTTTGTAAATCGCACACCAGACGAGGCATCTTCAAGGATTAAGTCGTCACCTAGAAAACACTACTGTTTAAAAACTTCAAAGGGTACCGACACTTCAAAGGGTAGAGCACCGCGATGTGAACACTTCAACGGTTGAAGTCAGATTGATGATATATATATATATATATATATATATATATATATATATATATATATATATATATATATATATATATATATATATGTTATGTACACCGTAATGGTATTAAAGATATAATAAACAATATATGATATCCCCTCTCCCAAAAACCCTATAAAAGGCCACCCCCACCTGGCCTCATCTGACATTCTATTCGTCGTACGTTGAGACGTATGGTCGTACTAAGTCTTGCAATAGGTTTTAAACAGTGTACTTGTTCTTGTATAATGTATGTAATTCTCAATAAAGCTTCTTTTTTAAAATCTCCAACCGCGATACTTTTATTTAGCTGGCGCCCGAAAGGAGGGACTTTTGGAAGTTTAAACGTAACTTCGCGGCAGTTCTACCTTATTTCAGGTACAGAACAGCAAGACCTCTTTCCACTGGCATGAGAAGATTGGGAGCTGAGTATTAGCAGAGTACATCAGCAAATCTTCAAGTCTTTGGGAGCACTTAGGTATTCCAATACCTTGACCAAAAGGACCTACAACCTCTTGCTAAAGAATCGACGGGAAGGAGCCGAAGGAAGCTGCATCGAGAAGACATCGGGGAAGACATCGTTGTATCAAGAAACAAGTATAATTAATTAATTTTATTTTTATTTTTATGTAATTTTGTAATTTAATATAATTTAGTATAATAAGTATAATACTTTGAAATATTAATTTGGCATTTATTTTTGTGAATAAGTTGGAAGAAAAATTAAGTTATTTAAAAATAACAGGTTCAACGTTAATCGATAAAAATAGCAATGGCCTCATCAGCCATTCTATTCGTCGTACGTTGAGACGTATGGTCATACTATGTAAGAAGTCTTGCAATAGGTTTTAAACTGTGTACTTGTTCTTGTATAATGTATGTAATTCTCAATAAAGCTTTTTAAAAATCTTCACTCGCGATACTTTTATATATATATATATATATATATATATATATATATATATATATATATATATATTATTTTATTTTTTTTGAAGAGAAAAGATTTGACCCGGTCGGGATTCGAACCCAAGTTTCCACCTCTCTAGCGTGGCGCCTTATCCAACTAGGCCACCGGGGTCGTATCCGAACCAGGCAAATCCTCTCTCTTCAGTGATCCATAACCCCCGGGCACTCGCAAATCGCGATGTGATTCCGGGGATGAATGTTCATATTGAACATTACATTTAACTTGGATCTATTGACAATCCGTCACTGGTATATATATATATATATGTACATATATATATATATATGTAATTTTTCTTGATATAAATCAATATATGTTAAATATATTATTTTATTTTTGAAGGGAAAAGATTTGACCCGGTCGGGATTCGAACCCAAGTTTCCACCTCTCTAGCGTGGCGCCTTATCCAACTAGGCCACCGGGGTCGTATCCGAACCAGCCAATCCTCTCTCTTCAGGAGGAGATCCTCCTCCTTTTATTCTGTGAGGATAAAATAATATATTTAATAATATTGATTTATATCAAGAAAAAAATATATATATATATATATGTATATATATATATATATATATATATATGTGTGTATACTTAGAGGATTTTTTTTTTTTTTTATTTATTTGAATTTTACATATTGTATGAATGGATTCTTTGTCATCGATATTACTCATGGTCCTTTTAAGAGCCAGTTTGTAATATTTAAATCTTTATTTAATAACACAAAAAAAAAAAAAAAAAAAAAAAAAATGCGTACATTTTGTATTGTATTCATATCTTATCATATTTAGTTTTACTAAATTGTTTTTATATAATTTATTTTCATGGTTTTATTTTATTTATTCTATATTGTTTATCTAAATTTATACACTCTGTGATACTTATTTTTATCGTATTTTGTATCGTATTCATATTGTATCGTATTTCATTTTATTTATTTGTTTTATCCGGTTTTATTTTTATATATTTCATTTTATGTTTTCGTATCGTAGTTATATATTGTATAAAATACAATATTATTGAATTCAGTATCATATTTACTTTCATAGCATAGTCTTTTTTAAAATTGCTTTATCGTACTTAGATGCATTGTATTTTTTATCGTATATACATAGAAATATATATATATATATATATATATATATATATATATATATATATATATATATATATATAATAGGAAGTATAAAAGGAAGTAAATATATATATATATATATATATATATATATATATATATATATATATATATTATTATATTTTATATATTATTATATATATTATATATATATATTATTATTATTATATTTATTTATATTTTTTTACTTTTAAATAAGTAAAGTAAAAAAAAAAAAAAAAAAAAAAAAAAAAAAAAAATAGTATTACTAATATTAATATTCAATAATTGATAGATATATTGTACAAAACGATAGCTGCCTTGAAATTTTACTTTAAATGCATAAATAAATCAACAATAAACCCATGAACTGGAGCTGTAAATAATAACTGCGTAGATCCATGCCAATGTAAAAGTTTTAACTAAACCAGTAATATCAATAATGAACAAAATATTTCAAGAAAAATTAATAAGATTAAAAAATGCAAGACAGAAACAAATAAATTACCCATAATTACCTTAATGTCTCATATGTTGCCAATATGGCCCGAGAACTCTAAGTTCCCACTGGGCACCAGTGACGCAGCTGAAAGAGCAGCGTCGGGATCTCCATAGATTTTTGGGTTCCTTAGGCTGTGTTTGTATATATATCTTATGACTGTATTCTAATTTTTCGGTAATTTTAATTTCATTTTATTTTATAAGTTTATATTCAGAGAATAGCTATTTACATTCGTCATCATTACTTATTGACCATAAGTCGGGCAGTTAAAAAAAAAGAAAGAAGTTTCTCAACTTGAAAAAAGTTTAAAAAAGACTACAGCATGTAATTACCTCAATTAAGGGTATATCTATATATATAAAAATGAATGTGTGTGTGTCTGTCTGTTCTCGATAGATTCAAAAACCATACATCCAATCGCCGTGAAAATTTGGGAAGTTATTAAGTATATCCCCGGAAAGGTTTTTGTAAATTTTTATTTAAATCAGAGTTGGGGTTCAAGAAATATCCCAAAAATATCTAGAGTTATGTTATATAGAGCTAGAAATTGATAATAAAATTGGTTTAATTCAAATAAATTGTTATAAAAAAAAAGCAATAAATATTTAGTGTGACGTGTGGGTACTAGGGATATTTAATAATCGAACGATAAGTTGTTAGCACCATTCTGCAACAGAGTTTGCAATGGTAAAATTATTAAACCCATCTGTGCCAAATTTTAACTACAAAATTTTCATGGTTCTAGGAAGATTTTAAATAGTATAGTTTACTATAATAATTCTTTAGGTAATAGTCGGCTTACGAGCCACCACCAAGTTTGATCCTTACGCTTCACTTCGAGTTTAAATTTATCGATAGTTCTTTCCTATAACCTCACATGTAAGCAAACCTCTACAGGTTCAACTTGGATTGTGTTGTTTAGTTTGTTATATTGATATTTAGTCTTCTTAAATGTAAATAGGTGAAACAGAAGTTAACAAAATGATTTTCATAAAGGATTAAGTGTTTTATCAATTCATGTTTTCTTACATATTTCCTCTTATCTAATGTGTAAAAGTGTTACAAAACTTAAGAACATTAATTTGTACATGGAATTGGTGTTTTATATATTTTGATTTGTTGTATCAATTTAAGTGATAAAATTTCTGTATACATATTTTTTTGAATGGATTCTGTGTCATCCATAATACTTAATGCCCTAAAGTGAGACAGATTGTATAATTAATTCAATAAAACATAAAGATCTAAAAATAAATGTGAGAAAGTATATCTTAGGTTTCATATTTTTTTATTTCCACTTGTAAAGGGTCTAAAATTTGGTCTATCTTCATATGGAAATTTTTAATAATTCAAAATAAATAAATTTAAGAAAATTATTTAGTAAATTAAATTTGTATAAATAATGAAAAATGGTTGCATATAACTGAGTTAACTGTTGTATTTTTTTTTTGTTTATAATTAATTTTATTTATAATTGTGGGTAAGAATAATGTAAATTATATTGATAACATCTAAAGAAAAAGTTTAATTTGTATAATTTGTTTAAAATTTAATTTGTACAATAAATTTAGTTGGCAATACATAGAATAGGAGAGAGGGGGGACAGTGTTTTGGAGGGAACAGGATGTGTGTGGCCACATGTGTGCAGGCAGTTAAAGTGAAAACATGTTTGTGAAAATTGGATGAGTGTTTTTTTTTTTGTTATGTCGATAGAACTGTACTTAAATGTATTTT
Source organism: Euschistus heros (assembly GCA_003667255.2). Taxonomy (NCBI): domain Eukaryota; kingdom Metazoa; phylum Arthropoda; class Insecta; order Hemiptera; family Pentatomidae; genus Euschistus; species Euschistus heros. The sequence goes on from RCWM02000319.1 coordinate 823,229, forward strand.
AGTATTTTGTGAGAAGAGTTGGTTAGGTGTTTAACAGGACAATTTAGTAATTATTATTGTTGTTGTGATTAAGATTTTTTTTTATTATATCATTTTATCAAAATCCATTTTTCATTTATTATATTACGGCGCCCGGACGAAGTAAAGTAAAATGGACTGTGTGTTCAACTTGTAATTAATAATTGTAAGAATAACCTTACAAATGTCGCCGTGAACAGGGACACGATTTATAAAAAATATACATATAGATAGATGTATATATTACCCTTATATCCTACTAAAAGTCTATATTTATCAATCAAATGATGGAAAACGAATCAAAAGAAATAACAGCATCAGGAAACATGCTTGAATATAACCAGAAGGAGGTAAATAAAATAATAGGAGTAGTTCCGGAATCAATTCCCCAGAAGACAATAGATAATGAAATTATTAAAATGATAATAGAAGCAAACAGAAAATCGATGGAAGAAATTATTGAAAAAATTGAAGAAGATAGGATAGAAATGAATAGAACAAATGAAAAGAATAAGAATGAGATAATAAAAAAAATGGAAGAATATAGAAAGGAAGATAAAAGAGAAATAGATGAAAAGTTGAGAGAAGTGAAGAAGGAAACTGAAATGATTTCAAATAAAAAATTTGAGGAAAATGAAAATATATTAAAAGAATTGAAAAATTATCATGAAGATAAATTAAACAAAATGGTGACCAGAGTAGATAATATAGAAAAAAATAGATTGTGCAAGGAAAGTACCGGTTGGTGCTCACCAATGAAGGATGCAGAGATTAAAAAATTTTACAATTTCAAAAACCAGTTCCCAAATCAATTTTTAGAAGATTTAAAAGATTACTATCAATATCAAACCGGGAAGAACTTAGAGAAATTGATCAGCAGTAAGTTGGGGGGGAGAAGCTTTGAATTGGTGGACAACCAAAAATTTTGTAGTGGAGGAGTTTAATGATTTTGACAGGGAATTTTTGTCGGAATTTGGAGGGACCAACTACAAGAACTATATAATGAATAAATTGTATCTTGAAAAATATAATGAAAATGCGCGTATGGGCCCCATGGAATATATAACTCAGTGGGTATCTACACTAAAAGAAGCTGGGGTATTCGATGAAAAGGGAAGTGAGAGTGAATGGGTTAAATTGATTGCTGGTCATTTCCACCCGCAAATTCTAAGGATGGTCAATTTGACTAGAATATCAAGATTTCAAGACTTGTCAACATACGTCAATCAGATTGAAAACAGGCAAGATCTGTATTTTAGTACTGGATTGAGGGCACAACAACCAATAATACAGGCAGGACAGGCCAGTTTTCAGAATCGGGACAGAGAGGCCAATATTGGACGATTAAATAAAGGCCCAAATGAAAAAATAGGATATAACCGATATGGAGATAACAAGAATGTCCAACAGGGACAAAGTTGGAGAAATCGAGGACAAGAGCACCTTATTCAAAACCCGACTAATCAAAGAATGATTGATTGTATGCAAAAATCGAAAAATACATGTTGGGAAACGGCTGATGAGTGCCAATGTGAGGCAAATGAAGCTCATCTGGAACAGCAGAGAAATGATAAAACGATAACCAGTCATATAGAGGAAATAGGAGACTCAGGAGAAAAAACCATATATAAACACCCAACATATGATAGATAGGAAATTGGCCAGGTCCCTAAAAAAGAACTTTGTAATATTTATGATAATGAGTCATTGTTAAGTGAACAGACATTTTCAGAAAATTTTTATGAAACCCCAAAAATAAATATCAAAATAGAAAAAAATAAAAACCGTTGCTCTTATTGACACTGGAAGTGAGGTGAACGTAGTGAATGAAAAATTTTTTGTTGATAATTTTAAATGTAACAATAACATAAACATACTACCTTGTCAAGGTATGATAATTGTAACGGCTTGCGGAAACAAAACACAAAAAATTAAAGAACAAGTACATATGGAAGTTCAAATTAACAGTATAAAAATCAAATTAAATTTTCTTATAGTGGCAAATTTAATTCACAAGGTCATTTTAGGGACTGAGGCCTTTAACCAACTTAACGCAGAAATTAATTTTAAGAAAAAATTAATAAAGTTTGAATATAAAACACAGATAGACGAAGTACAAATAAAAGGATATAATAAGACTATGAGATTAAATGTGATGATGACCGAAGGAAGAGAGGAGAATGAGGAGGACGAAGCTGAAGAAAAAGGAATCCAATCCACTACAATTGGCACAGAAGAGGAATTTAATGCCATTAATTGTCTTTTAAATAAATATAAGAAGCTAGGAAGAGATGAAATAGGATTACTCAACACATACACCCATGAAATAAAAGTCAAGAATGATAGTCCATATTGTTGTAAGGCTTATCCGATTAAACCAACTGATTTTTCAATGGCAAAAAATATTATAGAAACTTGGCTGAAACAAGGATTAATAGAACTTTCAAACTCTCCTTATGTAAATACTCTTGTATTTATTAAGAAACCAAATGGGGAATTACGACCATGCATTGATGCTCGTAAAATAAATGAACGCACATTTCCGGAATATACTACCCCAGAGAAAATACACAATATATTGAGGAAGATGAATAAGGTAAACTATATCAGTATATTGGATTTGCGGAGCAGTTTTTTACAAGTAAATTTGCACTCTAATTCTAGAATTTACACTGCCTTTAAATTTGGAAATAATGTATACCAATTTACACGGGTACCTTTTGGTCTGATTAACTCCTTATCATCATTTATCAAAGCCATCACACCAGTGATACCCATAGGATATGAAAACAATATAAAAAATTATGTGGATATCATTTTTTCAGAAACTTTCAATGACCATATGTCACATTTGGAAATAATGTTTGAACATTTGCTTAGGGCGGGAGCAACATTAAATTTTGAAAAATGCAAATTTATACAAACTCAAATTAAATTTGTGGGACACATTATTAGCAGAGAGGGTATAACCAAGGACCCAGATAAAACAATGGCTATAAGAAATTTCAAACGGCCTTCGAATAAAAAAGAGATACAATCATTTTTGGGAATGGTAAATTTTTACAATCATTTTACGTCTAAATTCTCTGAATTGTCTATACCCTTGACAGACAATATAAGAATCAATTCACCTTGGAAGTGGGGGGAGGAACAAGAAAGAGCCTTCATCAGATTAAAGGAAGAAATGTGTAATTATGTTAACTTGAATTACCCTAATTTCGAGAAAGAATTCTTTCTACAATCTAATGCTTCTGATTTAGCTGTTGGAGGAGTATTATACCAATATGATAATAAGCTACCAATTGCTTTTTACAGTAAAAAATTAAATGAACGAGAAAAAAGAGTGTACACAGTTACAGAAAAGGAATTATTTTCTATTATAATTGCAATTAAAAAATTCTACGACACCATCGCAGGATATAGAATAAATGTGTTCTCTGATCATCAAGCCCTATGCCACTTATTTGCTTGTAAAAATCTACCACCTCGGATACAGAGATGGATAATATATCTACAAGGACTGAACCTTAACTTCAACTATGTGCCAGGAAAAGAGAACCAAATAGCTGATGCACTTAGTCGGAATATAAGTGGCATAAAACAGTTCAAAGCCCCACTATCTATTGAGAATTACTACAACAAACATCCAATGGATGCACAAAATAACAGCATGGATAGAGTTAAAATTCAAAATGGAGTCAAATATGTTAAGGTAAATGACAAATGGTTGACAGAAATACCAATAGATTGCATAAATGAACTAATTAAAGAAATTCACGAAGGGTACTACCACATAGGATATATAAAGACATGGAAATTAATTAAAGAAAACTACTACATGAAAAATCTAAAAAAATTGATAAAGGGATTCATTAAAACATGTCATGAATGCCAGCTTAGCAAATCATCCCCATGTGAGAGAGCTCAATTAGGTGTCATAAGATCAGACCATCCACTGGACTTAGTGTCGATTGACTATATGAGACCTTTTCCTACAGGACAATACAGATACAGATACATTCTGGTGATTATAGACAATTACACAAAGTACACAAAATTGTACCCTACAACTAAAGCGAATTTAAAAGAAACAAAAAAGAAAGTACTTCTATACATAGGACATACCAGTGAGATTGGTCAAATTAACAAAATTCTCACAGATAATGCGACCACAGAGGAACACTGTGAAATCCTACATAATATTAAACGATTGAATGAGGAACACTTGAAGAAATATCATACCAATTTCAATCATAAAAAGAACAGCAAATTAAAAATAGCAGACTTGGTACTGGTCAGATCAAATATTGTTAGCAATGCCAAAAACCAAATAGTAGGAAAACTGTCAAAGAAATTTGAAGGTCCGTACAAAATAAAACACAAAGTGGGAACTAACATATACCTATTGGGTGACCTCACATCTGATACCATTAGAGGAATTTTTCATGCATTCCTTTTAAAGAAGTACTTTAGCAGGGAAACATATACTGAATGTATTGATAAACCACCGGATGTGTCAAGTAGAAAGTGAACTTACTGTTTTAATGTTAAGATAAAAAAAAAAAAAAAAAAAAAAAAAAAAAAAAAAAAAAAAAAAAAAAAAAAAAAAAAATTCAAACCTCTTCATTAATTTCAAATTTTTTTTTTTAGCAAAGAGGGGGAATATGTAAAGGGTCTAAAATTTGGTCTATCTTCATATGGAAATTTTAAATAATTCAAAATAAATAAATTTAAGAAAATTATTTAGTAAATTAAATTTGTATAAATAATGAAAAATGGTTGCATATAACTGAGTTAACTGTTATATAATTTTTTGTTTATAATTAATTTTATTTATAATTGTGGGTAAGAATAATGTAAATTATATTGATAACATATAAAGAAAAAGTTTAATTTGTATAATTTGTTTAAAATTTAATTTGTACAATAAATTTAGTTGGCAATACATAGAATAGGAGAGAGGGGGGACAGTGTTTTGGAGGGAACAGGATGTGTGTGGCCACATGTGTGCAGGCAGTTAAAGTGAAAACATGTTTGTGAAAATTGGATGAGTGTTTTTTTTTTTTTGTTATGTCGATAGAACTGTACTTAAATGTATTTTAGTATTTTGTGAGAAGAGTTGGTTAGATGTTTAACAGGACAATTTAGTAATTATTATTGTTGTTGTGATTAAGATTTTTTTTTATTATATCATTTTATCAAAATCCATTTTTCATTTATTATATTACGGCGCCCGGACAAAGTAAAGTAAAATGGACTGTGTGTTCAACTTGTAATTAATAATTGTAAAAATAACCTTACACACTTCCCTTAAAAATAATATAGCAGAAATTAACATCCTAACTTTCAACATGGTTTCTGTCTTATATTATATAATTCCATATAACATGGAGAATGGACAATGTGAAAATAATCATAGATTAAGAGGTGTACTGTTGGTAATAACTATTGGTGTAATTTTATAGATTAATGTATTTTTTTTTTTAATTTAGAAGTCTGATGATGGAGTATTTTCTCCGAAACATGTAGCTACAAATGTTAAACAAATAGGAGTTATGTTAAATAAATTCTTATTGATTCTGCCTTTATATATTTATAATATCTGTGGCACCTGTGCATAGTGAGCTAAGTATATTGAAGAAACAATGCTCAATTGCATTCTTCAATACAAGACTTTTATAGATAAACAAATTATTCTTAGTTAATCAACTATTAGTAAAGTTCTTTAATTATGAGAGCGGGCGAAGTCGCTACGGGGAAAGCTAGTCACTTATAATTAAGGGTACTCACCCTGCTCCTCATTTAAATCAACAGATATGGATGAATATAAAATTTTTTCAATACAAAATATGCATATTTTTTCTATTATTTGTATAAATTTCACCTATAAGTTGTTACTTAATTGTTTTAATTTTCATCCCGTAGTAATAATTAAACAAATTCTAAACATTTAAAAATTGGCAAAAATGCTTCAAAATTAAACTATAAAAATTTAAAAAGATTTTCTATAGTATAAAATTGGCAATAGATTTAAAAAGAATTTTTTATTTATAAAAAATAAAATAAAATAAGCTAGTCATTTTCTGTTTAGCAATCATTATGATTATAAATATATATATTGTGTTTTGGTAACTTTTTAATGAATATGTCGTCTACCAAGCCTTTTATTCAGCAATTTATTACTATTATCTTTATGACTACTATTGACAACTGATCTACTAGGCCAATTTGATTTATTTATTTTTTTTAAATTTATTTATTCTTTTATTTATTTATTAATATCAAATCATTCCTAAGCAGGATCTCGGACAATGGAATTAAATGCATCGTAATCATATTGCATCGCCAAAGCAAGAAGTGTAAGTATTCATCTTCGTGGAGGTTTAATCCAGACGGAAAATGGAAAATCCATATGGAAGGGAGCGAGGGTCCTTGGTGCAGTGAGGATTGGATTCCTTTCAACACAGACTACTCCGGGGGGCCTCCTCTTCAATAGAGAAGTGATTGGGGCCCTGGAGGGGGGAGAGGCACACATTGCCCTCAACCTCCTGCCAGAATATTCATTTAATTACCGTTCTATAGGTAGATATAAAAATACTATATATACATTATATTCACTTAGCCTAGGAATCCCCGAACGAAGTCTGTCCCTCCACTTATAGAAAGACAAGCCAGATCCAACTGATCTCTCATTTGTGTCACTAGTGCTAACACTCAGTGGAAGCCGAATGGGAGCTATATCAATGCTAAAGTTGTCAATTTCCACTTAGGAATAACATTAAATAACAAAACATAATAGCCATCATACATAAAAGACTGCATGATATTTTAAAAATATTTTGTGAACTTTTCAATTTTTATTACATATCCTGACCGAAGAACATCACATAGTCATTTCAACGTGTAATTGTCGTGAAGGATAAAATATGTTCCACATAACTGGTTCCTACCGTACAGACGTAAATATTCAGGTAATAGTGGAATAAATAATAAAGAAGCGATAGAAAATAAAGAAATAAACCATACTTGTTAATAAAGTATGTCTTGAAACCCAGATAATTTATTTATAATTGATAATTGGATTCACTCAATTATACTTTTTATACTGTACACTTATATGTTTTTAAATATATTTATTACATATTAAATACTTAAAAGTATATATCTAGGCGTACAATAGATATATTATATCCTATTATAGATATATTAACATACTTGAAAGTAAGTATAGAGGATTACTGGGAGAACAAAGTCAGTCTATTTACAGTACTTGAGTGCTTCATTTCTTCATCATTCATTAATCTTTTGTATTTTTCTAAGTATTTCTGAATCAATTTATATATTTAGTTATTTTCCAACAGAAGCTGGAGTTAGGATTGATGAATTAATTGCCACTTCTATTCGGATAATTTTATTAGAATACCAGTTTCAAATGCTATACATTGAGCTTCAGTTCTAAAACACACAAAATTTTCAACACATCAGCAATATGTTACATGGGTTAGAATAGAATAGAATAGAAAAATAATTTTATTCTGGGACAAAATCTCTTAAGAATAACAGATATTTGCAGGTATAACTAAATTAAATCTGGTTAGAGACATAATAAGCTACAAAAAAGAAAAACAATAAAACATTAATGACACTATGTACATAGATGATATTTAAATAAAAAGAAAAGAACAGAAGATAACATTTTACAGATTAGAGGAGATAGAATTAAATAAGAAAAAAAAAAAAAATAAAAATAAAATGATATAGAAAAATCTTATGGTACAATGATATGATTTGTATGTACAATAGAAATACCCAATGTTATATTCTTGGAAAGTTAAATTTTTATTAAAAGGAATCTCAATTATTCCAGAACTGAATCCAGCAATGCAATAATAATTTTTGACTAAGTAGTTAGATAGTTAGCAAGCGTCAGTCTGAATGAGAAGGAGGTATTGGAAATATAAATATTTGAATGTTTTCAGGGATTTAGCTTGTCTGATGTGAGGAGGGATGGAATTCCAGAGGATTGTTGAGCGGAAAAGGAAGGAGCGTTGGAATATTGAAGTTCTGTGGGACGGGGTATACAGATCAGAAAGACGGGATCTCGTATGAATTGGATTGACTGCAGATCTGAATTGGAGCTTATTGTAAATATAAGAAGGTTGGAGGGTATTGATAATTTGGTATAGGAATGTTCCATGAAAATATTGTTTACGGAAAGTGGGATAGAGCCAGTTTAGTTGGGAATAGAGGTGGGAAACATGGGAACGCCTCGGACTACCGAAGACAAACCTGACGAAGCAGTTCATGATTCGCTTCAGTCTGTCTTCGAGAACCGTCGAGAGGCCACCGTAAACCAGATAACCATAGTCAATGTAAGGGAATAATAGGGAAGAGACTAAAAGCTTGCGGGTTGACAGGGGAAGAAGGTAACGGTTTCGGTGGAATAATTTGAGAAGGCCTATGGAACGGCGGGAAATTTGGGCAATCTGAGGTTTCCAAGAGAGGGTTTGATCAAAAACAATCCCGAGATTTTTTACAGAGGAGTAGAAAGAGATAGGATGATTATTTAAGGTTAAAGGAGGGTATTGTGAGTAGGAATTAAGGAGGGAGCTAGAGCCTATTAGAATGGCCTGAGTTTTCTTTTCGTTAAGTTGTAATTTATTTAAAGTCGCCCAGGCACTAATTCTGTCCAGATCTTCCTGAACTTTAGCGAAAGCAGTGGATAGCTCTGAAGGGGAGAAGGAGAGATAGACTTGGGAATCATCTGCATAGAGGTGGTAGGAACAGTGATAGATTGAATTAGGAAGATCATTAATGTAGGAATTGAATAGGAGAGAAGAAATACTGGATCCCTGAGCAATACCTGAGGTAAGAGTGAGAAAAGAAGATAGGGGTTGGTTTGGTATTTTAACTGCTTGGGAACGGTGAGAAAGGAAAGATTGAAACCAGCGGATGGAACTGTAGGAAAAGTTTAATGATTTTAATTTGGAGAATAGGATAAAGTGATCAAGGGAATCGAAGGCTTTAGAAAAGTCAAGGAGTAACAGGACGGTTAATTTTTTGTCATCTATTGCGGTAAATATGTTATTAGTGATTTTTAGGAGAGCAGACTGGGTGGAGTAGCCGGGACGAAAACCAGATTGAAGGGGGTCGAGGAGGTTAGATTCTTCAAGGAATTTGGAAATTTGAGATTGAACTAATCTTTCCAAGGGCTTAGAAAGATTAGACAAGATGGAGATAGGGCGATAGTCATTTGGAGACATGGGGTTTAATGTTTTATTTATAGGATGAATTAATGCTTTTTTCCATGAGGTTGGGAAAACTGAATTTTGGAGGGAAAAGTTATAAATGAATAGGAGGACTGGTATGATTTCAGGTAAACATAGTTTTATTAGTTTAGTGGGAATATCATCTGCGCCCGTAGAATTGGAATGGGAATTCATTATGGAGGAAATAAGTTCAGAGGGGGAGATATCGGAAAAATAAAAATTAGAATCACTGAATGTAGGAGCTGGGGTAAAATAGGAGGAAGGATGAAGAGAATCAGAAGAAAAGGTGGAAACAAAATATGAATTTATTTCATCGGGAGATACAGGGTAGGTAGATGAGGATACAAGGGAATCACAGAGTGAAAGTTTACGGAGGATATGCCATTTCGATTTGGGATCAGGGGCAGAGGAAAGGGCTTCATGGTAATAATTAGATTTTGCTCGACGAATCGAGGCTTGTGTTAAGTTGCGAAGTATCTTGAACCTTTGGTAGTCATCTGTCATCCTCGTGCGTCTGAAGCGTCTTCGGGCTGCTTCTCGGTTTCTTTGGAGCTGCTTTATTTCCGAAGTTATCCAAGGAGCAGGGCGACGACGAACTGAGAAGGATTTGAGGGGTGCGTGGATATCAAGGATATTTAGGAGGTTAGTGGTGAGGATGTTTACCATGGAATCAATCGAGGAGGAGGAGTAAATTTCAGCCCAGTTCTGTGCTTCAAGGTCTGGAAGGATATTCTCACGGGTTATGGATTCTATATTGCGGTATGAAATAGTTTTTGGAAGGAATGGAGGTGCTAGAGTATTGTATGATATTTGAATCAGATCATGAGACGAGAGGAAAGGAACAGGTAACTGGGAAGAAGAGAGGAGGTTTTTTGCCGAATCAATGATAAATAGGTCAAGCCAAGTATCGGAGGAGGAAGTATGGTGGGTAGGAGAGAACGGAACGACGAAGAGATGTAGGGAAAAAAAGAGGTTTTCTAGGAACAATTTATCATATGAGTCAGAAAGGAAATTAGAATTCAGGTCCCCAGAAATAATGACATTAGCATAAAAGGGAACGTAGTTGTACAGGGAAGTCTCAAAAGATGGGTCAAAAGGAACATGGGGGGTGGGCGGTAAACTACCACATATAGGAGATGGAGAGTTTTATAGGAAATTTCAACGAGAAGGAACTCTATTTGTGGTAGATCAGTTGGATGTGAACGTTCAAGAATTCGGAACTTGAGGCTTTCATGGACAAATAAACCTACACCACCGCCCGTCCGGCCAACCCGGTCATGGCGGATAAGCGTGTAGTTAGGAAGGGAAACTAGGGAAGAGGGAATGAAAGGTTTGAGCCAAGTTTCAGACACTGCGATGATATGGTAGGAATTTCGGGTAAAATACTGTAGGAATTCATCGTAATGAGCGGGTAAGGATTGGGCATTTATGTGACAGGTTGTTAGGACATCGGTCATTTTGAGGATATGGGGAGAAGGAAGGAATTTGATAGGAAGACGCGGGCTTTCAGAAAATTGGTAAAACTCCAACTAAGCGAACTAGTATGAAAGATAAATAACATTAGGGAACAATTAGATAATAATAAAATACAAAAGAAAGTACTAAATGTACAAATAAGAATGTAAGAGTATAAAAATAAAAATTGAAAATTAAAAATGAATAAGAATAGAAACAACAAAGATATTTACATTTTCTATAATCAAGGAAAAATAATAAGAAATAATTGAAAAGTGATAATATTAGGAGATATAACGAGGACCGTAGAGCAAAGCCTGTTGATATTGACCGAAGAAGGCAGATAAGTCGACAAGTTCCGGAAAGTCAGAAGGCGTCGAGGTCTTGAGACTGGTCTATGATAACAACCGGTTGGCCATCACCTTTTCGACATCGAACCCTCCCAGCAGAAAACCAGACATATTTAATTTTTTTCCCGCCAACCTCTTCTGGCGGGCGAGCCAATATAAAATGTCTGTTTGCCGGAGTCATTTCTTCGCTGAGATATATGCGGTGGGCGTCATTATCCTGCCATCCCATATCTCTCGTCGAAAAGTCTCTCTTCACTTTTCTTTTTTTTAGTATAAGATCGTCCCTCAGTGTCTGTCTCAGGAAGCGTACTATGATAGGTGGTGGTCGTGGATCTTCTTTGCGTGGTCTGCGACGCTCGACCAAGTCTATATCCTCAATGTTCAACCTCACCCCCAGGCCAGCCCCGACACTTGCCACTAAGGCCGCAGGAGTTTCGCCAGAGCGAAGAGGGATGCCCCGTATCTCTAAAGATTTACAGAGCAAGCCCTGCTCAGCCCTATTCAGGCGAACTCCTAGCTCTCCGATTTTATTCTTTAGCGCAGTGTTTTCAGTCGTTAGCTGCTCCATACGTTTTCCTTGGCTCTCTAGGTGCTTTTCAATTTTAGCCAGCCTATCATTTAGTTCGAAGCTCAGCTCGCCATATTTTTCGAGTGAACTTTTTATAGCTTTGATATCCTCGCTGACGTCACCTCTAACCTGGTTAACGGCTGTGAGTATGTCAGAGATAGATAGTTCATTTGATGGCTGACTGACTGATTTTTCATTAGTTGGTCTGTTTTTAGTTTCTTTACAGTTTGAACATAACCAGCCTTTTTTCGATGATTTTATAAACTCCAACTCTTTTTCATTTAATTGACAGCATTTGCCATGGAAAATAACACAGCATTTCCCACATGCCACTGTATTTTTATCATCCCTTGAAATTAACGCTTCACAAATAGTACAAATAGCCATTTTAAGATACAGATAGAAATAGCTGTTGGCTCTAGAATATAAATATTGATACGGGCGAGAGCGCCTGTTTGAATACAATGTCTTAAATGCCTAACGGATTAAATATTAACACTCACCGCTCTGCAGACGGGTTATGAAATAAATGTTCTCTTGATGATTCTTCGGTAATACAGAGAAAATAACCAATAATAATTCACATTAACTAGATGATAATTATATAGTTCTGATTAGGGTAAAAAAAAAAAAAAAAAAAAAATGAACTAATTTGAACAAAAAACTTTTTCAAATGAGTTGATGTATATAGATAGAGCTGATGTTCACGGGTTGCCGTCTCTAGCCAGACTGATATATATATATATATATATATATATATATATACATATATATAGAAATATTATTATTATTAAATATATATATATTAAAGTTTTCCAAAATGTAAGACAAGAAATCAAACATCGGTACATGAGGAGATCTAACAGATATCTAAAATATATCTATCGTGAAAAGGGGAAGGGAGCAGGTAGGTTAAATACAAACTGGAGTGCTATAAACATATATGATGGATATTTAAATACAATAATTCATTACGTAAATTAAATATAGTGTTAATAAAATATCTCCATAGTAACATTTGTGGTTAGTACTAGCTAAAAAAACAAGTATAAGTGGTACTAGCAATGCCTAAGGATTAATTTGAATAAAAAAAATGGTATGGGCTATTGGTTTTAACCTTTGCACTCCTGAGTGAGTTCCAAGTGCCCTCGGACAGAAAAGAATGGTTGTGTTCTTTTGCCACAAGTGCGGCAGAGAGTCCAAAAAACGAGCCCTTGTGTTGGGAAAATGTCCCTATAACTCATTCCTGATTATACTCTGCCACGACAGGGTCAAGAAAGAACGGATGAGCCTCCACAAAAAAATAAAAAAATAAAATAAAAGTCTTTATCTGCTTTGACGAGGTTTAATGTAAAGATGAGAGTCAAAATCCCCGGGGCCCAGGCTATGGTGACTACTTTTGGGAAATGATCTTTGTCACTAACACTTCCACTAAACTTTTTATTTTTTATAATTTTTTTTTATAAATACAGTTAACAAGATAATAATAATTATCAGCTAACAAAATAGACTTTTTGTTTTATATACTACTTAGTAACTTGTGAATGAGAGCATCGAATGATTGTGTTGTTAAATATCTATATCCTTTTGTTAAACCACGTTGTATTAGTATTTAGACTATTTTCATATTTCTATTTGTTCATTAATTAATAGTCAATTTTAATTATTAAATACATTTTTTTTAAAGATTAATTTGTGGCATGACCATAACTAGTCTTGCCTAGACCCTAACCGATAAAAGATGCCCATAACTGGTATTTTTAACTCGAAGATTTAGCATATCTGTCTATTTTACATTCAATAGAATAAACTTTAGAGAATCTCTTTTAGATCGACCAGTTTCCATAACCATGACCATTACTAGTGATCTATCCTAGTATCCTATTATGGAACTAACCTTCCATAACAAGCTAAACGCCCACTGGAATCTACTAGTCTCTCAACTTGCTTCTCAGTTGATTCCTTATTTCGCTAGATAAGAAGATGACCCAAGGACTTTCTATGTAGAAGAAATGCTAATTTTTATTAACATTTATTGTCAAAATTCAGTTTCAAATTTTCAAAAAAAAAAAAAGGAACTTTTGTTTTTACAAGAAAGGGCAATTGGGATGTCCTAAATTTTGTTAAATTATTTTTTATTCGCCTAAGTTTAAAAATGAATCGGCGAATGGGCTTTAGAAGTTTAACAGCGGAAGGATAAAGACCGACAAAAGGAAGCTGTAAGCCGCCTTTTAAAATTCTACGAAGGGCGAATCAGACCATCCGCACGTGCCAAACTCACTAGCACTCTCTATCTCGAAGGAGCGGCAAGAAAAGAAAAAAAGGTCAGTCTGCTCTAGATCCCGACAAGAAGTGGTTCGAAGTCAGCTCCCGTCAGAGGCGGTTACTCTCTAAAAGAAGTTGATCTCAAGATATATTTTGAAGTTATAAGGATTGCAACAGTTTGCAATAGAAGGTATTTACCTAAGAAAATTATATTCTATGCGGAAGACATCTATCTTATTCAACTAGTCAACTTAGTTTTATATATTATATAAATCTATCAGTTTTATTTTAACAAAATCATAATCAAATTTGATCATTTTACTCCTTGTATTATTGTAATGTTCATAAAGTGTAATTTGTAAATGTTCGTTAATTAAATGTTTATATTATTTTAAAATTCAATAATAAATTTAGTTTTGTTTGTTGCCTTGAACATTTGCTATTTAATTATTAATTATTCTCGATATTTTGGTTCAATGATAAGGTGGTAATGATTACTTATCGCCTAGTAAATCTATATATTAATTTAAAGTAGTTTTGGCAATTATTTGCCTATTGTTAGCCCTCTTGTTATTAATATCACAAGAGGGACGTAACAATATATAAATATATGTATATATATATATATATATATATATATATATATATATGGATATCCGGAGTTGAGCTTTAGGGCTCCATTAAACCATCCACTTCATCTAGTATAAAATCTGAAATTCTTTATTAAATCCCCAATGATCCTACATAAACTTATCCCCAATGATCCTACATAAACTTATCCCTAATGACCTTTGTCCCCTAGTGGTTCTTATTTGGCACGAAGAAGGTGTTTATTCTTTTATAATACAATCCACCATGCATAAGAGTGTTTATCTAAACTCCGATGGGGAAGGATCTTGTGCTCCATGAACAATGTATTAGTAATTACAGCAAAAAAAAAATGGCGTTGATATATCAGTAAACAACGAAGAAAAAGGTCATTTTTATACTATAATTTGTACTATAATAATTTATACTATAATTATGTATGGTAAAAAGGAGAATTCCCGAAAATTTGGCAACAAGCTGAAATCATTCCTATTCCGAGAACAGGCAAAGATAAACGATTAGCATGCAGTTACCGTCCGATCTTTTTGACCAGTTGCCAGTGCAAAATAATGGAACGAATGGTGAATAAAAGGTTAAAGTGGATCTTAGAACAAAATTCCATTTTCCAGAACTTCCAATGTGGTTTCCACAAAGTAAGATCAACTATAGAGAACCTCGTACAATTAGAAGCAGAGATCCAGTACGCGTTTGTCAATAACCAACAGGCCATTGGAATCTTCTTCGATATGGTCAATAATTTAAAAAACTATATTATAAAAACTAAATTGCTATATTCTAAAATACATTTCAAACTTCCTCTCAAATCGTAAATTTAGAGTTCGAACTGGCAACACCATTTCTCAAACATTCGAGCAAAACAACGGAGTACAACTGGGGTGTATTCTGAGCACGACACTCTTTGCTCTGGCAATAAACGACCTGGCAACGAGTTTACCTAAAGGGATCAGAGTGATGCTCTATGTCGAAGACATGGCAATAAGCCGCTCCAGCGATGTAGACGCTATAAAAAAGTTTATACAAAAAACAATTAATCGACTACATACTTGTTCACAGTTATCAGGAGTCAAATTCTCACCAGAAAAAAAAAAAAAAAAAAATGCGTACATTTCAGTAGGAAACGAAGAGCTCCCGCATCCCCGGAGCTGAGTCTGGGAGGGATGCCTCTACCATAATGTTGATAGCTACAGATTTTTAGGTCTTATTTTTGATTAGAAACTCACTTGGAGCCAACATATTAGCACTCTAATAGAGAAATGCCTGCCAAAAATGAAAATTTAAAGGCTCTCAGTGGCACGTCTTGGGGGTCAGAAAGATGGTCGATGCTGAGGATTTACAAGGCACTAATACGCTCCAAGCTAGATTATGGGAGTTTTGCGTATGGCTCAGCCCGCTTCAAACATCTCTCCAGGCTTGATACCGTTCACAATGAAGAGATCCGTATTACTACAGGAGCCTTTAGAACTAGCCCCTCACTAAGTTTATGTGTTGAATCAGGACCACCACCACATAACAATGTTTTCCGTATATATTTAAAAACGTCACATCCAACCTACAAATACGAGTACCTCTTTCAGTCTAAATATAAAAGAAAATTTCAGAAAAAAACTAACCCAACACTATCCCTAGCAATAGTGAACGATTTTCATTCTTCATTAATGAATTAAAGAAAGCAACAGTGAGCATACCAGAAATAAATATACCACCTTGGACCTGTCAACCCCCGAAACTACACCTAACCTTATCGAGCCTCCATAAAAAAAACACCACCGCTTCAGAATACAAAGAAAAATTTCAAAAAATTAACCCAACCACTTCCGAACCACGTAGCCATATACACTGACGGATCGAAATCTGAAACCTCAACAGGTTCCGCCTTCATTACAGCAGATTCAACTCACAAAATAAATTCCACCCTCTTTGCAATTGTTACACATCAGAACGAACCGCTATTTCTTCCGCTTTGTATTACACTATGACAAATACCGATGCGGAGATAAATGATAATGCAATGATATCAGACTCAGTTCACTGCAAGGCATTAATAATATATATGCAACCCATCCGGGAATTCAACGCGTACAAGAATACTTAAAAATGCTACAGGAAATCGGAAAGTCGGTCCACTTCATCTGGGTTCCAGGACATATTGGCATTACTGAAAACTGGATGGCTGACAGAGCTGCCGGCGAGGCGTTGTATGTCCCTGGGAGAGGAATAGGGTTGGGCGATAGTCGATAGTTACTATCGATATATCAATAGGTCATGCCTATCGATGGTCACTACCGATGGTGTCGACTATCGATATATCTTTGTTACCCTAAAGTTTTGAAACTATCGGAATTATGCTGATCGGTCCCTATCCAGTGTCGAATTCTATTGAAATTAAATTCGGAATTCCTAGAACCCTTGAGCCCTCTCAAAGACTAAGCCAAAGGGAAGCAGAAAAGCTAGTTTCTTTTTCTGGAAATATGTGGCTCAAGGAGCACACTTGGCTCTTGAAATTAACAATTCTTTTTTTCTGAAGATTTGATTTGTTCATTATTATTTTAACCATGTAAATTTTAAATACTTTTTTAAAATTCAAATAAATTAATTTTTTTTCTCTCATCTTTATGATATAATCTTATAATTTATAATGCTACAAATTTCAAATAGTAAGTAGATAATTGAATTTAATGAAATTAGTTGAAATTCTTTATTGAATAGCTTTGGAAAAAAAGGAAGCAACTATCGAAAAACGATCGATAGCAATGGGTAGTTCTCAACCGATAGTATCGGCCTATTTATAGTGCTAACTATCGACTATTGCCCAACACAAGAGAGGAACAGCTATTCTGACATATTCAGAACTTGCACGGCCATTAAAAGAAGAAGTAACCAAGAGAGGGCAATCGATGTGGCGCACCAAATAAAATGAGAAGTATTAAAAATTCAATAAAGCCATGGAATACATCCAACCGAAGCAAACTTAGAGAAGAAGTAGTTATCACACGCCTGAGGATAGGACATAACCGACTGACATATTCCTACCTCTTCAGGAAGGAATCACCACCGCAGTGCCATACTTGCAACACAACTCTGTCTATAAAGCATATTTTCGAGGAATGCCTCCAATACAAGGCGTTGTTGCAGCAACTGGGGGTGCCGCCAGAGTAATCAAAAGCCCTGAGAGACAATGAAGAGGGCATCAACAAGGCGCTCATATTTCTAGTTCTCAGCAAGATGCTTGCAGATATATAGCTAGGTGTTTTATTTTTATTTTTATGGAGAAGAAGATGATCAGGGATGTAGTCAAAGAGGAACACCACGTCTAAGAAAAAATTCTTTAATACGTGCCAACGTTTCAACCTGCTTTGCAGATCTTCTTCAGAGCAATAATGAACAAAATACTAGATGTGAAAAAAATAACAGACCGATAAACAGATGAAAAATGGAATTCAGAAAGGTATGGATAAAAAACAATATACAAAAAACTGCTTAGAAAAGATCAGATACATAAATCAGTAATAATACAAAGCAGCAAGGTGAGATTAAGTACAAGACAGGAACAATAAGGGAAAAAAATATATATGATAAATAAATTTAAAAAAAAATAAATAAAATAAAATAAAAATTAATGGTAATGGATAAAAGGATAATAAATGAACAATAAAAAAGGACAAAAGGAAATGTAATGTAAATAAAAAAAATAAATAAAAATATGAGGAAGAAACGAGAATTACTGTAGAAGGTGAAAAGAAAAGAAACGGATGACAAAATAAAAAGGAAAGAAAATAAAAGTGGAAAGATAAAAGAAAACGAAAAAAAAAAAAAATGTCAAAGAACCCACTGAATCACACTTGTGAGGAGACGAATGATGGCTGATGTGAAACGGTAAGAACAACTAGGTAGGTAAAAGGGAGAAAAGACACGGGAAACATAGGATAGGAGAATAGGAAAATGAAACAATGAAAATGTTACAACAACAACAACAACAACAACAATGGCGCTACGGTCCATGCAGAACCTTGGCCTCTTCCACGATTCCCCTCCATTTGTTTCTGTCACCAGCTGCTCTCCTCCCAATACCTCACACCAAGTGTCTTTAGGTCTGCCTCAACGTCTTCCCCCCGGCGCAATCTAGGCCTTCCTATTTCTCTCTTACCTCCTTCGGGACGCCCATTCAGCATGATTTTTGGCATTCTGTTGGGGCTCATTCTCTGAACATGGCCCAGCCACCTTAATCTCCTTTGCTTTATTGTAGCAACCAAATCTGGAGCTTTGTGCAGTTCTCTTAGTTCCTGGTTGCTTTTTATTCTCCATATATTTTCACCTTTAGTACGGCCATAGGCATCTTTATAGGGTATATCCTCCTCAAAAATTTTCTCTCCCACCTATTTATAATGCTTTCATTCTTTGCAGTGAGCGTCCAGGTTTCACTCCCATGCAATACGACTGGTTTAAGGATGGTTTGGTAAACCCTTATTTTCAAATTTTTAGGGAGCATTTTTTTGCCTATTATTTTGCTGAGGGCCCAATAACACCTATTACCAGCCTTTAATCTTTCTTTTATTTCATCATCTACTTCATTTCTTGAATTAATGACGCTACCTAGGTACTTAAATTTTTCGACACTTTCGAAGTGGTATCCTGCCCCTTCTAGGTTTTCCACCACATTTTGTTCCTTCAACGTCACTAGGTATTTTGTCTTTTTTCTTCGTTTATCTGGAGGCCAACTTCTCTTGCTTTTCTGCTACACTCTTCAAATGCTCCTAGTAAGGAGTTTTCTGTTCTGCCAGTGATTACGACGTCATCCGCAAATGCTAGATGCTGAGTCATACGGGTATAAATGCTTCCAGGGTTCGTCCTTATTGCCCTTATGACTGTTTTTAGTATTAAATTAAACAGTACCGGTGACAGTGGGTCTCCCTGCCTCACTCCCTTATGTATATCAAATGATTCAGGCACCCCTCCTTGCACTTGGACAGCTCCTTTGCTATGGTTTAAAGTCATTTGGACTAGTCATATTAACTTTGAGGGAAAACCTAAGTCTTGTAGGCTTTTATATAATTTTCTCCTATCGATACTGTCATACGCCTGTCTATAATCTATGAATAGGTGATGGAGGTTTATATTCCAAACGTAGCATTTTTCAAGCATCATCCTAATGGAAAATATCTATTGTTGATCTCTCAGGTCTAAAACCAATTTGGTATTCCCCTAACAACTGCTCTGCTCTTTTCACTACTCTATTCATTATCAGCATTGATAATATCTTATACGTGGAGCATAACAGTGCTACACCTGTTAATGTGTAAATGAAAATGTAACAAAAATTATTTGTAAAAAATGAACAACAGAGAGACTATAAGATAACAAAATAACAAATAAATACAAACAGAATAAAAAGAGATAAATACAATAACGCCTGGATGAACTTTCCTCCGACCACAGTCCTTTAATTCTGACCCTTTTCGTCACCCCGATTCCGAAACCTTCCCCCCCCCCCCCCCCCATCATTTATAAGAGGGCCAGTTGACTGTAACCTCTTCTGTCAAATTATATCCAACTCTATAGACCTCAGAGTATCCCTAAAAACTCCCCAAGACCCTGACAATGCTACCTATTCCTTCATTAATATAATCCGGCAAGCAGCCTGGGCTGCATCCTCACCTCGTTCCCCTCCCAAAGATCGAAAGAAAAATCCTTTAACCCAAGATCTACTGGACCTTATCCAATCCAAACGCCATGCCAGAGCCATTTGGCAAAGAACCAGGCACCCAGATGATCGGAAATTCTACAATTACCTTACCAAACTCCTTAAAAATCATGGCTACCATCAGGTCCGAATCTTACAATTCCTATCTTTCTTAACTCTCTACCTCTGACAATTCCCTCTGGACTACCACTAAAAAACTCCTAAAATATCAACACAACTCCCATTCCCTCCGACGTAAAGATGATTCATGGGTGGCTTCTGACGAGAACAGATCCGAAGAATTTGCCCACCACCTTTCCAGTATATTTGTTCTTCATCCTGAATCTAACCCCACCCATATGGTACAACAACGGTTCCTGAATTTCTTGATTCACCGATTCCCCTCTCCTTACCTCCTAAAGCAATTAACACCTCTGAGGTCAAATTCCTTCTAAAAAAAATAAAACCCCGTAAATCCCCTGGATATGATCTTAGTTCATAGATCCTCAGGCACCTTCGATATAAGAGATAAAGCAATCATATTCATTATCTACCTATACAATTGCATTCTCCGAACAACCTATTTCCCTTTGCTATGGAAACACTCCATTATTATCCTTTTCCTAAAACCGGGCAAACCTCCCAACAATCCTTCATCATACAGACCAATTAGCCTTCTCCTAATCCTTTCAAAATTTTTTGAAAAGCTCCTTCTTAAACGTATCCTACCCATCCCTAAATCGCAAAATTTTCCCACTCACCAGTTTGGATTCCACACTAGCCATTCTACCGTCCAGCTAGGCCTTAAAGTCGTTGACATATCTTCAGCAATTAAAAGCAAACATTATTGCTCCGGCGCATTTCTGGACATGTATATATATAATAAAATAAATAAAAAAGATAATAGAAAATAATTTCCTATACATAAGCAATATAGAAATCAATAAAATGAAATATTAAAATAAAACGTAGAATAAATAAAAATAAATACATAGTATTAATAAAAAATAAAACAAAATTAATTATAAGCTAAAAAAACAATCGTACTTTATTTACAATACACACTCATCCTAGAGACCCCCAGCCAGACCCCTCCCTCCAATGGAGAAATATATGGAGGGACAAGCCAGGCATAGAGAGGTCCCAGTTCTTCTCTCTCAGCTGCGTCAATGGTGTAAAAAAACCCAGTGGAGGCTGAGTGAGAGCGCTATAGTGCATTCACTCAAGGTATGAGTTGAGGAGCTGGCCATTACCAGAACTCCAAAACAAATAAATTTTACAAAAGATCTCAGGGCCACTGCCATTTTAGTCTACGAGGGGGGGGGGGGTTTATCAGGATGTGTGGAACTAAATAATGATTGAGCCAGACGATTAGGATGGAATAAAAGGTTGCGATGGAATTTTGGAGAATTTCAGAGGCATCAGGTCAAGGACGTACGGTATATTGAGATCATTATAAAGGGTTTTGTTGGAGACATAATATGGAGCGTTCACAATAGTACAAAGGACTTAGGATTGGAAGGATTGAATGCGTTTGATATTCGATTGTTTTGCTGTCCCCCACAGTTCAAGTCCATAGGTCCAAATAGGTTTAATGGTGGTTTTGTATATGAGCAGTTTTTTTTCAATGGAGAGCTGGGATGTCCTATTTAGTAGTCTGCACAATTGGCTGAAGTGTCGGTTAAGTTCTAGTGTCGTTTAAGTCTAATGTGAGGGTTCCAAGTAAGTCTTTTGTTTAAGTAGAAGCCAAGATACCGTACTGTGTCAGCTATGGGTAGAGGAATATTGTTGATATAAAAAGCAGGGCAGGATGTGCGGCGGAGGGTAAAAGTTACATGGGTACATTTCGATTCATTTACTTTGATCCGCCAGTCATTGCACCAGTCAAGAGATAAACGGGTTTGGAGATTATTGGATGATATGGAGGGATCTGCATGGGATGATAGAAGAGAAGTGTCATCGGCGAATGTTGCTAAGAAAGTATCAGGAGTAGTAGGGATATCTGCAGCATAGAGGATATATAGAACAGGACCGAAAACCCTACCTTGTGGAACACCAGCTTCTATTTAGTAGCAGTTAGAGTATTCCATTCCGCAGCGATCTCGAAAGGAACGGTTAGAGAGGTAGGATCGAAGAACTAGAAATAGAGATTGAGGTAA
This sequence comes from Euschistus heros, assembly GCA_003667255.2. NCBI lineage: Eukaryota > Metazoa > Arthropoda > Insecta > Hemiptera > Pentatomidae > Euschistus > Euschistus heros. The sequence goes on from RCWM02000319.1 coordinate 845,599, forward strand.
ATGGGTTTTGAGATTGAAAAGCAAACTGACATGCCATACCCGGTCGAAAGCTTGTGCTATGTCCAGAAATGCGCCGGAGCAATATTATTATTATTTTTTTTTTTAATAGTTTTTTTTTTATATATATTTTTTATTTTTCATTATTATTTTATTTTCTCTTTGTACCTAACGTACGAATGTAATCGTGTGCCATTTATATTACCTATTGCTAACATTTGTCGCAGATTGTAATAATCTAAATCGTAATAAATTAAGTTCGTAACATAAAAACAAAACAAAAATTAACCTTCGGGAGTGCGCGTGGTTGAGACTCACAGCAGATAACAAACACAAATAGTGAAGTCTTAGAAAAAGATACTTTATTTACTGATAGTTACATATCTGACTTCTAGTATAATGGTTACTAGTCAAATGTAGAGTGTCCTCCTCTGAAAACTTCCAGCTACATAAACCTATTGGTTTGGAGTGCGGATAGGATCGAGGAATAGGGTGAATGTTCGGCAGGCTAATAGTTTACTTATGGGACCGTGAGAAAGGGTAGTCCGGTGTAGGTGTCAATTGTCTCATGTCACAGTGATATACACAGGGTGTAATATGGTGTAATAAGTGAGGACCTAGGGTGACAGTGGATCTTTGACCCAAGGCAGTTTACTTTATGATTGTTTATGACATGTGTTGTTCAAGATGTAATTTATATTTTACCCTTGGAAGGTCAAAAGGATACTTTCTCTTAGTCATGTACTAAAAGGGTTTCTCAATAATAAGTAAAAGTAATGTTAAAGATTATATTAATATTATGAGTAATATTTATAATCTTATAACTCCTCCCCCCTTTAATTGCGAAGTCCCTGAAGCATAAAATTAATTTTTAGAAAGGATTCTCCCCTTTTTTTGTATTCTATAAAACTATTCCAGAGGCCTACCATTGATTGCAAGAGGATGTCCAGGTGTAGGATTGGATGGAAAGTTCTAAAGGATGGTTGGTTTACACTACTGTCACATGATTATAACATTAAAATATCTCTCTCTCTCTCTCTCTCTCTACTGGCGCTATGGTCCATGAAGGACCTTGGCCTCCTCCACAACCTTTATCCATTCGAACCGATTCTCTGCAGCTTCTCTCCATTCCGCTACCCCCAGGAGCCGAAGGTCAGCCTCGACATCGTCCAGCCACCGCAGTCTAGGTCTGCCTCTTCCTCTTGATCCTTCCGGACGCCCTTCCATTACCATCTTTGGGAGCCTCTCCTGATTCATTCGATGGACATGCCCCAACCATCTTAGTCTTCCCTTTTTGATGCAGGAGACTAGATCTGGTTCCCCATACAGGTCCCATAGTTCCTGGTTTGTCTTTATTCTATAGCCGTTTGCTAATTTGGTTGGGCCATATATTTTCCTCAGGATTTTTCTCTCCCATGCATTCAGACACCTTTCCTGTTGTTTTGTAAGGGTCCACGCCTCACTGCCGTACATCACTACTGGACGCAACACTGTCTTATATATTCTCACTTTGATGTCTCGAGACACATTTCGATTCAAAAGAATTGTCTTCAGAGACCAGTAGCATCTATTACCACTTTGGATTCAGGATTTTATTTCTTCTTCTATTTTGTTACTTTCAGTGAGAATCGTGCCTAGATACTTGAATTTCCTAACTTTTTCGAATCTGTATGTCCCACTTTGAAGAGATCCGTCCGTGCTTTTCTTAGATGACATCATGTACTTGGTTTTGTTCTCGTTTATTGTTAGGCCTACTCTATTTGCTGCATCCTCCCATTCTTTTTACACCTCTGTAAGGGAATGTAGTGTTGTCCCAGTTATGACCACGTCGTCAGCATATGCTAGGTATTGTGTCCTTTTATTATAAATGCAACCATCAGTCCTTATTCTTGTTGCCCTTATAATCATTTCCAGCGCCATATTAAATAAAATTGGGGATAAGGGATCTCCCTGTTTCACTCCTTTTTGTATGGCGAATTCTCTGGACAGTTCTCCCTGTACTCTGACCATGCCTCTGCTATACTGTAAGGTCATTCTTATCATCCTAACGAGTTTCATGGGACAGCCTAACATCTTTAGGTTTTCGTATAGCTCATTCCTCTTGATGCTGTCATATGCCTGCCTATAATCTATAAAAAGGTGGTGTAGGTCCACATTTCATTCGTAGCATTTTTCAAGAATGTTTCTGATGGTGAAGATATGGTCAGTCGTTAATCTTCCCGGGCGAAATCCACACTGATAGTCGCCAATTACCTCTTCTGCTGTTTTCATTACTCTATTCAATAGTAGAATCGCCAGTGTTTTGTAAATAACACCCAATAGTGTTATTCCACGGTAATTGTGGCACTCCAATTTGTCTCCCTTTTTATGTATGGGTATTATAATGGCTATATACCATTCCTCGGGCATTTGTTCCTTGTTCCATACTTCCAGGATAAGTTCGTAGATCTACCGGCATATTAAGTCTCCCCCAAATTTAAGCATTTCCGCGGTAATTCCATTAATTCCAGGAGCTTTGTTGTTTTTCAAATTTGAGATGACTTCTTCTCAAAATACATACATGCATACATTAATACATTAAAATATAGGGGTAGCTAAATGTAAATTACAATAATTGTTGACATATACATCCATTAAATCTTATGCCTATGATAAAGTATTGTTATTGTTGATTAATTATACAAAATATCATTACTTAATAAAATTAAACTATTATCTATAATATAATATTTTTTTTAAAAATACTTATTCAAAAAAAATAAATGTTTTTTTTTTTTTTTAATTTCTAATTGTGTTAAATATTGACCTGCTTCATTAATGTATAAACATAGGTTCGGTTTTTGTTTTTAACAAGTTACAATTACTTAACTTACTATCAGTAACTAATTCTAATAAACAATTATAATTAACATTTTCCTTTTTTGTACAATAATATTCCATATAATTTAAAAATTCACTTATTCAAATAATTCTTGTTTAAAGGCAGTGCCTTGTTCCTTTATATAGACATTTATAGCATCATAATTAAAATTTATTGTTTTCCATAACAATTGTTTTATTATTATTATTTTATGTTATTAATTAAACTTTTTTTTTTTTTTTTTTTTTTTTTTTTTTTTTTTTTTTTTTTTCAATGTTGAAACAATAAAACTATTTTAACTTAACTAATTTTCCCAATACACATAATTACAGGTTGAATGTTGAACAGTAAATTCAATTGCAAAAAATAATTAGTTACATATACAGTGCAATAATTTTTTTAATGTGTCATCATTCCTTTGATATTTTATGGCAAATGACTTTTTGGCATAAGTTTGTATTTAAATGTTGACTATAATATGTATTTTTTTTTTTTTTTTTTTTATTGAAGGAAATAAGTTTTCGTGAGATATTTAAACATATTTAATACTAATCCATTCTTGATATGTTAAAATGTCCGATATCTTCTTTTACTTTCGAGTTTAGTTATTTTAAAAGAAATCCTAAGAAAGTAATCTTTCCTTTTGGTTTTTTAAACTTGGTGTAAAGGTTTGACTTTTCAGATCGTTTTCTTTTACTCTTTGAAATAGTTGTTGACAAGTCCACTTTTGATTTAACTATTAATTTTTGTAAGTCTAATAGTCTAGTTGATTTAGTACTTGAATTCTGTTTTGAGCTGTTTAGACTTTTTTTAAAAATAGTGCGTCTTAAACTGTTTTCTAAAGCTTTACGGTTCTTAGGTTCTTTTGATGAGAATAAGATTAAGGTTTCAATTTTTAGAACTGATTTTTCATTTGTTTGCTCATCGCGTTCACTACTACTAATTTTTGACACATCTAAAAAATAATTTTTATTTTCAGGTTTATTTAAACTAGGTGAAGCATCAGCTTCTGACATATTATCTTCTTGAATACAATCAGTACTATTGTTTATATTTTGTTCAGTGTATAAGTTTTTAAATTTGGCTATATTATTTATTAAAGTAGATGTATTTTTTAATAAATCTGATGAATCAGGTTTCTCTATATCCATTTCATTATTAACCTCTGTAATTTTAATTAATTCTTCATCAATTAGTTTATTTCCAATATGTGTGATTTGATTCAGACTATCTTATTTTGCAATGAAAGGTGCGATTACTGAATTTTCAATCAATAATGCTGCTATCTTAGTACACTGCGGAGTATCAGTGCCAGTAACAACTTCATCACTACAATAGTATTATCATCAGTGTTTAGGCTCTGTTTTAATATTTTTTCACTAGGCATTTCGACCGGTACGTTTTCCTTTTCAAGCGATTTGGAATTGTTTTGAGGAACATTTTCTAAAACACTACTTTTTTGGCGATTAGTTGTTTTTATTATTCCAATTTCTACTTTTTCTGAAAGGCATTATTATCGCTTTTTGTTTCATCTAATTTAAAAATAAGTTCTTCAATTATACCGATATTATCGAAATCTTCATTCTTTTGTCTTTCAATACGTTTTTGAGATTCATCAAAAACATTTACATGGTTATGTTTATCTTCTTAACCTAATGTTTCCGGTGTTAGATTTTTTATTGGAGAGTCCGCATTATCAATCATTGAATTATTTTTATCTATTTCTTCATGTCCATGAAATATTGGATAGTCGGATTGTTCGAACATTTCATATTGGTCTTCTGAAAATTGTTCTTTAAGGTACTTCATCGATTCCTCAAGTTCACGAATTCTTCGATCTTTATAATCTTCTTTTTAACAAGAATTAGTTGAGAGGGTCGGCTGACGATTTTGAGGGATACGAGGATTTGAAGCAATTTAGTTAAATTGGCTTTTAAAAAGAGTATTTTGTTGATACATACCGGATAGATATTGGTTCAAATGATTATTGTGATAGTTATACCAAAATTTATTATTATAGGCTGATTTATTGTTTCTATAAATCTTGTTATTTTTATGATATTTTCTTTTAGTAAACGTTTCCTTTGGAAAATAGTCACTATTACATTTCTCGTCGGTCCTAGTTATAGATTCTAATGAATCTTGATCATTTAAGAAAAAGTGGTTTTCATTTTCCTACAAAACCTTTATCTCCTTTAACTTTTTTGGTTCATTTGACCTTAAGAATATGCTAATGTAATTTATATTTTACCCTTGGAAGGTCAAAAGGATACTTTCTCTTAGTCAGGTACTAAAAGGGTTTCTCAATAATAAAAGTAATGTTTAAGATTATATTAATACTATGAGTAATATTTATAATCTTATAACTCACCAACAGGCGCGCGACGGCATTTTGGCCGCCTCCGACTTTGTTCACTTTTCATGTATATAAATGGTGTATTTGTATTACTTATCGCTGGTTTCTTAACAGAGACATTAGGAATACACCATTACATTATAAACTTTTTTTTAAATTCTTTATTTATATATTTCTTATGGGAATAAAATTCTTGAATATCGATATGCAGTATTTCAGCTTCTTTTTATGCCATACTTATTAGTCTAATACATATAAGAAATAACTATAAATCAATATGAACAAGGTTCAGTTCAGTACAAAAAGGTTTTAATAGTTTTGGTTATATCTTTCGGCTTGCTGTAATGTTCCCTGTGTGAGAGAAGAATTTGCAGATTTTTGAGCAAAAAAATATAATAAAACTAAACCTTCTGACGACCATTCATAATATTACAGTGGATATGTGATTTAATTGGAAAAATATATTATTACATTTTGGTTGGATGGCAAAAAAAAAATAGTTCACGAAGAGGTGCGCGGCGGCAGGCAATCTGGCCACCCTGACACTCCTGACGTGCCCAACTTTGGAACTGACTGACACAGACTGTTTGCGAAGAAGAGGTATCACCGACTGGCTATCTGTTGTCTAATATGCTAATATAAGAATACCGGTGGGCCTCGCTGTGATACGCTGCACAGTGGGCCAAAATCACCTTTTAGGTGGACAAAATTCATATAAAATATTATGTAAATCACCCACTAAATATTTTCTAGTATGAGTTGGAAGAAGGGAAAAGGTAAATATTTACTTTCTGGGATCATCGACAAGCGCCGGAGAGGATTATTAATCCCTCTCTAACAAAGGGCACATTTTTCTCAGTGTTCATTGCAGTGCTGTTCTTATAATTAATTTGCCATTCGTTGAACAGATTATTCACTTGATTATTATAATTTCATGTGAAATGGATACCACAGAGACAAGTAAGCATTAATATTTCACTATTCGGGGTGCATGGATATAGTTTTACCTATAATAAATCATATTATTAGATAGAACATTTCCATATTTCAATAGAGAATTACTTGCAGAGGGCCAAGGAGTGCCAAGCTGATTCTTTTATCATTATTTCACTCACACCATATATGTTTCATATTCACGCAGTTTTTTTTTTATGATTTGAGGAATATTTACTAATTTAAGATGGATTTCAGGTTTCGTGCTCACCATTCCACGAAAAGAATTTGTATCTGAATGGTTGAAATATGGATCAAAAGATAAGAATAAACTTCTCTTAATCTACGTTTTAAAACTTGGAAATAACGAGGAAGAAAAATAACAAACATAGAACGAATTAAAGATGCCATAAAAGATTATTCAAAACAAATTAGTGACAGGTTGGAAAAATGTCATCGAAGAGCTGATGTTTTTTTTAAGGACTTTTCCGTGTGGCTTAAAGGGAAGGAGTTGGAGTTTGAGTTTTTTATGTCACAGGTGACAGGATTGAGTGGTAGACGGGTGGTTATTGTATTTATCAAGGAGTTTATTGATAATATTTAGGGGTAAATTATTGGAAATGAGGATTTGTTTTATATGGTCAATGTTTGAAGAGTGGTATCGGGGATCTGAAAGGGAAAGACTACGGTGCATAAGGTTTTATGCGGTATTGATTTTTTGATGATAAGGGTGTTGGGAGTGGTAATTTAATAGTCTGCCTGAATAAGTGGGTTTAGTGTACCAGTTCGTGGATATGGAGTTATCTGTATTTCTAATAATAAGAAGGTCTAGGAAAGGTAAGGCGTTATTAGCTTCAAGTTCTACAGTGAAACGGAGACGGGGATGGTAAGAATTAAAAGCAGATAGGATGGCGGGAATACTGCCAGGGTTTAGGATGAGTATAAGGTCATCTACATATTTTTTAATAAAGCAGATGTCGTTGGAAAACAAAGGAATGATAGAATTGAGAAGCTCATTAAGGTCAATATTAGAAATATCTGGAGCAAGGGGGTTGCCCATGGCTAGTTCAGAGATCTGGTAATAGAAATTGTTTTTGAAAGTAAGGTAGCCAGATTTAATGATTTAAACAGAGTTCACGGGATTCGAGATAGGATGTTCGGTTAAGAGGAGTGTGGGGTTCTATAGTATGCCAGTTATTATTTACTATGGTAAGAGCTATGTCGATAGAAATGTTACTGAATAAGCTTTCTACGTCAAAGGAAACTAGGATAAAGTTATCAAGAATTTGGAGGGGTATTAGGATTTCATGAAGGTGGAAGGAATTGTGGATATCGAAGGTATTATTGTGGCTAAGGGCTTGAAGGGAGGGAAAGAGGAACTTGCTAAGATTTAAAGAAGGGAATTTAATGTTGGAAGTAATAGGCCAAAGAGGGTTGTTAGGTTTATGAATTTCGGGAAGGCCGTTAAAGGAATGATGGAACCCCCCTACCCTACGCCTACCACAAAAACCCACCACATTCCTGAATTAATTACAGATTTAGACTATATATATAGAGATGATTCACTTACCTGTACATGAGAAAATAGAGAGCTTTCTCGCATAAGTGTTTGCAATATAATTTCCAATCATCTCCAACGCCTACCATCCCTTCCTCCAAATTTTTCCCCACTGTTCCTCAAAGACATATCCCTCACTCGATCCTTTCTTACCTCACATGATCATATTGTTGTCACTAAAGCTAACAAAGGCAACACCACAGTGATTATGGACCGTTCCCAGTATGATAATAACATATACCAACTCCTTTCCGACCAAACCACCTACACTCCCACTAAACGAGAGCCTCCTAGATTCCAAGCAGATTAATTACCCCGCTTACAGAAACCTTATTTCCTATAATTCTATCGCTCCCCGTTTTTATGGCCTTCCCAAAATTCATAAACCTAACAACCCTCTTCGGCCTATTACTTCCAACATTAATTCCCCTTCTTTAAAACTTAGCAAATTCCTCCTTCCCTCCCTTCAAGCCCTTAGCCACAATAATACCTTCGATATCCACCATTCCTTCTACCATCGTGAAATCCTATTATGCCTCCAAATTCCTGATAACTTTATCCTAGCTTCCTTTGACGTAGAGAGATTATTCAGTAACATTTCTATCTACATAGCTCTACCATAGTAAATAATAACTGACACACTATAGAACCTCACACTCCTCTTAACCGAACATCCTATCTCGAATCCCTTGAACTCTGTTTAAAATCTGGCTACCTCACTTTCAAAAAGAATTTCTATTATCAGATCTCTGGACTAGCCATGGGCAACCCTCTTGCTCCAGATATTTCTAATATTTTCCTTAATGAGCTCTTCAATTCTATCATTCCTTTGTTTTCCAACGACATCTGCTTTATTAAAAAATATGTAGATGACCTTACACTCATCCTAAACCCTGACAGTATTCCCGCCATCCTATCTGCTTTTGATTCTTACCATCCCCGTCTCCGTTTCACTGTAGAACTTGAAGCTAATAACGCCTTACCTTTCTTACGCCTTACCACTCCCAACACCCTTATCATCAAAAAATCAATACCGCATAAAACCTTATCCACCGTAGTCATTCCCTTTCAGATCCCCAATTCCACTCTTCAAACATTGACCATATAAAAGAAATCCTCATTTCCAATAATTTACCCCTAAATATTATCAATAAACTCCATAATAAATACAATAACCAAGATCCCTTCCCTATATACCCATCCTTTTAGATATAATACAAAAGTCCCTACGCTCAACCTTTCCCAATATACGCCTAGGTCTCAAGTTTATACTGAAACCCATATTTTAAGGATTTTTTAAAGATTTTTCCCTTACTCAGTGACCTCAAAAAACATTGAACAACACAAAAAAAATATTTTTTTCCACCTGAAAATGGATTTTAGCCCACTGTGCGCTGGCTTATTGACAGTCAATTAAAGATTTTTCAAATAGCCGGCCAAATTGCCGCCCGCGCGCCCGCTGGAAAGTTATGATAAATATTTCTCACAAAAACTAGTAATAAATTGAAAAAAAAAAAAAAAACATTATGAGATGACGTGTTGATTTACATATTGATGTTCAACTACGATTTTTGATGCCTGTGCCTCCGCATTCTTAATATCTAATATTCAAATGTTTATCATGTCGTGAACGATAGACCGCCAAACACTATCACCGAAGACTTTATGTTTTCCTTATTACATATAAATACATGCAAATGAATGAAATAAAATATAAAACGAGTCTTTATATCTTAAGAATATTAAAAAAATCTCTGAATCTGAAAAATCTGAAATCTCAAATTTAAGATCTTCAATACAATTAAAGTACAAAATATTGTTTGCCACTTATATGTGTATTACGTGCAAATTTTTAAATTAGATGCTTATTGACTTAATGGACTTATGAGTATGATGGTCAAGCCTATTGATTACTTTGCCTAGAAGTTGCCTGACTGTTGAGATATGCCTATTGGTGATTAAGAAGATATAATTATATTTGGACTCCTTAATATGAGAAATAATAATTATTTTAGCTTTGGTTTGGTATATTTTAGTTGATTGTTTTAAATTCATGTTATGCTATTATTTTTATTTTTATTTTAAAAAAAACATAGAATTAATGGTTGTTCTGTAATACTACAAATGTCTTATTTTTTACCATCCCTATATTATCAGTGAATTCAGAAACAAATATGAACCAGAAGTGATGTATCCTACCCACTGGTGTGACTTTGCACCAAATTAAAATAATATTTGATTAATTTTATTCAAAATACAAATAAAATGAAATCAAATATTAAAAAAAAAAAAAAAAAAAAAAATAGTGAGAGTTCTCCTATATTTTTACCAAAATTGAATTATTCTGACTTTCAGGTACAAAGTAACCGTGTTTACGGTATTAAAATTTTCACAATTATACAGAAATAATTTATGTAATTTTCAAACAAGGGTTATTATTTCTTTGGGTGGTTTATTTATTAAAGGATGTCTGTAACGTAAAAGGAAATCGACGATAAACGTGAACAAATTACGATCTTTCGATAAGTAAAGACAATTTTAAGGCTGATTAAGAATCGCCAACTACTAGAGAAAGATTGTTCTGTAAATGGAAGAGGACACATTTATTTAAAATTTTAGGAACATAAAATGGTCGGGATCACAGAAATATATAAAAGAGCCACATTCTTTAATGGAAATTATTAGTCAAATTTCAAGAAACATGATGATAAAGTTGAAGCTTGCTCGAAAAATACTGTAGCTTCCCAACAATATCGAAATTCTATGTTACTTATTTGGATTCCATTCACCAAAACTGTTACTAAATATCAAACGAAGAAGTTTACAAATTACGACTAGCAAAAGGTTTGGAAATAACTTAGAGATACAGTCACAGTAAAAGCAACGAAACTTCCAAGAAAATATATATTAAGTATCCACGTGCCTTAGAAATACATTTCCAAGAATTAAACCACAGTTTTTAAACGTATAATTTCTGTGACTAAAATATTATTGGAACAATAACGAGAGATCATGAGAAATTGTTTATTATTAGGTTGCTACAAACAATTTTTTCCCAAGAGGTCTTGCTTGAGGGGCGTGAGTGCTCATCTCTGTTTGATTGAGGAGTATATTGTAGTATAGTGTAGTACAGTGTAGTATAGTGTAGTATAGAGACCGGAAGGATAATGGAAGGGCCACCTTCTCGACCTATCTCCAAGTACAGACCTATATAGCCCTTCCTAGTCAACGCGATAGAATGATAGCTTAATTAGGATTGATGAATTAAATGCCACTTCTATTGAGATTATTTTATTTGAAAACTAGTTTCGAATGCTAAACATTCATCTTCAGTTCTAAAACATACAATAAAATTTTCAACACATCAGTACTATGTTACATAGATTATATATACTAAAGTTTTTTTAAAAAGATAAGACGAGAAATCAAGCAAAGGCACTCACCTTCGAGGTAACTAAAACACTGAATTTGTGAGAAGTAAAAGGGGGCAGGTAGGTTAAGTTTTAGATTTACAACGGGGTTTCCCTTATGACTCATTGGGTTTTTCCGTTCCTATGGGAAACAAATTTAAAATGGGGCTATTGGATATGTTAATCTGATCATTTAAACAAAAATCTGGATCGGTTTTAAACGATTTTATTATTTCTAGTGATTCAAAAGTATTTAATTTTAGGCTATTTTCTACTTGATGTAATATTTTTACTCCCGAGTCTTTATTAAATTTGTGGTTATTTTCATTTAGATGGATAGCGAAATGGGAATTTTGGTTCTTATTAGTGTATGCTCTTATATGTTCATTTACTCTTTGATTTACTGATCAAATTTACTGATTAAATTTGTTTCCCATAGGAACAGAAAAACCCAATGAGTCATAAGGGAAACCCCGTTGTAAATCTAAAACTTAACCTACCTGCCCCCTTTTACTTCTCACAAATTCAGTGTTTTAGTTACCTCGAAGGTGAGTGCCTTTGCTTGATTTCTTGTCTTATCTTTTTAAAAAAACTTTAGTATATATAATCTATGTAACATAGTACTGATGTGTTGAAAATTTTATTGTATGTTTTAGAACTGAAGATGAATGTTTAGCATTCGAAGCTAGTTTTCAAATAAAATAATCTCAATAGAAGTGGCATTTAATTCATCAATCCTAATTGTATTGATCCTTCTATATCATCATGCGTACCTCAAGTGATAGCTTAATATTTGAAAAATGGTAAAATATTCTACTTTTTAAAAAAGATCACTTAGAGTACTGTTTTGGCTAGGTATCGATACTAATTTGCTGTTACGTTTTTTTCATACTCATTTTCTATTGGTGTTGCTTGGATCGAAAATTTGACAACGGTTTCCCTATCAAAAATTTAATGAAAGTTATATAATAAGTTAAGCTAAACAGCTTTTTAAAAAGAATTTTTTTGAAAATAAAAAAAAAGTATAAAATACTGATTACAAATAATTAAACAAATAAAATAGATGTAAACTTAATGAAGGCAAGACACGGAATGCGTGGCTGTCTGGAGGGGGTGTTTATATAGAGTCCTGATTCTGCTTGAGTCAGTTTCTGCCATTACTTTAGTTTTCCGTGCCATAAGTTGGATAATATTTGTTTTTATTTAACATTTGTCGCTAGGACCTACCGTTTAGGAGCTATATTGTTTTGAATGAAAAGAGTAATGTTAGACAGTGCCGTAGCGAGGGTGACAAGGGGGGGGGGCATCATGCCACGGGCACTACTCACAAAGGGGCGCTAAATGGTCCGCAAAACAAAAAATTACTAGATAATATTTATTTTTATTATAATTGATTTCTGGAAAATATATTTTAAATTTAGTGCCAGTGTAATATAATAAATGCTAATTCGTAAATAAAAAAGAAAATAAGGAACACTAATAGTCTAAATGAAACTGTAATAATGTGTTGATAATAGAAATGGCACGGCTGGCTCCTCATAATCCTACTGTCAGGTCTTCTGGCTCGACCTGTGCCTGTCAGCACTTCCTTATCTACGCTCTATTGTTATAGAAATTATCTCCTTTCTTAATTTGCCAGATAAAATAATTTGTTTTATTAAATATTTGCAGTGTACAAAGTACAAACATGCTTTCTTTCAGAACACTATTTATTTTTATTTCTATAAACCCAATGTAACCGACGCATGTTATTTTAAAACGATAACAATAACACTCTAAAGTACTTGTATGTACAGTCACGGAAAAAATTATCTTAAGAATTACTAATGTATAGAAAATTAAAATAAAACTACCTAAACTAGGCTCTTTCTTTTGCAGTGTAACGTCTTTCCAAGTATAGTTTATAGTTAAGCTGACCTTATCTAACTTTGGCTTTACAGTAGGTTGGAATGAATAGAAAACCTTAGTTTCAAGCTTTGGCTGGTTGCAAATTGATTTTGTACTTAGATTTAATATCTTTAGATTTAAAACACAAGTATTTTTTCACCTTCCTGTTGTCTTCTCAAATAAGCTGTATTCTGTTCGCTTTTTATATTTTATTCACTGATGTGTTATTTAACAGTAATATCTTAATTAATTTAATAAAAATCATTTGATATTTAGACCATGTCAACGCCAGGAAAAAAACTAAGCGGTTCCCAGAATCGGAAAAGAAAACTACAGAAAGAAAAAGTAGCTCTGAAATCTAGAGTAATAATGGAATCATACTAAGGAAAAAAATCGCAAAGAAAATCCGTTTAGGTTAAAGATGCAGACTTTAGCGATGCAACCACTCACGATCTCAGATTAATCGCTTCATTTAATGGAGGGATTTGCCTCTTCCAAATCCTATCCTTTGAACCTGATAAAAAAAAAAAGGTTAAATCTATAGATAAAGTATAGTAATAATTATAAAGTAATAAAAAAAAAAGAAAAATGACCAATGCATATTACATTTTATGCAAATCGTGTTTAATAAAGAATTAAGAAACCGTAAGTGTTGTAATTCGAGATACTTGAGCCTTGATGGTATACATGCGGTATTCGTCTAAAAGCTTGAATATTTTTTTAACATGAATATGCCTTTTTGCTGGGGTTCTAGACTTTTTTGGTGTAACGCTTTTTTCAGTGAGATTTTGACACGCTGTTGATCTGTTGGTGTTGATCGGATCGGAAATTCTACAACAGTTTCCTCATCAGAAGCATTAGATATAACAGCAGTAGTTTATATGTAGTTTTTTAATTAAAATAATTTATTAGCTTGATCCTTTTTTATGCATGTGCTTATTTCTTCAGCATCTTTAACACCACTTGAAATCAAACAAAAAGTTAATTCGGCTTGAATACGCTATTTACTACACCTATAATCAGATTTTGATACCTAGTTTAAGGAGGCGTTAGGAAAAGAAATTTTATTTTTTAGTATGCAAGTTCAAGTTTGATGTCTTTTTATGATACTGGTATGTTGCTTCGTAATTTATGACTACAACTGCGACGTGATACCAATTCAGTACAAACGTATATAATTGGGTTGTCCAGAAAATACTACAGGCTTTCTACTTCATCTCCGTTTAATAAACTGTGTACGGTTAATTAAGTATTTTTATATTGATGTCACTATTTATTTTGCCTCACCTAAAAAAAAAAAAAAAAAAAAAAAAGAAAATGTTTTTTAACCTCTTAAGTATTTCACTTCTTGGAAATAATCCGATTTTTACTCACAATTTTACATAAGATTGTCGTATAATTTAGTTATTCTAATTCGAACTCGGTCGTACCTGGGCCGAAAGAGACAGAAACAATTATAAAGCGTCGTGTAAACAAAGGGTAAACGTATGTACCGTTTAACAATGGTATAAAATATTTCGTTGGAATTCAGTGTTGAAGGAAGTAAACGATATTATGCAAGCATTGGTCTACGAAAATCCCAGAACGGCTCGAAAACGTTGATTATCTCAAAGCAATAGAAAGAACTCAAGAATGCCACGAAAAACAAAAATCATCATAATGCAAGGTTTGTCGTTATGAAATTGTTGGAGCTTATTTATGAGTCCCTGTCAGACCTCTATCCTATCAGCTACCATTTTATTAAGAACCAAGACCTCTTTTAAAAGCGATAGCAAAACTATCGATCAAAAGTTTGAAAATCAGAAATGGTTAATAATTAAGGATTCAAAATACTATTCAGATATGTAATGAAAGGATAGAGGTCTGTTTTGATTAATCGCATTGTTTTTTATTAATTTATTTTGAAAACCAAAACATTCATTAATTGCTGGACAACCCAATAAAATGGGGTGTATAAAAAAAAAAATGACCGTTTCTTAAACAAATATTTGTATTATTATTTCTTTCATATAAAAAAAAAAGAAATTATTTGTTTCCTGAGACTATTTTGTTGTTTCTAACTCAATTTGATACATGTTTTGTTAATATGACAACAATGTTTCTCTAACAGCTTTTACTTTTTTACTTAGATTTTAAATTTTTGTTGGACAGGACAATATATCCTGTTGTTGTTTTCGATATGCATTTGTCCAGGTGGTGTTGTGTGTTTAATCCAGATTGTTTTAGCTATATTTGTGGCAAATATATATTTTAAAAATATCGAAAACCTATGTTAGATTTTGTAACAACTGCATATCATCAATACTTCAAAATAGATTCGTACAGTCAGGACAAGCCATGGGTTCCTCATATTGTTTGCCAAAAATGTGTTGTGTGTCTACGGTTATGGTCCAGCTGGAAAAGAGATGCAGTGAAGTTCCTAACTCCCATGGTTTGGCGAGAATCTCAAAACCATCATGACGTCTGCTACTTCTGCATTGTAAAAATAAACGGAATTAAACCTGGAAATCGAAGTAAGTGGTCATATCCTAACTTATCTTCTGCTCAACGACCTCAATTAAAATCACGAGAGGTACAAAACAGCACATCTAAATCCTCTGATGATCCAAATCTCTGTGAACGCGAACAAAATATATCAAGTGATGACTCTGATCCAGATTACAGATGTAACCTTTCAGAACCTGAACTATTTAATCAGAAATAACTAAATGACTTAGTGAGGGGTCTGAACGTACCGAAAGAATCTTCAGAATTTTTCGCATCTTGTTTAAAAGAAAAAAAATTGCTTAATTTCGAAACCAACATTACGTAACCGAGCAAAGAATCTTTTACCGTATTTTTCTTAAGAGAAGGATTTTGTCTTTTGTAAAAATGTTGGTGGTATTTTGCAACTGATGGGTTTCATAAACTACAAAAATAAGGATTGGTGTATTTCTATAGATAGCAGCGAAAGAAGTTTAAAGTCTGTTTTGCTCCATAGCAGTAACAAGTTCGGATCCATACCTATTGCACATTCGACGACTTTGAAAGAAGAATAGACAAATATTTTATGCAAAGAGATCTACCTAAAGTCGTTTATTCAAGAAAATCCTATAAAAGATTATTTGATAATAATGTTCAATAAAATTTTGTTAACATTATGTATTAATTTCATCATATTTTTTAATCAAATGAGTTAAACTTTATATTTCATAATATAAAGCTGTTAGCAATCTCCCAGTATGTTTTTAATAGTCAGGGCCTTTGAAATACCAAATAACAATAAAAAAAATGAAGGAAACAAAAATTGTGTTGACCAGTGTAATCTATATTTAGGACAAATAGTCTCCTGATGATACTTTTAGGAGCTATAATATACATATACTTATAAGCGTAGATATTAAAAATTATAACTAAAAGCAGATCTTTAAAGTATGCATAAAAACACACTTATATTCATACATTTTTTTGAAAGATTTATTACTTTCAACGAGAAAAACAAAACAAAAACAATGGTATTTAATAATATTCTATTAATTCTTGTTGAACAGATCTGCTATCTGGGATTCCATCTGGACCAAGGCCTTACTTGAAATCCTCATATAAGACTAAAACAAGCAACTACTCGCCGTTTTAGACATTTACTTGATAAACGTTCAAAACTTCCGATGAGTTATACAATACTAATAATGATAGTAATTATACCTTTTTGGACATACGGAATTTAGCTTCAGGACTTTGTCACAAATAAACTTATCCATAAAGATTTTAATGTTACACACGTTGCTAATTTAGCCATTTAAATGATACATAAGTTTTCATATTAAACTCCATAATAACTCAAATCCACTAGTCTCTCAACTTGTTCTCCGCTAGTTGCAATAACCATAAGAAGCATCTGAAATAAAAAAATGGTTTAGAGCCCCTCTAAGCTAAAGTTTTATTTTATAAGTTTGGGCCAAATCAGAAAGATATGGATCATTGAGATCTTTATGGATATATTTATTTGCGACTAAGTAAGAAGCATTGAAAAGGCATTTTGATACTAAAAATTGTTACTTAAATTATAAGTAATTGAAAAATGGCTAACGTTTTAATTACCTCTATGTTTCCATTTTTATTGTGCGGGAAACGTTTTAAACTGTACAATTTATTACTTATTATTACAATTTATTATTCCATTTTATAAAATTCAATATGGCCTTTTAAATGTGATTTTACAGAAGGTAACCTTGATATTTAAGGCACACGATAATTACAGGCTTTAATGTATTTTGTTAATCATCATCAATTAATTAAAAAATGAATTGCAGTGAACGAGCGAAATAATTTCTGAATTACCCCCCAAGTCATCATGAAACTCTAGGGATTCGACTTGAGTTGATATTATACTGAAAGGCGGAATAAATCGATATATCGTCGACAACGATAAATTTATCTCAGCCTTATCTCAAGGAACGTTTTTCTTTTCATCAAGGCAGCACTCTCTTCTCCGGTTTACTTTATAGCTGGACTGATACAGCTGCTGCTTAAAGTATATAGGTTCCATATATTTTTATTGATTTGGGTAAAAAATCATTTGGGTTGTATCTTTTGACATCTAGGAAACATTTCTTCAGATGTCACTGTAATGATTGTCGCAGTGCTAAATTACAAAATCAATGATATAAATGATCAAGATTTTAAAGCTTATTGGAACATCAATATTTCTTTTCTAGAAAATTCACAAATAATTATCTTCTCTCCACCAATCTAATATACTAATACAAGTTGTGTGAGTGTTTGTAAATAATACTAAAGTCTTAATAAAAACACTAACTCTATGTATTTTTTTTTTCTCCCTGCAGTAATCTAGTTGAAAGGGATTTTATTTATTCTGGTACACTTCATATTGCAATGTATTATGGGTACGCAATATAAAATAAATAATAAATAATAAATAAATAAAGCCTGTTATTGCATGAGGAAACAAACAATATTTTGTAAAACAAATAATATCTTGCAACATGAATAAAATAAAATGCACTGCTTCTAAGATATTTACAATTCATAATAATCTATTTAGAAATTATACTTAGTATATCAAAAACTGTTTGGAATATATTTACAATTTATGATTGAAGGATGTTGCCTCGTGCAGGCCTCCCTTATTCCCTGGAGACCAAAACCTACTGGGAAGTGGAGTTCACAATGTCGTTCCATAGTTCTTTCCATTTTTCTCTATCACGAGCAGTTCTCATCCAATTGGGACCAGTGATAGTCTTGAGGACATCACTCCAGCGCCTGTGCTGTCTGCCTCGCCTTCTCTTAAAATTATACGGGATCCATTCGGTAACCTTTAAAGACCATCTGTCATCCTGAATTCTGGCAAGGTGCCCCGCCCAATTCCATTTGATTTTCCTTATATGTAGGCTTATATCCTTAATTCTGGATTCTTTGCGCATAGCGACACACTTAATTTTATCCTTTTTCTTGTAGTTTATTATGCTTCTTAGAACAGAATTTTGCCATACTTTTAGCTTGGATTCTTGCTGTTTGGTGAGTGACCAGGTTTGGCAGCCATAAGTAACTGAGGGAAGAATGCAGCTTTCAAATATCACTTTCTTATCTTCCATCTTAAAGTTACCCTTCATTACTTCTTTTAAGGACCAGTATTTCTGCCAACCTCTGGTGATTCTCCTTTGTACTTCCTTTGCTGCACGATTATTAAAAGATACAAGCTGTCCCAAATAAACAAATTCTTCTACATACTGCAGTGTTACTCCACTTAATCTTATTTCTTCTTTTACACTGTTCGTCATCAACATTGTTTTGGAGTAATTAGGGGTAAGTCCTACTTCCAAACTATGAGTTAGGAGATCTTCCAGCATTTGTTTAAGTTCTTCAATCTTACCTGAGATCAAAACTATGTCATTGGCAAATTTCAAGTTATTTAGATTCCTTCCATCAATACTAATGCCCATATTGCTCCAGTCAATTGCTTTAAATACTTTCTCCAGTAACACTATGAACAAAGTTGGTGATAGTGGGTCTCCCTGTCTTACTCCTCTGCCTATCTTAAATATTAGGACCCTTCTCTCCATTTCAATACATGCTGTGTTTCCAATATATAGTTTCTCTATGATTTTTATATATTTCTGCGGTATACCAATTCCATTCATTGCCTCAAAGATACACCTATGATAGACACTGTCGAAGGCTTTCTTGACGTCTACAAAACAGAAATACAAAGGAAAACTATATTCCCTTGACTTTTCAACTAATTGGTTAATAACCTGAAGATGGTCTGTTACTGAAAAAGATTTTCTGAAACCAGCTTGTTCTATTGACACCGTTGCTGATTTTGTAACCAAAATAATATGGAAACTGCGGAATTCGATGCAGCGGTCGTTAAATTTCTCAAGTTCTTAAATAATATCAATGCAGAACTTTCAGGCCCACAGCACCCGGCAAATAAATTTTATAAATTAAGGAAAAAAAAAAAAAAAAAACAATATAGAAGACAAGGGTGCTAGTAAAACTTCGAATCCGCAGAGAGCAAATAAAGCAGACCGAGGGCGTCGGCAAGAACAATATCAATATGAGATGGCCCAGTACAATTATTATAACAGAAGAAAGAAGGTCGTCCAGACAATAATGAATGCCGATGCCCCAAAGCAATATCCCTTAAAGGTCACCGAAATCGATGCCCATTTTAGAAACCTCTTTGAGCAAGTGAACTCCTGCAGACGTACGGATTATGAAAAATGTGCCCCATTGCCAAATGTCATGAATCTTGATGTCCAGGCAATACGAAAAGCCATCAAATCTACGTCACTGGACACATCACCGGGACCTGACGGGGTCTTAATCCGCACGATAAAATTCTATGATGTATCCCACATTATTAAGACAATAGCGGAGATCATGCTGAAGGTGGCCTATATACCAGAACCTTTACGTCAAGGGCGCACAATCTTAATATACAAGGGTAAGGGCGATGTTAAAAATATTTCAACATGGAGACCCATTACTATATACTCTATCGTGCGCCGAATCATAGAAAAGGTTCTGGACCAGGAACTGAGAAAGCAGGTCACCTTTCATAGGAATCAGAGAGGTTTTATTAGGGGCCTTCCAGGAGCACCCGTAAGCGCAAGAATCATTGACGCAGTCATAAAAGACGCAAAAAATAAGAAAAATGACTGTGCGGTGGTCTTTCTTGACGTTGTTGGCGCTTTTGACAACATTGGGCACGATCACATTGTTAGATCGTTAGAAGCAAGAGGTGTTTCACTGGACCTGAGAAACGTTATCGCTGCACTCCTATCCACAAACAAAATTAAAGTAACTGTTGGAGCTCACTCCACTAGCCAGATCAATGTACTGCGAGGAGTTCCCCAAGGCGGCCCGCTTTCTCCCTCGCTGTTTAACTTAGCTATTGATCATCTGTACCAAGACCTTTGTGATCATGATTTCTCAAGACACTATGGGTACCAGCTGAGAGAGGACCAAGACTGAGTGGTCCTCACAGGATTTGCAGATGATCAGGCGGTCTCTGCACGTAATAAGTATGCGGTAGAGAGAATTATAGATAGCACCCAAAGGATACTGGCGGAGATTGGTCTGGCTGTAAATCCACAGAAAAGTATGGGCATTGTGTTGGATAGGGGTGAGATGCAAGCAACGACGCTCTCTCTTGAGAATGGAGATGTCATCCACACGGCAAAGGAAGATGACTCTATTAAATACTTGCGATGCACATTCTCGGGAGAGCTAAGGTTCAGTGAAGAATCAATAGAAAAACTAAATAAAAATTTAGATAAATTAGTAACCTCTTGCCTACTTAAACCGGAACAAAAGCTCAAAGTTGTCAATCAATATGTGTTTCCCGGATTGACATATCCTCTCCAGACTGCACCCCTTACAAAGCTCAGCCCTGCGTTGTTGGATAGTATAGATGTGATGATCCGCAGGAGCATTAAGGCCATTGTTGGACTCCCTTCGAACACCTCAACTGCGATGCTCTACGCTCCGCGGAGGTACCGTGGGTTAGGACTGATCCGCTGTCAATGGGAGGCTCCTCTGTAGCACTGGTCCATTGCTCAGCGACTGTCTAATGTTCCGGACGCTTTGTTCCAGTCCACATTCCATTATGAAAAAGAGATTACTGAGTGTGCTAAGAGACTGGGTGTAGATCAGAGCCACCGAAGCGTGAGAGCTCTACGACGGTCGTTGAGAGAGGGCGCTTTTGAGGAATGGGCCAATTGCAGGTGGCAGGGCGTTGGTGTACCTCATTTTAAGGAGACGCCGAGAGCTAATCGATATATTTGTGAAAAACAAATACTTTCGGGGTCTGAATGGACAAACGCCCTTAAACTCAACATCAATTATGCACCCCTGCGTGGAGTCCCAGGTGCCAGTGGACAGATAGGAGAGGTTGGGTCCCTTTGTCGCATGTGCGGCAAAGAGTTCGAAACACCAGCCCATGTGTTAGGAAAATGTCCCAACAACTCACTCCTGATCACACGCCGTCACCACAGGGTCAAGAATGAATTGATAAGGCTCTTCAAGAATAAAGGCTTTACCTGCTTTGACGAGGTATACTGCATCGATACCAACAGGTCCACGAGGTATGCGGATATTGTAGCGTTTCCGAAGAACGGACGGACAGCGCTCATAGTGGATCCTACTGTAAGGTATGAAAATAATAACCTCGATCAATCAGGTGAAGTAGAAAGGGAGAAAATGGATATTTATGAAAAATGTATCCCTTTCCTCAAAGAGAAACTCCGCGAGACATTCGGAAATAGAGATTTCTCCGTAAAAGGATTATGGTTTGGGTCTCGCGGAGTCATCCCGGAAAAAAACAAGGAGCTTTTTGGAGGACCTTGGCGTGGAGGTGAGGGATATAGCGATAATGGCCGAAAATATAATATTGGACTCCCTGAGAATTATTCACCACCACATACATGGTGCATAGGATGGCCCATTGCAATGTATAGTTATTAAATATGCATTTATGTATATGAATGTGTGGTAGATATGTGAATATTTGGGAGGGGATAACATAAAATGAAAGAATAAAGTGAAAGAGGAAAAGAAGCGAAAAAGGAAAAAAAAAAAAGAAAAAGGGGGAAAAAAAAAATGTTATTAGTTTGTCTAGTATTAGGTAATATTAAGTAGTATATTATATAATTATAACTAAATTATAAATTAAAGTGTTGTCTTTAATTGGATAGATGAGTATGCTGTGTTTATAGCAACCCAATAAGGTTGGGCAGCACTATGTTTATTGTTAATTGTCTCAATAAAGCATATATCTCTCAATTTGAGAAAAGCTTAGCTATGGTTGAGCAGAGGGATATGGGTCTATAATTGTCAATTTTAGATTTGTCACCTTTTTTATGTAGCAGAATTATTTTTGCAGTTTTCCATTCTTCAGGTATATTCTCCTCTTGCACAATTAAGTTAAATAAGATACATAATTCTGCTGCAAGAATTTCGCCTCCTGCCAAAAGCATCTCATTTCTTATTCCATCTGGGCCAGGCGTTTTATTGGTTTTTAAATTCTTAATTGCTGCTATGACTTCAGAGAACATTATATCGGGAACATCTTCTACTGACATGTATTGTACTGTACTGTGCTCATCATCATAATTGTATAGCTGTCTGAAGTAGTCTGTTGCTATAAGAATAATATCTTTTCTTTTAGTTTCTTCTCTTCCTGCCTTGTTTTGAAGAAAGTAAAACCACTTTTTGTTAGGTATAAGTTCCTTCATAATTTTCTTGCTAGACCTATTTGTCTGAATGATATCCTGTATCACACTATCTTTGTGTGCCTTTATGTCTGCTTTAATATTTTCCCTAAGTTTGTTGAGGTGTGCCAGTTCTATTCTATCTAAAGAAGTTGTATTTTCTTTCCTTTTTACTGCCTGTCTCCTCCTTAAAAGTTCTTCAGTCTCCTGTGATAATTTATCATTTTTTCTATTGCCTGTTAAAAAACTTGGCTGTTTGTAGCTTTCCTGTAGTGCATTTATTATTTTGTTATATCTATCCTGCAGCATTTGTGGAAAACCCTCTTCTTCAATTTTAACATAATTTCTTTTCAAGATAGTTCTAAATTCTTCTAAATTTCCAACCTTAGAATGTACATTATTTGATATTTTAAAAGGCCTTTCTTTTCTGAATTGATTAGTAGATATTATTGCCCTTACTAATCTATGGTCAGTATTATAATTTAGGTTCTGGATCACATCAACATTTTTCAGGAATTTTAAATGGTTCACTAATATATAGTCTATTTGGAACTTTTCTTCTTTGGGAGAATTCCATGTCCATTTATTCTTTAATTTCCTGACAAAAAATGAGTTCCCTATTTTAAGTTTATGGGTGAATGCAAAATTCATGATGTTGTTACCTCCTTCATTTCTTTTACCATATGTCATTTTTCCCATTACTCCCTAATCACCAGTTATCCGCTGACCAATTCGCCCGTTAAAATCGCCCATAACAACTATATAATTGTCCTTTCTTCTCATATTATGCAAAACCTCATCTAGCTTCTTATAAAAATCTTGCTTTTCTTGTTTAGTAGAATCTGCAGTGGGGCATGTACTTGTACTACTGACATGATTTTATTTTTGGCCAAAGACATTGTTAAAAGTCCAATTCTTACATTAATTTCCTGAAAATTCGATATTCTATTTTTTAATTTAAATGAACCAAGAAACCCGATTCCATACTGACCATTCAGCGAAGAAATGTGCATAATTATTGATCCAGATTTTAATTCGGCTATTTGTTTCCTTCTTCTTCTCACTTCTGCTAGCCCAATAATATCCCATTTAATGTCCTTTAAAGCATTTTCCAATTCTAATAGTCTGTCCTCTCCTAACAGTGTTCTTACATTAAGGGTACAAATCCAGAGACATTCTTTTGTAATCGTTCTGCAATTATAGGTGATTTTATCCGACGATATTTTCTTTTGTAATTTATTCTTTTCCTTTTTGTTTATTTTCCTATCCGAATTTCCAAGGTTATATTCTGTGTTGATACCATTGTTGTCCCTTAACTGCTAAAAAGTCGGTTCAGAGCCTATCTCAGTGGATCCTAAAAATTTTTCACCCTTTTTATATCCAATTTCTTTCTCCTGAGTCTTTGTTATTTTTCTAATCTCGTCAGTATCCTTTTTAAAATATCGATCCAGACTACTACTCCTCATTTTGAGACCATAGTTTTTCATCTTATTAAATTGTTTTTTCATATGTGTACCTTCTATCTCCTTATTTTGAGGTGATTCGGCATTATTTTCGGGAGTAGATTCTTCACTTCTAGGTCTTTTAGCTCTGTCCCTTGTTTCCCGTTTATTTAATTCTTGTAATGTATACATAGTGCCGTCGATAAATAATTTATCATATTTCATTATAACTTTATGCCCTTTTTCAATTTCTTCTAACATAAATCTATACAATTCTCTCCGTATCTTTCTTACTTCGAATGGAAAGTCTTCTTTGATTTTAATATTCTTAAATGTTTCATGTTCGTTCAATTTACGTTTTGCCCTTAATACATCATTTCTAATTAAAATTGACGAAAATTTAATAATGACCATGTATTTATCTACAATGTCATATTTCCTCACCTCTGATTCTAAGAAGGAGAATATATTCATTAACGTTGATACGGCTTCGTGGTTGTTTCGTGCTTGTAATCCAGTGATTATTATGTTATGTCTTCTTTGACTTTCCTGGCACTGCTTAAGATGAGAAATCTCCTTTTTGATATTTTCCATTTTGGAACTAATTTTTGTTCGAAGATTATCAACTTTAGCTTCTATTGTGGGGATAGCTGACACCATATTAAGAATTTGATTTATTTTCTCTTCCATTTCTATTTTATTTAAATTTAAATAGCAAGCCTTTTAAATTACCTTTAAATCAGTGGGAGCTATGATGTAAATAATGCTATTTATGTTTAATGTTTATTTATTTATTACGCTAGTGCTAATGCTTTGCGGTGATAAATAATGGTCGGAGCTTCCCCTTCCCTCGGCCGGCCCTTGCTAGATACACCAAATAGTTTAATTTATCTTACCTTAATTAAAGGCTTAATTCCAGGAATATCCTAATGAAACTTTGTGAGTGTCTTCTTTAATGCGAAAACTGTAAATCAGTTCAATCTCAACCTCCAAAAGTCCAGATAACTAATTTGATATTAACAGAGGCGATCTTCACCGTGTCACTTACTAACTCGAACCCCAATTGGGTACGCAATATTAAGTTGTATTAATAATTAAAAATAAGACGGCGAGATGAAAGAGAGGCGGTACTCTATGAAATCTGGCGTATGAAGAGTTAAGCACTAAATCCGTCAAGTGAGGTCCGAGTCATGCAGAACTATACTTCTCTGGATACAGAGAAAGTTTGTGAACGAATAAATAAAAACATTCAGACAAAGATATCTAAAAGTTAGATGGTTGGGATAAGGGCGGATATAGCTACGGCCCTAGAAACGAAGAGTGAGAAAACAATAGTGAGAGCTGAGCTGACCGTCAGAGCGAACGTTTATTAGTGTTCTGTATTATCAGTTTACCTGTTTAACGGTTCTTTAGTGGTTTTTTAATTCTTGTTCTCGGGCCTATGTTCCCGGGAATGATGTGATAGAAACAAATTTCGCGCAAAGTCTCGACAGTACGTTAGTTAGACATTTATCTACTTTGAATGCTAACTTATCATTAGCACAATCAAAATCAATGACCAATGGTCATTAATGCCAATCTCAGAAGACGAAGATGCAACCTTCCAAGAGGTTAAATATCGATATTAACTGTCAGGAATTCGGCCACACGCAGTTCTACCGCGGATATATATAACCAAGCTTGTGTGAGATGTGGTGAAAAACACCATATCTCACAATGTAATAGTGCAGTTCCTCCAATGTGCCAAAACTGCCAACTAGGGGACGAGGCTTTCTCACCCGACCGGAAAACACCGGATTCTTTGCGGACAAAGAATCCTCATTGCGGTTCGACACGGTATCCCCTGGAAGAAGATGCCCAACCCCTGGTTACTTCCAAGAAACTCCTAGATCATAGGACCATGCAAGTGCTGATGGGACAACCAACCTTCATAGCCGGAGTTTACAGACGTCCACATAGTTCCCGCGTAAACCATTGGCTGGTCGAATACCTCAACGCCCGACAGAGTTCTTGGCTTAATTCCAGCACCAACGCAGCTGGCAGGGTGCAAGACCCCCTTCACGGTGGCATACCTTGACACCCATACATTCCGCTACGGTACAGGCTTTACTTCAACGATAGATCTCCTCCTAATGAGGCTACCTCACCGTATCACTAGGTGCCACTAGGATTCCGTTTGAGCAGACGGGTTTCGAGACACGTCTCAGGACTGAACATCACCTGATGAAGCTGCAAACTGAGGCGTGCACAAACTTTGATTGGAACACTGCAACGGCGCTGATCTACGTAGATTGCACAAAGGCATTCGATTTCGTATCCCATGGAATCCTTTGTCGAAAAGTTGAAGAATTGGAGTGCCCGGAGCAACTCTATGGAGTCATTGTTTCTTTTATTAGCGAGAGAAGTCTTGCTGTACGGGTTCGTGACTCTCATATTCAATCCCTAACTCCCTCACATGTGGTGTGCTTCAAGGAACACTACTACCACCGGTGCTGTTTAATATTTACACTGCTGATGCAATTGGGAAAATTTCGGTAGGGCGATCGTAGCAACTTTTGCCGACGACATAGCCATCACCAGCAGTAGTATGAACCCCACTCAAGCACTACGTCAGCAACCGTTGTGGTTCTGACTGAGACTAGACTATTGGGACATCCTCCCCGCCATATATAAGGTGGTGTATATTTTGTTCTTTTGTGAAGTCACAAGGACATAAGTCTAAATCTCTTATTTTAAATTTATGAAAATAACTAATTATTGCCGCATTCCTAATGATTCCATGTTTAGCGTAGAAGTTAGTCCATGAGTCTAATTGGAAGTCTGGAATGAAATGATACAACGTGTCTGCCACTGGTCAGCTTGTCTGTGCAACATGTGAAGTAGGTGTTTTTTGGATGTGAGTGATGACAAAGGAAAGTAACTGTGTCATAACTATGCAATTATATGAATTCGAAGAGCAATATTTACTAAAAGGTTAGCGGACTAAGTTCGTATTTATTATAGTTTATAAAATGTATTTGTTAGAGATTAGCCGAATATTACTTTGGCAAAAACAATTCGGGAGACAAAAAAGCCAAACCGATCATTGCTTCCGTTGGAATTCCGGTAATATTGGCAATGTTTGAGGCACTTTGTTTATAGCTTAAAGACCTCAGTATATGTAGCTAGATTTTTTTTTTTTTTTTTTTTAAATTGTTTTTTCTATTTTCTGCAAAGGAGCCCGTATGTAACGGAGTATTTTTTAAAATAAAAATAAAGTAAATTGCTTTAAAAATCCAATTGTTAACTTTTACTGCTGACAAATATTTTTCGAAAGTGTCAAAACAAACGTCAAATACAATAGGTTCATAAATATATATAGGAAACGTCAACCGACGTGACAACAGGAACGGGATGAAGAAAATCTTTACATCAATTTACTTTACTTAGCTTAGATGGGTAATTGTGAAATGTGGTATTCAATCATGCCAACAAACATTTTGTTTTTATGAAGTTATATATATATATATATATATATATATATATATATATATATATATATATATATAAATCTATTGTATATTAGTAAATTAAAACATATATAAATTGCTAAAATATAAGTTTCCTTTTCGTGTTCCAACCTTTATATTATATTTCAATTCAGAATTAATATTTTTTAATCATGATACATGTATGTATGTATTTGCTGATGATTTAATTTATATATATATATATATATATATATATATATATATATATATATATATATATATATATGTGTGTGTGTGTGTGTGTGTGTGTGTGTGTGTGTGTGTGTGTGTGTAAATTAAGTTTATACATAATAAAAAAATAATTTGCAATAAAATAATATAACAACAATTAATTAAGATATAAACCATCCCATCTTTCAAGTTGGATCAAACTGCACACGGTGTGGAAATTTGATTAAAATCGGTTCAGTAGTTTAGTAGTCCATAGCGAACAATCAACGTGACACGTTATTTATATATATTTCAAGATTATACAGATACATTTATTTTAAGTTTGCATTAATGATAAACCTGACACAAGTTTTTTTTTTCTTTTTTTTAAATTTTTAAATTTTATTTTTTTTATTTTCATAAAGTGATATTATATATTTTTGTATTATTTCTATTTATTTGCACACATAAATATATACTTAATAGCGACAGAAGAACACAGTGTTTAATATTTGTTTACTTTTGATATATGTTTATTTTTGTCATTCATATTGGTTGTTAGAAGAGTATTTCTACTAGTCAATGTTTTATTTTATTTTATTTCATTATTGTTTTTGTTGTTTTCACCCTCTTACACTAACCAAGTATTTTATGTTTGTATTAGCTATATTAAGAGGCCAAACCTCCTATAATTGAATAATGTTTTTTTTTTCAATAAAAAGTAATTCATTCATTCATACATTTATTATTATATACATATATATATATATATATATATATATATATATATATATATATATATATATATATATATATACATACATATATACGGCGTTTAATATAAGTATACAGACAGGAGCATGACTCATCACTAAATATGACAGCTTTCCAGTTGATGTCTTCTTTTAGGCATTAGAACATAAATCTACCACCACATTCTTTTGTGAACCAGACGAAGGAACTTTCAACAAACAATTAAAAATCAATTTTCATATCAATTTCAATTTCTGGATGATAATGCTCGACCAGGTAGAGGCAGAGCTTTTCATCAAAGTTTAGAAAATCAGGAAATGTTCCTTATATCCCTTTCCCAATGTATCCCGACCTTAATCCCATAGAGAACATGTAGAATGGGTTGCAGAGAAGGATCTTGAATCACCATCCGCGGCCAGTTGACCTTCAACAACTCAGTACAGCATTGCAATATCTCTGGAATGAAATTCTTCAAGAAACCAGTGACATAATCATGAACACTATGCCTGATAGGTGCACACAGGTTCTGGCTAACAGAGGACATTATTATTCAAGGTATTAATTGTTTTCGAAAGCTATTGTGTTCAACAAAAAAAAAAAAAAAAAACGTGAGACTTAAATATTGTTTAGGTCTTAAACTTCTTGCATGGGTATCCATATTTTAATTGCATTGGCTTTTATCTCCGCGGGAGGGATCAATATTCTAATCACTTGAGGTACGCATGATGATATAGAAGGATCAATACAATTAGGATTGATGAATTAAATGCCACTTCTATTATAATAGAAGTGGCATTTAATTGATCAATCCTAACAATATTCTAATGTCTTAACCTCTATATATGCTATTCTAGGCCAATGCCTTCATGATCTATGTATTGGCTGTGAATGTTTAACAGCGTTCTAGAAATTGCTTACGGCAATTTTAAAAAATAAATATTATTAGGTCTTTCTCTTATACTATACTTTCTGTTATAGCTTGTTACTCCATTTTTTTTTTCTAGCTCGAGTTGACCCTGGATTGACTTTGAGGTCTGGAGACCCTCCTTGGGTACACCCAGCCTCTATAAAATAGGTACCCTTAATTGGGAGGTTGAGCATGATTTCGGCCAAATCTCCTTTCACAACTGTTGGCCCAGAAACAGTACATCCCTACCTAAGTACTCTATCCAAGGACATGGTACTGTTTTTCTGTTAGTTTTTTTTCTTGTGACGAGTCATAAGTAAAAGTATTGAAATAATGAAAAAACCTAATAATTTTAATAAAGAATTTCCTCTAGCTTTTGAAAAAAAAAAAAAAAAAAAAAAAAAAAAAAAAAAATTGATTTATATAAAACCTTTAAATATGTAAAAAAAATTTTAAATCCCTTAGTTAAGTTTTCCTGAAGTAAAAATGTAATATTTTTTTATAAATATTAATGAAGTTTATAATAAAAATAATATAATATGCTAGGCAATGCATATACCACAAAATTTTTGCAGTTAAGTGTTGGGTAGTATCTTGTGTTTGTAAATACTCACTTCGTTTTTTCACTCACTTCAGTTTATTTAAATGGACTTTAACTTTAACATAACAGTTAAAATAAGAGTGGCTCTCAGTCAATTACTTTCTTAGCAGTCATTAAATGTGTAAAAAAATATCTTAAATTGGGTAAAAATTAATCGAGCAGAAAAATTATCAATTATTAAACTTTTACATTAAAGAACTGTTTAGTTCAGGTTTCAGAAAACAATTACGAATTAGAATTTTATTAATTTTTATTGTTATCCCTTCAGCTAGTTTCTCTTTGTGCAACCTGATACATTTATAGAATGATTTAAGTTTGAACGAAGAGTGAGGAACATGGCCGCTACAGCTATGCATCTAACTGAAACAGCTCCGTGTTTACTCAAATGATACCAGTAGTATTAGTGCACGTATCAGCTCCAGACTATATAAATATTGTGTTTATACATAATTGAACAATTAGTGTAATTATCCAGCTAGGTGAGTCCCTAGAAACTAATTTATAAAGGTGGACTTTAAATGTGTGACGGGATGGTAGGTAGAGTTTCGACCTGCTGACGGCTGTGACTGGCTATTACTCACATAGACCTGCCTTCAACTAGCATCCTAGGTGGCGCAGTGAGTAGGGCGCTCGACCCCTATACTTACGCACCCGAATTCGTAGCTCGTTAAACAGAGATTTTTTTTTTTATTATTATTTAGATATTTTTTATTTTTACATGTTCATTTGTTTTTTTCTTTTTTTTATTCTCTCTTGTTTAAATAATATTCAAATTTAATATCCATTAGCAATAATAATTATTAATACTATGGAGTATGAAAAATCATCGTGTTTCGACTCCGAAGAAGAAATGCCGTGTTCCGACTTTAGTGAATCGGACTCGAAGTTCCTTAAGGGTAGAACTTTGTCAAAAAGACAAAGAAATACTGCCCTTGAGCCCTCTGGGAACTCTTCCGACAAAAAGACGAAGAAAAAAAAACAAAAGGAAAAGAAGTCAAATCAACCTTCCACTCCACCACAAACCCGCAGTAAGGCTGTCGTCACTGCAGTTACACCTATTGAAATATCCAACAGATTCCAGCCATTAACTAACATGCCTTCAGATAACTCAGCACAACTACCACCAAAACCTCTGACAGATATAAAGCCACCTCCTATTTACGTTACCGGCGTAGATAACTACATCCAATTTTGTCATGATATTGGTCAACCGAATTTCCAATGTTACTCCAGATATCATGACATAAAAATAAACACAGAAAAAAAAGAGCATTATAAATCATTGGTAGCCCACCTAAAAGCTCAAAACATCGAGTTCCATTGCTACCAATCTGTACCTCCTGATTTCATCAAAAGAGACCTGGAGCAGTTGGGCCATAGCGTCAGGCACGTCTCGAACGTACTCCACCGCTCAGAAAAACACCCACTCCCACTGTTCTTTGTGGATCTAGAGCCAGCAGAGAACAATGAGGAAGTCTTCAACATCAAAAGACTGGTGTACTCCGTGGTCAAATTTGAAGCACCAAGAGTCAAAAAAGAAATAGTACAGTGCACCAGATGCCAAAACCTAGGCCACACGAAAACATATTGCAACCGCCAGGCAAGATGTGTCAAATGTGCAGGACCACATTTAACAGCAACTTGCTTAAAAACACGAGACACGCCAGAATTGCGGTGAGAGCCATCCTGCCAACTATAAGGGTTGCCAGGTGTACAAACATAGACAGAAGCAAAGAGCCACCAAGTCCGCTACAAATAAAACTTCAGTTCTTCAAATAATCGAAACAGTAGTAACATCCCTCCAGAATCCACAGATCACTTTATTCAACAATAGTTTTCCTAAGCACTTTTTCCTCCACTTCCATCAACATCAAAAACTCAACAACCTCTGCATCAGCAACCCATCGAAACAGCTGTTCAACATCCTCAATCTCTGCCATCAACCTCAGCTGTGGGATCATCTCAACATCTTCCTTCAAGAGAAGAATTCACAACTGTCGAACGAAGAAACCGACGGCCACAAAATCAGACGCCTCAATCATCCCTTCCATCCCGGCCTTCCAAAATAATCAATCCCTCTCCATCAACTACCCAACAGACCCCACAACATTTAAACCAACAGAACAAGACTCCATCCCAAATTTATGAGCAAACCATACCTCCTCAACAAAATCCAAGCCAAATCCATTCCAGGTACCATCAGAACCCTATCCTATTTCCTCCCAAAGTATTGGTGATATCTCATCAATTCTTTCCTCCTTCCTTCATGAACTCCAAGAAACTATCAGACCTTTAATTACCCTTCTCACAAGAGCCCTGTCCAAAATCACGTCTTTTGCTCCTCGATGATCCGAAACTCCTTGACAGTTCTTTTATGGAACGCAAATGGTTTGCTCAATCACAGAAATGAACTATACATATTCTTACACGACAATAACATTCACGTTGCCCTAATTACCGAAACTCACTTGACGCCTACCTCTTATTTCCACATTAATGGCTAGATTACTTACAGAACTGACCACCCCGACAAAACAGTCCACGGTGGTACTTGTATCCTTATCCATGGATCACTAACCCATACCCTGATTCCTTCCTCTACAACTGACACCATTTAGTCTACCGCACTAATCCTATCCTCCCTTCCATTTAACCTTACTCTTTCAGCTGTATATTGTCCTCCAGGAAACAGCCTTTCCCAAAATATTCTACAATCCTTATTCCAATCCTTTGGGCGGCGCTTCATTGCAGGTGGTGACTACAACGCTAAACACCAGCGATGGGGCTGTAGAACATCCAATTCCCGAGGTAGTATACTTTCCCGTGTATCATCCTTAAACAATTACCCTATCCTTTCTCCTAACAATCCTACCTACTGGCCTACATCCCTAAAAAAACGCCCAGATATTCTCGACATATTCGTTACCTCTCAAATACCTACTTCCCAAACTACAATAGATTCCTTAGACGATCTTTCCTCTGACCATAGCCCAGTTTTGCTTACCCTACATTCTACTCCTATAATCAAACCTTCTCCTCCATCCTTAATAACTGGACGTGTGGACTGGGACAAATTCCATTCGGCTTTAGAAAACCATATTGACCTCAAAATTCCACTAAAAACTTGTCAGCTAATAGATGCGGCAATAAAACACCTTACTAAATCAATACAAACCTGCATTACGGAAAACACTTCATAAAATAGAATTAAAAAATCAGAAAGTATCTTACCACAAAATATTCGCGTTTTATTAATAGAGAAACGTCGAGCAAGGGCCAAATGGCATAGAACTCGATACCCTTCTGACTAAACCAATTATACCAAATTAACTAACAAACTTAAATCAGAACTTAAAAAACTAAAATTTGAAAATTTACAGAAACAAACTGAACAACTATCTATTTCCGACAAATCATTATGGACCACGACCAAAAAACGTTTAAAATTCAAAACCTTCAATCATCCTCTCCTTACTCCAGCTCAAACCTGGACCAAATCTGATTCAGAAAAATCACAGGTATTTGGTGAGCAATTACATAATACTTTTAAACCTCATTCTGACATCCTAAATCCTAACCATGTAGAACGTATTGAAGCAGAACTGACTATTCCTCTCCAAATGACCCTTCCTCCTAAAGCATTCCACCGTTCAGATATTATATCCATAATCTGTAGATTGCCCTCCAACAAAGCTCCTGGGCATGACCTTATTACCTCAAGAATCCTCAAATGCCTTCCAAAGAAAGCAGTATTACTCCTAACTTATATTTATAACGCTATCCTCCGTACTACATATTATCCCGATTCCTGGAAATTATCAATTATTAAAATGATTCCAAAACCTAAAAAACCGCCAGAAAATCCTTCCTCATACAGACCTATCTCTCTCCTACCTATCATGGGCAAAATCCTTTAACAAGGATATTCATGTTTAACCACAAGATTTAGGTGAGCCCAATCACCTAAATATAAGCTTTCTGAAACCCACACCCCAAGATTTCAATAACCTCCTGTTGGCCTTACTGTGTACCCAGTACAGAAAAAGGCCAAACATCCATAGAAATCCCATCCAACTTAAGATTCATCCAATAGGGGCTTGGAAAAAAAAAAAAAAAAAAAAAAAAAAAAAAAAAAAAAAAAAAAAAAAAAAAAAAAAAAAAAAAAAAAAAAAAAAAAAAAAAAAAAAAAAAAACTTCGATCGGGTATGGCATCCAGGATTGCTTTAGCATGGCATCCTCATCCTCCGTTCCTACCTTTCTGATAGAGTATTTAGAGTTAACCACAATTCTAAATACTCATCCATCTTCCCCCAGACCGCTAGTATTCCTCAAAGTAGTATCCTGGGTCCCATTCTTTATACCGTTTATACAGCTGATGTTCCAACTCATCCTCAAACTATCCTCACAACCTTTGCTGATGAAACCAGCGTGTTTTCAGTCAATGATGATCCATTTTCTGCATCCCATACACTCCAGTCACATATTACTTCCCTTGAAAAATGGTGTCATAACTGGAGTCAAAATAAATCCTAGCAAATCCCAACTAATAACCTTTACCCTCCGTCAAAAACCTACCTCATCCTGTCCTCCAGTATCCTTTAATGGTGTGCCGCTAACTAATGTGGAACAAATACGATACCTTGGATTTCATTTCGACAAGAGACTTACCTGGAACCCTCATACAAGATTGAAAAGACAAGAAGCTGCACGTAGATTTCGAATGCTACAACACTTACTTGACAAACGTTCAAATCTCCCGATTTACTATAAGAAACTTGTATATATGACGATTATCAGACCTATTTGGACTTACGGTATAGAGTTGTGGGGATCCACTAAACCATCGAATTCTTCCCGCATCCAATCACTCCAATCCTCCAAAATCCTTCGAAAAATCCTTAATGCTCCTTACTTTGTCACAAATGAATTAATCCATAATGACCTTAATATCCCATATGTCGCCGATTTGGCCCGAACCAGATACCTCTCCTTTCATAATAAACTTAACACTCATCGAAATCCACTTGTTGCACAGCTAGCTTCCCATTCCATGACCTGGCAATCCTCCGAGGCGTCTGAAAAGAAGATGGCCTCGTGATCTACTTTTGTAAATATTCATTAGAGTACTACCAATGGGTAGTTCCTCTACAAGTTTTATTCATGTCATTATATCTCACATATACCGCCTATTTACTAGATGTGTTTTCTAATACAGTTGTAAATTTCTATTAATAAAAGAATAAAAGAAAAAAAAAAAGTTTGAACGAAGAAACAGTCTGAAGAATCAGTCTGGCCTGAGACGGCAAACAGTGAACAACTCCCCGTTATTTTATCTCCTAACATTCGTTTTTTCTCGTTAATTTTCTTAGTTATTTTTTTGTTTTTCGATTTAATAATTAAAACCGTTAATTAGATAAGTGACATAGTTGAAGCCTCAGTGGTAACACCTAAAACAATCGTAAAATATTTGAGGGTCACACTCCGCTTATCAGAAGAGAAATCCTCACGGCATTAAGGTACTATTTACTACCTGCGGTAAGTAAATAAGCATACCCGTTATTGTAACCACGAGTCTTTTAATTTACTTAAAAAAATGGTTCAATGCCCGAAATGTGAAAACCCTATTACCAGGGAGGACAAAAATAATATTTCATGCGCCGAATGCAAAATTATATTCCACGACCGGTGCTTTAATGTGCAAGATAAAGAAATAGAAGAAAATTAATAAATCCTGGTTATGTCACAATTGTGATACAACAAAAAAACCCGAGCCGCCAGGATCTGAAATTCTCGCGGCTGTTAATCGCATGAACGAGGAAATAAAATCTTTGAAAACCTCACTGGATAAATATGGGGACCTCAGTTTTGAGTCAAGCGAAAGACTGCCCAAAATCGAGAACTACTTAGAGGGTCAAAACAAATATATAGAAGAACTCAGTCTAGCACTAGCAGCCGCAGTGTAAGCATTAACTCTCGTCTAAGTTCTGTTTTATTATTTTCTACCCAGTTTTGTTCGTTTATTTTTATCTGCTCTATCATTTTATTATCAGTGTCATTAGCGAAATTAAAAGTGTAAAAAACTATGCCCCTTGGGGTAAACTAGAATCTATGGAAGATCCAAGACCAAGCACTTCAAAAAATGAAAATTCTAGTACAACGCAAAAACGAAGGAGAGGTGAGTCAACTCAATATAACATCCCAATAAACAATAGTTTTTCGATATTTTCTGACCAAGATGACGAAGATTCCGACTCAAATCCAGGAGAAATTACCACAAAACTTAAATATCCCCCCATAGTAGTGAGCGGGTCATTTAATAATTTTAAAGATATATTAACTAAATTAAAGTCAAAAATAAAAGACTTGAATGTTAAATATAGTGGCAACAAAACAATATTTTATGTACAAACAGGAGAGGATTTCGTCAATCTGAAGACCGAATTAAAAAAACTTCAGTTTCAATTTCACACATATACTCCGAAACATGAAATAAAACCAAAAGTAGTACTAAAAGGCATGCCTCCAGACTTTCCGATGGAAGATATTTTAAATGATTTAAAAAGCCAAGGACTACAAATTTTCAAAATTTTTCAAATGATTAAAAAAACTGATAACACTGAAACAAAACTACCTCTCTCGGTTGTGATTCTCGAAAATAAAGAGCAATTAATAAAATTAAATCATATCAGGTACTGTAACAGTGTTGTAATTAAATGGGAAAAATATAATAGTAAAAAAACTTTGACTCAGTGTTTTTTGTGCCAAGAATTCAACCACGTGGCTCGGAACTGTAATAAAACCCCAAAATGCCTTAAATGCGCTGGAGATCATCTATCACGTGATTGCCCAAATATACTAACAGACGGTTTTGTACCAAAATGTTGTAATTGCCAAGAAGAACACTTTTCAAACCACAAAAACTGCCCGAAATATATCAGAAACCAACAAATCCAATTAAGTAAACAAAGGCCAACTATCAAGCCCTCAGAACGCAGTATTTTCAAACCAAAACATAATGAGTTTCCAGTATTACCAAAGGCGAATTCAACTTGGATAGAAAAAAACTTTAAAAATGATAATCCTACGGAAAATCCTTCTGCCAAAAATGAACCCTCATTTAAAGATGTTTTTAGTGACATAAAACAGTTCTTCGGTCTATTTAATTTTAAAAATATTTTTAGTAAATTTAAAAACATAATTTCAGAAATGAAAACAGCAGAAGACAGTATGTCTAAGGTATTTATATTAGTTGAAGGCTTACTGAGCTTAGTTGACTAATGTGCAACTTTAACAATATCAAATTAAGTATTTATTATGTATATCAACTTTGCTTGTGTTTTCCACTAAGGAATTTAATGCACAAGGTATTTAAAATCTTTAAATCTTGTAGTTTTGATTGTATTTATTGTTGGTATTTATTCAACAGATACCATTACAATTTCATAGACATCCACCGATGTTCACACACGAATATATACAATCACTTCAAATTTAAATATTTAACCATTCATTTTCGTTTAATCACTCCCTCATATTTGTTAAATCTGTGTTTTATATATAAACTATATAATCTTTACATGCACAAAAATATTTCAATAACTAATGTTATCAAACTACTTACAACCTTCGCCTTCCCGAATAACTCCTTCACTACCCACACTCACAATAATATTTTCTCAATTCACTACATCTACGTACTGGTACTTCAAAATGTATATTTTCACCCCACAAACTCTCATGACCTTCACCTTGCAAACATTAAAGAGCCACTGAAGTATATCTCGAGCAAAACAAACAGATTACAGATCCCGCTTTCTATAAACATAAATACCAAACAAACACATATATATTTTCTCTTGTCTCTACAACTATTTTATTTTTATTTATTACCCTCATATTTCTCATTATCAGTCATACTTTTAACCATTATAAATGGTAAATAAAAATAAAAAAATTAAATTCATGATGTGGAATGCCCAAACAATTCGAGGTAACGATGTAGAATTCAAATTATTTTTACAGCAAAACGAACCTCATATTATCTCAGTGTGTGAAACCAGGCTTTCTAAAGAAGACAGATTCACGGTTCCGGGTTATAAAATTTATAGAAACGATCGTAACAGAGCTGGCGGCGGCGTTTTGATATTAGTTCGTTCCGATGTCCAACACCATTATCAGCACGTTCCCGAATTAACATCCACTGAAGCAGTCGCTATCAACACGCTAATTAACAATAAAAAAACTACAATTATTTCAATTTATATTCCGCCAAATAAAATAAATATCGATGACATGTCTAAACTATTCCGTTTAAACAAACATATAATAACACTTGGTGACCTTAACTCAAAACATACACAATGGAACTGCCATAACACAAATAAAAATGGAAAATTATTATTGAATTATGTTGTAAATAATCAAATTCAACTACATAGCCCCTTCGAACCAACCCATATACCTTCTCAAAAAACTTACAAACCAAGTATAATCGACTTAGCTCTTACGAAAAATGTACATAATTTATCCTCGCTCGTCGCCTTACCTTGTCTTAACTCGGACCACAACCCCGTGATTTTCCGTATAGGGTCAACCCTTGACATTAACGCCAAAACTAAAAAATTTGCTTTTAAAGAAGCAGACTGGCCAAAATTTCGAGAAACTTTAGACTCACAAATAAATATTAATCCAATAATTAACAACCCCCAAGATATCGACCATCATATTAATAAATTAAATATGCATATTAAACACTCTATGTCAGCATCTATCCCGCAACATTCGCTACCTTCTAGCCGTCGTTATAATATACCCCTCACACTAATAGCACTCATTAAGATTAAAAACAGACTCCGGAAAAAATATCAACGTAAAAAAAAAATGCCCTACATTAAAGGCAATGTTCTATAAATTCAATAACTATGTTCGATCCCGCCTAAATAGTTGGAAAAATGAAAATTGGTCAACCACATTAAACTCCTTTACACCAGGTGACAACAAAATCTGGAAAATACACAGAACTTTTACTAATCCTTCTACTAAAATTCCTCCATTAAAACAAAATAACAATTACGCCTACCTAGATAAAGACAAAGCCGACCTACTAGCTTCACACTTTCACTCTTGTCACCTTATTACTTCAAAATTTGGCTCAAATTACCAGAATAGAAAAATTCTAAATCAGTCCGTGATTATTTGAATGTTCCTTTTGATAGCAATTTTTCTTCTATTTCCCCGAAAGAGACTGGCAAAATCATTAGAAACCTAGAAACCCAAAAAAGCCTCAGGTGGCGACGGTATTCCCACAATAGTTATAAAAAAACTAAGCAGAAAAGCCATTTTTCATATAACTAAAATATTTAATTCAATACTTAGGCACCATTACTTCCCTAGCTCATGGAAAACTTCAAAAACAATAGCAATTCCGAAACCAAACAAAGATCCAAAAGATATCTCAAATTACAGGCCCATAAGTTTGTTAAATATTATGTCAAAATTTTAGAACGATTACTCCTAAACCGCATCCAAAATCACATTAAACAGCATAAGCTGATTTTAGAAGAACAATTCGGCTTTAGGCAGCACCATTCCACTGTTGACCAACTGGCACGTCTCACTGACTTTATTACTAAAGCGTTTAATGAGAAAAAAACACGCAGGAATGCTTTTGTTAGACTTGGAAAAAGCATTTGACACAGTATGGCATACCGGGCTCATTCACAAACTGATAATACACAAATTTCCACCTTACTTAATTCATATTATTCATTCATTTCTCTCCAATAGACAATTTTATATACAAATAAACTCTTTCTCCTCCAAAGCACTTACCCTTCCTGCAGGTCTCCCACAAGGTTCCTGCCTATCTCCAACTCTGTTCAACCTGTTCCTATCAGACTTTCCGAAACACCCTAACGTAACAATATCGCTGTACGCAGACGACACTGCACTATACACAACTTCATACCGTATCGATACTATTGTAAATCGATTGCAACAGAGTTACAAACAAATTAATAAATATTGCCGGAGATGGAAACTGAAAGTAAATACAAGCAAATCGGAGGCAATCATCTTCACAAAACGTAGACCTGTCATAGACCAGCATATCATTTTAAACACAGAAGACATACCTTGGTCAAAGTCAATAAAATATTTAGGTTTAACTTTGGACAAATCATTAACATACACCGAGCATATAAACAATAAAACTGATAAAGCTAAAAAACTGTTATACAAAATGTTCCCCTACTTCAATAAAAAATCAAAATTAAGCCCTAAAAATAAACTTATACTATATAAAACAGTTATCCGCGCACAAATCACATATGCTTCACCCGTGTGGAGCTCAACTTGCTCCACTAACTATAATAAATTGGAAAGAGTTCAAAACATTTGCATGAGGATCATCAATGACTATCCTCGTTACACTAAAATATCAACTATGCTCCATGACCTAAACTTACTCCCTCTAAAACAGTATGTCTTCGAACAAACCAAAGCATACTTTGAAAAAAAAACAAATTCAGAAAACCCCCTGTTAAAAGAAATTGGTAACTACAATAAAAATTTCCTCAAAAGATATACGCACAAAAGAACCAAACATGTACTATTAACATAGACCTCCCTGTGATTATTCAACTGCTATGTACATATTGTCATTAATTTATGTATGCTGGCTATTATATAATAATAATTATAAAGTATATATATTATTTATATTTATTATTATTGTTTTGTATTTATTATTAATTGTATTTAATTCTTATACTATATTTTATTTTACACCATGAAATTATTTTTCTTTCTTTACATTTTTTTTTTTTTTTCTTTTTATGTGGGTTTTTCTTATTTTTCCCACTGTTGACAAATAACCTTTAAAGTGTAAGACTATTAACTAAACTATAAAACTATGTTAATCATGTAGAGGTCTTAAGACCGGAACATGTGTACTAAATGATTTGTATTTGTAAATATGTCAATAAAGCATTATTATTATTATTAAATAGAAGAACTAATAAATGAAAATAAGACGTTAAAAGTAAAAGTAGGCCAGCTCGAGAGATCTGCCGGCAAACTGAAGTACGTGTGGTTCGCGGGAGGAAGAGTTCGCTGCGGGAAGGATGATGGCCAGCCCGTGATCTACATAGCCTCTGGACCTGGATGTTTACGGCTGACCACTCGGTACTCATTTTATACGCGCGCCACCCCAGTCTTGGGTGGCTAAGACAAAAAGTCCTTTAGAGATTTGCTCGTTTTTGCTTAGTTTTAGAGAAAATCGCAAAAAAAGAAACAAAATAAAAATGTTACAGGTAGCGATTTTCATCTTTCAAAGTTCGTCAGGCTAGGCAGTGAGATATGTAAACACTTAATGTTTTCCTTTACATTCTTTTATTTGTTTACATTTTGGCTTCCTTCAAGGATTATAATTTCTAAATCAGTTTTCAGTCAGTTACTCAGATATTTTTGTGTGAATAGCATCATCCACAATGCCGCATACATATTCTAATGTTGAATACGCTGATATGATTTCTGTGTATGGTTTCTGTAACGTAATTATGTGTTTCTTAATACATAATGAAGGCGACCAATCCAGGCAGCAATAAGAGCAGATTATCGGAGAAGAAATTGTGTCCAACGCCACTTCGATAATAATCCTGAGACTAGCATCCGAAGAGCATTTGCTGCATTAGCAATATCGCGGCAAGCTATATGGCGAACTTTAAAAGGTAATAATCATTACCCATAACATCTTCAAAAAGTTCAGAATTTATTACCTCAAGATTATGTCAAGAGATTGAATTTTAGTAACTGGTTTCTGGACAAAATTCGCGATGGTAATTTATTTCCATTAAAAATTATATGGACCGATGAAGCTACCTTTACAAGAGGAGGAATTGTTAATCAAAGAAATTATCATGTATGGGCTCTTGAAAATCCCAGAGCTATTAGAGAATATAGGTTTCAGCATGAATTTGCTATTAACGTTTGGATTGGAATTTGGAACGGATTACTGGTGGGACCATATTTTTTACCTGGAAGATTGAATGGTATCACATTCACACATTTTTTGGAGAACGACTTTTCTAATTATTTAGATGACATTCCCTTACAGCAGCGGATTGAAATGTGGTTACAACTCGATAGATGTCCAGTTCATTATAGCAGAGTTGCTCGAGCTTGGCTGGATATAAATTATCCACAACGATAGATTGGAAGTGGAAGAGTAGTACCTTGGCCACCCAGATCACCTGATATGACACCCATGGATTTCTTCGTATGGGAACCTTGAAGCAGAAAGTTTATTCGGTGTCAATCAACTCAAGAGAGCAATTAAGAGACCGAATCATAGATGCAGTGCACCAAATATCATCAGAATAATGTTTAGCTGCAATTTATCAAGTGAGTGCTAGATGTAATGCTTGCATTGGTGCAAGAGGACAACATTTTGAGCCATATTTACATTAAAAAGAACATGACATAAATATGAATGTAAATAAATAAGTATAAAAATGAAAACTTTTTTTATTTCTTTTTTTGCGATGTTAAAACTAAGCAAAAACGAGCAAATCTCTAAAGGACTTTTTGTCTTAGTTTTTGGTCCCCTATAAGTTCCTGAAGTTTTGCCATTTAAATTCGGGACACCCTGTATATTTCATTCTTACATTATCGTATTTAGTTCATTTACTACTATCAATTTATATTTCTTACTCAGTACATCTACAATTCCGTCTCATTTATAGCACCATCCTTTTACTTACTGTCTTATATTTCCTTATCTCCTTACCAATAGGACAAATATCCTAACCGCTTGTCACATAAACTCTCAATCCCTCCCAGCCCACTATGATGAATTTCTAGAGTTCTTCACCCAGAATTTCTACCACATCATTGCAGTCTCTGAAACCTGGCTTAAACCCTAAATTCCTTTGTCCTCGGTTTCCCTCCCTAACTACTCCATCATCCGTCACGACCGGGTTTACCGGACCGGAGATGGAGTAGCGCTTTATGTTCATGATAGCCTGAAGTCCCGTGTCCTGCATCTTTTTCCTCCCTCAAATCTCCTAAACGTTAAGTATATCATTGTTTAAATATCCTTTAATTTCCATTTTCTCCAGTATGTAGTGGCATATCGTCCCCCTCATATTCCTTTTGACCAATCCTTTGAATCAAACCTCTACAATTATGTTCCTCTCAATTCCAATATAATCATTTCTGGTGACCTGAATACCAATCTCCTATCTGACTCCTATGACAAAATGTATCTAGAAAACCTTTTTTTTCCCCTTCACCTCTTCATTGTCCCATTTAATCCTACCCATCACTCCCGTG
Organism: Euschistus heros; assembly: GCA_003667255.2. Taxonomy (NCBI): domain Eukaryota; kingdom Metazoa; phylum Arthropoda; class Insecta; order Hemiptera; family Pentatomidae; genus Euschistus; species Euschistus heros. The sequence continues at coordinate 889,031 of RCWM02000319.1, forward strand.
AGTCCGTCACTTGGTTGGACCTTCATATCATAGACTCACAAAAACACCTCCTTTCCTCATGTCAGCGGCCTGTTACGTTCCTCTCCTCTCACGACCTAATCCAAATATCATACGATATCCCAACCCCATTGTTTCTCCCTAAAACAATTACTTTCCGTGACGTAGAATCCCTAACCCGATAGAAGATTTTACCTGACCTTGAAATCATAGATTAGAATCCAATTTACTCCTGTTCCTCAATCGATATCCTCGATATCCATGCCCCTCTTAAAACCTGTACCTTTCGTCACAGCCGCCCTGCTCCGTGGATGAACCTGGAAATAAAAGACTTGCAAAGAAGACGTGAGGCTGCCCGAAGACGTTTCAGACGCACCAGGCTCGATGTTGACTGCAAGGTTTTAAGATTCTTCGCAATTTAACCCAAGCTACCATCCGGCGAACGAAATCCAATTACAGCCACGAAGCCTTCTCATCCGCCCCTGATCCTAAATCTAAATAGCAGCTCCTCAGCAAACTTTCCCTTGTTCAAAATATACCTAGTCTCTCTCCCTTAGGAGTCTGTCCGTCCTGTCACACCTGATGAGTTAAATTCATATTTCATCTCCACCCCTACATCCTCTATCCTCGCTGTTACTTCTCTTTTTACCTGTGTTTAATGATAATTACTTTTATTTTTCTCACATCTACCCAACCGAGCTCATTTCCTCCTTAAAGTAATCCCACACTAATTCAACCGGATTAGATGGCATTCCTGTCAAACTGATAAAATTATGCCGTCCTGAAATCCTTCCGGAATTTTTCCCTTCATAATTGTGTATTTCCCACCTCCTGGAAAAAGGCCCTAATTTATCCAATACTCGAAAACCCGAATCCTACATCCCCAAAAGATTACTGACCGATTTTCATACTCTCCAACCTCTCCAAGCCCCTTGAAAGATTAGTACAATCACAAGTCTCCAAATACCTCGAAGATTCTACTATATTTGATCCGTTCCAATCTGGTTTCCGCCTCGGTAACTCCACTCAATCCGCTCTTACCAAAATCATCTGTGAAATCCAGGCTGCGATGGATAAAAAAGAATTAACCATCCTAATACCCCTAGACTTTTCCAAAGCTTTCGACTCCTTAGACCATACCATCCTCTTTTCGAAACTGAAATCCCTAAACTTCTCCAATAGTGCTCTCCTCTGGTTTCATTCATTCCTTTCCCACCATGCTCAATCAGTTGCCATTCCCAACCAAGGTTCATCCTTTTTCCTTACTTTGCGAGCAAGTGTAGCTCAGGGATCGAGTATTTTCCCTCTCCTTTTTAATTCCTATATTAATAGGAAAATATATCTTTCAAAATCCATTCACAATTGTTCCTACCACCTCTATGCCGATGATTCCTAAAATTTAATTTTCCTTTCCTCCATCCGAGTTACCAACTGCATCTTCAAAAATTCAGGAAGACCTAGATGAAATCTGTGCCTGGGCAAGCCTGAATAAATTAACATTAAACGCAACTAAAACTCAAGCTATTGCAATAGCATCCCATTCCCTCCTTCGATTGAACACCAACTTCCCTACTTTATACCTAAATGGTAACCCTATATCTTTCCATTCCTCTGTTAAAAACTTAGGTTTAACCATCGATCAAACCCTCTCCTGGAAATCCCATGTTGCCCAAATTTCCCGACAATCAATAGGTATCCTGAAACTATTTCACCGTTCCCGGCATTTACTTCCTCTATCCACTCGTAAACTTCTTATATCCTCCCTCATCTTTCCCCAATTTGACTATGGATGTGTGATTTATGGTGGGCTCTCAATGACTCTTGTTTAAAGATTAAAGCTTATCTTGAATTGCTCCAAAAGACTTGTCCTCGGATCCTCAAGACGCCTCATGTGTCCCATTTCTACACCGAGTTAAATTGGCTTTCCCCTTCCTTCCGTAGAGATTACTTCCTTGGTATATTCCTCTTCCAAGCTATTAACACACACCTCCCTCCTTTAATCCATAACATCCAACACTTCATGTTCTCAATCCAATCACTTCATACAAGATCCCGTTTCTACGATCCCTACACCCCATCCTACAGAACGACCGCATTCCAACGTTCCTTTCTTGCCCTTTCCGGTATTCTTTGGAATTCTCTTCCTCCCTCCATTCGCAACGCATCTTCCCTCGGAATTTTTAGAACAAACCTCTTCCACCACCTTATCTCTCTCCAGACGGATGCTATTTAATCATATGGATGCTTTATAACGAATGTCAAACCTTGCATATTAAATATAAAAAAGATTGCATATTAAATAAAAAATAAAAAAATTCAATTCTTCTTATGATAATGTTTTCATTTTTACTCAAATATTTTTTCATTTATCATTTTTGTCTGTTCCCTCTGAAGAAATATGAGGGAACAGACTTCTGCATTCCTTCATACTTCACTAGGTGTAAATCCAGAAATTTCATGTTTCAATCAACTTTGTAGATAATATTTGTTTTCCTTTACCGAATGTTTATATGTATATATATACCGTATATATGTATATATAACGAATGGTTTTGTGTGTATATAAGTGTGTTTGTTTATATATTAGTTTATAGATTTTTTTTTCTTTAAATTATTTTACTATAAACTTGTATTTACTTTTGATTATTCATTTGTTGTTATTCTTAAGGGACTTTTTCCCAGAGTAAAATTTATTTTTTATCTATCTATCCATCTATCTATCTATCTACTGTCTGTAAGTCTTTAAATTAAAGATCAAGTATTATTTCATACATTAATATAATTCAATTGTTTTATGTGAAGTCAAACGTTACTCGGAATAGAGTTTAAAAGTAAATCATTCCTATATGATAAAAATGTAAAATAATTAAATATTAATTTAAATTAATTTTAACATAAATCAAATCAAAATGCATAAACTCGCCATATAATAATCGCTATCATAGTTTGTTCGTTCAATTTCACTAGTTTATAGCTATGATGGTTTGTGTCCTAAGAACTATCTTTTATTTTGATGATGATTGTATTGTTGATTGTGAGTTTTAATTAAGGTGATGAAATGGTCAGGGGTGTAGTCAGGATAAATAAACACGTAAAGTTTTTAAATGAAAAACTTATATTTTGGCGTGCCGACGTTTCGACCTGCCTTGCAGGTCTTCAGCAGGGCTAAAATACCAAAAATCGGATGTGATCAAGATGTTACAAACATTAAAAAAATAAAAATAATTTTAAAATAAAAAAGAAAAGGAAACAAGAAAAAATAATAATAAAAAGTAAATCATTCAACGATATTGTATTATGTATTTTTTTTTTCTTGTTTCTTTTTCATTTTTAAATTATTTTTATTATTTATTTATTTTATTTATTTTTTATGTTTTTATCATCTTGGTCACATCCAATTATTGTTATTTTAGCCCTGACCATTTCATCACCTTAATTATCTTTAATCTTCTTGACAGTGTCCACAAATAGGTGGTTACAGCCGGGGACATCTTTTCTTCATTGACTTTTTTTCGGGAAATCCTTCCTTGTGTATCTTTTCTTTTTTATCTGTAAATTTGAAGTACGTTAAGAATCATTTTTTCAAAATAAAATTCAAGAAGTAATATTACTTTAAATATTACTTAGTACTGATATTTTAGATGTAATATATTACAAATATTCGGGACCAAATTCAACTACTCTTCGGAGTCCTTTACCATTTACATTTCTGTTCTAAAATAGTTTTTCTGTAGATAATTGTGCGTATGTTTTGGAATATTCCTTCCATTATCAACCTATCCATTGTCCCAGTCATTATTCAAAATTCACATATTTTGATTTGGATCACTTACAGTAAAGCCATTTTGTACACTTTCGTAAAAAGAGTGAGTTCTAAAATGAATAGTGAATATTTAAGTTATATTGTGAATATCTACGCAATATTTATTTAACTACAAGACTAACTGTCATATTGTATTTTTAAGAAATTACATTTACTTATACTAAACATATACTTCATTTAAAGTTATTCTACACTTACCGGATAATGGTAGTACCGCTACAGAATTTTTGAAAAAAAAAAAAAAAAAAAAAAAAAAAAACCCGTTCCATATAGACTCGAATAATAAACTTATGAGTTTTTTAACATGATACATGTTTTTACGGGGGCTAACTCGGTTTCAAAAATTCAACCCTCCCATAGTAGGCAAAATGAGAAATACATATACATATGAGAAATGTTCAAAATACATATTTTTAAAGTTCTCCATTCTGTTAAATTAGCGGCAAATATATGTCAACTACAGCTCAGGACTAATAGAGCTTGAGTTTCAGAGAGTGTTGTAGATTGATTAACAATGGGAATCCTTCAGAGTAACATATGGTGAAAAACAGAAAATTTATTTTTAGTGGATTTTTGTTAAAAATCAGTATTCTTTTATATCAATTTCGTTATTAACATATTGCTTTCTATTATTTTGAACTAGAAGGAGTATGGACATAGATTTTTTTTTATAACTGTTCAAAATAATATACATTAAGTAAACGTGTTGATAGTGAATACAATGATATGTAAATAACTTGTAAAGAACTACTCACTAGTAGCACTTCAATAAAATCTACACTTAAATGTCTCTAGGCCATCTCCTTTTCAGACGCCTCGGAGGATTTTCATGAATGGAGTGGGAAGCACGTTGGGAGACTAGTGGATTAGAGTGGTTATGGAAGGATACATATCCGGTTTGGGCTTAATCAGCAACATATAGAAAATTAACATCTATATGGATGTTTATTGGTCACAAAATAAGGAGCATTGAGAATTTTTCGAAGGATTTTGGATTGTAAAGATTGGATACGAGATGAATTGGATGCTTTAGTGGAGCCCCAAAAGCTCAACTCCGTACGTCCAAATAGGTCTTATCACAGTCATGTAAATGAGTCTTTTGTAATTTATTGGAAGCTTTGAACGTTTGTCTAGTAAATGTTGAAGTAGTCTGTAACGATGAGCACTTTCTTGTCGTTTTGAATTTGTATGTGGATTTCAAGTAAGATGTTTGTCCAAGTGGAGTCCTAGGTAGCGGATCAGTTCAACAGGGATTAGTGGAATATCATTAAAAGATACTGTAGGAAAGGATGTTTACGAAGGGTAAAGGTTATTTTATGGGATTTATTTTAATTCTCCAATTTCGACACCATTCTTTAATGTTAGTAATATGAGATTGTAGTGATTTGGATGCAATGAAAGGATCATTATTTAATGATAACACACATGTGTCATCAGCGTAAGTGTTGAGGACAGTGGTGGATGAGTCGGGATGTCAGCTGTATACACCGTGAAGAGAATGGGACCTAGGATACTACCTTGGGGAACTCCTGCAGATTGGGAAGAGAGGGGAGAATAGGAATATTTATGGTTTACTTTGAAGGTTCGGTCACTGAGGTAGGATATAATAATAAGGAAATATGTAAAAGGTAGGAATTGACGGAGCTTATACAGCAGTCGCGGGTGCCAGACTCGGTCAAACGCTTGTTCTACATCAAGAAAGGTTCCCATGCAGTGCATTCCGCGCTCCAATGCAGAGGAGACAACGTCCACAACACTATTACATTGCTGGATAGTTGAATGTGAAGTTCGGAATCCAAACTGGTGATCTGGGATTACATGATGGGATTCTAGGATAGGATACAAACGTTTTAAAAGAGTTTTTCTAAGATTTTACCAATGATTGGTAAGAGAGAAATAGGACGGTATGAGGATGGGAGCTCAGGTGGCTTTTTGGGTTTAGATATCATTTTAACTATTGATAATTTCCAGGATTCAGGGTAATATGTGGTGCGTATGTATGTTAGGAATAGGATGGCTTTCCAAGGATGGAGTTTAAGGATGTAGGATGTAATTAGGTCGTGTCCAGGGCCTTTGTTAGAAGGTAATCTGAGAATTATGTTTAATATTTCTGAAGGATGAAATGCTTTAGGGGGAGGAGACATTTGGAGTTGGATATTGAGTTATGCTTCAATATATTCTAGGTGAGCAAGATTAAGGATATCAGGATGTGGGTTAAAAGTTTAGAAAACGTGCTGGCCAAAAAACGACTGATTTTTTATCGTCAGATTTTGACCATGTTTTGGCTTCGGTTCCTAGAGATGATAACAGTTTCTGTAGTTCTGTAGCTTTTTTTTTTCTAATATTCCATAAAAATTTGTCGGTGGTATTAAGATTTTCGGTATTGTTGTGTAATTTTTGAATTTTGTATTTTTTAATTTCTGTCTTAAGTTTGTTCGTTCATTTGCAGTAATTATTTTTATTTGTTGGATATCTAGTCCTGTGCCACTTCGCTCTTGCTCTACGTTTTTCTATAATTAAGTCGTGAATATGGTGTGGCAAGTTAGTCGGAAAAGAATTTAGTTTTTTCTGTGTGAGGTGTTATCATTAATGCTGTTGGATATTGATGTGGCAAGTTTATCTATGGCAGTGTCGATATGATTTTTTTGTTTTGAGTGGAATTTTCAAGTATATTTTGTTTTCTAAATCTTAACGGAATTTGCCCCAGTCTACTCGTCCCGTAATCAGTTTAGGAGGAGAGGGTTTCGGAACAGGATATGAATGCAAGTGAAGCAGGACAGGGCTATGGTCTGATGATAGATCATCCAGGGATTTAACAAAGGTATGAGAGGTAGAACTTTGGGAAGAAATGAAAATATCGAGGATCTCGGGATTTTTTTGGGTGATGTAGGCCAATAAGTAGAGTTTAAGATTGAGAGTACAGAATAGCAATTAGAGGTTGAAATACGGGATAAAATGCTGCCACGGGAGTTGGATGTTCTAGAACCCCATCGCTGGTGTTTGGCGTTGTAATTTTCCCCTGCAATAAAGCGCGGTCCGAGGGATCGGAATAAGGAATCAAGGAGGTTATGAGAAAGGGAATTTTCAGGAAAGCAGTATGCAGCTAACAATGTTAGATGGCAAGAACGAGTTGAAATGGATACTGAAGTGGATTGAATGGCGTTAATTGAAGTAGAAGGGACAAGGGAATGAGGTATTGATTTATGGATAAGGATTCAGGATCCACCATGGGAGGTGTTGTTTGGGTAGTCAGATCTGTAAGTGATGTAGTCACGTATGTAAAAATATGACCGTTGGGTAAAGTGGGTTTCAGTCAGTAGAGCAATGTCTATTTGATTGTAATGGAGAAAAATGTCAAGTTCGTCCTGGTGATTTTGTAGTCCGTTGGCATTCCATAAAATTTCAGCCAGAGTCTTAGCGCTTATCTAGCGACATTGAATGGAATTTCGGAAAGGGCTCTGGTAAGAAGGGTAATGAGGGGCTTGACGTTGCCTTTCACTTCAGAAAGGAATGAGGAAAGGATGGCGTCTATCTCATTTGTATAAGGACGAGGAAGAGGAAATGAATCTGGAGCTTGGAAGGGATTATATGACTGAGTAGGAGCAGTGGTTAGGGGCTAGATTCGTCCTGGGATACGAGGAGCAGAATCTACCTGTAATGGTGTTTGAAGTGAAGAGTTGCTCTGAACAGATAATTGGATTGGAAGTGAGTGTTCCTTCTGAGGCGGTAATTTGACTTTTAAAGGCAAATTATTAACAGGAGTGTTCTGTTTCAGGGGTTGAGGTTGAGGTTGGGAGATCTGGGGATGTGAATAGAGGATTGGAGGCGCCTGACGTAGAGTTTGATATTTGATCTTAACGGAGTATGATGCTCCCTGTTGTTGATAATCGGGTGTTGAAGCCGATTGCTGCGGTTCTATTCTACGGGAATAGGCTTCTTAAATTTCTTGAACTATTTGTGGACAGTCGATTTCAGGTATATTGCTTGTATGATTTTGTGATGGTCGACTTTGATGTTCTCTGGCTGTGCACACTTTTATATACTGAGCAGCCTCTGTAGCTTGCTGGATGGTCTTGACCACACAGCGCGCATATTGCTGGGGTATCCCTTGTTTTTGGCATGACTCTGTTACATGAGGGCCAGCACATTTTACACTCCTGGCTTGGTGGTGATAAAACGTCTTGGTATGTCCGAGGCTTTGATATCGGGTGCACTGGACTATAGTTGCCTTCTTCTCGGTTCTTCAAATCTTACGACTGAATATACCAGCCTGGTTACATTGCATATTTCATCTTTGTTTCTGGCCGGCTCCTAATCGACGAAGAATAATGGCAAAGGATATTTTTCTTTAGGGTGAAGCACACAAGACACGTGCCTAACGTTATGACCTATTGTTTCCAAAACGTGTTTTATTCCACTCGTTGGGGTGGTGGAATGGAGACCACGCAATACCACTAAATACGATTTTTCTTCTTTCAATTGGTAACAATGAAAGTCGTAGTTTTTGATGGTTAGTTGATTTTACAATTTTTTGTAGATATCTTTTGTAGAAGTTTTAATGTTTATATCTTTGAACCGAGAAAAGCAGTTGAAGTTAGCCTCTCCGATCAAAGCTGATATTTCTCGACAGAATGATATAAAATTTTCAATTTTTGTAACATAGATTAGATGTGGTTCAGGATCAGAAGAATGATGCGGATTTGTGTTATTGCTATTGTTGGTCGATGAAGTAGACGCGTTAGATACAGTTAGTGTGGTTTTCTGAGATTTTTTGGCTGCAGTAGATTTACTGCGAGTTTGAAGATTATTTGTATTATTGTTTGGCTTTTTTGATTTTGTATTTCTTTTTATACAAAAAGTAATAAAGTCATATGATATAGAATATATGACTCGAAAGATCAAAGAAGAATATGAGAAATGGGGCCTATCAATAAATATATCGAAGACAAGGTACATGTGTGTGGGAGGTAGCACAGATGATTTGGAGATAGGAAACGACATAATTATGAAATGTGATAAATATAACTATCTTGGAGTACAATTGAATAATGAAGGGAAAGATTCACTAGAAATAAAAGAACGTCTAAGACAGGGAAGAAGAGCCATAAAAAGATTGAACGGAATTTGGTGGCACAATAAGATTTCGAAAAAAAGAAAACTGAATATATATAATGTTGTCGTAAAAAGCATAGCATTGTATGGAGCGGAAACATGGAAGCTAACAGAAAGCGATAAGAGCAAAATAAAAGCATTAGAAATGGATGTCCTTAGAAGATCTTGTGGAATCTCGAGAAGACAAAAGGTAACAAATGAAAGAGTATTGCAAATAGCCGACATTAAAGAAACTATTATCGACAACGTTACCAAGAAACAGCTGATATGGTACGGTCACGTGCAGAGAATGCCAGAAAACAGACTTCCAAAAGTAGCTCTTAAATGGGTACCGACTGAAAGAAGGAAAAGGGGAAGACCTAGAAGAACGTGGGGCGAAGGAATAAGAAAAGCAATGAATGAAAGGAACCTCACGGATGATCATTGCCAGAATCGTGAACATTGGAGAACGAGTCTAGAGGTCGGACAGCGTAGACAAACGCTATAAACCGGCATATATATATATTTCTTTTTATTTGGTAAGTGTCCCGCTGAACCTGGGGCAGCGTTTCTATGGCGCTTCTGAAGTGTTCTTCTAGACTGGTAATCAGTTTCGCTGAACTTTGAATAAGAAAGGGTCTCTCTCTACCTCTGAGTCATCACCAGATGTGACAACTTCCATAATGATATGGTCAAAAACAAACAATAAAAATAATAATAGTAATTGTGAATCTCGAAGTTAAGTTCACCCAGAAGAAAAACTTAAAAAAAAAGGAAATTAGGGAGCTAAATGACACTCACACGTACTAGATAAAGACTGACTTTATTGTTCAGCAATCCTCTTTATATACATTCTGTGGTTTGTTTGGGATTAAGCTAGGAATTAAGATGTATATTATCCCCCTATACACCTTAACTCCCCCCCACCAGTTTACGAACAATCCTCGTAAACTCCTACACAGGCCAAACAACCAATCATATACAAAAATCAATGCTACAAATAAATACAAAAAAAAACAATCAATGTTACAAATAAATAAAAAAAAAAAAAAACACTTCGGTCTTTAACTAAAACTTTCACCATACTTTGACAGATCCTTACATATCTCCTCCTGTACAAAACTAAAATACAACAACAAACAAAAAAAAACTGTTACACTTCTAAGTTTCCTTTTTTTACATAATCTACTATTTACACAAGTTCTCTTGCATAGAAAAGAGGATACCCCTCGAACTCCGTCAAAGTACCACAAGAACGAGTAATACGAGAACGCACAATAGGGATGAGAATAATAAACGGTAATAATGAAGCACAAGAAAAATTAACGATAATCACTAGAAACGACTCAGCGGAACAAAAGAAACGAGAACAACCACTTAACGTATAAAACGATAGAAACGAGATAAACGATAGAAACGAGAAAAACGAGATAAACGATAGAAACGAGAAAATTACTCTAACGGAATCTTTAGTTGTTCCAGATGCACCGTCCTTCGCTTCCGGGGGTCTTGCATACTCTGGATGGTGACGACATTATGTTCTCGAATGGCAACGACTTTAAAGGGCCCATCATACCGTATATCTTCCTTGCTCCGGTTCGACACTACCTTCGGGTACACAATAGTTCCAATCCCGACCTTTTCCATTCCATCACGAACCCTAAGATTCTCCCGAGTCACCCTCCTGCTTTTTTCCTCATTGAGCCTCTTCCGCACTTTCTCCCATCTGTGGCCGAGTGCCATTTTGTTTGCCACCAACGTCGCCTCAACCTCTTCATCCACTACTGCACCGCGGGTATCCCTCCTACGTTCGCGAAGGCCAAATAACATTTCAAATGGCGAAAACCCTGTGGCTGTATGAATTGAATGGTTGTATGCCACTATCGCCTTCGGCATTGCCATGCCCGCATCTATTCCCTTTTCCGCGTAAAAAACGCGAAGGTGATCCCCCAGCGTACTGTGCAAGCGTTCCACCGCCCCTAGACCTTTCGGATGTCCGGGGGTATTTAGATGCCAAGCCACGTCCAACTTTCGCATTTCCGATCTGACACTGGCGTTATCAAATTCCCGCCCCCCTTCTGAAGTTATCCTCTCTGGAACTCCATAAAATTGAAACCAGATTCGTAGGGCGTCCAGTACCGCCTCCGCCGACCTATTTTCAACCGGGTATGCCAATGCTACTTTGCTGAAAATATCTAAGACAGTAACCCATTTCCAACCTTTCCATGTGAAAGTGTCTACTTGTAAGTTTGTAAGTGGTCCGATTGGTGTTTCCGTCTCTTCCTGTCTTCCGGTAGGGGGGTGACGATCGTATTTCGTCTTATTACAAATTTCGCACCCTTTGGTCACCTCCTCGATAGTTTTTCGCATCTTAACCCAAAAATACCTCCGCTTGAGTGCCTGCAAGGTCTCCTGCACTCCTCGGTGATTAGTTTTCCCTTGATGGTAAGCCACAGTAACCTCCTTCTGCCGATCCACCTCCCTTACAGTTTCCACCATAAGTTTAGAACGTACAAAAGTCCTGTCCAACCCTATCCGCTCGGTTCTCCACAACCTCTTTATCTTCTCCCACACAACTTCATTCCCTACATACAAGTAAAAAGTTTCTCCCGGTCGAGATTCGTCTGTTAGGACTTTCCTAATCATCTCCTCCGACACTCCCGGCTCCGACCGAACCGTGGTTATATGAAACTTCCCATCCCTTACGTACTCTGCCTTTGTCAGTCCTGTCGTTTTTGTCTTCCAGATTATCTTTTTATTTTTTTTATTTATTATTTATTGTTCACCCTACCTTGCCTTCAGGCAATACAGGTTTAGGCAATATTAACTTTTAATATTGCCATAATGTCAAAAATGATTTATATATAATTACAATATAAAACTTATAAAATGTTATAGTACAAAATATATAACATTATACACAATAACTATATATGATTACAATATAAATTATAAAAAAAATAACAATAAATATAATTACATCCACAATAACTAAAATAACAATAACTAAAATTACAATATGAATGAGAAATCCAATGTTAGGCAGCTCCAAGGTTGTCACCGTCTTCTTCAGTGCTTTCGTTGTCCGGCGGCCTTCCAGGAGTAGGTCCTCTTCTATTAAGGTTGAAATGGTATGAGCCAATAGCAGTCTTCCACCCGTATACAAAAACTTTGTAGTGCGGGAAGTTTTCTTCAGTCATTAGCTGAGGGAAATCATTCTCCGAAAGAGCGTAGAGTCCAGTTTCTCTCAGTAGTTTGGCCCTCAGTGCTTCAAAGGCGGTGCAACTCATAATGATGTGCTCAGCCGTTTCTGGAATTCCACATTTGGGGCATAAGGTATCAATGTCTACTCCTAAACTATGGAGTTTAGCCCGGAAACCACCATGTCCTGTGAGGAATTGCGATATCCAGTAATCTGGGAGGATCCATTTCGCATACAAACGTGCCTGAACGGTGGGAAAGTATTTTCTCAAGGTAGCACCTTTCGAAGTTGTAACCCACCGCTGGTTCCACATTTCTATAAAATGATCCCGGATAGCTTTTTTCCATTTTCTGGGTTCATTCATAATCCTTACACGTATGTTATCGGGAAGATCGACTGAGTCCCCTCTCTTTAATTTATCCTTTAATACTTCCTCTCGTAAGAAAAGGTCGATAGGTATTCCTCCCGCTAAAACTTGGACAGCCTCATGAGACACACTCCTATATGATTTAGTTACCCTTAGCAGAGTGGTTCGCTGGATGGTCGCCAATCTGTTCTTCTGCCGCTGTGAGAGGTTCTGGTACCAGGCGGGAGTTGCATATCGCAGAATACCCAGAATCACTCCATTATAAATCGTCATAGTAGCCGGGTATCTTAGGCCCCAAAATGCACCCCCGACGCGGCTAAGACCGTTTAAGGCTATTGCTACCCTATTTCTTAGGTAATCCAAATGAGGGGTCACATTAAATCCTCTTCCGATACTTATTCCAAGATAGGTGACATCCTCACTTGGGCGGATTCTGATATCTTCAATACATATGTTTATAGGATGTGCCCTATCCGTCTTTCCTCTGAGTAGAATGGCCAGTGTCTTTGAAGCTGCCATTCTCAGTTTTCTTACTTTTACACCATCGTCCTACCAGGGTGGCGCACCGTTGTGCCTCTTCTTTAACTCCAGTCCTGCTGTTGGAGGCCACTATAGTAGCTAAATCGTCGACGTAAGCCGTGGCAGGAAACTGCTCTTCCTCGAGCACACCCAGTATTTCATCAAAAACCAGTTTCCATAAGGCTGGGCCAAGAACTGATCCTTGCGGGCATCCCCTCTCTATAGTGGCTTCTTTCTCGTAAGAGCTTCCTCGAACCTTTACAATCCTGTTCTGAAGGTAGCTACTTACGAGGGTGAATAAGTTGCTGGGGGCTTCGAATTTCTGCAGCTGTTGAAGTACACGTGGCCACCAGACGCTGTCAAAGGCAGAGGATATATCAAAAAGTAACAACATGACATACCGCTCAGTTCTTTCTCCCAGATTATCTGTCTGTGTTTGTCGTTAATTATGTCCTCTAATTCTTCGATTTCTGCCGACCTCTCCCCTTCCGAACTATCCTCTCGTGCTACTTCCCCCTCGCCTTCCGTTACTTCCGACTCCCGTTCCGCTTCTCCTTCCGGTGTCCACTCCCGAATAAATCTTTGTATTCCTCCCGAATACTCCCCGGCTTCTCGCTCGATTGCATTCACCTGCACAGCTCGTGATAACCAGTCCGCCACAATATTTTCCTTCCCCGGCTTATATACCACCTCCAAATTATATTGGTTCAGGAATTCCTTCCAGCGGGTGACACGCGCCGATGATTCCTTTAGTTTCCCCGACCATATTAAGGGACGATGATCCGTCTGCACCTTAAATCTCCGCCCGAATACATATGGCCTGAAGTGCTCTATCGCCCATACGATACCCAATAACTCCCGCTCCAGCGCGCTGTACCGAGTTTCTGTCTCCGTGAGACGCCTACTGGCATATGCTACGGGTTGGTCTCCTTTTTCCCCTTCTTGAGACAACACAGCCCCCAGTGCGTACTCGCTGGCGTCAGTGGTTATGGTAAACGTCTTGGTGAAGTCAGGGAACGTGAGTACGGGCTCTGTCTGAAGTCTGTCCATGCATGTCCGTATGTTTTGCTCGATTTCCGGTGTTATTACTATACGTCTTCCTTTCTTTAACAGGTCGTTCAAAGGTACCAAGTGTCTTGCCATTTCCGGGACAAACCGTCTGTAGTAGTTAAGGGTCCCCAGCAGTCTTCGTATACCCCTCACGTCTGTTGGGATGGCCATTTTTCTAATCGCGTCTACCTTCCGTATGTCTGGCCTTACCCCCTCTTTCGAAATGGTATGTCCCAAGAAGTTAATTCGGTCTTGTCCTAGGATCGATTTCTCTGATGACAGTTTCAGTCCGAATTGTCTTAAACGTTCAAACACCCGTCTTAGGTCCTGTACATGTCCTGTCTCGTCTTTACTGAATATTAGTAAATCGTCCATGTACACCTGACAACTGGCCTCGTCCAACCCTCGAAGAAACTCATCCATGAGCCTTTGGAATGTTATAGGAGCGTTTTTCAAACCAAAGGGCATCCTCGTGAATTCATAATGACCCCTTTCGAAGGTGAACGCGGTTTTATGCTGATCCTTCGGGTGCATTCGGATCTGATGGTACCCCGCCTTCAGGTCTAGCGTGCTAAACACCGTCGCGCCTCCTAACCGATCTAATATGTCCTCGAAACGCGGTATGGGGTACTTTTCGTCTACAGTGTTCTCATTTAACTTTCGGAAGTCCACAACTACCCTGTACTTTTCACGAGTTGTTCCCACTTCGCTCTTTTTCTTAACCGCCCATAGGGGACTGTTATATGGGGAGGTACTGTCGACTATGATCCCTTGGCTTTTTAAACTTTCCAATTCCTCCCTGATGTGCCGCCGCAGTGCCTGGGGGTATCTTCTTTCTTTTACATACGTCACCCTATCTTGTTTCAGTGGGATTTCATGTAGTCTCCCCTGTCACGCTGAGTATTTCTCCTTCCTTAAAGAAGATGTCGGAATATTCCCCTTTTAATGTCTGCCACCAATCTCCCTTCCGATTAATCGCCCCGACCCATAGCGCGTCCCCCTTCTCGACCCCTTTCACACGTGTACGCCCTTTTCCCAATACGAATCACCCATCGATCGCCATCACCTTTAATCCTGGTCCCTATCTTGCCTAAAAGGTCACACCCGATGATGCCCCCGTATTCGCGAGGCATGTCCTCTACCACATGTACCACTAGTTTTCCCTTCTCTTTCCCCCACCTACCTAATCCTATCTCCGCCTCACCCTCTACTCTACAGGGGCCACTCAGTGTAATTAATTTACAACTACACGGTTGTACTCGGGGTACCCTCTCCTCTTTACATAAATTCTTTACAGCCTCTTTACACATTATCGTGTTAGAACTCCCTGTGTCAACTAGACACCACACACCCTTCGCGATTTTTATAATAGGCAACCCTCCACTTACACTCTTAACAGTATTTATTAAAACTCGGTTGCCCCTCTTTTTACACTCACCTCATACGTCATCGTGCGCTCTCCTCTCCGCCGCCAACCTTCGCTCCCCGCTCCTCCTGTCGCTCCCTCCAGCCTGCCGTGCTCCTACCCCTGGTTCCCCATCTTCCTCTCCTTCCGTCTCCGACGTTTCTGACGATCTTGTCGATTCCGACGGACGTCTGCTCCTCCTCCACACCCGCTGGGCGTTCACCTCCATCGGCTCGGCCTGGTTCGCTCCTCTGCGTCGGTTGATGTAAGGGCACTGTCTCGCGATGTGGCCTTCTGTTCCGCATTCGAAACACTTCGTGCGGGGACACTGTGCCACCAAATGGCCTGGTTTCCCACACCCATGGCACTTCCTTTCTTCTCTCCTCCAAGTCTTCTTGTCTGTTCCTTGCCTTTTTTCACGCATCATTGGACGTTCCCGACCTCTGAAATCCGCGTCCCTTCTTTTCCATGGGTCTCCTCGAGACTGCAAGCTTCTACCCCCATCCGTCCGTTTGTAGGTGACCCTGCTCCACCCGTCCTCCTTCCGAACTTCCTCATCTCGAGCGCTGGAGTCTACCATTTCTCTCGCACATTCCACGAAATTTTTGTCTCTAGGAAGTCCTTCCCTTTTTCCAGTCTCCTTCGCAAGCTGCACCTTCAGGATAGTTGATAAAAACGCCATCCTCGCCTCTACTTCCGCTGCTTCCGTCGTCTCCCTCATCTTCTCCGTAATCTTGTTGAAATGCGCTAGTAGTGATCCCGCATATTGGCCGTTGGATTGATGGGGCCTCCTCGCCTCACGGAACATACGAAAGATGTCCTCTTCTGGAGTCCAACGTCCGCCTCCGAATGCTTTCTTAAGGCGGTCCTTCACTACGGCCCATGGCGTATCCTCGTCCGCTTGTATGACATTGAGTATGCCGCGCTTGACCCGGCATACTAACGCCGCTCTCAGCGCGCAGGCATCTACAGGATCCAAGAGATTCTCGGCCGTCTTTGCTTCTATTCTAGCCATCACTCTGTCTCCTCCCTTCAGGAAGTGATTTAGCTCCCCGATCTCTCCATCGTATCTCTCGATATCCGCAATTGCCCTCCTCAAGTCCTGCGACATGGCTGTTTTAAGCTTTAGCAATTCGAGGGCATTTGCTTGTTGTGCTGCCATATTTGCGTGGGCTGCCGCTAACGTTTCTGGTGGTAAAGCCTGCATCTCTGGCTGCACTTCGAACGATGGCGGTTTCAAAATGCTCTTATTTTCCATTCAGAATTTAGTCCACACAATACGAGAGATAAGTAACGTGAGAAGAACTTAAATGTTATGACGCTCAAAACTTCTTTTAGTAGAAAAAATAAAAAAAAAACTCACCAAGAGAATATGCTCGAGCGCTCCCGGGTTTCGGCACCAGTTAAGTTCACCCAGAAGAAAAACTTAAAAAAAAAGGAAATTAGGGAGCTAAATGACACTCACACGTACTAGATAAAGACTGACTTTATTGTTCAGCAATCCTCTTTATATACATTCTGTGGTTTGTTTGGGATTAAGCTAGGAATTAAGATGTATATTATCCCCCTATACACCTTAACTTCGATACTGAAGTATATACCTAATTAAAAACTAAAAAAAAATCAGATAGTTATGTACAATATTTACTAAATAATACATATTTTTAGAAATAAAATTTTAAAAGAGAAAAAATTACATTAAAAAAGTTCCTAAGTAGTAAAAATAAAAAAACTTAATTAAATCTCTGGCTACGATCGAGAGGCTACAGAAACTATCAACCGAACCTTGGCCTTGTAAAGATAGTGCTGTATTCAAACAGGGGCACAGTGCAACGAATAACGTATTTTAAGTAGAAAAAATTCATATCAGCGAATCATCGATTTCGGTTCACTGTTAATAAGAAGGATGTTCAATTAAAGGATTCCATTAATATTATTAGCTTAATCGCTCTGCAGCTCCAGGGGAAAATAAATGAAGACCCAATAGTGCCCAGATCCAATCTGACTGAAATAATTTTTTTTGGAAATCCAACGATACAATCCAATATTATGGATGAACGATATTATTGCACATAAGTAGTGGTTTTCATTTGTAATAATTAGCTATATTTACAAATGTTACTGTTTTAAATAAGCAAATTTAACGCTTAATTTTAACTTAATTATTATATTTTTGAAATGCCACCGCGTGACACCTTCAAACCTTTTTGATTACAGACACTAGTATCTATATTATCTTTTCCAACAAAAATGAGCTGCTAATAACAGTTTTAAACGTTATTTAAACGATTTTTCTTCGTGATTCAACTGGATAGTTAACCTCAACAATATTACGAAAAATATATTTTAACTGGAAATAAATCATAGCAAAAAATTACATATCACCGAATCCCGTTCACTGTTGAAAAGAACAATATCAAGTTAGAGAACTTTTTTAATATCATCGCCTTAATCCCTTAGAAGCTCTAATCAAAAGAAAATGCATCGATATACTAACAATTGCGTTACTGTTTTCAGTGTCAATGCTGGTATTGTTTGAGACATAGGGACTTAGATAGTTTTTTATTTATTGAACATTGACGATATCACTATTTGTTAATACTGGATTTTATTTAACAATTTAAAGTCTAATTTTAATTTCATTACAATATTTTTAACATGCCACCGCATGACACCGGTTCCATAGTTGTATTGTATACTGAACAAACACTTGTATTGTATACTAACTTTACAAGGACATATCAGCTACAATAGTCAACTATTTTTATAATTTGATGGATTTTCCTTTTCAGGTACACCGCTAACAGTTCCTCGATTGGAAATTATTTCCTTATGGAAGAGTTTTAATGAAAAAAATGAACGAATATATTTTTGAACGTATACTGGAATAATTTAATAGATTATGCTTTTGGATTATACGAGTTAGAATTATAGATTTGGTCTGCCCACTCTCCATGCTTGGATTAGAACTTTTCAATGCTTTTTGCACATAAGTTATCGGCTTAATATTAAGGAATGTGCAGTAAGAATTGAACCTGAGAAGACCGAATTGAAAAATAGAAAAGAAGAAATTCAATTATATTTTAAAATATAAATGGGGTTAATTGTGGATAGGCCAAAACCTGGTTTTGGGACCTCAAATGACGGAAACTTGGCAAGAAGATTTCTTAAGAATAACCGACAAAGTGCAAGAATAACAGGATTAAATGAGGAAATTCTGCAGAGGTTTTATTATATTCTTAGTGAGATTAATTCTGGAATTGAGTAAGATTTCGACAAATTCGAATCATATCTAGAAGTAACAATAGATTTGTACCTCAACCTCTATCCTTGGTATTATGTGCCTGTAACAGTGCATAAGTTACTATTCCATAACACAGCGATTGTTAATAGAACTTTCTCACTCTGATTCTTTTAATTAATATAAAATAATCATTTTTCCACAAAACTGCAAATTTTTGTGAACACATACCAATAAAAAATTTTGCATACCTAAGTAAACGAGGTATCATCCTAGATAATATTTTAAATCAAAATAATAATTCAAATACTCTTCTAATTACAGTTTATAATCATTTCAAAAATAAAATACATGCATTTCCCAACGAACAATCAAAATAATATTTCAAAACAAAATAATAGTGTTCTAATATTTATTATAGTGAATACAAAATATTAATTACAAAATAAATCAAACATAACATTACTGTGAAATAAAATAATAATTTGAATGATCCTTTACATTGTTAACATTGAACATAATAATATACAGCAACATACAAAAGTCCGACTTTATTAAAATAAACTACAGCATTGTCAGTTTAATACAGATAATTCTTTCAATATAACAAACATCTTTCCCTAATACCATTACATTTATTACGTTTTATTAAAATAAAAAGGTGTTTAAGATATTTTAATATTATTTAAATAAAATTAAACGTTTTTAATCAGAACCACTATATGGGTCGCCTGAGTCATAACTATCTGAAACATCCGAAATATTAACGCGAAGAGAATCCCTATCGTCGTCTGAAACATATTGTTTCCTTTTCCTTTTTTTCCTAGTGGGCCTTTTAATATTGTCAATATGTTTTTTAATTGGTCTTTTATCTTTTACTAGTACATTTACTTTTTAACTTGTCCCTACTTTTTATTTTTGCTTGAGTATTTTTTAAATATTCTATGTCTCCTAATTGGTTTTTAATATCTAAGGGGTCTTCTCTATTTTTATTTAATTTTTCAGTTCTTGTTTCCTTTTCGTTAATTATTTTAGATCTTATTAATTTGTGTAGTAGTTCCTGATCCTTATGATATTTCAATACGTATTGTTCAGTCAGGTCAGTGTTTTTGTCTGATTCTAATCTGGAGGTTCCGAAAGTAATTTCATTGGGCGTTAATTTTAATTTATTGTTTAAAGTATTTTTGTAGGCTGTTACTGCTAATCTTAATTTTTGTTGCATTGAACATTTGTCTCTTTCTTTCCCTATTATTCTTAATAATTCATTTAAAGTAGAATGAACCCTGTTTAGTAATCCTAGCGAATTTGAATGACTAGCCGAAATATAATGCAAGAGAATGTTGTTTTCTTCACAAAACTGTTTTACCAAATTATTTTTTATTTCCGTCCCTTGGTCCAAGGATATTTGTAACGGTGTCGGAAAGTATGTCATGTAATTGGTTAGTGCATTACAGATATTAATTGCCTTCTTTGATTTGTATTTGTTCTAACAATGGGGCGATATCTGATTTTCCATAAATGTTGAATTCATATCGACGTTTACCGAATGGTTAGGTAAAATTGATTTTAGTATTTCCCCTTTTTATGACTATTTGATTCTTCTCTATGTTAATGCATTTGTCTGGTTCGCAAATTCGTACCTGTTCATTACCTGATTCTTGTGAGTGAATTGTCTCTAAATCTTCCTCTGATGGTGCCTGTAGATCTTCTATTATTGCTTCATATTCAGAATTGTTTTCTTCCGCTATTTCCTGACTTAATAATTGTTCGATATCCATTTCTTCCTCATCGCTGGTGTGATTTAATTCGTCAATTCCTCTAGAAAGTGCGTCGGCTACGTAATTGGTTTTACCTTGGATATGCTTAACGTCGAATTCGAACTCTTGGAGCTTCCATATTCATTTAATTATACGTGTGTTCATTGAGAAGATCCACGATAAGGGTTTATGATCAGTTCATAAATCTTGTGCCATACAAATAAGATTTAAAATGCTGTGTCGCCCATACAACTGCTAACAATTTTTTTTCTATTTCACTTTATTTTATTTTGGCATTTTGTAAAACTCTGGAAGCAAATGCTACGGGGTGTTCTATTTCGTTTTCATCTTTTTGTGACAGTACAGCTCCGATGGCTTTATTACTAGCATCTGTGGTTGATATGAATGTTTTTTTCCAATCTGGGTACTTTAAAATTGGTGTATTGCTCATCATTTCCGTTAGGGTTTGACATGCCTGTTTTATTTCCTTTGTGCCATATATTTTGGTTTTTAAAGAATTTGAAATTGGTCTGGTTAGCGTAGTTTTTGATAAATTTCCTATAATACCCGGTCATGCCGAGAAATTGTCTCGTCGTCTTTTCATTACGCGGAATAGGAAATTTTAAAATAGCATCAATTTTTTTCACATCTGTTTTTAATCCGTCCGGGGTTACTACGTAGCCTAAAAAGTTTAATTCAGTTTTAAAAAAATCCGTCTTGTCTAATTGTATTGAGAGGTTATGTTGTTTTAGGGCTTTAAATACTCTTTTAAAATCTTTTAAATGTTCTTCCTCATTTTTTGAATAAACCATTATATCGTCGATGTAAATCATTGAATTGGGAATATTTTGTATCATCATTGTCATCGCTCTCTGAAAAGTTGGAAGTGCATTACACAGGCCAAAAGGCATACGCAAAAACTCAAAATGTCCATTTTCAGTGGAGAACGCGGTTTTAGCTATTGATTGTTCGTCCATCTCGATTTGGTAAAACCCTGACGCGAGATCTATGGTGGAAAATATTTTCGATCCATTTAATCTGTTCAATAAGTCCTCAATGTTCGGTAGGGGAAATTTATCATTTACGGTTGCCTGATAGTCGATGACCATTCTTATTTTCTTTTGTCCCGACACGTCTGATTTTTTTGGTACGATCCAAAATGGAGAATTATACGGCGATTCGCTAGGTCTTATTATTTTATTTTTTAATAATTTTTGCACTTCGTCGTTTATTTGTTTTTTAAATTGTTCCGGGTAACGGTAATTACGCGTATATATTGGATTTTGATTCGTCGTTATTATTTTATGTTTAATTAATCCCGTTGATTTTAAATTTTCGTCTTCTCTTTTTAATACTTCGCCATGTTGGCTTATAATTTCAATCAGTTCCTCTTTTATTACCGGTTTTATATGTTCATGTCGGATTAAGTTTTTTATTTCATTTTTATTGTCGATGAAAAATAAATCATCTAATTTAAATATATTTTTTTTTTTTTTTTTTTTTTTTTTTCTCGGAACGGCCTTAAAGACCACGCGAACATCATGATTACGAGTTCCTTCATTTATTTCTCCTTCTCATCCAGTACTCCCTCATCATTTTCGAATGTCTTTGCTTCCTTTCCTCCGTCCAGGCAGTTCCCCTCACCGATCTCCTTCCGCCCACAAGAACTGTAGTTTCCTGTAATTTCTTTCTATAGCTTTCACTGTCCAAACAATCCCGATCCGCTATCCCCAACCTCTTCATTTCTTCTGTCACCTGCTTGATGTACGCTGGAGCACTTTTATACCCTCTCATCTTTGAGAAGACAGCCTTATTTAGTCTTTCTGGAGGCATTCTCACCATATGTCCGTAGAATCTCAACCTCCTAATCCTGATCTCTGTTTCTAGGTCTCTTAGATCTCCATAAATTTCTTTGTTAGGCCTCAACCTGTACCCTTCTGGTGTCTTTTGAGGGCCATAGATCTTTCTCAGAATTTTCCTCTCGATCTTTAGGAGTTTCTCGAGGTTGGGGAGACACATGGTTTCCATCCCGTATAGTATGACTGGTCTGACTACTGTACTATAGTGCCTCAGTTTTGCTTTGATGGAAAGATTCTTCTTATTATATATGTTGCCAGTCAGAAAGCTTAGTTTACCTAGTTTGGTTATCCTGTCTTTAATACTTTCCTTTTCCTGTCCGTTGCTACAGATGGTTTCACCCAAGTATTTAAACTTATGGGTCACTCTTATTGTTCCATATTTGCTTTCCACCGATTTCTTCTGGAAGTTTGTGTTTGTTGTCATTAATTCTGTCTTCTCAAAGGAGATCTGTAGGCCGGCTCTTTCCGCAATTTCCTTCAACATATTTATCTGGTTAACTGCCTCTTCCTCCGACTCTGCTAATAATGCCAGATCATCCGCATAGGCAAGACACTTGACTTTAACGTGATTGTACTTAGTCCCTATTTTTGCACCTGTGTTGTCAGTTTTCCACAGTTCTTTCATGATTTTGTCAAGGACTACATTGAACAGTATTGGGGAAAGGCCATCCCCTTGCCTCAGTCCTGTTTTAATTTGGAAAGGTTCACTGATAGCTCCCTGGAATTTAACTTTAGATTTTGTGTCCGTGAGGGTTAGTTCTATCAGTTTTATAGTTTTCCTGTCCACTCCATACTCCCTCAAAACATCAAACACAGTCTTCCTGTCAACTGAGTCATATGCCTTCCTGAAGTCCACAAAGGCGATATAGAGGTCTTTCTTTGGGTCTTTTCTGTAATGTCTGATTAACAGTTTCAAGCTGAGAATTTGTTCCGCGCAGGACCTCCCCTTCCTGAAACCGCCCTGATATTCACCGATTTTAGGGTCCAATATAGGGATTATTCTATTAAGTAATGCTTTGGAAAAAATTTTGTAACTGACCGGCAGTAATGAGATCCCTCTGTAGTTGTCTGCATCTGTTCTTGTTCCTTTCTTGTGCAGAGGGTGTATTAACGCTGTTTTCCAATCCTCAGGAATCTTTTCCTCAAACCAGATGTCCATCATCTACTCCGCCACCCTTTTCCTGAAATCGTCACCTGTCAGTTTCCACATCTCTGCCACCACCCCATCTTCTCCCGAAGCCTTGTTGTTCTTGAGAGCTGAAATTATTTCATCGAGCTCCTCATCATCAGGAGGGTCTGAATCCATCCAGTGTGTGTTGTCAACAGTACTTAATTTCCCTTTAGGTTCTTCGCAGTTTAATAGGTTTTCGAAATATTTTGCTAGTATGTCACAGTTCTCTTCCCTTGTCTGGGCCAAACTTCCATCCTCTCTTCTTAGCACCAGTGCCTGTGGTATATAGCCTTTAACTTTTTGCTTGAATGCTCTGTAAAACAGTCTTGCGTCGTTCTTATTGAAGCTTTCCTCCATTTCCACTAGCTGTTCATTGTGGAATTCTCTTCTTCTCTTCCTCAGGACTTTGTGTGTCTTTTTTCTTTCAGTCAAATACTCTTGGTAGTTTTCCGTTGTCCTTGTTTGGTTCCAAGTTTTCCACACTTCTAGCCTTTTCCTCACTGCTTCCTCGCAGTCCTCATCCCACCATTCCCTCTTTTTAAAGATTCTCTGAGGGGCCAGTTCCGTTGCAAGTTCCACCATGCTCCTGGTGGCTTCCTCCCAACTTTGTGGATTTTTTAGTTTTTCTCGATATTCGTGACCTTTGGTTTTAACTAGTGTTTCCCTGTCTAGGTTGTTTTGGTCTTTCCGTTTTGTTGCATGTCCATTTTTTCTTACTGGTACTATTTTCATTTTAATTTGTGATGGGAAATGATCAGAAGTAACGTTGATTGCCCTCTTAACTCGCACATTTTGTATCTCTCTTGAGTACCTTCTTGAGACCGCCACATGATCCAGCTGGAACTCCCCTAAATGCGGATTTGGAGATACCCATGTCTTTTTCTTGCTGGATTTCGCTTTATAGTGTGTTGACATGATTCTCATGCCTGCATTTTGGCAAAGTTGAATCAACCTCTCGCCATTCTTGTTCGTCCTGAGATGCGCTGGGTAGTCCCCCACTATTTTTCTGTACTTCTTTTCTTTGCCTATTTGTGCGTTGAAATCGCCCATCAGTATTTTAACATTGTTTTGTGGTATTCTGTTAATTTCATCTTCCAGAATCTCCCAGAATTCTTCCACTTTTTCAGGATTTCTCCTGTTGTCCTCGTTTATAGGAGCGTGAGCGTTTATCAGGGTATACTTTCTGTTGGTAGCTTTAAACGTGAGAGTTGAAAGTCTGGGGCCAGAGCTCCTGAAGTCCACTATGGAGTTCAGATGTTTCTTGTGGACCATGAAAGCCGTTCCCAAATGTGGCATGTTCTTCATGACTCTTTTTCCCGGTTCGCCCTTAAGTATCCTATACCCATTATAGTCAGCTGTTTCACTATCTGTGAACCTGGTTTCCTGTAGGGCTAATATTGAAATTTTAAGTCTGTCCATCTCCGTGGTTAGCTGTCTCAGCTTGCCCACCTGCAGTAGTGAGTTGATATTATATGTCCCCATGAAGAAACTCTTTTTTTTGTTTAGTCTTCTTTCACAGTTCTTGTGGCGCTCCGATTCACCACTTGGTTTCTTACTGTCGAGCTCCCTGGAATCCGAATGCTCGACTTTGTCTTCAGGGCAATGAATTATGTTAGAAACCGCATTCATAATGTTGTCATTATATTAGTTTTGGGTCAGGTTGCCCTGACAAGATACAACTAAGGTTGTTAACCTTAGAGTGTTTCGTTTTGGTTCCTCTATCCCTAATATTCATTTATTATATTTTAATTCATTTTTTTTTAAGTCAATTATTAATTTTAATTTTTTCAAAGTTTCATACCCTAATAAAAACTGAAATCTATTGCTAAACGGAAAGAATAGGAATTTAACTTTTTGATTGATTCCTATCAGGGGCTTTAGGTTGATTATCACGCTTTGTGACCCTTCCCCTCTTCCTGTAGGGGTTTTAATCGCGAAGTCTTTCATAATTATTTCCGAATAATATGGAATGTGATCGGGGTGTATATAATTTTTTGTGGCACCCGTATCAATTAACCATTTATTTCCTAATTTATCAATCAGGGCAAATCATTTTTTAAATTTAAATCATTTAATCCTATATTACGCGTAGTTTGTTTAGGTTCATTTTCGGCGATTTGTTTATTATTAAAATTTAACTGATTATTTATATCTGGCCGAAGTCCGGAGGTCTGCTCGTGCTTGGGCCTGATCCTAAAAAACGATCCTGTTTTTGTTCTAGTAATTCAATTCTCTCTTGTAACATTTTTATTTGTTTATCTTTTTCCTCCTCTATCGCGTGTACTCTATTAGAAACCGTTCTCACCGAAACTGTATTTGAATCTACTTGAGGTTGTTGATAATTTTGTCTAAAATTTCTAGAGGGCGGTTTATTGAAAAATTTTTACTGTGACTGAGGGTCCCATTGTTGATTATAAATCGGAGTTGGATATTCTATAACTCGCTGTTGTGGCCGGAAGTTATGCTAATTATTATTATTAAAGGTATTAAAGGTTGGACTTTGTTCATGCTGATACTGTTGCGGTCGGAGTGTTGCGGATTATTATAATACTTATATTGCTCGCGATGATATTGATGGGGTCGGTAATTTTTGTAGTCGTGGTTGTTATTAAAATTCGGTCTGTATTATTTGTTTTTATAATTAGTTTCAAAATTTTTCTTTTTATAGTTATTTTGGATCGGACTTTTTTGATGTTTTTTATCTCCGTATAGTCTGTGTACAATGTGAGCCGCGCTATTTCTTAATATTTCCTCTAAGTCAACTAATGTATCAAATTTAATGTGGTAAATAAAATCAGTTAATGCCGGATTGTCGTATCTGTACATTTCGTCTTGTTTGTCAAGTATTTCGTTATCTGAATAAATGCGTGCGTATAAGTCACATCTTTTCTGGCCCAGTCGTTCTAAGGAATCGAGTGGGTTCTCGTTATGGTAAGTACGCGTATTTAGAATTTCCGAAATTAGTTGTTCCCGAGTTCTTGTGTCCTGATATTTTTTCTTTAAAAATTTTATTAATTCCTTGAGGGTACTAAATTCTTTATCATAAACGGCAACTTTAGCTTTTCCAGTTAATTTATTTAATATAGTTAAAACTAATTTAGCCTAATTAGTATTTTTATGTGTATTATCTTTGTGGTGATATCTTTTCCTTTAGTTTCTTGTTACTACCTCTTTGTAATTATTATTACCACATGATTATATTTATTAATAAAACATATAGTGTGCCTCGTTGCTTAACCTGGTCATACTAATTGAATACGTTCGTGTATAATTCAATCTTGTTGGTTTTATTTAATCTTATTTAAGATAACTATACTGGTGACCCCGAGAAGAACAGTTAAAGCCTTCTGTTGGTAAGAACTTTTTTTTCTATTATTTTAATATGAGCACACCGACAGCTGAAGAATTTCTGTCCCTTCAGAGGCAATTGGCGGCACTCGAGTTAAAGCTAAACGCGGCCCCAGCACCCAATATTAATCACGTCAGCGTAAAATTACCCCCTTTTTGGGCCCCGGACCCAACTTTATGGTTCAATCAGCTTGAGGCCCAGTTCGAACTCGCCCATGTGACAGCAGACAAAACTAAATATAACCATCTATTATCAGCACTGGACGGCAACATGCTGACCGTTATTGCCGATGTTATTAAGCGAGACCCCCCCCCGTCTTATAACGAACTTAAAAAAGCTATAGTCTCCCGTTGCAGCGATTCTGAAGAACAACGCTTGCGAAAACTATTATCCGGCCTCGAGTTAGGAGATTTAAAACCTTCTATACTACTAAGGAATATGAAATCCTTAGCCTCTCCCAATACCGGCGAGGATATTATAAAGCAGCTATGGATCCAGAGGCTACCCGTAACTACACAATCCATACTACAAGTTATGCATACCGCTACTCTTGATGAATTAGCTACAGCCGCAGATAAAATTTTAGATGTATCTCAACCTCAGCCATCCGTATCCAATGTAGAACTACAAAGTCAAAACCACCCTATTTACACAGAAATCGCGGCATTAACACAAGAAATTCGAAATCTCACTAGATACCACCGCTCTCGCTCCTCTTCTAGATCACGCCGGCGTTCTCCCATCTTACGTCAGAGACCGTTGGAAGACGGCTTTTGTTGGTACCATTCCTCTTTCGGAGACAGGGCACGGAAATGTGTAGCTCCCTGCAAGTACATTTCAAAAAACTAAATAGCCAGGGTTCAGCGGCGACCTGTTCCTGCCACGGCCCCAATTGTCGCCTTTTCTTAACTGATACGACGACAAAACTTCGTTTTCTCATTGATACAGGAGCGGACGTCTCTCTCTTGCCTCCGAGATCTTCGGATCGCTTGAACCCTGTTCAACAACACCTTTATGCAGCTAACGACTCCCGTATCAATGTCTACGGCAAACGAAAGTTGACGCTCACATTCGGCCCCGAAAAGCATTTCACCTACACTTTCCTTTTAGCCGATGTCCAGCAGCCGATTATCGGGTCGGACTTTTTAATTCATTTTAATCTTGTAGTTGACTTGCCCGGCCGACGACTTATAGACGGACTCAACATGACATGTGTTTCCACCATCCAGCACAGCTCACCACATAACCCAAGTACTCCTATCAGCAAATTCAACCCGACGTCACCTATAAGCTGCCTTCTTCACGAATTTGGTCAAATATCCGGTCATTTCCCGCCTCAGCTATCCCGTCCATTTTCCACGCAACACCACATAAAAAACTATAGGACCTCCAATATATTCCAAACCCAGACGGATAGGACCAGATAAAATAACAGCAGCTAAGACAGTATTTGACAATATGCTCGACTTGGGGCTATGTCGACCTTCAGATAGTCCATGGGCCAGCCCACTACATTTAGTAAGGAAGAAAGATGGCACTTGGAGACCTTGTGGGGACTACAGACAATTAAATGACATAACTATACCTGATAGGTATCCCCTACCTAATATTCAAGATTGTACTAATTTTTTAGAAAACAAAACCATCTTTTCAACCCTGGACCTGGCCCACGCTTACCAACAAATTCCAGTTGCACCAGAAGACGTTTGCAAAACTGCCATTACAACACCATTCGGCTCATTTGAATTTCCCTACATGCCATACGGATTACGTAACGCTGCACAAACCTTTCAAAGATTTATTAACGAAGTCCTCCGCGGGCTAAACTGCCAATTTACATATTTGGACGACGTCCTAGTCGCCTCGTCATCTATGGAAGAACATATAAACGATCTCCGTAGCATATTCCAGCGACTTACCGA
Organism: Euschistus heros; assembly: GCA_003667255.2. NCBI lineage: Eukaryota > Metazoa > Arthropoda > Insecta > Hemiptera > Pentatomidae > Euschistus > Euschistus heros. The sequence continues at coordinate 917,784 of RCWM02000319.1, forward strand.
ACACAGTTTAAAGTTGAACATTTCCAAGTGTGTTTTCGCTCAGGAGGAAGTACACTTTTTAGGTCATAGAATAACAAAAGACGGTTGCGGGCCTCGTTTAGACAAAATTAAGGCTATATCCGATTTTCCTAAGCCGAGGACAGCAAAACAACTCCGTACCTTCCTAGGAATGGTGAACTTTTATCGTCGGTTTTTGCCTCAGGCAGCGCAAACACAGGCTCCTCTACACCTACCTCATGACATAACCGACAATCAGTCTATAGAATGGACTCAATCGATGACAGACGCCTTTGAACGCACGAAAAGCGACCTTTGTAGAGCAACTCTTCTCGCACACCCTAGACAAGGTACACCGCTCGCGGTCACAACAGACGCTTCGGATACAGCTATTGGCGGAGTAGTCCACCAGATCCACCATTCGACGTTGGAACCATTGGGTTTCTTCTCAAAGAAGCTTACACCCACGCAGCAGAAGTACTCTACTTATGACAGAGAGTTACTGGCCTTGTATGAAACCATAAAACATTTCAGATATCTATTGGAAGGCCGCCCCTTTACCTGTTATACCGACCACCGCCCGCTAACTTACGCGTTTCAACAAAAGACTGAGAAGGCTGCTCCAAGACAATCCAGACAACTCTCGTATATTTCTCAGTTCACCACGTCGGTCAAATATATCAAAGGCGTAGAGAATATAGTAGCCGACTGCTTGTCACGGATTGAAGCACTAGCGAGCAATAGTTTACTGAACGAAACCGACATCGCCAAGGCTCAAACGGAAGACCAGGAACTACCAAGGCTCCACGACTCATCGACCAACTTAGTCCTAGCACCAACCACACTGCCAGGCAACTTTTCACTCTACTGCGATACGTCCCTTGGATACTTACGACCTTATATTCCCAAATCCTTAAGATCGGCAGTTTGCGCTAAATTTCACAATCTTTCACACCCTGGCCGTAGAGCTACTCTTGATCAACTCCGAAAAAGATTCGTCTGGCCACATATGTCTAAATTTGTCACGGACTTTGTAAAGAACTGTGCTACATGTCAACAAACAAAGATACAGCGACACGAGAAATCCCCTCTTCAGCACTTCACACCGCCAGATGAACGCTTTGCCTTTATTCACATCGACATCGTTGGCCCCCTACCGTTGTCGAACGGCATGAAATACCTCTTGACATGCATCGACCGTTTCACTAAGTGGCCAGAAGCCATTCCAATTGCGGATCAATCTGCACTGACAGTCGCAAAAGCGTTCTGGACCCACTGGATTAGCCGTTTTGGGACGCCTGTTCAAGTTGTAACTGACCAAGGTCGGAATTTCGAATCCGAACTTTTCCGTTCCTTAGCAGCTATCTCAGGAATCAAACTGGTTCATACAACGGCATATCACCCGCAGTCCAACGGACTTATAGAGAGGTGGCATAGAACACTCAAGACAGCACTCACCTGTAAGCTTTTGGAGACGCAAGACAGTTGGACGGAACTTCTTCCCGTCGTACTCCTCGGCCTTCGGACAGCCATCAAAAGTGATCATAATGCCTCTCCAGCCGAGCTCGTTTACGGATCTTGGCTACGACTACCAGGCGACATCCATAGCCAACTGGCACCGAACAAGATGGAACCTCCTGACACCTACGCTCAACAGTTAGGACGGAGAATGAGATCACTACGGCCTTCTGCCCCGACCTGGCACACCCAACCAACAGTGTTCGCCCATCCAGACCTCAACGGTTGCAGCCACGTTTTCTTACGAGATGATCAGATTAGACCCCCATTAACCCCTCCATATACAGGCCCTCATCTAGTTATCTCCAGGGACGCCAAAACATTTATCATCAGCAAAAACGGCCGCAACATAGTCGTTTCAAGAGATCGAGTGAAACCTGCCCATATACTCTCGGAAAAGCCTAACACCCCTTCGCTACCTTCAAGCATTATGAGAACACCGACAACGGACAGCAATAATTCAAAAAATCCCATTCGTCAAAAGAAGCGCGTCACCTTTTACCTTCCTCCGGTTTGCACCAGAAGCGGACGTACCACAAGTGTACCTGAACGATATCGTTGACACTGGGGGGAGAGTGTGTGGTGATATCTTTTCCTTTAGTTTCTTGTTACTACCTCTTTGTAATTATTATTACCACATGATTATATTTATTAATAAAACATATAGTGTGCCTCGTTGCTTAACCTGGTCATACTAATTGAATACGTTCGTGTATAATTCAATCTTGTTGGTTTTATTTAATCTTATTTAAGATAACTATATCTTCTTTGGAATATAGATTATATAACAATTCGCTATTCCTGATAAAATCTTCTAATTGTAAGGATTTCCGTCATACTCCGGGATTAATGCTAAGTCGTGGTTTTTTATTTCTAGTGCCATGTTGCTATTTTTATCGATCAACATTGAACCTGTTATTTTTAAATTACTTAATTTTTCTTCTAACTTATTCACAAAAATAAATGCTAAATTAATACTTTAAATTATTATACTTATTATACTAAATTATATTTAAATTACATAAAAATAAAAATAAAATTAATTAATATACTTGTTTCTTGATACAACGATGTCTTCTTCCTTCAGCTCCTTCCCGTCGATTCTTTAGCAAGAGGTTGTAGGTCCTTTTGGTTAAGGTATTGGAATACCCAAGTGCTCCCAAAGACTTGAAGATCTACTGATGTATTCTTCTAATACTTAGCTCCCAATCTTCTAATGCCAGTGGAAATAGGTCTCACTGTTCTGTACTTGAAATAAGATAGAACTGCCGCGAAGTTACGTTTACACTTCCAAAAGTCCCTCCGTTCGGGCGCCAGCTAAATAAAAGGATCGCGGGTTGAAGTTTTTAAAAAGAAGCTTTATTGAAAATTATATACATTGATCAAGAAAAATCACAAACTTAACGAACATAGCATTTGTACGTCTCAACGTACGACGGCAGAATGTCTGATGAGGCTAGGTGGGGGTGGCCTTTTATATTTTTGGAAGAGGGGATATCATACATTGTTTATTTATATCTTAATACTATTGAGGTGTACATAACTATATATATATATATATATATATATATATATATATATATATATATATATATATATATCACCTCACTCAAATTTATTGTCAAAATGATCTATCGTTCATAATATCAATATTTAATAAATACGAAAGTGAAACATAAGTTAATAAACAGAAGAAAAGGTCCTAACCACAGAACGATTTTAAACGTGATATGTAGATGTGGCCATCTTGTCTGAGAATCGTGAACATAGATGAATTTGAAAATTAGCTATATCAAATATTGACTTCTTGACTTTCCGATTATTTCAGTTGTATATTGTGATTATTTTGGTATTTTTATATATTGATACGCTGTTTACAGGTCAGTCTGGTTTCTGTGATTAAGGCTACATCAATTTCTTTGTCATGCAGCAAGGACGTTAGTTCGTCAGTGTGGTTACGAACACCATTTCAGTCTTGTTCCAGCCTTCGAAGAGTTAATATCGTGGTGTTATTCGTGTGTATTTGAAGTGCCGGCTTCCTTTGACAACAAGATTTTAGAAGAATTGGCGGCCACCTTCGGGTTAACAGCTCTCGTAAGATTCCTAGAAGTGGCGGGGATATTGCGGTGACTTCTGTTCTCCCGAACCTCGGCTCGATAAGTATCATTAGCTTAAAGGTGCATTCACACTACGCTGACGTGACGTGTTGACACGTCGGTTGACGTGTCACCAAAAAAAAAAAAAAAAACATAATTTAGAATGGAGGTGCTCACACTACGCTGACGTGTTGTGTTGTGTCGCTACACACTCTCTGACCCGTCAGTACCAAATATAAATTCCCATATCTCGTCAGTAGGCATTAGCCCGTCAGGAATGAAAATTGAGGAGCAGCTCATCGAGCATGTGAAGAAATACCCATTTCATTTTGACCCGTTTGAGAAGGAGTATAGGAATAAAAAAACACGAAACGAGGCATGGGAGGAAATAGGAGGAATGTTGGAAATATCAGGAAATAATTACATTTATTTACTAATTTATTGCAAAGTTGACTGTTTTATTTATTTAACAATATTTCAAACACTTTAAAAGCACATTTATTAATTTAGTGATTCTTTAGAATTGCGATAGCATAAAATTTGGTTTCTTTAATCAATGGTAGCAACAGTTGGTTATTAATCTTGTAAAATGTAAAAATTTTATATGTGACCTTGTTGAATTTTACAAGAAGGACACTTGCGTACTGCCGAGAACTCCTGCGTGGGTGCCTTACCTCACTAAAGAGTTGGAACAAGTACTCCTCTGGTGTCCACCTGCCTCCGCCGTATTCCTTATTCAAGCGGTCCTTTACTATCTCCCACGGCGTATCCTTGTCTGCTTGAATCAGGTTCAAGATGTTTCTTCTGATCCTACAGGTTCGGTCTGCCCTCAGGGATTCGGAGTCGTGCGCAGGAAGTCCTCGGCTCTTTTAACCTCGATGCGTGCTAGCACCCTGTCGATACTCTTAATAAAGTGATTTAACTCACCGACTTTCCTGGTGAATCTCTCGACATTTGAAACAGCTTTTTTTAGATCCTGAGCTGTGGCTGGTCTTACTTTTAGCCAAGCCAGGGTGTTCGCATGAGCTTCTGCCATCGTCTGTCTTGGTAGCTCGGGCAAACTATTTGGAACTTGTAGCGTCGGTGGTCTAAGGATGCCACTCTCTTCCACGACAACACTGAGCGGAAAGTAAATTTTCTAACCTCACCCGTTCCTCGTCTTCCCGGGTTTCGGCACCAAGCCCGGTGTTGTCTAAAACAAAACTAAAAAAAAAGGAATAGTAGGGAGAATAACTTACGCAGTGACTGTTGAGAAACAACTGACAAGGGGAGGACACACTCAGTCTCTCACGGATCTTGTTGGCAATTTTTTAGGAGGTTCCTGGTCAAAAAATATTAGACATGTGTTTTGCCGTTCCGACCAATGGGCCCTAGAAGCCGAGAAAAAAATAAAATATCATTAAACTAATTTATTTTATATCTCGAGTTTAAAAAACGATATAGACATGATTCTTGCACCAAGATGTTAAGTTTTGATTGAAGATTTAAGGAAAAATACGGCTACACCATAGATTTTGGTTTAAGTTAATTAAATTCTAAAAAAATTATTAGATTTTTAAGGAAACTACCTCTATAGATTTTTTCAGACACAAATTGACGTCAGATTCTAATTCAGCATCCTAAAAAACATTGAAAAACGCTTATTCAACTAAATCAAAAAATATCATTTTTTTCATGCTCTCCAAGGAATATAAAATTTTGAAACCGATTATTGGTTACATACCTTTAAATCGCCATTACTTTGTCACGCAATTCACTGGTTGGTATCGCTGAAAAAGAGGAGAGCCTCAGCTTTCTTTTGATGTATATAAATGTAAAATCCGATGAACATAAACCTATTAATAAAATTGGAAAATTCGAAAAACATTTTGATTTTTAGCTTGAGTTTGAAACCAGATAAGATGATGAAACCAACATTTCATAACATTTCAAGAGTATTACCATCATATACTTTGTGGAAAAAAATAAAGTTGATATGTTTAACCGTCTAAACGTAATTCATGTTTTTGTTAATTTAAATAAAAGTTGCCTACCAACCAGGTCAGGCAAATTTTGAAGGTTACGAATTTTAATTTTTCTATTTGGATGAAATTTCGTATTCAAGGGTTCTTTGGAATGCTGAATTCGAATCCGATGTCGGTTCTTTGGAAAAAAATATATTGAATGCACTTCACATGAAAAATTTTAGCTTTTACACTGTAAAATGTGATAGAACATTTTTTTAGCCCTAGAATTCCATTTCAGCACCCTCAAAACATAGGAAACGTATGTATATATAGATATCAATAAAACAAATATATATATATATATATATATATATATATATATATATATATATATATATATATATATATATATATATATATATATATATACTATTTAATTGAAATAATTTATTACTTAAATAATAAATATTAAAGTAATTATAATTATTTATTATTTATTGTAATAATAAATACATAATTAATTACATATTAATATTTACATGGTATACAGACAGAACCACATATTACATTTGAATGTTAGGTATTTACAATTTTTGTTATATTCTTCAAACCCAGAACATATCTCTAATCCGTCTTGTAATCCTTGTTGACTGGGTTGTTCTAATAACTGAAGCTTATTACCTTATAATTTCATTTTCATTATATTCAACAAAATGCTAATAAGGGTTCATTACAATGAATGAGAATAAAAAAAATATAAATTAAAATTATTAAATAGGAAGCAATTGTATTACACATCTATAGTTTACAACAAAGTTTTGAAATATGTATTTAATTTGATTTTGAGGGTAGTGTAGCAATCAAATGTACTTGAGCGGTATTGCTTGATAATTTAAGTGCTCCTCCCTCCAGTTTCCACACAACATTGTTTACTCTCTAGTGAACAATATTGTTTTCAACTCACTATTATTTGGATTTAATTTCAATTTAATTAAATATCTGTATTTACAAGCCCTTTTTAGTTTATTACATTCTGTTCCAGAGGGTTATTTTCGTGAATAATATATAGCATATACTTGTAAATAATGAGAATATGTTTCACTGATTTTAGAGAAGAATGTTAATTTTTCAAAAATATATGATAAAATATCAAAGAAACATTTTCTCCCTGACTGGCGAAAACAATAGATAATGGATATGTCTATCTAAATTCTACTGATTTTCCCAGTTTGCATTTTTTAATTAATAGGATCTAATTATTTCGATTAATAATTAAATTAAATTAGCAATTAATCATTACTCGAAAAAAACAAAGTTGAGAGAAAGTAAGGGTTCCGTGACTTTTTTCATTCAAACCAATATAGTTCCTAAAGTACTAGCGAAAAATGTATAACTAACAATTATTCTCCATTAAATTTTTGAAAGGTGATAAGGAAACTGTTCTCAAATTTTTGGTCCGAGCAACACCAACAGTGTTCATCAAAATGAGGGTAAAAAAACAAAAAAAAAAAACAAAGTTAAAGCAAAACGTTTTTGGTTTATCTACCCAGCTAAAAGACATATCTATATCAAAATTAAGAAATGAGAAACGAAATATTTTGTGAATTCATTTTTATTTTTATAATTATAATTACACAACTATAACAAAATAAATATATTTAAACACATCATTTATTTACAACGTTTCTCAAAGTTTTTAAATCTCGACAAAATATTTCCTATGATTAGAGCTGATTTCAAAGTTGCTTATACATGTTAGGAAAACATTTAGCCTTAATGCTATAAAGGAATCCAGTGGGATAACTCCGAAATACCAACATTGTCGTCTATCCAAAGCAGAGTACTGCGAATAGTTTGCGTGTGGTTAGCCATAAAGTTGCTGTTAAGCAATCATCCGTACTTTAGCTCTTTGAGTTAAATATCCTTCCACAAAAATTTAAATACCATTATGTCAATAAATACATTTTTAAATGAATCAAGAAATTATTTTTGTTGACTTGGTATACTCGTGGGCTTATAAAAAAATAATTTAAAAATAAACATGATTTATTTTATTACACAGTGTTTTTTCCACAGCTTCTTGAGCAACTAAGAAAAAACAACAATTTTAAATTAAATAAACGATAACGTATACAACCTATGCAAGATTATACTTAAAAGCTAACTCAATCCAAATTGAAAAATTACTTCAAAGCTAAAACACAATAATTGCAAAACATTTTTTGAATGCTGCATATAAACAAACTGTCTATAATTACATCACATTTCGAACGTGTGATTATTATTTTTTCGTATATAAACATGGCCTATAGTGGCTAAAATAAATAAGTATGTATAAGAAATAAAAATTAAATATATATAATAATACAATATATGAATTTGAATTCCTACTTCTTTAATTCTTCTCTAATAACTTATAAAAAATAAAATAAAATAAAAAATAATATAATAAAAAAATAATTAATTGTTAAATTTTCACTGTGTAACATATTTGATATTTTAATATCAACAGTAAGAAAAACAACAATTAATTAATAATGAATAAATGTATTTTAAACCTACAACAAAATCTTGACAGTGTCAATAACTAGAAATAAGAAAAATAAAATTTTAAAACTACTTCAGCATTATAATGTCATAAAATGATATTGATTTATAGAAGGAAGTAATTAATTTTATCAAAAAACAGCAATTCAGTTATTGACACGTGGTGTCAATAATGCATCAATGCAAGATTTGTTGACCAGTAATTGACACCCTCATAAAAAAATGTTAAAGTTGGTAATTTTTAATATGCATTAAAATGTTTAATAATAATTCATGATTATAATAAATGACTTATCTTAAATTATTTGGACGATTAAAAGAAAATTAACCGTATCTCACTGAAGACGCTTAAAGGAAATCAGAAAAAAACCTCTTCTAAATCCCTGAATAAGCAGACTTCTGTATTAAGGTTAGATTACCTTTGTTTGTGTTTATATTTTGAAAGTATTTTAACAACAGCTAATTTCTATGATATACAAGCAACATTTTCCCTATTTTTTTGAATCTCCACATTAGCACAAAAGTTTATTTTTCTTCAATTAAAGATTAAGGTATCAAAAACTGGTTTACCCTATGTATTTAAAACTGAAGATAAAACATTAAACATTAAAAAAAAAAAAAAAAATCTAATAAACTAAATTCAATTGAATGCTAATAAACCACCAATCCCTAATTATTGATACTTTTACAATCAAACGTGCCCCGGCTGAATATTATTTAAATATCACACTACATGCTTTTGTAAATTGCACTTCAATGTTTAAAATCAGATTTAATTCAACAAATATGAAATCCTTGTTATAATATTCTTAGCTTGAAGCTATTAAAAACGTGGCTAGGTGTGAGAATGATTTAATTAATACCTAATAATACTATGATATTAATAGTGAAATAACCTACTATATATTTGTCTAATACGACTCACTCATTCAACACGAAATCTCAGAAACCACCGAGCGGATTAGAATGAAATTCGATATGCAGCTTCCTCTAGGGCCGTAGGTGCTCGCTAAGAAAATAATTTTTAAAAAATCAGTCTGGATCGTGGCTAATTCGCGAAAAACGCGATTTCTCACGCATTGGAAATTCTTTCAAATAACATTACGAATCGCAATAAAACTTAGTACATTGTTTCTTACTAGATGTTAGATGCAAGATAACAATTATTTTTAGAAGAAGAAGAAGAAGAAGAAAAATGAACTTTATTCTGGGACAACTTGTCCCCTAAGAATAACAAAACGAGTACAATACATAGAACAATCGTCTGGCTATGATAATTAATTATAATAAATAATAATAAAAATTGATTAATAATTAAATTATGAGTTACAAAAATAAATAAAGGAAACTTGTAATAGGATACATCTTATGTGTACTATTATAATGTATATAACTTAAATATTCATGTTTTACATTTGCTCGGAAGATTGAAGATCCAGGAGGTAAAGAAATAGATGTTGTTTAAAGGAAGTAAGTGTGGAGCTTTTTCGAATTGTGATGGGCAATGAATTCCATAAAGAGGAAGCACGGATAATAAAGGATTTCTTGAAGGATGCAGTTCGATGAGCCGGAGTGTATAGGTTGATGGGTTGGGTTCTAGTATTTAAGAGGTGAATGGAGGAGCGCAGAGTAAGGAGGTCATGGATAAATGGGTTTTTTTGGTTTTCAAGGTTTGAAATATGAGAGCACCCAGGAAGTATTGACGTCGAAAACTGGGGTAAAGCCAACCAATTTCAGAATACATATGAGATATGCGAGAACGTCTGGAGATCCCGAAAATAAATCTAATAAAACAGTTCATTACTCTTTTGCATCTCATCTCGAGCTCATCAGACAGTCCTCCATATACTGTGCATCCGTGGTCAAAGTTAGGGAAAATGAGTGATGATACTAAAAGTTTTCGAGTACTTAATGGTAATGTGAAAGTTGCTTGAGAATAAAAATAGATTTCCTCGTGATTTGAGAGATATGGTTATTCCAAGCAAGATGTTGATCGAAAATTATTCCCAGATTTTTAATGGAATTTTGGAAATGAATTGGACGGTTTTTGAGGAAAAGCAGTGGATAGTAGGAAAGAGCTTTTAGGTGAGGTTTTGACCCAATGAGGATGGCCTTTGTTTTTTCTGGATTCAGACTTAATTTATTCTCCACTGCCCAAAGGTTAATACTATCTATGTCTTTCTGTAGCTTACAAATCGCCTCTAGCATATTTGAAGGATGAAATGATAAATATATTTGCAAGTCGTCAGCATAAAGATGATATTGGGAGTAGTGGATGTGATTCGGTAAGGCATTAACATAAATAGAAAATAGGGTAGGTGAAAGAGAAGATCCCTGGGGAACGCCTCGCGAGAGTGGTAGTGAAGATGAGTGAGGTTTTCCAGGTATAATTACTGTTTGGAAACGGTTGGATAAAAAGGAAAGAAGCCAGCTTAACGCACTATTAGATATTGAGAGGTTATGGAGTTTGGAGAGAAGGATTGTATGATCAACAGAATCAAAAGCTTTTGAAAAATCAAATAGAATCAGGATCGTAATATTCTGTTGGTCTAAGGAGGAATAAAGGTCTTGGGTAATTTTTACTAAAGCAGATTGCGTGGAGTATCTGGAACGGAAGCCTGACTGGAAAGGATTAAGGAGGGCTTTACATTCAAGAAAGGAGGTGAGTTGGGAATGTGCTAATCTTTCTAATGGTTTGGATAAATTTGATAGGATTGATATAGGTCTGAAGTGGGAAACTGAAGAAGGAGAAGGTACTTTGTTCAATGGACGGACAAGGACTTTTTTCCAAGCTGTAGGAAAGATGGAGCTTTGTAAGGAGAAATTATATATGTGGAGCAGGACAGGTAAGATAACAGGAAGGCAGAGTTTTATTATTTTTAAAGGTATTTAGGTGTGGTTAGGGCAAGAAGATTAAGGACAGTATAAAGGTTCGATGTGAGGCATTCCACCATTTCGTCAATTGAGGATAGGGAATAGATGGGCTCAATGGAATGGGATAGGGAGTCAAGTAGAGGTTCTATTCTATCTGGGGTTATGAGTTCAAGATTTCGCCAAGATATTTTCTTCGGAATAAGAGTAGGAACAGATATCTCATAATAGATTTGGATTAGATCGTGGCATGAAAGGAAAGGTACTGGATTTTGAGAGAAGGATAATAGGTTTTTAGGAGAGTCAACAAACATGAGGTCAATTAATGTATCTATGAACTGGGTATGATGAGTTGGTTGGAAAGGTACTGTAAAAAGATGAAGGGAATGCACCAAGTCCATTAGATAAATCTTATCAGGCGAATCTGAGAGAAGGTTAGTATTGAAGTCACCAGCTATGATGACATTATTATATAAAGGAACATAAGTGAAAAGGGATGATTCGAATGAAGGGTCGAATTTGACCTGAGGAGGGCGGTAAACTATGATGTAAAGTAGAGAAAATGATTCAGAGGAGATTTCAGTAAACATGTATTCTGGGTGTGGAATATCAGGAGAGCTGGATTTTAGAAGAATTTTTGCCCTCAGATTGTCTCAAACATATAAGGTAATACCTCCACCAGTTCCATCCATCCGATCATGACGAATGAGGGTGTAATCAGGAATAGATACGGAAGAGGAGGGAATATATGGCTTAAGCCAGATTTTAGAAACGGCAATGATGTGGTAGGTGTTATGGAGAAAGTAGTCATGGAATTCATCGAAATGTGCTGGGAGGGATTGGGAGTTAACGTGACATGTCAGTAGTATATTAGACATTGGAATAAAGGAAGGAAAATTTTACTTCGAAAGATAATAGAAATTTTGAATTGGAATTTATAGGAACAATAATCATTGTATAGTCAATTAAGACGTAAAAAAAGTGGAATAACATAAATGTGCTTAACTTTAGGAAATTTAAAACATCGAGAAAAAATAACAATATTACTTCGTACAAAGATCTTAATAAGTAATAATTACCAGACAAATTCTGGCTTGTCAAAACATTACTAAAACATGGACAAAATTTTACATAAGCTGGCAGAAAAATTAATTTTTTCTGAAAAAATGATAAATAATAGTTATATGAAAAAAAAAAATACATGTAAAAGTAGATACATATAATAAGGTAAAGTAAAGGTAAAGGTAGTAACAGGTAAATGTATAAGAATAGTCGAGAACGAGCAAATGATAAGAAGGTAAACAAGTAATAAAAAAAAAATAAATAATATTAATAATAAGTTAAAAAAAAAAAAATAATAATACAAACAAATGGAAATAATTGAAGAAACGAATGTTAACCAATTAAAAGTAATATAGTGATCACAATGAATGAAAAACCGAAAACCAACCTGGTAATGATAATTGATAGAACAAAAACAAATATAAAATACGTTAATTTCAATAACATGAGATGTAGATAGAGGACGCGAAAACAGGAAATAATTACCAAAAGGTCAGACAAAAATATCCAAGTCCTGAGGCTGGTCAATGTATATCACTGGTTGGCCATCTTCTTTACGGCAGCGCCCCCCCTCCCCCCCCCCCCCGCAAACCACACATATTTTAATTTGCCGGCAGATCTCTTCTGACGAGCGAGCCAATACAGATGCCTATTGGTCGGAGTCATCTCCTCGCCTAGATATATCCGGTGGGAGTCATTCTCCTGCCAGCCGATATCCCGCGTTGAGAAGTCCCTCTTGACTTTCCTCCTCCGTATTAAATCGTCCCTCAGAGATTGCCTGACAAATCGCGCGATTATAGGCGGTGGTCGGTGATGGCGGTGATGTCCACTAGATCAAAATCTTCTAGATTTAGCTTGATGCCGAGACCAGCAACAACGCTTGTTACTAATGCTGTAGCGGTCTCACCTGGGCGTACTGGGATGCCGCGAATTTCCATTGATTTATTCAAAAGCCCCTGCTCTGCTTTGTTTAATCTAATTTCGAGCAGCCCTACTTTTGTTTTTAAATTTTTGTTTTCATTGACCAAGTCTTCAATGAATTTAGACTGTCCCTCCAAATGATTCTCGATCTTTAACATTCTTTCTTTCTGTGAACTTATGGTGGCTGCAGAGGTGCACCCTTACAAGTTTGAGTTGTTTCGTGACGAGAAGCCATTAGTCTGCTATGAAGAGGAAGTTGTGGGGGTAAAAACTAATGTTCTCTGGTGATGACATGGGAGGCCAGTTTGATGTACATATTTCTTACGAGAAGCCCACCAATCTTCTCTAGTAGCTTCGTCCCCAACTACTCTTCCTTCAGCTTTCCGGTCACAAGATAATTGTTCTGAACCTGGCCCTTCTCAAATCGGCTTATCTCAACCAGGCACAAGTTGTATTTCTCGAATCTGAACAAGTTGTACCTAGCCTTTCTGAATTTAATTCCTTGAGCCTAGAATCTACCTTTTTTCTCAGTTCAGATGAGTCTATTGCAATATTGAATACAACTCATCAATCTAAAAGTATACAAAGGAGGAAATGATTCACATATTCAGTTCACAACAAACAACTAAGGAAATCGGCTGCAAAATATAGTCAAGCACATATAGAGGTCAACAGGGAAGCTGTTAACATGATGAAAGACATTCAATGGAAAGGTTACAGCCATGGACAGTGAAGAAAAATTCAGGTTACAAGTATGACCAAAAACTGAATATGCAAAAGACAATCGACTGTTTTGGACAATGGTCAATTTGCAATTGGTGTTATTATCTAAAATGGAAGAGAGCCCTTCCATTTGCTGCAGTAACAGGAAAGTCCAACTTCCTCCCTTTCAAAAATATCCTGAACTATTGCAAAACCTTCTTAATTACGAACATCTTGAGACTGAACATTTTTAAAATGATATTTGGAAATAGAACGGTTGTTTCCAAATGTCGTCGTTTGGAGCCAAAGAGATAAAAGAGGGACATTTCATGCCAACATTTAAGGTGCGAGAACAGGTGTATAACAGAATAGGGAGTTTGATGCCTGGAATACAACAGCAGCCGTCTTTTATACAGATTAATTTTGTTGGTGATGACAACCAGAGGCATTTGCTGCAGTTACTTTCAAAATGTCAAGCCTGCATTTGTAGGCTAACTCCAGATTTCTTCATGAACATAACAAGTATATCAAGGAATTCAGAGCTGCTGTTGAGTCTGTTTCCAAAGATCTACAAGATTTTCAGGTGCTGACAAAAAGCTTTCAAATGCTCACTGAGGACGTTACAATACTCCTAACACTAACGAAATGGCTGTCTTGATTGTTGATCAGATATTTGAAAAGCGAGTCACTGTTCTCCATAGCAGAGACAAGAAACTGATAAGAATCAGTGAGTTCTATCGAGCTTATGATCAAATTACGTTTAAATCCCGAATTTGAAATAGATAAACCATTGTCATCCTATTCCACTTCATCTAAAAACAAAATAGACCCTTTATATAAAAGCGTTGTATATGAACTAAAATGTAATGACTGTGAAACAAAATAAATAAATACACGAAAAAAACCAGACGATTAATATTCTAGGATAAAAAAAAAAGATATCAGGGCGTACAATACATTTCTAACTTGGCTCTCTTTTTTAATTAAGATAATCATAAATTCAACTAAGATACTGGAGTGAAATATATATATCACGTAGAATATAGTACAGAATGAAATATTTACAAATCATTGGGAATAATAAAATCGTGCTAAACGAATCCAGGGTCTTGTTTAAATGACCAGATAAATATTTCCAATAGTCCTACTTTATATTTATTTCCAGTAGGAATAGGAAAACCTATCAAACATAAGGAAAACTTAACGGACTGCCCATTTATGTAACAAATAAACTTTAGGACCAAAAAGTAATTACCTAACTACTAAACTCCTTTCGTCTCTTTACACTCACAAGGGGAGGACAAACTCAGTCCCTTACGGACTTTGATGGAAATTTGTTTGGAGGTTCCTGGTTATAAAATATTAGGCATGTTTTTTACCATTCCGACTAATAGCGCTTAGAAGCCCAGAAAAAATAATGAAATAGCATTAAACTAATTTATTTTATACCTTTAGTTTATAATTTTATATCTTCATGATTCTTGTACCAACATTTTTAATTTGAAATGCAAATTTAACGAAAAATACATCTGCTTCATAGATTTTGTTTAAATTCTGAAATAATTACCAGATCCTCAAGCAATCTAAATTTATAGAATTTTTCACAATAAAAAATTACATCAGATTCTAATCCAGCACTCTCAAAAACATTAGCCCTTAAGTGTGCCACTTCTAATATTTGGCTAACTGCAGAGAAGAGGGTTAACCTTTTGGATTTTCCTTCAAGGGACCCTCTCAGTATACTATTGGGACTGTCGTGAATTGTTTTGGTATAATATCAAAAGTTTCTTTACATAAACTATAGGTATTTTTCTACGTCCGTTTGATTTGGCTCACTTTGTACCTCATCCCGCGGTATTATGACAAACAAAATTTTTAATTCTTATTTTTATGTTGAAGATGAAGAGCGAGAATCGGTATAAAATGTAGGTAAGATAAAAAAAAAACAAGAGAGAGCTTTCAACAGAATTTCTTCCATCAAAATCGGAAGAAATCTTATATTTTTGGTTTTCAAAAAGACCTTACCCTTGTTTCACATGATCCGAGGAAAAATAAGGCGGTAATTTTGTTATCTTACATGGATTTTGGAAACGAAATCGATGATGAATCGACGAAGCCATTCATTATTTTGGACTACAACAAAACAAAGGGAGGAGTTGATACAAATGACCAGATGTGTCAAAACTCTACAGTGGCTCGGAGAACAAGAAGATGGACTTTGTCTTTTTTTTTTTTTTTTTTTTTTTTTTTTTTTTACTATGCTAAATATTGCGGGTATAGATGCTCAAATAATTTACAATTTGAGCAAAACTACGCAGGGTCCTCCGATATCCAGGCGTATTTTTCTTTAAAATATGGCATTGTCAATGATGAAGGGGTATTTGCAGGAAAGAGCCGATATTATTGCATTGCCTGCCGTCGAATGTCGGATTAGGATTTAGGATAAATCCTGGATTTAGGATAAATTAGGATACACGCCAAAGAAAAGGAGTACAGAAGCAGCAGAACCTTGCACTTACAGGTGCAAAAACGGGAGTTCGAGAAAAGGAGCCAGGTAAAGGGCACGTGACAAAAAAGTAAACCCGAGGAGTAACCATAATAGAATAATTAAAGAAATTATTACGAACTATTATTACATGAATTATTAAGAAACATAATTTCTTTCATAGAAATAAGAAAACATCTTCACCGCTTTATTTGTTATTGCACAGTTTTAAATAAATATAAATGTTTTATTAATATATATTTAGATAATATTGAATAACTACTAGAGGATTAAAAAACACATTAAATATAGTAAGTTCCATCATTTACAAGATTAATTTTAATGTGAAACCTATTTTTGCATTTATTTGCAGGTTATTTGCTAAATTAAAATATGACGTCATTTTTTGTGTAAAATAATCTATGAAGGTATTTTGCTTGAAGATTTAATGATTTTTTTAAATTTAGGTAACCTAATCCAAAATCTTTAAGCATTTTCCTTTAAATCTGCACTCAAAAATAAAACTTTTGGTGAAAGAATTACATCGATATCATACCTCCAAAACAATTACCAACAAGATCCGTGAGAGACTGAACGTGTTCTTCCATTGTCAGTCTACTCTAGTTCTTTATATCTTTTAGAAGCCCTTCCATTTTGCCTCCTTAAGTGAATATATTGATTTCACGAGTCTTATTTTAATTAAATAGATATAATCTGTGAAGCAAAGTAAATCTGTTTTGAATTGTCTTTATGTTTTTACTGACGGTATAAATGTCTCTACTTCGAAACTAGTATTTGAAAAAAAAAAAAAAAAAAAAAATCCAATATTAGTGGCAAATAATTCATCAATTCCAACTTAAAATTAATAGAGGTTATAGATACGCGTGTACGATATGTCTGTAAGCGGCGCACAGTGGGTACGTAATTTGTAACAAACGTAATTTGTTGGACATTGGTTGAAAACAAAAATTTATATTCATGGCCTGAATCATTTATAAAATGTTTGCTATGGTCATTGTCGATAAACAACAGTACGTTAAACATAATTTTATTACGCACTAACAGTACAAAAGATAGATAAACTAGGTTTGTTCGAAAGGTTCTCGCTAATTTCCCGTTTTGTTAAATTGCATTAGAAATTGTGTACATGTTCGATGTAAATTTTTCGCTGTTCACAGCTTTAAGCACGATATCACAATTGGCAATAAACCACTTTTCTGTGAAAATAATAATTACAATAAATAAAAATAATAAATGTATTTAAAATTTTAAATTTCAACAAAAAAATTTATTTTGAAGAAGAAGAGAAGAGAATGAACTTTATTCTGGGACTACTTGTCCCCTAAGAATAACATATGATTACAGTACATAGGACAATCATCTGGCTTTGATAATTAATTATAATAAATAATAACAATAGATAATAATAAAAATTGATAAAGAATTAAATTATATGTTACAAGATAACTGTGACATCTTGTAAAATGATACATCTTATGTATACTATTATAATGTATATTACATAAATGTTCACGTTTTACATTAGCTCGGAAGATTGAAGATCCAGGAGGTAAAGGAATAAATGATGTTTAAAGGAAGTAAGAGTGGATATTTTTCGAATTGTGATGGGCAATGAATTCCATAACGAGGAAGCACGGATAATAAAGGATTTCTCGAAGGATGCAGTTCGATGCGCCGGAGTGTATAGGTTGATGGGTTGGGTTCTAGTATTTAAGAGGTGAATGGAGGAGCGCAGAGTAAGGAGGTCATGGATATAGGTGGGTTTTTTGGTTTTCAAGGTTTGAAATATGAGAGCACCCAGGAAGTATTGACGTCGAAAACCGGGGTACAGCCACCCAATTTCAGAATACCTGTGAGATATGTGAGAACGTCTGGAGATCCCGAAAATAAATCTAATAAAACAGTTCATTACTCTTTTACATCTCATCTCGAGCTCATCAGACAGTCCTCCATATACTACGCATCCATAGTCAAAGTTAGGAAAAATAAGTGATGATACTAAAAGTTTTCGAGTACTTAATGGTAATGAATCACGGTAATGTGAAAGTTGCTTAAGAATAAAAATAGATTTTCTCGTGATTTGAGAGATATGGCTATTCCATGCAAGATGTTTATCGAAAGTTATTCCCAGATTTTTAATGGAATTTTGGAAATGAATTGGACGGTTTTTTAAGAAAAGCAGTGGATAGTAGGGAAGAGCTTTTAGGTGAGGTTTTGACCCAATGAGAATAGCCTTTGTTTTTTCTGGATTTAGACTTAATTTATTCTCCACTGCCCAAAGGTTAATGCTATCTATGTCTTTCTGTAGCTTACAAGTCGCCTCTAGCATATTTGAAGGATGAAAGGATAAATATATTTGCAAGTCGTCAGCATAAAGATGATATTGGGAGTAGTGGATGCGATTCGGCAAGTCATTAATATAAATAGAAAATAGGGTAGGTGAAAGAGAAGATCCCTGGGGTACTCCTCGCGAGAGTGGTAGTGAAGATGAGTGAGGTTTTCCAGGTATAATCACAGTTTGGGAGCGGTTGGATAAAAAAGAATGAAGCCAGCTTAACGCACTATTAGATATTGAGAGGTTATGGAGTTTGGAGAGGAGGATTGTATGGTCAACAGAATCAAAAGCTTTTGAAAAATCAAAAAGGATCAGGATCGTAATGTTCTGTTGGTCTAAGGAGTAGTAAAGGTCTTGAGTAATTTTTACCAAAGCAGACTGCGTGGAGTATCCGGATCGGAATCCTGATTGGAAAGGATTAAGGAGAGTTTTATAGTCAAGAAAGGAGGTGAGTTGGGTATGTGCTAATCTTTCTAATGGTTTAGATAAATTTGATAGGATTGATATAGGTCGAAAGTGGGAAACTGAGGAAGGAGAAGGAACTTTATTTAATGGACGGACAAGGACTTTTTTCCAAGCTGTAGGGAAAATAGAGTTTTGTAAGGAGAAATTATATATGTGGAGCAGGGCAGGTAAGATGACAGGAAGGCAGAGTTTGATTATTTTTAAAGGTATTTGATCCAAACCATGGTCATTGGTACGAGATTTAAAAACTGAATCAATTAGGTCATTAGGGGAAATATTAAGAAAATAAAAGTTATTAGAATTAAAAGGGGTTTGAGGAATAGAATAGGATAAGGTGTTTACAGGGAGTTCATTAGGGTGGGGGTCAGCAAAGTAGGAATTAAGTTCATCTGGAGTGAATGGATAATGGTTATCAGATGTGGAACTGGGTACTGCAAATTTTCTCAAAATTTTCCATTTAGATTTAGGGTCAGGCGCTTGGGATAGGATATTTTGAAAATACTGTGCTTTAGCACGGCGTAAAGAGGTCTGGGTGAGGTTTCTAAGAAGCTTAAACGATGAATAATCATCTGAATGTCTAGTACGCCTAAAACGTCTCCTGGCAGCATCTCTTCGCTTCATCAGATTTCTAATGTCAGGGTTAATCCATGGAGCTGGTAGTAGTCGGATAATTGAGGTTTTGAGAGGGGCAAGATGATTAAGGACAGTATAAAGATTCGATGTTAGGCATTCCACCATTTCGTCAATTGAGGGGGAAGAATATATGGATTCCAAGGAATGGGATAGTGCGTCAAGTAAGGATTCTATTCTATCTGGGGTTATATGGTCAAGATTTCTCCAAGATATTTTCTTAGGAATAAGGATAGGAAAAGATATGTCATAGGAGATTTGGATGAGATCGTGGCATGAGAGGAAAGGTACTGGATTTTGAGAGAAGGATAATAGGTTTTTCTGAGAATCTACAATCATAAGGTCAATTAACGTATCTGTGAACTGGGTGTGATGGGTGGGTTGGAAAGGTACTGCAAAAAGATGTAGAGAATACACCAAGTCCATAAGATACATTTTATCAGGAGAATCTGAGAGGAGGTTAGTATTAAAGTCACCAGCAATGATGACATTATTATACAGAGGTACATAAGTAAAAAGAGATGATTCGAATGATGGGTCGAATTTGACCTGAGGAGGGCGGTAAACTATAAGGTAAAGGAGGGAAAATGATTCCGAAGAGATTTCAGTGAACATGTATTCAAGGTGTGGAATATCAAGAGAACTGGATTTTAGAAGAATTTTTGCTCTTAGGTTATTGCGAACATATAAACAAACACCTCCACCAGTTCGGTCCGTCCGATCATGGCGAATAAGGGTGTAATCAGGAATAGATATGGAAGAGGTGGGAATATACGGTTTCAACCAAGTCTCAGAAACTCCAATGATATGATAGGTGTTATGGATAAAGTAGTCATGAAATTCATCGAAGTGCGCTGGGAGGGATTGGGAGTTAACGTGACAGGTCAGTAGTATATTAGACATAGGAAAGAGAGAGGACAAGGTTACTTTGAGAGATAATGGAAATTTTTAATTGGAACTTATGGGAACAATAATTATCACAGAACCAATAGGGTAGTAAGAACAACGGGAAAACATAAATGCATCTATCATTAAGAAATTTGAAACACAGAGACAAGAAAAAGAAAAATAAGAATATTACATTGTATAGAGATTTAGATATGTAATAATTAACGAAAAAAAATTATGGTTTGTCAAATCATTACTAAAACGTAGACAAAAATTTACATAAACTGGTAGAAAAAATGATTTTTTTGAAAAAAAAAATACATAAATCGATTGCGATGTAGGAAAAAGTAAAGATGAATCCATGAAATAAAAATACAAATAAGAGTAAGAAAAAGTAAAAATGAAAAAGAAAGATATATGGAAATATGTGGTAAATGTCAAATATAATAAGCTGAAAGACTAATACCAATACAAAAGCCGAAAAAAAATGAAGATCAGAGAGAATGCTGTATCCGCGAGAAAAACTGGATGGTACTTGCAATCCTGTTAGTCATCCGAAAACATCAAGGTCTTGAGCCTGGTCAATGAAGATCACCGGATGGCCGTCATCTTTCCGGCAGCGCACTCTACCAGCCGCAAACCAAACATATTTAACTTTTCCGGTGGACCTCTTCTGCCGTGCAAGCCAGTATAGGTGCCTGTTCGCTGGTGTCATCTCTTCGGCGAGATATATCCGGTGGGAATCATTTTCCTGCCAACCTATATCTCTGGTTGAGAAGTCTCGCTTAATTTTTCTTTTTTGCACCAGATCATCCCTCACTGACTGCCTCACGAAGCGCGAGGCATTTTAGAAAAATGTTTAAACTTTTTAAGTCAAAAGCCATTTTAATTCAAAATATTAATACTGAAAAGTAACTAAAGATCGAAATGGTCTGCGACCACTTGCGACCTTGGAGAATATTTGGATATTTGGAAAAAACAGTTTCGTCACACTATGCGGCGCACAGTGGGACGAAACTATGTTTTTTCTGGACATCGCATTTTGAGCCTCTAAAAATTATTGCATCGACTTCAAATTTCATATGGGTATGTTTTCAAAGGTGTAGAATTGGAATCTAAAGTCAATTTTTTCCCATCATTTCAGGACTTTGCTCTGTTAACCAATAGTGTGTCTAAAAAAATCTAATTTTCGTTTTTTCGTGTTTTGATTCAAGGGATATTATTTTCTATGATTTTTGATGTGCTCTATCGAATTTAAAAATCTGCAAATCAATCAGTGCACCGTTATGTGAGTTATACGTTCTTTATGCCTTTTTCGTCGATCGGCTTTACTAAAAAAATAAATAATTTGCGGTTTGTCAGAAACCTGATAGGTAAATTGTTCTGATAGGAAATATTGTTCCCAACCGAAAACGGAACCATTTAGTTATTCAATAGAAGTAATCAATTATAGCCCACAGGCTCCTACACTGTGGTTATCGAAATTTTATCGTTGGATCCATTCGTTCAAATTCGTCGTGTCAGTGTCGGCATTCAGACCTATTCCGATATCAATTTTAAGCATTTTTATTGGTGAATTCCTGTGGATAACATTTGTGAAGTCCATTTGTCATAGCAATTCGGACCACTTTTTTGTAAAAGTTGAATTATCAAAGTAAAATTCAAATATTCCCCAAGGTCGCAAGTGGTCGCAGACCATTTCGATCTTGAGGTACTTTTCATAATCGATATTTTTAATTAAAATGGGTTTCGACTTAAAAAAGTATAAACATTTTTCAAAAATCAATTTTTTGTTAAAATTTTCAAATTTAAATACATCTATTTTTTGAAATTATTATTTTTACAGGAAAACGTTTTGTTGCCAATTGTTTTATCATGCTTATAACTATGAACAGCAAAAAATTTACATCGGGTGTGTTAACAATTTGTAATGCAATTTAACAAAACGAGAAATTTGCGAGAACCTTTCAAACAAACGTAGTATATCGATGTTGATGTCCTGTTTGTACATAATAAAATTATGTTTAACGTACTGCTCTTTATCGGCAATGACCACAGTAAACATTTAATAAGTGATTAAAGCTGCAAATATAAATTTTTGTATTCAACCAATGTTCAAAAAATTACATAGGCTCGTCCCATTGTGCGACATGGGGGTTGAGAACGGAGGCCCTACAGGTTCTGTATAAAGGCGCAATTTTGCCTATTATTACTTAAGGCATGGAAATATGGCATTCAGGAACTCAGATAAAGTACAACAAGGCAAAGCTGGAAAGGGTCCAGAGGCTAATGGCATTCAAAATTAATAAAAGTTTTCGGACACTTTCTGACAAAGCCGCTTTTTTTTTGGCCAAAATAATCCCCATTAGTATACTAGCAGACAAATATGTGGGTAAAATAATCCAATGGGGTTACTGCTGAAGTGAAAACACTAAAAAGATATAAACAGACTAAACAAAAGGGGTAAAATAAGGATTATAATATGAGGGGAAGGAGTTCTGCAAATCCTATAAATACGCAAAAAAAATCTTTAATATCAAATATTCTCCAAGGTCGCAAGTGGTCGCAGACCATTTCCATCTTAAGTTACTTTTCAGTATTGATATTTTGAATTAAAATGGGTTTCGACTTAAACATTTTTCTAAAATCAATTTTTTTTGTAGAACTTTAAAAATTTTAATAAATTTATAATTTTTATTTTTTGTAATCATGATTTTCACAGAAAAATGTTTTATAGCCAATTGTGATATCATGCTTAAAGCTGTGAAAAACAAAAAAATTATATTGGACGTGTACACAATTACTAATGCAATTTAACAAAACGAGAAATTTGCGAGAACCTTTCAAACAAACCTAGTTTATCGATCTTTTGTACTGTTAGTGCGTGATAAAATTATGTTTAACGTACTGTTGTTTATCGACAATGACCATAGCAAACATTTTATCAATGATTCAAGCCATAAATATAAATTTTTGTTTTCAACCAATGTCCAACAAATTACGTTGGCTCGTCCCACTGTGCGGCGGTGTGAGATGGCCAGGAGGGAGTGGTGAGAAATTGACTTCCACCTGGGTCGGTTAATATCTATTTAGTGGCTTTACCACGAAAGGAATTTTGACACCCCTACTCTAATTAGTACAATCCACCAATCTCGCTTTTAAAAAAAATATCTATGGTTGGACAAAAGGACCAATAAGTCCATTCCCAAGGCAATTTTCTCAAATAATTAAAATAACATTGCAAGAAGTGTATATATATATATATATATATATATATATATATATATATATATATATATATATATTCTCATAGCCTCAGCTAAATTTTTTTTTTTTTTTTTTTTTATATCCATTTATTAAAATTTACAACTGTATAAAATATATACATCTAGTAAATGAGTTGATTATGATTACAATAACATGCGAAACTTGAAGAGAACTACTCATCAGCAACCCTCAAAGAAAAAAAAAACTTTACACAAGAAGGTCTCTAGGCCATCTTCTTTTCAGACGCCTCGGAGGGTTATCGGGAATAGAATGGGAAGCAAGTTGAAGGACTAGTGGATTTGTGTGGTTATGGAGTTTACTATGAAAGGATAGGTATCTGGTTTGGGCTAAATCAGAAACATATGGGACATTAAGATCTTTATGGATAAGTTTGTTTGTGACAAAGTAAGGAGCATTAAGTATTTTTCGAAGGATTTTGGATTGTAAGGATTGGATACGGGAAGAATTAGAAGGTTTAGTTGAGCCCCAAAGCTCAACTCCATATGTCCAAATAGGTCTGATAACTGTCATGTAAATGAGTCTTTTGTAATAAATCGGAAGGTTTGAACGTTTGACTAGTAAATGTTGAAGAAGTCGAAAACGACGAGCAGTTTCCTGCCTTTTTAGTCTCGTATGTGGATTCCAGGTTAAACGTTTGTCTAGTTGGAGTCCAAGATAGCGGATCTGTTCAACAGGGCTCAGTGGGATATTATTAAAGGGTATTGTAGGACAAGAAGACGTAGGTTTACGGCGAAGGGTAAAGGTTATTTGGTGGGATTTGCTTGGATTTATTTCAATTCTCCAATTTCGACACCATTCTTGAAGGTTGAGGACATGGGATTGGAGTTTTTGTGAGGCAATGAAGGGATCATTATTTACTGATAACACACATGTGTCATCAGCATACGTGGTGAGGACGGTGCTAGGATGGGTCGGTATATCAGCTGTATACACCGTGTAGAGGTTGGGACCTAGGATGCTACCTTGAGGAACACCTGCAGTTTGGACGAAGAGGGAAGAATAGGAAAAGTTATGATTAACTTTAAAGTTTCTATCACTGAGATAGGAGCGGATAATATGAAAGTGAGGAAGGAATTTACGGAGTTTGTAAAGTAGCCCCTGGTGCCAGACTCGGTCAAAAGCTTGCTCTAAGTCGAGAAAGGCTCCTGTGCAGTACATTCCGCGTTCTAATGCTAAAGAGACCACGTCCACGCCGCGATGACATTGCTGGATAGTGGAGTGTGAGATTCGAAAACCAATCTGATCTGGGATGATATTGTTGGAATCTAGGATGGGATACAAGCGTTTCAGAATGAGTTTTTCCAGGATTTTGCCCATTATGGGCAAGAGTGATATTGGACGATATGAGGATGGGAGTTCAGGAGGCTTTTTCGGCTTAGGAATCATCTTTATTATAGATAATTTCCAAGGATCAGGGAAATATGTGGTGCGGAGTACAGAATTATATATATATATATATATATATATATATATATATATATGTAAGAAATAGGATTGCTTTTCGAGGAAGGAGTTTTAGGATATGGGCTGTAATAAGGTCATGTCCAGGAGCTTTGTTGGAAGGTAATCTGAGGATAATGTTTAGTACTTCTGAAGGATGGAATGCTTTAGGAGGAAGAGACATTTGGAGCGGAATGTTTAGTTCTGCTTCAATACATTCAACGTGAGCAGGATTGATGACGTCAGGATGGGGGTTAAACGTTTTAGAGAGGTGAAGACCGAAATTTTGGGATTTGTCCTCGTCCGATCTTGTCCAGGTTTGAGAGTCTGTTAGGAGTGGGTGATTAAAATTTTTGTAACCAAGGAGTTTTTTTTTTCGTTGTTATCCATAATGACTTGTCTGAAGTATTGAGGTTTTGAGTATGGTTATGTAGGGTTTGGATTTTAAACTTTTTGATTTCTGTCTTTAGTTTGTTCGTTAAGTTGTTGTAATTATGTTTGTCTGATGGGTATCTTGTACGGTGCCATTTCGCCCTCGATCTGCGTTTTTCTGTCATTAAGGAGCGAATATGCTGTGGTAAGGTATACTGTTGACTATGAGGATATTTTGGAGGTAAGGTATTTTCAGTTACACTATTTTGTATTGATGATGTAAGTTTGTCAACTGCTGTGTTAATATCTTCTTTTGTTTTAAGGGGAACTTTCAGGTCCAATTTATTTTTTAGATCGTAACGAAATCCGTCCCAGTCTACACGTCCTCTAATCAGTCTGGGAAGGGGGGGTTTAAGAACGGGATTTGAATGCAAGAGAAGCAGAACAGGGCTGTGATCTGAGGAAAGGTCGTCTAGGGATTTGATGATGGTTTGAGAGGTAGGAATTTGGGAAGAAATGAAGATATCGAGGATATCAGGACGTTTTTTGAGGGATGTAGGCCAATAAGTAGGATTTAAGGGTGAGAGGACAGAACCATAGGCTTGGGATGGATTATTAGTTTCAAAAGGATTGTTTGTTGGGGGCTGCACTCTTCTTGAGATATGAGGCGCAGATTCAACTTGTATTGGTACTTGAGATGGAGGATTGATCTGAACATGATGCTGGATAGGAAGTGCTGGTTGCTTCTGAGGTGGTAATTTTACTTTTAGAGGTAATTGATGGGGAGGAATGTTCTGTTGTGGAGGTTGAGATTGTAAATGGGAGGTCTGAGGCTGGAGTTGGGAGATTTGAGGCGCCTGAGGTCGCGGTTGATGAATAATCTTCTCAGAGTAAGTAGGTTGCTGTCTAGATTGATGATCTCATGCTGTTGTAGGCTGGTGATATCTGAGTGGCTGAGCTCCTTGGAACCCGGGAAATATTTTCTGACTATCGATGTCTGGTGACTGGGCCCTCTGAGTTTGTTTAGGGGCTGAACTCAAAGTTCTTTTACTCTGCACAGCTTTGTATACAGTGCAGCCTCTGTAACTTGCAGGGTGATCTTGACCACATAGAGCGCATATCGCAGGCGTATCTCTGGTTTTCTGGCATGTTTCCGTAGCGTGTGGGCCAGCACATTTTACGCACCTTTCCTGATGGTGGCAATAAGTCTTCGTATGCCCTAGACTTTGGCACCGAGTGCACTGAACAATTGTTGCTCTTCTTCTTGGTTCCTCAAACCTTATGCATGAATAAACCAGTCTCGTTACTTCAAAGATTTCTTCGTTGTTGCGAGCTGGTTTTAAGTCCACGAAGAATAGAGGTAATGGGTAGTTTTCTTTGGGATGAAGCACACACGAAACTTGCCTCACGTTGTTGCCAATAGCTTCTAAATCATGTTTGATGGCGCTGGTTGGAGTAGAAGAATGAAGCCCCCTCAATACAGCTTTCTCTTCTTTTAGTTGATAGCAGTGGTAATCATAATTATGGCTGGATAAATGGTTTGTTAATTTTTTATAATTTTTTTTTGTAGTTGTTTTTATTTTGATGTCTTCAACTCGAGAAAAACAATTGAATTTGGTCTCTCCTATTAGTGCTGCGATTTCTTGGCAGAATGACACGAAGTTCTCGTTTTTAGTGACAAAGATTGGTGGCGGCTCTGGTTGAGTAGTATACTGTGGATTAGAATTACTATTGCTATTATAACTATTACTTGTTGATGGGGTAGGCTCATTGGCAGTTGAGTTGGTAGGTAAATTTGGCTGAAATGTTTTGGCTGCAGAGGTTTTACTGCGGGTTTCATGGTTTGATTTGTTTTGTGACTTTTTTGATTTGGCTGTTTAATTTTTTTTTTTGTTAGGTGAATTGCCCGCTGATTCTGGGGCGGCATTTCTATGGCGCTTTTGAAGCGTCCTTCTCGACTGGTAATCGGTCTCACTTATTTCTGAGTAAGGAGCCTCATCCTCCGTCTCATCACCAGATGTGGGAACGACTTCCATTATTATTCAATATTAAACACAAATTATATAAAATAATATTGAAGCTGATAAAAAATAAAAAAGATAAATCAAATGAATTCTTAAATATCTAAACTAACAAATACATTATTTAAATTAAGGTTAAACATTATTTAGTATAAAAATATAAAATATAAAGAAAAAATAAAATGAATTGTTCCAGGAAAAAAAATAATAATAATAATAATAAGCTCTAGGTTTGACGAGAGGCTTCAGAAACAAATAAAGCCAGCCTTGACCGTGAGAGATAAAGGCTGTATACAAAGTGAGCTAGCCGGATTAAGGCGGCGGGCCAGTTGTTGAACTGCCTCATCTGTATTATGTCACTGCTAATATAATATAGTTCCACTCACCTCACTTAAATTTAATAGTCAGAATGTTCTAATGTCAATAATGTCTCTCACTAATACTAAAGATGAATGTGATATTTCAATTAGTATGAAACTGAGAAAGCCAGAAAGACAGAGCGGTCACTAAACGTGTAGAGTAGTTGCGGCCATCTTGACTGAACTACTAGCTAAAATTAAAAAAAAAAAAAAAAATTGAATTTTTAAAGTTGCTTAAATTTTTATACTTTTTGAGTTTTCTATTATAATAATATACTTTCTATTTATTAAATTCCCAGGTGGGGCCAATTTTTTTTTTCTATTTACCACTGTTTTGAAGCATTTTATAGAGCTTTTCATAGTAATGCTCTTGACCGTTAGTCTTTCTTTAAACATTTTTTTTTCGTATTAAAAAATTATTAATGTCGTCAAATGGATAAAACTAAATAAATAAAATAATAAAATTTATTACTGATACATAAAAAATTAAAGTAATGAAAAAATTGTGATCAATTCTGGAAGAATTTTACAGTTTAGTTGTTCAACTATTTTATTGAATGAGATTTAATTTTTAATATTTCTTTTTAAGGCTAAACATCCCGATTTTTAGTATGATTTATTTTCAAGAGATGGCAGCACTTTTGGGGCGAATTTATTTTCGCTCTCATTTGTGAACAGAAACATCAATATTAGATCTGTAAACGGATTTGGTAATAAAAAAAAAAAACCCATTAGATTCACGCTACGTTTTCCGAATTTTTTTTTGTCAATTATTTTAGAATTTAAAAAAATTATCTGGTAAACTATTGATTTAAAAAAAAAAAAACTGGTTATAGCCACTTAGTCATAAGTCAATTGAACACAATTATGCAAACAGATTCATTTTTGGTTGCATAGGTTGATCATAATTTGAAAAATACGATTTGCAAGGAAGCGGGTGATTAGATTAGTAGCCTATCTGCTGTTGTAGTAGTGCGGGAAGGGCTGCGAGGGCCCAGCTCCCAGTCAGCTACCGATCTAACGTCTCCCGAATAGTGGAAAAACCGACCGAATAGAGGCCAACAAAATTTGATATACTTTTTAGAATATAAATAATATTTTAAAAAACGAACCTGTGTGCAAATTTCAAAATAACTACATATGTTCTTCGGTAATTAATAAAAAGAAAAAAAAAACTAAAACAAACTCTTTTAAAGCATAGTTAGAATATCTATGAAATTTTAAACCCAGGAGATATTAAAAATGATAAACCGACAAAAAATGATATTTGGAACAAATAACGAGTTAACATATAAATACTTTATGTAATTAAAAATACCCTAAACAAATATTTTGGCATTGTTCAAGAGTAATTTATTTCACTGATTATTATATTCGAACAACGGAATTCAAAGTGTAAAGTAATCATTAGGACCAAAACATGTGTTTAGTTTTCCACAAAGAAATAATGAGTAAACTATAACTGTTTATTTAAGGAAGTAAAATTTTTAATTTTATTGATAACAGTTAACTAAGGAATATATAACTGTTAATAATTTATCAATTCCTAAGAACTGTTTCATTGAACCCTTCAACATGAAAACACATTTGTAATATATAATGTAACAGCTGATATTTATAAAATTTGATAATCAAGCTTCTTGCATGTCTACTAAAAATTTCAAAGTATAAACAACATAATAGGAGAACATAATATTTATATGCACATTTTTTATTACTAAAAACCTAAAATTACCTTAATTATTCATTAGAACTTCATAATGTAAATATAATTATCTGGGATATAAAAGTCCTGAACTAACTACTTCGGCAAAGAATTAAAAGAAAAACTTTTATCGGTCTCTGTAAGTGTATAAGTAAGTGTAAATTCACTCTTACCGGTTTGTTTCATTCGATCCATGAAAATTATTTATTAATAAATAAAATATAATTCAAATAACAAATGATATCATGGAATAATAATAAAACATTGGGCAATAAGAATATTTATACCTTGAGAGTACTACTAGCCCAGTCAAATATGGAGTTTTAGACAGCAAATCTCGAAAAGGAGGCAATGAAGCATAAACTTTCGTTTTGGGATTCTAGATAAGAGGTGAAAAGTCATCAACCTCAGCATGTTAGCATAATGATATTCATGGTCAAAGGTCACAAAATCAATTTTTTTTTTCAGGTATCTCGATGTCTTTGCCTCAGGCGTCATTCGAGAAGGTTACAAAACTTGTAGATAATAATATTTTCTATGATCTTTTTGGATTCCATTCAATTTTTTTTTTTTTTTTTTTTTTTTTTTTTTTTTTTTTTAGGATTAACCGTTTTCAAGATTTAGTGTGGAAATACTACCGTAGCGGGTATACTACCGTAGAATTAGTGTCAGGATTCCAGCTGTTGGGTATGGTTCTTGAAAAAACAGATAGACAAAACAGAGAATACTTCCAATTCAAAAATAAGCACATTTAATAAAAAAATATATAAAACAAAAGTTGTTGTAAATTAGATTTGCTTTATTAATGCATATAACGAAAATGTGCTAAGAGTAGCGAGTTATTTGATCAAACAGCTAAGAACATACGATGTTCAACCCTTTCAAAAATGTTCTAAAAACAATGATTGTATAGGGATTATTATTGTTTGACTCAGATTCATGTTGACTACCGCTATAGTCCCGGCAGCTGTAATAATATTGTTACGGTCTGGTGAGGTTGAGGGTACCCTGAGCGGCCCGGGGGCAGGTAGCTGGAAAGGCCGCCAGGGTGACCTAGACTTGGTGGTGCCGTGGGCATGGGCGAGCAGGTAGCCGAAAAGGGCGGCAAATGGCCTGGAAGGGTCACGGCGCCCCAGAAGGCCCTAGACCTGTAATCTGGCCAGATCTAGAATGTTCGGCGGCGCTTTAAATAGGCCGACTTCCAGCCTGGCAGTCAGTATCCATGTGTCAGTGATCAAGTAACGATCAACCAGTCAAGTGTCAGTGACAGTTCAGTCTGTGAGTTAGTGACAGTGATAAACAGTGTCAGTGAATGTAGTAACAGTCTCTGTGTCAGTGTAATAGATTCTCATGTATAATTGTGACATCTAGTATTAAGATATTAAAGATAAGTATTGTGTAATATACATATAAGTGTAATTAGACCTAAGTATAATTGTTATTAGATTAAGTAGCTTAAGGGACCTATTTGTATTTATTAAGTTGTAAATAAATTAGTGTTTAGTATTTAAGTTGTGATTTGATTAGTCATACCCCCAGTGGCCCGTAACAATTTGGTGTCAGAAGTGGGATTACAGTTTAATTGCTATTGTTTGTCTTGTATTTGTTTTGTAATTATTGGGCTACTGGAAAATGGCTACTCAAAGCGTTAGATTAAATGATTTAAAAGTTGCAGATTTGAGACGAGAGTTGGAAGAGCGCGACCTGGATACCTCCGGATCAAAAACTGTGTTGCAGCAGCGTTTGCGCCAGTTTTTTATAGATTCGGGGGAAAACCCAGATAGCGTTAATTTTGAGACCGATTTGAGCAGATTAACTGCAACTTTTAAAGCTGAATTAGGTAGTGTACAAAAGAGTTAGGCAATGTTGAAAACAAATTAGGTAATGAGTTAGCTAATGTAAGAAATGAATTAGGTAAGGAATTAGGCAATGTTGAAAACAAATTAGGTAATGAATTAGGTAATGTAAAAAATGAATTAGGTAATGTAAAAAATGAATTAGGTAAAGAGTTAGGTAATGTTAGAAATTAATTAGGTACTGAGTTAAGTAATGTTAAAGATAATTTAAGTACACTAGAATGTAAGCTAAGTACTGTAGAAAATAAGTTGATGGAGACTGTGGACAAAAAGTTAGCTAATGTAGAGTGTAGATTAGGAGAAAAAGTTTGTTCGATTGAAAATGAACTTAGGTTAAGAGTAGAAGCCCTTGAGGGACGCATGAGCAACCCACCGAAGGACGACAGCGACAGATCCTCCGAGAGCAGTTCTCACAACACCATTCTGCTTGCCAATGCTGGGACGCCACCAACACACAACATCATTCCAGTGTTCGACGGAAAGATACCGTGGGAGGATTATATGACTCTCTTCGAGACAGCGGCTTCGATCCATGGATGGTTTCAAGAGACCCAGGCTTCAACGTTGTGCCTAGCCTTGCGTGGAAACGCCTTGGGAGTACTCCAGGGGATGCCAATGACGGAGCGGTCCAACTACGGGGAGCTGGTGAGAAGATTGGAGATGCGGTTCGGCCACCGCCACATGGACCAGCTATACCGCTCACAACTAAGAAACCGGATCCAAAAGAACACTGAGACGCTACAGGAATTCGAAGCTGATGTCGCCCGGTTTGTGAGGAATGCCTACCCATCGGTCACCGATGATGTATACGAGAGCCTGGCGGTAGACAAATTTCTGGACGGACTTCGGGACCCGGAGACACAACAAGCTGTGAAACTCGCCCGGCCAAAGACTTTAGGCGATGCTTTATCTCAGGCCATGGAGTTTGAGGCTGTCAGGCAGTCAGTAAGGGGCCATGCACGAGTTCGTGCAGCGGAAGCAGAGCCTGTTGTCGTCCCCAGCATAGAAGACATAATAAAAAGGGTCTTGGAGGCCCTCAGGACTCGTAAGAAGGAGATTCGCTGTTGGGGCTGCGGCCAACTGGGACACCCTAGAAGCAAGTGCCCGTCCAATAAAAGAGAAAAGCCTCAGGAAAACTAAGGAGGGTTGATGAGAAGGGGCAACTGCCGACCCGTAATATGAAAGGCCCCAGGAAGACTATCAGAGTGGCATCAATAGGAAACAAGACAACCAGTTTCTATGTGGATGGGATGGTGAACGGACAGCTGCGAAGCCTTCTACTGGACACCGGCGCAACGATGACAATCCTGAGCCCGAAGACGGTTCCCGCTGAGCAGATCTCACCATTTACTTGGGCACTACGGACAGCCACAGGACAGCCAGCCCAGGTCTACGGGGAGACAGTTGCCACCTTCCTCATTGGAGGTCAATCTCTGAGGCACCGTGCTCTCGTGGCCGAAGTAGATGAAGAAGTCATATTGGGCACGGACTTGATGATTGAATACGGGCTCAAACTGGATATGGCAAGGGGTGTGGTGACACTAAGGGATGACGAGATCATCCTCCGACGGGGCAAGGACCTCTCTTCACGAGTGCTCTTACTAGAGGACACCATTCTACCCGCAAGGTGCCAGGTTGTGACTCAAGGGACTTTTAAAGGTCAACTATTTGAAGGTGAATGTGTGGTACTAGAGCCCGGAAGGTACGAAGAAAAGGAGCTCGGACGAGGCGTGCTGGTCGCCAGGTCTCTCGTTAAGGTTGGACGCACCACTCCAGTTCGTCTGATGAACCTAAACAGTTTTCCGGTAGCACTGAAGAAAGGAGCACTGATTGGGGAATGTACAACCGCTACCTCAGTCGTAAGACAGCTGCAACGGCATTCTGCTAATCGACGAGAGCTCTCAGAAGAATTTGTGGAGGAATCATGCCGTGATCTTTTACCTGAACAAAGTGAGGAAGTGCGCAACATGGTTACCCAATGGCAGGATGTCTTCGAGATCAGCTCAGGACCTCGGGATAGAACAAACATCGTCCAACACAAGATTGACGCCGGAGATACCAAGCCCATCCGACAGGTTCCAAGAAGGCTGCCGTTAGCCAAACGAGAGGAAGCATAGAGAATTATTAAAGAGATGGCGGCTGATGGTGTCATTGAGCCTTCGAGTAGTCCCTGGATGTCTCCTGTTGTACTGGTGAAGAAGAAAGACGGCAGTACGAGATTCTGCGTCGACTACCGCCTTCTTAACAATGTCACCAAGAAGAACAGCTATCCGCTTCCAAGGGTCGACGATACGCTGGACACCTTGGAAGGCTGTAAGCTGTTCTCTACTTTGGACCTCCGCAGTGGATATTGGCAGGTTGGATTGACTCCTGAGGATAAGGAGAAGACAGCATTCTCAATCGGCACGGGACTCTGGCAATTTACGGTAATGCCGTTCGGGCTTTGCAATGCTCCTGCAACGTTCGAGAGGCTGATGGAAAGTGTGCTGAGAGGTATTTCATGGGAGACGTGCCTGATATACCTAGACGATATCATTGTGCTAGGAAACTCCTTGAACCACCATCTGAAGAATCTCGAGAAGGTCTTCGAACGGCTGCGTGCAGCTAATTTGAAGCTGAACCCAAAGAAGTGCAACCTCTTCCGGAGCCAAGTAAACTACCTGGGGCATGTTGTTTCTGACAAAGGAGTCGCCGTTGACCCGGAGAAGATTACGGCTATCACCGACTGGCCGGTACCTCGCGACAAGCACGAAGTTAGGAGTTTCCTCGGGCTCTGTACCTACTACAGGAGGTACGTGAGAGGGTTTGCTAGCATTGCAAAACCCCTAACCAGGCTTACCGAAGAAAAAACGCACTTTCCATTGGGACCTCGAGTGCCAAAAGTCCTTCGAGGAGCTGAAAAACAGGCTAAGTAGTGCTCCTATCCTAAGCTATCCACGCACCGAAGGCAAGTTCATACTCGACACTGACGCCAGTAACACCGCTATTGGAAGTGTACTTTCCCAGTTGCAAGACGGGGAGGAAAGAGTAATTGGCTACTTCAGTAAGGCACTATCAGCCCCAGAACGCAACTACTGTGTTACGAGGAAGGAGCTTCTGGCAGTTGTAAAATCCATAGAGCACTTCCATAAATATCTGGACGGAAGAAGGTTTCTCCTGAGAACGGACCACGCGGCTCTAATGTGGCTACTGCGATTCAAGTCACCAGAAGGACAAGTTGCGAGGTGGATTGAGCGCCTTCAGGAATATGACTTTAAGTCTGTTCATCGCTCGGGAAACACTCATAAGAATGCAGATGCACTCTCGAGGAGACCTTGGGACGAAAAATGCAGCCACTGTTCCCGGCAAGAGGAGAAGCAGGCGACAGTGATGAGGACTACTGTTGTCATCGACAGTTGGCAAGATGCAGAGGTTTCGAAGGAACAAGACGAGAACCCTGATTTGATACCAATAAAGCAGTGGAAGCTTTCAGGGCAAAGAAGACCACCCTGGCAGGATGTTGCTCCAATGTCGAAGAATACAAAAACGTACTGGGCTCAATGGGACTCCATTCTAGTGGACAACGGGCTGTTGAAGCGAGCATTGGAGAACACAGAAGGAGATCAGCGCAGACTACAGCTCATCGTCCCAAAGAAAAGAGTGCCTGAAGTGCTTAGGGAACTTCACGACGGAGTATCTGGCGGCCACCTTGGAGTTCACCGTACATTGGGAAAAGTACGTGAGCGTTTCTATTGGGCTAATCTTAAAGAAGACGTATTAGACTGGTGCAGGCGCTGTGCGACGTGTGCGGCCTCCAATGGACCGATGAGGAGAAAGAAGGCCCCTATGAAGAAGTATAACGTGGGAGCTCCATTCGAGAGAATAGCAGTTGACGTCGCTGGCCCTTTCCCTTTGACTGATGAAGGGAACCGATACATTCTTGTGGCCATGGACTACTTCTCTAAGTGGGTGGAGGCTTATGCCCTTCCGAATCAGGAAGCCGTCACAGTTGCGGACGTTCTTGTGAAACAGCTCGTCAGCAGGTTTGGAATACCAATGGAGCTTCACACTGACCAGGGACGGAATTTTGAGTATGCAGTCTTCTCCAAGATGTGTGAGACACTAGGAATACGCAAGACTAGGACGACGCCTCTTCATCCGCAATCTGATGGCATGGTAGAGCGCATGAACAGGACCATGGGTCGGTATTTGTCTAAGGTTGTCTCCGACCACCAGAGGGACTGGGACCAGTACCTTCACCTATTCCTTCTAGCCTACCGCAGTTCAGGTAATGAAACGACAGGGCAGACCCCCGCCAGAGTGGTGTTTGGCAGAGAACTTCGCTTGCCCTGTGATCTGAAATTTGGTTTCAAGCCTGATGAAGAAGTCGCCGGGGAAGATTATGTCACGAATCTAAGGATGCGAATGAATGCTATCCAC
This sequence comes from Euschistus heros, assembly GCA_003667255.2. NCBI lineage: Eukaryota > Metazoa > Arthropoda > Insecta > Hemiptera > Pentatomidae > Euschistus > Euschistus heros. Next base: position 953,728 of record RCWM02000319.1, read on the forward strand.
GGAAAGGTTCGTTCAAACATTCAAGAAGCAAGCGACAGAATGAAGGAGCGTTACGACATCAGGGGAGAGAAAGGTGGCTTCCAGCCTGGGGACTTGGTATGGCTACATGATCCCCGGAGAAGGCAAGGCTATTCACCCAAGCTTCAGAGATCCTGGGATGGCCCGTATGAGATCATCGACAGGATTAATGACATCATCTATAGGATCAGGAAGCAGCCAAGAGGAAAACCCAAGGTAGTCCACTTTAATAGACTGGCCCCATTCAAAGGAGATCATGGCCCAACCGAAGACCAACAAGTAAGGCACCTCTCTCACTTTAAGACCAAAAACGACTCAGTTGCGTGGCCGAAAGTTTTAGGTGCTCGTGGAGTGACTCAAACAATCTACAGAGACATCTTTTCTCTACCAGTGGACTATGCTCTGGCCCATTGCGTCCCTGAAGATCTGAGAAACTCTCGAGGGATCGCAACTGTTTTCAGGAAGAAGTTTGCCGGAACTGAAGAATTAGAACAGCAGGGACCCAGTGTTGGAAGGGCGCTTCACCAAACGCACGGAGGCCAGCATCTGTTTTACTTGGTTACCAAGCGTGCCTCCCGTCAGAAATCAACGTACGGCGCACTACAGCGAAGCCTCAACGACCTGCGCAGCCAGCTTTTAAGACTGCATGTCACTAAGCTCGCCATCCCCAAGTTGGGCTGTGGATATGACGGCCTGGAATGGAAGACCGTAAGACACATTCTTGAAGAGACATTTGCCAACTCTGGGATAGTCATATTGGTGTGCACATTTAACCCCTGGAGGTCAAACGGCGACTACTTCGAAAGAAGTTCATCGCAGCTAATTTCTCTAAACCGTGCTCTGAGGCAGAGCACTTTTAAGAAGGGGGCAGTGTTACGGTCTGGTGAGGTTGAGGGTACCCTGGGCGGCCCGGGGGCAGGTAGCTGGAAAGGCCGCCAGGGTGACCTAGACTTGGTGGTGCCGTGGGCATGGGCGAGCAGGTAGCCGAAAAGGGCGGCAAATGGCCTGGAAGGGTCACGGCGCCCCAGAAGGCCCTAGACCTGTAATCTGGCCAGATCTAGAATGTTCGGCGGCGCTTTAAATAGGCCGACTTCCAGCCTGGCAGTCAGTATCCATGTGTCAGTGATCAAGTAACGATCAACCAGTCAAGTGTCAGTGAAAGTTCAGTCTGTGAGTTAGTGACAGTGATAAACAGTGTCAGTGAATGTAGTAACAGTCTCTGTGTCAGTGTAATAGATTCTCATGTATAATTGTGACATCTAGTATTAAGATATTAAAGATAAGTATTGTGTAATATACATATAAGTGTAATTAGACCTAAGTATAATTGTTATTAGATTAAGTAGCTTAAGGGACCTATTTGTATTTATTAAGTTGTAAATAAATTAGTGTTTAGTATTTAAGTTGTGATTTGATTAGTCATACCCCCAGTGGCCCGTAACAATTTGGTGTCAGAAGTGGGATTACAGTTTAATTGCTATTGTTTGTCTTGTATTTGTTTTGTAATTATTGGGCTACTGGAAAATGGCTACTCAAAGCGTTAGATTAAATGATTTAAAAGTTGCAGATTTGAGACGAGAGTTGGAAGAGCGCGACCTGGATACCTCCGGATCAAAAACTGTGTTGCAGCAGCGTTTGCGCCAGTTTTTTATAGATTCGGGGGAAAACCCAGATAGCGTTAATTTTGAGACCGATTTGAGCAGATTAACTGCAACTTTTAAAGCTGAATTAGGTAGTGTACAAAAAGAGTTAGGCAATGTTGAAAACAAATTAGGTAATGAGTTAGCTAATGTAAGAAATGAATTAGGTAAGGAATTAGGCAATGTTGAAAACAAATTAGGTAATGAATTAGGTAATGTAAAAAATGAATTAGGTAAAGAGTTAGGTAATGTTAGAAATGAATTAGGTACTGAGTTAAGTAATGTTAAAGATAATTTAAGTACACTAGAATGTAAGCTAAGTACTGTAGAAAATAAGTTGATGGAGACTGTGGACAAAAAGTTAGCTGATGTAGATGTAGTGGCCGTGAGAAATCAGAAAAAAATCACTTTTTTCAATTGATTTCCACTACTTGTATTTACAACCAAATAAATCAAATCATACAAATATAAAAGGATAAACCGTTTTGTAGGTACCTATATCCAACCAATAGTAGGAAATTACACATTAAAATTACATTTCCCGGTTATGTTTTTAAAAATATATTTTAATTATTATGGTATACGGTATGGAAAAATTACATATCCACCAGATTTGGGAACAATGAAATTACCTTATATTACGGTAATTCTAAAACATTTCCAAGGAGCCAGTTATAAAACTGATTTTATTTATCAGTCATTGTTTAATTTTATTTACAATTTTTACTGTCAACTAATGTAAAATTATTGATTTTCAAAGTTGAATTTGAACAACTCAGCGAAACAACACCATGTTTTCAAATTACATCATAGTAAATATTATATATTATTTTTATTATCAGCTCTTCTTTTCAGTTCAGGTTTTCTTCGTCTAGCAGATACTTTTTGGATGTAGAACTATTTATATAAAAATCTCTACGTCCAATAGATTGTTCTTCTTTGTTTGTTATATTTACAACGATAGAAATTGAACGGAAATACAATTTGTTCTGAACAGGAAATATTTTCAACTGTTATTGGATTTTCCGGAATATCTTTTACCTGTTTTTTGTACTATCGGATTGACTTGATATACCGACATGCTACCAAAATTTATATTAGGAACAAGGTAATAAATTTACATATGTATTTATATATGTAAATTTATATATAATTAAATAGGTATCTATCGGCTAGGTAACTTATGGAATTTATTTGGAATATTTTATATTATCTGTCCCAAATACATTACCGGTGAAAAGGGTCAGATAGTGTTAGACTTCCTGCAGTAAGTAAACAAAACTTTTTCTCTATTTGAAAATAAATAGACAATAACTCCTTTGTTGACTTTATAAAAAGACATATTTATCACAACTATAAGTTAACTATGCAGCTATTATCAATTCATGATTTTTCAGATTTTGGATCTTAAAAGTACAATACATTATAGTAAACGTTTTTGTTTGATTTTTAATATATTTTAATTACTATGGTTGACATTCAAATTGTTGGACCGTCAAACGCTTCAAGTGAAAATAAAAGTTTACAAATTATTGTAGCTAGTTCTGTTTGTTCCTAAAAATTAGTCAGCGAAAAGGGCCAATGTTTCCTATAGATTCCGCAGTAAAATAAGGATTGCATATACAAAATGTCTTTTTTTTTATTTGGTAATAAATAGACAAATAAAATATTTAATAAATTTATCAAAATATATATTAAAACTTGAATTCAGCTTTTCAGCTTTCCGTTGCGGAGAAATTACGGAAATAAATTCTACTGTTTCCAACTCTTGACTGAAAGGGGTATATTTAGCCTTAAGGCATAACTCTATGTGCATGTCCATACCGACCTTCAACCGAGGGTCGGTATGGACATGCACTTGTTACTATGTGAGGGAAATCACAGAGGGAAATTTTTTTTTTTTTCCTTTTTTTCTCTTTTTTTTCTCTTTTTTTCTCTCTTTTTTTTTTTTTTTTTTTTTTTTTTTTTTTTTCCCCTACCTTGACTTTTCAGGCATACGGGGTTTTGACGGCAGCGGGTTCAACATACGGGTTTCAACATGTACTCCGAAACATGTTGAAGAAAATAAAAGATAAATAGGAGTTATGCCTTAAAAAGAAATATTAACGTTTAGTTGTTTTTAAATCTTACCCCCCCCCCCAAAAAAAAAAAAAAAATGAAAATTAAATCAGTGATGTTTCAGCCTTATAAAAGTGTTGGTATATAGGAATGTAACTCCGATATAAAATTTGACGAAAATCGGTTGAATTGTTTTTAAGTACGATTCCCCTCCCCCACCCCCCAACACCCCGCCAAAAAGGACCTCAATTCAGTTTTGTTTCACCCGTATAAAAGTGTTGGTACATTAATTTGTAACTCTTAAAAATTAAAAAAAAAAAAATAGGTGTGACGGTCGTGAGGAACCTCCCATAATTTAATGTTTATTGCAACACTAAAACCTTACCTAAACGGCTAGTTTGACTAATCAGTTGTATACATCTACAAATAATCAAATATAGAGTCCAGGAGCTTTTAAAAAATACGAATCATTTTAAAAACGCGTGACGGTCGTGAGTAAGAAAAAGTACAAGGAAGAAAACTTACCCTGGATTGATTAAAATCTTAGAAAATACACCAAAAAATGTCTACCAAACACATCACTTATGAAGATAACCTCACCGAATTACTATGTAGATAGCAATAATTAGCACTACCTTATTCTTGTAGAGAATATTGAAATAAATATTTAGTGTGACGGTCGTGAGGCCAAACCAAGGGATAAAAAAAAACGGAATTTTCAGTTTCCCTCCATAGTTTAAAAATGTTTTAAAGCATGTTAATTTATTCTCCAATATATGGTCTCATACTCTAGAAAATAAAAACACAAGTTTTCTAAAAATAAATACTTAAATAACTTCCTTTAAATCTCATTTTATAGGTAAGGACAAGTGAAAGTTATGAGCTTATGAGCCTTTTTGTAGCTTTAAAAAAATAACAAAAATATTTTTCGAAACTAGGCTGTATGCACTAACTTTAAGGGATCGGTGTACGTTCAAATTCACAAAAATTATTGATTTGGAAGTTTTAGTTCCGTCTTAAGTCCAGCAGGACAGTGAAAAATCACTGCCATGAGAATGGCCCATATCTAATATATAAAATTCTCGTGTCACAGTTTTCGTTGCCATACTCCTCCGAAACGGCTTGACCGATTTTGATGAAATTTTTTGTGCTTATCCGGTATCTATGAGAATCGGCCAACATCTATTTTTTATCCCCCTAAATGTTAGGGGTAGTTCAACCCTAAATTTTTTTTTTTTATTTTTTAGACAAAATTTTTAATTTCTATTTTTTTATGATACAACATACAAAAATACATACAATCCTCAATTTTCACCCTTCTACGATCAACCCTTATTTTTAAATAGCCATTTTAGTAATTTAATCATTTTTCCTCTTTGTTGTTCCCGCCAGATGTCTACAGGTGTCACTTCTGACTCAGTTAACAGCACGGAGTAGGGATGAGAACGAAGCTGGTCTCCTTTCTTTCTCACTCCCTACACAGTTGTCGGCCATCATTATTGTTTATGCATCAAGTGTAGTAGTAACGTTGACAATTATTATTTTGCTATCTCAGTGTAACTCTCATATTAACTTTTAATCATTCCTATTTTATCAATAATAACTAAATTATCAATTTTGAGTGTATTTTGCACGATTAGTTAATCAAATGATTTTATAACCTCAAAAGTACTCAACACGTGACACGAGCTTCCAATAACAACGGATTTTGTGTTGTAAGTATACTTTTTTTTTATTTATATCGAAAATGTTGTTGATCTTATAAAAATGTAATTTTAATTTAATCTTATTAAAAAAATGTAATTGAACAATTAAGATTTTCATAGTTTCCAAAAAATCATTCATTATGAATCTTTATTTTAAAATGTCAATGGAAATATTGGTTTTATGAAACAATTATAAAAGACTATGTTTTCATAAAATTTAATTTTTTACTTTTGTTTGAAAAAATTTTCCATAAAACTTATATTTTTGTTATAATTTCATAAATTAAAACTAATCATTTCAAAACTGCGGCAAAAATCCTGGCCCTAATTATACTTTTAACATTTTTCATCATTAAGTAATTTCATTAATTCTATTTATGTATGTTTTGTACAGTGAGCAATGCCAAGAAAACGCAAAGGGGCTGATTTGAGCCGCATTGCATCAAGAAGAGCCACAAGATACACGAGCTGAACGCAATGAAGTCAGAAGATTAGAACAACGACAATCACGCCGTTTCACAGTCAATAGACGAAGAACAAATGACCAACAACGACAACAGGTACATCGAGCATTTATATCTGATTCATTCCTGCGCCTAGCATTCCAGTATGAGCCCGATATTAAATATTATGCTCATTCAAAAGTGGTAATTGGTGGTAATATAGACAAGGAATGTCCGCATTGTCATGCTCTGAAATTCAAAAATGAGCCAGCTGGGATGTGTTGCGCGTCAGGAAAAGTGCAACTACCTGAAATTGAAACACCACCTGAACCATTGAACGGCTTACTTATCGGCACGGATCCAGATTCTAACGTGTTCCTGAAGTCAATTCGAAGATTCAATTCATGCTTTCAAATGACATCGTTCGGAGCAACAGAAATAGTTCGAAATACTAATGCAAATGGTCAACAATTCTATTGTACATTCAAAATCAGAGGCCAAGTTTATCATAAAATGGGCTCACTGCTGCCAATGCCAAACGAACCACATAAATTCTTACAAATCTACTTTATGGGCGGCGAGGATTCCGGAAGCGCACTTGCCAATCGCGTGAATGCACGTTGTGATTATAATAACCTTGATTCACTTTATGCCAGGCGCATCGTCAGCCAGCTAGATGCTCTTTTGAACGAGCACAACGACGAGTTGTTGAAAATATTCAAATCACATATGCACCAATTACAAAGCGATAATTACGCTATCGTCATTAATCCTGATAAAACACCAGCTGGAGAGCATATTCGTAGATTCAATGCACCCGTTGTTGATGATGTTGCTGGAATCATGGTTGGCGATTGTACAGCTGCACGAGAAATTGTGATTCGTAGAAAAAATAATAATCTTCAGTTCATTTCTGACACACATCGTTCATTTGACGCTCTCCAATATCCGCTAATATTCTGGAAGGGACAAGACGGATATTGCATAAACATAAAACAACGAGACCCCGTATCAGGTACTTCATTGATTATTAATTTGATCATTAATCATTTAACAAAACAATAAAATTATTAAACGTAATAAATTTAAATTAATTTTTATGAACAAATATTACAGGAGCTGAAACAAACAAGAACGTTAGCTCAAAGGATTATTATGCGTACCGATTAATGATTGGACGTGGTCTGGACAACGTCATTTTACGATGTCGTGAGCTTTGTCAACAATTCATGGTCGACATGTACGCGAAGATTGAGAGCGAACGACTACGATACTTAAGATATAATCAACAAAAGCTGCGCGCGGAAGAGTACATTCATTTGCGAGACGCTATCAACAACAACGCCGACGTCGCCGAAATTGGTAACTATGTCATTTTACCATCATCGTACGTAGGCAGTCCACGTCATATGCAAGAATATATACAGGATGCTCTGACTTTCGTGCGCGAATATGGACGACCATGTTTATTTATCACTTTCACATGTAATCCAAAATGGCCAGAGATTTCATCTTTGCTACTGCCTGGCCAAAATGCAATACATCGCCATGATATTACAGCACGTGTGTTCAGACAAAAGTTGAAGTCTTTAATAAGTTTCATTACTAAATCACATGTATTCGGTCCCCCACGTTGCTGGATGTATTCGGTTGAGTGGCAAAAGCGAGGATTACCTCATGCACACATTTTGGTTTGGTTCATCGACAAAATCCGTCCTGAAGAAATCGATAGTATCATTTCTGCGGAAATTCCAGATCCATCCACTGACCAACTGCTGTTTGATATTGTTACAACAAACATGATTCATGGTCCATGTGGTACTCTTAATAGTTCATCGCCTTGCATGGCTGATGGAAAATGTACTAAAAATTTCCCTAAAGATATTACCAATGATACGGTCACAAATGTCGACGGATACCCAATATATCGTCGAAGAAATCCTGAAAATGGCGGACAATCATTTATTAAAAATATCATCAACACATACATTGATATTGACAATCGTTGGGTGGTGCCATATTCGCCTCTACTGAGCAAGACATATAATGCTCATATTAATGTTGAGTTCTGCAGTTCTGTGAAGAGCATCAAATAAATTTGCAAGTGTGTCCATAAAGGCAGTGATATGGCTGTGTTTAGAGTGGAAAATACTAATGTGAATGCTCCTCCAGTGAATAAAAACGATGAAATTACGCTCTACCAAATTGGTCGGTACATCAGCTCCAATGAAGCTGCTTGGCGTATCTTTGGTTTTCCAATTCATGAACGGGATCCAGCAGTTGTTCAGTTAGCCATCCAGAAAACGGTCAGCGTGTATTTTTCACGAACGAGACAGCGATTGATCGTGCAATAAATCCACCTAAAACTACACTCACTGCATTTTTTGAATTGTGTAATCGTGCGGATGATTTTGGTGCCTTTGCACGAACATTACTCTATTCACAAGTAGCACGCTATTTCACATGGACTCAAAGAAAAACATGGATGCCCCGCAAGCAAGGCCCACCAGTTGCTGCATGTCTCAATTTATTTAAATCAAACGCCTTGGGGCGATTATTTACAGTCAATCCAAGACACACTGAGTGCTTTTATCTTCGACTGTTGTTGGTTAATGTTACTGGCCCATTATCATTTCAAGATATACGTAAAGTGAAAGGGCAACAATATCCAACGTATAAAGATGCATGCCTTGCACTCGGCTTGCTGGAAGACGACAACCAGTGGGAATGCATGCTTGCTGAAGCTGCATTGAACTGTACAGCAATACAAATTCGTCGACTATTGGCTATAGTGTTGACTACATGTTTCCCAGCCCGAGCACAGATGTTATGGGAAAATCACAAAGATTCAATAACTGATGATATATTGCATCAACATCGTATACGGTGCCACGATCTAACCATAACATTCAGCGACGAAATGTACAATGAAGCATTGATTGCTATTGAGGATCTTTGCATTGTCATTGCCAACTTACCACTAAGTAATTTCGGTATGAATTCGCCAAATCGAACTGCATCTGATTTAATGAATACTGAAATGAATCGTGAACTGCAGTACAGTACTGTAGAAATGGCAGCGATTGTTGCCCGCAATGTCCCACTAATGAATGAGGAACAAAGAACCATTTATGATCGCATTATGCTCGCAATTTCAGCTGGACAAGGTGGGTTCTTCTTTTTAGATGCACCGGGTGGAACTGGCAAAACATTCGTTATTTCGCTAATTCTTGCTGAAATACGATCAAATAATGGCATCGCATTAGCCGTGGCATCATCGGGCATTGCAGCAACTTTATTGGATGGAGGTAGAACAGCTCATTCAGTATTTAAGCTGCCACTAAATATTCAGAATAAACCTAACGCAGTATGCAACATTAAGAAACAATCGTCCATGGCCACTGTGCTGAAACGGTGTAAAATTATTATTTGGGATGAATGTACTATGGCACACAAACATTCACTTGAGGCGTTGAACAGGACATTGAAAGATATTAAAAACAGTGACAAACTATTTGGCGGAACTCTGTTGGTCCTTTCAGGTGATTTCAGACAAACACTTCCAGTCATTCCACGTTCAACATACGCTGATGAGATCAACGCTTACTTAAAATCATCTCCATTGTGGCGTAATGTTGAAAAATTACAGCTAAAAATAAATATGCGCGTTCAAATGCTTCAAGATCAATCCGCTGAAACATTTTCAAACAACTCTTAGATATCGGTGATGGAAAAGTTGCTATAGATGAAACTGGATACGTAAAATTACCGACCAATTTCTGCACAATCGCTGATTCGCAAGATACTCTCATTGAACAAATATTTCCCGATGTACACACACAGTACATAAATCATGAGTGGCTTGCAGAAAGAGCGATTTTAGCGGAAAAAAATGTAGACGTTGACAATTTAAATCTGAAGATACAAATGTTGTTGCCAGGGAACTTGGTATCATATAAATCTATTGATACAGTTTGCGACGACAGCGAAGCAGTAAATTTTCCCACAGAGTTTTTTAACTCACTGGATTTGCCAGGCATGCCACCGCATAATTTACAATTAAAGGTTGGATCTCCAATTATCTTGCTTCGTAATTTGAACCCGCCCCGGCTGTGCAACGGTACGCGATTAGTCATTCAAAAATTAATGAAAAACGTGATCGAAGCCAGGATTTTAAATGGCAAGTTCAGAGGTGAAAATATACTCATACCACGGATTCCTATTATACCTACAGATGTGCCAATTCAATTCAAACGTATTCAGTTTCCGATTAGATTGGCATTTGCAATGACTATCAACAAATCCCAAGGTCAAACGATGTCTGTTTGTGGATTAGATTTGAGAACACCATGTTTTTCACACGGACAATTATACGTGGCATGCATTCGAGTGGGTAAACCATCCAGTTTGTTTGTGTTAGCTAAAGATGGACTAACAAAAAATATTGTTCACGCTATAGCATTAAGAGATTGATATTGTTTAATAGTGTTACTGTCGTAATTGTTTAATTAATGATATATAATTTTAAGGGATAAATTATAATAATTTAAAAATAATGTTTGCCTTTTGTTATTTTTATATTCCCTCATCGTTCACAGCGCTCCATGCTTATTTCACGCATATACCACATCTTACATACATACAATATACACATTCTAACATACATACATACTTACAATAAGTAAGCTATTTTTTGTCTACACTAGAAATTACTAGGAAATTATTTATATGGCAAAACAACGTTTGCCGGGTCAGCTATATATATATATATATATATATATATATATATATATATATATATATATATATATATATATATATATATATATATATAGCTAAATATAGGCTAAATCACAATATTTTCATGAAGCCCTCTCCAGTGCCTGTGATCCAAAATCAAAATGGAAAATTTTATCAAAACTTTCCTTTAGTAAATCCTCAAATGCTCCGCTTTCATACTCTTTTACTCCTAATGAAATGAATTCCTTTTTTGCTACCTCATCATCAAACTCCTCATCTCTTTCTGCCAGCTACGCTCCAAGCGGTCCTCCTTTTAACTCCTCCAATTTTTATTTTTCCTATATCACACCCTCAGACCTCATTGATGCCATTTTCCAATGTAAAACGCAAGCTATTGGACATGATGGTATTCCATAAAATTATCAAATCAAACTCTGCCTTCCTACTATCCTTCCAGTCCTCCTACATATATATAATTATTCTTTGCAAAATTCCACCTTTCCTTCCAAAGTCCTAAGCCTATCCCCTTCTTCTGAACATCCCCACATTGAATTCCTGTTTACCGAAATAACCATGCATTCACAACTATCCTTGTTGTAGTAGTTTACCGCCCTCCCAATGTTTCTTTTGACTCCCACTTCGAAACCACTCTATTCAACATTGTTCCTCTCTACTCACATGTTATTATTGCTGGAGATTTCAATACCAATCTCCTCACCGATTCCTCTGACAAGTCTTATCTTGAAAACCTTTTTTTTTCCCTCAACCTACATGTGGTACCATTCTCTCCTACCCACCACACATTTACATCTGATACCTGGCTTGATCTCCTAATAGTTGATTCTCCTAAAAACCTCATTTCCTCTTCCCAGTTACCAATCACGTTTCTTTCTAATCACGATTTATTCCAAAAACCATTTCCTATCGCAATCTTGATTCCTTAACATTTTCCTCAATCCAAACTGATATTGACGCTCTGGACTGGGACTCTATATATTCCTCCCACAGCTAAATCACAATATTTTCATGAAGCCCTCTCCAGTGCCTGTGATCCAAAATCAAAATGGAAAATTTTATCAAAACTTTCCTTTAGTAAATCCTCAAATGCTCCGCTTTCATACTCTTTTACTCCTAATGAAATGAATTCCTTTTTTGCTACCTCATCATCAAACTCCTCATCTCTTTCTGCCAGCTACGCTCCAAGCGGTCCTCCTTTTAACTCCTCCAATTTTTATTTTTCCTATATCACACCCTCAGACCTCATTGATGCCATTTTCCAATGTAAAACGCAAGCTATTGGACATGATGGTATTCCACTAAAATTAATCAAACTCTGCCTTCCTACTATCCTTCCAGTCCTCCTACATATATATAATTATTCTTTGCAAAATTCCACCTTTCCTTCATCCTGGAAGAAAGCTAAAATACAACCCTTACAAAAGAAATCTAACCCACCTTCACTTAATGATTTCCGTCCCATATCAATACTTTCCAATCTGTCCAAACCCCTTGAAAGACTAGTTCAATCACAAATCTCCAATTTCCTAGAAAACTCTCATCTCCTTAATCCGTTCCAATCTGGGTTCCGACCTGGTTATTCAACTCAGACAGCCTTAACAAAAATTACTAATGACATACATACTGCCCTTGACGAACGAAAAGTAACTGTCCTTATCCTTCTAGATTTTACCAAAGCCTTTGACACCCTAGACCATTCTATTCTCCTCACGAAACTAAAAGCCCTATCTTTTTCCTCAAGCTCTCTCCTCTGGTTTCATTCCTTCCTCTATAGTAGAACTCAAATAGTATCCATACCAAACCAGCCACTTTCCTGTTCCCTTTCATTGACATCAGGGGTAGCCCAAGGTTCCAGTGTCTCTCCTACTCTTTTTTGTGCCTACATAAATGATCTACCAAATTCCATTCACCATTGTTCCTACCATCTATACGCGGATGATTTCCAGATATATCTATCCTTCCATCCCTCTGATTTAATTAAATCATTCTCCCTTATCCAAGAAGACCTTAATAGCATTTGCAAGTGGGCCTCTGACAACAAATTAAAATTAAATGTAGAAAAAACGCAGGCTATTATCATAGGTTCTAATACCCATCTGAGATCCCTTCCCCACCTCCCGATACTGTCTATGAACTCCCAACCTATTCAATTCCACCCCACAGTCAAAAACCTTGGTATTACCTTTGACCAAACCCTTTCATGGAAACCTCATATCTCCCAAATTTCTAGACGGGTTATATCCATCCTTAAGCTATTCCATTCTTCCCAGGACTCCCTTCCGAAACCTACTCATCAACTCTTGGTTTCTTCCCTTATCCTACCCCATTTTGACTACAGCTGTGTTGCATATGGTGGCTTGACGGCGGAACTCGAGAGTAAACTAAGGAGACTAATGAACTGTTTCATTAGGTTTATCTTTAGGGTTCCAAAAGCCTCCCACACATCACATCTATATACAGAGTTAAAATGGCTTTATCCTTCATCCCGCATAAATTACTTCCTAGCCTCCTTCCTCTACCAAACCATCAATTCTCGGAATCCCTCCTACATCTATAACATCTTCCAGTTCAGATCCTCGGTCTCCTCCCGCACTACAAGATCTCGCTCCTCTGACCTGTATACTTCTTCCCATAAGAGTACATCATTTGACCACTCCTTCATTTCCCGTGCTACTTCCTTGTGGAATTCACTACCCTGTAATATCCGTAATGCTCCATCTCTGTCCACATTTAAATCCCTTCTCTTTCAATACCTCCTTTCCCTCCAGAATGATACTGACTAGCAAAACTTCACTAAAAAAAAAAAAAAAAAAAGAAGTGCATTCAGTAGATGTAAATAGGTTTTTATTCTTTCTCCTGCAATTATTGGATTTTGTAATTTTTATTTCTATTTTTGTTCTTTATTTGTAAAATTGTAAATAGTTAACCAGAGTGTTAATTTATTTTATTTCATCTTATGAAAGCTAGACTCATTGTATTTATTTATGTACATTATATTATTCTTAGGGGACATCGTCCCAGAATAAAGTTTATTTTCTATTCTATTCTATTCTATTCTATTCTATATCATTATATAAATTTAAATTCGTTTCTCCAGCAATTGTTTATGTTTTGTTTTTTTCTCTTATAAATTATTGTTATTATTTCTTTCCTTTTTCTTCTAACTGATAAAGTGTTATTATCAATTGTATATAAATTACCTTTTAGATATTTGTAAATATTTTGTCATATTATCATTCAAATAGGTCTTATTATTTTTCTTCTCTATATATCTTTTCCTTTCTTTTCACTATATTTATTTTATTTTATTTATTTACTTAATTTTTTTTTTATATATTTCTTTTATTTCTGAACGCATTGTAATTATTCTATTAGCATATTGTTATTATTATTTTTTTCTTTCTTTTTTTTTTTCTCTCTCTTCTTTTCTCATGTATATATTTATCACAAAGTTCTATTTTCAATTGTATATTCATATATTACCTTTTATACTTATTATTGTCCATTTGAAATTAAGATAGCCAGACTATTGTACAACTTATTATACATGTCTGTAATTCTTAGGGGACAATATGTCCCAGAATAAAGAAGCAGAAAAAAGCAATGTGCACAACTCTTCCTTTTTCCATTCGTTTTTCTATGAGCTGCCTTAGAACAAATATGCTGTCCGTGCACGACCTAGCAGCAGTGAACCCGAAAAAGGAAAAAGGAAAAGGAAACCCGGCAGTGGGTACATGCGGAGAGGAAGACGTAAATAATAACGGCACCAGACTCCGGGATATCTGCGAGGAATTTGAATTAAAAATACAAAACACGTTTTTCCAACACAGAAAGGAACATCAGTTCACCTGGAGTAAACCGGGATTCAGACCTTCTATCTTGGATTACTGTATAACAAAGCAACAAAGCCTACTACCAGTAATGGATGTGAGAGTCTTGCGAGGCATGGAATGTGGCAGCGACCATTATTTGATTAGAGCAAAATGCTTGGCACTGTGGAGAAAAAAACAGGATGCACCTGAACAAACAAAATCCGTTCTCTTAGATGAGCGTAAATATAAGATTCATCTGCTCACGGACGAAAGCGTAAGCGACCTTTACAAACGCCGCCTAGAAGACTAAATAATGGATAATGGGAGTAGTAATGCCATAGAAATATATGAACACATTAAAAAATGTATCCATGAAGCAGCGAGTGAAGCCTTAGGGGAGATAGAAACGAACCCTCCAAAGCAATGGTGGAACAGTGAAATAGAAGAAATGGTTGACAAGAAAAAAGTACTCTTCTATAAGTGGCTATGTAGCGGAAGCCAAGATGATTGGAGAGAATATAGAAATAAAAACAAACGGGTAAATCGTACTGTCACGGAAACCAAGAACCAAGCATGGGAAGCATGTTGTAGGAGGATTGATAATACCCTGGGCTACAATAAGATTCGTGAATCATGGAGGGTACTAAAGGCTCTCAGGAAACAAGTGAAGGGAAATGTGATTCCTCTAATAAGTGAAAGGACCTGGTTGGAATATTACAAAAATCTGCTCACAGAAACTAGGCCGGAATGGTCAGGCTTATATCCACCTGAGGAGGATGCACAAGGGAATGTTACCGTAGAAGAGGGTGAGGTTCTTGATGCAATTAGACATGCAAAATGTGGAAAAGCTGCAGGACCTGGAGGTATCTCGATGGAACTGTTAAAGGCAAGAGGAAACAGGTTATTAAAGGCTCTAACAAAGCTAATAAACCTCCTATTAAAAGGACAAGAGTTACCAAAGGACCTTAAGACCGGATTTATCACATCTATATATAAGAAAGGAAACAGAAAGGAATGCCGAAATTATAGAGGCATCTGTGTCCAGAGTTCCATATCAAGAATCATCGCTAGAATTCTGAAGGGTAAATTAGAAGAGGAGTTCATTACTCCAGGAGAGCAGTTTGGGTTCACTGCTGCCAGGTCGTGTACGGACAGCATATTTGTTCTAAGGCAGCTCATAGAAAAACGAATGGAAAAAGGAAGAGCTGTGCACATTGCTTTTTTCTGCTTCTTTATTCTGGGACATATTGTCCCCTAAGAATTACAGACATGTATAATAAGTTGTACAATAGTCTGGCTATCTTAATTTCAAATGGACAATAATAAGTATAAAAGGTAATATATGAATATACAATTGAAAATAGAACTTTGTGATAAATATATACATGAGAAAAGAAGAGAGAGAAAAAAAAGAAAGAAAAAAAAAAATAATAACAATATGCTAATAGAATAATTACAATGCGTTCAGAAATGAAAAGAAATATAAAAAAAAAAATAAGTAAATAAATAAAATAAAATAAATATAGCGAAAAGAAAGGAAAAGATATATAGAGAAGAAAAATAATAAGACCTATTTGAATGATAATATGACAAAATATTTACAAATATCTAAAAGGTAATTTATATACAATTGATAATAACACTTTATCAGTTAGAAGAAAAAGGAAAGAAATAATAACAATAATTTATAAGAGAAAAAAACAAAACATAAACAATTGCTGGAGAAACGAATTTAAATTTATATAATGATATACTCATTGAAGCAAACTCATCGGCATCGGATATCCTTAATTTGATTAACTGACTTTCAATTATCACTCATATTGGCGGGCTGTAACTGGGATTTAAGGAGATATCGGAATAGAAGAGTTTTAAATGAGTTTAAGGAAGAAGCATGTCTAATTTCAAGAGGGATCGAGTTCCAGAGGGTAGTGGATCGAGCTTGGAAGGAGTGTTGGTATAATGCTGTTCGGTGGAAAGGAGTATATAGGTCAGAGGAACGTGATCTTGTTGTGAGTTGGGAGTGGACGGAAGACTTGAATATCAATAGGTTACAGATGTAGGGTGGGCAATGGTTATTAATGGCATGGTACAGGAAGGTGCCCAGGAAATATTGTCTACGGGAGGATGGATTGAGCCACTCCAGGGCAGTGTAGAGGTGAGATACATGGGAACGTCTCGGGGCTCCCAATACAAATCTGATAAAACTGTTCATGATACGTTGTAATCTGTCCCGGAGCCCCATAGAGAGGCCCCCATACACCACACACCCGTAGTCAAACTGAGGAAAAATGAATGAGGAAATTAGGAGTTTTCGTGTGGATTGAGGAATGGCGGGAACGATGAAATAATTTGAGGATTCCTATTGATTTACGGGCTATTTGGGCGATTTGAGGCTTCCAGGAAAGGTTTTGGTCAATAATGATTCCTAGGTTTTTAGCGGAGGAACAGAAGGTATAATAATCTGTCGATTATTCAACCTATCGATTATTCAGGATTAGGGTAGGAAAATCGGTGATGGATCTGAGAAGGGGATTTGAGCCGATTATAATAGCTTGAGTTTTTCCTGTATTTCACTTTAAATTATGCAGGTTGGCCCAAGCACTGATTCTATTGAGGTCTTCCTGAATCTTAAAAAAAGCTTCATATAATTCAGTAGGAGGAAAGGATAAATATATCTGGGAGTCGTCTGCATAAAGGTGGTGGGAACAATGAAAAATTGACTGGGGGAGATCATTAATGAAGGTGTTGAAGAGGAGAGGCGAAATGCTGGAACCTTGGGCTACTCCGGAAGAGAGGGCTAGGAAATCGGATAAGGGTTGATTAGGGATGGATATTGCTTGAATGCGGTCGGAGAGGAAAGACTGGAACCAATGGATTGCGCTGTTGGAAAATTTTAAAGCTTTTAATTTGGAAAAAAGGATACAATGATCAATGGAATCAAAAGCTTTGGAGAAATCTAGGAGTATCAGGACGGTAAGTTTTTTTTCATCTATGGCGGCATGGATATCACTAATGATTTTGGTTAGTGCAGACTGTGTGGAATAATCAGGACGGAAACCAGATTGGAAAGGGTCGAGCAAATGGGAACCTTCCAGGAAATAAGAAATTTGGGATTGTACCAATCGTTTTAAGGGTTTTGAAAGGTTTGAAAGGATGGAGATTGGGCGATAATCTGAAGGTTCGGTGGGACATTCCATTTATATATATATATATATATATATATATATATATATATATATATATATATATATATATATATATATATATACTAGCTGACCCGGCAAACGTTGTTTTGCCATATAAATAATTTCCTAGTAATTTCTAGTGTAGACAAAAAATAGCTTACTTATTGTAAGTATGTATGTATGTTAGAATGTGTATATTGTATGTATGTAAGATGTGGTATATGCGTGAAATAAGCATGGAGCGCTGTGAACGATGAGGGAATATAAAAATAACAAAAGGCAAACATTATTTTTAAATTATTATAATTTATCCCTTAAAATTATATATCATTAATTAAACAATTACGACAGTAACACTATTAAACAATATCAATCTCTTAATGCTATAGCGTGAACAATATTTTTTGTTAGTCCATCTTTAGCTAACACAAACAAACTGGATGGTTTACCCACTCGAGTGCATGCCACGTATAATTGTCCGTGTGAAAAACATGGTGTTCTCAAATCTAATCCACAAACAGACATCGTTTGACCTTGGGATTTTTTGATAGTCATTGCAAATGCCAATCTAATCGGAAACTGAATACGTTTGAATTGAATTGGCACGTCTGTAGGTATAATAGGAACCCGTGGTATGAGTATATTTTCTTTGGTATTTGTATATTTTTAACTAATAATAAGTGACTGGTGCAAATATGAACTGAAGAGACAAACAATGACAGAAACCAGGAAAACAAATTACATATGAAATTCTTTTAATTTGAGTTCGAGTTATAGAGAAGATGACTTCTAATAGTTCGTTTCATAGAGCTGGTCCTAGAAGTTCTCTCTTTTGAACCCTATTTTCAGTTCTACTTATTTTCGCCACAATTTTTCACGTTTTTTGTCTGAATCGTCTCATTGAGGTGAAATTTAAGTGTAATGTACTTCACACTAAAATCACTTATTAACTGTTTTTTTGATTTTTCTTAGAAAGTGCGCCGTTGATTTCTAAATATTTTTTATGGGACCACCTCTAAAGTATGCCCTACCGATTTAAAAAAAGAAATATCAAAATTGATTCAGAATTGACGGAGTAATCGCGTAACATACAAAACAAAAAAAAATATAAATAAAATAAAAAAATAAAAATACAGATGAGTTGAGAACCTCCGTCAATTCTTAATCAATTTTGATGATTTTTTTTTTTAGACCGGTAGGGCATACTTCAGAGGTGGTCCCATAAAAAATATTTTGAAATCAACGCAGCACTTTTTAAGAAAAATAAAAAAAACAGTTACTAAAAATCACTGTTATATAACCTTACATTTTAAACATATTTATAATTATGATTATCTAAAATCCCCATGGTAACTAAAACTAAATTATTAACAAAAATATTTTACATATTCTAAGAATATATAGCCCAGATAATAATATATTGGCCGCCGAAAAGGACCTTTTCGATGACGTTTTTAGAGGCAATATAGAAAAGATCACGCAAAAGGATCAAGTGTTTATAATGGGGGACATGAATGCTCGATTTCAGACAAAAAACGTGAAAAATTGTGGCGAAAATAAGTAGAACTGAAAATAGGGTTCAAAAGAGAGAACTTCTAGGACCAGCTCTGTGAAACGAACTATTAGAAGTCATCTTCTCTATAACTCGAACTCAAATTAAAAGAATTTCATATGTAATTTGTTTTCCTGGTTTCTGTCATTGTTTGTCTCTTCAGTTCATATTTGCACCAGTCACTTATTATTAGTTATTCACTCGAGTGTTTTTACAGTGGCTATTTAAAATTCTTTCAATTAACGAAAAGTTAAAATTGATTTGCAAAGTACAGAAAGGAGAAAGAAGTTGGTCGTTTGTTGCTAGTGAATTCCGAATTCCGCGTTGTTCTCTTTCAACCGTCCTAAAGAGTAAAGAAAAGATCGCCACTGGTGGAAGGCGGTGTCTACTTTTAGGCATCCTCAGAATAAAGGGCAATTCAGTTGAAAGTTATACGATAAATTGGTACCAGGTATTTAATTTTCTGTATCAATGATTTTATATGTATGTACAAACAACATACACATACCCTTTAATGAAAAATATATGTAATGATTTCAACTCCCATTTTGTGTTCAATTTTCCCAATTACATGAAGGTAAGTGGAATGATAACCTCGATAAGTCTTTGTTCAGTAACTCGAACTATTTTTCAGGGTAGCATGAAGATCGAAAATTGACTATATAAACAAAAATACACTCACCACTAAAAAGTGAAAAATAAAAATAATTTTTAGAGAAAAAAACAAAACCGACTTCAAAATTAAACCTACATACACAAACTTAACTAAAAAATAAAAAATAATATTTTGATTGCTTCAAAATAAAAACCATTAAATGAAAATCAATGAAATTATTGTTACTTATATACCTATTCACAATTTATGATCAGTTATTTTTGGAGTCGGTGCCAACCAAAACAAAAAGAATTTGGAAAGAAATTGTAATCGTAAAGATCCTCCCATTGTTTTATCACCGCCACACCGCTGTCTCGTGCCATTCGAAAGTTTATTCTAAAGGCAGGATTAAACTCCCCTTCTTGGCTGGCACCGACTCCAAAGATAACTGGTCATAAATTGTGAATAGGATATAAGTATCGATAATTTCATTGATTTTCATTTAATGGTTTTTGTTTTGAAGCAATCAAAATATTATTTTTTATTTTTTAGTTACGTTTGTGTATGTAGGTTTAATCTTGAAGTCGGTTTTGTTTTTTTCTCTAAAAATTATTTTTTTTTTGTAACACATAATTTAATTATTAGTCAGTTTTTGTTATAATTAATTATCAAAGCCAGATTATTGTCCTATGTACTGTAATCATACGTTATTCTTAGGGGGCAAGTAGTCCCAGAATAAAGTTCATTTTCATCTATATAGGGTGTTCAGCTTAAGACTGCAGTAATTTCGGGAGGCAATTCTGGGAATCATTTGCAACAAAAATTTTCCTATAAACTACAGCTCGATTCTCATCCCTTTTGTACATATTTTTAATTTTATGTTTTTTCAAGAAAATTCGACTTTTTGACAAATAATTGTATATTTCCCGAACTATTAAAGCTAGAGCAAAAAAAAAAAAAACTAAAATAATAAAACTAATTACAGTAGTGTTTTTTGCAGAAAATTATAAACCGAATTAATATTTAAGTAACTTCAAATTTAATGTTCATATTTACATGGTAATAATTTAAATATTATATTTCAATGATCAAGAATAAAACAAGAAACGGCTCGTCGTTTTCGACTTCTGCAGCATTTACAAGACAAACGTTCAAACCATCCGATTAATTACAAGAGACTCATTTACGTTACATTAATTAGAGCTATTTGGTTAACCCTCCAAAACCGGAAATTATTTTCTTGAAAAATATTTGGATTTTTTTACATTTTCCTATTCCTATGATGATACAGAACTCGAGAAAAATAATAAAAAAAAAATATCGATTTCAACAACATCACAGGGAGGTGTGACGTAAATGTCACACTAGGCTCTCAGCCTATTAAACTTTTCAAATTACAAAATTTGACAGATTTTCATTAGGATAGAAATAATAACTAACATAATAATTTTTAAAGTTAGTTTATTGAACAAAATTTACAGTAAATCAATTACTTTTTAAAAAGTAATAGTTAATACTAATAGGTATTATTAGGTTACAGGTAAAATTAAAAGGTACTATTTACTTTTTATGATATGAATGAAAACATTTTACACACAATCCCACTTTGCACTTTGCACAAATAGTGCTCACAGTACTTTAATATGTTTCACTTGCGTATCTCTTGCGCTTGGAGATGGGTACCAAAATGATCCATCCGATCATAGCGAATATCAATTGGAACTCGTGAAGATCTGGGACCTGAAGATGTAAAAGGCCCTGGTGACTTTATTGGTATTTTGTACCTCTTTAAGTTGCACAATACAACTGCTCGTCTAAATTGAAGTTTTTGGCAATTTGCATGTCCAGCTTGCCTATAAATTAGCCATGCATTATTCAATCAATCAGCCACGTAAATAAAGGCCATCACTATTTCTTCCCACGAATGCTTATTCTTCTCTGGCTGATGTCCATGTCCATCCGATCAGTTCCACCCATGTATTTTTTATACAGGTTTATCAGTAAAAATAGACCACAATAGTGATTTTATTTTTTTAATAAAGGTGAAAGAGACTGTTTTCTTGCTAGCGATCGATTAGACTAACTCCATTGAAAAAAAAAGAAGAGAAATAGAAAAAAAATCGTATTCAGAATTTCAAAAAATAGCAAGTACCCAATTGAAAAAATACTGTTGTTTTAGGAGCGATAGCAAATAGCTTTCTTATATTGACAGAAAAAGATAATGTCTGGAAAATATTGAATAACTTTTTTTTTTTACATTGAAGTAGGGAGTTTTTTTTTTTTTTACAAAGAAATAATTTAAAAAAACAAG
Source organism: Euschistus heros (assembly GCA_003667255.2). NCBI lineage: Eukaryota > Metazoa > Arthropoda > Insecta > Hemiptera > Pentatomidae > Euschistus > Euschistus heros. The sequence continues at coordinate 975,809 of RCWM02000319.1, forward strand.
TAATTAAAAACTACCGTTGTTTTACCAGCAATTCTTAACAGTTTTCTTTGATTGAAAAAAATCAATAAACTTTCTGACAAATGGTAATACTAGGTAATTTTGACAAATTCGGAACAAAAATCAAAAAGGTAGTTCTAAGTCCGAGTGTGACATATTTGTCACACCAAGTTAAAACCAAAAACATGAAGCTAAATATTTTTTTCAAATTTGAGATTTAGAGTACTTTAACTTTAGATTCAAATCAAATGAGAACATGACAAATTAAATTTTTAAAAAATATATATAAGCGTATAAAACGACTTACCATGCACCGAGGTCAAAATTCATTGTAGGCTAATTTTCAAACTTCGAAATAATAACTGTTTCAACTCACTGTTTGTACTAAACTGGTTTTCAGAGCCCCCTTAAGGTAGGGGTAAAGGTAATTCACACTCAACAATTGACAAAAAAGAAAGGGGGTGGGAAAACCCGGATACTTTCTATTGTGACATTAACGTCACACTAGGATTTGGAGGGTTAAATGGAGTTGAGATTCGTCCCTATCTAATCCTCACATTCCAAAATCCTTTTAAAAATTCAATGTTCCTTATTTGTCTCAAACAAACTTATCCATAAAGAGATCTAAGTGTACCATATGTTGTTAATTTAGCCAAAATCAGATACCTATCCTATCATAGCAATCTCCAAAATCATTCAAATCCATTAATATCATATGGTTAACACTATTCCAGATAACACTTCGAGTCGCCTGAAAAGAAGACGGCCTTGTACTTATAGTACATGTAAAAAATAAAGTAGTACTTTAATATGTAAAACTTTTTATTTCAATGATAATAAGCATATTGTTTTATTCTTAGAATTTACATCAATATTACATCATTAAAGTATTTTTTTTTTTTTTTAACCTTGTATTGAATAATTATTACAATCTGCCACAACTGTGGGCAATAAGTAATATAGATGGCGTATGATCACATTCACACATTATGTACAATGAAAAAAAACAAAAACAATAATAGTGAAATAAAGTAAATAATGAATGTCAGAAAAAGAAAAAGAGAAAAGAAAAGAACTATCCTCAACATAAACAATATAAAATATACTATATACAATATGAAATACTATAACTTAAAAAAAAGTAAAAGATAAAACAAAGTAGAAGATAAAACAAAGGTAAAAATACAATTATACTCTATTTACAATTTACACTCATCCTAGAGATCCCCCCACCAGACCCGTCCCTCCACTTGTGAAGGGACATGTCAGGTGCAGAGAGATCCCAGCTCTTATCTCTCAGCTGCGTCACTGGTGTAAAAAAAAAAAAAACCCAGTGGAGGCTAAGTGAGAGCGCTATAACATTCACTCAGGGCATGAGCGGAGAAGCTGGCCATTGCCAGAACTCCAATATAAGTAATTTTACAAAAGATCCTGGGGCCACTGCCGTTTTAATCTGCGAGGGGGGTTATCAGGATGGGTGGAGGAGGATAATGATTGAGCTCGTGGGTTAGGGTGAAAGGAAAGGTTGCGATGGATTTTGAAAATTTAAGGGGTATAAGGTCGAGGACGTATGGTATATTCAGGTCATTATGTAGGATTTTGTTGGAAACATAGTAAGGAGCATTTACTATAGTTCGGAGGAATTTGGATTGGAAGGATTGAATGTGTTTGATATTCCACGTTTTTGCTGTCCCCCATAGTTTAAGTCCGTAAGTCCAAATAGGTTTAATGATGGTTTTGTATATATTGTTTGTTTTCAATGCAAAGATGGGATGTCCTATTTAGTAGTCTATACAATTGGCTGAAGAGTCTGTTAAGTTCTTGTCTTTTGAGCCGAGTATGAGGGTTCCATGTAAGTCTTTTGTCTAAGTAGAAACCAAGATACCAAACTGTGTCATCTTTAGGTAGTGGAATACCATTGAAGTAGATAGGAGGACTGGATTTACGGCGGAGGGTAAAGGTTATGTTGGTGCATTTAGATTAATTTACTTTGATTCGCCAGTTGTTGCACCAGTCTTCAATCAGGGATAAGTGAATTTGGAGATTATTGGATGCTATTAAAGGATCTGTATGAGATAAAAGGATAGCAGTGTCATCAGCGAATGTTGCAAGGAAACTATCTGGAGTAGTAGAGATATTTGCTGCATAGAGGATATATAAAACTGGACCTAGAACGCTACCTTGTGGTACACCAGCCTCTATAGAATAGCAGTTAGAGTATTCCATTCCGCAGCGAACTCGGAAGAAATGGTTGGAGAGGTAGGATCTAAGAACTAGGAATAGCGATTGAGGTAAATAGGTTTTGAGTTTCAAAAGCAAACCGGCATGCCATACCCGGTCGAAAGCGTGCGCTAGGTCCAGAAATAAGCCGGCGTCTAGGCTTTACGGGAACCTGGAGGATTTTTGGAGTGTTACTGGCTTTATTTTGTCATTTCCTGAAGGCCATTTGAATTGAAAGAACGGAAAACAATTGCATGATTATGAAATAATAGATGCTAGTAGTGTTAAATTAAGCAGGACTATATAAGGAAAACTTGCCTTAAGCCTGAACGAACCTGAAAACTAGAAATAAGATTGAAAAAAAAAAAATTTAAGAAAATACTTGTAGTGGATTGATTTTCTATTTTCCTCCTATTTTGAAATACAATTAGGCTCTGATAGTTAATAGACTCGTAATCGATGTAAAACAGGTGAACCATGCCTTTTTGCACTAACTCATCTAATAATAGCTGTAATGATAAAATTTGGTCAATCGCTAATCGATTCTATCTGTATCGGCATTAACACTCTCGGATAATTTCTCCAGCATGTTTCGTAGTTGATATTGAATTTGTAGCAAAGTAAAGTTGATAACAAGGTCGTCGAAAACCTCTTTGCTTTTAGTGCCAGAACAAGTGACTAGCGCATCAGGTCACGCACACTCTTTATGGAACCCAATGCATATCCAGAGAAGACTCTGTATGACATCGTTATAAGGACCTTCTACTAATGCTATGGCTGGTTGGGCGGCAGGCAAACAACCTCATCGTGTGCACACCAATAATTACTTGGACTACTAGGGTAGAGATTAGTCTAAGTAGAAATCTGTATTGTTTGTATTAATAGCGTTTTTATTAATCTCATTTAATAGTATTTTGCATAGTGAAAAATATGTCTTTTCTTTGTATTCAGTTTCTTTCAAATAAATGTAATTATTTCTCTTATTTAATTGTAAACATAAAAATGTGTTACATGAACCACATGTTTTATTAAGTAACCTGTCACATCAATCGATTACCAGCCAAATAGGTAATAAATTAATGTGAATAAATTATTATAATTCAGTAATTGGCATTATACCCGTTTCATGAATGAATAAATGAGATATAATCTTTATTCCGAAATACACCCGCCCATGACACCCCCCGATAATATGTTTTTAATTTAAAATTAATAATTATGAGTATTTTTTTAATAAAAAAATTTTTTAAATAAAAACTTAAACTAAAATAAAAACCCGATTAATAAGTTTTTTATTTAAAAATAAATTACATTCCAACTCATCCTACCACTGTCCTCACCACTTACGCTGATGACACATGTGTGTTATCAGTAAACGATGATCCCTTCATTGCCTCCCAAACACTCCAATCCCATATCCTAACCCTTCAAGAATGGTGTCAAAAATGGAGAATCAAAATAAATACAAAAAAATCTCACCAAATAACCTTTACCCTTCGTCGTAAGCCCACGACTTCCTGTTGAACAGATCCGCTATCTTGGACTCCACTTGGACAAACGTCTTACTTGGAATCCACATACAAGACTAAAAAAATAAGAAACTGCCCGTCGTTACAGATTACTTCAACATTTATTAGACAAACGTTCAAAGCTTTCAATTAATTACAAAAGACTAATATACATGACTGCGATTAGACCTATCTTGACGTACGGAGTTGAGCTTTGGCGCTCCACTAAACCATCCAATTCATCTCGTATCCAATCCTTACAATCCAAAATCCTTCGAAAAATCCTCAATGCACCTTACTTTGTCACCAATAAACTTATCCATAAAGATCTTAATGTTCCATATGTTGCAGATTTAGCCCAAACCAGATATCTATCCTTTCATAGTAAGCTCCATAACCACTTAAATCCCCTAATTTCTCAACTTGCTTCCCACACTATTCCTGATAATCCTCCGAGGTGTCTGAAAAGAAGATGGCCCAGAGACCTTCTAGTGTAGAATTTTTATTAAAGTGCTACTGATGGGTAGTACTTTTCATGTTTTGTCACGTTATTCTATTAGTTAACAGCACATTTACTTGATGTATAAATTTTTTGTACAGTTGTAAATTTCAATAAATTGATAAAAATAAATAAATAAATAAAGTTATTCTTATCAATTAACTAAAGATATTTTAGCAGTTCAACCCTATGTAACATCCTCTACCTTGAGGGTTGGACGATATCAATTTAATCTGCAAAAAAACAGTTAGATGTTAATCAATGTTTTTCCTTTCCTAATTATTTGTTTGATTAAGAGAGATTTCTGCTAAAATTGGTCTTTCAAGCTCCTTGGATAAAAAACATAATAAAAAAAATAAGAAATGGCACGGGTCAATTTCTTACAAGTGAGCCACAGTTTATTCAAACTTTTGTTCACTACAGCATTTGTATCAGAAAAAAAATAAAATTCGTGCAGTTTAATTATTTTATTATTTTAATGACTAAAATATTTAAAAAAAAAAAAATTATTTCTTGAAGTTGATATTGATTTTATGATGTTATCAAGTATAATCATCATTATTGATGTTTTAGGGCAATAGTCCCATTTTAGTACAACATATATTTTCACTAGTTGAAAAATAATTAATTTTACACAAACGATTTACGGTTTTTACTACTTGAAATATTTTTCAGATTTTGTTACTTAATTCTATTAAAAATAAATAACATATGTATGCCTCATTACTTTAAGACTACAAGTATTTTTTTAACAATTACAATTATCTTCTTGTTACTATAGATGAATTAAATCCCATTCGCATAGGGCCATTCTACATACATATTTCACGTGCATATTGCATTCCATTTTTTTAACCTTGTTTAAATGAGTATTTATATAATTCAGAGAATCACTAAAAAGGTAATTAGAACTGCGCCAGCTGGAAAATGTTTAAGCTCTACAGGCGCAGATTGAAGAATATTAACTTGCTCGGAAATTCAGATGGGCATTAATAGACAAATATATGTAAGAAACTAATATTTGTATGAGCATTAAATCTCCGAATCGGAAAAACCTTTTTCTTTTTTTTTTTTAAGTAGTTCTATTATTTAAAGATCAAAGTAACATATTGCGAACTTCAAACTCCATCCTTGGCCAGCTGGTCTGCCCTTCCGCCAGCGAGTCACCAATGCCCAGGAATCCATTGTAGGATAATTTTCTCATTCGTAATCATCAAGCTTTCTCGTTCTTTGGCCAGTTTTTTCATCTCCGTATTCCCGTCCGTACAGAACTTGAATGATTGTAACACTGAAACGGCATCTGTAAGGAAAACAATTTTCGAGTTCCCGGGTATTTTAAGTATTCTGTTTAGAAGCTTCAAAGATAGCTTTCTGCTCAACCCCATAGAAGAAATAAAACCAGTTAAACTGATTTTTCAATAAATGATTCTCGCAGAAAACTTTTTGTGGATACCAGCCTTACCACTTGTAGTTGCATAGAAAAGATTTAATTTGTTAAATTTTAAGTGTAAATAATAAGCAGTTATCTTAAAAGTGATTGACGTTTTGTCATAATAATCCCGCATATTGGCTTGATTTATAAATTGTATATCATTAAATGAATAAATAAAAAATATCCTCAAAGAAATTCCTTTTATCTGATATTTTAGCCAGATTTTTATCTAATTTGTAAATGCCAATGTTAGCAGCTAATAAAATACGTTTGGGATAATAGCATATCGAAGGCTTACAAGATAAAATTTGAGACAGAAAATCTGAATGAATCCCACCAAACCATTAACAGTTTCCCTTGTTAAGCTTATAATATTAAAAAGGTTCAAGGAAAAAGCTCGTACAGAAATGTTTCGAAACTATTTTTATTAGGTTTGGTTGTTGTAAAAAGTAGCCCTCATAATAAAACCTGGAGCAATATAATTACCCGAGATGGAAGGGACACAGAGAGTATCGAAGGTCCTTTGTGCAGAGGAGCGGGGGGGGGGTTATAAAAGGTTCCCCCCACTCACACACAGATCCCTGAGGATAATGACCACTTTTCATCTCGGAGAAATGAAGAGGAAGGACCTCTGCCAAACACAGTCCAATGCGATAGGAATAAGGCACCAGGTTTGATGAAAGTCTAAAAATCCTTCAGAAAAATCCTCAACTTTATAAGGCGTATTCATCCTCTCGTAAGGCGGCCCTTTGATCGTGGAGATAATGCTCGTACGTTATTAAAACGTTTTTGAGAAAAAGTGTTAAGAAAGTAAATATTTAATAAAGATTTTTTTGAATATATGTAAAAAAATTTATGATAAAAAATTAACAGTATTGTTCACATTATTTGTCAGCACCCCGAACATATTGAATCCAATGCTCATCAACAATTTGTAACTGAAAAAAAAAATAAAATTTATAAAAATTAATTAATAAAGTATTCATTTCTTCTAAAGTATTATATGTATATAGTTATAGAAACCCAATGATATTAGAGATAATAAATAAATGTACACTATCCCCTCTCCTAGATAACTGTATAAAAGGCCACCCCCACCTGTGCCCGGCTGACACTCTGCTTCTACACGTTGTGATGCCAGTTTGTTCAACACGAAGTCCTTGTATTAGGCTATAAATTGTGCTTTTGCTTGATATAATGTATGTACATCTCAATAAAATCTCTTTTTAAAAACTCAGTCCCGCGAACCTTTTATTTAGCTGGCGCCCGAACGGAGGGACATTTGGAAGCGTTAACGTAACTTCGCGGCAGTTCTATCTTATTTCAGGTACAGAACAGCGAGACCTCTTTCCACTGGCATGAGAAGATTGGGAGCTGAGTACTAGTACATCAGCAGATCTTCAAGTCTTTGGGAGCGCTTTGGTATTCTAATACCTTGACCAAAAGGACCTTCAACCTCTTGCTAAAGAATCGACGGGAAGGAGCTAAAGGGAGCGTCATCAAGAAGACATCGAAGACAACGTTGTATCAAGAAAAAGTATAATTAATTTTATTTTTATTTTTATTTTTAAGTAATTTTTGTAATTTAAATATAAGTTAGTAATAAGTATAATAATTTAAAATATTAATTAGCATTTATCTTTATGAATGGTTTGGAAGAAAAATTAAGTAACTTAAAAATAACAGGTTCAACGTTAATTAAAAAAGAAAATAATATGGCTCTAGAAATTAAAAATCATGATTTAGCATTAATCCCGGAATATGACGGAAATCCGTTACAACTAGTTGATTTTATTAGAAATGGCGAATTTTTATATAATTTATACTGTAAAGATGATAATACCCATAAAAATACAAACCAAGCTAAACTTGTTTTAACAATCTTAAATAAACTAACTGGAAAAGCTAAAGTCGCCGTATATGATAAGGAATTCAATACAGTAAAAGAAATAATAAAATTCTTAAAGAAAAAGTACCAAGATACGAGAACTAGGGAACAATTAATTTCGGAAATTTTAAATACGCGGACTTACCATAACGAAAACCCACTCGATTTCTTAGAACGACTGGGCCAAAAAAGATGCGATTTATATGCGCGAATTTACTCTGACAATGAGATATTAGATAAACAGGACGAAATGTATAGGTATGACAAGCAGATATCCCACCACGCAGTACATAGTTTACACCCAGCACTAACGGACTTCATTTACCATATAAAATTCGATTCGTTAGAAGATTTAGAAGAAATATTAAGAAATAGCGCGGCTCATATTGTACATAGACTTTACGGAGACAAAAAAACAGTATAAAAATAACCCAACTCAAAATAATTATAAAAAGAAAAATTTCGAAAATAATTTTAAAAACAAAGAGTACCGACCAAATTTTAACAACCACCATGATTATCAAAAATACCGACCCCATCAGTACCACCGCGAGCAATATGCGTCGTATAATAATCCCCAACATTACCGACAGCAACAGTATCAGCATGAACAAGGTCCAACCTCTAATTCTTATAACAATAACAACCAGCATAACTTCCGGCCACAACAGCGAGCTATTGAATATACGACTCCGATTTATAACCAACCGTGGGACTCCCAGTCACAACATAGATTTTTTAATAAACCACCCTCTAGAAATATTAGGCAAAATTACCAGCAACCTCAAATAGATTCTAACACCGTTTCGATGAAAACTGTTTCTATTAGGGTACATACAATTGAAGAAGAAAAAGACGAAAAAATTAAATTATTGTTAGAGCGGATTGAATCTTTAGAAAAAAGACAGGATCATTTTTTAGAATTAGGCCCGAGCACAAGCAGACCTCCGGACCGAATATAAATAATTTAAATTCTAAACAGACCATTGATAACCAGGATAAACAAATAGAAATTCACGACTTAAATTTAAATAACGACTTACCGAACTTAATTGACAGTATGGGAAATAAATGGCTAATTGATACGGGTGCCACAAAAAATTATATACACCCCGATCACATTCCACATTTCTCGGAAATTTCTAAAGAGGATTTTGCAATTCGAACACCTACGGGAACGGCGGAAGGATCACAAAGCGTGATAATTGACCTAATGCCCCTGATAGGAATTAATCAAAAAGTCAAATTTTTAATATTTCCATTTAGCGAAAGGTTTAATATTTTATTGGGTTACGAGACAATGAAAAAACTAAAATTAAAAATCAATTTAGAAAAAAATGAATTAAAATTTAAAAAGATAAAATTCAAATTAGAGAATGACTTATTTTTTATTAATGATAAAAACGAAATTAAAAACTTAATTCGCCACGAACATATTAGTCCGGAAATAAAGGAAGAATTAATCGAAATTATTAGTCAACATGGCGAAGTATTAAAAACGACGAGAATTTAAAATCAACAGGATTAATAAAACATAAAATAATAACAACGAATGAAAATCAAATTTATACGCGTAATTACCGTTACCCGGAACAATTTAAAAAACAAATTAATGATGAAGTTCAAAAACTATTAAAAAGTAATATCATAAGACCTAGCAAATCGCCGTATAATTCTCCGCTTTGGATCGTACCGAAAAAATCAGACGCGTCGGGACAGAAAAAAATTAGAATGGTGATCGACTATAGGAAATTAAATCAGGCTACAGTAAAGGACAAATTTCCCCTACCGAATATCGAAGATTTATTAAATAGACTGAAGGGATCGAAAATATTTTCCACCATAGACCTCGCGTCGGGATTTCACCAAATTGAAATGGATAAAGATTCAATAGCTAAAACCGCGTTCTCCACCGAAAATGGGCATTTTGAGTTTCTACGTATGCCTTTTGGCTTGTGTAATGCACCCCCAACCTTTCAGAGAGCGATGACGATGATGATACAAAATATCCCCAATTCTATGATTTACATCGACGATATAATAGTCTACTCAAAAAACGAAAAAGAATATTTAAAAAGAGTATTTGAAGCCCTAAAAGAACATAACCTATCAATACAATTAGATAAAACGGAATTTTTTAAAACAGAATTAAACTTTTTAGGCTACATCGTAACCCCAGACGGATTAAAAACAGACGAGAAAAAGATAGAAGCAATTTTAAATTCCCCCATTCTGCGTAATGAAAAGACGACGAGACAATTTTTGGGCATGACGGGATACTCTAGAAAGTTTATTAAAAATTACGCAAAAATTACCAGACCGATTTCTAATTCATTAAAAACAAAAATTTATGGCACAAAGGAATTAAAGAAGCATGTCAAACCCTAACGGAAATGATGAGTAAACACACCAATTTTAAATTATCCGGATTGGGAACGACCATTTATATTAACTACAGACGCCAGTAATAAAGCCATCGGAGCCGTGCTCTCACAAAAAGACGAAAATGAAATAGAACACCCAGTAGCATTCGCGTCCCGAGTATTACAAAATACGGAATTAAATTATAGTTCAATAGAAAAAGAATTACTAGCGGTAGTATGGGCAACCCAACACTTTAAGCCTTATTTATACGGTACAAAATTTCTTTTATGCACGGACCATAAACCTTTAACGTGGATTTTTTCAATGAAAAATGGTAACACGCGCATAATGAAGTGGGTTTGGAAATTACAAGAATTTGAATTCGAAGTTAAACACACTCAGGGAAAAACAAATTACGTGGCCGATGCACTTTCCAGGGGAAGCGACGAATTGAATCATAATAGCGACGTGGAGGAAATGGACGTCGAAGAATTATTAAATCAGGAAATAGCGGACGAAAACAATTCCGAGTATGACGCGATAATAGAGGACTTAGAAGTACCGCCGGAAGATGATTTAGAGACAATCCATTCCCAGGAATCTAGTAACGAACAAGTACGAATTTGTGAACCCGAAAAATGTATAAACATAGAAAAAAATCAAATAATTATAAAAAGGGGAAATACAAAAATTAATTTCACTAAACCATTTGGGAAACGCCGATACGAATTAAACATTTATGCTAAATCAGATATCGCTTCATTATTAGAACAGATACTCGAAACTAATAAAACATACGGGATAATTTGTAAATCACCTAACGAAATAACCGAAAATTTATATGACGATTATTTTAGAACAATACAACAAATAATAGAAACGGAATATCCATCGGTTAAATTGAAAAAATACAAACAAATTGTAAATGACGTCGAAAATCCTAATGAACAAATAAATTATAGATAATTATCATTTAGGCAAAACAAAGCATAGGGGTATAAACGAAACATTCGAAAAACTTAAAAAAGAATATTATTTTCCAGGGATGCAAAATAAAATAGCGGAGTATATTAATAAATGCGAAACTTGTAAAGTTACGAAATATGACCGAAAACCTATAAAGACCAAATTTCAAATTACACCTACACCAGAAAGACCGTTTCAGGAATTAATGATTGACATTTTTAATTTTAACAACTCAATAATTTTCACAGCAGTAGACACATTTTCGAAACATTTATTTGCTCAAACCCTACAATCAAAGAACGCAATTAATATTTGTAACGCACTGACTAACTATATGACATACTTTCCCACACCTCTACAAATATCATTAGACCAAGGAACGGAAATGAAAAATAATTTAGTAAAACAGTTTTGTGAAGAAAATAATATTATCTTACATTATACCTCAGCCAGCCACTCAAACTCTTTGGGATTATTGAACAGAGTCCACTCTACCCTAAACGAATTATTGAGAATAATAGGAAAAGAAAAAGATAAATGTTCGATGCAACAAAAATTAAAATTAGCGGTAATAGCGTATAATAATACCTTGAACAATAAATTAAAATTAACTCCTAATGAAATTACTTTTGGAACCTCCAGATTAGAATCAAACGAAAACATCGACCTGACGGAACAATATGTATTAAAATATCATAAGGACCAACAATTATTACATAAATTAATTAGATCGAAAATAAATGACGAAAAAGAGACAAGGACCGAAAAATTAAATAAAAATAGGGAAGACCCTTTGGATATTCAGGAACAATTAGGAGACGTAGAATATTTAAAAAATACGCAAGCGAAAATAAAAAGTAGGGACAAATTTAAAAAAGTAAATGTAGTAGTAAAAGATAAAAGACCAATCAAAACTCGATATCTTAGCTTTCTGGTATTATCTTGTTGTTGTTCCAATTCCTTTTCTGAACTCGATTTGTACTCACTGTCATCAGAAATTGATCCATAACTTGATTCAACATCTGAGTTAAGTGATTTCTGCTCTTCTTTCTTTTCTGCAGAGCCTTCTTCTTCTCTTAGATTACTTTCCAAAGGTACTTTTACCATTTTGCCACAGTCTCTGATTCTTTCATGAAGCTTGACATCCCTGGATAAAACGATACTTTTCATTTCTGGAACATAGATTCGATACCGTTCATCACCATCGCAACCAATCAGATAACCTTTACCCGCCTTTTCTCCTTTGGAATGTGGAAATAACATGTAGAAACAATGATTTTAAGGTGCTTTATACGCGGTTTCTTCTTCAACCAAATCTAATATGGACAAACACCATCGACTGACGACTTACTGGTTCTATTCAGGACATAAACTGCTGTGGACACAAACTCTGCCCATAGTGCTTGAGGAAGTTCGACAACTGGATTAGAATACTTAAGCGTACGTGCCATCTCGACAATTTTTCGATTTTCTCGCTCAGCACCATTCTATTCTGCTGTATAGGGTGCGGTAAAACGTTGAGTAATGCCTCGGCACTGAAGAATTTTCCAAACTTCTTCATTGTCAAATTCTCCTCCATTGTCACTTAGCAACTCTTTAATTTTTTGACCTTGTTTTTCAGCATGTACAAGCATTTTCCCTAATACAAACTTAACATCTGACTTTTCACGAACAATGAAACCATATCGAAATTTAGTGTAATAATCTTTGAATACAATTAAATATCTGTTCTTCTGAAATGATTCATTGAAAAGTCCACACACATCAGTATACATTAACTCACCAGGTGCAGTTGCCAGCTTTCTTGTCCCAAAGGGCTGACGATGAGCTTTCCCATAAATGCAAGGCTCACAAATCTGATTTTCATACTTAACACTGATGGTGAGCTCCTTCTTAAGCATCTTCTGAATGTGCCTCTTTTCCTGATGACCCCATCTCTCGTGATAAAGCTGTAAAGCATTACTTGGTTCTATGACATTGACTATAGTACACTTAACAGGTTTCATCTCAGCTTTGAATAATGAACCAAACTTCTCTCTAATGCCATGAAGAACTGTAAGTCCATTAACTAAAAATAACATTCGGTAACTGTGGACTTAAACTCACTGTTGAAATTTTTTTGAAATTTCTGGAAATCTTGGGAACTAACCAAACATCTTTCAGCAAAAGTTGATGAGTCTTACCATTTACAATTGAAGAAAATTCAATGGTACCGCTACCTACTGCTGTAAGGTACTCTTCTCCTGCCGCTACCATATAATATTATGTGTTGTTCTGAATTTTTCAAAAGATGAGAACCAATTGGAGTGACTGGTGACATGCTTCGTGCCACCATTGTCTATCCACCAATTATCTGACTCTTTTAACTCTGCACTCAACACCTCATTGTGTATTGAAAAAAAAAGCAATCTGTGTCTCTACAGAATTACCCTGAGCACTGGTACTAGGATTACGGACATATTCTACTTTGGTTTGTCTATCTGACAAGGGGACGTTTGCAGTTGTATCTCACAGATTTGAATGCCGATTTTTGTGTGAGTGGTAAAGACCTATAATACTGCAAATCTAGAGTTATAGCCGCCAATGAGCATTAGGACCCGAGAAAAAAAATAAAATATGAAAATCACGTTTTATTTTTTTTCTCAGCTCCCAGTCAAGATAGAGAAATGATTCTTTCACGTTTAATTGAAGTTATGTATGTTATTAAATATAAAAATACTTCCGTTATGCTCAAAACACGACCCGGCTTCAGGGTGCTCAAAAACTCCAAAAAAATGACAAAATTCCAATACAATCCACTGTAAATCTGTGGAAACTTTTTTTCATGAACAACTGACCTCAATTCTTGATTTAACGTACCATAAAACACATATATGTGAAATTTTATCAAAATAAAAAATTTTATTAAAAAATAAAAATATTGAAAAATAAGTTAAGATTTCATCAATAATTTCTATCGGCCATAACAACTGCTGTGTTCAACCGATTACAATAATAATAGCATCACTAGAACCAGCATACATTCTGCTTTTTATCCATGCGTACAACATTAGATTTACTCCAGATTTTAGTGGACAAAAACTGATGTCAATGAAAAAATCCAAGGTCAGCTATAACTTGAGATATTTCAATAAGGGGAAATCCTGCGACCTCCGGATTTGGACTAAACTATGCAGTTTTACGTCTTCTAGATGACCTTAAAATGTGAGATAGCGCAAATTATTTACATTTTTTCAGAAATTGACAGCCTACTAAATCCTACAAAATTTTACAAATTTTAAATACGACAAAATTAAGTTTCTACGTGTTTTTTGAGATAAGGAATTTGAAAATAATATCAGTTTTTAGTTTAAAAATTTTCCTCACCTATATTATATAAATAAGACGTTTTAAAATGACATATTTTTATTTCAAATTGCATAGAAATCCTATGATTGATGAACAATCAAACCTTAACTAAAATAATCAAAACTGCAAACGTCCCCTTGTGAGTAATCTTTCTTTTTCTGCTTGTCGTTCTTGAAAAAAAGAGCTTCTTGATTAGAAGTGTCCCAATTCAAGGGTTGTTTTGAATTTCGTTCAAAAACTATGAGCTGTGTGGTTAACGCTTCAAAAGTTCTAACCTCATCTTTGGTGGGAAACATCCAACTCGACTTAAAATTCTCGAAACTATTTGGTAAAATATGCAGAATTTTACATACTAAAATCCTCCATCTCGGCCAATCTGCTTCTCCAGTCAGCGGTTTGATGTGTTTAGCCAAATCCATACTATTCTGCTGCATAGGGATTCTAAACTTCACTCCACAACAAACACAACGATAACAATAACGAAACTACTGAATTCACTTAACACGAGCGCGTAAAGTACAACTGAACTTTAAATAAGCGTTCTGGAACCCATAACCTTTTGGATTAAAACACTTTTGGATCTTGAAAAGAGTTTATTTGCTATAAAAATAAAGAAAACTACTAGCGTTACAAACATGTGGGGAAACCTTAACTTATTGTTATCTTGAACATCGATTACTACTATATATGTAAACAAAGAAGAGTGAGGTACAAGCGACAGTGGCGCTGCCTGCAGAATTTAAAAATAACACTGTTCTTTTTTACTATAACATTGACTTTCAAGCATAAACTTCAATATATATTGCTATTAGTGTCAATAATGAAATTTTCTAGAGTCCTACCACGATTATTAGTCGATAAGTCATGCCACAATCTAGATCGACAGTTTGTATCCGCACCAATTTCAATTCCTCGATCAGAAAACCTATCGATTATGCGTTTTAGGTTATCAGTGTCTTCTACACCTCTATTGATATCAAAGTAGGCGGAGATGAAAATAATCGGAGTCTTATCAATCATAACCTGTACCACTGTAACATGTGGATTAGAGAAATCACTTAGCAGCATAGCATTTATTTGTTTACTATTATAAGAGATCTGCAATGGGTCAGGCTTACAGAAAACTCTCGATATCCTGAACTTGAGCGAATATTTTCTTGTAAATAAAATGGTATATTTTGGTTTTTGTATTAAAGCAATTCGTATTTTATGTTTTTGTATGTATTCCTGTAATAGTATTTTTAATTTATAAGAATGTTGTATGTTTAACTGTAGAATGTTTAATGTTTGTATATTTGTATTTACTGTCATTGTGGTAATTGTAATTTAGCTGAACCGCAGTAGTAGTTTTAGTAGTAGTAGTAGTAGTTTGTATTTTTAATTAGGCGGTGGATGGAATTTATATAAGATGGACAACACTAACTTGTTGCTAGATGTTTTGAATTTACCCTAAAGTGTGGCTTGCAATGTCTGTTATAATTGACACAGTTGATACATTGTCGTTCTTCTTCTTCTTTCTTGGGGCAATCCTGGGTGTGATGTTCCCCGCTACAGATGGCACACGTCAGCTTGCTTTTACAGTGCTTCTCAGGATGGTTAAACTTGCAGCACTTTTTACACTACCTCAGCGATGTGTAGTCCGTTGCTGAACAAATGGTATGGAATATTTTGAGACGATTATTCAACAGAAGGGACCTTCAAATTTAGGGTTATTTCCAGCAGAGCATGTTGGGGGCTCGTTGATGTTTTCCACCAATAGTGGTAAGTAATTTGATGCTTTCTTCTGCGATTAGAAGCTCGCTTTTCTGAGCAATGAGAGTGCCAATTAATTTATCATTACTAACCTCTTCAGGTAGCCTTTTTATTATTATTTTGGGGTTGTGTTTTTTTGGGATGTCAGCTTTGAGAGTTTTGTCATCTCTGAGTACTTCATCTATCTTTTCGACATGTCTACTTTCTATAGTTTCCACCAAAATCTTCCCATCACGTATGTTTTTGATACTCAACCTTAAAGAGACGAGATTAATTTCGGATTTGAATTGTTTTTTAGTCATTTCAGAACAAGTATAGTCTCTCTTTAATGAAACCATTAAAACGTGTGAAGGAGACGTAATTATAGGCGTACTCACCTTTTTCACTGCTGCAGAATATGTTAGGTTAGTTCTTGTTTCAATCTTCCTAAATTCTTTATTAGAGGCTGCTTCATTTTTCGTAGCGATCTGCAATTCTTCTATAACTGTTACTTTTTCTTAAATAATGCAAGACAGGTCTATTTTATTTTTAGCAGCTTCTAATGATTTGATTATTTTAAGAGCATTTTTAATTTGATCTATTCTCGACGCCATCATAAGGAGGTACGAAGTACCCGTGAGTTAAGGTTATGCTATCATTTTAATTAAAACAATTACCATTGAATTATTTAACCATGTCACTGTCTTTACAAATAATATTTTTAAAAAAATATTAATTTCATAATTAAAATTAAATTTTAAATTTTTATAATTTTATTATTTTTTTTTTTTTTAAGTTATATTAATCTATTTAAACATAAAACAAAATAAGTAAATGTTTTGATCAGTCACAATACCTTAGAAAAATCGAATCTAATGTTTATTAAATGATGGTAATTGTTAAAATTGAAAATAAAAACCAGCCATATAAAAAGAATTATAATAAAAACCCATAAATAAGAGGAAACTATTTTAAAATTTGTTATTGATTTTTTTTTTTTAACCTTAAAGGTTCAAAGGTTCATGTGAAACTAAGAATTTTTTTAATCCTAATTTTAGGAACATTTTCAATTTTTCTGGGATGGGGTATGTACAGGGTAGGCTAGTTTAAAGTTATTCAGAATAGAAAGTTAAAATTTTAAATATTCCAAGTAAGAGCCATATAAGAATAACGTGAAAAATTTTATCTATAACTGAAATCTTATAGTTTTATAGCGGATTTCTCGAGAGGTTTAAATAAAAAAATTGAAATTTTTATTAATTTGTTTTACTACATGAGTCCTTTCGTAACTTGAACTCTTAAAGTCCCTTTAAACTCGTATCCTGAATAATTTATTGAGGTAAAAACAATGTATTTTAGTAGTCCTGAATAATAAACTAAGATTAATGAAATCTCCTAACAACAGTTCGTTATAAAATATTAAAAGTCATGGATTTGTTTATAATTGTCTGCTGAAATAGTATTGTTAAAGAGTAAATAAAATTATCATTATTTGGAACTACAAAATTTAGTATTTAAAAATTGATAAAAGGATTCATTCACGCCTTGGTAATTTTCTTTTATTTTAAAAATAGATTTAGGCGGCAGCCTGTTACCTTCAAGGGAAAAAAATGCTGATTGTGGGGTGACACTAGAAACGAGGTTTGGCATCAACCGGAAACCAATTCCATTGCTGTCAACCGAAGACAACGTTTTATGGAGCCATTTTGTTCCTCTTCCTATTCTGTCTGTGGAAATCATAAAACTGTAGCGATCAAGTATCTGAATACAGACAACTAATTAGTACAATAGATTCATTGTAAGTATTCTTATTTTAGATCATTAACTAATTTGAATTGAAATTTAAAAATTGTATACCTAAAGATTGAGGTGAATTGTATACTATATTTTCGTATTGCCAATAATGAGATATCTGTAAATTAATACATGTTTATTTTGGAAATGCTTTTAAACCTTTTCATTGATTAAAATACGCTCCATTACTCTCAATATGTTTCTGGCCACGTATTGATAGCTTTTCCATTCTCTCTGAATAAGTGGTATAAAATCATTATCATTAAATAATTCTGGACACGCACCTTCTACCGATTTGTGATCAATAACTTTTTTATCTTTTGAAAAGAAGTCCAGGTTCCTGCAAAAATGGTAGTCGGTTATCGAGATAGTTTGCAATTAGAACATATGAATCAGAGGCTGATAACAATATTTTTTTAAAAATTATTTTTGATATTTACAATTGTTAACATTATTTACAAGTAAATTTGAGGTATATGATTACAATGACATGATATCATGCTAATAGGATGTAAACAACAATTGACAAGGAACACTTCAATAGTTTTATATTAGAATGGAAACAATAGAAAGAAGTGAGCAAAAATACAATGAAGGTCACATTAATTTTTAAGTATTATTCAAAATCTTATCTCAACAACAAAATGGTCATACCTTTTTTCGTTACACTATTTACAGAGAAACGTTAATCTTTTCTACTACATAAATACATATCAACAAAAACTAAAATAAAATAAGCTACACATAAAATAATTAAAAAAAAAAAAAGTATTATAATAAATTAAATTATTACAATAAAGATAAACATAAAAACATTTTTCAAAAATTTCAAATCAATAAAAGAATTTAAGAACAAAAACAAATAACAAACAAGAAAAGTAAGATATATATATTAGTGATTAAAATCAACGGGATTAATTTCATCATGCAAAGGCTTACTCTCAAGATTTTGGGATACAGTTTCTATGAAAAGAGAAAAAAAGGTTTTAAAAAAATGATAAAGTGGTCAACTATTTTCCAAAATATTGACATTTAATTGCAATAATTATTATTCTAAATTGGTTACAAACTAAATAAAAAAAGATCCTACAACATTGAAAATAAGATAATACAACTTACCACTTATCTGTTGAATAGCTAATGCCAATTCACCTAACAGTCTCCCCAATTTATAGCCTATTCAGGACATAAACTGCTGTGAACACAAACTCTGCCCATAGTGCTTGAGGAAGTTCGACAACTGGATTAGAATACTTAAGCGTACGTGCCATCTCGACAATTTTTCGATTTTCTCGCTCAGCACCATTCTATTCTGCTGTATAGGGTGCGGTAAAACGTTGAGTAATGCCTCGGCACTGAAGAATTTTCCAAACTTCTTCATTGTCAAATTCTCCTCCATTGTCACTTAGCAACTCTTTAATTTTTTGACCTTGTTTTTCAGCATGTACAAGCATTTTCCCTAATACAAACTTAACATCTGACTTTTCACGAACAATGAAACCATATCGAAATTTAGTGTAAGAATCTTTGAATACAATTAAATATCTGTTCTTCTGAAATGATTCATTGAAAAGTCCACACACATCAGTATACATTAACTCACCAGGTGCAGTTGCCAGCTTTCTTGTCCCAAAGGGCTGACGATGAGCTTTCCCATAAATGCAAGGCTCACAAATCTGATTTTCATACTTAACACTGATGGCGAGCTCCTTCTTAAGCATCTTCTGAATGTGCCTCTTTTCCTGATGACCCCATCTCTCGTGATAAAGCTGTAAAGCATTACTTGGTTCTATGACATTGACTATAATAGTACACTTAACAGGTTTCATCTCAGCTTTGAATAATGAACCAAACTTCTCTCTAACGCCATGAAGAACTGTAAGTCCATTAACTAAAAATAACATTCGGTAACTGTGGACTTAAACTCACTGTTGAAATTTAATTGCAATAATTATTATTCTAAATTGGTTACAAACTAAATAAAAAAAGATCCTACAACATTGAAAATAAGATAATACAACTTACCACTTATCTGTTGAATAGCTAATGCCAATTCACCTAACAGTCTCGCCAATTTATAGCCTAAACATTCATGACTATTATTTGAACAAAAACTGTAACGCGAGCACTTGCAGGGTGAGAAAGTGTAGTGAAGAAAAAGTCTTCTCTCTCCTGCTATACAAACGGAGATATTTCCAACTATTTTAGTTATCCGATTTTATGGATTTTACCGCCAGAAGGAGAGAAAATCTCACTCATCGAGTTCTCCCTGGTTAAAAAATGAAAAATGATTCTATCAAGTAAATACAGTGGAACTCCGATTATCTGGATTGATTGGGGCTGAAAGTGATCCGGATACCCGAAAATTCAGATAATCAGATTTACTATTGAATTGGGGTATTGAAATAAAATATAAGACATATGTACTGTTTTAACATGTGTGGTGTATTCATTGAATAATTGAAAATGTTGCTGTTTATAAAATTATATTTATGTAACGACAATGTTTAATTGATATGTCGGAAATAGTGGATGTTCTGACACAGAACTCATCCGCCAATTTTTCCCAGATTCACCTCTCCAAAGACTTTCTACAATGGATAGTTTTTTTGGACAGAGTTAAGACAACACGTTTTATTTTGGAGGTGCAATAACTCTTTAAGTTTAAAGGTCTGTAGTATATTGAATGCACTTTACTTGTAAAATTGTAGGTTTTACACTGTAAAATGTGATAGAAAATGTTTTTAGCCCTCGAATTCCATTTCAGCACCCTCAAAACTTAGGAAACTAATTATTATTAAAGTATTTATAGATATTTGTTATTTATTGTAATAATAATTTATTACAAAATAATATTTACATGATATACAGACAGAACCACATATTAGATTTGATTGTTAAGTATTTACAATTTTTGTTTATTCTTCAAACCCAGAACACAACATCACTAATCCGTTTTTTAATCCATGTTGCCTGGGTTGTTCTAATAACTGAAGCTTCTTAAGTTTTGAAAAAAATCTATAGAGGTAGTTTGCTTGAAAATCTAATCATTTTTTTTAGAATTTAATTAACCTAAACCAAAATCTTTAGAGCGGCTGTATTTTTCCTTGAATTCACAATCAAAACTAAACATCTTGGTGCAATAATCATGTCGATATCATTTTTTAAACTCAAGATATAAAAGAAATTAGTTTTAGGCTAATTTATTTTTTTTCTCGGCTTCTAGGGCCCATTGGTTGGAACGGCAAAATATGTGTCTAATATTTTTTGACCAGGAAACCCCAAAAAAATTGCCAACAAGATTCGTGAGAGACTGAGTGTGTCCTCCCCTTGTAAGTACGTTTTCTCAGACCTTGACAGTTATAAGGTGTGTGGGCTCCGCCCCTGATTCTGAGATGCAGTTCCGGTCGCACCCACTTGGTCTATTTAGTTTTACCTCTTTTATTGTGTCATGAAAACTAATGAGACCGGACCTATCGTATTTTACGTGAAATCCGAACAACGCCGCACAGTGGGGCAAACGTGGAAAAAACCCTAAAATCTTATGATTTTTGTTTTTGTTTTTTTCATTATTTTTGTATACCTAAATAAATGTAGCATAAGGTTGTGGAAGTAATTTTTCGATTAGTTCATTACCAGGCTCTGTACACGTCCTAGAAGTTGCCCTTTTCTGAAGTTGAGAAAATAACACGGTTTTCAAGTTCTGTTAAAATAATTTTTTATTAGACTGAATTTTTAGCAAAAATTTTTGTATAACCTTTGAACTTTACTATTGATGTTTACTGGTTTATGGACGATTTTTATTTTGTAAATGTAGTCACAACCTTGACTGCCAGGAATTTTCAAAATTAGCTGTCTCGTAAATCTAACTTATCTTCATTTCACTTGGTCTTTCAAAAAAAGCTACACCGAACTAGGGTCTCTTTAGGGGTTCAAATTGAAGTACAGGTATCTGAGAAACCGTGTTATAAATATAAATCCCAGCTTATTTCTTCAGGGGATGAATTTATGTGTTATTTTTTATTATGCAGAAACTGATTTTTAGAAATTTTTTTTTTTTAAAACTAGGATGTGAAAATTGGCTTACTATATATGCATATTTTTTTTTATTAGTTTGTCTTATTTAATAATAATATATATATATATATATATATATATATATATATATATATATATATATATATATATATATATATATATATATATTTTTTTTTTTTTTTTTCTTTGTTTTCTTTCTTTATCCATTGGAAAATGATCTGATATGGTTTCTGGTTTTCTATACAAAAATAACAAACACACAATTCTTCTTGAGAGAATTAGTACCGGAATATTGCAGAAAGATTACTTTTCAAAAATAGCTCTTCAAGTAAAAAAATAAATAAATAAAAAATCAATTGAAAACAAAAGTTTTGGACTTTGGATGATCAATTTATGGGTTTATTTTTGTATCACTGAGTTCTGATTATTGTATACCTTAGTTCTCTTATGAAGATTATCATATTTATTTATTTTATTCTTTTATATCAATGGCTAGGTTATTCTACCACTGGAATCATTTTCGCTCTATATTTATAACTAAATTCATAGATTTAAAACCAAATTATTAAAAAATGTGTTTTATTAATATATATGTATATTTTATATTTATAATATTTTAAACCTAGCTGATTCTAATGAATACAAATCTATTAAAAACAATTAAAGAATCATTTATAATGAAAATACTTTTTAAAAAATAACAAAAAAAAATACCACTATGATAAAAAAGATTTTGATTACTTTTATAAAACTAGTACATCACAACACAGAACTAATAGAAAATTGTTATATTGTACAGATGCACATGCGTTAAGTAGTAATACAGTAATAACATATTCATCACTAAGCTCTTGTGGCTTTAAAACTGAAGGTGAGCTATAATAAACATCACAGAGAACATCATTCCAGAAAGTTAATATCTTTTATTTTTGTACCTAATTTTACGAGTGAATATAATTTTTTTTATTATTTTTCATATGATTTTTTAATCATTAGGTACCTAGTTCATTATGTATTATATTGGAAAATATGAAGATCAAATCTTTTTGTTAATATAAGATTGATAATTGTAAATAACTGTCCAGTCCATTTAATAGAGTTCATCTGAAATTACTTTGTAAAACTTATTACGTAACCTTTTTCAAAGTATGTTTAAAAAAATTTCAAATTTTTTAAATTTATTTCCAAATATAACTTACTAATGAATTTTAACCTAATTCAAGGAATCTTGGGTCTGTAATAGAGCTATAAGTAAATTTCATTCAATTTAGCACCTAACAAACATATAAAATAATAACAAACTGGATTTTTTTTTTAAACTGAAAACATGGCTTAATGCTGATGATCAGATTGTTCTGGTTATAGTTTTATCCTATTCATCAGCTTAGATAGCATATAAATATACTCCAAACTTGCTTTATTAATGTTTTTTTACTTTTTGTTCTTAAATTTTGACCCTTTCTGATCATCTGATGAAGCTTATGATTTCAATCAATTCAGCACCTCATGAAATATATAATTCCAAAATTTCAAGCTTATAGCACGAACCGTTTAGAAAATATGGGGTTTTTACCCATTTTGGGCCGTTTTGCCCCACTGTGCGCCGTACTATGTCTGTGAGTAAACTATTAAAAAAAAAAATACATATGCATATTTTAGAATTGGTTTCTGTTAAAGTTTCCCTTACTAGGTTTATAGTATTTTGATCGACTCCGTATTCCCCCAGCGCCCTCAGTATAGTATCTCTGTCTAAGGAGTCATATGCTTTTTCAAAATCGACGAAAGAGATATATAAATTTTTTTGCGGTCTATGAAGATAATATTTTATAAGAAGTTTTAGGCTTAGTATCTGTTCTTCGCAGAATCTATTTTTTCTGAACCTTCCTTGGTATTTTCTTATATATATATATATATATATATATATATATATATATATATATATATATATATATATATATATATATATATATATATGTATACATATATATATACATATATTTATAGGAAAATACCAAGGAAGGTTCAGAAAAAATAGATTCTGCCAAGAACAGATTCTAAGCCTAAAACTTCTTATAAAATATTATCTTCATAGACCGCATTTATATATCTCTTTCGTCGATTTTGAAAAAGCATATGACTCCTTAGACAGAGATACTATACTGAGGGCGCTGAGGGAATACGGAGTCGATCAAAAGACTATAAACCTAGTAAGGGAAACTTTAACAGAAATCAATTCTAAAATAAAACTAAGATGAAATGTCAGCAAACCATTCCCGATAAAAACCGGTGTAAGACAAGGGGTTGGACTTTAACCTGTTCTTTTCAATGTTGTTCTTGACAAAATTATGAGGACTTTTTGGGAAAAGGAAACATCAGGAGCTAAAGTAGGAAATCAAAGGAGTAATATCCTAGTGAAATGTCTAGCCTTCGCAGATTACTACGCTACACTTGCTGAGTCAGAAGAAGATGTGGTAGGCAGCTAAATTCCCTTAAGAAAGTTGCTGAAAAAACCGGGCTTAAAATCTCCATCCAGAAAACCAAATTTATGACCACAGACTTTAGTAAGAAGGAAGTGAAAACGGAATTTGGTAAAATCCAGGTGGTTAAGAGTTTTAAATATTTTGGCGAAATAATCAGCAGAAATTTATCAGAGAAAGAAAGCATGTAGTATAGGATTAAAAGATTGGAGAATTCATACTACCTAACGAGTAACATGTATAATAAAAAATACCTCTCCAAAAATGCCAAAATCAGACACTGCAATACAGTGGTAAAACCAGTGATATTGTACGGAACAGAAACCATGTGCTTCCCCAGTCTGGAGAAACTGCTAAAAATAGAAAGAAGGATTCTTAGGAGAATCCACGGGCCCAAAATAACACCGGAAGGATACAGGCTAAAATCCAACAGAGAAATTTACTGTGAAATCCCTGATCTGGAGACAGAGATGAGAGTTAGAAGACTCAGGTTTTATGGACATATGAACAGGATAGACGAACAAAGATTGAACAGATAAATTTTTAGCAAAATTATGGGATACAAATTTAACCAGGGCTATACATTCCAAATTAAATCTGAAGCACAAAGACTCGAGATTACACAAGAGATGTGCGAGGATAGAGCCGAATTAAAAAAGTTCCTGAAAAACGCAGTGCTTGTGGTGGACAAGAAGAAATGGACAGAAGAAAGAAGAAAAAAGTTTAGTGAAATCCTCAAGCAAAAGTGGGCAAAAAGAAAAGAATTAAAAAATAAATAAAGAACCTACATTGTAGTCGCGTAGTCCTTAAGGGCTGTTTCACGTCATAAAAAAAAGTAAAATAAAATAAAAATAAATATAAATATATATATATATATATATATATATATATATATATATATATATATATATATATATATATATATATATATATATATATACATGAAATGATATGAAAAAATAAACTTTATTCTGGGACTTACTGTTCCCTAAGAATCGAAATAATGCACAGTTAAAAGTACAATTGTCTGGCGTGTTATTTAAAAATTAAATACATCAGTAATTACAGTATACATTTTTTATCGGGAAAAAAAATTAAATTGAATTTTTTTTTTTTTTTTTTAAGAACTTTTATTGAGTAAATATTACAATCTGCCACAAATGTGGGCAATAAGTAATATAGATGGCATATGATTACATTCACACATTATGTACAAAAGAGAGAGAAAAAAAAAATTAATAGAAAAAAAAATTATATATACAAAATAAAATAAATAAAAAGATAACAGAAAGAACTTCCTATACATGAACAATATACAAATAAATAAAATGAAATACTAAAATAAGAAAAAATAAAACATTGAGTAAGAAAAAATAAATAAATAGTAATAATAAAAAATAAAACAAAATTAAATTATATGTTAAAAACACAATCGTACTTTATTTACAATACACACTCATCCTAGGGACCCCCAGCCAGACCCCTCCCTCCAATTATGGAGGGACAAGCCAGGCATAGAGAGGTCCCAGCTCTTCTCTCTCAGCTGCGTCACTGGTGTAAAAAACCCAGTGGAGGCTGAGTGAGAGCGCTATAGTACATTCACGCCGGACATGAGTGGAGAAGCTGGCCATTGCCAGCACTCCATAATAAATAAATTTTACAAAAGATCTCGGGGCCAATGCCGTTTTAGTCTGCGAGGTGGGTTATCAGGATGGGTGGAGCTAGATAAAGATTGAGCCAGAGGGTTAGGATGAAAGGAAAGGTTGCGATGGAATTTCGAAAATTTAAGAGGTATGAGGTCGAGGACGTGTGGTATATTGAGATCGCTGTGTAGGATTTTGTTGGAAACATAGTAAGGAGCATTTACTATAGTTCGGAGGATTTTGGATTGGAAGGATTGAATGCGATTGATATTCGACTTTTTTGCTGTCCCCCACAGCTCAAGTCCATAAGTCCAAATGGGTTTGATGATGGTTTTGTATATAAAAAGTTTGTTTTCAATGGAAAGATGAGATGTCCTATTTAATAGTCTATACAGTTGGCTAAAGCGTCTGTTAAGTTCTTGCCTTTTGAGTCGAGTGTGTGGGTTCCATGTAAGTCTTTTGTCTAGGTAGAAACCAAGATACCGAACTGTGTCAGCTTTAGGTAGCGGGATACCATTGAAGTAGATAGGAGGACTGGATTTACGGCGGAGGGTAAAGGTTATGTTGGTGCATTTAGATTCATTTACTTTGATCCGCCAGTCATTGCACCAGTCTTCAATCAGGGATAAGTGGGTTTGGAGATTATGGGATGCTATTAAGGGATCTGGATGGGATGAAAGGATAGCAGTGTCATCAGCGAATGTTGCAAGGAAAGTATCAGGAGTAGTAGGGATATCTGCAGCATAGAGGATATATAGGACTGGACCGAGCACGCTACCCTGTGGAACACCGCCCTCTATTGTGTAGCAGTTAGAGTACTCCGTTCCGCAGCGAACTCGAAAGGAACGGTTAGAGAGGTAGGATCGGAGAACTAGGAATAGTGATTGAGGTAAATGGGTTTTAAGTTTGAAAAGCAAACCGGCATGCCATACCCGGTCAAAAGCTTGCGCTATGTCCAGAAATGCGCCGGAGCAATATTGTTTGCTTTCAAGTGCGGAGGATATGTGGTCAACAACTCTAAGGCCTTGTTGGACTGTAGAGTGGCTAGTGCGGAATCCAAACTGGTGAGAGGGAATATTTTGTGATTCGAGGATGGGTAGGATACGTTTAAGAAGGAGCCTTTCAAAAATTTTTGATAGGATTGGGAGAAGGCTAATTGGTCTATAAGATGAAGGGTTGTTGGGAGGTTTGCCCGGTTTTAGGAAAAGGATAATAATGGAGTGCTTCCATAGCAAAGGAAAATGGGTTGTCCGGAGGATGCAATTGTATAGGTAGGTGAGGAATATGATGGCTTTATGAGGAAGTTGCCTGAAGATCTGTGAGCTAAGGAGATCGTATCCAGGGGATTTACCAGGTTTTAATTTTTTTATAAGGAATTTGACCTCAGAGGGGTTAATTGCTTTGGGAGGTAAGGATAGGGGAATTGGTGAATCAAGGAATTCTTGGACCGTTGATGTGTGGGTGGAGTTAGATTTAGGATGGGGAACAAATATGCTGGAAAGGTGCTGGGCGAATTCTTCGGATCTGTTCTCGTCAGAAGCCGCCCAGGATCCATCTTCACGTTGGAGGGGATGGGAGGTGGGTTGATATTTTAGGAGTTTTTTAGTGGTGGTCCAGAGGGAGTTATCTGAAGAAGAGAGTGATGAAAGATAGGAATTGTAGGATTCGGATCTGGAGGTAGCCATATTTTTTTTAAGGAGTTTGGTGAGGTAATTATAGGATTTCCGATCATCTGGATGCCTGGTTCTTTGCCAAATGGCTCTGGCATGGCGTTTGGATTGGATAAGGTCCAGTAGATCTTGGGATAAAGGATTTTTCTTTCGACCTTTGGGAGGGGAACGAGGTATAAATTGAATTAAAAAAAATAAATAAACATATGAAATAATAATTAATAATAAACTTAAAACACCATCGTATATATAACTTAACTTATATATAGTGTATAGGGGGACAATATAATCTTAATTCCTAGCTTAATCCCAAACAAACCACAGAATGTATCTAAAGAGGATTGCTGAACAATAAAGTCAGTCTTTGTCCAGAAGTGGTGTACGTCATTTAGCTCCCTAATTTCCTTTTTTTTGCGCTTCTACTTCAGAAGAACTTAACTGGTGCCGAAACCCGGGACTACCAGAGCATATTCTTCTGGTAAGCTTTTTTTTATTTTTCACGCAAGAAGTTTTTCCCTTTCGTTGCCTTCAACGTCAAACTTCTTTTTTTGTGTTCACCTGTTCTTTCGGATTCAAAATTTGAAAAACAGAAGATGGAGAGCAAAAACATTCTGAAACCTCCTACTTTCGAGGTTCAGCCAGAAAAGCAGCCGTTACCACCAGAGACGTTAGCGGCCGCCCATGCAAACATAGCAGCGGCACAGGCGAACGCTCTGGAGTTGTTGAAACTCAAAACGGTGGTATCGCAGGATTTACGAAGAGCGATATAAGATATAGAAAAATATGGTGGAGAAATTGGGGAGCTGAATCACTTCCTCAAGGGAGGCGACCGAGTAATGGCTCGGATAGAGGCCAAGATAGCCGAGAACCTTTTGGACCGGGTGGATGCATGTTCACTGAGGGCGGCGTTAGTGTGCAAAGTCAAGCGGGGCGTTCTAAATTTAATTCAAGCCGATGAAGACACTCCATGGTTGGTGGTGAAAGACCGGTTAAAGAAAGCTTTTGGAGGAGGCCGGTGGACACCGGAAGAAGACGTCTTCCGGTTGTTCAGGGAGACAAGGAGACCTCACCAATCCAGTGGGCAATATGCAGGAGCCTTATTGGCCCACTATAATAAGATAACAGAAAAAATGAGGGAAACAACGGAAGCGGCGGAGGTGGCAGCGCGGATGGCCTTCTTGTCAACGATCCTGAAGGTGCAGCTGGCAAAGGAGACAGGAAGGAAGGAAGGGTTACCGAGAGATAAAACCTTTGTCGAATGCGCTGGGGAACTAGTAGACTCTAGTGCGAGAGAAGAAGAGGTTCGGAAGGACGAAGGATGGAATAGAGTAACCTACAGGCGCAGCGAGGAGTACAGAAACAAACAGCCTCGAACGGAACCATGGAGGAGACGAGATGCAGAGGTCGGAGTGCGAGAGCGGACGTCACCTCGGGAGAAGAGGTATGGGGCTGAGAAGAGAAATTGGAGGAGGGAAGAGAGGAAGTGCCACGGCTGTGGGAAGGTGGGTCACTTGGTAGCACAGTGCCCCGGAACGAGATGCTTTGAATGTGGCACCGAAGGGCACATCGCTCGACAGTGCCCGTACATGAGTAAGCGCAGAGGAGCGAATCAGGGAGAACCTATGGAGGTGAATGCACAGCGTGTATGGAGAAGAAGCAGACGACCGTCTGAATCGACGAGGGCTTCGGAGACATCAGAGACAGAAGAAGAAGGTGAGCCGGGAGAAGGCGCACGGGCGGAGGGAAGGAGTGGCCATAGGAGTGAGGAACGACGAGCGGCAGCGGAAAGGAGATCGCGAGACGAAGAATGAGGAGGGTGTAAGGGGAGGGGCAACCGAGGGGTAATAAATAGTGTTGAGTGTGGGAGTGAATGGTTGCCTATAATTAAGATCGCGGGAAGGGTGAGGTGTCTGGTTGACACCGCCAGTACTAATACGATAATGAGCCGGGGTACAATAGAAGCACTATGTAAAGGGGAGAGGATACCCCAGGTGAGAGCGTGTGGGTGTAGGTTGATTACTCTTAGCGGTCCCTGTAAGGCGGAGGGTGACAAACATTAAAGCAGGAGTACTCGGACGTTTTTTTCAGGGAGGGAGAGATATTGAGCTTAACAGGGGAAACGGCCCACGAGATCCCGCTTGAACAAGAACGGGTGACGTACGTTAAAGAAAGACGGTATCCCCAGGCGTTGCGGCAGTACATTAGGGAAGAGTTAGAGAGTTTAAAGGGGCAGGGGATTATCGTGGATAGCACGTCGCCGTACAATAGCCCGTTATGGGCCGTTAAGAAAAGGGGTGATGAGGGAGCGTCGCGGGAGAAATACAGGGTCGTAGTGGATTTTCGTAAATTGAATGAAAACACAGTGGACGAAAAGTACCCCATACCACGGTTCGAAGATATTCTAGACAGGTTGGGAGGCGCGACGGTGTTTAGTACACTGGACCTGAAGGCAGGGTATCATCAGATCCGTATGCACCCGAAGGACCAACACAAGACGGCGTTCACGTTCAAAAGGGGGCATTATGAATTTACAAGAATGCCGTTCGGGTTGAAGAACGCCCCTATCACGTTCCAACGACTGATGGACGAGTTCTTACGAGGGTTGGATGAAGCTTCATGCCAGGTATACATGGACGACCTACTGATATTTAGCAAGGACGAAACAGGACATATACAAGACTAGAGACGGGTATTCGGACGACTAAGACAGTTTGGGTTAAAGTTGTCAGGAGAGAAGTCGATCCTGGGACAAGATCGAATCAACTTCCTAGGGCACACCATTTTGAAGGAGGGGATGAGACCTGACATACGGAAGGTGGAAGCGATAAATAGGATGGCTATACCCACGGACGTGAAGGGCATTCGCAGGATATTAGGGACGCTTAATTATTACCGCAGGTTCGTCCCGGAAATGGCGAAATATTTGGTGCCGCTGAATGATTTGCTGAAGAAAGGGCGAAGGATTGTGATTACCCCGGAAATTGAACAAAATATTCGAACATGTATAGGGAAACCGGTACTCGCGTTCCCCGACTTCACCCAGACGTTCACGGTAACCACGGATGCCAGCGAGTACGCATTGGGGGCTGTATTGTCCCAGGAAGGAGAAAAGGGGGACCAGCCCGTGGCATATGCCAGCAGACGGCTCACGGAAACGGAAGCTCGATACAGTGCGCTAGAAAGAGAGTTTCTAGGGGTAATATGGATGTGTTCGGAGTTTTAGGGTACTCACGGACCATCGTCCCTTAATGTGGGTGGGAAAGCTGAAGGAATCATCGGCGCGCATAACCCGCTGGGAAGAATTTCTTAGTCAATATAACGTAGAGGTGGTATACAAGCCCGGGAGGGAAAACGTCGTGGCCGACTGGCTATCGCGAGCCCTACAGGTTAACGCGATAGAGCAAGAAGCAGGGGAGTATTCGGGCGGTTTACAACGATTCATACGGGAGTGGACGCCAGAGGGGGAAGGGGAACGCGAATCGGAAGAAGTAGATGTCGGAAGCGAGGTGTCGAGGGAGGAGAGCTCGGAGGGCGAGAGGACGGTAGAAATGGAGGAAAGGGAAGACATAATAAACGACAAGGACAGACAAATAATATGGAAGACGAAGACAACGGGACTGACTAGGGCGGAATACGCAACGTACGGGAAATACCATATTACCACCATATGGTCTCAACCAGGAGTGGGAGAGGAGGTCATCAGTAAGGTGTTGAAGGATGAGTCTCGACCGGGAAAAATTTTTTATTTATACGTGGGGAATGCGGTTGTGTGGGAAAAAATTAAGATGTTGTGGCGGGCCGAAAAGATAGGGTTGGACCGGACGTTTGTTTGATGCAAATTGCAGGTGGAAACGGTGAGGGAGGTGGACCGCCAGAAGGAAGTCACAATCGCGTACCACCAGGGAAAAACAAATCATAGAGGGGTGCAGGAAACTTTAAAAGCGTTAAAGAGGAAGTATTTCTGGATGCACATGAGGAAGACGATAGAGGAGGTAATAGGAGCGTGCAAGATCTGCAAGACCACGAAATATGACAGACACCCCCCAACCGGGAAGCAGGAGGAGACAATGACACCAACCGTACCACTGACTGACTTACAGGTGGACACGTTTACCTGGAAAGGACTTAAGTGGCTTACAATTATAGACATTTTCAGCAAGATAGCCATGGCATACCCGATTGACGACAGGTCAGCCGAGTCAGTACTTAAGGCCCTCCGTATTTGGTTTCAATTCTACGGGGTACCAGAGAGAATAACGTCAGATGAGGGGCGGGAATTTGATAACAGCCGTCTCAGGTCGGAGATGCGAGGATTAGGGATAGAATGGCATTTAAATACGCCGGGACATCCTAAAGGCCGAGGAGCGGTCGAAAGATTGCATAGTACCCTGGGTGATCACCTTCGCGTCTTCTACGCAGAAAAAGGGTTGAAAGCGGATACGGCAATGCCTAAGGCGATAATAGCATACAACCACTCAATTCACTCGGCAACGGGATATTCACCATTTGAAATGTTATTTGGACTCCAGGAGCGCAAGAGGGATAGCCGCGGTGCAATAGTGGATGAGGAGTTTGCGGCGACTTTAGTGGCAAATAGGGTGGCGCTCGGGGAAAGATGGGAAAAGACGCGGAAGAAGCTCGCGGCTGAAAAAAGCAAGAGGGTAAACCGCGAAAATCTCAAGAGTCGGGATGGTATGAAAAAAATAGAAATAGGTTCTATTGTGTATCGAAGGGTGTCTTCGAATCGGACTAAAGAGGAAATACGATATGACGGACCCTTCAAGGTTGTTGCGATTTGGGAACATAATGTCGTTACCATCCAAAGTATTCAAGATCCCCGGAAAAGAAGGAGGGTTCATTTGGAACAACTGAGGATCCCGTTAAGTTCGCGTTTTTTCTCGTTTTTCTCGTTTTTTCTCGTCATTCTCGTTCATTTCGTAGTTTGGTCGTTTCTCGTTGATTTTCTCGTGTTCCATTTTCCGAGGTTGTTGGTATCATTCATTGAGTTCGTTTTTATAGTCTTGAATACCCATTTTCGTTAGAAGGGTTTCGAGGGGTATCCTCTTTTCTATGCAAGAGAACTTGTGTAAATAGTAGATAATGTAAAAAAGGAAACTTAGGATAAGTGTAACAGTTTTTTTTTATGTGTTGTTGTATTTTAGTTTTGTACTGGAGGAGATGATATGTAAGGATCTGTCAAAGTATGGTGAAAGTTTTAAGTTAAGAAGTGTTTTTTTTTTTGTATTTATTGGTAACATTGATTGTTTTTTTTGTATTTATTTGTAGCATTGATTTTTGTATATGATTGGTTGTTTGGCCAGTGTAGGAGCTTACGAGGATTGTTCGTAAACTGGTGGGGGGGGGGGGGGAGTTAAGGTGTATAGGGGGACAATATACATCTTAATTCCTTGCTTAATCCCAAACAAACCACAGAATGTATATAAAGAGGATTGCTGAACAATAAAGTCAGTCTTTGTCCAGAAGTGGTGTACGTCATTTAGCTCCCTAATTTCCTTTTTTTTTGCGCTTCTACTTCAGAAGAACTTAACTTATATATACATACATACACATAGAACTATATTATGAATATATACATGAGAAAAGAAAAAAATAATAATAATACTAATATGCTAATATAATAATTGCAATGCATTCAGAAAGATGAAAAAAAATAAATCCATGAAATAAAACAAATATAGTGAATAGAAAGGAAAAGATATATATAGAGAAAAAAAAAGTTAACTATTTGAATATTGATAAGACAAAATATTTACAAATACCTGAAAATATATATTTACACATATACTTACTGTCCTCTTATATTGTATAGTTATATGAGACAAAAATAAAAAGCAATTTTTAGACAGACAAATGATTAAAATTGACAAATTTACCAATAATAATATAATTATTGAAGTAATTCATTGATATTGGATATAGTTGAGATTGACTGATTGGATTTTTAATTATTACACATATTGGCGGCGTCTAACTGGGATTTAAGGAGATATTGGAATAGGAGAGTTTTGAATGAGTTTAGGAAGGAGCATGTCTAATTTCAGAATGTATAGAGTTCCAGAGGGTAGTGGATCGAGCTTGGAGGGGGTGTTGGTATAATGCTGTTCGGTGGAGGGGAGTATATGGGTCAGAGGAAAGTGATCTTGTAGTGAGTTGGAAGTGGACGGAACACTTGAATTTCAATAGGTTATGGATGTAGGGTGGGCAGTGGTTATTAATGACTTGGTACAGGAAAGTGCCAAGAAAATATTGTCTACGGGAGGATGGATAGAGCCAGTCTAAGGCAGTGTAGAGGTGCGATTCATGTGAACGTCTCGGGGTACCGGTAACAAATCAAATAAAACTATTAATGATTCATACATATATATATATATATATATATATATATATATATATATATATATATATATATATATACATATATATATACATATAGCTAAATAAAGGTATCGTGGGTTGAAGTTTTATTTAGAATGACATACATTGATACAAGAACAAGTACACAATTTATAACTTTCTGCAAGACTACGGGCATGGCATCTATACGTCTCAACGTACGACGAAAGAATGTCTTATGAGGCTAGGTGGGGGTAGCTTTATATAGGGTAGGAAGAGGGGTTATCATGCATTGTTTATTTATATTCTTAATACTATTTAGGTGTACAGAACTCCTCCCTCCATCCCCCCCCCAGAGTTCCAATGTCTCCGATGGAACAAGTATCTTAGAGTAAATAGGTTCTTAGACTTTATACAATTCAATTGAAAATTCCAGTAACTAAAAGGTTTGAACTTTGTACATTTCTTAATACCTTTTACACTAAGTGATAGCATTCTATAAACAAAATGATTGGACCTTATACTCTATGTTTATATAATAATAAAAGGATTAGACCTTGTACATCTCTTGTGTACTAAGTTAGGATTTGTACAGTTGAAAACAAAAAGATTAAACCTTGTACGTTTAACACTAGAATAGGATTTTATACATGGTGTCCCGAATTTAAATGGCAAAACTTCAGGAACTTATAGATGACCGAAAAACTAAGACAAAAAGTCCTTTAGAGATTTGCTGATTTTTGCTTAGTTTTAGAGAAAATCGCAAAAAAAGAAACAAAACAAAAATGTTACAGGTAGCGATTATCACCTTTCAAAGTTCGTCAGGCTAGGCAGTGAGATATATCCTTTACACTCTTTTATTTGTGTACATCTTGGCTTCCTTCTAGGATTATAATTCCTAAACCAGTCTTCAGTCAGGTACTCAGAAATTTTTGTGTGAATAGCATCAGCCACAATGCCGCATACATATTCTATTGTTGAATACGCTGATATGATTTCTGTGTATGGTTTCAATAACAGTAATGCTTTAGAAGCGGTGCGGGAGTATGCGCGCCGATTTCCAAATAGAAGAGTGCCTTATCGACGAGTATTTTCGTTAACTTTTAATAGATTACGAGAGACTGGGTAGACTGGACTGGGTTAACTTTTAATAGACTGGGGTGACTGGACTTAATACGTAATGAAGGCGACCAATTCCAGGCATCAAAAGAGCAGATTATCGGAGAAGAAATTGTGTCTAACGCCACTAAGATAACAATCCTGAGACTAGCATCCAAAGAGCATCTGCTGCATTAGCAATATCGCGACAAGCAATATGGCGAACTTTGAAAGGTGATAATCGCTACCCATACCATCTTCAAAAAGTTCAGAATTTATTACCTCAAGATTATGTCAAGAGAATTTTAGTAACTGGTTTCTTGAAAAAATTCGCGATGATAATTTATTTCCATTAAAAATTATATGGACCGATGAAGCTACCCTTGCAAGAGGAGGAATTGTTAATCAAAGAAATTATCATGTATGGGCTCTTGAAAATCCCAGAGCTATTAGAGATAATAGGTTTCAGCATGAATTTGCTATTAACGTTTGGCTTGGAATTTGGAACAGATTACTGGTGGGACCAAATTTTTTACCTGGAAGATTGAATGGTATCACATTTACACATTTTTTGGAGAACGACTTTTCTAATTATTTAGATGACATTCCCTTGCAGCAGCGGATTGAAATGTGGTTCCAACTCCATGGATGTCCAGCTCATTATAGCAGAGTTGCTCGAGCTTGGCTGTATATAAATTATCCACAACGATGGATTGGACATGGAGGAGTAGTACCTTGGCCACCCAGATCACCTGATATTACACCCATGGATTTCTTCGTATGGGGAACCTTGAAGCAGAAAGTTTATTCGGTGTCAGTCAACTCAAGAGAGCAATTAAGAGTCCGAATCATAGATGCAGTGCACCAAATATCATCAGAACAATGTTTAGCTGCAATTTATCAAGTGAGTGCTAGATGTAATGCTTGCATTGGTGACATTTTGAGCAATATTTACATTAAAAAGAACATACCATAAATATAAATGTAAACAAATAAGTATAAAAACTTGTTTTGTTTCTTTTTTTTTGCAATTTTCTCTAAAACTAAGCAAAAACGAGCAAATCTCTAAAGGAATTTTTGTCTTAGTTTGTCGGTCCCCTATAAGTTCTTAAAGTTTTGCCATTTAAATTCGGGACACTCTGTATAATTGTCAATTTCCTATAAACAAAAAGATTAGACCTTGTCCATTTCTTAATATTAACAATAAGCTTAGACTATATTTACAAAAATAAAATGTTTATACATCTCATAGTTACTTACACGCTAACGTACAGTTTTCGCTTAAATAACAACAAAAAATAACAGAATATTCCTTAACAATAAATAATACATTTTAATATCAATACGTTATTTTAAACAAAAGGAAAAGTAAAATAAGAGTGTTTGAATTACCTTCTTCCATTACAAATAATACTTCTAAATTCAAAATTACTCAATTAAACCAATAATATTTTAAATCAAAATAATAATTCAAATACTCTTCTAATTACAGTTTATAATGATTTCAAAATAAAATACATACTTTTCCCCCACAGTTAGCTACGAGACCTCACGGAGATAGGACGTATTTACTGTTCCCTGGGATTAACGAGCTACCTTCTACACCAGCTAAGAATATTTCTAGTTTATTTATACTATAGTCTTTTAATCTATATTTCTTTTTTAATTTATTTTTTACTTACATCAGTATGTTTTATTTCCTTTTGTCTGTATATATATATATATATATATATATATATATCTTTTATTTATTTTTTATTTTTCTATATATTAAGAAGAGAAGAAGAAGAAGAGAATGAACTTTATTCTGGGACTACTTGTTCCCTAAGAATAACATATGATTACAGTACATAGGACAATCATCTGGCTTTGATAATTAATTATAATAAATAATAACAATAGATAATAATAAAAATTGATAAATAATTAAATTATATGTTACAAGATAACTGTGACATCTCGTAAAATGATATATCTTATGTATACTATTATAATGTATATTACATAAATGTTCACGTTTTACATTGGCTCGGAAGATTGAAGATCCAGGAGGTAAAGGAATAAATGATGTTTAAAGGAAGTAAGAGTGGATCTTTTTCGAATTGTGATGGGCAATGAATTCCATAACGAGGAAGCACGGATAATAAAGGATTTCTCGAAGGATGCAGTTCGATGCGCCGGAGTGTATAGGTTGATGGGTTGGGTTCTAGTATTTAAGAGGTGAATGGAGGAGCGCAGAGTAAGGAGGTCATGGATATAGGTGGGTTTTTTGGTTTTCAAGGTTTGAAATATGAGAGCACCCAGGAAGTATTGACGTCGAAAACCGGGGTACAGCCACCCGATTTCAGAATACCTGTGAGATATGTGAGAACGTCTGGAGATCCCGAAAATAAATCTAATAAAACAGTTCATTACTCTTTTACATCTCATCTCGAGCTCATCAGACAGTCCTCCATATACTACGCATCCATAGTCAAAGTTAGGAAAAATAAGTGATGATACTAAAAGTTTTCGAGTAC
Source organism: Euschistus heros (assembly GCA_003667255.2). NCBI lineage: Eukaryota > Metazoa > Arthropoda > Insecta > Hemiptera > Pentatomidae > Euschistus > Euschistus heros. The sequence continues at coordinate 1,013,355 of RCWM02000319.1, forward strand.
TTAATGGTAATGAATCACGGTAATGTGAAAGTTGCTTAAGAATAAAAATAGATTTTCTCGTGATTTGAGAGATATGGCTATTCCATGCAAGATGTTTATCGAAAGTTATTCCCAGATTTTTAATGGAATTTTGGAAATGAATTGGACGGTTTTTTAGGAAAAGCAGTGGATAGTAGGGAAGAGCTTTTAGGTGAGGTTTTGACCCAATGAGAATAGCCTTTGTTTTTTCTGGATTTAGACTTACATTATATTACATTATATAAGTAAAATGTTAAAATGGATGAGCCACTCCTTAGCTCAAATAAACGTAGAAAAAGGGGTAGAATAAAAACGCCGCCAGATCCGTTGCAATTAAAAGAGGCTGTAATAAATACTCCTACTTATTTAATAACGAATAGAGAGGCAGATGAGGGATTTCAAACGATATCTCCATTTCTAATATATAAATTTATCACTAACCTGACATGCAAGGTGAAAAACATTAAAAAATTACGTGATGGAAATTTACTCATTGAGAAAAAAATATTAACCAATCACTAAAACTGATAGAAGTCACGAAATTTGTTGATAGAGTTAAGGTATCCGTGAAACCTTACGCTACTTTAAATTCCAGTAAAGGGGTCATAAGATGTTATGATTTACAATTCTTAGAAAAAAATGAAATAATAACCGAACTAGATGGAAAAATAAGTGATATACAAAGAATAAAAATTAAAATAAACGGAATCGAAAAACTTTCACATTCCTACATAGTAACTTTTCCTCCAGAAAGTCTCAAAATAGGCTACCAAAACATTCCAGATCAAAAATATACCCCGAACCCATTAAGATACTTTAGATGTCTCAGTTTTTCTCATCACACATTAAAATGTACAAGCACTAAGAAAGACCATCTGCTTTCAATGTGGTGAGGAAAAACACACTGATGGCAAATGCACTAAAGAACCGAAATGTATTTACTGCGGTGGTGAACACAACAGTTTAGATCGATCATGTCCTGTTTATAAAATGAATAAAGAAATTAAAAGTATTCAGTTTACTAAGAAAGTTTCATATAATGAAGCTAAAAAAATATATAAATTAGAAAATCCTCAAAATTTGACCTATTTAAATTTTTCTGAAATTACTAAATTTCGTAAAACACAGGAAATAGGTGTTCAGACAGATTTTTTTTTAAATTTGAAGCGTCAATAAATCAACCAAGCAACATAATTCTTAATCAATCCTCCTCTCTTCCGAACCCTTCTTGTGGGCCCAAACCTCAAAGAACAATGGTGACTCGATCCGCTACCGCGGCAACCTCTCACCACCCCTCATCACCCCTCCCTCCTACCTCCTCTCTCCCCTCTACCTCCTCTATCTCCTCTCTCCCCACTATTCCCTCACTCCTTCCTACCTCCTCTCCCCCCTCTTCCTCCTTGACTCCAAGCATATCCTGGCCGTCTCCTAATGCCCGGGTTTTCTCAGAAGAAACTCAAACCCAGGACAGGGTCGAGGCTATTGAGGTAGATCCACAAGGCCCCGAAGACGGATATACCGAAGTAACACATAAAAAGGGAAAAATTAAAAAAGAAAATTCAATAAATAAAAGTAAAAATTCCTCAGCTAATTAATTCATAAATATTCGGGTTTAATTAATTAATTAATCAATTTATTTTATATTTTTCTTTCTCTTCTTTTCTTATCCTTCAAACATGGCAATACTCCAATGGAACTGCAATGGCTTAAAAACTCACTTCAATGATTTAAAAATGTTAATACGTAACACCGACCCATTTTGTATTGCCCTTCAAGAGACACATCTTAAAGTAACAGGCAATATCTCTTTAAAAATTTTGAAATATACAGAAAAGACAGTCCGAACCCAAATCATAGTCACCACGGAGTTTTAATAGCTGTACACAAATCCATATATTCTGAATCAATCCCTATCAACTCCCACCTACAATGTGTTGCAGTCAAAATCCATAGAGATTACTCCTTTTCCGTTTCTAACTTATACCTTCCACAAGACCGTTCTATAGACGCACAACAGCTGAGTGATATCTATAATTAATTGCCTCGTCCAGTTCCTTTTGTCGGGGGGATCTTAACGGCCATAATCCCTTATGGGGCTCTCAAACAATTAACACGCGAGGAAAAATAATAGAAAATTTTTTAGACTCCTCCAATTTAATGCATCTAAATACTGGAGAACCTACCTTCCTCAGCTCCAGTTACGGAACATACTCAGCCCTCGACCTGTCCGTCTGCAATTCTACATTATTTAATGCTATTGAATGGACTGTTATACCCGACTTATATAGCAGTGATCATTACCCTATATTGATCAGTTTCAATAACATGAATCCCGTTAGAGTATAACCGCGGTGGGTGCTTAATAAAGCCGATTGGGCCTTGTTCACTTCTTTAGCCTCACCACCTCCAACTCCCCAGTACAATATGTCTATTGACGAAGGATGTGAAATTATAACGGACACAATCATACGAGCAGCGAACGCGTCAATTCCAATCACTTCGGGCACACCAAAAAGACCGCTGGTTCCTTGGTTCAATAAGGATTGTAAACAAACGATTAAAGACCGACGCAAAGCTTATAAAAAATTTTAAAAACTTATGAATTCTCAAAATCTTATCGAATACAAAAAACAGAGAGCTATATGCAGACAAACAATTAACTTATGTAAGACCGAGTCTTGGAAAAAATATGTAAGTTAATCAAATTAAGCATATCCGATGCCGATGAGTTTGCTTCAATGAGTATATCATTATATAAATTTAAATTCGTTTCTCCAACAATAGTTCCTTTTTTGTTTTTTTCTCTTATAAATTATTGTTATTATTTCTTTCCTTTTTCTTCTAACTGATAAAGTGCTATTATCAATTGTATATATATTACCTTTTAGATATTTGTAAATATTTTGTTATATTATCATTCAAATAGGTCTTATTATTTTTCTTTTCTATATATCTTTTCCTTTCTTTTCACTATATTTATTTTATTTATTTACTTTTTTTTTTTTTATATATTTCTTTTTATTTCTGATCGCATTGTAATTATTCTATTAGCATATTGTTATTATTATTATTTTTGTTTTTTGTTGTCCTACTTTTTTTTTTTTTTTTCTCTCTCTTCTTTTCTCATGTATATATTTATCACAAAGTTCTATTTTCAATTGTATATTCATATATTACCTTTTATACTTATTATTGTCCATTTAAAATTAAGATAGCCAGACTATTGTACAACTTATTATACATGTCTGTTATTCTTAGGGGACAATTTGTCCCAGAATAAAGTTTTTTTTCAAGTTCCATAAACGCGTCTGCGACATCAGCCGATGTTTGAAATAAAATCCGTAAAATTACGAAATCTTCCCTTCCTCCTCGTTATACAATTCTATTAAATGGGCAATTAAACGATAATCCTAAATCCGTTTCTAATACATTTGCTACTTTTTTTTCTGGAATATATGGCACCGTAATAAATACAACTGGCTCAGATAGAATAGAAGACGATAACTTAATTAACGATGAACAAATATACTATAACCTCCTATTCACAACATGGGAATTCAAAAATACTCTAAATAATTTCAAAGGATCAACTCCTGGACCTGATGATGTACATTATGATAAAAAACCTTCCAGAAAATACGAGAGATTGGCTACTCCAGTATTATAATCATATCTGGCTTACCGGAATTTTCCCGAATGCCTGGCGCAACTCAGTAGTTGTTCCAATTTTAAAAAGTGAAAAAGACAAATGCTTACCGACCAGTTACCGCCCAATATTCCTCACAATTTGCCTCAGTAAAATCATGGAGCGTATGATCAACAAAAGACTTATGTGAATAATAGAAAACAATAGCTTAATTCAACCTTTTCAATCCGGATTCCGCAAAGGCCACACCACACTGGATCACTTAGTTGCACTAGATGCGGAAACTCAATATACCTTCCTAAATTCACAACAAACAATAGCAGTTTTCTTTGATATGCATAAAGCTTTTGATAGCATAAAACATACTGTTATTCTACGAAAACTATCTTCTAATGGGATAAAAGGAAACATTCTCTGCTACATTGAGCAATTTCTCAAAAATAACCGTTTTAGGGTTAGGATAGGGTCCACACTATCTGAAAACCACGAACAGACCAACGGTGTCCCACAAGGTTGTGTCCTCAATCCTACGCTATTCTGTTTAGCGATCAATGACTTGGCCCTGAACCTACCAAGAGTTGTCAAACCACTGTTGTTCGCGGACGATCTATCCATCATATGCCGGTCTGATAACATTTCAATTATCCAAAATAAACTTCAGGATGCCATAAATAGAATAAATAACTGGTCCATTTCCATCGGTTTTCTTTTCTTTTTCATTATTTATTTTAGTCCTAATTAATTTATGTAGTAGTTCTTGGTCTCTATGGTATTTTAGTACGTATTGTTCTGTCAAGTTAATATTTTTATTTGATTCTAATTTGGTGGTTCCAAAGGTAATTTCGTTTGGTGTTAATTTTAATTTATTGTTTAACGTATTATTATAAGCTATGACGGCTAATCTTAGTTTTTGTTGAGTCGAATATTTATCTCTCTCCTGTCCTATTATTCTTAATAATTAGTTTAAGGTAGAATGGACTCTGTTCAATAATCCTAAAGAGTTTGAATGATTAGCAGATGTGTAATGTAAGATAATATTACTTTCTTCACAAAATTGTCTAAGTTATTCTTCATCTCAGTCCCTTGGTCTAACGATATTTGTAACGGTGTCGGAAAATATGTCATACAGTTAGTTAGTGCATTGCAGATATTAATTGCGTTCTTTGATTGTAAAGTTTGGGCAAATAAATGTTTCGAAAATGTGTCAACTGCTGTGAAAATTATTGCATTATTGAAAATAAAAATATCAATCATTAATTCCTAAAACGGTCTCTCTGGTGTTGGTGTAATCTGAAAATTTTTTTAATGGGTTTACGATCGTATTTTGTAACTTTACAAGTTTCACATTTATTAATATATTCCGCTATTTTATTTTGCATCACCGGGAAGTAATATTCTTTTTTATGTTTTTCAAAAGTTTCATTTATGCCTCTATATTTAATTTTATCCAAATGGTATGTATCTATTATTTCTAATTGCTAGTTTGTGTTTTCGACGTCGTTTACTATTCATTTATATTTTTTCAATTTAACCGACTGGTATTCTGTTTCGACTATTTGTTAAATGGTTTTAAAATATTCTTCATACATAGTTTCGGTTATTTCATTGGGAGATTCGCATATTATTCTGTATGATTTATTTGGTTCGAGAATTTGTTGTAATAACGGGGCAATGTCCGATTTTCCATAAACGATTAGTTCATCCGTTTTCCAAATGGTTTAGTGAAATTAATTTTTGTATTTCCCCTTTTTATAACTATTTGATTTTTTTCTATATTTATGCATTATTCCGGTTCACAAATTCGTATTTGTTCGTTACTAGATTCCTGGGAATGGATTGTCTCTAAATCTTCTTCCGATGGTAGTTCTAGGTCCTCTATTATCGCTTCGTATTCAGAATTGTTTTCTTCCGCTATTTCCTGATTTAATAATTGTTCGATATCCATTTCCTCCTCATCGCTAGTATGATTTAATTCGTCGCTTCCCCTGGAAAGTGCGTCGGCCACGTAATTAGTTTTTCCCTGAATATGTTTAACGTCGAATTCGAATTCCTGTAGTTTCCATATCCACTTCATAATGCGGGTATTACCATTTTTCATTGAGAAAATCCATGTTAAAGGTTTATGATCTGTGCATAAAAGAAATTTTGTACCGTATAAATAAGGCTTAAGTGCTGGGTTGCTCATACTACCGCAAGTAATTCTTTTTCTATTGAACTATAATTTAATTCTGGACTTTGTAATACTCGGGACGCGAATGCTACTGGGTGTTCTATTTCATCTTCATCTTTTTGTGAGAGCACGGCTCCAATGGCTTTATTACTGGCATCTGTATTTAGTATAAATGGCCGTTCCCAATCTGGATATTTTAAAATTGGCGTGTTACTTATCATTTCTGTTAGGGTTTGACATTCTTCCTTAATTTCTTTCGTGCCATATATTTTAGTTTTTAATGAATTTGAAATCGGTCTGGTAATTTTAGCATAATTTTTAATAAATTTTCGATAGTACCCCGTCATACTAAGGAATTATCTCGTCGTCTTTTCATTACGCGGAATGGGAAAATTTAAAATTGCTTCAATCTTTTTTCCGTCTGTTTTTAATCCGTCCGGGGTTACGATGTAGCCTAAAAAGTTTAATTCGGTTTTAAAAAAATCAGTCTTGTCTAATTGTATTGAAAGTTTATGTTGTTTTAGGGCTTCAAATACTCTTTTTAAATCTTTTGAATAAACTATTATATCGTCAATGTAAATCATTGAATTGGGAATATTTTGAATCGTCATTGTCATTGCTCTCTGGAAAGTTGGAGGTGCGTTACACAGGCCGAAAGGCATACGCAAAAATTCGAAATGCCCATTTTCCGTGGAGAAAGCGGTTTTAGCTATTCATTGTTCGTCCATCTCAATTTGGTGAAACCCTGACGCGAGGTCTATAGTTGAAAATATTTTCGATCCCTTTAAACTGTTAATTAAATCCTCAATGTTTGGTAGGGGAAATTTATCTTTTACAGTTGCCTGATTTAATTTTCTATAGTCGATGACCATCCTTATTTTTTTTGTCCCGACACGTCTGATTTTTTTTCGGTACGATCCAAAGTGGGGAATTATACGGGGATTTACTTGGTCTTATTATTTTATTTTTTAGTAATTTTTGCACTTCTTCATTTATCTGTTTTAGCTATTCATTGTTCGTCCATCTCTCTCGGTTTAGCTCCCTGACTGTCACAGAGTGAGAACCTACGGCTGGCTGCTCCTGGGGATTATCCCCACCCTACTACTGTCTAACTGGCTTCATTCCACATACAGCACCCGCGCAAGCAAGACGTGTTTTTCACTCGGTCTGCAAAAGTGCGTTGTTATGAAGTCGTGCACGGTTGAGCCCCGACGGACACTAGTGCAACTTGGGGTTCCGGACGGTCAGTTTTTTCCAAAATTATTGTTGTTATTTTTTGAAAAACTTTGTTGTTATTGTTGAGAGAGAACAGGTGTTGTTATTTCCGTTATTGTTTAAATTTAATGAACTATCAGGTGCGCGAAACCATTTTTAGTAGAAAAAAATACCAAGAAAGTAGTTTTTGGAAACACCATATTACGTATTTTACACGTAACTTTTGTTACGAATATAAATAATGGCAGGAGTAGAAAATGAGTCCTAGGAAGTGATGGAAAGAGAAGAGGACTACAGAAAACCTCTGGGAGAGGTAGAAAACCCGCAGATAAAGGTAAAAGAAAACAAAATGGCCGAAAAAAACTAGAGAGTTTAGGAAAAGTACTTTTGCCTAGTGACTCAGGGAAGAAGGGCGAAACGGAGTCGGAAGTGGATCCTCCTGCTAAAGAAGGCATAAGCAGGAAAAGAGGCCTAAAAGGGCGATACACCAAGAGGTCCAGGGAAGAATACCCATCCCTAACGGGCCAAGAAGAGGAAGGAAGCCCTACTGAAAGGGCCAGGAAAATAGAGTTGAATTTGTTGAATGGTTAAAATATGGTAAAATATTCTTCATACATAGTTTCGGTTATTTCATTGGGAGATTCACATATTATTCCGTATGATTTATTTGGTTCGAGAATTTGTTGTAACAACGGGGCAATGTCCGATTTTCCATAAACGATTAGTTCATATCTCCGTTTTCCAAATGGTTTAGTGAAATTAATTTTTGTATTTCCCCTTTTTATAACTATTTGATTTTTTTCTATATTTATGCATTATTCCGGTTCACAAATTCGTATTTGTTCGTTACTAGATTCCTGGGAATGGATTGTCTCTAAATCTTCTTCCGAGATTTAGGTAGCGGATCTGTTCAAAAGAGAATAGTGAATTATTATTACAGGATATTCGAGGACAGGAGGTCGTAGGTTTATGAAAAAATATTTAAAAACGTAAATTTAAATATTTTATGAAAAAAAATAATCTAAAAGTCATTAGTAATACTGATTTTTGAAATTACGTCCAAGTTAATTGCTTCATTAATATTATGTTTCTAGAGGAAACCAATACCTAATCATTGAATGAAATATCAAACACATAACGACAACTGGGATAAAATGTAACGGAAACCCAGGAGAGGAATCAGGTTTCAGGCGTCAAAACGTGCCAATTGCAACTGACATTTCACTTTTAGCCAAACATATTAATTAGAATATTCACAGCTTAGAATACAAATATCTTAGTGAATTAATTCCAATTTATTTAAAATGGTTCCACATGATAATATGTATATTGAATTAACTATATATAATTAATTATTCACTATTGTGTAGTAATTTACCTTCATTATAAAGACTTTTAACATCTAGGTATAATATATTTTTGTTTTCTAATTTGAATCATTTAGTATTCCTAAAAAAAAAAATCAAAAGAAATTCTTATCAGTACAGTTTAAATAAATATTATAATTATATTTTTAATATTTCTATGTCCAGTGAATAAGAATATTATTTGCACTCTCTTCTTATAATTATTGCCATACCATTTGTATTGTTTAATAATGATTATTATTCGTTCATTTGTAATCCTTTTACTAACTAATATTGTATACACACGTGTGTTTAACCTTCCGGCGGGCATTTTGGCCGCCTCCGAGTTTGTTCACTTCTCATGTATGTAAATGGTGTGTTTGAATTACTTATCCATGTTTTTTTTAACAGACATTAGGAAGACACCATTACATTATATAATTTTTTTTAAATTCTTTATTTATGGGAATAAAAATCTTGAATATCGATATACAACATTTCGGCTTTTTTAAGGAATTCTTATTATCCTAATACATTAAAAAAATTATTATAAATCAAAATGAACAAGGTTCAGTTCAGTACATAAAGTTTTTACTAGTTTTGGTGACATCTTCCGGCTTGCGGTAACGTTCCCTGTGTGAGAGAAGAATTTGCAGAATTTTTGTTTGATTTTTCAGCAAAAAATATTATAAAACTAAACTATTTGACGACCATTCATAATATTAAAGTGAATATGTGATTGAATCGGAAAAATATATTCTTACATTATGGTTGGATGGCAAGAAAAAACAGTTCACAAACAGGCGCGCGGCGGCAATCTGGCCGCCCTGACACTCCTGACCAGACGTACTCCACCTTGGAACTGACCGACAGACTGTTTTCGAAGAAGAGGTATTACCGACCCGCTTCCTGTTGCCTAATATGCTTATATAGGAATACCGGTGGGCCTCGCTGTGCTACGCTGGCTTATTGACAGTATATTAAAAATTTTTTAAAAAGGCGGCCAAATTGCCGCTGCGCGCCCGCTGGAAGGATATATGTTTGTAATATGAGTAATATATATGATATGTTGCTGTCTTTCTTTCTTCAGAGACTTTTAGAACTTTTTATCGAAATAAATATAACTTCACTTATACTTTTTATTTCACATTATTTTTTTACAATGTGTAACCTTCTTATTTTAACATATGATTTTAAAATACATTATGACTTTAAATATCAATCGATATTTTTATATAATTATTAATGTGATTTGATACCCTACATTACTCCTCTCCCAGTAACATCAGTATGTTACGATATCAATTTTGACTTTGAGATTACATTGTCATGCCAAAAAAATAAAGAAAACTATCTAAAATAACACTTTTTCTAAACTGAAAACCAATTTTACAAAACATAATTATACCTAACATAATTTACATAACAATTATTTTCTCTTTCTAAAAAAAAAAAATAATCATACCATAATAAATTCAAAAAAATAAATAAAAATAAAATGTTAATAATCCACTTCACTCATGTTAATCACTAGAGGAACATTTCGCATTTGATCACTGCAGGTAACGCTGGGGAATCCTCATTCCTGGATGCTGAAAATGGGACATCCTGATTAGTCATTAAGGGCTGTGGCTTCATAGGCATTGTCAATAATCTTGGTTGTTGATCCGTCCTACATGTTGGGTCCTCAGGATCCAAAATGTAAGCAGGCTTCAACCGATCTAATGAGATATTCACCTGTTTTCCTTTGATCTGAAGGGTGAAGTACTTTTCTTGCCTTGATATTATAAGGTAGGGTCCTTCATAAGCTGGCTCAAGGGGCTTCTTTATTCTATCTACTCTCACAAAAACATGGGTGCACACCCTGAGATCTTTATGTATAAACACACTTCTTGAATTTTTCTTTTCTGACTTAATTGGTTTGAGAGCATTCATCTGCTCTTGTAAACGGGAGAGAAAAGTGCCGTGTTCCATGCGAGATGTCTTCTCTTCAAAAAATTCACTTGGCAGTCGAAGAGCTTTTCCATATACCATGTGAGCAACTGAATGATTGCCATAATCTCGGAGAGCCGCACGTAAGCCAAGTAAGACTGTAGGTAAGGTTTCTGTCCACTTCGGAGAATTGTGAGCTTTAATAGCCGCTTTTAGAGTCCTATGTAAGCGTTCGACTTTGCCATTACATTGAGGATGGTATGGCGAACTTCTCTGCAGCTTTATACCACAAATGCTAGCCAGATTTTTAAATAACTGTGATTCAAATTGTTGGCCTTGATCAGTAATTACTTTAATAGGTGCACCAAATCTGCAAATCCAATATTTGTAGAATGCTTGAGCCACAGATTCAGCTGTTATGGTCCGCAATGGTATGACTTCCATCCACGATGTAAACCGATCAATCGCAGTGAGGCAGTATATCTTGTCGTCGGATGGCGGAAGAGGGCCGATTATATCCAAATGTATTACACTGAATCGATCGTCTGGTTCTTCATATTGTCCTATTGGTGTTTTTGTATGACGTATTACCTTGTTGCTCTGGCAACCAATACAGGCCTGAGTCCATTCTTTAATATCTTTCTTAATACCAGGCCATATAAATTTTTCTGTTACTTGTCGGACTGTAGACTTAATCCCTGCATGAGACAATGAGTGGATACTGTTGAAAACTTGTCGTCTGTATTGTTTAGGAATATATGGTCTAATTTTAGAAGTTGAAATGTCACACCAAAGAACTTGTCCATTCGGAAGAGGGTGTTGTTTCTACATTAAGGAAGAATCGGATTCCTGTAGCAGTTTAAGGTCTTGATCGCCTTTTTGACTAGCTGCAATTTTGTCATAATCTAAAACGGTCATGGCATCGAGTCTTGATAATGTGTCAGCCACACTATTGTCGTTTCCGCTGACGTGTCTGATCTTGGTTGAAAACTGAGATATATACTGTAGATGACGCTGCTGTCTTGGAGATGCTTTCTCATTTTTCTGTTGGAACGCAAAAATTAAGGGTTTGTGATCTGTATAAATAGTCATGTCACTTCCTTCGATCATATGTCTAAAGTGTTTTATAGATAGATAAATACTCAATAGCTCTCTATCATAAGTGCTATAATTTCTCTGAGCTGGGTTGAGCTTTTTTGAAAAAAAGGCTATAGGCTTCCAGCCTTGATTTTCAAACTGCTGTAGTACAGACCCAATTGCGGAATCTGAAGCATCTGTAAATAATGCAATAGGAAGATTTGCATTTGGTATGGCAAGCAAAGCTGCGTCTGCTAGGTCTTTCTTACACTGTTCAAACTGTTTAACAGCTTCTTCTGACCAATCTATTTTTGTGCGATCGTTCTTCCTTGCTCCTTTTAAATATTCATTCAGTATAGCTTGAGTCTTACTTGCATCTTTAAGGTATGGCCTATAAAAATTTACCATTCCAAGAAATGCACGGAGTTTATGTACAGTCTCGGGAAGTTTTATGTCCATGATCGACTTAACTTTTTCTGGATCAGGTTTTGTACCTTGTGCTGTAATCTGATAGCCTAAGAATGTGATCTCAGCAACACCGAATATAGACTTAGACATGTTTACACGCAAGCCGAACCTGTGCAGCCTCTCTAGCACCGCCTTAAGGTGATCTCTATGTTCTTCTTCAGATTGTGAAGCTATCAACACATCGTCTAAAAAAGAAAAGCAGAAAGGTAAATCTTGAAGCACCTGATTGATAAATCTCTGAAATGTAGAAGGAGCGTTACGTAGTCCAAATGGCATGAAATTAAACTGAAACAAGCCAAACGGAGTTATTATTGACGTTTTTTTCTCTTTATCTTCGTCTGCTATTGGTATATGGTAATAAGCTTGAATCAAATCGATTTTGGTAAAAATTCGCTTACCTTCGAGAACAGAACTCACATCGTCTATTCTAGGGATAGGGTAGCGATCAGGAACTGTTATGGCGTTTAATCGCCTATAATCTCCACATACGCGCCAGGTTCCATTTTTATTGGCAACTAAATGTAACGGGCTGGCCCATTGTGACTTAGATGGTGATATAATACTTTCGTTGATCAGTATCTGAAATTCTTGTTTTGCAATCTTCGTCGCCTCTGGTCCTAGCCTTCTAGATTTCGAGAATACTGGAGTGCTTTCCTTTGTGTTTATATAATGTCTGACTTCATGTTTCACAGGTGGTGGAAAAAATGACGGTTTTGTAATTTCCGGATACATAGACAATAGTTGGGAAAATTTATTATTGCTCTGCAAAGTGCTAACAGTATCTGCAACTGAAACTTCTGCAATTTCTCCGTTTACGGACATATTTGTATTAATATCTATTAGTTTTTTATTTTTTAGATCAATTAATAAGCCAAATTTATGGAGAAAGTCAGCGCCAAGTATACCTTTTGTTGTTTGAGCTATAACAAATGGCCATTGAAATTGTCGTTTAAGCCCAAGGTCAATATCGAGGAGTTGTGAACCGTATGTGCAAATTTCTGTTCCATTGGCTGCAAATAATTTAAAATTAGAACCTTTTTCTTTTCTATTGTTTTTGGCGGGAATGACTGACACATCAGCTCCACTATCCACCAAAAAAGTCTGTTTGCTGTTTCGATCAGTGATAAAAAGTCTGTATGTGCGACCAAAAGGAATTTCAGCAACAGTTGGGGTCGCTACATCTGCTACTGCTTGGAGTTTCCCTGATTTTCAGATTTTCCGTGGTCTGTTTCCCACTGACATGGAGCTTTACATTTATCTGATCGACATTTCGGCCCAAATCTAAAATGAAAATAACAATATTTTCCTCCATCTTTATACCTACCTCGGCTTTGACTTCTACTTCGACTTCTGCGAGGTGCTATATTCATATCTCGAGACCTACCGATACGTTTAATCTCTTTATCCATAGCCTCTAACTTAGCAATTAATTGAGGAAACGAAAAAGAGTCTAGAGTGCTAGATTTTGGTTCACGAACCTCTTCCATCATATTTTGTGGCCGTATCTCCCAAATTCGGTCTCCAATATCCGCCAGTTTATCTAAATCCCCATCACTAATAGTTAAAATACTTCTGATTTGACTCGGAAGCTTATCAAGCCAGAGTGTTTTAATTAATTTATCGGAAACTTCCGATGTAGCTAACCCTTTCATTTTCCTCAGAAGCTGACTTGGTTTCATGCCACCCATGTCCAAGCCACTGATTAATTAGCGGATCTGACGATCTTCACTTTCTCTATAAATAGTTAATAACCTTTCTTTGGCTCTTGTATACTTGTCTTTTTCGTCCGATTTTACTAAGTCCCAAATATTTTCTACAGTTTTTAAATCCAACTGAGCCATTAAATAATTAAATTTTGTCTCTTCCCTAGTTACATTCGAAAGCTCAAACTGGGCCTCAGCTTGGCAAAACATATTTCGGGCCTTTCCACCCAGAACGGGGGCAATTTTATAGCTACCCTGTCTAAATGTAAATTGGTTTTGTGCTCACCTTTTTCGCCATCATCACTCCCGTCTTGCGGCATCGTGAACGTCGGGGTAACCAAATTGTTAACGTCGGGGTCACCAAATTGTTGCTGTCTTTCTTTCTTCAGAGACTTTTAGAACTTTTTATCGAAATAAATATAACTTCACTTATACTTTTTATTTCACATTATTTTTTTACAATGTGTAACCTTCTTATTTTAACATATGATTTTAAAATACATTATGACTTTAAATATCAATCGATATTTTTATATAATTATTAATGTGATTTGATACCCTACAGATATATATAAGTTATATATATATATATATATATATATATATATATATATATATATATATATATATATATATATATAAGTTAAGGTGTATAGAGGAGTAATATACAGCTTAATCCCCAATCTTAATCCCAAACAACCACCGATTGTATATAAAGAGGATTGGAAAACAATAAAGTCAGTCTTTATTCTGAAGTTGTGTGCGTTATTTAGCTCCCTAATTTTCCTTTTTCTTGGACTTTTCTTCTGGATGAACTTAACTGGTGCCGAAACCCGGGACGATTTTAGCAGATTCTTCGGGTGATTCGGGTGAGTTTTTTTTTTTTTTCCCGCAGGAAATCTTTCGTAAACTTATTTATCATCCCGTTTTGATATTTTCCTGTTCTTTCGTGTTCATTGGACTAAAATTTTGAACAGTAGGAAATGGAAGGTAAGAACATTTTAAAACCTGCTACATTCAAAATTCAGCCAGAGTTGCAAGCGCTACCACCTGATACCTTAGCGGCAGCACACGCGAACATGGCAGCGGCCCAGGCGAATGCCCTGGAGTTGTTGAAACTCAAAACAGCTATGTCGCAGGACTTAAAGAGGGCGATTTCAGACATAGAAAAGTATGGAGGAGAAATTGGGGAGCTTAATCATTTCCTCAAGGGAGGTGATAGGGTAATGGCTCGGATAGAAGCCAAGATAGCTGAAAACCTGTTGGACCCGATAGACGCGTGCTCACTGAGAGCAGCTTTAGTATGTAGAGTCAAGCGGGGCATACTAAATCTGATCCAGGCAGATGAAGATACTCCATGGTCGATGGTGAAGGACCGACTGAAGAAAGCTTTCGGAGGCGGCCGGTGGACACCGGAAGAAGACATTTTCCGAATGTTCAGGGAAATGAGAAGACCTCATCAATCTAGTGGGCAATATGCAGGAGCATTATTGGCCCACTATAACAAGATCACCGAAAAGATGAGGGAGACGACGGAAGCAGCAGAAGTGGAAGCTCGGATGGCCTTCTTATCAACGATTCTTAAGGTCCAGCTGGCGAAGGAGATAGGAAGGAAGGAAGGACTTCCGAGAAATAAGACTTTCGTGGAATGTGCGAGAGAGATGGTGGACTCCAGCGCCCGAGATGAGGAAGTCCGAAAGGAGGACGAGTGGAGTAGAGTCACCTACAAACGGAATGACGGAGGTAGAAGCTCGCAGCCTCGAGGTGACGCGTGGAGAAGGAGGGACACGGATTTTGGAGGTCGGGAACGTCCAATGATGCGGGACAGGAGACCAGGAGCGGATAAGAAGACTTAGAGGAGGGAGGAGAGGAAGTGCCACGGGTGCGGAAAGGTGGGGCATTTGGTAGCGCAGTGCCCCCGCACAAGGTGTTTTGAATGTGGCACTGAGGGACACATTGCGAGGCAGTGTCCATACATGAGTAAACGTAGGGGAACGAACCAAGGTGAGCCGATGGAAGTGAACGCCCAACGGGTGTGGAGAAGGGGCAGGCGGACGTTGGATTCAACAAGGTCATCAGGAACCTCGGAGTCGGAGGAAGACGAAGGAAAACCTGAGGAAGGTGTATGGGCGGAGGGAAGGAGCAGCCGGAGGAGCGAGGAGTGTCGGGCGGCATCGGAGAGGAGATCGCAAGATGTTGTATGAGGAGGGTGTAAGAAGAGGGGCAACCATGGAGTGATAAATAGGGTGGAGTGTGGTGATGAGAGGTTGCCTATAATTAAAGTAGCGAATAAGGTGAGGTGTTTGGTTGATACGGGTAGCACTAATACAATTAAGGCCGTTTCACACTAGAGGGGATGCTTTGAGCGACGCTCGCACTCCACTCCTCACGCTCCAGATTTAGTTAGTTAAAAACAACGTACGTGTGGACATTATCAGCGCTCACGCTACGCTCACACGACACTCCGGAGCACGGCATTTTCTGGCAAAGAGCGCGGGGATCGCAGTCTCTCAAAGTGTCCTAAAGTGAAAATATGGACGAAACACTAATCGAACTGGTGCGGGCAAAGCCTGTAATTTAAGACTCAAGTGACGTGATGTATTTTGACTATTCCCACAAAAAAAAAGAATAATTGCTTGATAAAGAGGAACCAGCTGAAAACAAAAAGTACTTAATGAACATATTCTTTGAGTCGGTGACAGAAACAGTCAAAACATTTTCTCCAATTGATGAGCACCATATAAAAATACAAATTTTTAACATGGTTTCACAGATGGAAATGAAATATTTGATTTCTCACCCCCCTACCCAACAGCCTTCACAACAAAACATTCAACCAATTCATTCCATTTCACCTCCTAGTTCAACTTGTTCTTCATATTTTTCTAATTATTCTCCAAATGAATTTAACTAGATTTATTGTATTCATTTTTTTAAAATTTGTTTATAATATGCATTAAAAAAAAATACATAAAAATTTTAATTAATGTAAAGTCAAAAAATATTACTTACCTCAAACATACCGCCAATTTTTCTCTAGGTGAAATAGCAGCTCGAAAAGTGGTATTCTGTTTTTTTAAATCGCTCTCAATTTTTGACAGAAGAATTTCAAAACTTTCTCTTGACATCCTGAAGTATTGGAACAACTTAGTTTCGTCATCGACTAATTTCGTCATCGACAGAACAACGTGTGATATTCTCCTTCATCAGGTCTTGATAACAAAAGAGGGTGCACCCACATTCTTCTCTTTTTAGGTTTTCTTTCATCCTCATCTAATAGCAACGCCGTAAGAGCCAGCTCTTCTTCAGTAAAATGGACAGTCATTGATGAATGTTTTTAACCTGCTGGTATACTAGGAACGTTGTTGGAGCGCCGTAGTGTGAAAGATAAGAGTGCGAGTAGAGTGTGAGCATGCTTGGAGTGCGAGCGTCGCGTGACCTCTAGTGTGAAACGGCCTTTATGAGCCGAGACGCGGTAAAAGCTTTGTGTAAAGGAGAAAGGATACCCCGGATAGGAGCATGTGGGTGTAAGTTGGTTACGTTGAGCGGAGATCGCGTTAGATGGATGGGGAAAGAAAGGGGAGAACCTAAAGGTACATGTGGTGGATAACATGCCTCGAGAATATGGTGGGATTATCGGATGTGATCTCTAGGGGAAGGTCGGAACCCGGATAAAGAGCAGTAGGGGGCACTGGGCGGTTCGAATCGGTCAGAGAAGGTTCATGTGTTATAGGGACCGAAAGGGGAGTCACGCTATCGTGGGAGCGATTAACCGAAAGGGAGATTGGCGACAGGAGTTGAGGGACGAATACTCGGATATATTCTTTAAGGAAGGGGAGATATTAAGTATAACAGGGGAGACTGTACATGAGATTCCTTTGAAACAAGAGAGGGTTACATATGTAAAGGAAAGAAGATATCCCCAGGCGTTACGTCAACACATTAGAGAGGAATTAGAGAGTCTGAAAAGGCAAGGGATAATCGTAAATAGTACTTCTCCGTATAATAGCCCCCTATGGGCAGTTAAGAAAAAGAGTGAGGAGGGAGCAACGAAAGAGAAGTATAGGGTCGTAGTGGACTTTCGTAAACTAAACGAGAACACGGTGGACGAAAGGTATCCGATACCCCGGCTCGAGGACATATTGGACCGGTTAGGAGGTGCGACAGTGTTTACGACATTGGACCTGAAGGCTGGGTATCACCAGATCCGGATGCACCCCAAGGACCAACACAAAACCGCGTTCACGTTTGAAAGGGGTCATTATGAGTTTACGCGAATGCCCTTCGGCTTGAAGAATGCCCCTATAACCTTCCAGAGACTGATGGACGAATTCTTACGAGGACTGGACGAGGCAACATGTCAGGTATACATGGACGACTTACTGATATTTAGTAAAGACGAGACGGGACATGTACAAGACTTAAGACGCGTATTCCAGCGACTGAGACAATTCGGTTTAAAGTTGTCGGGGAAGAAATCGATCCTAGGGCAAAATGAGATTAACTTCCTGGGGCACACTATTTCGAAAGAGGGGGTAAAGCCGGACATACGGAAGGTGGAGGCTATAAGGAGGATGGCTATCCCGACAGACAGGGGAGTGCGGGGACTGCTGGGGACCCTTAATTATTACAGGCGGTTCATCCCAGAGATGGCGAGATATTTGGTGCCACTAAACGATTTGTTGAAGAAAGAGCGAAGGATAGCGGTTACTCCGGAGATGAAAGGGAATATCCGAGCATGCATGGAGAAACTCCAGCAAGAACCGGATTTTATTTTTTCCCAGACCACCGCATTCCCCACGTATAAATAAAAAATTTTCCCAGGCCGACTCCTCCTTTAATATCTTACTAATAACCTCCTCTCCTACTCCCGGTTGAGACCATATAGTGGTAATGTGGTATCTCCCATATGTCGCGTATTCCGCCCTAGTCAGTCCCGTCGTCTTCGTCTTCCATGTTATCTGTCTGTCCTTGTCGTTTATTATTTCCTCCCTCTCCTCAATTTCCTCCGTCCTCTTGCCTTCCGAACTCTCCTCCCTTGGAATTTCCCTTTCATCTTCCACATCTTCCGATTCGGGTTCCCCTTCTCCCTCTGGTGTCCACTCCCGTATGAATCGTTTTATTCCTCCCGAATACTCCCCTGACTCTCGCTCTATCGCGTTAACCTGCAAAGCTCGCGATAGCCAGTCAGCCACGACATTTTCCCTCCCTGGCTTATAGATTATTTCCATGTTATATTGGTTGAGGAACTCTTTCCAACGAGTTATACGCGCTGACGACTCTTTCAGTTTCCCCACCCATATTAGGGGGCGATGGTCCGTCTGCACCCTAAATTTTCGTCCGAATACGTATGGCCTGAAATGCTCTATCGCCCATACAATTCCCAACAATTCCCGCTCCAGCGTGCTGTATCGGGTTTCTGTCTCCGTGAGACGCCTACTGGCATATGCCACACGCTGGTCTCCTTTTTTCCCTTCTTGAGACCATAGAGTGCATATTCGCTGGTATCGGAGGTTATGGTGAATGTCTTGGTGAAGTCAGGGAACGCGAGAGCCGGTTCTTGCTGGAGTTTCTCCATGCATGCTCGGATATTCCCTTTCATCTCCGGAGTAACCACTATCCTTCGCTCTTTCTTCAACAAATCGTTTAGTGGCACCAAATATCTCGCCATCTCTGGGATGAACCGCCTGTAATAATTAAGGGTCCCCAGCAGTCCCCGCACTCCCCTGTCTGTCGGGATAGCCATCCTCCTTATAGCCTCCACCTTCCGTATGTCCGGCTTTACCCCCTCTTTCGAAATAGTGTGCCCCAGGAAGTTAATCTCATTTTGCCCTAGGATCGATTTCTCCCCCGACAACTTTAAACCGAATTGTCTCAGTCGCTGGAATACGCGTCTTAAGTCTTGTACATGTCCCGTCTCGTCTTTACTAAATATCAGTAAGTCGTCCATGTATACCTGACATGTTGCCTCGTCCAGTCCTCGTAAGAATTCGTCCATCAGTCTCTGGAAGGTTATAGGGGCATTCTTCAAGCCGAAGGGCATTCGCGTAAACTCATAATGACCCCTTTCAAACGTGAACGCGGTTTTGTGTTGGTCCTTGGGGTGCATCCGGATCTGGTGATACCCAGCCTTCAGGTCCAATGTCGTAAACACTGTCGCACCTCCTAACCGGTCCAATATGTCCTCGAGCCGGGGTATCGGATACCTTTCGTCCACCGTGTTCTCGTTTAGTTTACGAAAGTCCACTACGACCCTATACTTCTCTTTCGTTGCTCCCTCCTCACTCTTTTTCTTAACTGCCCATAGGGGGCTATTATACGGAGAAGTACTATTTACGATTATCCCTTGCCTTTTCAGACTCTCTAATTCCTCTCTAATGTGTTGACGTAACGCCTGGGGATATCTTCTTTCCTTTACATATGTAACCCTCTCTTGTTTCAAAGGAATCTCATGTACAGTCTCCCCTGTTATACTTAATATCTCCCCTTCCTTAAAGAATATATCCGAGTATTCGTCCCTCAACTCCTGTCGCCAATCTCCCTTTCGGTTAATCGCTCCCACGATAGCGTGACTCCCCTTTCGGTCCCTATAACACATGAACCTTCTCTGACCGATTCGAACCGCCCAGTGCCCCCTACTGCTCTTTATCCGGGTTCCGACCTTCCCCTAGAGATCACATCCGATAATCCCACCATATTCTCGAGGCATGTTATCCACCACATGTACCTTTAGGTTCTAAAGATGAGGAGTAATTTAAGTACATTACTACGTTGTGTTAAGAGTTGACCAAAATATTACAGAGCGTCGTAAGAGAGAGTGCGATATGCTTTGCTTATCCTTATTCCCATCAGTCTCTGAACCCGCTGAAGCTTTTTGAGATTGATTGGTTTGACTGCTCCTGATTCCCAAACGGGTATGGCGTAAAGGAGTTTTGGGATGATAGCCGCTTCATAGATAATTTTTAGTGCCTCTGTCTTTAGGCCCCATGTGTTTCTTGCAGCGATAGTTAGTCCGTTTACTGTTTTTATTGTTTTGTTAACAACGTAGTCCGTGTGTGCTTTCCAACTTAGTTTCCTGTCGAATGTTATCCCTAAATATGTCATGGTTTCCGTTTGTACAAGTGTTTTGGAATAGAGTCTAATGTTTAAATTTGGAATAATTCGTTTATTGGTAAAAATTATGTATTTTGTCTTGTCAGTATTAAATTCGAGTTTATTATCTGTTGCCCATTTTTCCAAAATAATTAGAGCTTGATTGGTGATTAATTGTAATTGGGGGAAACGTTTACCAGTGACGAGAAGTAAAATGTCGTCTGCGTACGTGTTTATCTCTACGTTCTCTGGAAGTACTAAATCGAATAAAGAGTTGACCAAAATATTACAGAGCGTCGATGAGAGAGAAGAACCTTGGGGAGCGCCAATAGTTAGTTTCTTTGAAATTATGAAGTTATTGGATCTGATTTCAACTGATCGATACTGAAAGAAGCTTAATATCAACTGAAATAAATATCTTGGGCATTGGTACTTCCTCAGATTAAACATTATGGCAGGTATCCAGGCATTATCAAACGCTCCCGATATGTCGAGTTTCAGCATTAAACAATTATTTTTATTATTTGTTGCTGATTCTATAAATGAATTAGTATAATAGAGAGCATCGACAGTACTTTTTTGGGGAATGAATCCAAATTGGTTTTTGTTGAGCAAGTCGTTTGTAAGTAAAAAGTGGGTAAGTCGGTTGTTGATTATTTTGTCTAGGACTTTGCTCATGATCGGGAGGATTGTAATTGGGCGTAACTTGTTAGAGTCTCTCTTTGGTATTATATGTAAGAGTCCTTTTTTCCAGGTTATCGGAATTTGTGTTTTGAGCCAGATTAGTTGATAAATTTTAGTAATGAAGTTTGGATAAATATTTGTAACTTGTTGTATAATGTCTGTATTGAATTAGTCATGTCCAGGTTATTTCTTTTTATTTAAGTTCTCGATACAATGTAGGATTTCATTTCGTTCAAGGAGATGGTCATTGTTTGAAGCAGGGGGTGTATTTGCGTTAGTCCTTATTGTAACCTGTTCTTGAGTAATGTCAATCGAATTGTCCTCATGAATCAAGTTATCTAGTAGGTTTGTAATCGTTTCCTGGTAATCTTTCGTGTGTTCGCTATTGTCTGTTTGTACAGTTCGTAGAATGTCTTGGATTTTCAATTTATTTGCTGCATATTTATAAGACCAATTCCAGGGGTTAGTTTCTTCAGAGCAGTAATTTTTCCAAGAATCGATTTTTGATGTTTTCATAAGTGCCTGGTATCTGTGTTTGCAGTCCAAATATACTTGTTTCTTTAATATTCTCATGTCTTTGTTAGTTTTTGTTTTTTGGTAAGATTTCCTAAGTCTGTTAGTTTGTTTCCTCAGTTCAGTTAGTTTGTCGTTCCACCAGGGTACTGTTCTGTGAGGTCTATTTTTTGTAAATTTAGTGTTGGTTAATTTAAACGTCATATTACAAGTTTTAGTAATCGCTTTGTTAAAAATTTCGATAATTTTGTCCACTTCATAATTGTTGATAATGTCGACGATTTCTGATTCTGTATCTAGTGTATTAGAGTCCGTTTCGAGTATATTAAATCGTTTTTTTAAGTTGGAAGGTAAGATTTTTTTCAAAGTTTTCCCAGTTTACATTTTTGGTTTTGTAGTGTTTTCTATCTAAACGGTTATAATTTTGGTGATGTCCGTTTTTTTGCCAGGTAAATTCGTAGTAAATAGAATTGTGGTCCGAAAAGTTACAGTCGTTTAGTATCTTCCAGTTCGTCAGTAATCTTGTCGTTTTGTTGTTGCTTATTGTCAAGTCAATATTACTCTTACCTCTTGGTCCGTCGAATGTTGTTAATTCTGAAGGTTTATTAATTAAGCTTAAATTTTGGGAAATGATAAACGCCTCTAAGGTTCGACCTCTGGGATTGATTTTGATGTCATTCCAGAAGAATGATCTGCTGTTGGAGTCTATTCCTAGAATAATGTAGTGGTTCTTATAATTATTTATAATAGGTAAAATTTTGGCGAGGTCGTTGTCAATGTCTAGGGTTTCATCGAAGTAAGCGCTGATAAATAGGAATTTGTTTCGCTTAATCGTAATTTCAACTGTGCATAAGTCCGGGTCGCTGTGTTGTGTAAGATTGCGTCGACGTATTTATTGTTAATTAATATAGCAGCTCTTGGTTTGGAAACATGTGTTTGATAAATCTGGATATGATGATTGTAACCTGTAATATTGCTGTTTTTAGTATAAGGTTCTTGTATGAGGGTTATATCAATATTTTTAACTTGAATAAAGTGATTTATGTAGTCCGTACACATTTTAGAATGATGTGTGTTTATTTGTAGTATTTTTAAGTCCATGTTCGAGTATGAATGGATGATGGAGTTTTGTAGTAAGTCTGTAGTTTCGTTAATTTAGTAGTTTGTGTTTTGAGTTAGTTTGTTTACTTCTCTGATGAATGAGGGGCACTTTTTATCAAAAGCCGAATGGTTGGTGTCAATTTGAAATCGATCTTGTTTGAGATGCCGGTTGTAAGTAGAGCAATTTGGACATTTTATAGTTTGCTGGTTACAATCTTTAATGGAGTGATTACCTGAGCACTGAGGACATGTTGTTTGACCCTGGCACCGATCCTTAGAGTGATGGAACTTCCAGCAGTTAGCGCATCGCCTGATCCTCAAGTAGTCCTCAGCCCAATGCTTTCTGTAACCTAAACTTATCTTATTGTTGAGTAATTTCATCCTAGTAATTCCGTCTGTTTCTATGACGGCATGTGTCCTTTTGGATCTTGCATTTTTAAGGAAAATAAGTGGTCGTAAAGAATTACTTTCAATTTGAAGTCCATAATTTTGCTCCACAATATGTTCTACAATGTTTTCCATAGTTAAATCTTCGTCAACGTCTTTAAAAATAAGCCTAGGATTTCTCCTTTTCGACGATTTTATAAGGAAGTTGTTATTTTCTTCAAGTTTTTTAAAGATTACTCCTCTTTCTTCTTCAGAATTTGTTTCGACAATCACAAAATCTTTTTTTGATATTATTTTATTGATTCCAATTTTTAGGTCTTTCGGTTTTATAATGTCTTTGAACTTCTTCTTGACATTATCTACGCTATCATTATTCTTGCTTTTCAGAATTACCTACCAATTACTACCATTTCTGAATAGGAAGGGTTTAGGTTACCTTGACTGTTAGGGTTTTGGCTATTTATATATATATCCGCATCTGATAACAATTATCCAGTCACTCCAGATGAACTTAATTCCTACTTTGCTGACCCCCACCCTAATGAACTCCCTGTAAACACCTTATCCTATTCTATTCCTCAAACACCTTCAATCAATCCTATCAAATTTATCGAAACCATTAGAAACATTAGCACATACCCAACTCACCTCCTTTCTTGAATGTAAAACCCTCCTTAATCCTTTCCAATCAGGATTCCGTTCTGGATACTCCACGCAGTCTGCTTTGGTAAAAATTACTCAAGACCTTTACTTCTCCTTAGACCAACAGAATATTACGATCCTGATCCTTTTTGATTTTTCAAAAGCTTTTGATTCTGTTGACCATACAATCCTCCTCTCCAAACTCCATAACATCTCAATATCTGACAGTGCGTTAAGCTGGCTTCATTCCTTTTTATCCAACCGTTCCCGAACAGTGATTATACCTGGAAAACCTCACTCATCTTCACTACCACTCTCGCGAGGAGTCCCCCAGGGATCTTCTCTTTCACCTACCCTATTTTCTATTTATGTTAATGACTTACCTAATCGCATCCACTATTCCCAATATCATCTTTATGCTGACAAATATATTTATCCTTTCATCCATCAAATATGCTAGAGGCGACTTGTAAGCTACAGAAAGACATAGATAGCATTAACCTTTGGGCAGTAGAAAATAAATTAAGTCTGAATCCAGAAAAAACAAAGGCTATCCTCATTGGGTCAAAACCTCACCAAAAAGCTCTTCCTTACTATCTACTGCTTTTCCTCAAAAACCGTCCAATTCACTTCCAAAATTCCATTTAAAATCTGGGAATAACATTCGATCAACATCTTGCTTGGAATAACCATATCTCTCAAATCACTAGGAAATCTATTTTTATTCTTAAGCAACTCTCACATTACCGTGAGTTATTACCATTAAGTACTCGAAAACGTTTAGTATCATCACTCATTTTCCCTAACTTTGACTACGGATGCATAGTATATGGAGGACTGTCTGATGAACTCGAGATGAGATGTAAACGAGTAATGAACTGTTTCATTAGATTTATTTTCGGGATCTCCAGACGTTCTCACATATCTCATAAGTATTCTGAAATTGGGTTGCTTTACCCCAGTTTTCGACGTCAATACTTCCTGAGTGCTCTCATATTTCAAACCTTCAAAACCAAAAAACCCACCTATATCCATGACCTCCTTACTCTGCGCTCCTCTATTCACTTCTTAAATACTAGAACCCAACCCATCAACCTATACACTCCAGCGCATCGAACTGCATCCTTCAAGAAATCCCTTATTATCCGAGCTTCCTCCTTATGGAATTCATTGCCCATCACAATTCGAAAAAGCTCCACTCTTACTTCCTTTAAACATCATTTATTTCTTTACCTCCTTAATTTTCAATCTTCCGAGCTAATGTAAAACATGAATATCTATGTAATATACATTATAATAGTATACATAAGATGTATCCTTTTACAAGATGTCTCAGTTATTTTGTAACACATAATTTAATTATTAATAACTTTTTTATAATTATCTATTATTACAATTTATTATAATTAATCATTAAAGCCAGATGATTGTTCTATGTACTGTTATCATTTGTTATTCATTCTTAGGGGACAAGTAGTCCCAGAATAAAGTTCATTTTCTTCTTCTTCTTCTTCTTCTTCTTATATATATATATATATATATATATATATATATATATATATATATATATATATATATATATATATATATATATGGACATAGAATCCGCAAATATACACCTTGGTTTCAAGATAAGGGATGGAATAATCGCACTGAACAACCAGGGAAACTGTATAGAACTTGCAAAGTACTTCTCCGACCATCTCAACTGTCCACAACCTACACAGAGGTTTCCTCCGCAACACCCCACTCATATTAACCCAAATTCTCCACCACCAACATAATTGGAAATCAAGGGATACATTGAACGCCTAAAGAACAGCAGGGCAGCAGGCGAAGGCAACATCGTATAAAAATTTATAAAGCACCTGGGGCCAAACTCCCTAAATAAACTGGTACAAATCACAAAATAAATGTGGACATCTGAGAAACTACCTGAAGACAGAAAATGTGCCCTTATCCACCCTCTATATAAAAAAGGCGATCGATCAGATGTTAATAACTACAGAGAAATTTCCCTTTTGCCTGTCACGTACAAATTACTCTCCATGGCCCTGTGTTCATAATAAAACCATAGAGAAACTTTCAAACATCGAGGCAGACATCAGGAAACGCAGACTGAAATTCTATGGACACATACGCAGACTACCCGAACACAGACTGACCCATCATATCCTGAAGGCAACAATAAACCTTAAAACAATGGCACGGAGCATATAAGTGAAGAAAGATCTAAAAAGTGCAAAAACAAACCCAGAAGAAGCTCTAGACAGAAATGCTTACGAAAGAAAGGTGAATGCGTGGAAAGTACAGCCAGAAAACGGTGTCAAGAAGACTGTAAGAACTTGGTCGGAGGATAGGAGGAGAGAAAATGAAGATCATTTGGGCGCGTCATAAGGAGAGAGGAACCACAACAGCTTCACGTGATCTATATGAGGTTCAGATCGTGCCTAATAATAATATATATGGATATATTTCTTGACTGTCACTATTAAATATATACATATATGTATGTGTATATATATATATATATATATATATATATATATATATAATAAAATAAGCTTAATTTATATAAATACTTAATACTTGTTTTAAAAGCTTCAGTCTCCGTCTTATACATTTATAGTTGAATTAGCGAGAGATTTATAAAAGGGTGCTGAAAAAATTGTCATCATGATAAAAAGCTAGCTTTTATTCTATTACAATTATTGTTAATATGTTAAGAATGTTTTATTTTTATTTTTACAAAAACAATAACCCCAAAGAGTTCCATTATTTTATTTAAATTTAATTGAATCGCTTTGGGCAAAATGACGATAAAAAGATTTTTAAAAAAAGTGAAGTTCAGTCAAGATGGCCGCAACTACTCTACACGTTTAGTGACCGCTCTGTCTTTCTGGCTTTCTCAGTTTCATACTAATTGAAATATCACATTCATCTTTAGTATTAGTGAGAGACATTATTGACATTAGAACATTCTGACTATTAAATTTAAGTGAGGTGAGTGGAACTATATTATATTAGCAGTGACATAATACAGGTGAGGCAGTTCAATAACTGGCCCGCCGCCTTAATCCGGCTAGCTCACTTTGTATACAGCCTTTATCTCTCACGGTCAAGGCTGGCTTTATTTGTTTCTGAAGCCTCTCGTCAAACCTAGAGCTTATTATTATTATTATTTTTTTTCCTGGAACAATTCATTTTATTTTTTCTTTATATTTTATATTTGTATACTAAATAATGTTTACCCTCAATTTAAATAATGTATTTGTTAGTTTAGATATTTAAGAATTCATTTGATTTATTTTTTTATTTTTTACCAGCTTCAATATTATTTTATATAATTTGTATTTAATATTGAATAATAATGGAAGTCGTTCACACATCTGGTGACGAGACGGAGGATGAGGCTCCTTACCAGGTATGCAAGTTTAAAATGTCGTTTTAATTCCAATAGAATGCGCTCTTAGCCTATTGAAGGATTTGCTTATCTCTAAACGCTATTTTGTTTGTTAGTCATTTGTTAACAAAAGTCAGTTGTTTTTAAGTCGTTTACGTGGACGTATCATACCTTTCTTTGGTGTTAAAAATGTCTAATTTTAAGCCAAATAAAGAGCATTTGCGGTATGTCATGATTTTCTTATTTAATCAAAAGAAAAAGGCATCTGAATGTCATCGAATTCTTGTTGAGACTTATGGCGATGTTGCTCCAACCGTCAGGACATGTGAACGTTGGTTTCAAAGTTTCAAACGTGGTGATTTTGATGTTACTGATCAAAAACGAGAAAATCGACCAAAAAAGTTTGAGGACTTCGAATTGCAATCTTTATTAGACGAAGACAATACCCAAACCCAACAAATGATGGCAGAACAGTTGAATGTCACTAGGCAAGCCATTTCCGATCGCCTGAGAGCTATGGGAAAGATTCAAAAGGTTGGAAAATGGGTTCCACATGAATTGGACGAACGGCAGATGGAAAAAAACGAAAAACTGTGTGCGAAATGCTGCTTTTACGCCACGAAAGAAAGGGTTTTTTGCATCGAGTTGTAACTGGCGATGAAAAATGGATTTATTTTCAGAATCCCAAACGAAAAAAATCATGGGTAACGCCAGGACAACCATCCACATCGAGTGCAAGACCGGATCATTTTGGGAAGAAGACAATGCTGTGTGTGTGGTGGGATCAGAAGGGAGTAGTCTACTACGAGCTTCTCAAACCCGGCGAAACAGTCAATACCGAGCGCTACCGACAACAAATGATCAATTTGAGTCACGCATTGATCGAAAAACGCCCAGAATGGGCTCACAGGCACGCCAAAGTCATTCTTCAGCATGATAACGCTCCTGCACATTCAGCCAGATTGACTAAGGAAACGATTTCTTCGCTTGGTTGGGAACTCCTACCCCACCCGCCGTATTCACCTGACCTGGCGCCTTCTGATTATCACCTCTTCTCATCGATGGGACACTCATTGGCGGAGCAACACTTCAACAATTTCGAAAACGTACGAAAATGGCTCGATGAATGGATTTCAAATAAAGATGAAGCATTCTTTTGGAATGGTATCCATATATTGCCCGAGAGATGGACAAAATGTGTAGAAAGCGAGGGTCAGTACTTTGAATAAAATATATTATACTTTTTTTTAAATTACTGTGTATATATTTTAAGAAATAAACGACATTTTAAACTTGCATACCTGGTACTCAGAAATAAGTGAGGAGGACGCTTCAAAAGCGCCATAAAAATGCCGCCCCAGGGTCAGCGGGCAATTCACCTAACAAAAAAAAACAAAAAAAAAAACAGACAAATCAAAAAAGTCACAAAACAAATCAAACCATGAAACCCGCAGTAAAACCTCTGCAGCCAAAACATTTCAGTCAAATTTACCTACCAACTCAACTGCCAATGAGCCTACCCCATCAACAAGTAATAGTTATAATAGCAATAGTAATTCTAATCCACAGCATACTACTCAACCAGAGCCACCACCAATCTTTGTCACTAAAATCGAGAACTTCGTTTCATTCTGCCAAGAAATCGCAGCACTAATAGGAGAGACCAATTTCAATTGTTTTTCTCGAGTTAAAGACGTCAAAATAAAAACAATTACAAAAGAAAATTATAAAAAACTGACAAACCATCTATCCTGCCCCAATTATGATTTCCACTGCTATCAACTAAAAAAAGAGAAAGCATGTACAGTTGTATTGAGGGGGCTTCATTCTTCTACTCCAACCAGCGCCATCAAACATGCTTTAGAAGCTATTGGCCACAACGTGAGGCAAGTTTCGTGTGTGCTTCATCCCAAAGAAAAATACCCATTACCTCTATTCTTCGTGGACTTAGAACCAGCTCGCAACAACGAAGAAATCTTTAAAGTAACGAGACTGGTTTATTCATGCATAAGGTTTGAGGAACCAAGAAGAAGAGCAACAATTGTTCAGTGCACTCAGAGCCAAAGTCTAGGGCATACTAAGACTTATTGCCACCATCAGGAAAGGTGCGTAAAATGTGCTGGCCCACACGCTACGGAAACATGCCAGAAAACCAGAGATACGTCTGTGATATGCGCTCTATGTGGTCAAGATCACCCTGCAAGTTACAGAGGCTGCACTGTATACAAAGCTGTGCAGAGTAAAAGAACTTTGAGTTCAGCCCCTAAACAAACTCAGAGGGCCCAGTCACCAGACATCGATAGTCAAAAAATATTTCCCGGGATCCAAGGAACTCAGCCACTCAGAAATCAGCAGCCTACAGCAGCCCGAGATCATCAACCTAGACAGCAACCTACTTACTCCGAGAAGATTATTTATCAACCGCGACCTCAGGCGCCTCAAATCTCCCAACTCCAGCCTCAGTTCTCTCATTTATAATCTCAACCTCCACAACAGAACATTCCTCCCGATCAATTACCTCTAAAAGTAAAATTACCACCTCAGAAGCAACCACCACTTCCTATCCAGCATCATATTCAGATCAATCCTCCATCTCAAGTACCAATACGAGTTGAATCTGCAGCTCATATCTCAAGAAGAGTGCAGCCCCCAACAAACACTACTTTTGAAACTAATAATCCATCCCAAGCCTATGATTCAGTTCCTCTTTCCTACCAAAATCCTACAGATATCTCCTCCATCCTCTCCTGATTCCTTCAAGAACTTCAGGACACCATCAGACCGCTCAGTACCCTACTTACCAGAGCACTTACATAAATTTCATTTAATGTTGCAAAATGAGCGCTAAGCCTCTATCTTTTATTTTATGGAATGCCAATGGACTACAAAATCACCGAGACGAACTAGACATTTTTCTCCGTGACAATAAAATAGACATTGCCCTATTGACTGAAACTCACTTTACTCAACGTTCATATTTCTACATACGAGACTACACTACTTACAGATCAGATCACCCAGACAACACCTCTCATGGCGGATCTTGCATCCTTATCCATAAAACAGTATCCAATACTCTTATTCCTTCTATTCCAACGGACACCATTCAATCCACCTCAGTAATCATTTCTACTCGTCCTTTTTACATAACATTCTCAGCTGTATACTGCCCTCCTGGCAATTTCCTTTCATACAACCATCTTGATTTCTTATTGCGATCCCTCGGACCGCGTTTTATTGTTGGAGGGGACTACAACGCCAAACACCAGCGATGGGGTTGTCGAACATCCAACTCCCGTGGCAGCATCTTATCCCGCATTACAACATCCAACTGTTATTCTGTCCTCTCACCCTTAAATCCTACTTATTGGCCTACATCCCTCAAAAAACGTCCTGATATCCTCGATATCTTCATTTCTTCCCAAATTCCTACCTCTCAAACCATCATCAAATCCCTAGACGACCTTTCCTCAGATCACAGCCCTGTTCTGCTTCAAATCCCGTTCTTAAACCCCCCCTTCCCAGACTGATTAGAGGACGTGTAGACTGGGACGGATTTCGTTACGATCTAAAAAATTAATTGGACCTGAAAGTTCCCCTTAAAACAAAAGAAGATATTAACACAGCAATTGACAAACTTACATCATCAATACAAAATAGTATAACTGAAAATACCTTACCTCCAAAATATCCTCATAGTCAACAATATACCTTACCACAGCATATTCGCTCCTTAATGACAGAAAAACGCAGATCGAGGGCGAAATGGCACCGTACAAGATACCCATCAGACAAACATAATTACAACAACTTAACGAACAAACTAAAGACAGAAATCAAAAAGTTTAAAATCCAAACCCTACATAACCATACTCAAAACCTCAATACTTCAGACAAGTCATTATGGATAACAACGAAAAAACTCCTTGGTTACAAAAATTTTAATCACCCACTCCTAACAGACTCTCAAACCTGGACAAGATCGGACGAGGACAAATCCCAAAATTTCGGTCTTCACCTCTCTAAAACGTTTAACCCCCATCCTGACGTCATCAATCCTGCTCACGTTGAATGTATTGAAGCAGAACTAAACATTCCGCTCCAAATGTCTCTTCCTCCTAAAGCATTCCATCCTTCAGAAGTACTAAACATTATCCTCAGATTACCTTCCAACAAAGCTCCTGGACATGACCTTATTACAGCCCATATCCTAAAACTCCTTCCTCGAAAAGCAATCCTATTTCTTACATATATATATATATATATATATATATATATATATATATATATATATATATATATATATATATATATAATTCTGTACTCCGCACCACATATTTCCCTGATCCTTGGAAATTATCTATAATAAAGATGATTCCTAAGCCGAAAAAGCCTCCTGAACTCCCATCCTTATATCGTCCAATATCACTCTTGCCCATAATGGGCAAAATCCTGGAAAAACTCATTCTGAAACGCTTGTATCCCATCCTAGATTCCAACAATATCATCCCAGATCACCAGTTTGGTTTTCGAATCTCACACTCCACTATCCAGCAATGTCATCGCGTGGTGGACGTGGTCTCTTCAGCATTAGAACGCGGAATGTACTGCACAGGAGCCTTTCTTGACGTAGAGTAAGCTTTTGACCGAGTCTGGCACCAGGGGCTGCTTTACAAACTCCGTAAATTCCTTTCTTCCACATACTTTCTTATTATCCGCTCCTATCTCAGTAATAGAAACTTTAAAGTTAATCATAACTTTTCATATTCTTCCCTCTTCGTCCAAACTCCAGGTGTTCCTCAAGGTAGCATCCTAGGTCCCATCCTCTACACGGTGTATATAGCTGATATCCCGACCCATCCTAGCACCGTCCTCACCACGTATGCTGATGACACATGTGTGTTATCAGTAAATAATGATCCCTTCATTGCCTCACAAAAACTCCAATCTCATGTCCTCAACCTTCAAGAATGGTGCCGAAATTGGAGAATTGAAATAAATCCAAGCAAATCCCACCAAATAACCTTTACCCTTCGCCGTAAACCTACGTCTTCTTGTCCTACAATATCCTTTAATAATATCCCACTGATCCCTGTTGAACCGATCCGCTATCTTGGACTCCAACTAGACAAACGTTTAACCTGGAATCCACATACGAGACTAAAACGGCAGGAAACTGCTCGTCGTTTTCGACTTCTTCAACATTTACTAGACAAATGTTCAAACCTTCCGATTTATTACAAAAGACTCATTTACATGACAGTTATCAGACCTATTTGGACATATGGAGTTTAGCTTTGGGGCTCAACTAAACCTTCTAATTCTTCCCGTATCCAATCCTTACAATCCAAAATCCTTCGAAAATTCCTTAATGCTCCGTACTTTGTTACAAATAAACTTATCCATAAAGATCTTAATGTCCCATATGTTGCTGATTTACCCCAAACCAGATACCTATCCTTTCATAGTAAACTCCATAACCACACAAATCCACTAGTCCTTCAACTTGCTTCCCATTCTATTCCCGATAACCCTCAGAGGCGTCTGAAAAGAAGATGGACCTTCTAGTGTAAAAGTTTTTTTTTTGTTTTTTAGGGCTACTAATGAGTAGTTCTCTTCAAGTTTCACAGGTTATTGTAATCATAATCAACTCATTTACTAGATGTATATATTTTATACAGTTGTAAATTTCAATAAATGGATATAAAAAAAAAAAAAAAAAAAAAAAAAAAAAAAAAAAAAAAAAAAAAAAAAAAAAAGTGAAATGGAGGAAAGTCGACGATAATGTGAGATTGCTACTCAGAATGAGTACAAACGACCTCCATCCCTGTTCTATTTCACCACCCCACCCAAATGCTGTCAAACATTACTTTTAACCTGTGGCGGACTGGCCATATGCCTACTTCGTAATATAAACATTAGATAAAATTTTATTGTTTTCATCTCAGTATTCAAAAAAAAAAAAAAAAAAAAAAAAAAAAAAAAAAAAAAAAAAAAAAAAAAAAAAAAAAAAAAAAAAAAAAAAAAAAAAAAAAAAAAAAAAAAAAAAAAAAAAAAAAAAAAAAAAAAAAAAAAAAAAAAACTATAATCACATAAAGAGTTGAATAAAGGAAAAAAAAAAGATCAATAAAGTAGTGTATGAAACTTCATCTACTTCCTAGGTTTATCATTTTGAACTAAAGTTCACAAAACCTAATAGGGATATAGCCAATTTAGTAGTATTTTTTTTGTCTTCTATTTTTATTAAAAAATGCATTTATTAGAAACCATTTGTAGTAATTTATTTTATGGACCGAACATTTTTAACTTAATTTAATCAAAGCTTAACCTTATTATTTGTAACTATATGTGTAACATATGTAACCCTTCTAGGTATTAGACTTGACACTTCTTGTATTCCGCACATATGCCGTGTAACTGAAACAACGAATAGAATGGAATGAATCTTAACTGTTTTAATATTCTCTTGCATGTCCAAAGTTTAAGTCCATTTATCCAAAGCCCACTCATGTATGACAAGCTTTAAAAAAAAAAAAATGATTGTTAATTAGTATTAGAATAATTAAATAAAGTTTGGAAGGTCAGTGGGTAAGGCACTAGATTCCAAACTCCCGAACTCAGGTTCGATTGCGTCAGAGACTAATAATTTATTGATTCTGGGATATCAGCCGAGGATTGACTCTGGGGCTGAAAGACCTTGGGTACACCTAGCTTCTGTAAATTGGGTGCCCTTAATTGAAGCAATTCTTGTTCTTTCGAATTCGGCCATCTGTGGACCACGTTTAAAAATTTACTTTTTACTCTTCAGTTCTTCCCTATAATTCTTCATCACCTTTGCCTGATGTTTCCTCCTTTCATCTGACCACTTTCTATTGATATGTATTTTAACTACTTCTGGAAATTTGATCTTGTTGACTGCTTCCCGAAATTTGTCTCTGCCCTGTAATTGAAGCAATTACTAATAACAATTTATGAAAACTTTTTTTTCGATTATGTATTCAAAAATAAATGAAAAAATATATACCAACTTTGAAATGGAAAGCAGTGAATTCAAAAATGGCTCTGTTTTATAAGATAATGAATGTTAATAATTCTGTTTTATCTATTCCGGACTTACCTTATACACTAACGCTCATATAAAAACTTGAGTCGATTTAATAATAAAATACATTTTCTTTCTATCCTTCGAACTAATCAAATATTCTGATGTTTCAAAGACTAAATATGCCTGAATCAAACCAGGCGGGCATAAAGGATTCTCTTGAAAGATGAGACGTTTCTCTGTTTACTGGACCGAGGGCAGAACAATACAAAGCTGAATTCCAGGATTATGTTACAGAGAGTTCTGTAGAAAAGAGGAGGGGGCGTCTGCTAGATAACTTTTTATAATGGTCGTTTAAATCTAGCAAGCTTGGATTTATGGAAGCAACTTCGAGCTGGAGAACTAAAAGAAATCACGACAATGGAAGCAGACGGCATGGTCTCAACGTGAGTTCTCTTGTGCTTTACTTAATGTCAACTCCGGCAGAAAAGAATTTTCTGTTTATTTTTTTATTATGTTCTATTAAACTTTTAGATCTTTCTTCACGGTTCGTCCTATCATGTATTATTGTTTCCAAGTGTATGATAAGTAGCTCAATGGTTGTGTATTTTTCATCCTACTGGTTTGCCACATTGCACATAGTATATTAGCTAGGTACAACTCAGTTCTAGTAGGTAGGCCCAAATAGATACCATTATCCTCAATGCTTTCATATCAGATGATACTACAGATCAATTACATTTCAGTTTCATTCATCCATATACTTACAAAACATATCACCGCAGTTTATTTATTTTTTTTTTCTGGAACTTTAAAAAATTGTCTAACATTGTTTTTATAATAATTATTAAAAATCGTTTATCAAGAGAATATTAATAAAAATATATCAATTTTTATATGGAATAATTAACATTGATGCTCCTTTAGTGAAAAAAATTAATGAAAAAGTGGATGGCATAATGAGTGACCGCTGGATAAATGGTAGTTAAAAAGTTGAGGAGAGAAGAAAGGAGTCTGAAGATGGGAGCATAACCCCAAAACATGTAACGGGATAGTAATTGTAAATGTGAGGAGTATAGCTAAATCATGAATATGGAATATATCAATTTTAATTTTTATTCAATTTCATGATGATTTCGTTTAAGTGTATTTATTATACTCTGACAGGCAAAAACCTCCACTCAATTGATTTTATATTTTGTCGGCTAAAACTTTAATTTTTCTAGGCGTGTATGTCCTCATATAATTAAACCAAGGCATATAAAACCTATAAGGATTATTAAAAAATAATTAAGTAAACGTAAGCTGTAGTTACAAAAAATTCCAAGCAATTTTATATATTTTTTATATTTATTGAAATTTAAATGTGATAAATAAATATAAATATTTATAGTAAATGTGATAATGACGTTCATAATAACATTTCAATTGCTTGTGAAGCAACTAGCCACTGGTAGCTCTTTAAAAAATGTTGTATATGAGGAGCTCCTGAGGCCTTCTTCTTTTTAGTCACGTCGGAGGCTGGTCGGTTATTAAAGGGGAAGGAAAATGGAAATACTACAATGACGTGTAAATTACTTGCGAAGAACTACTCTCTGGTAGCACTTCAATAAATGTTTCGGATTATAAGGTCATCTTCTTTCCAGACAACTTGGTGGGCTATCAGGAAGTTTTTGAGTCTCAGGCAAGTTGGAATAGTTAAGGAGTTTACAATGAGTGGATATGTATCAGTTTTGGTCTACATCAGCAACATATGGAACATTAAGGTCTTTATAGATAAGCTCATTTGTGACTGAGTAAGGAACATTAATTATTTTTCGAAGGATTCGTTTTTAGATTTCAAGGATTGGATACAAGATAATTAGATGTTTTAGTGGAGCCCAAGATCAGTATGTCCAAAAAGGTTTAATTACTGTCATGTAAATGAGTCTTTTGTAATTAATCGGCATCCTAGAGTTTGTTTCGTAAATCTTAAAGAAGTTGAAAACTAAGAGTAGTTTCTGTTCGTTTTAGTCTAGCATGTGGATTCTAAGTTAAACATTTGTCCAGTTGGATTCCAAGTTAACGGACTGTTCCACAGAGATCAGTAAAATAATTTTAAAGTTACGAAATTATTAATTAATAAGGTTTTAATTCGCTCCTTTTTTCATCCCTTGTTTCATTCGATGACGTAAAAATCTTATGTTATTTTGAATAAACACTCAACTGATACGTCATATCTAATGCAAAACTGTAATAAATCATATTAATTTGAAATTTCGTTGTTTTATTTAATTTCTGCTTCATTATAGTTAATCAATGCATTTAATAGACCTAATACGTTTCACATGTCCTCCCTAAAAAATACGGGGGCGTAAACATCAAAAGAAAAAATGATACTTTTAGCCAAAAAAATAAAAAAACAAAACATTGGGTGGAGTTTTTCTTGTCACGATATGTATTAGTAACGATCCTTTCTTGACCGATCCTCTATTCTCCGGAATTCATTCCCTCCTCACATTCGCGAAATGCCTTTCTCCTCTTAAAACATTTAAACAATACATTTAACATTTAACAAACATTTAAAAAACTCCTTCCTCTTTCACTACCTTCTCTTTCTCCAAACTGACGCTGATGTGGTTAGACATGTATTCTTCATAGTGAATGGCATTCAAATATATCAGACATAAAACATTAGCCTGTGATACATTTTGTCTTATAGTAATGTTCACTTTTGTATAGATAATTTTTTATATTATATTTTTCTTTTTTCATTATCATATTTTCTGTAACCGGTTTGCAAATATCATTTATTTTTATCTCATACTATATGTTATATCAGAAATTATTTGTTTTTTTTAATCTCGTAGGCAATATTCATTCTTATGATGACTAATTTTCTTTCTTTCTTATTATTTTTTGTTCACCCTTTCTAATTTTCTCATTGTTACCTCATTATAAAAAATTTGTTTTTACTTTTTTTTTTTTTTTTTTTATATATATATCTTGTTTTATTTTTAAATTCACTGGGCCAGATATTATATCACTTTATGTAATGAAATGTTATTCTTAAGGGGCATTGTCCCTGAATAAAGTTCTTTTTCTATTCTATTTTACATAAATGTGGATACGTAATATGAATACACGCAATAGATACTGACACCTGTTTAGACAAACTTTTTTATTTTTAGGTCAAGTATACACAATAGAATACAATAAACCTTCTATTTGGATATTATAACTGAACGATTCAATTATTCACCATAATGGTCTTAAAATACATAACTTCCAATTTAAGGTACAATGGTGCTATAACTTCATATTTACTTCCAGCCTGGGTTCAGGGTCCATACTATTTTAATTATTATGCGTATTTACCTTATGAGTTCTCATTATGATATGTTATTTTCTATTCATCAACACGTACCTGAAAAAGAAAACAAACATGAATGAGTATTCATATAAACTGATGATTTTAATAGATTTAAAATAACAAACAATCAGTTACAATATATATATATATATATATATATATATATATATATATATATATATATGTGTGTAATTTTTCTTGATATAAATCAATATTATTAAATATATTATTTTATTTTTGAAGAGAAAAGATTTGACCCGAACCCAAATTTCCACCTCTCTAGCGTGGCGCCTTATCCAACTAGGCCACCGGGGTCGCATCCGAACCAGGCAAATCTTCTCTCTTCAGTGATCCATAACCCCCGGGCACTCGCAAATCGCAATGTGATTCCGGGGATGAATGTTCATATTGAACATTACATTTAACTTGGATCTATTGACAATCCGTCACCGGTATATATATATATATATATATATATATATATATATAAATATATGTAATTTTTCTTGATATAAATCAATATTATTAAATATATATAATTTTTTTTTGAAGAGAAAAGATTTGACTTATATCAAGAAAAATTACATATATATATACCGGTGACGGATTGTCAATAGATCCAAGTTAAATGTAATGTTCAATATGAACATTCATCCCCGGAATCACATCGCGATTTGCGAGTGCCCGGGGGTTATGGATCACTGAAGAGAGAAGATTTGCCTGGTTCGGATGCGACCCCGGTGGCCTAGTTGGATAAGTCGCCACGCTAGAGAGGTGGAAACTTGGGTTCGAATCCCGACCGGGTAAAATCTTTTCTCTTCAAAAATAAAATAATAATATATATATATATATATATATATATATATATTTTATTTTTTGAAGAGAAAAGATTTGACCCGGTCGGGATTCGAACCCGAATTTCCACCTCTCTAGTGTGGCGCCTTATCCAACTAGGCCACCGGGGTCGTATCCGAACCAGGCAAATCCTCTCTCTTCAGTGATCCATAACCCCCGGGCACTCGCAATTCGCGATGTAATTCCGGGGATGAATGTTCAATTGAACATTACATTTAAATTTGGATCTCGTGACAATCCGTCACCGTTTTAAATATATGTAATTTTTTCTTGATATTATTCATTATTATTAAATATATTATTTTATTTTTTGAAGAGAAAAGATTTGACCCGGTCGGGATTCGAACCCGAATTTCCACCTCTCTAGTGTGGCGCCTTATCCAACTAGGCCACCGGGGTCGTATCCGAACCAGGCAAATCCTCTCTCTTCAGTGATCCATAACCCCCGGGCACTCGCAATTCGCGATGTAATTCCGGGGATGAATGTTCAATTGAACATTACATTTAAATTTGGATCTCGTGACAATCCGTCACCGTTTTAAATATATGTAATTTTTCTTGATATTATTCATTATTATTAAATATATTATTTTATTTTTTGAAGAGAAAAGATTTGACCCGGTCGGGATTCGAACCCGAATTTCCACCTCTCTAGTGTGGCGCCTTATCCAACTAGGCCACCGGGGTCCTATCCGAACCAGGCAAATCCTCTCTCTTCAGTGATCCATAACCCCCGGGCACTCACAATTCGCGATGTAATTCCGGGGATAAATGTTCAATTGAACATTACATTTAAATTTGGATCTCGTGACAATCCGTCACCGTTTTAAATATATGTAATTTTTCTTGATATTATTCATTATTATTAAATATATTATTTTATTTTTTGAAGAGAAAAGATTTGACCCGGTCGGGATTCGAACCCGAATTTCCACCTCTCTAGTGTGGCGCCTTATCCAACTAGGCCACCGGGGTCGTATCCGAACCAGGCAAATCCTCTCTCTTCAGTGATCCATAACCCCCGGGCACTCGCAATTCGCGATGTAATTCCGGGGATGAATGTTCAATTGAACATTACATTTAAATTTGGATCTCGTGACAATCCGTCACCGTTTTAAATATACCGGTGGCCTAGTTGGATAAGGCGCCACACTAGAGAGGGGGAAATTCGGGTTCGAATCCCGACCGGGTCAAATCTTTTCTCTTCAAAAAATAAAATAATATATTTAATAATAATGAATAATATCAAGAAAAATTACATATATTTAAAACGGTGACGGATTGTCACGAGATCCAAATTTAAATGTAATGTTCAATTGAACATTCATCCCCGGAATTACATCGCGAATTGCGAGTGCCCGGGGGTTATGGATCACTGAAGAGAGAGGATTTGCCTGGTTCGGATACGACCCCGGTGGCCTAGTTGGATAAGGCGCCACACTAGAGAGGTGGAAATTCGGGTTCGAATCCCGACCGGGTCAAATCTTTTCTCTTCAAAAAAATAAAATAATATATTTAATAATAATGAATAATATCAAGAAAAATTACATATATTTAAAACGGTGACGGATTGTCACGAGATCCAAATTTAAATGTAATGTTCAATTGAACATTCATCCCCGGAATTACATCGCGAATTGCGAGTGCCCGGGGGTTATGGATCACTGAAGAGAAGGATTTGCCTGGTTCGGATACGACCCCGGTGGCCTAGTTGGATAAGGCGCCACACTAGAGAGGTGGAAATTCGGGTTCGAATCCCGACCGGGTCAAATCTTTTCTCTTCAAAAAATAAAATAATATATTTAATAATAATGAATAATATCAAGAAAAATTACATATATTTAAAACGGTGACGGATTGTCACGAGATCCAAATTTAAATGTAATGTTCAATTGAACATTCATCCCCGGAATTACATCGCGAATTGCGAGTGCCCGGGGGTTATGGATCACTGAAGAGAGAGGATTTGCCTGGTTCGGATACGACCCCGGTGGCCTAGTTGGATAAGGCGCCACACTAGAGAGGTGGAAATTCGGGTTCGAATCCCGACCGGGTCAAATCTTTTCTCTTCAAAAAATAAAATAATATATTTAATAATAATGAATAATATCAAGAAAAATTACATATATATATATATATATATATATATATATATATACATACATATATATATAAATATAAAATAACAACTTAGTAATTTTTTCTTATTTTATTATTATTTTTAATGAACCGTGCAAAAACATAAATATCCACAGAACAACATAAACAAACCGCGAAAACTAAAGTAGCAGAACTTTTAATAAATGGATACTCACAAAGACTCATTTTCAATTTACTAAAACAAACAAATCCTCAATAAAAACAACATGAAATTAAAATAATTTCATACAAACACTTACAGAAAGACTTGCCAAAACACATATAATACTTCAACACTCACTGTTTTTCCACAAAACTGCAAATCTCACAAAAACTTGAAAATTTAACCAGCATGTATATGTTATGATCATATTAATAATTACGTATCGATTTCATAGAAAAATTACTTTTAAAACTGGAAAAACATGGTGTTTTTATTTGGCATAAAAAATCAGTTACTTGTGTAAATAAGACATTATGATAACCGCTTTATAGAAATATGTATTTTAAACATAATCACCTCTTAATTTGGAATAAAAACTTTATTGTTTAATAAAAAAAAAAAGGAGAACTGTCAATAAAGTGACACCAGGTCAAAGGATTTTATGTTATTATATTTATTTATTATTATTATGCAGGATTCTTCTTATTAAATTTTCAATGTAATGTTTCAAACCAACGATAATGAACATAGACCTCAGTTTTGCCGTTGGCTTCTGAATGCAGATAATATTGAAGAACACCACTTCTTGAGGTGGATTTTATGGACTGCTGGGTCTGTTTTTACAGGGGAAGGAATTTCTACATATCCATGTTGGGTATCGTTGGTTTATTTATTTTTGTACTGCTGTCGATACAGTAGAAATGAAAACACCATGTTTTATCAATTTTAAAAGTAATTTTCTCCATGAAATCGATATTTAATCATTAATACGATCATACCGTTTGTATGAAAGCTGGTTAAATTTGCAAGTTTTTGTCAGATTTCCGGTTTTTTGGATATTATTTTAGAAAAACGGTGAGTGTCGAAGTATTATATCACAATGTAACTTCCCTAAATAAGGTGAAGATCAAGCTGTTATTTAGGCCGCAAGTTTGTAAAATTCAAGGTTTTAAGGTTTTCCTATACTCGGCTCATAATGAAAATTTAATGATAAATCTGAAAATGTGGTTAAAATTTGAAAAACTTTTGAAGAAAGTGCAGATATTACACCTTTTATAAATATTCATGCGAAACCAAAGCTGATTTCCACACATATCAGCTTCAAAATGAAAAATCACTATGAGTGGTGATTCGGCGCCTGCATCACACAACACCTGCAGAAATAATAGAAGAAGAGCTCACTACAATGGGCTTCAAATTTCGCCAAATTATTAATGTAGTAAAAGAAAATAAAACGCACTCTGGAACAGGTAACAAATTCCTTTACCATTATTTTTGTTGACCTCGAGCCAATCCCAAGAGGTGAAAAATTCTACATCAAGAGGCTCTACTACACAAATGTAATTGTTGAAAAGCAATATCCTAAAAGGGACATTGTTCAATATTGATCATAAAAATAACCATTTTAAATATGCAAATAATTATATTTGACTGTAATATTGTAAACAAAAATCTATTGTTTTTAATAATTTTCAGTCATAAACATATTTCAAAATATTAATATCTTACGTAATATTTTGTACATATACTCTAATTTAAATGTAGAATGGTTAAAATATTCTATTTAATAGATTTAATACAAAACTTGGACAAAAACGGTTAAAAAATACCCTGTTTTTATCTCCACTTAAATCCAAGTTTTTATTTGTTTGTCCGGTTCTTTTTTCTTCCTCGTCTAATTCTGCAAAATTCGAGGAATATATTCCAATTTTATAGGTTTCCACCTAATCAAAACATTCAGAATAATTAATACTTCGCTGACCAAGATAAACAAAAGTATAAATGCAAAAGAATCCTACTTACATTATATCGAATCCAGCAGATTGCCGAGAAAGGGACGAGAAAAAACAAAAACGACAGCGGTCGCTTATTATACTTTGTGCAACAATGATGACAATCACTGACTAAATATGTTCCAGGAAGGATATAACTCATCCTATCGCAGTGGAAAATTACAGGCGGTAATTAGATGAATCACTCGAGGAATAGCTCAAGCCAATTTCCCGTTAAGCTCACCGAAAACGAGATAGGGAGAAACCAATCGGGTGTTGTACAAAATACAACGGCGCGACTGGTGGAAGGTTAAACGCATAGACAAC
Organism: Euschistus heros; assembly: GCA_003667255.2. Classification (NCBI taxonomy): domain Eukaryota; kingdom Metazoa; phylum Arthropoda; class Insecta; order Hemiptera; family Pentatomidae; genus Euschistus; species Euschistus heros. The sequence continues at coordinate 1,056,402 of RCWM02000319.1, forward strand.
GTCTGCTCTGATCACAGTCCTCTTATCCTCACCCTATCCTTAGCACCAATACCCAAACTTCCTCCCTCATTATTCATTAGAGGCCCAATAAACTGGAACCTCTTTCGTCAAAACCTAACCGATTCCATAAGCTGGCCATACACGGACGGATTTCGTTGAGGGACCTGATCCTATGGATCTGATTTGGCAGATTTGGTGCGAGGGACCTGATCTCTTGTGCCCCTTAACATTACCTCCGATCCCTCAGCTTTTACTTCCCCCATTATTATTGACCAATAAAGAAGTTAAATTTAATAAAATCTTGACTTTAAAGAATCAATTATGATCCGACAACTATCTGGTATACACGTTGCTCCACTACTGCAAAATTCGAGCGTTAAGGGGTTTGGTGGTCCTGTCCCGACGGATCTGTGATTCACAGGATTCCTTCAAGTACATCTACCCGTTAGTGGGGGAACGCTCGGATCCAGGCCCGCCAGATCCGATCCGTCACTGATTGCGCCCTCCCTGTTCTCCACTAACGCGCGGATTTCAAAACCGAAAATCCCTGGAAACATCCCTTACAGTCCGCGTTCTCTTGCTTCCCCACTAACGCACGTATTTAGAGACGGATTTACTCAGAGATATTGAGATCCGTCGGAGAAATCTGTCCGTGTATGGCCAGCTATAGACCTCAGGGGTCCCTGAAAATACTACAAGAACTAGATAATGCTGCCAACTCTACGAATTCGATTCAACAAGCAGTTCGGAATGCATCTTTTCCTCAACCCTCCTATAAAAAAAGTAATAAAAATCCTTTACCACAAGAACTAATAGACCTTATCCAAACCAAACATCATTCCAGATCCCTATGGCAAACAACCAGGCATCCTGACGATCGGAGAATATATAACCAATATACCAAATTAGTTAAAATGAAATTGGCTTCCTTTAGATCCCAATTCTACAACTCATATCTTTCCTCCATCTCTACCTCTGACAATTATGTCTGGAATGTAACAAAACGAATCCTCAATTATCACAATATTTCCCACCCTCTCCGACGTCAATATGGATCCTGGGGTGCCTAAGATAAGAACAGAGCAGAAGAATTTGCCAAGGGCCTCTCCAGCACCTTTATTCCCCATTCCGAACAAATTCCCTCCCACACTGCTAAAGTTCATAAATTCCTCACTTCACCAATTCCTCTCTCCTTACCTCCTAAAGCAGTAAACCCCTCTGAGGTCAACTTCCTTTTAAAAAAGTTGAAACTTCGCAAATCACCTAGATATGATCTTCTTACCACCCAGATCCTCCGACAACTTCCTCAAAAAGCGATCATATTCTTTACTTACATATTTAATTGTATCCTTCGTACAACTTATTTTGCTCTTATATTTAAACACTCCATCATTATTCTTTTCCTAAAACCAGGCAAACCCCCCAACAAAACCTCATCATATAGACCTATAAGTCTCCTTACTATCTCTCAAAAATCTTTGAAAAAATCCTTTTAAAACGCATCCTACCTATGCTTATATAGGTCTATAATCCCATAGTATTTGTTCCCACCAATTTGGATTCCTAAGTGGTCACACCACTGTTTTCAACAAGATCTTCGTGTTGTTGATCATATATCCTCTGCCCTTGAAAACTTGAGGCACCAGGGCTTGCTCTTCAAGTTCAAGACTCATTTACCACAATCCCTATACCTAGTCCTACGATTCTATCTCTCAAATTGTTCCTTTCGAGTCCGCTATGGCTCAGAGTTCTCTGTTTTCCTATATATACCTGAGTGCCACAAGGTAGCATCCTAGGTCATGTCCTCTGGACATGGAGGCTTTTTAGTCACATTTGCACATGGTACTGCCATCCTATCAGACCCATCTACTACAGATTGAAGCTTGGTGTAACAAGTGGAGAATAAAAGTCAATGAAGACAAGTGCAGTCATATATTTTACCCTTCGCTGCAAATCCTGTCACCTATCAGTTTTTTTTTTCTTTCTTTTAACTTTTTATTAGAATAATTACAAGCTGCCTCACTCAAGGGCAATGAGTAATATTGATGACAGAGACTCATTCACACAATATGTACAATAAACAGCCTTTAAAAATACAAGAAATAAAATAAAATATACAAGAGATAAAAATAGAATAGAATAAATGATAAAATAAAATAAGTGATAATTTTTGTAACTAATAAATAAAAAAAAAATTAAAAATTAAAATTAAGAAGAAAAGAAACAATTATAACTATATTCTTACTCTAAATACAAATTTACAAACATTCCAGGGAACACTCCGATCCAAGCTCATCTCCCTTAAGGAGGGAAAGCCGGGAACAGAGAGTTCCTAGCGCTGTTCCATCAGCTGCGTCACTAGTTAAATCCAGTGGAGGCTGAGGGAGAGCGCTATGACACAGTCGCACAAGACTTGAGTTGAGAAGCTGGCCATTGCCAGAACTCCAATAGTAAATATTTACAGTAGGTCTCGGGGCCATTGCCTTTTTAATATACGAGGTGGGTTATGTGTTGAATTGGATAATGAATGAGCCAGAGGGTTGGGATGGTTCGAAAGATTTTGATGGAATTTGGAGAATTTAATGAGTATAAGGTCAAGGTCAAAAAGTAAGAGGTATGAGGTCGAGGACGTATTGTATGTTGAGATCATTATGAAGGGTTTTGTTGGAGGCATAATATGGAGCATTTACGATAGTTCGAAGGACTTTGGATTGAAAGGATTGAATGCGTTTGATATTTGATTGTTTTGCTGTCCCCCACAGTTTAATTCCATAGGTCCAAATAGGTTTAATGATGGTTTTGTATATGAGGTGTTTGTTTTCAGTGGAGAGCTGGGATGTCCTATTTAGTAGTCTGTACAATTGGCTGAAGCGTCTGTTAAGGTCTTGCCTTTTAAGTCTAGTGTGAGGGTTCCAAGTAAGTCTTTGGTCTAAGTAGAAGCCAAGATACCGAAATGTGTCAGATATGGGTAGTGGAATATTATTGATATAAACAGGAGGGCAGGATGTGCGGCGGAGGGTAAACGTTACGTGGGTACATTTAGATTCATTAACTTTGATCCTCCAGCTGTTACACCAGTCTTTCAATCAGTGATAAGTGGGTTTGCAGATTATAGGAAGCTATTAAGGGATCTGGATGGGATGAAAGGATCGCAGTGTCATCGGCAAATGTTGCTAGGAAAATTGCAGGAGTAGTAGGGATATCTGAAGCGTAGAGGATATATAGGACTGGACCAAGAACGCTACCTTGTGGAACACCAGCCTCTATAAAGTAGCAGTTAGAGTATTCCATTCCGCAGCGAACTCGGAAGGAACGGTTAGAGAGGTAGGATCTAACAATTAGGAATAGCGATTGGGGTAAATGGGTTTTGAGTTTGAGAAGCAAACCGGCGCCGGAGCAGTAATCTTTGCTTTCAAGTGCAGAAGATATATGGTCTACAACTCTAAGGCCTTGTTGGACAGCGGAATGCTTAGAACGGAATCCAAACTGGTGTGAGGGAATATTTTGAGATTCTATGATGTGTAGAATGCGCTTGAGAAGGGGTTTTTAAAAAAATTTTGAAAGGATTGGAAGAAGGCTGATCGGTCTGTATGATGATGGATTGTTGGAAGGTTTGCTCGGTTTCTAGAAAAGGATAATGATGGAATGTTTCCATTGTAAAGGAAAATAGGTTGTTCGGAGGATGCAATTATACAGGTAGGTAAGAAATATGACTGCTTTATGGGGATGTTGCCTGAGGATCTGTGAGGTAAGGAGATCATATCCGGGGGAGGCGGGAGGGGGGAGGGGGGTTAATTGCCTTAGGAGATAAGAATAGATGAATCGGGGAATCAAGGGATTCATGGACAGTTGTTGTGTGGGTGGGATTAGAATCAGGATGAGGAACAAATATGCTAGAGAGGTGCTGGGCAAATTCTTCGGATCTGTCCTCGTCAGACGAAATGAATGAACCATCTTCACGCCGGAGGGGATGGGTGGTGGGTTGATATTTTAGGATTTTCTAGTGGTGGTCCAGAGGGAGTTATCTGAAGAAGAGAGTGAAGAAAGATGGGAATTATAGGATCTGGACAAACTTTGGGAGGGGTAAGAGGTGAGGATACAGTCCAGGCTGCTTGCTGGATCATGGTTGTGAAGGAATTAGTTGCATTGTCAAGGTCCTGGGAGGTTTTTAAGGATACTCTGAGGTCTATAGTGTCGGTTATTATTTGTCGGAAAAGGTTCCAGTCTACTGGCCCTCTTATAAATGAGGGAGGAGGAGGTTTTGGGATTGGAATGACGAAAATGGTTAGAATTAGAGGACTGTGATCGAAGGAAAGTACATCCAAGTGTTCTATGGAGTAATGAAGAGGTCCTGAATGAATGTAGAAGTCAAGAAGGTCAGGATTTTGGTTAGGATCTGTGGGCCAATAGGTAGGAGTGCCGGGAGAAATAAAGGACCTTCGGGAATTAAGTGCAGACTGCAATGCTCGCCCACGGGAGTTAGTGGTTCTTGAACCCCATTGCTGGTGCTTATCATTAAAGTCAGCACCAAGGGGAAAGCGTTGACCTATGGAATTATAAAATGAGTGGAACTGGGATGTGGAAATTGGTTTATTTGGGGGGCAATAGGCCGCTGCAATCGTGAAGGGAAAGGAGAAGGTTTTCATAACAACTGCTGTGGGTTGTAGGAACTCATTTGCTGGTAAAGGGAATACCTGGTGAGAAAGGGAATGGTGAATGATGGCAGGTGGTGGCATGGAGGAGGTGGCATGGCCCCATTTTCATTTTGACATCCGTGTCTTTCCAGCATTTGGGCGAAAGAGATTGATCAGTTGGCTATTTTGGAGGGCTGTCTTCCTGTCGTTGGTTCAACTTCTTCGTTCATTCTCTGATTTTTTGGAATCTATTAGGTAGGTTTTTGTACGTTTGACACCCTTTGTAATTGACTGGGTGCCTTTGCTGACATAGGGCACATACTGCAGGTACCTCTCGTGTTTTTGTGCACTCTTCAGTTTTTGTGCATCTGCCCACATTTCCCACATTTAGGTATATGATGGCAGTAGGTTTTTGTGTGGCTGTATGCCTGGCAGTTATGACATTGTACAATGTCACGTTTGCGGTATCGTTTCTCAATCTGAACTCTAGTATAGTAGATTGAAGTGACATCATAAATCTTTTCAACTCCTGGTGCTGGTTCCAAGTCAACGAAGAAAAGTGGCAATGATATTTTACCGCCTTGTGCTGGGTGTTCCCGGCTGTCTTTTTGCACATTGGTGACTTGTCTTACTTCGAAGCCTATGGCCAATAATTCTTCCTTGATTATATTAACAGGAGTTGTAGGATGGAGGTTTCTTACGACCACTCTAAGCGATCTCTCTTCCTTGAGTTGGTAGGTATGGAAATTAGCTTCAGTTTCCGTTAGATATTTAACAATGTTACGGTAGGTATCGGAAGAATCGGGCATAATTTTGGTGTCATTTGTGCGGCTCACACATGAATACTTTCCTGGGCCAAATATTGTATTTAGGTGATTACACAATAGTGAAAAATTTCCTATATTACGTACGAATATAGGAGGAAGTTTAGGAGGCTGCGGTGCCGAAGACGTCTCCGTAGTTTCGGCAGCTGTGCTACTAAGTGCCTGAAAGGGATTAGGAGTGAAAAGGGAGATTCTTCATTAAATGCTTGGGTTGAAGTCCCTGGCATTGATTCATTCATAGGTGGTGAGCTAGGAGGCGTTTTGACCTTTGACCTCTTCGACTTTTGTTTGGCTGGGCTCATTCTTACCGTTTCAAGTGATCTACTTCTTTTGGTCTTGTTAGTTTTTGATGACATAACCATATAGAAATATCTCATCGGATATCATTGAATAGTAGAGGAAAGGAAAAAAAAAATATAAAAAAAGAAAGAAAAGAATTAAAAAAATAAATAAATAAATAAAATGATCGCAGAGTGCGCGTGTTAAAGAGCAGTACGTAACCTCTCCGCACAGAAGGCAGCCTGTCACTGACTGTCTGGGTGTTATCTAAATCCCTCCACTCTCTACCTGTCCATAGAGCAAATGTTAATTTACGTATTAACTATTTAAATGTTTAATGGCTGTACTCACTGTTTTATATAGTCAATGTTCACCACTGCTATAAATAACAGCTGTTGTACACTTTTCTTAATGAAAAACTAAGAAAAACCTCACTAAAATGGATAGTTATTAGAGAGCGATATGAAAGTAGTAGTTCACATTTGGCGCATGCGCAAACACTCCTTATCAATTTTAAAAATATTCCTATACCTATATCCGACACAGTACGTTACCTTGGCTTTCACCTTGACAAAAGACTTGGAACCCTCACACTAGACTAAAAAGACAAGAACTAAACAGGAGATTCAGCCAAACTTATAGACTACTAGGCAGGAATTCTCATGTCTGAGTTGACAACAAACTCTTCATATACAAAACAATCTTAAAACCTGTTTCGACCTGCAGACTTGAACTGTGGAGAACAGCAAGACAATCCAATATCAAACGTATTCAAATCTTTCAATCCAAAGTTCTGCTAATAATTGTCCATGCACATATTATGTTACTTATAAAACCCTACATAATGGCCTAAAAATAGCTTTTGTCCTTTATCTCATTCTTAAAAGTTCTCAAAATTTCCTCAAAATATATCCAATCATTCCAATCAATTGGTTCAATCCCTGTCCAGTCACAACCATCCTTATAAGCCTCCCCGAAGGTTAAAACGGCAATGGCCCCGACACCTTTTGCAATAAATATAGTTATGTTGAGGTCCTTGTAATGACCAGTCTCTTACTCAAGTCCTGAGCATCTGTGGCCATTGCGCTCCCTCTCAGCCTCCACTGGATATTACCAGTGATGCAGCTGAAAGAGCAGCGCTGGGATCTCTTCGGGTCTTGCTTTGACTCCCAATAAGTGGGGAATAAGCTTGATTCGGGGTTCCCCTGGCTGAGTGTGTTTATATTGTATATAAAGTATGATTTAATTTTTTTTGTATTTAAATTTAAATCTTAATCTTAATTTCTTATTATTTTTGATAATTGTAAATAATTATTAGTTTTATTTTTATGAAGATTATTTGTTTTATTTTTAGTTTTTATTATTGTGTGTGTGTGTGTATTTGTATATATATATATATATATATATATATATATATATATATATATATATATATATATATATATATATATATATATATATATATAGTATGAATGAATACATTTATCTCTGAACCTATTGCCCTTGCAGATTGTACATTTATTTCAATAAAAAAATAAAATAAAAAAACACTTCAACTCAAAATATAGTCGCTTATTGAAATGTTACATTTAAATCAGCTTTGTCTTATGTTTTCAAAGGTTTATAATGTGTTGACTATAAATGGTTTTTTTTAGACAATTTTAAGTTTGTTTCAAAAATCAAATTGTTCCTCAAATTTGTTGTTACTAATATTTAAAAACTTAAAATTGTCTTAACTCAAGCTGTTTAAATGAAACATTTGTAAAAGGAATTATATTTTGAATATAAGTATGTAAAAAAGAAATAAATAAATTAATGGCATGAGATTGGTGAAACAAGATAAAAATTTAATTAAATTGTATTATATGTCGTTTAGTATTAGTGTCTGTAAAATTGTAATATTTTAAGGCATTACCTGAAAACAGAAAGAGGGTTTTCCCAAAGCATGTTTTAAAATGTAATAAATTAATAAAGGAGTAAAATGCTGGACTTTATAGTTATACAGTTTTATTTGAGGTACGCATGATGGCATAGAAGAATCAATCCTAATTATTAATTTAGGACATATAAATTAGTTTTATGTTACTAGTACTCCTCAGTACATAAGATATCAGATTTACCTATATTTTATGAAGCAGGTTAATTTGATATGATGAACGCAAACCTCTCTGTGTCTTTACCTGGAGATCCAAATTTTTAACCAAAACGCTGTTGGATTAAAATCAACACCTTCCACTGCACCTATTTTAAAAAATGCAGCCTTTGCACTCGGGGATATCCCGTAATAACACGTCTCCCACATCTACATCAAGTTTAAGTGGTTGTTCAACTCCTCTCATCAATACTTTCTTGTTTGTTTCCTAAACAATTTTCTCTCTTCAAAGTCACCTTCCTACATTGTCAAAACCAGATCCTATCGTCTGATCTCTACTTAATTCTCTTTTATACAACATTAAAATGATCTTTCATTGTTGGAAAGTCTCTCCCATGACTTACCATAATGCACTCTCTTTATAATCAATTTCGTCTTACCACTATCCGATCCGGTCTAGGAAAAAAAAACTGTTCTCATTTGTTTACCAATATATTCAAATTAATATTTTCATAAAATTTCATTTTTCGTTACATAGAACGGAGCTCCAGCAAGTAGACGCAATAATATCCCAGAAAAAAAAGGACTTCAATACATCAGGTATACATCAGGATATTAAAAGACATTCAGATCCTTTAATAGCTTCCTATAACCTCCAAAACCACTTATCCATGATTGAAGACAGGTAATTGGCGGATCAAAGTAAATGAAACTAAATGTACCAATGTAAACTTTACCCTCCGCCGAAAATCCTGTCCTCCTATCAATTTCAATACTATTCCATTACCCATATCTGACACAGTTCGGTATCTTGGCTTCTACTTAGACCAAAGACTTATTGGAACCCTCACACTAGACTTAAAAGGCAAGAACTTAACAGACGCTTCAGCCAATTGTACAGACTACTAAATAGGACATCTCATCTTTCCGTTGAAAACAAACTTCTCATATACAAAACCATTATTAAACCTTTTTGGACTTATGGACTTGAACTGTGGGGCACAGCTAAACATTCGAATATCGAACGCATTCAATCCTTCCAATCCAAAGTCATCCGAACTATAGTTAATGCTCCTTACTATGTATCCAATAAAACCCTCCACAATGATCTCAACATACCATACGTCCTCGACCTCATACCTCTTAAATTTTTAAAATTTCATCACAACCTTTCTTTTCATCCTAACCCTCTGGCTCAATCACTATCCAGTTCAACACACCCAAATAAACCCCCTCGCAGATTAAAACGGCAGTGGCCCCGAGATGTATTGTAAAAATGTATTTATGTTGGAGTTCTGGCACTGGCCAGCTTCTCTACTCATGCCCTGAATGACTGTACATTGCGCTCTCACTCAGCCTCCACTGGGTTTTCTTTAACACCAGTGACGCAGCTGAGAGAGAAGAGCTGGGACCTCTCTGTGCCGGGCCTGTCCTTCCATGAGTGGAGGGACAGGGTTGGTTGGGAGATCCCTAGGATGAGTGTGTATTGTAAATAAGTATGAATGTAGTTTTAACTTTTAATTTAATTTAGCTCTATTTTTATTTTTACTTTTATTCAATTTATTTCCATTTTATTTTATTATTATTTTGCCTTATGTGTAAATATATTTATTTTTTTTATATACATATATTTCACTTGTATGTATATTCTATATTGCATATTGTTTATATATATCAGCATAGCTCTTTTTTGTTCTATTTAATTTAATTTTTTTTTTTTTTTTTTTTTTTTTTATATATATATATATATATATATATATATATATATATATATATATATATATATATATATTTACAGTATATATATTACAGGATATTAAGTACATTATGTACAGGAAAAGAATGATTATGTCCGATGCGAAAAACTCGCCTCGGCCTCGAGAAAATGGACTGTAAGGGAAAATATCAAAACGAGGTTTCGCACCTTGCAAAAAAACAGCCCAACTGGGCAACAATTATATGATGTAAAGAAAATAAAACAGTACCCCTGGGTAATCAATTATTCAAAATAAGAAACAAAAATAGCACAACTGTAGAAAGGTTATACAATGCAAAAGGAAGTCATTCCGGAAGCGGAATTAGCTTGTTCACAGATCTAGTGAGAGTGCTGGTAGAGGTCTCAAAGGTGGCTGCTCGTGAAACACCATCAGGCATGAGCTCGGAAATTAGAGCTAAAGGCCGGGAGAGTGAGGAGCTGTTCCGTCCCTTGCTCACAACAACGTCGCCCTGTTTCTTGGTTCGACAACGGCGCTTGAAATTTGAAGTCCACTTATAACGTTGTGAATTATAATTTAGAACGGCGTCGTCAAGTATGCCGCCCACCCTGAGGACCCCCAGGCTACCGAGGAAAGGAGTACGGCAACAAGGCAGCTTTGCCGGCTTATCGGCACGGATATTTAGAAGAGGCCCAGAAAAATGCTTAAAGGTAATGTCAGGTTCATTTGCGATAAGCGCAATGGGAGTAGACTTAAGATCCGGTAATGGCTTGGTGCTTAAGTCGGTGTCACGATAAGGAGGAGGCCAATGCTCCTGGTGATTGGTCAAAGAGGAGGGATCTTGAGTCCCTGAACAGAAATTGTTGGTCTGCGCGTAATGAGTAGGGGTAAGGCCCCTAGAGTCAATATGGGCATGATTAGCGAAAGAAGAAACATCAGCAAACCCTACTGGGGAGAATTTGTCGAATATTGAAATTTTAGAGCGTACAGACCCTTTGATATCTACAACTGGTGGTTTTAAAAAGGTGGGTTCGATAGGATTCAAGACAGGAAGCTTACTTACTACACTATATAGGTTACTCTTACTATGTATGCATACTGGTTTTTTATTATTTTTATTTTCAACAGGAAGGAATTTTGGACAATCTTGATTGGCTAAAGAATAGTGACTGTTTGAGGATGAGATGTAATTATCCTCTTCTGTAAGGGAAACAAAAGACTTTTCATCAGATGAATCACTAACATTTGTATCAGCACCACCTGTTTTATTGATGTTATTAAATTTTGAAACTTGATTTAAGTTTAAAAATCACCCTGATTATTCATTTGTATTTCCTGGGGAACATTGTCACGATTTAGTCTGTGACTACATGTATTGGTTATAATAAACGGGTCAATGTTTTCTGAAATGTTAGAAACATTTGAGTCTTTATGGTCTGTACTCAGGGGTTGTTCAAATGGAATATTTTCAATATTTTCAGTTTTCGAAGAATCATGGAAATTTTGGAAAATCTGGCAAACAGAAATTAACGAAGTGGCTGATTGATTTTGCGATAGGGTCTGGATAGGGCCTATGATTGCCCAACCAAAAATAGTACTGACAGCAATTGGACCAATAGAGCTTGGAATAAACGGATGAGGCAATAATATTTGCGGGTATACATCTGCACCTAAGAGAAGGTCAATCTTGTCTGATTGATGAAAGTCAGGATCGGCCAAACGCAAATGTTCAAAGGCGCGAGCAATTTCTGGAGTAAGGTTCTTGGGAGGCAAATGGTTAGCGATGTGAGGAACCACGGACGGGTTGGCAAGAATGTGCCTCTGAGAAAATGTGGAGAAGATGGGGCACGAAACTGTGCCAGGAGAATTGGAAACACGCCCACCTATACCTGACACGGTAATGGGCATACCCTGGATTTTGTGACCCAACTGGTCAAAGAGGCGCTCGGAAATAAATGATAGCTGCAACCCCGGATCGATGACCCCGCGGACTGGAACGTAATCTAAGTGAGAATTAAAGATACGTGCACGGAAGGTTCCTAGGAGGGAAGTCACTTCCGGAAGTACTACAACTCAGAGATAAGGAGGCGTCAACTGGTGCTTGACCAGTGGAAGCGGATGCTGGTTCACTTGAAAGGTGATCAGCATGATCTGATGCGCGACTAGGCGCGGAATTCAAATGGAGATTTGAATTTACTGCTTTGACGGGATGCAAAAGTGTGTGATGCTCTGGGAAATTACACTTACGACACGAAAATTTGGAATTGCAATTACCCTTAAGGTGCGGACCAAAGCAATTAAAGCACCGTTTATGCCTTTTAATGATATCAATTTTTTTATCTCGAGTGAGATGAGAAAATTCGATACAGGAAGATAAGGAATGCGGCTTACGACAAAGAATGCATTTGAGGTTAAAAGAATTAGAAGGTGCGGCCCGAGTTCTATCTGATTGCGGTGAAGGAACAGGACTAGTGTTTACAATTAAAGAATTAACTCTAGTGTTTCTATTTTGATTGAAGGGGGAGAAATTATCTCCAGCGTTTTAATTTGTTTGGTAACGAAATTTAGCAAGTCATCGAAAAGCGGAACCGATTTAGCAGAATTCTGATTCTCGAAAGCCTTAGATGTGCGGGGGTCTAGATTATTTAATGCGAGGGTTAACAAAATAAAATTTGCTAAATCGTCGATCGGTAGCGCCTTGATAGCCTGCACCGAATTTTGATGTACCTCAAGAAAAGTTTTTAAGTTATTTAATGAATTTGAACTGACGGGCTTAAAGTGTAAGATTTGGTTCAATCGTCGATCGGTAGCGCCTTGATAGCCTGCACCGAATTTTGATGTACCTCAAGAAAAGTTTTTAAGTTATTTAATGAATTTGAACTGACGGGCTTAAAGTGTAAGATTTGGTTCAGATATGCCTTGGCTATCCTCCTGGGGTTTTGGAACCTGTGTACTAGAGCTGAAAAAGCAAGGTCGTAATTTTCGGCTGTGAGTTAAAGGTTAGAAATTACGGAAAGAGCACTCCCCTTTAAGTTGGATCTTAGAAAATGAAGGCGTTGTATGGGGGTTAGAGACGGGTTTCGTGAACAAGGGCGGTGAACAACGAGAAAAATTCAGGCCACTGTTGTATGTCGCCTGAAAAAGTTGGTAAATTGATTGGTGGTAAGGAGAAAGCACTTTGAGCCAAATGAATAGGGCTGGCAACCGGTGTTGAGGTTATACTGGGTTGTTCTTTTTTTAACTGAAATAATTTAGCCTTTATTTTACGCGCTATATCATTGAAGGCTATAGCTGGGGCTTGGGTATCTACTTGATTATGCTTAGATAGTAGAACATTTAGGTCACTGATTTTTTCATTTACCGTTTCAAACTTGCCTTGAAGGGAGGATAAATCTTCGTAAAGAGCCTGAATAGCAAAAATATCCTCAACATTAGAGGCTTTGATTTGGGACCAAGCGCTAGTTATATCAGCAAACACCGTTTCCCTCTTTGCCAATAGTTGTGCTTGAATAATGATATTTTTGTCTTTTACAGGCATTGTGAAAAATACATAATATACAAATAGAAAAATAAAAGGAAATTATAATATATAATGCAAAGAAAAGAAAAGGAGAAAGAGTTGCAAAATTGATTGCACTAATTCTTACGTAATTGTAACTGACGCTAGAATATAACAAGATGGCGGGGATGATACGAGACGAAGTATCAAGTACATCACTAGAGAAGTGTGACGTCAGATCACAGCTGACAATACGCACTTGTTGAAAATGGCCGACTATAGCGTCGGTTTTAACTATGTAATTATTGGAAGTTCTGAAACTTGGACAAAAAATAGGCCAAACCTTGCAATTTATAGAAATTTTAATGTAAAAATCTTTAATATAAATAAAGCAGAGAAATGAGTGGGTGATTAGTCGCCCCAAAACTGCAAAAACACTCGTTTCAAAGTGGCACAATGATATATACGGCCCCGGATCGGACCAAAAATGTATAGGAAAAGAATGATAATGTCCGATGCGAAAAACTCGCCTCGGCCTCGAGGAAATGGACGGTATGGGAAAATATCAAAACGAGGTTTCGCACCTTTGGGGAGATATTATTAAGAAGGTAGCATAAACAAATAATACATAAGAAACTTCTCACCTTGTTACTGCCGCCGACGGTCTGTCCGGAGGCCTACGGAATCCTCACGGTCTGGCAAAGGCTTCTCCTAGGCTGCAATATCTGTTCAGGCTCTCCTCCTCTTATATCACCACTCATTAAGGGAAGAACTAAATCTTTACTGACTGGTACAGGAAATAAGATCACTTTTAAAAGAGGAATAGGGTCCTGGAAGGCAATTTCACCTTGGTCAAAAAAGCGATGGAAGACCATGAGGTCTTGGACAATTTTAATAGGTGCGTATTGGAGTACAGATGCTAGAAGAAAGAGGAAAATTCTAGTACGGATTAACGCAGATAAGGGCTAGTTGCCCAGAGATCCATAGAGTGCGTCAATGAACAGTATATTAAAGTTTTTCTCCTTCCCCCCCCCCTCACAAAAGCGCCGATTGGCGCGAACACATTATATATATTACAGGAAGCAATCCACCGCTGCTATACTGATCGACTTCAAAGCCGCTTATGATAAGATCTGGCGGAATTTTCTGCTCCACAAGCTAAAGGAGCTGGAAATTAACGGGAACATGTTTAATTAGATAAAAAGTTTCCTCTTAAAGTGTAATATTCGGTGGAAGTTTTTTTACTCTACCCTCTGCCTCAAGGGGCTGTATTAAGCTGCTTTCTTTTCAATGTAATGACCTACGTAAAGCCCTAGAGAGCATACCTGGAGTAAAATGTCTCTTCTATGCTAACAATGTCATTGTATCGGTCACTGAAAGAAAAATGCCTACTCTTGTTGAAGTATTAAACCAAGCAATGGCTAACCTAGATAGATGGGCCGGTATAAACAAGATGGAAGTCAGCGCTGAAAAAACCGTCTGCCAACTATTCACATTATCCATTAGACCCCCATCAATAAATATAAATTACAAAGGAATCTCTCTTCGGCAAGTATCTCTGTCCAAGTATCTAGGAATCACCCTAGACAGTAAGCTCTCTTGGAAGTCCCACATCGCAGAAACAGCCGAAAAAGGTCTAAAACGCATCAACCTTCTGAAGAGGCTAACCGCTACTAAATGGGGAGTGACACAAGATGTACTAACCACGGCTTATAAGACCTACATGCGCCCTGTACTCGAATACGTTTGTGAATTTACTTCTATAGCAAGCAAATTGAGCATAATTAAATATGATGTCGTCCAAAACAACATTCATAGAGTAATAACGGGCGGAGCCAAGTCTATGCCTTTAGCAGTCATGCAAGTGCAAACCGCCATTGAACCATTAGATAGCCATAGGGATAAATACACACTTAAGTTCTGGAAAAGGGCTAAAAGAGTGGACCATAACTACTAGAATGGATTCATGTGCGCTTCACAGAGACTAAAAACTCATACCTGGCCAAGCAAGGGCCAATGAAAAATCATTGATAAACAAATACTAGCTCCAGCTACATACGGAAAACTCGGCGCCTTTGCAGCACTACACTACTTTGGTATCTGCCCTTGCAAACAGAAGTCTAGATATAATGCCTGACATCAAATAAGGTTGAAGCTAGTCTATTGAAACTCAAAGCCTGTGCCCCCGACACCATTCACCAGCGTTACCCCCCAGATCTATACAGACCGCTCTTACATCCATGAGACCAGAGCAGCCGCAGCTGGATGGAACTGCCAGCTATTCGAATACTCAGCCGCGGTTGGAATAAATGCTAGCAACTACGATGGTGAGGTTAGGGCCGTCCAACAAGCCTCCAACGAACTCCTAGCCAACAGCGTGAACCCAGGAAGAGTAGTCATCCTCGTCGACTCCCAGGCAGTAATAGCAGCTCTAAACAGCAATGCCACCTCGGAGTACATTAAGACAATTAAGTGTCGCAGAAAAATTTCAGAACTCATATTGACTAGTTGGGTACCTACAATGGGTACCCAGCCACGTGGGACTCCACGGTAACGAGAAAGCTGATGCCAAAGCTAATCAGGGAGCAGAGTCAGACCAGCTTACAGTGCCACTCACTTTAAAAAGAGCCAGAAACCTGATAGACGCCACGGTCAGTAATGTAACTAAAATAACCCCGATGACACCAACCTCTGGCGAAAAATGGGAGGAACCTGCCACGGTAGGGCCAATCCCAAGAAACCTCGAGAGAGCTGAAGCCGCTATACGATTTCGACTAATCACAGGACACGACTACTTGCAAGCCCACTTGCACCACATTGGTCTTTCTGAAAGTGACTTTGGTAACGGTTCGGATCGGCGACACCACCAAACTAGGTTGACCCGCGCTACACCGACCAGTTCGATCCTTACGCTTCACTTCATGTTTACATTTTTCGATAGTTCATTCCTATAACCTCACATGTAAACAATCACTTCTACAGTTTCAACTTGGATTGTGTTGTTTAGTTTGTTATATTGATATTTAGACTTCTTAAATGTAAATAAGTGAAACAGAAGTTCACAAAATGAGTTTCATAAAGGATTAAGTGTTTTATAAATTCATGTTTTTTTATTTCATCTAATCTTATGTGTAAAAGTGTTATAAGACTTAAGAAGATTAATTTGTACATGGATTTGGTGTTTTTGTATTTGTATATTTGTATTTGTTGTTTCAATTTCGGTGATAAAATTTCAGTATACATATTTTGTGAATGGATTCTTTGTCATCCATATTACTTTTTGTGCTAAAGTGAGACAGATTGTATAATTAATTCAAAAAAAACATATCAGTTTATAAATAAATGTGAGAAAGTATATCACAGGTTTTTTATGTTTTCTTATTTCCACTTCCCATGAGAAAATATAGCAGAAATTAACATCTTCACTTTCAACTAGGATTCTGTCTTATATTATATAATGGCTTATAACATGGAGAATTGACAATGTGAAAATAATCACAGATTAAGAGGTAAATGACACATTACTATATAATTGTAGAACTATTGGTATAATGTTATAGATTAATGTGTTTTTAAAAAAAATTAGAAGCCTGATGATGAAACATTATCACCGAAACATGTAGCTACAAATGTTAAATAAATAGGAGTTATGCCAAATAAATACTTAAGGATTCTGTCTTTTTTATATTTATAATTTGTTATTTTCACTTCTCTGAGAGAAAGTTCATCAGGAATTAACTTTACTGGTGGTTCAGTAGTATATTAATTGTTGATTAAATTAATATTAATTCAAAATTGATTTAGTGTCTTATATTTCGATATTTTCTTATTTCCACTTTAATATTTTCTTATTTCTCATTTTAATATTAGAAGGTAAACAGAAGTTAATATTACTTTGAACAGGGATTTATAGTTTCTCAGTAAATGTAGGAGAATAACCTTTCTCCTCTAAAAGCAGCGACTAGAACATCGAAATATATCGGAACAAGGTTAGAATCGATAAAAGGTATTCTGAGCGGGTTTAGGGGTTGGTGTCGCCGATCCGAACCGTTACCATAATAATATATTACAACTTAATATTTACATAATATACAGACAGAACTACATATAAGATTTGATTGTTAAGTATTTACAATTTTTATTTTATTCTTCAAACCCAAAACAAATCTCTAATCCGTTTTGTAATCCTTGTTTACTTGGTTGTTCTAATAACTGAAGCTTATTACCTTAGAATTTCATTTTCATTAAATTCAACAGTCACAAACGGAAGTGAGGCAGTTATTGCTATAATGTTTTTATGTCAACTATCAAAATCATATTTTAACATGTTCAACTGCAAAACAAAAAAAAAATTGCAAATACATAACAATCAAATCTTATATGTGGTTCTGTTTGTATATTATTTGAATATTAAAGTGTAATAAATTATTGTCTCTCCTAATTAGTATTATATATTATATTATATATGTTTAATTGATATTTATATATATATACATACGTTTCTCCTAATTAGCATATATATATATATATATATATATATATATATATATATATATATATATATATATATATATATATAGTTATAGAAACCCAATGGTATTAGAGATAATAAATAAATGTCACTATCCCCTCTCCTAGATAACTGTATAAAAGGCCACCCCCACCTGTGCCCGGCTGACACTCTGACATAGTCACTCGTAGGACTCACGCAGATGTTCAACACGCAGTTCTTGTATTAGGCTGTAAATTGTGCTTTTTCTTGTATAGTGTATGTCTGTCAATAAAAACGCTCTTTTTAAAAACTCAGTCCCGCGAACCTTTTATTTAGCTATATATATATATATATATATATATATATATATATATATATATATATATATATATATATATATATATATATTCAACATTTAAATAATATACAAACAGAACCACCTATAACTAATGGTTTTATAAAGTAATTTAAAGGTATGCAACCAATAATCGGTTTAAAAATTTCATTTTCCTTGAAGAGTGTGAAAAAAATTATATTTTTTATTTTGTTGAATAAGCGTTTTTTAATGTTTTTGAGGGTACTGAATTGGGATATGGCGTCAATTTTTGTGTTAAAAAATCTGCAGAGGTAGTTTGCTTGAAAAAGTAATCATTTTTTTAGAATTTAATTAACCTAAACCAAAATCTATGGAGCGACTGTATTTTTTCTTAAATCCGCAATCAAAACTAAATATCTTGGTGCAAGAATCATGTCCATATCATTTTTTAAACTCGAGATAAAAAATAAATTATTTGAATGCTATTTTATTTTTTTTCTCGGCTCCTAGGGCCCATTGGTCGGAACGGCAAAATATGTGCCTAGTATTTTTTGACCAGGAACCTCCAAAAAAATTGCCAACAAGATCCGTGAGAGACTGAGTGTGTTCTCCCCTTGTCAGAGGTCTAACAAAAATTTTTATTTGTGTTGAAATCGATAAGTGTTCAGATCATTTGAAAGAATAATTTATCAAATTTGAACTATTCATGACATAAGAGGAGGAAATATGAAATATTTTCTGTACAAGCTTATATAAGTTTAATATATATATATATATATATATATATATATATATATATATATATATATATATATATATATATATATATATATATATATATATTATATAGCTAAATAAAAGGTTCGTGGGACTGAGTTTTTAAAAAGAGGTTTTTATTGAATTACATAGATTATACAAGAAAAAGCACAATTTACAGCCTAGTACAAGAACTGCGTGTTGAACATCTGTGAACCCTACGAGTGGCTATATCAGAGTGTCAATCGGGCACAGGTGGGGGTGGCCTTTTATACAGTTATCTAGGAGAGGGGATAGTGTACATTTATTTATTATCTCTAATACCATTGGGTTTCCATAACTTCTCCCCCCCCCCAAGTTCCGAGGTCTCCGATGGAACAAATATCTTAGTGTAAATAGGTTAGATTCTATACAATAAAAATAAAAGGTTTGAACCTTATACATTTCTCAATACCTTTTACACTAAGTCATAACATTACAGTAGATAACATTCTATAAACAAAAGGGATTGGACCTTATAATTTAAGTTTATACAAAAATAAAAGGATTATAACTTTTGTACTAAGTTTAGGATTTGTACTATCTATAGTTTTAAATAAAAAGATTAAACTCTGTACTGAAATACCATTATCAATTTCCTATAAACAAAAAGGATTAGACTTTGAATTTCCTGTTTACTAAGTCAGGATCTGTACACTTGAAAAATAAAAAGATTAAACCTTGTACGTTTAACGCTAGAATAGGATTTTATACAATTGTCATAAACAAAAGGATTAGACCTTGTCCATTTCTTAATATTAACAATAAGCTTAAACTATAAAATGTTTATACATTACAGAATTCCTTACATGCTAAAGTACAATTTTCCTTATAACTAAAAGATAATACGATATTTCTTAATACTAAATAATACATTATTTAAACAAAAGGACAAAAATAAAATAAGAGTCTTTGAATCAGTTTCCTCTATTGCAAATAATACTTTTAGCTTCAAAATTACTCAATTAAAATAATAATATTTTAAATCAAAATAATAATTCAAACACTCCTTTACAATAATTACAATTAATAATAATTTCAAAATAAAATACATACTTTTTCAATGATCAATCAAAATAATATTTCAAGACAAAATAATAGTATCCTAATATTTATGATAGTGACTTCAAAATATTAATTACAAAATAAATCGGACAGAATATTACTGTGAAATAAAATAATAATTTGAATGATCTTTTACATTATTAACATTGAATATAATATTTTACAACAAAATACCAAAGTCCGACTTTATTAAAATAACTACAGCATTGTCAATTTAATACAGATAATTCTTTCAATATAACATAAACATTACTCCTAATACCATTGCATTTATTATATTTAAAATAAAAGATTTTTAAAACATTTTAATATTGTTTAAATAAAATTAAATATTTTTAATCATAACCATTATCTGAATCATTTGAGTCATAATCATCCGAGATATCCGAAATATTCACGCGAATGGATTCATTATCGTTGTCCGAAATAGATTGTTTCTTTTTCCGTTTTTTCCTATTGGGTCTTTTAATATTGTCGATATGAGTTTTAATTGGTCTTTTGTCTTTTACTACTACATTTACTTTTTTAAATTTGTCTCTACTTTTTATATTCGCTTGAGTATTTTTTAAATATTCTACGTCTCCTAATTGTTTCTGAATATCTAAAGGGTCCTCTCTATTTTTATTTAATTTTTCAGTCCTTGTTTCTTTTTCGTCATTTATTTTCGATCTAATTAATTTATGTAATAATTGTTGGTCCTTATGATATTTTAATACATATTGTTCTGTCAGGTCGATGTTTTCGTTTGATTCTAATCTGGAGGTTTCGAAAGTGATTTCGTTAGGCGTTAATTTTAATTTATTGTTCAAGGTATTATTATACGCTATTACCGCTAATCTTAATTTCTGTTGCATTGAACATTTATCTTTTTCTTTTCCTATTATTCTTAATAATTCGTTTAGGGTAGAGTGGACTCTGTTCAATAATCCCAAAGAGTTTGAGTGGCTAGCTGAGGTATAATGTAAAATAATATTATTTTCTTCACAAAACTGTTTTACCAAATTATTTTTCATTTCCGTCCCTTGGTCTAATGATATTTGTAGAGGTGTGGGAAATTATGTCATATAGTTAGTCAGTGCGTTACAAATATTAATCGCGTTCTTTGATTGTAAGGTTTGAGCAAATAAATATTTCGAAAATGTGTCTACTGCTGTGAAAATTATGGCATTGTTAAAATTAAAAATGTCAATCATTAATTCCTGAAACGGTTTTTCTGGTGTAGGTGTAATTTGAAATTTGGTCTTTATCGGTTTACGGTCATACTTTGTAACTTTACAAGTTTCGCATTTATTAATATACTCTGCTATTTTATTTTGCATCCCTGGAAAATAATATTCTTTTTTGAGTTTTTCAAATGTTTCATTTATACCCCTATGTTAAGTTTCGCCTAAATGGTAATTATCTATAATTTCTATTTGTTCATTAGAATTTTCGACGTCATTTACAATTTGTTTATATTTTTTCAATTTAACCAAAGTGAGGAACATGGCCGCTACTGCTATGCAGCTATCTAGAACAGCTCCCTGTTTACTCAAGTAATACCAGTGGTATTAGCGCACGCATCAGCTCGGGACTTAACAAATATTGTGTGTATACATAATTGAACAACTAGTGAAGTTTTCCGGCTAGGTGAGTCCCTAGAAACTAATTTATAAAGGTGGACTTTAAGTGTATGACGGGATAGTTGGGCACGACGTAGGTAGAGTTTCGACCTGCTGACGGCTGTGGCTGGCTATCACTTACATAGGCCTGCCTGAACTATCATCCTAGGTGGCGTAGAGAGTAGAGCGCTCGTCTCTTATTCTCACGCACCCGAATTCGGAGCTCATTGCGTAGAGAATTTTTTTTTTTTTTTTTTTTTTTTTTGTTTATTATTTTACAGATGTGTTTTTATTTACATATATATATTTGTTATTCTTTATTTTTCTCTCTACTTTAAATAATATTAATATCAATTAGCAATAATAATAATTATTAAAATGGAGTGTGAAAAATCTTCCTGTTTTGACTCCGATGAAGAAATGCCATGTTCTGACTTCAGCGAATCGGACTCGAAGTTCCTTAAGGGTAGAACTTTGTCAAAAAGACAAAGAAATACTGCTCTTGAGCCCCCTGGGAACTCTCCGGACAAAAAGAAGAAGAAAAAGAAATAAAAAGAAAAAAAACTAAATCAACCTCCCACTCCACCCCAAACACGCAGTAAAGCTGTCATCACAGCAGTTACACCCATCGAAACAGCTAACAGATTTCAACCATTGACTAACATGCCTTCGGATAGCTCAGTTCAACAACCACCAAAACCTCCTAAAACAGATATAAAACCACCTCCTATATACGTTACCGGCGTAGATAATTACATTCAATTTTGTCAACAGATTTCAGAATTAATTGGTCAAACAAATTTCCA
Source organism: Euschistus heros (assembly GCA_003667255.2). Lineage (NCBI taxonomy): Eukaryota > Metazoa > Arthropoda > Insecta > Hemiptera > Pentatomidae > Euschistus > Euschistus heros. The sequence goes on from RCWM02000319.1 coordinate 1,078,520, forward strand.
ATGTCAATCCAGATACCACGACATAAAAATAAACACAGAGACAAAAAATCATTATAAATCATTGGTAGCCCACCTAAAAACTCAAAACATTCAGTTCCACTGCTATCAATTAAAAGAAGACAAGGCCTACAGAGTAGTACTACGGGGACTTCACCAATCAGTGCCTCACGATGCAATCAAAAGAGATCTGGAGCAGCTAGGCCATAGCGTCAGGCATGTATCCAACGTTCTCCACCGCTCTGAAAAACGCCCACTCCCATTGTTCTTTGTGGATCTGGAGCCAGCAGATAACAATGTAGAAGTTTTCAACATCAAAAGACTGGTGTACTCGGTGGTCAAATTTGAAGTACCTCGAGTTAAAAAAGAAATAGTACAATGTACTAGATGTCAAAACCTAGGCCACACGAAAACGTATTGTAATCGTCAGGCAAGATGTGTTAAATGTGCAGGGCCACATTTAACTGCAACTTGCTTAAAAACAAGAGATACGCCAGCCTTGTGTGTCCTCTGTGGTGAGAGTCACCCTGCTAACTATAAGGGCTGCCAAGTACACAAATACAGGCAGAAGCAAAGAGCCTCTAACTCTCCTTCAAATAGAAATCCTGTTCCTGAAACATCCGAAGCAATAGTAACTTCCTTTCAGAATCAACAGACCATTTCAGTCAACAATTTTCCTAGTCACTTTCCTCCACTGCCATCAACATCAAAAGCTCAACAACCCATTACTTCAGCCGTTCAACTTGCAGATCCACAGCCATCAACCTCAGCAGCGGTGGCATCTCAACTTCATCAAACAACTAATGAGTTCACGACGGTTGAACGAAGAAACAGAAGGACACAGAATTAGGCGCCTCAACCATCCCTTCCATCCCGACCTCCTAAAATAACCAATTCTACTCCAACAACAACCCAACAGACCCAACAACAAGTAAACAAACAGACCAAGACTCCACTACAAATTTATGAGCAAATCACACCTCAACAAAATCCAAGCCAAATCCCATTCCAGTTACCGTCGTCAAGACAGTTTAACCTTCCGCCTCAATCCTATCCTATTTCCTCCCAAGGTTTTGGTGATATCTCATCAATTCTCTCCTCCTTCCTCCGTGAACTGCAAGATACTATCAAACCTTTAATTACCCTTCTCACAAGAGCCCTGACAGAAATCACGTCTATTGTTCCTCGATGATCCCAAACTCCTTGGCAGTTCTTTTATGGAACGCAAATGGTTTGCTCAATCACAGAAATGAACTAGACATATTCTTACACGACAAGAGCATTCACGTTGCCCTAATTACCGAGACCCACTTGACGCCTACTTCTTATTTCCACATCAAAGACTACATCACATACAGAACTGACCACCCCGACAAAACAGCCCATGGTGGTACTTGTATCCTTATACATAGATCACTAACCCACACCCTGATTCCTTCCTCTCCAACTGACACCATTCAGTCTACTGCACTAATCCTATCTTCCCTCCCATTTAACCTTACTCTTTCAGCTGTATATTGTCCTCCAGCAAATAGCCTTTCCCAAAATATTCTGCAATCCTTATTCCAATCCTTTGGGCGGCGCTTCATTGCAGGTGGGGATTACAACGCTAAACACCAGCGATGGGGCTGTAGAACATCCAATTCCTGAGGTAGTGTACTTTCCCGTGTATCATCCTTAAACAATTACCGTATACTTTCACCTAACAATCCTACCTACTGGCCTACATCCCTAAAAAAACGCCCAGATATTCTAGACATATTCGTTACCTCTCAAATACCTACTTCCCAAACTACAATAGATTCCTTAGATGACCTTTCCTCTGACCATAGCCCAGTTTTGCTTACATTAAATTCTACTCCTATTATCAAACCTTCTCCTCCATCCTTGATAACTGGACGAGTAGACTGGGACAAATTCCGTTCGACTTTAGAAAACCATATAGACTTAAAATCTCCTCTAAAAACATGTCAACAAATAGATGCGGCAATAGAACATCTTACTAAATCAATACAAACCAGCATAACAGAAAATACCTCACAAAAAAGAATAATACATTCAGAAGGGATGGTCTTACCTCAATATATTCGGGTTTTACTGGTAGAAAAACGACGAGCTAGAGCCAAATGGCATAGAACTCGATACCCAACTGACAAAACCAATTATACCAAATCAACTAACAAACTTAAATCAGAACTTAAAAAACTAAAATTTGACAATTTACAGAAACAAACTGAACAACTATCTATTTCCGACAAATCATTATGGTCCACGACCAAAAAACTTTTAAAGTTCAAAACCTTCAACTATCCTCTCCTTACTCCACCTCAAACCTGGACCAAATCTGATTCGGAAAAATCACAAGTATTTGGTGAACAATTACATAATACTTTTAAACCTCATTCTGACATCCTAAATCCTATCCATGTAGAATATGTTGAAGCAGAACTTACTATTTCTCTCCAAATGACCCTTCCTCCTAAAGCCTTCCACCCGTCAGATATAATATCCATAATCCGTAGATTGCCCTCCAACAAAGCTCCTGGGCATGACCTTATAACCTCAAGAATCCTCAAAAGTCTTCCAAAGAAAGCAGTACTACTCCTAACTTATATTTATAACGCTATCCTCCGTACTACATATTTTCCCAATTCCTGGAAATTATCAATTATTAAAATGATCCCAAAACCTAAAAAACCGCCAGAAAATCCTTCCTCATACAGACCTATTTCTCTCCTACCTATCATGGGCAAAATCCTTGAAAAGCTCCTTTTGAAACGCCTTTATCCCTTCCTCGATTCCAATCACATTATTCCTGACCACCAGTTCGGATTTCGTCAGTTTCACTCCACTACCCAGCAGTGCCATCGTGTGGTGGATGTTATCTCATCTGCATTGGAGCGCAAGATGTATTGCACGGGTGCCTTTCTAGATGTTGAACAGGCGTTTGATCGGGTATGGCATTCAGGACTGCTTTATAAACTTCGCCAATTCCTTCCATCTACATATTTCCTCATCCTCCGTTCCTACCTTTCTGATAGAGTATTTAAAGTTAATCACAATTCTAAATACTCATCTATCTTTCCCCAGACCGCTGGTATTCCTCAAGGTAGTATCCTGGGTCCCATCCTTTATACAGTGTATACAGCTGATATCCCAACCCATCCTAATACTATCCTCACAACCTATGCTGATGACACAAGCGTGTTATCAGTCAATGAAGATCCATTTGCTGCATCCCAGACACTCCAGTCACATATCACTTCGCTTGAAGAATGGTGTCATAACTGGAGAGTTAAGATAAATCCTAGCAAATCCAAGCAAATAACCTTTACTCTCCGTCGAAAACCTACCTCATCCTGTCCTCCTGTTTCCTTTAATGGTGTACCGCTAAATAATGTGGAACAAATACGATACCTGGGATTTTATCTGGACAAGAGACTTACCTGGAACCCTCATACAAGATTGAAAAGACAAGAAGCTGCACGTCGATTTCGACTGTTACAACACTTACTTGACAAACGTTCAAATCTCCCTATTCACTACAAAAAACTCATCTATATGACGATTATCAGACATATTTGGACTTACGGTATAGAGTTATGGGGATCCACCAAACCATCGAACTCTTCCCGCATCCAATCACTCCAATCCAAAATCCTTAGAAAAATCCTTAATGCTCCTTACTTTGTCACAAATGAAATCATCCACAAAGAATTTAATATCCCATACGTCGCTGATTTGGCACGAACCAGATACCTTTCCTTTCATAAAAAACTCACTCCTCATCCAAATCCACTTGTTGCACAACTTGCTTCCCATTCCATTCCTGGCAATCCTCTGAGGCGCCTGAAAAGAAGATGGCCTCGGGATCTTCTTTTGTAAATATTCATTAGAGTACTACCAATGGGTAGTTCCTCTTCAAGTTTTATTCATGTTATTATATCTTATATACACCGCATATTTACTAGATGTATTTTGTAATACAGTTGTAAATTTCAAATAATAAAAGATAAAAAAAAAAAAAAAAAAAAAAAAAAAATTCAACCGATGGGTATTGCGTTTCTATTATTTGTTGTATTGTTCTAAAATAATCGTCATATAAATTTTCGGTTATTTCGTTAGGTGATTTACAAATTATCCCGTATGTTTTATTAGGTTCGAGTATTTGTTCTAATAATAAAGCGATATCTGATTTAGCATAAATGTTTAATTCATATCGGCGTTTTCCAAATGGTTTAGTGAAATTAATTTTTGTATTTCCCCTTTTTATAATTATTTGATTTTTTTCTATGTTTATACATTTTTCGGGTTCACAAATTCGTACTTGTTCGTTACTAGATTCCTGGGAATGGATTGTCTCTAAATCATCTTCCGGCGGTACTTCTAAATCCTCTATTATCGCGTCATACTCGGAATTGTTTTCGTCCGCTATTTCCTGATTTAATAATTGTTCGACGTCCATTTCCTCCACGTCGCTATTATGATTCAATTCGTCGCTTCCCCTGGAAAGTGCATCGGCCACGTAATTTGTTTTTCCCTGAATGTGTTTAACTTCGAATTCAAATTCTTGTAATTTCCAAACCCACTTCATTATGCGCGTGTTACCATTTTTCATTGAAAAAATCCACGTTAAAGGTTTATGGTCTGTGCATAAAAGAAATTTTGTACCGTATAAATAAGGCTTAAAGTGTTGGGTTGCCCATACTACCGCTAGTAATTCTTTTTCTATTGAACTATAATTTAATTCCGCATTTTGTAATACTCGGGACGCGAATGCTACTGGGTGTTCTATTTCATTTTCGTCTTTTTGTGAGAGCACGGCTCCGATGGCTTTATTACTGGCATCTGTAGTTAATATAAATGGCCGTTCCCAATCCGGATAATTTAAAATTGGTGTGTTACTCATTATTTCCGTTAGGGTTTGACATGCTTCTTTAATTTCCTTTGTGCCATAAATTTTTGTTTTTAATGAATTAGAAATCGGTCTGGTAATTTTTGCGTAATTTTTAATAAACTTTCTATTGTATCCCGTCATGCCCAAAAATTGTCGCGTCGTCTTTTCATTACGCGGAATGGGGAAATTTAAAATTGCTTCTATCTTTTTCTCGTCTTTTTTTAATCCGTCTGGGGTTACGATGTAGCCTAAAAAGTTTAATTCGGTTTTATCTAATTGTGTTGATAGGTTATGTTGTTTTAGGGCCTCAAATACTCTTTTTAAATCTTTTAAATGTTCTTTTTCGTTTTTTGAGTAGACTATTATGTCGTCGATATAAATCATCGAATTGGGGATATTTTGTATCATCATCGTCATAGCTCTCTGAAAGGTTGGGGGTGCATTACACAAGCCAAAAGGCATACGTAGAAACTCAAAATGCCCATTTTCGGTGGAGAACGCGGTTTTAGCTATTGAATCTTTATCCATTTCAATTTGGTGAAATCCCGACGCGAGGTCTATGGTGGAAAATATTTTCGATCCCTTTAGTCTATTTAATAAATCTTCAATATTCGGTAGGGGAAATTTGTCTTTTACTGTAGCCTGATTTAGTTTCCTATAGTCTATCACCATTCTAATTTTTTTGTGTCCCGACGCGTCTGGTTTTTTTCGGTACGATCCAAAGCGGAGAATTATACGGCGATTTGCTAGGTCTTATTATATTACTTTTTAATAGTTTTTGAACTTCATCATTAATTTGTTTTTTAAATTGTTCCGGGTAACGGTAATTACGCGTATAAATTGGATTTTCATTCGTTGTTATTATTTTATGTTTTATTAATCCCGTCGATTTTAAATTCTCGTCGTCCTTTTTTAATACTTCGCCATGTTGGCTAATAATTTCGATTAATTCTTCCTATATTTCCGGACTAATATGTTCGTGGCGAATTAAGTTTTCAATTTCGTTTTTATCATTAATAAAAAATAAGTCATTCTCTAATTCTAATTTTTTCTTTTTAAATTTTAATTCATTTTTTTTTCTAAATTGATTTTTAATTTTAGTTTTTTCATTGTCTCGTAGCCCAATAAAATATTAAACCTTTCGCTAAACGGAAATATTAAAAATTTGACTTTTTGATTAATTCCTATCAAGGGCATTAGGTCAATTATCACGCTTTGTGATCCTTCCGCCGTTCCCGTAGGTGTTCGAATCGCAAAATCCTCTTTAGAAATTTCCGAGAAACGTGGAATGTGATCGGGGTGTATATAATTTTTTGTGGCACCCGTATCAATTAGCCATTTATTTCCCATACTGTCAATTAAGTTCGGTAAGTCGTTGTTTAAGTTCAAGTCATGAATTTCTATTCGTTTATCCTGGTTATCTGTTTGTTTATCTGGTTTTGGATTTAAATTGTTTATATCCGGTCCGGAGGTCTGCTTGTGCTCGGGCCTAATTCTAAAAAATGATCCTGTCTTTTTTCCAAAGATTCAATCCGCTTTAACAATAATTTAATTTTTTCGTCTTTTTCTTCTTCAATTGTATGTACCCTATTAGAAAAAGTTCTCATCGAAACGGTGTTAGAATCTATTTGCGGTTGTTGGTAATTTTGCCTAATATTTCTGGAGGGTGGTTTGTTAAAAAATTTATGTTGCGACTGGGGGTCCCACGGTTGATTATAAATCGGAGTCGTATATTCAATAGCTCGCTGTTGTGGCCGGAAGTTATGTTGGTTGTTATTGTTATAAGAATTAGAGGTTGGACCTTGCTCATACTGATACTGTTGCTGTCGGTAATGTTGGGGATTATTATACGACGTATATTGCTCGCGGTGGTACTGATGGGGTCGGTAATTTTGATAATCATAGTGGTTGTTAAAATTTGGTCGGTACTCTTTATTTTTGTAATTATTTTCAAAATTTTTCTTTTTGTAATTATTTTGAACTGGGTTTTTTTTTGGTGTTTTTTATCGCCATAAATTCTATGTACGAAGTGAGCCGCGCTGTTTCTTAGTATTTCTTCTAGGTCCTCTAATGAGTCAAATTTAATATGATAAATGAAGTCCGTTAGTGCTGGGTGTAAACTATGTACTGCGTAGTGGGATATCTGCTTGTCATACCTATACATTTCGTCCTGTTTGTCTAATATCTCATTGTCAGAGTAAATTCCCGCATATAAATCGCATCTCTTTTGGCCCAGTCGTTCTAAGAAATCGAGTGGGTTTTCATTATGGTAAGTCCGCGTATATAAAATTTCCGAAATTAATTGTTCCCAAGTTCTCGTGTCTTGGTACTTTTTCTTTAAGAATTTTATTATTTCGTTTACTGTATTGAATTCCTTATCGTACACGGCGACTTTAGCTTTTCCAGTTAGTTTATTTAAGATTGTTAAAACAAGTTTAGCTTGATTTGTATTTTTATGGGTATTATCATGTTTACAATATAAATTATATAAAAATTCGCTATTTCTAATAAAATCAACTAGTTGTAACAGATTTCCGTCATATTCCGGGATTAATGCTAAATCATGATTTTTAATTTCTAGAGCCATATCATTTTCTTTTTTAAGTAACGTTGAACCTGTTATTTTTAAGTTACTTAATTTTTCTTCCAAACCATTCATAAAGATAAATGCTAAATTAATATTTTAAATTATTATACTTATTACTAACTTATATTTAAATTACAAAATTACTTAAAATAAAAAATAAAAATAAAATTAATTATACTTTTTCTTGATACAACGTTGTCTTCGATGTCTTCTTGATGACGCTCCCTTTAGCTCCTTCCCGTCGATTCTTTAGCAAGAGGTTGTAGGTCCTTTTGGTCAAGGTATTGGAATACCAAAGCGCTCCCAAAGACATGAAGATCTGCTGATGTACTAATACTCAGTTCCCAATCTTCTCATGCCAATGGAAAGAGGTCTCGCTGTTCTGTACCTGAAATAAGATAGAACTGCCGCGAAGTTACGTTAACGCTTCCAAATGTCCCTCCGTTCGGGCGCCAGCTAAATAAAAGGTTCGCGGGACTGAGTTTTTAAAAAGAGGTTTTTATTGAATTACATACATTATACAAGAAAAAGCACAATTTACAGCCTAGTACAAGAACTGCGTGTTGAACATCTGTGAACCCTACGAGTGGCTATATCAGAGTGTCAATCGGGCACAGGTGGGGGGGCCTTTTATACAGTTATCTAGGAGAGGGGATAGTGTACAATTATTTATTATCTCTAATACCATTGGGTTTCCATAACTATATATATATTAAACTTAATTAAACTTTTATTAGTTAAATAATTTCACAGCATTTACATTAATGCATAACTATTAAGGCTATTTAATATAATAAAATTAGGTTAAATCAGTTTGAAAGGGATTTTCGACCTTTATCGACGGGGCTTATGGAGGGGGTTGGATTTATTTGTCTACCACCTGGGGCAGTACTGCATTGTCCATCCTGCTACCGATATAATGGCTTTATACTTTTTATAAAAGTAAGATATGACTGAAACAGGGAAGCTTATAGCACAACTCATTATAGTTATTTTCAAAACTTCATCTTATTTATTTATTTTTTTGCTTTAGATAAACCATCTCATCATGCAAGAAAAATCTTTCAAATCTCAAAATACACAATATACGATTTGTTGATTGAATGGAATTATTTATTTATTAATTTTTTTTTCATAAAACTAAAATTCGTTTTCACTAAAATATACTATTTGATTTGTAAAAAAAAAAAAAAAAAAAAAAAAAAAAAAAAAAAAAAAAAAAAAAAAAAAAAAAAAAAAAAAAAAAAAAAAAAAAAAAAAAAAAAAAAAAAAAAAAAAAAATTATTCTGTATGCGTTGTAATATAAACATAAATACGGAAAGTGAGAAAGAATTAGCATCAAGATGGAAGAGAGAAGGAGAGAGCAAAGTGAACGGATGAAAAATTATTGTAAATCAAGGAAATAAGTAAGGAAATTATTGCATATGGTTACTTCACGCGGTCCTATACCACTAAAATCGTGAGATAAAATATATTAACATAATTAGATAATGATTATTTAACCATAACTATTTTCACTGAATGTTGGCAGCAGTGAAAAAGCTGAAAGAGAAAGAGATGGAATATTTGATTTTTATTTATTTTATTTTTATTTTTATTTTTTCGAATCGGCCAGCAGAGGACCATGCGCCAATTTCAATTCTTTCTCCCTTGTTCTTTTATTTTGTTCCGGTATGCTTTCATCTGTCCACTATGTCTCCTTTTTCTGTCCTCAGACCATTTTGTACCAGTCCTTTTCACTTTCCTGCTTTGGAATCCTTCCATTTTCAATTATTTTTGCCGAAAGTCTTCTCTATTATTTATTTATACTATATTTATATTGTTTTTTCTAAATCCCTTTTTACTAGATTAACCCAGCTTGTTTTGATTTCTTACCCCACAGATCTACCTGTGGATAAAGATAAATCTTTATTTTTATAATTTTATTTTTTAATTTAATTTTGGAACCTTTGGTTAGCCCATATCATTAAACTATCTTACATGTAATTGTAAATAAAGTCGTATGCAAATTGATGAATTTATATACGACTTTACACAAATTCACACAGTTTCGTTTTCGTGTTTTACCATTATATTAGATATAAATTAAGAATAATTATGTTTTTAATTATGACACAAAACTAAAACTGTAATATAAAAAAATTAAAAAAATGTGGGATACATGATTTCTATATTAAGTATTGTAGAAGTTATCAAATTTATTTGATGATAATATAAAATCTATCATAATGTTAGATAATTGATTAAAAAAAAAATTGTTCCTGTTCTTGGATTGAGTAACCAACTGAAAAGTTGAATCTAAAAAAATTATTTTTTGAAAAAAAACATTACCGACTTCAAGATTAAACCTACAAATACAAACTTGAATTAAAAAATAAAAAATAATATTTTAATTGCTTCGAAACAAAAACTATTAAATGACAATCAACGAAATTATCGATACTTATATACCTATTCACAATTTATGATTAGTTATTTTTGGAGTCGGTGCCAACCAAAACAAACAGAATTTCAAAAGGTATGGTAATTGTAAAGATCCTCCCACTGTTTCATCACCGCCACACCACTGTCTCCGGCCATTCGAAAGTTTATTGCTAAGGCAAGATTAAACTGCCCTTCTTGACTGGCACCGACTTTAAAAATAACTGATCATAAATTGTGAATAGGTATATAAGTATTGATAATTTCGTTGATTGTCATTTAATGGTTTTTGCTTCGAAGCAATTAAAATATTATTTTTTATTTTTTAGTTCAAGTTTGTATATGTAGGTTTAATCTTGAAGTCGGTTTTGTTTTGTTTTTTTCTAAAAATTATTTTTATTTTTTACTTTTTAGTGGTGAGTGTATTTTTGTTTATATAGTCAATTCTCGATCTTCAAGCTACCCTGAAAAATAGTTCGAATTACTGAACAAAGAATAATCGAGGTTATCATTCCAATTATCTGCATGGAAATGGAAAAATGGGAAAATTGAACGAAAATTTTAGTTAAAATCATTACGTACATTTTCATTAATGGGAATGTTAGTACATACATATAAAATCATTGATACAGAAATTTAAATACCCGGTACCAATTTATCATAACTTTCAACTGAACTGCGCTTTTTTCTGAGGGTGCCTAAAAGTTGGCACCGCCTTCCACCAGTGGCGATCTTTTCTTTATTCTTTAGAATGGTTGAAAGAGAACTACGCGGAATTCGGAATTCACTAGCAACAAATGCCCAACTTTTTTCTCATTTCTCCACTTTGCAAATCAATTTTATTTATTTATTTATTTATTGTGTTTTAGAGCGTAAAACCACATGGTTATCAACGCTCCAATTAATTTACATTATGAAAAAACAAAATCAAATTATATACAGTACAAAAGATTACATTTTATAATAAATTTGATCACTAAATCAATAGTTTTTTGTCGTCTCCTAATATCTTTGAAATGTCTATTGGTATTGCCAGCTGGTTTAACATTCTTCTATAGTAGTTTGTACTCTTCGAAGATATGCAGAATGGTCATTCTGCTTCCGCATTTCTGACACCTCGGTGCTGGTTCTTTTTTAATCAGGTATAAATGAGTAAGTTTACTGTGCCATATTCTTAGGCGGGTGATGACTACTTCTTCATGGCAGGTACTGTGACTGGAGGTAAGCCATGGTTTTACAGATTTTTTTTTATAGCTTTTAACTTACTGGGTGGACTCTGATCCCACACCGATAGTCATTCTGTCGCTATTTTTTCTTTTAGGGGGCGAGAAAGTTCCATTGCTGTTAAATCCGCTGTTTTTCTTCTGGGGCGACATAGTGCTTCTTTAGCAGCTCGATCTGCCGACTCATTGCCTGTGATAAGGCCGGCACCCACATGGCCGGGCACCCAGATAAAGTGTACGAATCTTTCTTGTTCTTCCAGTATTTTTAAATAGTTATGAATTCTAAGGATAACGGGATGATCCGAATACGTATTATCCAGCCCTTGGAGAGCGCTAATGGAGTCTGATATAATAGTTATATTTCTCGGGTCTGTATGAGACAAACAAAAGTGAAGTGCTGACGCGATGGCATTTAACTTAGCTGTATAGATACTACATAGGTAGGAGTTTTCTCTTGTGAGTTGAATTTGGTGTTACGAAGGCAGATCCCGTCGATGTGTTTGATTTGGATCCATCTGTATATATTGTCAAATGATTTGGTAGTGTTTGGATCAGTTGTGGAAACTTTTCATGGTATTCGGAATCTTTTGTGTTATTCTTGCGATGTTTTTTTAAATCTAGGTGTAGTTTTTGGGGTTGGTAAGTCCATGGAGGCACATTTATTTGAGGAATACTAACTTAGATAGATTTTAGTTCAATAATAGCTTGTGATAGTCTTTCGGCAAGTGGTAGTGTTGCTCTTGGGTTTAATTGGAACTGTCGAGAAAAATTTGAGTTGAGTAAATATTTATATGTAGGGTGGGTGGGTTGTAAATATATTCTTAATAGATAACTAACTGCGAGTCTTTTTCTACGGAGTTTAAGTGGGTGTTGTAGATTATGCGTATAAACTTAAAATAGGGCTTGTTCGAAAGGCACCTGTGGCAATGCGGATTCCTGTGTTATGTATTGTATCTAGTTTTGCCAGCGCTTCGGAGCGAGCAGATCCATATACGAAACTTCCGTAGTCTAGCTTGGAGCAGATGAGAGCTTTATATATTGTCAGCATAGTTGATCTATCTGCTCACCAAGTAGTTTTACTAAGGACTTGTAGGATTTTAATTTTATTTAGGCATTTGTCTTTTTAATGTGTTAATGTGATTACACCACGTTAGTCGTCTGTCTAATATTAGTCCTAAAAATCGGAAAGTATCTGCGTAAGGCAGAGCTGTCTCTCCGAGGGTGAGTTCTGGGGATGGATGTGCTCTTCTTTTTCGGGCAAAATGTACACATTTTGTTTTTTTCCCAAGAAAATTCGAGCCCTGATGTGCGAGACCAGATATTTAATCGATTCAATGTTTCTTGAAGTTTTCTTTGATTGATTTCTATGTCTTCCGATCTATATAATATGGCAAGATAGCAAACAGTGTTGTGCTAAGTACACAACCTTGTGGCACACCACTCATGTGTTGAAAGTCTTGTGACATCATGTTTCCTGTTCGAACCCTGAATAAACGCTGCGTGAGGAATTGTTTGATGAACTTAAGAATGTTACCTCTAAAGCCTAACGAAATGAGTTTATTTATTATATGATGTCTACTCGTTGTATCGAATGATTTTACCAGGTCAAAGAAAATCACCACTGCATGTTGTTTCTCGATGAACGCATACTGAATTTCAGCCTCGAATTGAACTAAGAGGTCTACTGTCGATCTTCCTTTGCGGAAACCACACTGGAAGTTCTGTAAGATATTATTTTTTTCAAGTATCCAGATCAGTCGCTTGTTAACCATGCGTTCCATTATTTTACATTAGACAACTGGTCAAAAATATTGGACGGTAGCTAGAAACTTGGCGTTTATCTTTTCCTCCTTTCAGAATGGGCATTACATCTGATTTTTTCCATATTTCAGGAAGCTCACCTGTTTGCCAAACAAGGTTACAAAAATTTAAAAGCCAGTTTAGGCAATTTGGGGCAGATGTTGAATCATCGTGTAGTGGATTTCATCTGGGCCAGGGAAGGATCCTTTAAGGTATTTCATAACAGATCGTAGTCCCCACATGGTAAATGGAAGATTGATCTCACTAACGGGATATTCAGACTCATAGTTTGTAGTTTCTTTTATCGCGTATCTAGAATTGTGGGGTGAATTAAATATTTCAGTTTAGTATTGACCAAATTTTTCTGCAACAATATTGGGATCATCTGGTAGTTTACCGTCAGAGAGTACGGTGTAGGATGAGGTTGAATAATGTCTATGAATTTTTCTAATTTTGTTCCAAACTACGTTAGTGGGAGTTGAGGAATTTATAGATTCGACGTATTTTTTTCCAAGATTCGAATTTACTATTATTAATGATTCTTCTACAAATGGCTCTTAGTCTTTTGTACTCTATTAAGTTTATTTGATTCATATTTCTTTTAAATTTTTGAAAAGCTTTTCTTCGGGTTCGGATGGCAGTTTTACATTGATCATTAAACCAGGGCACCGGGGGTCTCTTAGAAGTAGCCTTAGTTTTAGGTATTGAAGATTTCGCAGCTTGTTGTATGGCATCCATAAATTGACGGCAGCCAATTTCGACATCAAGTTTAGATGGTAGTGAACTCGGTTGTTTAACAAGTGATGTGAAGAGTGTCCAGTCTGCTTTTTCGGTGTTCCATCTTGCTCTTTATTACTGTGATGGTTCATATTATTAAATTTCAGGCGGAGTGAGAAGTGATCACTTCCATATAGATCAGGAAGTACTGTCCAATCAATGGTATTGTATAATGAAGGACTGCACATAGATAGATCTAATGCTGAGAATGTTCCATAAGAGGAACTTAGATACGTAGGTTCGCCTGTATTGAGTAGTAAGAGGTCTGATATTTCTAAAAGTCGTTCAATAATTTTTCCTCTTGAGTTTTTATCAGCAGTGCCCCACACAGGGTTGTATCCGTTGAAGTCTCCGGTAAAGAGAACAGGTTTAGGCAGTTGGTCGTATATGTGGAGAAAATCTTCGACTTGTATATGATGGTCTTGGGGTGCATAAATATTACAAATAGAGAAAGTAATACCGAGTTGTACCTCGATAGCTATAATTTGAAGGGGTGAGTCTATTTCTATACATTTCGAATATACTGATTTATTTACAGCAATCAGTACTCCTTTGCACGAATGATTATTATTTTGACTGTCGGTTCGGTAAATTTCAAAATCTTTCAATGATATATTGTCTGTGGCCTTTAAGTGTGTTTCTTGTAGACATATACAGAATGGACTTTCATCATTTATTAATAATTTTAGATCATTAAAATGAGTTTTCAAGCCATTACAATTCCACTGTAGGAGAGCCATGTTGTATGAATGATTTTATGGGAAGAAGGAAATAGTTTCCATGGTCCATAAGGTAGATATGAAAGATATACATGTGGGAAAGAAACAGGTGATTTATGAGTTTTAAATTTAATTATTGTTTGCTTTATTAGATTGTTTTTTTCGTGATTTACCTTTTCTTGTTTTCTGGGTCTCAAAATCTTCAATATCCATTTCGCTATCGATCGGTGGATCGTTAGGGAGTTCAACGGGAGTTACCGTTGAAGTAGAAGCAATAGGAGACGGAGGAGTGGGGAGAGGTGGTGGGGTAGGGGAGGGGATAGAGGAGGGAGAAGGGGAGGGAGGAGGGAGAAGGGGAGAGAGGAGTAGAGATAACAGTGGAAAGGTTAGCTTCCCCTGTTATCAGGATAATTTTATTTAAAGCAGTAAATGTGGTCTGGATATCATTAGACTGCATTTCAGTTTGACTATTTTCTTTATGAGGTTTTACAGCTGGATTGATATTATTATTCTCCGTTTATTTAGAAACATCTGTAAAATAATACAAAATATTTGCTTGTATAGCGACATCTTTTTTCTCAATTGTTTTATTTTGATTTCTGGTTATCTCTGCAAATGTCTTGTTTAAGTGGGTAGGATTTTTTTCTCTGTATATTTTTTTTGCTTCAAATAATGAAATTTTATTACTAATTTGTATCGCTTTAATTTCTTTTTGTATTTTAAACGCTGGACAAGAGCGATCAAGAGCATTGTGTGAACCATTACAGTTAATACATTTAGCCGGTAATGTGCATCTTATATTTTCTTTATGTCTGGTTTGACCACAGTGTACACACACACACATTCTCTTTCGCATTGTGCTGTAGGCTGAGAAAAACCTAAACAATTAAAACACCGTAATGGGTTGGGTATATATGGCTGTACACGTACAGTTTCATAACCTTTTTGCAAGGTTTCTAGAGGTTTGGGAGTTGAAAAGGTTAATATATAGTTGTGTGTAAATATTTCCTTTCCATCTTTTCTTGATTTTATTCTGACGACGTATTTTACATTTGGACTTAATTCCTTTTTGATTTCATTTATCTCTAAATTGAAGGTCATAATATCGGATAACTCCTTTACTGAAATTTAAAGTTTTATGGGGCGTTATCTCAACTGGATATTGTCCTCCAAAGTCGTTATAGGTTAATAATTTGTTAGATTGTTCTCCATTCAACGTTTGTACTAAAAGAGAACCATCTCTCAATTTTTTAATATTTTTAACGTTTCCTATTAAATTTGTAATGACTTTATGAATAAAGAAAGGGGAAACTTTTTTGAAATCTTCTTCATCTACTCTTTTTATTATTAAGAAGGTGGGTATTATATTTTAAACATTTTGGTTAAAGAGTTTATCTGAAGGAAATTTGATTCGACTCCTAGCCCATTTTCTTTTTATTTTATTTTAGTTAATGCCTAGATTTAACGAAACAACGTGCTAGAATAAACAATTTAGAGGTTAAGTGAAAGAGAGGTAAAAGATTTGTAATTTTTAGTTTAGAATTGTATTTTGTTAATTTCAAAATGTTTAGTCTTAGTTATTTTCTTTTCTTAAGTTTTTCCACATTGCAGTAATGGTAATAAGCGCCCTGAAATAGGTGCATATATTTCTACGCGTTCTCATGCATATATTTCTCGGCATAACGCACATTTAAATAAATATTTATACAAACTATTTGTATAATAATACATAACATATTTTTAGAATAATACTAAAATAATTTAACTTTAATTTAAAATAATTGAGTTAAGATGAAATTTAAGCAATAATTATCAAATGAATTTATACGCTAATGGATAAATAGAATAAAGATTGAAGAAAAAATAATTGAATAAAAAAGATATATAAATGAATAAAAAAGAGAAAAAAGTATATATTATTAGGAGTAGGTAAAATTATACAGACCGTTTATTCGTTGCGCTCCATGATCAACGTCATCCACAAATAGTCTTAGTTATTGTATAGTCGTTTGTTGTTAACAAATTACAACAATAGCCATAAAAACGTATAGGCAGCAACTGACCAATCAGTCTGTCAACAGATACATGTTTTGATAGCTTGAAGCCATAGTCAATTTTTTTTTTTTTTTAAATCATCACTTATTTAATTATCGCGGGATGTCGTGGTAAATTAATTATAACAGGTTAGTTGTTTTGTTTTTTAGTTTTTTCATTTAAATGTCAACAAACCCTGATTTCTTAAATATTTAAAAAGTCCGATCGACGAAAAAGGCATACAACAGGTGTAACTCACATAACGGTAAACTGATTGATTTGCAGATTTTTTTAAATTCGATAGGGCACACAGAAAATCATAAAAAATAATATCCCTTGAATCGAAACACGAACAAACGAAAATTGGATTTTTTGGACACACTATTAGTTAACAGAGCAAAATCTTGAAATGATAGCCAAAAACAAACTTCAGATTTGAATTCCACACCCTTGATGACTCTTTTTCCTACAAATGACTCTTAACCATAGCAAAGGAGCTATCCAAGTGCAAGGCGGGGTGACTGAACCTTTTTATATATACAAGGGAGTGAGGCAGAGAGACCTACTGTCGCCAGTGCAGTTAAATTTAGTACTAGTCATAAAAACAATTAGACGAACCCTGGAAGCATTTATAACCGTATATGCAGACGACGTGGTGATCACTGGCAAAACACAAAATTCTCTACTAGGAGCATTTGTGGAGTGTAACAGAAAAGCTAGATAAGTTGGCCTCCACTTAAACGAAGAAAAGACGAAATACCTAGTGACGTCAAAAGAACAAAATAAAGTGGAAAAAATAGAAGGGGCAGGATACCACTTCGAAAGCGTCATTACTTCAAGAAATAAAGTGGATGAAGAAATTAGGGAAAGAATAAAGGCTGGTAATAGTTATTATTGGGCCCAGTAAAAACAAAGCCTCCCTAAAAATCTAAAAATAAGGGTCTACCAAACCTTTCTTAAGCCGGTCGTATTGTATGGGAGTGAAACCTGGAACTAAGAAACCTTTCAAAGCCTCAGATTTTGTTTCTTTGCTACGATTAAGCAAATAAGATTAAGATGGCTAGGCTATGTTCGTAGAATCAGCTCCCACTGAAGCCTAAAAAAGCATGTTGAATGGGCATCCCAAATGAGGGAAGAGAGAGAGGAAGGCCTAGATTGCGCTGGAGGGAAGATGTTAAGGCGGATCTAAAGACCCTTGATGTGAAGTATTGAAGGAGAGCAGCTGGTGACCGGAATAAATGGAGGGGAATCGTGGAAGAGTCCAAGGTTCTGCATGGTCCATATCGCCATTGTTGTTGTTGTATTGAACAAAAAAAAAAAAATCGCAATAATTAAAACATTTTATATAAAAATTGGAAATGATTAAATTAGATGATTGATTCCAGGAAATTGGTTGTCAAATATTTAATCACGATTGCATTTTGCTCAACTCTGGTGTACATTAACCCCAGTAAAATTGGCAGAAATATTTTTGTTTTTTTTTAGTATTAAAGCATATCTCTCTCGCATATAAATCCGGGTTAGTTATCATATTTTTTATAGATACAAAAGAAAATGAATAAAATAAAAATATATATTGTCTTACTTTTTGAATTAACTTTTAAGCTGAATACATGACTTTGATAAGACCTGTTTGGGCGTACGGAGATGAGCTTTGAGGCTCCACTAAAACATCCAATTCATCTCGTATCCAATCATTACAATGCAAAATCCTTCGAAAAATCCTCAATGCACCTTACTTTGTCACTAATAAACTTATCCATAAAGATCTTAATGTTCCATATGTTGCAGATTTAGCCCAAACCAGATATCAATCTACTGTGTCCGTCTCAGTGTAAGTCCGGATCAGCATTAATCTAATTATAGGGATGCCAGTCAGGACTTAATCTCCTGACAAATGATAAATAAGTATTTTAAATCATTAATTAATTTAATTGAGTCTTCTCCAGAAGGTGATCGTGGGGTCGATAATTATGTGTGTTAATTATAAATAAGGGTAAACCAAATATATTAATTAATAAGTGGCATGCAAATTGTAAATAAATTCGACGGTTCAAAAAAAACAATATATATTTAATCAAAGGTTGACATACAAAATAACAAAATGGAAATCAGGATCATAACTTAATTTAGTATCTTGAATTTAACATAAGAAACTTAGAGCTCCTGGGTCAAGCTCCAAAGAACTGGAGGAGTCAGCTCTGGAGAACCAAGGCAGGAAAAAAGGACTGATCAAAACTGCCCCCAAAATAATTTCCCGACTCTTTTTAAAGTATAGGCTCCGCCCTCTGTACTTGGGACACGCCCACTGACTTCCTTGTTTTTTGAATTTTAGAATAACAAATATCTTGTTTGCCCCTAATATTAAAAGGTAAGGGACAAGCAGGTAGAGAACTTTTATAGTATGACTCGACAAAGGATATGAAATTTCAGACCACCCGTGGGGTGTTGTGGAGGTGCTACCCTTTTGTCAACACGCTAATATTACCTTTGTTATTTTCAAACTTATAGATTTGATACATAGCATTACCCACCTCTTACAAGAAAAGAAAAATTAATAAGCGAGTAAAACTTATTGATTTTTAGCTATTTTTAGCTAGCCCTGAGATAAATTTAATTTACAAAATTTAGAATATAACAAAATTGAATATCACACTATTGAATAACATAAAAACAAACGCCATTCTATCCTCATGAATACAACAAAATATTACAGTAAGACTATTTTTAAATTCTATGAATAACATGATTCAGGACTTATCTGCTAAACCAGTGATTGTTTACAAATTTGAGTTTAAAAAATTTTATGACTACCTAAAATTTATCAGTATTATTTTTTCAAAGAAGTCTATATTGACAACAAATAGCCATACATAATTTACATAAAGTTAGGATATTATCAAAAATAAATAAGCCTAATCAATATTACAAATTTAAATCCAGAAAAATAACTCTAGAACCATTTTTAACTAGAATAATAAGATAAACAAAATATACCACCTATAATCATACTTTCTTGAACAATTTAATAATAAAAAAACATTATAGTTAAGTCAATATTTACGAATACTAATACTAACAAAAGATAGTAAATACAAAAATGAAATTAACGTTTAAACTATTTATGAAATATCTGAAAAATATTACACGTTGTATGTAAAATTTTTAAGTTGAACAGAACATTTAAACAACAGTATTTCTAACGTAGATGTATGTACTTCAAGATTTTTCAATGTTACACTATATCAACATTATCTTTTTACCAAATAAAATAATAAATTAACAGTTTTCACCTCTTCATTAGTCAGTGATTAAACTCACGAAATAAAATATATGGAACAAATAGCTAGGGAGCTTCTGGTTTGACGGCACTAGCACTGTAGAGCAACGCTCTCCTGGGTTTGACCACTTTTAATTGATGTCCAACAATTTGTCATCACACAAAATTACTTTTCTTTGTAAGGAAGGAGCTTCTTTTTGTTTGCGAGGGCGATAAAGAATGATTAGGTAACTTCAATCAACTGCATGATACGTTTCTTTTCTTGTTTAACCATTTGAGGAGTCTTTCTGTACGTCCTTGAACAGAAACATTATGATGAGTAATTAGAGTTGAAATTTTCCGTCCAATAGTTCTTTTACCTGTTGACCCTTTCTCTTTTCCAAGATTAAGTGGTTCTTACTACAGATGATTTTTATGACTATTTGGACTATTATGTCACCTTCTTTTCTTCACACCAGATGTTATTGCTCTTGTGAACCCTATTTAAGGCTAAATGTACCCCTTTCAGTCAAGCGTTGGAAACAGTAGAATTTATTTCAGGAATTTCTCCGGAACAGAATGTCCGATTTTCAATCTGTAAAATTCTTTAGGTATTTGGTAAACACAGAATTCACGCTACGAAGCGTTTTTTTCCATAAATTCAATAATTAAGAAAATGGAACGTAAAAATAGGTGTTAAATATATATTTTTAAAAATATGAGGTTAAAGCCAGTTGTAGAAACGTTTTCTGAAACGAATGACACATTCCAACTAATCATAGCATGCATATTACGATCGTAATGTGAAAAATACGAATTTTGTTTACAACCGGATAGAATTACGTCACCGGCTGAAACGGTCTCTTCCTTACCGAAATGTCTCTCACATAGGTATTCCTCGATTTGTGAAGAGCCAAATAAAAATTGTATGATTTGGTTTTCTTGTTATTATTATTTTTTTATGTGTCGTTAGATTCATTCTATTAACAATTTCTCATTTTAAGTAAGAAATTAAGAATAAGGCAATTAAAATAAATTTTTTCGAATTGACAAAAGCTGAATTCAAGTTTTAATAAATATTTTGATAAATTTACTAAATTTTTTTTTTTGTCTATTTATTACCAAATAAAAAAACGACACTTTGCTTATGCTATCCTTATTTTATTGCGGTACCTATAGGAAACATTGGCCCTTTTCACTGACTAATTATTAGGAACAAACAGACCTAGCTATAATAATTTGTAAACTTTTATTTTCATTTGAAGCGTTTGACGGTCCAACAAGTTGAATGTCAACCATAGTATTCAAAATATATTAAAAAAAAAAACAAACAAAAAAACTTTTACTATAATGTGTTGTACACAACTTTGAAGATCCATAAATCTGAAAAATCATGAATTGATAATAGCTGCATAGTTAACTTATAGTTGTGATAAAGATGTCTTTTTATAAAGTCAACAAAGGAGTTATTGTCTATTTATTTTCAAATAGAGAGAAAAAAGCTTTGTTTACTTACTGCAGGAAGTCTAACACTATCTGACCCTTTTCACCGGTAATGTATTTGGGACAAATAATATAAACATTCCAAATAAATTCCATAAGTTACCTAGCCGATAGATACCTATGTAATTATATATAAATTTACATATATAAATACATATGTAAATTTATTACCTTGTACCTAATATAAATTTAGGTAGCATGTCATTATATGAAGTCAATCCGATAGTACAGAAACCAGGTAAAAGATATTCCGGAAAATCCAATAACAATTGAAAGTATTTCCTGTTCAGAACAAATTGTATTTCCGTTCAAATTTTATCGTTGTAAAGATAGAGCATAACAAAGAAGAACAATCTATTGGACGTAGAGATTTTTATATAAATATTTCTAAATCCAAAAAAGAATCTCCGCGTATCTGCTAGACGAATAAAACCTGAACTGAAAAAAAAGAAGAGATGATAATGAAGAGTACGTACCCATATAATATTTACTATAATGTAATTTAAAAACATAGTGTTGTTTCGCTGTGTTGTTCAAATTCAATTTTGAAAATCAATAATTTTACATTAGTTGACTGTAAAAATCGTAAATAAAATTAAACAATGAATGATAAATAAAATCAGTTTTATAACTGGCTCCTTGGAAATGTTTTAGAATTGCCATAATATAAGGTAATTTCATTGTTCCCAAGTCTCGTGGATATGTAATTTTTCCATAGCGTATACCATAATAATTAAAACATATTTAAAAAAAATAACCGGGAAAAGTAATTTTAAAGCGTAATTTCCTACTATTGGTTGGATATAGGTACCTACAAAACGGTTTATCCTTTTATATTTGTATGATTTGATTTGTTTGGTTGTAAATACAAGTAGTAAAATCAGTTGAAGAAAGTGATTTTTTTTCTGATTTCTCACGGTCACATCACATTGTGAGGTTCGTTATGTTTTCTTATGAAAATATTATAAATATATCAATAATTTGTATAAAATCGGGTAAAAAAGCTCATGAGTTGATATTATTATAGCAGCCGGGACTATAGCGGTAGTCAACATGAATCAGAGTCAAACAATAATAATCCCTATACAATCATTGTTTTTAGAACATTTTTGAAAGGGTTGAACATCGTATGTTCGTTCTTAGCTGTTTGATCAAATAACTCGGAACCCGCTACTCTAAAAACATTTTCGTTCTATGTATTAATAAAGCAAATCTAATTTTCAACAACTTTTGTTTTATATATTTTTTTATTAAATGTGCTAATTTTTGAATTGGAAGTATTCTCTGTTTTGTCTATCTGTTTTTTCAAGATCCATACCCAAACACACCTGGAATCCTGACACTAATTCTTTTTTAACTTTTATTCTTAGAATATCTATACTTTTTTTTTTTACTATTTAATGAACAATAATGAATATTATTTATTGAAAGGTGTTGAATTATTTATTAATTTTTTTCAAAAAGAGCTCAAATGTACGTATTGAGTAAACATTTAATTTAAAAGAGGGTTTGCATAAAAATTTTAGTTCCTACTACTACTAACGTTCGGGCTATATTGTAAAATTACTTACTTTATTAATATTAAAATAAAAAAGCTTTTGTACTTTTGCTGATTTCATAAAAAATTGTTGAGTTCAAAAAGTTATAAAATTTGATTTAAGATCATAATGGTTTGATTATATTGTACAGATTAGAAATCTGATGAATTCTAATATCTACTATGATTTTAAATTGTAATGTACGTTTTGTCGTAAGTATAGATTATTATAGAACTGCCAGTGAGAAATTTCACCAAAACTCCAGTCAAATAAGGATTTCACCTCGGAAAGGAAGAAATGAAGCTAAATTTTTTGCATATAACTTCGTTTTGGCATTCTAAATAAGGGGTGAAAAGTCACCTTTACCTTCCAAAGACTCCTAACGAAGCTGTGAAGTAAAAATAGTCGCATATTTTATTTGTAGAATACTCTACACCCCTCATTTCAGCACTCTGGCTGGGGTCGCACTTCTCCGTGCAGTCAGGTTTTTCCAAAATTTTATTTTATAAATTTAATTTATTTATTTATTGATTTTATTTTGAAAAAATCAAATTTCAGATCGGTCAAACAGTTTTGGACTTATAGCGAAAAATTTGCAAAAAAAAAACTTGGATTTCTAAACGGTAAGCGGGTTTTAGCGTGCTTGCGTGGGTATTTAACGGGACTTGATCGAAATTTAATATACAGGTTCTAATAGTAAATTTAACCAGCTTTCAGATGGAAAAAATAATTTTGGATCGAACTATTAGTTTCGTAGCTATAGCTAAAAGAGTTTTCTCGCAGAAGTGCGACCCCAGTGAGAGTTCTGAAACGAGGGGTGTGTAGTGCATGAAATATGCAAATATTTTTGACTTCACAGCTTCGTTAGGAGTAGTTGGAAGGTAAAAATACTAAAAGTCCCCGACCCTGAGGGAACGTCAAATATTTTTAATTAAGTGCCAAAATGTATATACGAAATCAAAGAAAATTTAATGCTCTACAACTTTGATTCCGACATTTTTTCTGAGAAACGATTGATGAAGGCACTAGAAGCAAATGTTTGTCCAAACCAGTGCCCGCTACTGTTTTTCCACACTATATCCTGAAAACGGTTAATCCTAAAAAAAAAAAAAAAAAAAAAATGAATGGAACCCAAAAAAAAAAATCATAAAAAATATTATTATCTACAAGTTTTGTAATCTTCTCGATTGACGCCCGAGGCAAAGACATCGAGATATATAAAAAAAAAAAAATGATTTTGTGACCTTTGACCATGAATACCATTATGCTAACATGCTGAGGTTGGTGACTTTTCACCACTTATTTAGAATCCCAAAACGAAAGTATATGCAAAAATTTAGCTTCATTGCTTCCTTTTCGAGATTTGCTGTCTAAAACTCCTTTTTTGACTGGGCTAGTAGTACTCTCAAGGTATAAATATTCTTATTGCCCAATGTTTTATAATTATTCCGAGATACCATTTGTTATTTGAATTATATTTTATTTATTTATAAATAATTTTCATGGATCGAATGAAACAAATCGGTAAGAGTGAATTTACACTTACTTATACACGTACAGATACCGATAAAAGTTTTTCTTTTAATTCTTTGCCGAAGTAGTTAGTTCAGGACTCTTATATTCCAGATAATTTCTACTTACATTATGAAGTTCTAATGAATAATTAAGGTAATTTTAGGTTTTAAGTAATAAAAAATGATTATATGTGTATTATGTTCTCCTAATGTATATGTTGTTTTTACTTTGAAATTCTTAGTAGACATGCAAGAAGCTTGATTATCAACTTTTATAAATATTAGCTGTTACATTCTATATTACAAATGTGTTTTAATGTTGAAGGGTTCAATGAAACAGTTCTTAGGAATTGATAAATTATTAACAGTTATATATTTCTTAGTTAACTGTTATCAATAAAATTAAAAATTTTACTTCTTTAAATAAACAGTTATAGTTTACTCATTATTTCTCGATTTATTTACCTTTTGGGAAAACTAAACACATGTTTTCGTCCTAATGATGAATTTACAATTTGAATTCCGTTGTTCGAATATGATAATCAGTAAAATAAATTTCTCTTGAACAATGCCAAAATATTTGTTTAGGGTATTTTTAATTACCTAAAGTAATCATATGTTAACTGGATATTTGTTCCAAATATCATTTTTTGTCGGTTTATTATTTTTAATATCTCCTGGGTTTAAAAATGTTTATAAATTTCATAGATATTCTAACTATGCTTTAAAAGAGTTTGTTTTAGTTTTTTTTCTTCTTTTTATTGACTACCTAAGAACATATACAGTTATTTTGAAATTTGCACACAGGTTCGTTTTTTAAAAATATTATTTATATTCTAAAAAATATATCAAATTTTGTTGGCCTCTATTCTGTCGGTTTTTTTTCCACTATTGGGGAGACGTTAGATCGGTAGCTGGGTCCTCACAGCCCTTCCCCCACTACTACAACAGCAAGTAGCTTACTAATCTAATCACCCGCTTCCTTACAAATCGTATTTTTCAAATTACGATTAACCTATGAAACCGAAAATGAATCTGTTTGCATAATTGTGTTCAATTGACTTATGACTAAATGACTATAACCAGCTTTTTAAAAAAAAAAAAATCAATAGTTTCGCCAGATAATTTTTTTAAATTTTAAAATAATTGACAAAAAAAAAAAATTCAAAAAACGTAGCGTGAATTTAATGGGTTTTTTTTTATTACCAAATCCGTTTAAAGATCTAATATTGATGATTCTGTTCACAAATGAGAGCGAAAATAAATTCGCCCCAAAAGTGCTGCCATCTCTTGAAAAAAAATCTTACTAAAAATCGGGATGTTTAGCATTAAGGCTAAATGTCCCCTCACTCTAGTGTGTTTCTGCCTTAAGAGATCGCAGCACCTAAGGGGTCAATTTTAGATTCATCCTAATTAAGAAACTAATAGACATTTTTTAGATCTGAAACAGATTTATTAATAAAATGGACATAGAATCTGATGTATCTATTTTATAAGGCCATATATGTGATATTTACAATTTTTAGGTTCAAATAAACTACTTTCTAGTATTTTTTAAAGAAAAGTCAACTAATAGGCAAGTGTAGAATAATAATTAATTATACAAACAACATCGGCCGAAACCCATAAATACAAATTTCTATGTAAATGTTTTTGTTTTGTTTTCAGGTAGCATCTTCATCTATCATGACTATAGCAGCCTCAAACTACAAATGTAAAATAAGATTTCAATCGAAAGGTAGTTTTGGAACTCAAAATAAAATTTTCACGATCCGAAATGATAAGTTCGAAAAATTATAAAAGTAAACAATAATTAAAACTATATAATCAAAACCACTGCATGCTTATTGTAAATATATTTTAAAATGCGGGTGCATCAAATATAAGAAGGAATTAGGAAAAATCACGTTAGAAGTATGGCAGAGGATAAGTGATTATAAACACTTATCCCCTACCTTCCTATAAAGCAGGGGTGCTCAAACGGTCGATCGCGATCGACTAGTCGATCGCGAGTGCTTTTTGGGTAGATCTCGAGAAGAAAAAAATTTTAATAAGTAGGTAGGTAACTAAACTACAAAAATGTATTACGTAATAAAATAACACTGCTTGCGGCAAAAGGTGGCTTTATCAAAGGAACGCGCGGCACTTGTCAAAGAAAAGCCGTGTTGTTTCTAGACGAGAGACAGTACAGTCTAGTTTCGGGCGGCGCGTTTGACGGGAACATTCGAGACTTTCGTTCACGCCGATATAAATGTTGCGCCTGCAGGAATTGGAGTCATTCTGAATTGTAACTTGATGGCGATCCTACGTCGATACAAAGTTTATTATTAAATAGTGGAAAATGAGTGCAGTGAAGAAATCTAAAACGTATCATTTTAATAAGGATTGGGAGGAAGAATTTTTCTTTTGTATGGTGAAGGGTAAGTGCATTTGTGTTATTTGTCGTGCGTCAGTTGCAATACCTAAGCGTGGTAACTTAGAGAGGCATCATAAAACGGTTCATAAAAACTATGAAAAGGATTTTCCGCTACCGAGTGAATTAAGAAAACGAAAAGTAAGTGATTTGATATCTTGTTTGAAAAAAGAACAATCCATGTTCACAAGACCAGCCAAACAATCAAAAGCTGCTACGATCGCGTCATTTAAAATATCTCATATTTTGGCGAAACACAAGAAACCATTTGAAGATGGATCGGTGGTGAAGGAAGCATTTATTGAAGCGGGTGAGACTTTATTTGGAGATTTTAAAAATAAAACAGAAATCATGTCTGCTATTAGAGAACTTCAGTTATCTCGTCCGACTGTCACAAGGCGTATTGAAGTCATGAGTCAGGACATCGCAGATAAACTAAAACATGATATCATGGAATGTACATACTTTTCTTTACAGTTCGACGAATCCATCGATATGACAGACACTGCCCAGCTGTGTATTTTTATTCGGATGGTATTCAATGACATGTTGGCTAAGGAAGAATTTTTGACAATCATTCCTCTGAAGGGGAAGGCCCGTGGCGAAGATATATATGACGTTTTCTTCAATTTTGTAAAAAACTACGAGCTACCAATATATAAATTAGTGTGCATTACAACCGATGGAGCACCAGCAATGACTGGAAACAAAAACGGTTTTGTGGCATTGTGTCGAGCTAATGAAGAATTCCCTTCATTTTTTTCATTCCATTGCATTATACATCAACAAGTTTTGTGTTCAAAAGTTTTAAACACGGAGGAAATTATGGGCATTGCAACAAAAATTGTGAATTCCATCCGTGCACGTAGCTTGCAACGGCGGCTCTTTCAGTTGCAGTTGGAAGATAGGGAGTCAGCTGAACACACTGATTTAGTTCTTCACACGGACGTCAGGTGGTTGAGTCGCGGAAAATTCCTAGAAAGGTTTCAAGAATTATTGCCCGAAATAACAGCTTTTCTAGACGAAAGAGGTGATGACACTCAGATTTTGAAAAACGAAAAATGGCTAAATGATTTGGCATTTTTGACTGACATCACAATGCACTTAAACACCGTTAACTTGGAGCTTCAAGGTAAAGGAAAAAACTATTATTGAGATGATTAGCGCAGTAAACGCATTCAAAAGTAAATTGCAACTTATGATAGATCAACTGAAAAGAAAGGATCTGAAACATTTTCCGTCTTTGAAAGCAAGGATTCCTCAGTTGAATTATGATACGTATGAGGCTGAATTATCAAATATTTTGGGACAATTCGAAATGCGTTTTTATGATTGCAGTAAATTGGAAAATATAGCATCATTTATGAGTTATCCTTTTTCATGTAAAAACATTGAGGAATTAGCTACTGAAATAGCAAGTCAGTTTAATATGAACTCATGTTCTGTTGAAAATGAGTTGGTGCAGATTATATCAGATATACATCTCAAAGCTACAGCATCTGATACAAATTTCTGGTGTTTTATATCTGAAGATAAATATCCGAATGTAAGGCAAATCGCCCTTCAACTGACGGCATTTTTCGGGTCAACTTACTTGTGCGAGTCTGCATTTTCTGAAATGAAGATAATTAAGTCAAAATATCGCAATCGACTAACTGACGATCATATGTCATCATGCTTGAGATTAGCCCTCAGTGGTTACGTACCATCTTATGAAAAGTATGCTGAGGACATGCAGTGCCACGCTTCAACATCCAAAGCCACTCCTTAGTTAAGTTTTAACACCATATGTAACTCTTTTGTTTTGTAACAACAAATAAACTCGCAATTTTGAATAACTATGAGTTTTTTCATTGATATTGTAGAGAAGAACCTAACTAAACCTAACCCAAACCTTGACTAAAATAATGTACCTATATTGTGCAGAAAGCTAATATCTATATATGCTACGGTACACCCTACCTAGGTAGGTAGGGTGTATCGTGTATGTACGACAACCCTGCATCACACACACTTGCAGTCTCAGAGTCGATCGTAAGTAGTCTAAAAATATTGAGGTAGATCGCCAGCAGTTCAAGTTTGAGCATCCCTGCTATAAAGACTTGCTCTATGAAGCCTTATTTTGGAGGGCCTACAATTTTGTTCTATTTCACTTCCCCAATGATGATTTTATTGACTTGAATTATAACATTGTTCATATATAACGGGAAAAGGATATAAATAAAAACATTATTTTATTATTAATTTATATAAAACTAGTTGAAAAAAAAAAAAAAAAAAAAAAAAAAAGGAATCTACAAACAATAAAGTATTATATATTCCTATTACTAATTAAAAAACTAAAATTACTTATGCTATATAACTGCACATTAAAAAATATATATTATATTATGAAAAAATATGATAAAATATTTTTGCATAAATGTTGCTTATTCTTAATAAGGAATAATTTTATTATGAGCTGTATTCATTACAATTATTTACTTTTTTAGCACCCAAATCAAAAAGCTTTAGTACTTTTACTGATTTCATATAAAAGTGATTACAAAAAGTTATTGAATTTTTCAATTGAATGAGTTTAAATAGGCAGTTTCCTTCTTTCCCTTCCTGCCGCGCGTATTCCTGAGATATAAAACTCATTTTTCTATCTTACTTTTTGCCATAGGAATCCACAGTCAAAATTATGCTAGGTTCGGGTAAAAAGAAGAGGATAGAAAAGACGCGAAATCCCTAGACGGCATAGGATCAAAGGAAATATCAACATTTCCAATACTATCGTAGGTTCAAACAACAATGGTCTGGTAGGACAAGGTGTTTACAACCATTTCTTTGTGAAATTGGATTTTTTTTTTTTTCATTTTGATCAATCCTTTTAATTGTTTCACAAGAGTAGTTTTATTTCTCATTTATTCGACACATCACACACAGTATAGGCTTATTTGACTATTTTCCTCCTTCGAACCCTAATCTCAAAGTAAAGGTAATAATAAATAATTGTAAGCTTTTTTTTGTATGAGAAACTACCCACGTTTTTTTTTACGTCCCAGGATCTAAATTGTAGAAAAAAATGTTTTTTCACAGCTTAAAATTAGAAAACGGTTAGAAATAAGAAGTAATTCATTACAAACGTTTTGATTTGAATAAGAAGTAATTTTAGGAAAAAATTGATTTCGTAAATACTATTTTTATTTATTTTTAAAAAAATAAAACATTTTTTTGAACTTCCGCATACGCTCTTTTCTCTAGTCTATTCGGGTCCCTGTTCGGTCAACAAACACGGAAGCATACAAAGACATAGAAAATATTTATAAATATATTACAATGAGGTAATTTATCTAATGAGGTATTTGATCGCAAAAGGGAGTGTGTGCGTTTTAATACCCCTTTACTGCGAAATAAGCATATTTTGCCACTTATGATTCCATTTTATTCATTTTTTTTTCTGTTTGATAACTAAATTGTTGAAAGGATATGTGTTGATATTTACAAGCTTACAATCAGAAAACGGCTAGGTGTATGAATAAATTTATTAAAAACATTATTGAAACGTTTGATTCCGAGAAAAAACTCGTACTTTGTTTTTGACATTGACTATATCTCGAAAATGGTCGACTCTAAAAAAAATATGTTATAAGTCTAAATTAAAGCTGATTACAACTCCTATAAAATTGATGTGTATAAATTTGTCGATATTCTAATTGTTTTCGAGATATACGTTATTGAAAATCGATGATTTTCGGGAAAAAAAAAAAAAAAAACAAATGTTACCTCTCTTTTTGTAATAATTTTGCTTCTGGTACCTTCCCCGATCGTTCCACAGAAAAAAATAAATAGCCAAATTGTAGAGCATTGAATTTAATTCATTTCATATATAAGCTTTTGGTATTTGAAGCAAATGTTTAACAAAAAGTGAGGTAAACATTTTTTTTTTTTTTTTATTTCTAAAATTATTGATTTTTAATAACATATATCTCGAAAACCGTTGGAATTTCGACAAATATGTATATAATTAATTTTATAGGAAATTCAATTAGCTTTAATTTCGATTTGTAGCATTTTTTTCTTGAGTCCACTGTTTTCAGGATAAGATCGAAAAATACGAAATTGGGACCTCTCCTCTCCACCCACCCTTAGCTCAACGTCCAGTGTCGGTGACTTTTAGCAGGACCTTCTAATTACTCCCGCGAAGCTGTGGCATAAAGAATTATCGCATATTTCATGCAATCTACACCCCTCATTTCAACACTCTTTGACTAGGGTCGCACTTTTCTGCGAAAACACCTATATCACCACTCGTTTGGCTACAGTTCCGAAACTAATTGTTCGATCCGAAATTTTTTTTTTTCATCTGAATGCTCATTAAATTTAATATATATAAAGTTATGATCAAGTTTCGTAAAATAACCATACCAGCACACTAAAAAACCGCGACCTGTTTTGAAAGTCAAACTTGTTAAAGTCATCTTGGCCCTAATGCAAAGCCCAGATAAACTTGATAGCATTGGTTATTATTTGTTAGGTTAACATCATATTTAAAAAACCAAAGGTCCTTTATTTTTTATACAATATTTTTTCGAAATCACAAAATATATAGGAAAAGATGATATTTTTGGTCGGCTAGACCTACAAGTTACCTCTCTGTGCGTTGGTGTTCCATATTGGTGTTATTTTATTAAACTCATTCAATTGAAAAATTCAATAACTTTTTGTAGTCATCACTTTTATATGAAATCAGTAAAAGTACTAAAGATTTTTGATTTGGGTGCTAAAAAAGTAAATAATTGTAATGAATACAGCTCATAATATAATTATTCCTTATTAAGAATAAGCAACATTTATGCAAAAATATTTTATCATATTTTTTCATAATATAATATATATTTTTTAATGTGCAGTTATATAGCAAAAGTAATTTTAATTTTTTAATTAGTAATAGGAATAGATATTACTTTTTGTTTGAGGATTCCATTTTTTTTTTTTTTTTTTTTTTTTTTTTTTTCAACTAGTTTTATATAAATTAATAATAAAATAATGTTTTTATTTATATCCTTTTCCCGTTATATATGAACAATACACTTGCCTATTAGTTGACTTTTCTTTAAAAAGTACTAGAAAATAGTTTTTTTGAACCTAAAATTGTAAATATCACATATATGACCTACTAAAATAGATACATCAAATTCTACGGAAATATGGAACAAAATTAACTTTACAGAATCAAAATCGGATGATCTGTTGAGATTTGAGAAGGAATCTAAATTTTGTTAATTTGGCACGCTACGTGGTGGCAACATTTGGTACTACAGAGGGGACATTTAGCCTTAAAAGGGTTCGCTATCTGAGGGTTGAGGGTGTCCTTTACACCGACCTTTTGCAAGCTATTGCCGTGGTATGGAGATATACCTGGAACTGCAGGTAGTCCCATATCCGATCCCCTAAATGAAGTTATACAATGCAAAGTATTTAAAGATTAAACCTACTTACACTAACTTAACTAAAAAATAAAAAATAATATTTTAATTGCTTCAAAACAAAAACCGTTAAATGAAAATCAATGAAATTATCGATACTTATATACCTATTCACAATTTATGATCAGTTATTTTTTGGAGTCGGTGCCAGCCAAGAATGGCAGTTTGCATATACCTGCCTCTGCAATACACTTTCGAATGGCCCGAGACAGGGGTGTGGCGGTGATGAAACAGTGGGAGGATCTTTACAATTACCATTTCTTTTCAAATTCTGTTAATTTTGGTTGGCACCGACTCCAAAAATAACTGATCATAAATTGTGAATAGGTATATAATTATCGATAATTTCATTGATCGTTTCATTCAATCGTTAATAAGT
This sequence comes from Euschistus heros, assembly GCA_003667255.2. NCBI lineage: Eukaryota > Metazoa > Arthropoda > Insecta > Hemiptera > Pentatomidae > Euschistus > Euschistus heros. The sequence continues at coordinate 1,111,052 of RCWM02000319.1, forward strand.
GATTTTTTAAACTGTTTTTTTGATTTTTCTTCAAAATGCTGCGTTGATTTCAAAATAATTTTAATGGGACCACTTCTGAAGTATGCCCTACCGATCTAAAAAAGAATCGTCAAAATTGATTAAGAATTGACGGAGGTTTTCAACTCATCTGTATTTGTTTTTTTGTATTTTACTTACTTGATTACTCTGTCAATTCTGAATCAATTTTGATGATTCTTTTTTAGATCGGTAGGGCATACTGCAGAGGTGGTCCCGTAAAAAATATTTTGAAATCAATGCAGCACTTTTTAAGAAAAATCAAAAAAATCGTTAATAAGTGATTTTTTAAACTGTTTTTTTTGATTTTTCTTCAAAAGTGCTGCATTGATTTCAAAATAATTTTAATGGGACCACCTCTGAAGTATGCCCTACCGATCTAAAAAAGAATCATCAAAATTTATTCATAATTGACGGAGTAATCGCGTAACATACACGCAAAAAAAAAATACAGACGAGTTGAGAATCTCCTCTTTTTTGAAGTCGGTTGATAATGATCTTATTTCTATTTTCTATATGTCAACCAGAACTTTACAATGATTCTACTTTAAAAGAAATTAAAAATGATATATAACCTATGTGACTTTTTACTTTATGAAACATGATACTAATTAACCGACAACAGTCTGTAATATAATTGACTTCAGAATGACTAATTATTTATTTAGCTACCTTTCGCCAGTGAATTTTAACTTAAACATTCTAAAAATTACGATATAACATTTAAAAAAAACAACAGTAATCATGTGCTAATTTACCTCTATCGTAAATTAATTAAAATCTTTAGAAATATCAAAATTATGATCTAATTTCCAAAAACCTAATCTTAAACATTGACCTCAACCATGTATAACAAAACAATAAAACCAATTTTCTAACTAAACGGTTTTTTAATACAAGTGATGAATGTATATTCTACTTCAAAATTTTCTATTATTTTAAATATGACCATTTATACAATTAAATAAGCCTACCAAGGTGTCACATGCACAGTAAGTAAATAATAATTGAGCCCCATTAACTTAATATAATATTTTAATTCTTCTTTAGTTTGGATCCTTACAAATTATAATTCCCATCGCTCTGGGTATCAACAGAAGTTTCTTTTGGCTTCTTTAACTTCAGAGTTCTTTCCTTATAACAGGATGACAGGAGGACAATGTCTATTCCAAAAATTTCGAGTAATGTTCCTAATTACGTCGACAAAAATATATCATTAAATAAATCAATCTACTCATGATCCAAACTTGTTGATGTTTCCATTGGGATACTCCTTTTTTGTTCTAACTGATCATTCCTGGCAACTTTAAGCTATTTATTACTGTTAGCTATTTTTTCTATAAAACTTTGGCCATTCAAAAATTTCTTTTCACTAAAAATCTTTTAATTTTAATTTACACTTATTCATTCTATTACTTATTTTCTTTTCTGAGAACTTTCAACTGCTAAAATCTGTAATTATCTAAAACTTATTGAAACTTCGTTGAGGCCTCTTATTAAAATACCATATTCAATATTTCCTAATAATCTACTTTTTACATTATGTATGAAAAATATATTTTCAGCCTAAAAAATAGTTATTTTCCATAAAACACAATCCGGATCGGTACCAAATTCGCAAAAGGGATTTTCAAAGATTATAATTTTTCCTTAACGTTCCCCCGTCGGTGATTGCCTACATCAACGGGACGTACAACTCCTTTTAACAATTTCTTCCGCCAGCAATGAAAATACTTTTTCCTTTTTCTTCTTTTTCCTTTCTATAAATCTCCATCGGTGTTCTCTGTAAATAACTTTTAAATATTTTTCTTCTCCACAAAATCTCTTCCTTTTTATTTTGCCTTTATCTCCACTAGTCTTATTTATATTTCATTTTAATGTATTAAAACACTGCACAATTTTTGTTTCAGAGCTTTTTTGAAATTTTACACTTTTACCTTTTCTTAAAGATATTTGTCTTTGTCCTTTTCCTTTTCTATATTGGAGCTTTTTTCCATTATTATTTTTCTTTTTCTTTGATAATAATTTACTTTTCCTTTTCTTGTTCTTCTTTTTCTTCTTCATCACATATCGAGAGGTCTACTTCATAAAATTCTTTGACAAAGGTTAGAGGACTGGAATTTTCATCTTCAGTTTCCTCATTTACTTCTTCCACAGATATTTCTTCTATTTCGAGTGCTGGGAGGTTTTCCTCAATATTTTGTTCCACATTGATAATGGTAGAAAAATCATTAGATAATTCACATTTAGGTTCTTCCTCTTTATCAATTTCGAAAGCTTTGTTACACTCTTTCAATTCCACCTTTAAATCATCCCTTTTTGTTAATATTTCGGTTTGTGTATCTCTATACTCCTTTCTTAAACTTTCAAACATCATCATGATCGTTCTCAGATCATTTTCATTAAGTTTCTGCGACACCTTGCTTATGATGATAAAAAAAATTAAAACCCTCAAAAATATTCTTATAGCACTTATAATAAATAACCTTTACGGTAATCAAACCCCACAATTAAGAAAGTCTTATAATAAATCGTTGATGATAAATTGATTCAAAACACACTTATTCTGTTTGAATTAAATTGAAAAAATAAAAATAAAATTATGTCACTCATTAATTAATTTCTAATTAAAATAATTAACACTAATTAACAATATTAATTATCTGGCAAACCGGTTCCACGCAAGGGGTGCCATTCTTAATGCTGTGTCCGTCTCTGTGTGAGTTCGGATCAGCATTAATCTAATTATAGGGATGCCAGTCAGGACTTAATCTCCTGACAAATGATAAATAAGTATTTTAAATCATTAATTAATTTAATTGAGTCTTCTCCAGAAGGTGATCGTGTGGTCGATAATTATATGCGTTAATTATAAATAAGGGTAAACCAAATATATTAATTAATGAGTGGCATACAAATTGTAAATAAATTCAACGGTTCAATAAAAACAATATATATTTAATCAAGGGTTGACATACAAAATAACAAAATGGAAATCTGGATCATAACTTAATTTAGTATCTTAAATTTAACATAAGAAACTTAGCCTAGACTTATCTTTGAGGGAGATGCTATGACGTGGGCAAGGCGTCATCGGTGGAAGTGGAAGTCGTTAATGAGGTGTCATTTGGAAATGACTACATCTTAATCGTCTACATCTTAAGAGGTAAGACAGGAGCTCCTGGGTCAAGCTTCAAAGAACTAGAGGAGTCAGCTCTGGAGAACCAAGGCAGGAAAAAAGGACTGATCAAAACTGCCCCCAAAATAATTTCCCGGCTCTTTTTAAAGTATAGGCTCCGCCCCCTGTACTTGGGACACGCCCACTGACTTCCTTGTTTTTTGAATTTTAGAATAACAAATATCTTGTTTGCCCCTAATATTAAAAGGTAAGGGACAAGCAGGTAGAGAACTTTTATTGTATGACTCGACAAAGGATGTGAAATTTCGGACCACCCGTGGGGTGTTGTGGAGGTGCTACCCTTTTGCCAACACGCGAATGTTACCTTTGTTATTTTCAAACTTATAGGTTTGATACATAGTAAATCCTTTCATAGTAAGCTCCATATCCACTCAAATCCCCTAATTTCTCAACTTGCTTCCCACACCATTCCTGATAATCCTCCGAGGCGTCTGAAAAGAAGATGGCCCAGAGACCTTCTAGTGTATAATTTTTATTAAAGTGCTACTGATGAGTAGTACTTTTCAAGTTTTGTCGCGTTATTGTAATAGTTAACAGCACATTTACTTGATGTATAAATATTGTACAGTTGTAAATTTCAATAAATTGTTATTAAAAAAAAAACTTTTAAGCTTTTTTTTTTTTTTTTCTTATTAGAATCAACGGGTTCATAATGCTTTTATTTTTAATCTCCCATTTAGCAGATTCATCACCACCTAACGGAGAAGTAATCTACATTTAAAATGTTCGTTTTATATTTTAATAATTATTAAAATGTCCCATCCATAAAAATAGAGTAATAGAGTTCCGTTTCTGTCAAGACCAAACAAGCGTCCATAATTCTTCATTAGAATACTTCCGGCACCACTCAAACAGTCCGCAACTGCAGCTGGAATGGAACAACTGGTGCGGGAAACCAACCAATTATCCTTAATGAGTTTACCTCTGGAGCACATTATTGTGAATGCTAAAGTGGACATATCCGTTAGCAGAGCTGGGTTAGGCTAAAAAACATCAAAGTGCCTTTTTTCAAAAAGGGCAACGCTATAAAAGGACGGCGTGAAAGCGACCTAGAGGCTCTAGATACGGAAAAAAGAAGGTTAAATTCCTTATAACTTCTCCCCAGTTCTTGTTAAATTCACGTGTTTTCTCCTGAAATAGTTTAAAAAAATGGTTAAATGGTTTATAATTAAGGAACATTATGAATATTTAGTTTCATCGCAAAGTTCCAATTAGAGCAAACCAATTATAATTGCATTTTGAAATGTTTGTATTTTAAAAATCTAGTAATAAAGGTAAATTATACACAATACCTAGGCAAACATAGTAACATACAATTTATATAGATGTTTAGTAGAAATAGGCAGACTAGTAGGGAAAGCCGACTAATGGGCTGCTTCTATAGTCGCCGATCAGCCGGCAGAATGCGCCGCCCAATGGTAAAAACGGCCAATCTAGGTGGACACTAATAAAAATTTTCATGTCAACAGAGCATTGAATGGACTTTGTAATGTTATCAAGAGCTGGTTGACAAAATATAAACAGCAATGAGAATACGATTTGATAAATTAACACTAGTGTAAACATACATTCTTTCCAAAAAACAGGTTGTTCTTAGATAAGTATCAAGTGCAGGGCACTTCTTTTGTACCCAACCATTCATAGTGTTTGTTTGTTTGAATTTTGATAGGGCATAAAACTGCAGAGGTCATCAACGCCCTTTGGTTTGTATCTGTTTATCATTATTATCAGTGAATTATTATTATTATTATTGTTATCATTTTATATATATATATATATATATATATATATATATATATATATATATATATATATATATATATATATATATATATATATATATATATATATATATATATATATATATATATATGTATATATATATATATATATATATATATATATATATATATATATATATATATATATATATAAGTTAAGGATAGAAGGTACCAATATACATGTTAATCCTTAATGCTAACTCTGTAAACATTGGAAATGTATATATAGAGGATTTAAATGAGGAATAAATCAGTTGTTATCAAGCCGTTGTACGTGTATTATTTCATTCCTTTTTCTTTTTTTTTATCTTTTCACTCTCAGTGAACATAAGTGGTGCCGAAACCCGGGAACACGTAAGAGGAAATTCTTTACTATTTTTTTTTTTTTATATCTCTCTTTTCCTAGTGGTTCAGAGATAAATTCGCTTAGGAGAATTCAGTATTTTCACAAATTATTTTAATAAGCTAGCTGAAAATGACTGACATGCCACCTATACCAGCGCAGCCGCTGTCGGCAGCACACGCGAATATACTGGAACTGTTGAAAATTAAAACGGCCACAGCACAAGACCTGAGGAGAGCGATTTCTGACCTTGAAGGGTATGATGGAGAAATCGGAGAATTGAATCACTTCCTCAAGGGTGGGGACAGGTTATTGGCTAGAATAGATGCAAAAGCCGCAGATAACCTATTGGATCAAGGAGATGCCAACACCCTCAGGGCCGCTTTAGTATGCAGGGTAAAAAGAAGTGTACTGAACCATATCCAAGCGGATGAAGACACGCCTTGGGTAATAGTTAAAGAGAGGCTGAAGAAAGCATATGGAGGTGGGCGGTGGTCCCCAGAAGAGGACATATTTCAGATGTTCCGCGAAACGAAGCGGTCCTACCAGTCGAACGGGCGCTATGCGGGCACTCTGATCGTCCACTATAACCGAATAACGGAGAAGATGAGAGAGACGGAAGAGCGAAGACAAGTGGAAGCGAAGATGACATTTCTGTCCACCATCCTGAAGGTGCAACTAGCACGGGAAACCGGAAAGAAAGAAGGTCTGCCCAGGGAGAAATCGTTCCTAGAGTGTGCCCAGGAGATGGTCGACGCTGGAGCCAGAGACGAAGAGTTCCGGAGAAAAGACGAGGAGGAGAACAGCTGGACCAGAGTGGTTAACAGAAGAAGGGACGGAAGAAGGAGCGATAAGAGAAGCTACGGCGTGGAAAGGAACGAGACGAGCTCCGGGAGAAGAGACAAACCGTGGAGGCCAGAGGGACGTCGAGACACAGAGAGGAGGAGCGGAAGAAGAGAAGAAAGACGCTGTCACGGATGTGGGAAGACCGGACACCTAGTAGCTCGTTGCCCGCGAACAAAATGTTTCGAGTGCGGCACAGAAGGGCATATAGCTAGACAATGTCCATATATGAGTAGGCGCAAGGACAGGTATCAGGGCGAACCCATGGAGGTAAACGCGCAGAGAGTATGGCGGCAGAGAGAGGTCCCAGTAGAGTCGGCAAGCTCGTCCGAGTCGTCAGAATCAGAGGAGGAGAGGAGCGAACCAGGAGATACGGAAGAAGGAAGGAGGAAGGAGAAACCAAGGAGCGCAGGCAGAGGAACGCGGACGGAGAGAAGGGCGCTACAGGAAGAATGAGGGGAGTGCGCTTCGAGGGGCAACCGCGCAGTATTAAACAACATAGAGGGAGCGAGAGGTAGGTTGCCTATCATCAGAGTCACCGGTGGAGTAAAGTGTTTAGTGGATACGGGTAGCTCAAATACCATCATGAGCCGAGAAGCTGTAGAGGCATTCTGTAAGGGAGAGAGGAGACCCCAAACGCAGGTATGTAACTGCAGACTAATTACGCTAAACGGACCGTGTAGGACAGAGGGGGAAATAGAACTGGAACTGACAAAATGGGGGGGAGAAAATGGGTAAACTGAGGGTACATGTGGTGGAAAAGATGCCGCGGGAGATCATAGGGTGTGATCTCTTAGAGACGCTAGGGGCGCGAGTGAGGGTGAGAAACGGGAAATGGACGGTGCACATAGGGGGACACAAATATCGGGGAAGGAAGGGAACAACCGACGAACACGGAATGATAGGGGTGGTGGCACAGTCGGAGGATTGGCGACAGGTAATCATGAGGGAATACCGGGATGTTTTCTTCAGGGAAGGAGAACCTCTGAGCGCAACAGGGGAAACGGTGCATGAGATCCCGTTGAAACAGGAATGCGTGGTATATGTAAAGGAAAGGAGGTACCCTCAAGCTCTGAGGCAACATATCCGCGAGGAACTTGATAATCTGAGAAAACAGGGAATCATTGTGGATAGCACCTCACCCTATAACAGTCCATTGTGGATAGTCAAAAAGAAGAGTGATGGGGGGAAGGGACAAGAGAAATACAGAGTAGTGGTGGACTTCAGGAAACTGAACGACAACACGTTGGACGAAAAATACCCAATACCGAGACTGGACGATATACTGGACAGACTGGGAGGAGCAACCATATTCTCAACTCTGGATCTTAAAGCAGGTTACCATCAAATTAAGATGCACCCCAAGGACAGGCAAAAAACGGCGTTCACCTTTGAGAGGGGACACTTCGAGTTCACGAGGATGCCTTTCGGGCTGAAGAACGCGCCGGTGACATTCCAGAGGTTAATGGATGAATTCCTTAGAGGGTTGGACGAGAACGTTTGTCAAGTGTACATGGACGACCTGTTGGTTTTTAGCAAAGACGAAAGGAAGCATGTCGATGACTTACGAACTGTGTTTAAACGACTAAGGGAATTCGGCCTGAAACTATCACCGGAAAAGTCCAGATTAGGGATGGAAGAAATTACGTTTCTGGGGCACAAGATATCGCGGGAGGGGATACAACCGGACCGGGCTAAAGTTGAGGCGATCCAAAAAATGGCAATCCCCACAGACGCCAAGGGTATCCGGAGACTGATGGGTACGCTGAATTATTACAGAAGGTTCATTCCGGAGATGGCGCAATATTTAGTACCCTTGAATAATCTACTAAAAAGGAAAAAAAATTGTAATAACGCCGGAAATCGAAGATAAGGTCCGAAAGTGTAGGGAGCGCCTTCAAGCAGAGCCGATTCTAGCATTCCCAGACTTTACCAAACAGTTCACGATAACCACGGACGCAAGCGAATATGCACTGGGGGCGGTTCTATCACAAGAAGGGGAAAGGGGCGAGCGGCCGGTAGCATATGCCAGTAGACGCCTTACCGAAGCAGAGACAAGGTATAGTGCGGTGGAAAGGGAACTGTTAGGGGTAATGTGGGCGATAGAACATTTTAGGCCGTACGTGTTTGGACGCAAATTTACAGTACAGACGGACCACAGACCTTTACTTTGGGTGGGTAAAATAAAGGAGTCGTCGGCACGGGTCACCCGGTGGAAGGAGTACCTGAGGCAGTACAATATGGAGATCGCCTATAAACCCGGACGGGAAAACGTTGTAGCCGATTGGCTATCCCGAGCGATTCAGGTGAACGCGATCGAGAGAGAGGAAGGGGAATATTCAGGCGGTATTCGGGGATTCATCAGGGAATGGACACCGGAGGGAGAGGGCCTACAGGCAACACAGGACGAGACTGAGGAACAGGACGATGCAGAGTCGAGTGCGTCAGGGAACAGACCGACAGACATGGAAGAGGACGATACCATTATCAACAACAAAAGACGACAAATAATTTGGAAAACCAGGACTCAAGGGCTAATGAAGATCGAATATTCGTCTTACGCCGGGTGTTCCATTACAACCATTTGGTCTCAGCCAGGGGTTAGGGAGGAGCAAATCATAAAAGTGCTTAATGATTCCTCGAAACGAGGAAAGAGCTACCATTTGTACGTGGGGAATAACACGGTATGGGACAAAATCCGGCGGATGTGGCAGGAAGAAAAGATTGGGGTCGATCGGAATTTCACCAGGTGCACCAAAATCGGAGAAACTGTCAGGGAACCGGATAAGCAAAAGGAGGTCACACTGGCGTACCACCAAGGAAAGACCAATCACAGGGGCATAAATGAAACGTTCCAGGCACTCCTGCGGCGATATTACTGGAAAAACATGAAGAAGACGATTGAGGGGGTAATAGCCGAATGCGAGGTGTGCCAGACGACGAAATATGATAGACACCCACCTACGGGACTGCGGGAAGTAACTAGGACGCCATCGGGACCACTAAGTGAGCTGCAAATGGACACGTTCACCTGGAAAGGAGAAAAGTGGGTGACAATGATCGACATTTTTAGCAAGCTGGCGATGGCGTACTGGATCCAGGAACGGACGGCAGAAGCGATCGTACAGGCTGTGCACACGTGGTTTCTGTTCTACGGGGTACCCGATAGAATCTCGTCAGACGGAGGGCGAGAATTTGATAACGGGAAGCTACGGGAAGAGCTCAAACGGGTGGACGTGGAATGGCATAAAAATACGCCAGGACACCCCAAAAGCCGAGGAGACGTGGAGAGGCTGCACAGCACACTTAGCGACCACCTGCGCATTTTTCACCAGGAAAAAGGACTGGAACCTAATGAAGCAATGCCGAAAGCAATAGTAGCATACAACCATTCGGTGCACGCTGCGACGGGATTTACACCATTCGAGATACTCTTTGGTCCGCGGGAGAGGCGGCGGGACAAACGTATCACGGAAGTGGACCCGGACATAGGGGACAGCATAGAAGCGAATCGGATTGCGGTGGGAAAAATTCGCAAGAAGGTGGGTACAAAAATCGCGGCGGATAAGAGTAAGAGGGTGGAGCGGGAAAATCTGGAGGTGACGGACGGGATGGGAAGGATAAAGATTGGGACAATAGTGTACCGGAAAATCGTTTCGAATAGGGGAAAAGAAATACAGCGTTACGAGGGACCGTACAAGGTAGTCACTATTCGGGAACATAATGTGGTTACTATACAGGACGTACATGACCCAGGGAGACGACGGACGGTACACTTAGAACAGTTAAAATTCCCAGAAGTACAACAACATAAACAGGACATGGACGAGGTATCCTCTCTTCCACTGCCTTGGGAGAGGCTCAGGAGTGATACGACGTTGTATATCAGGTCGTAAAATAATCTTTTGATAGTGTTGTTAAGTGTTAATTTTAGTTTGAGTGCTTAAGAAGAATTATTTTGTGTTTTGTTTTTTTTCAAAGTGGTAAATTTTTGGTTATTAAGTGTTACTTTTAATTGGTGTGCTTTCTGTTTATGAGATAAAGTATGTTTTTTTTTTAATTGTAAATATGTTTTAGTTCTTAAGAAGTTTACGAGGACTAGTCGTAAACTGGCAGGGGGGAGTTAAGGATAGAAGGTACCAATATACATGTTAATCCTTAATGCTAACTCTGTAAACATTGGAAATGTATATATAGAGGATTTAAATGAGGAATAAATCAGTTGTTATCAAGCCGTTGTACGTGTATTATTTCATTCCTTTTTCTTTTTTTTTATCTTTTCACTCTCAGTGAACATAAGTTATATATATATATATATATATATATATATATATATATATATATATATATATATATATATATATATATATATAAGTTAAACTTCTTCAAATAAAAACGACAAAAAAAAAGGAAAATTAGGAACGTAATAACACACACGGGTACTGGTAATAGACTGCTTTTATTGTCCTGTAATCCTCTTTATATACATTTGGTGGTTGTTTAGGATTAAGTTGTATATTGTTCTCCTATACACCCTAAATATATATATATATATATATATATATATATATATATATATATATATATAAGTTAAAAGTACTTAAGTGAATTAAACAAAAAAGAAAAGGTTTTAAATAATAACGCACTAACTAGTAGTAGAAATAATACTGACTTTATTTTCCCTCAATACATCTTATCTACTCTTTGTTGTTAGAGCTTGTTGTTGTTAGATAGGATTAAGTTACAATACTGTGTCGGCCCGTCACTTAACTCCCCCCCCTCCAGTTTCCGTACACTATCAGAAACTTAAATACTCAAGATCAACAGAAGTATTAGAACTCAATCCTGTACACTCTAACACTCTAAAAAAAAAAGATTTAATACAACCATAATGTACATATGTACAGAAAAACAAACTGAAAATTGCAACCTAGACATTACACTTTAGATTTTAAATAACTAACTAAATCTTTAGCACTGCTGAGCATACATACACTATCACCGGATTTCCTCCGACACTTCACATGACACAAATACATAAGAATAGAAACGATAATAATAACAAAAACAAAATATACTCTGTGAAAAATGTAATGGATGATAAAAGAAAATGAAAATACATTACAATAAATCAAATATCAATTAATCTCCTCCATACGGATTGGGGATGGCACTCCAGAGCCCGATGCTCTCCCTGACTCTGACAATGGGATCTTTAATTGTTCTATATGGACAGTCCTTCTCTTTCTAGGGTCCCTCACGCTTTCAATGGTAACAATGTTGTGCTCCCTGATGACCACAACCCGGAATGGACCCTCGTACCGTCGCAACTCCTTCCCTCTATTCGACTCTACTTTCCGGTAAACGATCATACCGATCTTTACTTCCTCATGGCGATCGCGAAGCTTTGCATTCTCCCGCACTACCCTGGTTCTTTTTTCTTTCGCTATCCTGGCCCGTGCTTTTTCCCATATCCGCTTTACTTCCACCCGATTACTAACAATGTGATCCGCCATTTCCTCGTCTCCCACTGTCCCACTATAATCTCTGCTCGGTCCTCGTATCCCAAATAACACCTCGAACGGTGAGAATCCCGTTACTGAGTGAATCGAGTGATTGTAGGCCATAACCGCTCGACGCATTGCCACGTCAGGTTCGAGACCCTGATCTAACTGATTAACCCGGAGATGGTCACTAAGGGTACCGTGCAACCGCTCAACCCCTCCTCTGCCCTTAGGGTGTCCCGGCGTATTGAAATGCCATGCAACCTCTAACCTCTTCATTTCCTCGTTAACCACGGTATTCTCGAATTCCCTTCCTCGGTCTGATGTGATTCTCTCCGGTACGCCATAGAACGAGAACCACGTCCGTAACGCTTCTACGATTGTTTCCGCCGTTTTCGCCGATATCTGATGCGCCATGGCCACTTTACTGAACACATCCAGTACGGTCACCCACTTAAAACCCCTCCAGGCAAACGTATCGACTTGTAGATCACGAAGAGGCCCCTCACCTGTAAGTGTCTCCTGTTGAGTCACTCTAGGAGGGTGTCGATCATACTTTGTTACCAAACACACCTCGCATGATCCGACCACGTCTTTTATTGTGCGCTTCATCCCTGGCCAGAAATATTTTCTACGTAGTGCCTGAAAAGTTTCATTCGTCCCTCGATGATTCGTTTTTCCTTGGTGATATGAAAGGGTCAACTCGGCTTGGCGTTCCACTTCCCTGACCGACTCCACAATCAACGAGCAACGAATAAATTTTCGGTCCATGATTTGTTCGGATTTCCAGATTCGCTTTATCTTCTCCCAGATAGTAGCGTTACCCACATAGAGATGATGGGTTTTTCCCGGTTCCGACGCGTCCATTAGCGCTTTGAAAATTAGATCTGACCGAATTCCCGGCTGCGATGAAATGACCACTATCTTTGAACCCCAATAACTGAGATGTGAGACAGACATTACCCCTGACGTCTTGGTTTTCCATATTACCTGTCTCCTCTTGTCGTTTACTATCTCCTCTACCACCTTCTTCTCCACCGACCTTTCACCCTGGGAACTTCCACCCTCCGAAGACCCTCCATCCCTATCTGCGTCCGTTACCCTATCTCTTTCCCTATCTGGCGGCCATTCCTGGAGAAATTGTCCAGTATTCCGTGAGGATCCCGCCATATTGTCTTCGATTGCGTTCACAGTGATAGCCCTTGATAGCCAATCGGCAACTACGTTCTCCTTACCGGGTTTGTATACGATATCTATCGAATATTGGCTTAATAGCTCTTTCCATCTTGAAACCCTTGCGGACGATTCTTTCATCTTTCCCACCCACTGGAGTGGTCTATGGTCCGTCTGAACCCTAAACCGCCTACCAAACAGATAAGGTCGAAAGTGATCTATTGCCCAAACTATCCCCAGCAATTCACGCTCTAGAGCACTATATCGCGCTTCTGCCTCCGTAAGTCGCCTACTTGCATAAGCTACTGGGCGATCTCCTCCCGATCCCTCTTGTGACAGAACCGCACCCACCGCGTATTCGCTGGCATCCGTTGTAACTGTGAAAGGACGCGTGAAGTCCGGGAATGCAAGTATGGGTTCCTCCTTCAATCGTGCCATGCACCGCCGAATATTGTCCTCCATGATCGGAGTAACAACCATCTTAGCACCCTTTTTCAACAGGTTGTTGATAGGAACCAAATATTTGGCCATGTCCGGTACAAACCTCCGGTAATAATTTAAAGCCCCCAATAGTCTTCGAATCCCTTTTACATCCCGGGGTATTTCCATCCTCGCGATTGCGCTTACTTTACTGGAATCCGGTCTAACTCCCTCCTTAGAAACCGTGTGGCCCAAAAAATTGATTTCTGATTTCCCCAGAACAGATTTTTCCGGTGATAACCTCAAACCAAATTCCCTCACGCGCTCGAATACTTGTCGGAGGTGTTGGATATGCTCCGTTTCCGATTTACTAAAGACGAGCAGGTCGTCCATATAAATCTGACAAATCCCTTCGTCAATACCCCGTAGGAACTCATCCATAAGGCGCTGAAATGTAAGGGGTGCATTCTTCAACCCAAACGGCATCCTGGTAAATTGAAAATTTCCCCTCTCAAATGTGAATGCTGTCTTCGCTTGATCCCTGGGATGGATTTTGATTTGATGGTATCCGGCTTTAAGATCCAGCGTACTAAAAATCACAGCCCCACTTAACCTGTCGATAATATCATCAAACCGAGTGATAGGATATACCTCATCCACGGTGTTATCATTAAGCTTCCGGAAGTCGACGACTACCCTGTATGACTCTTTATTAGCTCCCGGCGCGCTTTTCTTTTTTACCGCCCATAAAAGGCTATTGAACGGTGACGAACTGTTAACAATGATCCCCTGCTTGAGCAAACTCTCCAATTCCGCCCGAATATGATTTCTCAACGCATGCAGATATCGACGCTGTTTAATATATGACACCCTTTCCTGCTTAAGTGGGATCTCATGAACGGTTCTACCTGTTGCACTTAGCACGTCCCCTTCCTTAAAAAAAATATCATCAAATTCGCGCGTCAATTCTTCCCTCCAATCCGTCAATTTACTTACGGCCCCAATGCGCGACCCGTTTACCATCTGCTGACACCTATACACTTTTTTCCCCAAACGAATATGCCATTTTCCCTTCTTATTGCGCACGCTCGCGCCCACCTGCCCCAACAGATCGCATCCAACGATCGCTTGATATTCACGCGGCATCTGTTCCACCACATGCACCCACAACCTATTTTCCGTCTGCGCAAATTTTTTTAACCCGACCTCTATCTCGCCCAACACGCTACAGGGCCCTCCCAGGGTTATTAATTTGCAACTACATACCTGCACCTGGAGTGCCCTCTCCTTACCGCATACTCTCTCTACAGCCTCCTTAGACATCAACGTGTTGGAGCTCCCAGTATCCACTAGGCACCTCACTCCACCCTTCATCTTGATTATTGGCAACCAGCTATCACGATGACCACTTACGTTGTTGCAAGTGAGCGCGCGGTCGCCTCTCCTCCAGCACCCTCCTCATGCCTTATTCTGCTTCCTTCTGTCATCCGCTGCTTGTCGCCGCCCTCGGTTCTGCGTCGCTCTCCGCCTCTGAACGCTCCAGCCACCTTCCTCACCACTGTACGTCGACTCTTCTTCAGTTCCGGACCCTCCAGAAAAATCTGATGCCTCTTCGGACGAAGAGCTCCTTCGTACTGCTCGCGCTCTACGCCGTAATTCCTGCGCATTTACTTCCATTGGTTCTCCTTGTTGGCCTTCTCCTCGACGGAAGATGTAGGGGCATTGGCGCGCAATGTGTCCTTCCATCCCGCATTCAAAACATTTTGTGCGTGGACACTGCACTACGAGATGTCCTGTTTTCCCGCATCCATGACATCTTCTCTCTTCTTTCCTTGATACTCCCTTTTGCTTAGGTTGTCCAGTCTTTCTTTCGTTCCAGTCAGGCCTTTCTCTTGCTGGACGAGACCTTCGCCATGCAACTGGAGCGAACCGTGGTCTACCGAACGGGGCTTTGTTCCAATCGACATCACTTCTTCTTTCCATACGTGCCTCTTCCTCGCGGGCACCTGAATCCACCAACTCCTGGGCACATTCCACGAACATCCGTTCGGAGGGAAACCCTTCTTTTTTCTTCCGATTTCCCTGGCTAGCTGTACCTTCCAAACTGTGCCCAAAAATGCCATTCGGGCCGCCGTTTCTTCTGCCGTTACCGTCTCTCGCATTTTCTCAGTCAGCTTGTTGTACCGAGCCAACATTACTGCTGCGTACTGACCAGGGGTCTGATGATTCTGTCTCCTTTCTCGAAACAGCTGGTAGATATCCTCTTCGATGGACCATCTTCCTCCGCCAAACGCCTTGTTCAATCGTTTTTTTACGACCTCCCATGATGTCCCCTCATCGGCTTGTATTTGATTTAAAATACTCCTTTTCACTCTACAAATCAAATCCGCCTTTAGCGACTCAGCGTCTCGGGAATCGAGTAAATTTTCCGCCATCTTGGCTTCAATTCTAGCCAAGAATCTATCTCCCCCTTTAATAAAATGATTAAGTTCACCTACCTCGCCGGTGAACTTCTCTAGATCCGAGACCGCCTTCCGCAGCTCCTGCGCAGTGGCCACCCTCACTTTCATCCAGGCCAACGTGTTTTCATGTGCTTCAGCGAGTGTATCTTGCGGTATCTGGCTTGGCCCCACATTCAGAACCGGCTGTCTTAGAACTTCTTGCTTCTGTTCATCAGACATCTTTCCTTGGTCAAGGCGGAAAAATTTTAAAAAAAAATTTTAAAAGAAAAATTTTTTTATTTATTTTTTTTTTTTAATTTTTTTTTTTTTTTTTTTTTTTTTTTTTTTTTTTTTTTTTTCACTGACCTCCGATTCTCTCACACCCGCTAACTCCCGGGTTTCGGCACCAGTTAAAAGTACTTAAGTGAATTAAACAAAAAAGAAAAGGTTTTAAATAATAACGCACTAACTAGTAGTAGAAATAATACTGACTTTATTTTCCCTCAATACATCTTATCTACTCTTTGTTGTTAGAGCTTGTTGTTGTTAGATAGGATTAAGTTACAATACTGTGTCGGCCCGTCACTTAACTTATATATATATATATATATATATATATATATATATATATATATATATATTACATAGCTAAATAAAAAGACCGCGGGACTGAGTTTTTAAAAAGAGGCTTTATTCTGAATTACATACATTGATCAACAAAAACACAATTTAAAACTTAATACAATAACTTTGTGATGAACACCTGTACATCCTAACGCATGGCGGCAGAGTGTCACCGAGGACAGGTGGAGGTGGCCTTTTTATAGGGTTATCTAGGAGAGGGGATATCGTACATTTGTTTATTATCATTAATACCATTGGGTTCCATAACTTCTCCCCCTCCCCCCGAGTTCCAAGGTCTCAGATGGAACCAATATCTTAGTGTAAATAGGTTAGATTCTATACAATAAAAGTAAAATGTTTGAACCTTATACACTTCTTAATACCTTTTACACTAAGTCATAACATTCTATGAACAAAGGGGATTGGACCTTATTCTCTAAGTTTATACAAGCATAAAAAGGATTAGACCTTGTTTACTAAGTTAGAATTTGTACATTTGAAAACGAAAAGATTAAACTCTGTACTGAAATACCATTATCAATTTCCTCTAAACAAAAGGAATAGACTTTGAATTTCCTGTTTACTAAGTCAGGATTTGTTCACTTGAAAAATAAAAAGATTAAACCTTGTCCATTTCTTAATATTAACAATAAGCTTAATAAATAAAATGTTTATACATTACAAAATTCCTTACATGCTAAAGTACAATTTTCCTAATAACTAAAAGATAACAGAATATTTCTTAATACTAAACAATTCATATCTATACATTATTTAAACAAAAGGAAAATAAAATAAGAGTCTTTGAATTACTTTCTTCTATTACGAATACTACTTCCAAATTAAAAATTACTCAATTAAAACAACAATATTTTAAATCAAAATAATAATTCAAACACTCTTTTAATTACAATTAATAATAATTTCAAAATAAAATACATACATTTCTCAATGATCAATCAAAATAATATTTCAAGACAAAATAATAGTATCCTAATATTTATGATAGTGACTTCAAAATATTAATTACAAAATAAATCACACAGAATATTACCGTGAAATAAAATAATAATTTGAATGATCTTTTACTTTGTTAACATTGAATATAATATTTTACAGCAAAATACCAAAGTCCGACTTTATTAAAATAACTACTTTTTATTTTTGCTTGGGTATTTCTCAAATATTCTATATCTCCTAATTGTTTCTGAATATCTAAAGGGTCTTCTCTATTTTTATTTAATTTTTCAGTCCTTGTTTCTTTTTCGTCATTTATTTTAGATCTAATTAGTTTATGTAATAGTTGTTGGTCCTTATGATATTTTAATACGTATTGTTCTGTCAGGTCGATGTTTTCGTCTGATTCTAATCTGGAGGTTCCGAAAGTGATTTCATTGGGCGTTAATTTTAATTTATTGTTTAATGTGTTATTGTATGCTATTATTGCTAATCTCAATTTTTGCTGCATCGAACATTTATCTTTTTCTTTTCCTATTATTCTTAATAATTCGTTTAGGGTAGAGTGGACTCTGTTCAATAATCCCAAAGAGTTAGAGTGGCTAGCTGAAGTATAATGTAAAATAATATTATTATCTTCACAAAACTGTTTTACCAAATAATTTTTCATTTCCGTCCCTTTATCTAATGCTATTTGTAGAGGTGTTGGAAAGTACGTCATATAGTTAGTCAGTGCATTACAGATATTAATTGCGTTTTTCGATTGTAACGTTTGGGCAAATAAATGTTTTGAAAATGTGTCCACCGCTGTGAAAATTATTGCGTTGTTGAAATTAAAAATGTCAATCATTAATTCCTCAAACGGTTTTTCTGGTGTAGTTTCTGTGTAATTTGAAATTTGGTCTTTATAGGTTTACGGTCATATTTTGTAACTTTACAAGTTTCGCATACTCTGCTATTTTATTTTGCATACCTGAAAGTAATATTCGTTTTTAAGTTTTTCGAACGTTTCATTTATACCCCTATGCTTAGTTTTGCCTAAATGGTAGTTATCTATTATTTCTATTTGTTCATTAGGATTTTCGACGTCATTTACAATTTGTTTGTATTTTTTCAAATTAACCGATGGATATTGCGTTTCTATTATTTGTTGTATTGTTTTAAAATAATCTTTATACAGGTTTTCGGTTATTTCATTAGGTGATTTACAAATTATCCCGTAAGTTTTATTAGGTTCGAGTATTTGTTCTAATAATGAGTCGATATCTGATTTTGCATAAATGTTTAATTCGTATCGGCGTTTCCCGAATGGTCTAGTAAAATTTATTTTTGTATTTCCCCTTTTTATAACTATTTGATTTTTTTCTATATTTATACATTTTTCCGGTTCACAAATTCGTGCTTGTTCATTACTAGATTCCTGGGAATGGATTGTTTCTAAATCTTCTTCCGGCGGTACTTCTAAGTCCTCTATTATCGCGTCGTATTCGGAATTGTTTTCGTCCGCTATTTCCTGATTTAATAATTGTTCGACATCCATTTCCTCCACATCGCTATTATGATTCAATTCGTCGCTTCCCCTGGAAAGTGCATCGGTCACGTAATTTGTTTTTCCCTGAGTATGTTTAACGTCGAATTCAAATTCCTGTAATTTCCATATCCACTTCATTATACGCGTGTTACCATTTTTCATTGAGAAAATCCACGTTAAAGGTTTATCGTCCGTGCATAAAAGAAATTTTGTACCGTATAAATAAGGCTTAAAGTGCTGGGTTGCCCATACTACCGCTAGTAATTCTTTTTCTATTGAACTATAATTTAATTCTGCATTTTGTAATACACGGGACGCGAATGCTACTGGGTGTTCTATTTCATTTTCGTCTTTTTGTGAGAGCTCGGCTCCGATGGCTTTATTACTGGCATCTGTAGTTAATATAAATGGCCGTTCCCAATCTGGGTAATTTAAAATTGGTGTGTTACTCCTCATTTCCGTTAGGGTTTGACATGCTTTCGTAATTTCCTTTGTGCCATATATTTTAGTTTTTAATGAATTTGAAATCGGTCTGGTAATTTTAGCGTAATTTTTAATAAATTTCCGATAGTACCCCGTAATGCCAAGGAATTGTCTCGTCGTCTTTTCATTACGCGGAATGGGGAAATTTAAAATTGCTTCAATCTTTTTTCCATCCGTTTTTAATCCGTCTGGGGTTACGATGTAGCCTAAAAAGTTTAATTCGGTTTTAAAAAATTCGGTTTTATCTAATTGTATCGATAGGTTATGCTGTTTTAGCGCTTTAAATATTCTTTTTAAATCTTTTAAATGCTCTTCTTCATTTTTGGAATAAACTATTATGTCGTCGATATAAATCATACAGTTAGGAATATTCTGTATCATCGTAGTCATCGCTCTTTGAAAGGTTGGGGGTGCATTACACAGGCCAAAAGGCATACGCAAAAACTCAAAATGCCCATTTTCAGTGGAGAACGCGGTTTTGGCTATTGATTGTTCGTCCATCTCAATTTGGTGAAATCCCGACGCGAGGTCTATTGTGGAAAATACTTTCGATCCCTTTAATCTATTTAACAAGTCCTCGATGTTCGGTAGGGGAAATTTGTCCTTCACGGTTGCTTGATTTAATTTCCTATAGTAAATTACCATCCTAATTTTTTTGTGTCCCGACGCGTCTGGTTTTTTCGGTACGATCCAAATTGGGGAATTATACAGCGATTTACTTGGTCTTACATTATTATTTTGTTTTTTAACAATTTTTTCACTTGTTAAACATGCACTTAATTTTTGTTTTATCCTCATTTATCTGTTTTTTAAATTGCTCCGGATAGCTATGATTTCGGGTGTATATGGGGTTATAATTAGTAGTTATTATTTAGTGCTTAATTAATCCCGTAGATTTTAAATTCTCGTCGTCCCTTTTTAATACTTCGCCATGTTAGCTAATAATTTCGAATAATTCTTCCTTTATTTCCGGACTAATATGTTCGTGGCGAATTAAGTTTTTAATTTCGTTTTTATCATTAATAAAAAATAAATCATTTTCTAATTTGAATTTTTTCTTTTTAAATTTTAATTCATTTTTTCTAAATTTATTTTTAATTTTAGTTTTTTCATAGTCTCGTAGCCTAGTAAGATGTTAAACCTTTCGCTAAACGGAAATATTAAAAATTTGACCTTTTGATTAATTCCTATCAGGGGCATTAGGTCAATTATCTTGCTTTGTGATCCTTCCGCCCTTCCCGTAGGGGTTCGTATCGCGAAGTCCTCTTTAGAAATTTTCGAGAAACGTGGAATGTGATCGGGGTGTATATAATTTTTTGTGGCACCCGTATCAATTAGCCATTTATTTCCCATACTGTCAATTAAATTGGGTAAGTCATTATTTAAATTTAAGTCATGTATTTCAATTTGCTTATGTTCAACGGTCTGGTTAGAATTTAAATGATTATTTATATCTGGTCCGGAGGTCTGCTCGTTCTTAGGCCTAATTCTAAAAAATGATCCTGTCTTTTTTCCAATGATTCTATGCGTTCTAATAATAATTTTATTTTTTCATCTTTCTCTTCCTCTATTGCTAGTACTCTATTAGAGACGGTTCTCATCGAAACTGTGTTTGAATCTACCTGGGGTTGTTGATAATTTTGCCTGAAATTTCTGGAGGGTGGTTTATTAAAAAATTTATGTTGCGACTGGGGGTTCCACAGTTGATTATCAATAGCTCGCTGTTGTGGCCGGAAGTTATGCTGATTGTTATTGTTAAAAGAATTAAAGGTTGGATCTTGTTCATGCTGATACTGTTGTGGTCGGTAGTGTTGAGGATTATTATACGACGCATATTGCTCGCGGTGATACTGATGGGGTCGGTAATTTTGATAATCATGGTGGTTGTTAAAATTCGGTCTGTACTCTTTATTTTTCATTATCTGAATGAATTCGCGCATATAAATCGCATCTTTTTTGGTCCAGTCGTTCTAAGAAATCGAGTGGGTTCTCGTTATGGTAAGTCCGCGTATTTAAAATTTCTGAAATTAGTTGTTCCCTAGTTCTCGTGTCCTGATATTTTTTCTTTAAAAATTTAATTATTTCTTTTACTGTATTAAATTCCTTGTCATATACGGCGACTTTAGCTTTTCCGGTTAACTTTATGATAAATATATACATGAGAAAAGAAGAGAGAGAGAAAAATAGGACAAAAAAATAAATAATAACAATATGCTATTATAATAATAACAATGCGTTCAGAAAAATAAAGAAATATAAAAAAGAAATCAATAAAATAAAATAAATATAGTGAATAGAAAGGAAAAGATACATATAGAGAAGAAAAATATTAAGATCTATTTGAATGTTAATACGACAAAATATTTACAAATACCTAAAAGGTAATTTATGTATCAAATATTTTATTGAAGAAGATTAATTTTAATTAATTCATACTAAAGGCATAACTCCTATGCAAGCTCAAGTGACTAAGCGAGAAAATGACAGATATCCTGAAGACGGAGCAAAGGTATTCCAAAACATTGAGAAGAAAATAAAAGATAAATAGGAGTTATGCCTTTGATATGAAGTAATGAAGTAATATGTGTATATACAATTGATAATAGCACTTCATATATTAGAAGAAAGAGAAAAGGAAATCCAAAACCCGCTTCCCTCAACCTTCAAACCCATCTACTACAGATTGAAGCTTGGTGCAACTAGTGGGGAATAAAAATCAATGAAGGCAAGTGGTCATAGAACATCCAACCTACAAAAAAAAATGCAATGTTACAGAAAAGAACAAGAGCAACAATAGAAAACTATAGACTGAAGACAGCAGAAGTTAAGAAACTATGTTGACTAAGAAGAAGATTATTTGGAACAGATGCTAGATGAATTTCAAGGAAATAATAGTAGGGATTTCTACTAAAAGATTAAAAGGGTAAAAAATGGTTTTCAGCCACGTTTAATTTTTTGTAAAGATACAGAGGGAAATATATGAAGCAACAGAAGAGAAAGATCATAGATCATAGAAAGATGGACCGCTTACTTCAAGGAATTGTTTAATACAGCTACAACGGGACATGATGAGGAGATCCAAATTCCACACGAAGACTAATTAAGATTAACAGGAAGATTAATTTTTTTTATTTTACTTATTTCCAATTTCATATGTCTAATCTGCTTTCTGTCACCTTTTCGCACTATATTGGCTCATTCCGTGGTATCGCCTATGCTTATTTTTAAATTTTATTCTCTCATACATTCGACTTTCAAACTTTTTGCAACATAAATAGTTGTACATCGTTTTTTTTCATTTTATTTTCTAATTTTACATATTTGTTGGTTACAAAGTTTAAATAATTTTTTTTTTTAGTTTTATCAATTTTCAATATACAATGTTCTTTTCTGCTCATTACTCATATAACAGGTTTTTTTTTTTTTGTTTTTCCTCCTAAAACATAAGTGTCTATTCCATAACCTTTCTTCAGTATGTCTAGTATCCTAACTACCTGTCACGTCAACTCCCAATCCTTGCCTGCCCATTTTGTAGAATTCCATCAATATTTTGCAGAAAACGTTTATTATATCTATTATATCTATTTCCGAAACGTGGCTAAAATCCCAACTGTCCTGCAGATTATCGCCCAATCTCCATCCTTTCAGACCTTTCAAAACCCTTAGAACGACTGGCACAATCCCAAATTTCCAATTTCGTGGTAGGTTCCCATCTGTTCGACCTTTTCCAATCTGGTTTCCGTCCTGGTTATTCCACACAATCTGCACTAACCAAAACCATGTCGCCATAGATGAACAAAAAAACATGATACTTCTAGATTTCTCCAAACCTTTTGATTCCATTGACCATTGTATCCTTTTTTTCCAAATTAAAAGCTTTAAAATTTTCCAATAGTACAATCCATTGGTTCCAGTCATTCCTCTCCGACAGCACTCAAGCAGTATCCATCCCTAATCAACCCTTATCCGACTTCCTAGCCCTGTGTTCCGGAGTATCCCAAGGTTCCAGCATTTCGCCTCTTCTCTTCAACTGCTACATTAATGATCTCCTCCAGTCAATTTTTTATTGTTCCCACCACCTTTATGCAGATGACTCCCAGATATTTTTATCCTCTCCTCCTGCCGAATTATATGAAGCTTTTTCTAAGATTCAGAAAGACCTCGATAGAATCAGTGTTTGGGCCAACCTGCATAATTTAAAGTTAAATGCAGGAAAAACTCAAGCTATTATAATCGGCTCAAATCCCCTTCTCAGATCCATTACCGATTTTCCTACCCTAAAGGGCAGGGCAGTCTGGCACGAGCCGTTGTGGTGTAAGCATCGCTGAGTGATTGTTGTTGTCGAACTATTACATTTATTCATACATCTGTTTATATTTGCTTTACGTGAGTGAATTACTTTAAAATAATTAGTACATATCTAATATTTTATAATTATAACACTCTTACTGAGACTATTTACAGTTTACGTAAATAAACGAGCGTTTCCCGGACTTCAGTAAATATAGGTAACGAGAACTAAATTATCTCTATAGTCCCTCCAGAACGCCTGCGCTCCCCTCTCTTTCACTTGTCAGTCACTCTCCCGATATCTCACAATGCCACAGTGTGCGTCTTGTAACATGAACATCCCACGGGATGATAAAACTACCACAATTTGCACTAAATGCCAACTGATTTACCACAATAAGTACTGTGGTATTTCAGAACAAGAAATGCAGCATAAAAACAAAAATTGGTTCTGTGCGTCGTGCCTTAACACAGATAAAACTGTAAAGGGACGAAATATGGAAGAAAATATTATGGCGATTTTATCTGAGATTGGAAAAATGACTGAGGACATAAAAGAAATTAAAAACACCGTAGATAAGCAGGCCGACATATCTTTTGAAACCTCTGAGAGGCTTAAATCGATGGAGGATCGAACTAAAAAATATCAGGAGCTTATAGAAAAAATTCTACAAGATAATAAAAATTTAAAGTCCCAAGTTCAAACCCTCAAGGCCAAAATCAACCAGATTGAGCAGAATCAGCCGGTAAATTCTTTAGAAATTAGAGGAATTCCTCTGAAATTTGGGGAAACGACAGACGGAATTGTTTGCTCGGTCGGGGCGGCACTGGACATAAAACTAAGTGTCGAGGATCTGGATATGGTTGAGAGGAGGAGGCAGAGAAGGGAAGATGCACGCCCTCCGCCGATCGCCGTGCGCTTTGTGCGACACTCGATCCGAGACGAGTTAATCCGTCTTCGGAAAGTGAAAAGGGACTTTACCACCAGACACCTCGGATGGGACAGTGACGATAAAATCTATATCGGGGAAGAGATGACTCCGGCCGGCAGGCAGCTTTACTGGCTAGCTAGGCAGGTGAAGGCTGCAGGCAAGGTAAAGTACGTCTGGTTCGCCCGAGGAAGGGTCAGGTACCGCCGTGATGATGGTCAGCCTGTCGTGATTGTTAACAAACTGGAGGATTTGGAAATTTTTAAATGAGAGAAAAGAAACAGTTTCCTGCTCTTATTTTCATTCATTACTTATTTTCATTTATTTAGTTTTCTTTACTTCTTTATGTTTGTATTTCACTTTTATATTTCATTTTTATCTTTCTATATATCACAGAATTTCAAAAGCTATCCAAAAACATTATCTTCTCTGTCTTTATACATTACATTTCATTTTAAAATTTCTAAGTCCGTCTTCAATAACTTATATATATTTTTAATTATTGTTTGTTCATTTTCAATAAAACAAAAGGAATTTACTCTTTTTCGATTTCCTATTATTTTCTTTTTTATACCATTTTTCATTTGTATTTGTATTTTACATATTTTGAATTTATATTTATATTTGTTCTTTATTTGTCTTTATCTATCTATTGTTTCGCTATCTATCAAATTTATTGATCAATTTGTACCTTTTTCCTTAATTAGCGTCCTAAGTCAGTAATACAAACCCTTCCACAAAAACTATTCTTCTTTCTCTTCCTATGAATGAACATCCTTTTAACCTGTCATGTTAACTCTCAATCTCTCCTAGCACATTATGATGAATTTCTTTTCCACTTTCTACACAATTTCTACCATATTATTGCCATCTCGGAAACCTGGCTCAAACCAAGTGTTTCCCTCTTCCTCTGTAAATATTAGTATAAATATATATAGAAATGGAGGAGGCGTTGGTCTATACGTTCATGATAGCACGAGAGTTAAAATCCTTCAAAAATCACCCTCTTCCAAAACTCCTCATATAGAAAACATATTCACCGAAATCACCTTTGAATCTTCCTCTCTTCTTTACGTTGTAGCATACCACCCTCCTCAAGTTCTTTCCTGGAATCCTCAAATCGCCCAAATAGACCGTAAATAAATAGGAATCCTCAAATTATTTCATCGTTCCCGCCATTCCCTTCCTATTGAGGAGGGATTCGTGTGGATTGCCACACGAAAACTCCTAGTTTCCTCAATAATTTTTCCTCAATTTGATTATGGCTGTGTGGTGTATGGGGCCTCTCGATGGGTCTCAGGGACAGATTACATCGAATCATGAACAGTTTTATCAGATTTGTTTTCGGAACCCCGAGACGTTCCCATGTATCGCACCTCTACACTGCATTGGAGTGACTCTATCCATCCTCCCGTAGACAATATTTCCTGGGCACTTTCCTGTACCATGTCATTAATAACCATTGCCCACCCTACATCTATAAACTATTAAAATTCAAGTCTTCCGTCCACTTCCGACTCACAACCACGTTCCTCTGACCTATATACTCCTTTCCACCGAACAGCATTATACCCAAAACTCCTTCCTAGCTCGATCCACTACCCTCTGGAACTCTGACATGCTTCTTCTTTAAACTCATTCAAAATTCTCCTATTTCAATATCTCCTTAAATCCCAGTTAGATGCCGCCGATATGTGTGATAATTAAAAGTCTAGTTAATCGAACTCAGCATATCCGATGCCAATGAATTTGCTTCAATAAGTATATCATTGTATAAATTTAATTCGTTTTTTTGTTTTTGACATCTGTTTCCCCAAAAATTGTTCTTTTTTTTTTTTCATATAGGTATATACACATGCCATTGAATAGATTAATAGGTGTGCACAGATATATGTAAACACTTATTTCTACATAAACTGGAAGCAGATGTGTGAATATATGTTTTTGTGTATCTGTAAATGTCTCGTCTCATCAACATTCAAGTAGCTTAAATTTTGTCTATATATTTTTCGTTGCTATTCATTATTTGTACTTTATTTTATTGATTTATTTTAGATATTTCTTTGTTTTTCTCGAACACATTGTAATAATATATTACAATATATAAACTGAATGGGATAGAAGAAAACTGAATGGTATGATAGGATGGCAGTATCATCTGCAAATGAGGCTAAAAAGCCACCAATGATTGGTTGATATATCGGCAGTGAAGAGATTATAGAGGAAAGGACCTAGCACGCTACCTTGTGGCACTCCGAGAACTCGGAGCCGCAGCGGTCTCGAAATTAACGATTTGAGAGATTTTATCGTAGGACTAGGCATAGGGATTGGGGAAAATGAGTCTTGAGCTTGAAGAGCAAGCGCTGGTGCCACACCCGGTCGAAAGCTTGCGCTACATCCAGAAATGCACCAGTGCTATACTACTTGTTTTCAAGGGCAGAGGATATATGATCAACAACATGAAGGCCTTGTTGAACAGTGTAGTGACCACTTAGGAATCCAAATTGATGGGAAGGAATGCTTTGGGATTCGAGTATGGGTTGGATATGTGTTAAAAGGATTTTTGAAAGAATGGGAAGGAGACTTATAGGTTTATATGGTGAGGTATTGTATAGGCAAACCTCCCGCCTGGATTTTAGGAAAATAATGATGGTAGAGTGTTTCCAAATCAAATGAAAGTGGGTCATACGAAGGATACACTTACATACGTAAGTAAGCAAGATGATTTTTGTCATCGGATATCATTAGTTATCGGAGGATTTGGGTGGCAATCAGGTCATATCTAGGTGATTTGCGAATTTTAAAATTTTTTAATAGGAAATTGACCTCACAGAGATTAACTGCATCAGGAGGTAAGGAGAAAGGAATAGGTGAAGTAAGGGATTGATGAACTTTAGTAATATGGGAGGGGATTTGTTCGGAATGGAGAACAAATGTGCTGGAGAGGTGCTTGGCAAATTATTCTGCTCTGCTTTCTTCAGAGGCCATGTGGTAATACCTCATAATGTCATTTCAGGAGAAATAAATAAAAATAATGAGAAAAATAAGTTCCGCGTGTTTTTGAACTTGATCCTGAAATAAGTGGAGCGAAACAACAGTCCCTACGACTGTCAAGTTCATACGGAAGACCAAAGGCAGGGAATTTTTAAATTTTCCTCCTTTTTTTATGATATTCCAGTTACTTTGAGGGAGATCTAAGTTCATCTATTTTGAATTTATTCATCCTACGTTTGATTGTATCTCTCTGTCTGACCCCTAATTTTTGCCTATATTTTATCCTTATAAGGTGTTGATTACTAGAACAATCTTCAGCTCTACAACCGCTTACATGTGGGATGTTGTTCTGGTTGTTCATCACATGGTTTATTTGATTTTTCGTCTTTCCGTCTGGGGATATCCATGTTTCCAGATGGATCCTTTTGTGTTTAAAGTTCGTGCCGGCAATCTTCAAGTTATTTCTAACAGCAAGGTCTTCGGCTCTTCTCCGTTGTCGTTCGATGTATCGTGAAAGTTTTTTTGACTCCTGAGTTTTTTGGTTCATCCCCTTTGCAATTGAACTATAAAAGTCTCCCAAAACAATTTTTACGTCGTCTGATGGTAGATTATCATAAGCTCTCTCCAATAGATCATAAAATTCGTCCTCGATTTGTTTCGATTTCTCCTCAGTCGGTTTGTGTACGCTTATTAGATATGTTAGTGAATTTTCCATTGATTCTCAAAGTGCGAATTCTTACATTCACTGCTTTGTAGTCTACGATTATATGATTAAGGTTTTTCTTATCGCTAATCCTGAACCCAGTGTATTTTCATGGTGTCCAATGTTTATTATATTATATTTTTCCAGCTCTATAATTGGAGATATTCTCCATCTTATTTCTTGAAGGGCAATAACATGCACACCGTACTGGTCTTGACACCGTTCTATTATTCTACTCTTACCAACTTCCATTAGACTGCGCACATTACATGTTCCCAGCGTTGTGTATCCTCTTCTATTTCCACCTCTCCCTGGTAACTTTAAACCAATGTTTTCTTTATCCTTTGGTGTTAGTTGGAGCCCCCCTTCCCCCGAATCCCAACAGGCTCCTACGGGGATTATACTGTAATTTACCTTCACCATTTAGATGGAAATCATGTATGTTCCTTGGCTAATAGTTAGTGGGAGACAGTAGCCTTTTATCGCCCCACCCCCTGCGCGGGGAAGGGCCACCTCTGTCAGCCACCAATAATGACGTTGCCCGGGTTGCACCACTTGGAGATAGGGGGGCAATTTGCAAATAATTTTGTTCAATGCTATCATTAACAGCACTAATTTTTTATTTATTTATTATTTTCAAACGAAAATATTTATTAACATTGTGACATTCAGATGCATTTCAAATATTTTTCAATTAATCTTGTTTTTATTCTCTGGTTTTTATTTTTAAAGAAAGGGAAGAAATTGCTTTTGGCATGATTCTTATTGTATCCCTTAACGGTCGAAACTAAATTATTGATACTCGTTTTTGGTTATGTTTTCCCATAATAGTAGTATTTTTCCTTACGAAAATAAAATGCTTATATTATACATATATACAATTATATATCAATATTTCGGAGTCTATATTAAATATATTATATAAACGACAACGAAAAAAAATGTTTTTTCCACTTGAAAATATATATAATTATACTTTTTATGGAACCTAATTGATAACACTATGACAAAAATAAATTTACATAAAAAGTAACACCTAATTAAATTAAATATGTTTGATATGCAGAAAGTTTTGAATAATAATGTAAGTATGCACAACATGTGCTTTAGGAACCTATATACACACAATTGTATACATATTTTTTTCCCAATGGTTCAGTCCAGATTCATATAGATTTTTTAAAAAGATGTTGAAAAAATATGAATTGCCTAAAAATCCTTGGTTATAAGATTAACTAAACTAGTTCTATAGAGATATTATTTTCAAAAGTTTATTGGTTCATCCACTCATGTCAAAAATACTAATTAATAAACAGTCAATGTAAAAATAAAATAAACAAGAAAGGCACATAAGGCATGAGATAGAGTATATATAACATTAACACTCTCAGGATTTGATTATTCAAAGATCTCTCATCCAGCTTCTTTAGAGTGGGCATTTTTAGTGCCTATAATCAAATTCTTTTAAACTTCAAGAAGTTTTCGTAAAAAAAAATAAAAAACCATATTTCACAGCTCTGTGTTCAATTTAGGCCAGGATTATGGAGCATACGGGTAGTAATCCAGATCAACTTATTCTGTAAGGATGAATTTGTGTCTCGGCTTTAATAACGTATACAAAGAGTATAAAATCCAAAGTTACAAGCTGAATAGGTCTGGTAAATTCCTCTAGATACAAGTTGATAACACTTAAGATAAGATGTAGATAAATAATAACGAATATGGTATCAGTTATTTATATCAACCCTGAATTACGTTATTGGTCAAACGCGATTGGTACCTCAAGCAAATAACACTATATAAATAATTACTTAAATTCAAATTAATTACTACACAATTTTGCTAAGAAAAATATAAAATTAATTGTTGCCACGGCCGTAAATCGTAAATAATTTTAAATTAACGAGCCGCAATTAAATGGATAAGCGATATCTATACTCCATTGAACACTATCGAAAACCCTTTGTCCGGACTTAACGATTGAGAAATAATAAAAATATAGTTGCCAGTACATTCAAGAAACCGCTCCGCCATTGTCTAGCTAGAAGCGAGGTCAACATGGTGTCTAATCCACACGTGAGCTCATAATAATCCTGCATCTTTTATTAATATATATTAAATATGTTTTTTGTTGTGTTAAATAGGTAAATTATTATTTGTTAGTTGGGACTTTACATAGTTATGTTCTGCAACTAGACAGAAAGAACGGGTTATCATCCTATAGGTTACTAACCTACTCTGGCCTAAGTAGGGAGGTCGAAATTTATTCCTTACAATTGTGATAATCTGCTCTAACACTAATTATTTGGTTTATTATGAAATAATTTATACTGTGAGTACCGTGGTTCACAGATAAGGTAAGGTGGGGTAAGTGCATTAGTCCGCCATAATTTCTATTGTCATTTTGTTACATCAACTGCCATTTTTTGTATGTAAACAGAACTTCATACCCATCAAACCTAACATACTAGAGTGCTAAACTGTAGAAGACAACCTTTCTAGGAATTTACATAATTCAACCTGTTGATCTAGGTGTTGTGTAAAGTTGAATGAGTTAAAATTATAAAATTGTATTGTATGTATTTTTCTCTATTTTTTTAATTTCAAGGAGTAAAATGACTTCTGGGAGTTGCTTATTTTTGCACTTACCTCATCAAAGAATCAATTCACTGCTAAGGAGGTGAGGGAGTTGAAAAGAGATTTATGCATAAATCTATCTCAGCACTATCAGAAAGACTCAGGAAAACACTCACAAATAACCATAAAAATGGCTACACAGACACATTCAAAATACCTCCACCATTGAAAAATTATTCACCAAAGCCAAAGATTCAGATAAATAAAATCTTTGGTTTTGTTCAATAGTTTTTCAATGGTGGAGGTATTTTTTAATGTGACTGTGTAGCCATTTTTATGGTTATTTGTAAGTGTTTTTCTGAGTATTTCTGATAGTGTTTTTATGTATGGAATATTATTCGTATTAAAGAAATGATAACCATAGAAAAATTTAAAAATCGCGCAATAAACAAAAAATCAGACGTCCTAAATCTCAAAACATGTTATTTTGATTTAATACATTCAGATTAATACCATACATTAATAATAATATACAATATAAACCAAGAACCATTTATCCATTTATTACACAGAAATACGGAAATCCCTTTATACCTGCCCTGGGAATACCAGTATTTTGAAAATCCCCATCGCTACCATTTTTTTTTTTTTTTTTTTTTTTCCCCAGAAATTCTTCAGTTCAATTGTACACTATTATCGTTATATTC
This sequence comes from Euschistus heros, assembly GCA_003667255.2. NCBI lineage: Eukaryota > Metazoa > Arthropoda > Insecta > Hemiptera > Pentatomidae > Euschistus > Euschistus heros. The sequence goes on from RCWM02000319.1 coordinate 1,142,587, forward strand.
AGTAGGAGACACCAATAGCATATCAACCAGTAACATTGTAAGTAATTTCATACTCATCCATATTTTTGGATTCATTATTATTGTAGCGAACTTTTGTAATAACCTATGTAACATATATATTTTAATGTAAGCTGGTTTTTCACTGGAGGGCTTGATTATGAGAACAAAATAGTCTCGAAACGACGCCAAAATAGTTCTTTTTATTAAATGAATGAACCTCAAGAACCTTACTAAACATTTAATAGTAACAGTCAAGAAATTTATCCATATATATATATATATATATATATATATATATAATCATTATTATTATTATAGGTACCTAATAAATTGTTTTAAAAAAAACACCTTATTTAGGAAAAAAAAAATGAAAATTGAAAAATAATCCTAATAATTTATAGAACTCCGGATAATGGGGGTCCTACTGTACTTGGATATAAACAATTCCATAAAGATTTTACTTATAAAAGAAATATTTGTGTACCCCAAAGGTCAACAGGTTTTGCCGTTAAATATAAAAGTAAAAAAACACACACACTTTTTTTTTTTTTTTTTTTTTTTGTGAATTCAACTTCTTTTTAAAACTTTTGGACCAAATCCTGCTGGTTTTAGATGAAAAAAATTAAATTAAATTCATATGCGTCATTATTTCTGCATTTTTTTTTATTTCATCTCTGCAAATACTCTAAAACATTAGGATGGAAAAAGATAATTTCGAAATAAATAAATGGTTAAAGAGTGTCCATCGATTATATTGAAATCAATATTAGTAGAAAAAAAAATCGTTAAAAAAAACCATCAGTTTGTGGGTGCATTTGTAATATGTGTTTTTCAAAATTAAATGAATATAAATATATAATGCAGTCCCTCTAAATGTAAATAATTTAAAATTTAATATTTTTGGCTCAAGGCGTATACAATATCTGTAGACCGATAGTGGCATTTATTCTATCCACTTAAGACCAAAATTATCTTGAAAACATAAACGTAACCAAGGGATTAGAAACGGAATGTCAACCGTAAAGAAACAAATCCAGTTCAGTCCTCTGTAAAACATGTGTCCATAGAAGCTACATGGGTCCAATGTTTTCCAACTTGAATTTCAAATCGATTGCACAATAGTGACACGTGCAACTAGTTCAGAATCCGAATGGAATATTTTTCCAAATTTGAGCGCAACTAATTTTAGATTACCGGTGACCCACAATAACTTTATTGTTATTGTTGCCAAACAGCTAGTGACATATTTATGACATTAGGCATACACTGTATGTATGATTTTAGTCTGTTAGGCAACGAATGGATATGTAATAGTTAGTAATATGCTTGCTAGTAAAGTGTTGAAACTGGCATGAGACAGAAAATTGACTTAAGACGTGTTTGTATATTTATCCTTTCATCCTTCAAATATGCTAGAGGCGACTTGTAAGCTACAGAAAGACATAGATAGCATTAACCTTTGGGCAGTGGAGAATAAATTAAGTCTAAATCCAGAAAAAACAAAGGCTATTCTCATTGGGTCAAAACCTCACCTAAAAGCTCTTCCCTACTATCCACTGCTTTTCTTAAAAAACCGTCCAATTCATTTCCAAAATTCCATTAAAAATCTGGGAATAACTTTCGATAAACATCTTGCATGGAATAGCCATATCTCTCAAATCACGAGAAAATCTATTTTTATTCTTAAGCAACTTTCACATTACCGTGATTCATTACCATTAAGTACTCGAAAACTTTTAGTATCATCACTTATTTTTCCTAACTTTGACTATGGATGCGTAGTATATGGAGGACTGTCTGATGAGCTCGAGATGAGATGTAAAAGAGTAATGAACTGTTTTATTAGATTTATTTTCGGGATCTCCAGACGTTCTCACATATCTCACAGGTATTCTGAAATTGGGTGGCTGTACCCCGGTTTTCGACGTCAATACTTCCTGGGTGCTCTCATATTTCAAACCTTGAAAACCAAAAAACCCACCTATATCCATGACCTCCTTACTCTGCGCTCCTCCATTCACCTCTTAAATACTAGAACCCAACCCATCAACCTATACACTCCGGCGCATCGAACTGCATCCTTCGAGAAATCCTTTATTATCCGTGCTTCCTCGTTATGGAATTCATTGCCCATCACAATTCGAAAAATATCCACTCTTACTTCCTTTAAACATCATTTATTCCTTTACCTCCTGGATCTTCAATCTTCCGAGCTAATGTAAAACGTGAACATTTATGTAATATACATTATATTAGTATACATAAGATGTATCATTTTACAAGATGTCACAGTTATCTTGTAACATATAATTTAATTCTTTATCAATTTTTATTATTATCTATTGTTATTATTTATTATAATTAATTATCAAAGCCAGATGATTGTCCTATGTACTGTAATCATATGTTATTCTTAGGGGACAAGTAGTCCCAGAATAAAGTTCATTCTCTTCTTCTTCTTCTTCTTTGTACCTTTGCATTGTAACTAATTTATTAGGGTTTAGTTCCAGAGCTATTTTTATTTTATATTTTCTTAAAATGATAAAACGGTATTATATACGACTTTTCAGTATACATTTAAGTAATTTCAGTGTTAAAAATGAGATTAGGAGATTCCTTCTTTCCTTATATTATAAATAAAATGACAATATTGTTTAAAAAAAAATATTTCTCGTTTTCACTATTAAAAATAATAGCATTTATTTAGGTTTCTCAATAAAAACTCTTAACGGAAATTGTAGATGTCATAATAATGTTACTTGAAAAAAATACTCTCTGCTTTAGTTTCATTAATACATGTCAGAAAACCGTAGAAACTGATCCCTTGAAAGGCAGGGATTTGAATTAAAAATTAAGTTCGATGTTAGAAACGTTATTGGGAGCAATATCATAAAAATTGTAATATCATATAATGTATTTCATCAATGTTTATTTACATTTACTTAAGTATCTCACATGTTTGTTTAATAACTAGCCTCAATCACATAACCATGAATCACATTTTTACACGCACCAAAAAGCAAATAATAAACATTTCGATATGGCAACTCAGCAGAAAAGATTTATCGATTTCATCTAGTTGGTTTTAATTAATTATCATAAAAGTATTTGACAGGGATGTCAAATGATCGTTTCAGCAACTCAAAACTGTATATTAAAATTATTATTATGGTAAACTATTATTATTGTTAAATCTTCCTAGAACTATGAAGACGATTTTGTTGAAATTTGATAGAGATGGATTCAATAGTTTATACATTGTAAACTCTATTGCTGAATGGAGCTTGCTACATATCGTTCAATTTTTAAACTTCACAGGATCCACATGTTGCACCACATATTGCACCTTTTTTTACAATTTAGTAGAGAATAAGTAAACTTTTTTATAAATTTCAGCATCTATGTAAAACCGCACCATTGTAACCTCTCATGTAGAATGGCACTCGCCACCTATCGGTCAATTTTCAAACTTCACTGTTTTCCACATATTATCATTTTTTTAATAAGAAATTAATAAAAAATCAGTAAATTTTATTATTGCTAAACCTTCTAGGAACTATAAAGGTAATATGGTTAAAGGTTTGGTACAGTTAGCTTCACTAGTTTTCGTGGTTAGTGATCACAAAAAATTGCTTGTACTTTCATACATATAATAGAATAGATACAATATGGTATAGAAGAAATTTCGCAAGTGAAATGTTTTTTTTCAAATTAGTTAACTTCAATAAAATTTAAGTAATAATTAAGCAGGGGATTTAAAAAATAGTATATTCTGAGTAATATTTTTTTACTTAGAGATGTAAGCAGATCGTATGTTATCAGTGATTCTCTATATTCACAAAACTGATCATTTATACTAACAGGCAAAAAATTCCGCCCAATAATCTTTTTCTTCATTTCCTCGTCTAATAGTTTCATTTTTCATTAGGTGTTTAGGTCTCAATATCCTTTAACCAGGACAAATGAAACGAATTAGAATAAAAAAAAAACTTTAATTAAAGAAAAACAAGCAGTTAAAAAAAAAAAAAAAAAAAAAAGTAATTACAAAATTGTAAATTGATACAAGTTATAGCAGTTTTGCATAAGATGGAGAATACCCCTTTTTTTTTTTCGAAATCACAATAGACTTATACTAAATACAAGAAGTAATGAACGCAAATGACGGATACAAACCTTTTTAATTAATTATTTCGTAAATTTAAAATTGATAGTTATTCGTTTTTTAATTACTGCTTGCTTTTAGTTAACTAAATTTTTAATATTGCTTACACGTTTTATACGCCCTAGTTAAAGTATATGGTGTCGTAGATTCCTACAAAAGAAACTTTTTGTCAATTTTTAATGTTTAAAAATAGGTCAGGTCTCTGGCAAACCTAAGATAATTTCAATGAAGATAGAAATTACACTAAATTAGTATTTCGTCTGCTTTCAGATAATGATTCTTCTCTATATGATGGCAGTGTGTTCTGAATTGGTAATTGGATCACACCATCAGAAAAAGTTTGAGGGACAAAACCTAAGAGGAGACATTTTGGACAGGCGCCAGATATTAAAACCAATCATGATCAAACGAGACTTATTGCAACCAAAAGGTTTACCCTCTAAAGGCAATCAGAAGATGAAATATGTTAGCATTCCAATCGATGAACGTGTCTTATCTGAATACGCAAGAAACACACTGCATCTGAAGACACGAGGAGGGACCATGCCAATCTATCAACTGCGCTCACCTTCCAAAATCTCCAATCGCTCCCCACGTCCCAAAGTAGTTTATGTCGTTAATCCCAAATCCTATGAGCAACCACATCATGTTCTATATGAAAACTCTTTTTACCCAGAAGTTTCAAGAAACTATATCAACGATGGCCCAAATCGTCTACCTAACGGATACCCGCACTTACAGGGTCCATTTGGTTATGAAGACCTTTTCGGATCATACAGCCAATATGGTGGAATTGATCACCTACTAAATCAAGATTTATGGAGTCCATACATGTACAGAGACAATATTGGGAAAGAAAACAAGGTTTTTATCTACTCAGATGAACCAATTAGCTCCTTCCGAACCTCAAATGAATTCAGTCGCAATGGATGACAGAACTATCCAAAATATGAGTATAGAACTGTTTTTTTACGTAGTAATTGTTTCTCAAAAACGTGATGATTATCTACGAATACCTTTGAGATATTACCTAAAAATTAAATACACCTGATGATATACATTCTTATAGTTTACAACATTTATTAATGTTATTATACTAAATTAATTTGAACAACTGTTTATGATTAGTAATAAATGGCATGAGAAATGGTAATGAATACGATGAAAATTTAGCATTTATAATTATGATGCCGTTACTCAGAGTGAGGGGCAGGAGTATAGATAACTGTCGGGGCTTACAAGATATAAAAATACTTATGAACGTTTCTAGGAACTTTGATTTACGTCAAAGAAAACAATTAACAAACCAATAATGTTACTAAAATATTCAAGTATTTTTTATAAATAAATTAACAAAGAAATTACTAATTTTATTTACATCACTCTATAATCTACTTATATCAATTTCAATTATATTTATGTTTTCTTATAAATAATTTAAGGAATCATTGGGAAAAAGACAAAAATGTACAAAGGATCTGTACGAGTAAGTTATTTTTAGATGAAATTTTGTACGTAATAAATGTATTTTTTCTTCATGTTTTATTTGTATACCATCTTAATCTACATCTATCAACCGTAGGAAACTTCTTTTTTTTATGATGTAAAAAATATATTTGATGTATTTAGTTAATAGTAGTGAGGAAAAAATAATTTAAAAAAAATTATAATCCAATATTTAATAGAAAAACAATTTTTATTTTAGTTCTCTTGTTATTTACTTCAGTCATTATTGTTAATACGTTCACTGTAGTAATATACACTAACTTACCTCTGCAAAATATACACTTCGTTACGACTCACAGTATTTTTTTCCATCTCAGGACTATTTAGCTACTTCTTTTTATTTTGTGTAACAGGGTGTTTAAAAAAATGATTATTTTTTAAAAATCGATGTCTCTAATGTAACTTTAAATTTACATTTAAAATATAACTCATTGTGATGCACTGTTATTTCCCATCTCTCAGCCAGTTGCTCTATCCCATGTAGGTACCACTTTTTGGGATAGCTATCAAAGAATTCCTACACTTTTTTTTTTTTCCCCTCCCGATTTTTTTGACATTTTTGCCTTTTAAGGGAATATATTGAGAAATAAAAATGATGGAGCAAGGTCCAGGCGATGCCAACTTGATTGTTTAAACCTTTCCTGGATCTGATGGGAAGTGAGTACCAGTCTACTGTCCTTGTTTACGTTACCCATAGCGTATAGATGATGACACAGAATATCTTTAAACACTCCTTGGCAGGATCACGAGTACTTCTGATTTGATCCTACAGACGGTCGCCCTGCGCCCTTCTTCCTTTCCAAGGACTTATCATCACTAAAAAAAAATTTAAACTGAAGCCGCGCCATTTGCTCATCAAGGCCACGTTCTTTAGTTTTGATTCTTTCTCATCCTTCAGTTTCTTCGAGCAAATATTGATTATTTGTATATTAAAAAGTAAATTGTTTGTTGTGATTGCCTTTACCAATATCATAATTTTGTTGAAGGCCGTATGAGGTTTCAGTCTTTTTCGAGGCCTCTACTTTGTTTTACTCTAATTATGGAACGAAAAAGATGAGTAAAAACACTAAGATTATATTTAATTTCAATTGAATGTGTATTGTCATCAATTTAATGATTTTATAACAATAATATAGGTCCACGCATTCAAACTCACACACTTCTAAACAGGATTATCTGCAATAATATTTCAATTAAAATAAATATAATAATATAGATTTGCACCGTAAACAAAAATAAAATTTTTATGTGTTTTTAATCTCTTTTGGATTATCCAGGTAAAATACTTATATGCATCTTCTTCTATTTGAAATAAAAAATATTCCGTGAGGTTCGTTCAAATCTAAGACCTGCATTTAATTGTATCCGGTTCGTTAGGAACATAATATCATAACTGCAATATTTTCAAACTAGTCAAACTATAGACAGAATTTTTTTTTTTTTACAAGAAAATATAAATATCAATAGTTGGTCATAATAATGTGAGTCATACACAAATTGTATTCTTTGGAATTTCACAGATTTGAGGAGAATAGGACCAAAATAATATTAAATTCTTATTATGATTCCACAATCACTTATTTTTATTGCAAGCATTGATTATTTGGTTGTGTCGGTTTTTTTTTTTTTTTTTTTTTCAGTTTTTCTTACTGTCTTTTATTTTATTTTCGTATAAATCACTCATTATTTGTATTATAGTTGTTAACTAAAAAAATATTAAAAAAACAAACTTATTTTGTGCAATTAAGGTTCAAATGAAGCAGAAATAATAACTACAAAAAGTAATTGTGGCCTTATCGCATAGGAAAGTTTAATGTCTAACATCTCTTAGGTTTCAATTGCATTAATACATTAAAGATAATTTTTCAAATCTTGAGTACACAAATAAACTTCAAACTAATATATTTTATGTGAATGAATTAATTGAATAATAAGTTAATATGATCCTAAAGAGAAGAAGCATAAATTCAGTGTGCTTAGGAACAGCTGCCATTCTGTCAAGTTTCACAAAGGACTTATCAGAGAATTAGAAGTGATATAAGTCCAATAATTAAGTCAGGGATGGCTTAGCTCTGAAATGCTATTGTTTTCTTAAGTCATTTATCAACACAATAAGCGGGTTTTAAACCTAATAGGGTTCAGTGGCATTAGGTTTCAACAAGTTCATGAAAAGTTGAGGTGAGACAGGTTTAACTTGCTGCCGCTTTGAAAGGACAGCTTAACCCGCTAAACTTTCTTGGTTTAACTTGGCTACTTCTCAATTCCAAATCAAGAACGAAAACCCAATCAGAAAGAAAACGTAATCACTTTTCATCTGTTGGAAAACTAATTATAAATCTTCGCTGACGTATGAAATTGAGGAGGTTTGAGCCCTTCCGAAGGTTTATAGGAATAATTACTCGGCTCATTATAAAATATAATCTATAAAATTAGTTACAGTTTCCACCTTCTGAGCATGTAACCTATTAAATAAAGTAATTCTAAACTCTGCGAAACATGTTGGGCAAATTGTAATTGAATTTTATTCCTTTATTAATAGAAATTTAAAACTGTATTACAAATACATCTAGTAAATAAACGGTTTACAATGAAAAATAAAGACATGCTGAAAACGTGTAGAGGAACCACTCATTGGTAGCACTGTAATGAAATATTTACAAAAGAAGGCCATCTTCTTTTCAGACGCCTCGGAGGATCGTCAGGAATAGAATGGGCAGCAAGTTGTGCAAAAATTGGCATTGTTGGATAGTGGTATGAGACTGGCAAAATCCAAACTGGCGATCAAGAATAATGTGATTGCAATCAATGATAGGATAAAGGCATTTCCAAAGGAGCTTTTCAAGGATTTTACCTATGATAGGTAGGAGAGAAATATGTCGTTACGAGGAAAGTTTTCTGGCGTTTTTTTTTTTTGTTTGGGATAATTTTATTATTGATAATTTCCATAAATCGGGAAAATATATTGTACGAAGGACAGCATTATAAACTTAAATTAGGAATAATACTGCTTTCCTTGGAAGGTATTTGAGGATTTTTGAGGTTATATGGTCGTGTCCAGGAGCTTTGTTTGTGGGCAATTTACGAATGGTGGAAGGCTTTAGGAGGAAGGGTCGTTTAGATAAGAATATTCAGTTTTGCTTAAATACATTCTACATTGTTAGGATTTAGGATGTCAAAATAAGGTTTAAAATTATTATGCAATTATTCACCAAATACCTGCGATTTCTGTAAATCAGATGTGGTCCAGGTTTGAGCTGGAGTAAGGAGAGAATGATTAAAGGCTTTGAATTTTAAAAGTCTCTTGGTCATGGTCCATAATCATTTGTCGTAAACAGATAGTTGTTCAGTTTGTTTCTGTAAATTTTCATATTTTAGTTTTTTATGTTTGTCAGTTAATTTGGTATATTCTTTTAATTTTTTTTTTTTTTTTTTCATTTATTGATATTTACAACTGTATAAAATAATATACATCAAGTAAATGTGTTGGTAGTGAATACAATGGCATGTAAATAACTTGTGAAGAATTAGTCACTAGTAGCACTTCAATAAAATCTACACTAAAAGGTCTCTAGGCCATCTTCTTTTCAGACGCCTCGGAGGATTATCGGGAATGGAGTGGAAAGCAAGTTGGAAGACTAGTGGATTTGGGTGGTTATTGAGCTTACTATGGAAGGATACGTATCTGGTTTGGGCTTAATCAGCAACATATGGAACATTAAGATCTTAATGCATAAGTTTATTAGTCACAAAATAAGGAGCATTGAGGATTTTTCCAAGGATTAAGGATTGTAACGTTCGGATACGAAATGAATTGGTTGTTTTAGTGCAACCCCAAAGCTCAACTGCGTACGCCCAAACAGGTCTTATTACAGTCATGTAAATGAGGCTTTTGTAATTTATTGGAAGCTTTGAACGTTTCTCTAGTAAATGTTGAAGTAGTCCGTTACGACGAGCAATTTCTTGTCGTTTTAGTCTTGTATGTGGATTCCAAGTAAGACGTTTGTCCAAGTGGAGTCCTGGGTAGCGGATCTGTGGGATATCATTAAAGGATACTGTAGAACAGGATGTCGTAGGTTTACGACGAAGAGTAAAAGCTATTTCATGGGATTTTTTTTTGATTTATTTTAATTCTCCAATTTCGAGACCATTCTTGAATGTTAGTAATATGAGATTGTAGTGATTGGGATGCAATGAAAGGATTATTATTTACTAATAACACACATGTTCCATCGGCGTAAATAGTGAGGACAGTGGTAGGATGTGTCGGAATGTCAGCTGTATACACGTTGTAGAAGTGTGAGGATGGGAGCTCAGGTGGGTTTTTGGGTTTAGGTATCATTTTAACTATTGATAATTCCCAGGAATCTGGGAAATATGTGGTGCGGAGTACAACAACCTTTTAAATGTTAACAATGAAATTCTAAACTATTATTTTTCAGATGCGCAATTAGTGATTTGTAACTTTATTTTGTTTCTGTATTTATTTGGATGTCTTGATACCTGGAGAAGCATTGGATATTGGTTTGACAAAATTTAGAGTAATTTTCTACGCCGGTGACGTAGATTTGAGGTGGTTTAAAATCCATGGGAGGTTTTGGTGGTTGAGGTAATGAGCTGTCTGTTTGCATATTTGTTAGCGGTTGTAATGTATTGGCTATTTTGATGGGTATGACTTGCAGGGACTATGGTCTTATTGCGGGTTTGTGGTGGTGTTACGGATGTATTCGACTTCTTATTTTTTTTTTGGCGGGATAGTTCCCAATAGGCTCTAGAGCAGTATTTATTTGTCTTTTAGACAAAGTTTGAGTCCGACCTTTAGAAACTTTGAGTCCGATTCACTGAAGTCAGAACATGGCATTTCCTCTTCAGAATCGAAGTACTACTATTTTTCTTGATAAAATACTAAATAAAAAAAAAAAAAATTATAGAGAAAAAATACACTTTTGATTCAATATTTATATATGCGTAAAATAATTATAAGAAAAAAATATAAAAAGTGCCTGTACTATAAAATTCGATCTGGGCTTTGTAAGAACAGTGGCAAAGCGTCTAGCTCACTATGACACCAGTGATCATTGTAGGAGGTAGGCCAATGCACGGTAACTAGAACAAGACGGTAGTGCTCACGAGGTGGATGCGCAGTGGAATGCCGGTCAGATGACGCCACGTGGACTGACTTTCCCTATACGAGACACAGCGCTCTAGTATAGATAGCTATTTGAGACTTTATGGTTTCAATTCGAAGATTACGGGGCTTATTCAAGAGTTGGAAGCCGAAGGTTATTAATATTTATTCGCAGCAAAGTGTAATCAAGATGTTTTAGAATCGTAGTTTTCTCTAATTTGAGGATTTGGAAAATTTTACGACCACCCCCTTCCCACAGCGGTGACACATCGAATAAAATATCTGTTATTCAGCAAAAGTGCCTGTGATACATTAAAAACAGATAATTGTATTGCTGAGCAGTGTGAAACATTAAGTGTAGAAGTTCTTAAAAAAATTTACTTGGCAGAACCAGTACAAGATTGTGAACCTTCAGACTTGAAAGAGGACAAGTTGGAAATGAACGATGTCCACAATGAAGAAATTATTTCCATTGCAGAATCATTGGTTAATCAGTTGACTGAAATCGCCAATAACAAACTAGTTTAGCCCAAAGAGAATACGGATTTACTAAAAATGTTAGCTGGTTATGTAGCATAACGTGTTAATAAAAAAAGCCTTAAAACTGATTTTCAATATAATGAAAAAACTGGGAACTCAAACAGTTCTGACAGGGTTTCGGTTTTGTCAAGAGGTGCCCTAATAAATCCGTCATCAAAATGGTGAAGCATTGTTTTAGAATTTGAAAAAGACTTTCAAGGATTCCACGGTGATGGCTTGAATAACAGCCCTCAAGTGATGAAGAAGCTGATCGGTATAATAAAAGGAAAGTTAAGTGAAGTGGACGATTTTGCAATTGCAACATATGTCACAACTCAATCCTTTATAAGAATGAAAGAACTAAACAAGAAGAAAGAACTGAAAAGAGCAATGAAGAAAGATGAAACTTCTGACACTGCACGAAAAAAATCAAAGAACATGAAAAAAAATAAAAGAGTTAATTATCGATTCTCATTTTCTTATTATTTAACCCCTGAACCTTTTTAAAATACAGTTTTGTTGGGGCGTTTCACTATGAAGACAAATTGAGTTCGATTGTACTTGTAATACCGTTTAAAGATATTGAAATCAATTATTATAAGTAGTTCTTCAGTAGTAAATTAACTTAGCCAACAAAACTTAATAAAATAAATAAATTCAAAACAAATTGCTTGGCATGTAAGTCAGTGTTATTCAGAATAATATTAGTCTAAGTACTGTAACACGAATTACCAACCATAAGCTTGATAAAATCGAGGCGGCCGGCTTGGTGCAGATGACGTCACGGCCTCACACCCAGATGCGCGTGAGCCCTACCGTCTTGTTCTAGTTACCGTGGGCCAATGTATGTAAATGCCCCGGACGTCAGCAGGTCAAGACTGCAGATCAGGGTCTCAAACCTGATGTGGCAATGCGTCGAGCGGTTATGGGCTACAATGGGCTACAATCATCGATTCACTCAGTAACGGGATTCTCACCGTTCGAGGTGTTATTTGGGATACGAGGACCGAGCAGAGATTATAGTGGGACAGTGGGGGACGAGGAAATGGCGGATCACATTGTAAGTAATCGGGTGGAAGTAAAGCGGATATGGGAAAAAGCACGCGCCAGGATAGTGAAAGAAAAAAGAACCGGGGTAGTGCGGAGGAATGCAAAGCTTCGCGATCGCCATGAGGAAGTAAAGATCGGTATGATCGTTTACCGGAAAGTAGAGTCGAATAGAGGGAAGGAGCTGCGACGGTACGAGGGTCCATTCCGGGTTATGGTCATTAGGGAGCACAAGATTGTTACCATTGAAAGCGTGAGGGACCTTAGAAAGAGAAGGACTGTCCATATAGAACAATTAAAGATCCCATTGTCAGAGTCAGGGATAGCCAATCCGTATGGAGGAGATTAATTGATATTTGATTTCTTGTAATATATTTTCATTTTCTTTTATTATCCTTTGCATTTTTCACAGAGTATATTTTGTTTTTGTTATTATTATCGTTTCTGTTACTATGTATTTGTGTCATGTGCAGTGTCGGAGGAAATCCGGTGATAGTGTATGTATGCTCAGCAGTGCTAAAGATTTAGTTAGTTATTTAAAATCTAAAATGTAATGTCTAGGTTGCAATTTTCAGTTTGTTTTTCTGTAAATATGTACATTATGGTTGTATTAAATCTTTTTTTTTTTTTTAGAGTGTTAGAGTGTACAGGATTGAGTTCTAATACTTCTGTTGATCTTGAGTATTTAAGTTTCCGATAGTGTACGGAAACTGGAGGGGGGGAGTTAAGTGACGGGCCGACACAGTATTGTAACTTAATCCTATCTAACAACAAGCTCTAACAACAAAGAGTAGATAAGCAGTATTGAGGGAAAATAAAGTCAGTATTATTTCTACTACTAGTTAGTGCGTTATTATTTAAAACCTTTTCTTTTTTGTTTAATTCATTGAAGTACTTTTAACTTATATATATATATATATATATATATATATATATATATATATATATATATATATTTTTTTTTCCTTTCAAAGTAACCCTTTGAAAGGACCGTTTATTTAGGCTGTACGTTCCATACAAATGTATACTACGTACCTTCGCGATTTAGAGGACTCACTTCTAAGACCGCATGCCTTGATCTTTTCCTTTTACTATCTAATATTGTGACTACTCTAATGTCATATTTTACAAGCGGAGTTCCTTCATTTTGACTATACAAATATTCAAGAAAATTAGAAGAGGTTATGTCGTCTTCTAAATTCTTAACTATTAGCCTTGGTTTTTTCTTTTCCAACCTAACTAATTTTATAGTTGGGTTATTAGAAATTTCTTTTTCAATTTTTTTAAAATCATCACGATTGTCCGAATGAATTAGTATCGAACCTGATTTGGTTTTAGATGCTTTATAATAATAATAGTCAAAAATATAGAAGACGACATAACCTCGTCTAATTTTCTTGAATATTTGTATAGTCAAAATGAAGGAACACCGCTGGTAAAATATGACATTAGAGTAGTCACAATATTCGATAATAAAAGGAAAAGATCAAGGCTGCGGTCTTAGAAGTGAGTCCTCTAAAGAGACACCGAAGAATTTTTCTTGGATGTCAAGTGGTTGAGATTGAAGACTATCATCGGACGACTCACTCTAACAACATAAATCTTAAATTACTACAAATTAATACAATGCACTCAAAACACTGCAAAAACGTAATGCAGCAAATAATTGCACAACAAAAATTAGATATAATTCTTCTTCAAGAACCGTACTCATATAACAAACTTATTACAGGTTATAAAGGTTATAAAGTATTTCAAACGTTCGATGATAACCCACGGGCAGGTATAGTGTTAATTAACCCTAACCTTAACGGCTGTATGATAACTCAATTTTCCAACAGAGATAGGGTCGTAATGGAGGTTATAATAGGGAAGGATAAATATATTATTGCAAGCTGTTATTTTGATATAAATAGAGATGTAAAGATCGATTTAGATAAACTCAACGAACTCGTCGATTACTTTAAAAATTATCATATCGTAGTTGGCATCGATACAAATTGTAGATCTAAAGTATGGTATGATAAAATCACTAATAAAAGGGGAACTTCTTTAGAGGAATTTCTCACTATCAATAATTTCTTAATAATGAATGTAAAATCAGATTTGACTACTTTTGAAGGACATCGAGGAAAAAGCAATATAGATTTGACAATAACAAATATAAAAGCCTCTGGACGTATCAAAAACTGGAAAATATCACATGAGACTAACCTTACCGACCACAATTTTATCTTCTTCGAAATCCAAAATTATATTAATTTGGCCAAATTGACAAAAACTATAAAATACATCACAGCAAATGCGGACTGGAATAATTTTGAAAGAAATTTAAATTATCAACTTAAAAAACAATTTCTACTCTGCTCCAATGAATCCTACACCATCGATGAACTGCAAGAAAATATTATTAATGTACTTAATAATATGAACACTAATCTAATCTCTAGAAAGTTGACCTCAGCAATTATTAAAGCATCAAATATGTCATTCAGAATCTCAAACAGAAGACATAATAATAAACAGTACAAGCAGGTACCCTGGTGGAACGAAGAACTGACAAAGTTGCGTAAAACAACTAACAAACTTAGAAAAGAATATCAAAAAATTAAAGATAACCAAGAACTTAGAAATGCCGCCAAAAACAATTACTTGACCAATAAACACATCTATCAAAACCAAATTAAACAATCGAAACTAGATACTTGGAAAACATATTGTAACAATGCAAAACCATGGGATTGGACTTATAAATGGGCGGCTAGGAAAATTAGAAACCCTTTGCTCTTAAAAACTATTATAACAACTGATAAAAATTACACAAATGACATACACGGAACATTAAAACATATCATCAATGATCTAATTAACGAGGATACTCGAGATTCAGACAATTACGAGCATAAAATAACAAGATCAAATGTTTTAAAACCTCCTGAAACACCTGTTGACTTACCGATAGAAAATCAAGAAATTTGTAATGCAATAGAACTACTGAAAAACAAAAAATCTTCTGGATATGACGGAATCACACCAACAATTTTTCAAAAATTTTTTGAAATAATGCCAAAATTACTTCTAAACGTTTATAAATTATTTTATCAAAGAAAAGAAATTCCTGACAATTAGAAAATTGGACTCTTAGTTTTAATACCAAAACCATCAAGTGATAAGCTAAGACCTATCAGCATGCTTCCAATCATGAGCAAAATTATGGATTGCATTATTAAAAACAGACTCATTTATTTTCTTCTTAAAAATAATATAATAAATAAGCAACAATTTGCCTTTTTACCAAGGACAGGTACACTAAATGCATTGCATTTCCTAAATTTGCATATTACTGATGCTTTAGACAAAAAAGATCAACTGTTAGCTATTAGTCTAGATATCAAAGGAGCATTTGACAATGCTTGGTGGCCTGCTATCCTTTATAACTTGAAACAATATAACTGTCCTCAAGACTTATATTTATTAATTAAAAGTTTCCTCGATAACAGACGTATACTACTAAAAACAAAGACATTAACTTACTCAAAATCGTTGACAATAGGGACGCCACAAGGATCAGGAATTTCACCCATTTTATGGAATATTTTAATAAATACAATATTTGATCTAAATTTACCGAACGAAATTAAATTACTAAGTTATGCCGATGATATACTTCTTTTAATCAGAGGGCGATGTTTTAAAAACTTACCAGAACCCGCAAATTCAGCACTACAAAAAATATCAGATTGGACAAAAAATAACAAATTAAAACTAAACACATTGAAATGTAAATATATCATTTTTAGCAGAAAAAGAAATATATCGGACCTAAACCTACATATAGACAAAGAGAGAATCGAAAGAACGGAAACACTGACTTTTTTAGGCGTGCTATTCGACAAAAAACTAAAATGGACACAACATATTGAAAAAATATACAATACAACTTTAAAAAAACCATCAACTCTCTCACTATTGCTGCACGGACAACTTGGGGCTTAAAAGCTGATTCTCTGAAAATTATCTATGAGGCAGCATTGATTCCAAAGATGCTATATGCGGTACCTATATGGCATAAAGCTATTCATAAAAAATGCAACCTTCAAAAATTACAGAAGTTACAACGGCTCATAGGAATCAAGATAGTAAAAGGATACAAAACTATATCACATGATGCAGCATGTGTTTTAGCCGGCATGATACCTATAGATTTAAAAATTAACGAAATAGTGAAATTCACATCAATAAAATTAGATAGTTGTGACTACGGAACTATCTTAAAAGATTCAATAGATTACGAGACTAAACCTTCACACTGGCTACACCCTGCGATACACGCGAAAATTAATACACAGTTAACACAGATTGCAGAGAAACCTGCAGACGTTACTAATATATTCACAGACGGAAGTAAAGAAGGGGACAATGTAGGCTGCGCTTGGTTACTTTGGGACAAGAGAGAAAACATGATAAGTGCTAAATATAAGCTGGGTGCAACTTGTTCCAATAACCAAGCAGAAGAATATGCAGTCTTAAAAGCAACAGAATTCCTTCTTGATCTTCCTACTAACGTACACCACGTCATTGTAATATTGACAGATAACATGAATCTAATACAATCCATACTTAATCCTAATATTCATGACCAACTAACTGAAATCATTAGACAAAATATATACACACTTATTTTATCAAACATCAATATCGACATAAAATGGGTTAAGGGGCATTCTGGCATTGACGGAAATGAAATGGCTGACACCTTAGCAAAAGAGGCAGCCAAAAGTCAACTATTTCCTTCATATAAGAAAACACCACTATCATTTCTCAAATATGATATTAAACAAAACATAATATCAATTTGGAATGATCGTTGGTTTAAATCTGAAAAATCCCCAAGCCTGGATAAATTCATTCCAAAAATAACAAAAAATAATTTCAACATACTGAAATCCACACATTACAAACTGACACAGGTCTTAACAGAACATGGACAAACTAAAGAATATCTAAAAAGGTTTAATTTAATAAATAGTAACATATGTACTTATGACGGACGAGAACATACATTTAAACACATAATTTACGACTGCTTATTATATGACAGACAAAGATCCAAACTAATTATGACGCTGTTTTTCAAAGGTGAAAATTGACCTGTGACAAAATATGACTTGTACAACAAATACATAGCTGAATTAACAAAATTTATCTACAGCTTGGACTTTGACCAACTGACCAAGGACTGAGAAGGTGGAAAGACATTTTATGAAAAATCCTTTAAATGTTTAAAATTATGTGCTAAAATCAGCCATGGACCATATTTTTTATTTCTAATTTTCGTATTCAATTTGTAATGTTTTATTTGTTTCTTTTATATTATGTTCAATTGTTCAATGATCTGAATTATTTTAATAATATTATTGTAAAAGTTTCAATGTAAATGTAATTATGACAATTAAGGTACGTAGTATACATTTGTATGGAACGTACAACCTAAATAAACGGTCCTTTGAAAGGAAAAAAAAAAAAAAAAAAATATATATATATATATATTGATATATATATATATATATATATATATATATATATATATATATATATATATATATATATATATATATATATATATATATAAATATATATATGTATTAATACTAATATATAATACATATAATTTTAACTAATTCATGATTTTAACTTTTTTAAAATTATAAAGTTAACTGATGGAAGGTTTTTTGCTTATCGAAAAAAAATCTTGTATTGAAGTATGCAATTCGGCATTATTTTTCAAAGATATTTTCAGACGTAGTAGTAATTTAAACCTGGTTAACATTGTATTCATTAGGTGTTCGAAGATTGCGTAAAATCGTGACACGAAATCCAAAATTTCTGAATCTTCTTATAACCAACAATGTGGGTTAAAATTTAGTATAATTAGTATTTTTAGTGGTTAGTGATCTCAAACAAAAAATGCTTGTCCTTTTATATAATAGTATAGATTACTGCTAACGTTATTAGTATTTATTATGATAATAATTTATTACGTTATTCATTTTTATTTTTTTTAATGTATTTACACGGCAATAAATGTAAATATTCATTATGTAAAAAAGAATAATTATAATCACTTCTTTTATGTTACAATATTCTTGATCAGGTGATAATATCCATAATACGTTTATTGATAACAGCTAATATTCCCCAGACAAGGCTAATTTCTCACTAGATCAATTAATACACCATTGTCTATTGCCATTTAAACGTCCTGACGGCCGAAAACTGGAATAAAACCAAACAAGTTTGGTTCTGAAATGGGAGACGGTCGCTGACTGACTGAGGATTAAGAGACGGTCGTAGCCTGACTGGAGATTATCGGGCCCAATATGGAAATGAATTGGACGGTTTTTGAAGAAAAGCAGTGGATATTAGGGAAGAGCTTTTAGGTGAGGTTTTGACCTAATGAGGATAGCCTTTGTTTTTTCTGGATTCAGATTTAATTTATTCTCCACTGCCCAAAGGTTAATGCTATCTATGTCTTTCTGTAGCTTACAAATCGCCTCTAGCATCTTTGAAGGATGAAATGATAAATATATTTGCAAGTCGTCAGCATAAAGATGATATTGGGAGTAGTGGATGCGATTCGGTAATTCATTAACATAAATAGAAAATAGGGTAGGTGAAAGAAAAGATCCCTGGGGGACTCCTCGTGAGAGTGGTAGTGAAGATGACTGAGGTTTTCCAGGTATAATTACTGTTTGGAAACGGTTGGATAAAAAGGAAAGGAGCCAGCTTAACGCACTATTAGATATTGAGAGGTTATGGAGTTTGGAGAGAAGGATTGTATGGTCAACAGAATCAAAAGCTTTTGAAAAATCAAATAGAATCAGGATCGTAATATACTGTTGGTCTAAGGAGGAATAAAGGTCTTGGGTAATTTTTACCAAAGCAGATTGCGTGGAGTATCCGGAACGGAAGCCTGACTGGAAAGGATAAGGGAGGGCTTTACATTCAAGAAAGGAGGTGAGTTGGGAATGTGCTAATCTTTTTAATGGTTTGGATAAATTTGATAGGATTGATATAGGTCTGAAGTGGGAAACTGAAGAAGGAGAAGGTACTTTGTTCAATAGACGGACAAGGACTTTTTTCCAAGCTGTAGGAAAAATGGAGCTTTGTAAGGAGAAATTATATATGTGGAGCAGGGCAGGTAAGATAACAGGAAGGCAGAGTTTTATTATTTTTAAAGGTATTTGATCCAAGCCGCAGTCGTTGGTATGAGATTTAAAGACTGAATCGATTAGGTCATTAGGTGAGATATTAAGAAAACAAAAGTTATTAGAATTGAATGGGGTTTGACTAATAGAATAGGATAAGGTGTTTACAGGGATTTCATTAGGGTGGGGGTCAGCAAAATAGGAATTAAGTTCATCTGGAGTGACTGGATAGTTGTCATCAGGTTTGGAACTGGATACTGAAAATTTTCTCAAAATTTTCCATTGAGATTTAGGATCAGGAGCTTGGGATAGAATACTATGAAAATACTGCGCTTTAGCACGGCGTAAAGAGGACTGGGTAAGGTTTCGAAGAAGTTTAAAAGATGAATAATCTTCTGAATGTCTAGTTCGCCTGAAGCGTCTCCTGGCAGCATCTCTTCGCTTCATCAGATTTCTAATGTCGGGGTTTATCCATGGAGCTGGCAGTCGTCGGATAATTGAGGTTTTGAGAGGGGCAAGATGATTAAGGACAGTATAAAGGTTCGATGTGAGGCATTCCACCATTTCGTCAATTGAGGATAGGGAATAGATGGGTTCAATGGAATGGGATAGGGAGTCAAGTAGAGGTTCTATTCTATCTGGGGTTATGAGTTCAAGATTTCGCCAAGATATTTTCTTGGGAATAAGAGTAGGAACAGATATCTCATAAGAGATTTGGATTAGATCGTGGCATGAAAGGAAAGGTACTGGATTTTGAGAGAAGGATAATAGGTTTTTAGGAGAGTCAACAAACATGAGGTCAATAAATGTATCTGTGAACTGGGTATGATGGGTTGGTTGGAAAGGTACTGTAAAAAGATGAAGGGAATACACCAAGTCCATTAGATAAATCTTATCAGGCGAATCTGAGAGAAGCTTAGTATTGAAGTCACCAGCTATGATGACATTATTATATAAAGGAACATAAGTGAAAAGGGATGATTCGAATGAAGGGTCGAATTTGATTTGACTGAGGAGGGCGGTAAACTATGATGTAAAGTAGGGAAAATGATTCAGAGGAGATTTCAGTAAACATGTATTCTGGGTGTGGAATATCAGGAGAGCTGGATTTTAGAAGAATTTTTGCCCTCAGATTGTCTCGGACATATAAGGCAATACCTCCACCAGTTCGATCCATCCGATCATGGCGAATGAGGATGTAATCAGGAATAGATACGGAAGAAGAGGGAATATATGGCTTAAGCCAGCTTTCAGAAATGGCAATGATGTGGTAGGTGTTATGGAGAAAGTAGTCATAGAATTCATCGAAATGTGCTGGGAGGGATTGGGAGTTAACGTGACATGTCAGTAGTATATTAGACATTGGGATAAAGGAAGGAAAATTTTACTTCGAAAGATAATGGAAATTTTGAATTGGAATTTATAGGAACAATAATCATTGTATAGTCAATTAAGACGTAAAAAAAGTGGAATAACATAAATGTGCTTAACTTTAGGAAATTAAAAAACATCGAGAAAAAATAACAATATTACTTCGTACAAAGATCTTAATAAGTAATAATTAGCAGACAAAATCTGGTTTGTCAAAACATTACTAAAACATGGACAAAACTTTACATAAGCTGGCAGAAAAATTATTTTTTTCTGAAAAAAAAAATGATAAATAATAGTTATATGAAAAAAAATACATGTAAAAGTAGATACATATAATAAGGTAAAGTAAAGGTAAAGGTAGTAACAGGTAAATGTATAAGAATAGTCGAGAACGAGCAAATGATAAGAAGGTAAACAAGTAAAGAAAAAAAATAATAATAATAATAATAATAATGAATAAAAAAAAAAATAATAATATAAACAAATGGAAATAATTGAAAAAACGAATGTTAACCAATTAAAAGTAATATAGCGATAACAATGAATGAAAAAGCGAAAACCAACCTGGTAATGATAATTTATAGAACAAGAACAAATATAAAATACGTTAATATCAATAACAGGAGATGTAGATAGAGGACGCGAAAACAGGAAATAATTACCAAAAGGTCAGACAAAAATATCCAAGTCCTGAGGCTGGTCAATGTATATCACTGGTTGGCCATCTTCTTTACGGCAGCGCACCCGCCCCCCACCCCCGCAAACCACATATATTTTAATTTGCCGGCAGATCTCTTCTGACGGTCGAGCCAATACAGATGCCTATTGGTCGGGGTCATTTCCTCGCCTAGGTATATCCGGTGGGAGTCATTCTCCTGCCGATATCCCGCCTTGAGAAGTCCCTCTTGACTTTCCTCCTCCGTATTAAATCGTCCCAAAGAGATTGCCTGACAAATCGCGCGATTATAGGCGGTGGTTGCGTGTCATCTTTCCTAGGCCTCCGGCGCTCCACTTGGTCAAAATCTTCTAGATTTAGCTTGATGCCGAGACCAGCACCAATGCTTGTTACTAATGCTGTAGCGGTCTCACCTGGGCGTACCGGGATGCCGCGAATTTCCATTGATTTCTTCAAAAGCCCCTGCTCTGCTTTGTTTAATCTAATTTCGAGCAGCCCTACTTTCGTTTTTAAATTTTTGTTTTCATTGACCAAGTCTTCAATGAATTTCGACTGTCCCTCCAAATGATTCTCGATCTTTAACATTCTTTCGTTCAGTTCAAAACTTAAGTCTCCGTATTTATCTAGAGACGTTTTTACTGACTTCATTTCTTCAGCGAGACTATTTACTGCCGCGAGTATTTCGGATCCCGATGGCTCGGAAGGTTTCTCAGTGCTTGAATTATAATTTTTAGTTTTGTCACAATTTTGGCAAAACCATGTTTTTTTCGTGTTTTTAAGTGCTTCTAAGTCCTTATCTTGTATATTATAGCACCTGCCGTGGTAAATTCCCTTACATTTAGAGCACATTACACTGTTTTTATCGCCTCTAGAAATTGTATTTTCACATTTAGCGCACTGAACCATTTTGAAATATTTTGATCTGTCAGCTGATGAAGTAAATAGTTGTATGAAATGTTTATTTACTTACGGTAGAAGCAAGCAGTCACTTAATACCGTGCGGATTAGCCTTTTGTTATTCTAGATCTGGTGCGATTTCTCCGTTCTTTCGACTATTATAGAGTAATCTTAGCGAATTACGATGGGTCACTTCACTGACTATGTTATTAAAATATGCAAATTAAACACTATAAAAAAAAACAACAAAAAAAAACCACGCAAATTAACAAGATATAAAGAAAATAGAAGTAGAAGAGTATAGAGGAGGTATTAACGGTTTGCTGTCTCTAGCCAGACTGATTTATATGTTTAAATAAATTTTTATTTTTTTTTTATTTTTATTTTAAAGAGAAAATTTTAAAATTATAATTTAATTTTATATTAATACACGTTTCATAATTATATCATTAATTTTGTATTTACACAAAAAAATTTAGTGCAATACTAAATAAGATATAAATAAGTAACTGAGAATTTACACTATGCAACCACGAGCAGACTCCTCGTAAGTTCTGGAGATAGAAAGTCAATCACTGAGATGCCAATCTTGTCATGTGAAACCGAAAACGATTACTCGTCATTCACAAAAAATTTTACGCTTGATGAGTTTTCCCTTGCGATCAGTGGACTAAAGAGAGGGAAATTCGCCGGACCAGATAGAGTCTTTCCTGATTTTGTCAAGAACCTTGGGCAGGAGGCTAAAACAACTTTCCTCAAGCTCATCAACCTAACATGGAATAAGCGAGTCCCACACCAATGGAGAAAAGCCGAATTGATTTCGCTGTTAAAAAAGGGAAAGTCAGCTAATGAACTCAATAGCTACCGTCCTATCTCACTTACCAGTGTATGCTGCAAGGTTACCGAAATGATGGTTGAGCGCAGACAGCGAGAGTATCTAGAAGCGAACAATGCCATTAACGACCGTCAGGCAGGATTCCGGAAAAACAAGTCTACGATGGACCAAGTTGTAAAATTCACATAAGCAGTTAAAGATGGCTTCCACAGAAAGCAATCGACCGCTGCTGTACTGGTCGACTGGGGCTGTACTGGGGCTGTTTTAAGCTGCTTACTTTTTAATGTAATGATTAATGACCTACGTGAAGCCATGGAAAGCATACCTGGAGTGACATGTCTCTTCTATGCTGACGATGCCATTATATGGGTCACTGGAAGCAAAATACCAGCTCTTGCTGAAGTATTAAACCAAGCAATGGCTAGCCTAGATAGATGGGCCGGTCTAAACAAGATGGAAGTCAGCGCTGAAAAAACCGTCTGCCAACTATTCACATTATCCACCAGACCCCCACCAATGGATATAAATTACATAGGAAAACCACTTCAGCAAGCAGCTTTGTCCAAGTATCTAGGAATCACCCTAGACAGTAAGCTCTCCTGGAACTCCCACATCGCAGAAACAGCCGAAAAAGGTCTAAAACGCGTCAACCTTCTGAAGAGGCTAACTGCTACTAAATGGGGAGCGAGACAAGATGTACTAACTATGGCTTATAAGACCTACGTGCGCCCTGTGCTCGAATACGGATGTGAAGTCACCTCTTTGGCAAGTGAAAGTAGCCTAATTAAATATGACCACGTCCAATACAACGCTCTTAGATTAATCACGGGGGAGCCTAGTCTACCCCTATAGTAGCCATGCAACTGCAAACAGGCATTGAACCATTATATAGCCGTAGGGATAAATACACGCTTAAGCGTGAACCCTGGAAGAGTTGTCTTCCTCGTCGATTCCCAGGCAGCAATAATAGCTCTAAGCAGCAATACCACAACAGACTGCATTGAAACAATTAAGTGTCGCAGAAAAATTGCAGAGCTCATTTTGACTGGGTGGGTCGTCTTCCTACAATGGGTACCCAGCCATGTGGGGCTACATGGTAACGAGTATGCTGACGCCAAGGCTAAACAAGGAGCAGAGTCAGACCAGCCTATCGTGCCACTCACTTTAAAAAGGGCCAGGAACCTGATAGACACCACGGTTAGTAGTGTAACAAAAATAACCCTGATGACATCAAGCATTGGCCAAAAATGGGAGGAACTTGCCACAGTGGGGCCGGTCCCAGGAAACATCGAGAGAGCTGAAGCCGTTGCACGATTTCGACTAATCACTGGACACAATTACTTGCAAGCCCACCTGCACCGCATTGGTCTTGCTGACAGTGTTGTTAGCCCGTTATGTAAACTTGGATGTATGGACGGAGATCCTTACTTCCTTTAGTCAATTAATCCCTCTGAGGTCAAATTCCTTTTAAAAATATTAAAATCCCGTAAATCCTCTGGATATGATCTCCTTAGCTCACAGATCCTCTGGCAACTTCCCCATAAAGCAGTCATATTCCTTACATACCTACATAATTGCATCCTCCGAACAACCTGTTTCCATTTACAATGGAAACATTCAATCATTATCCTTTTCCTAAAACCGGGTAAACCTTCCAACAATCTATCATGATACAGATCGATCAGCCTTCTTCCAATCCTTTCAAAAATGTTTGAAAAACTCCTCCTTAAGCGCGCCCAAAATATTTCCTCACACCAGTTTTTATTCCGCTCTAAGAATTCCACTGTCCAACAAAGCCTTAGAGTTGTAGGCCTTATATCCTCTACACTTAAAAGCAAAGAATACTGCTCCGGCGCATTTCTGGACATAGCGCTTTGAGTGTATCCAGTTCCCCACATCTTTACAACCCACCTCGCAGATAAAATGGCAATGGCCCCGAGACGTATTGTAAATATTCGATATTGGAGTTCTGGCTATGGCCAGGTTCTCAACCTAAGTCCTGTGCGACTGTGCCATAGCGCTCTCTCTCAGCCACGGAGCTTTTTGAGCCCGGCTTGCCTTCCTTATTGGGGGGCGGGGTTGGATAGGGGTGTTCCCCGGAATTATTGTATATAGAGTATGAATGTAGTTACAATTCCTTCTTTTCTTTCTTAATTTGTATTTAATTTATTTAGTAGTTTCAATCATTACCTATTTTATTTTATTATGTATTATATTGTATTTTTATCTCTTGTATATTTTATTTTATTTCTGGAATATATTTTTTATTTCATTTCTTGTATTTTTAAAGGCTGTTTATTTAATTTTCTTACTTTATTTCTTTTACAACTATTTAATACAGAGTGTATGAGTCTCTGTCATAGATATAACTCATTGCTCTTGAGTAAGGCAGCTTGTAATTATTCAAATAAAAAGTTTTTCTAAAAAAAACAAAAAAACAAAAGTGGATTTATCCTATTTTGAAAGTCAATGAAACAAAAGATTTTTCTGATTTATATATATAATAAATCCTATAGAATATAGATATAATCCTATTGAAATAATATATATAATGTCTGGATGAAAAAGTTAATGTCTGGAGTGAGACAATTTTACTGTTAACACCTAAAATAACATTGTAAATAAACCAAATTGTATATAAGGAGGATTACTAAGAGGAATAAAGCAGTTAATAGGGAAATACGTGAGTTAAATCATTTCCTAAAGGGTGGTTAAATCATTTCTTTTACAACTATTTAATACAGAGTGTATGAGTCTCTGTCATAGATATAACTCATTGCTCTTGAGTGAGGCAGCTTGTAATTATTCAAATAAAAAGTTTTTCTAAAAAAAAAAAAAAAAAAACAAAAGTGGATTTATCCTATTTTGAAAGTCAATGAAACAAAAGATTTTTCTGATTTATATATATAATAAATCCTATAGAATATAGATATAATCCTATTGAAATAATATATATAATGTCTGGATGAAAAAGTTAATGTCTGGAGTGAGACAATTTTACTGTTAACACCTAAAATAACATTGTAAATCAACCAAATTGTATATAAGGAGGATTACTAAGAGGAATAAAGCAGTTAATAGGGAAATACGTGAGTTAAATCATTTCCTAAAGGTTGGTTACCGCTTAATGACACGAATACGGGCGAAAACGGCTGAACATTATTGTTAGAAGCAGAGGATGGCAATCGTGCTAAAAGCGCATAAGGCAGCGCTTTTAGCACGATTTAGCCTAATTAAAGAAAAACTAAGGGAGACTGTAAGTGCAGCAGAGGCAGAAGCACGGATGGTATTCCTGTCCGCCATCCTGAAAGTGCAGTTGGCGAGAGAGACTTGGAAGAGGCACCGAAAGAGCGCACATTGAGGGGAGCCGATGGAGGCCAAGCCCAGAAGATGTGGAGAAAAAGATACAGGACAACCAAAAGGGGAGATTCGGCATGTAACAAGAACGTCTGAATCGGAGAAGGAGCAGAGGGACAAAGCTTTAATATTAATAAAAAATAGTAACCAACTGTGAAGAATGGTTGAGATAACGTAAGGGTTTAGGGTTGTCTGACGGCAAGTGGGGTTGGTGAAATCGATATTTTCAATAGAATTTTTAATGCAGAAAAGTATATGAACATGTTGCGAGGCAATAAAAAAAAAAAATGTACGGTAGTTAGGGGTTCACAGTTATTTGTTTCTTTAGGACGATAACTCTAATAACACTGCAAAAAAAAAAAGACCCCAAAGAATAGCTGCTGTAAAATGTTCCTAGGGTGTTTCTAACACCGGAAAATCTTCAGGCATTTCTTGAATCGGAAATAATAAAAATCAAATGCTCATTATGGAACCACATAATTTTCAATCTCCAAAACGCTTGGGTAGAAATCGACCCTCAGGAGAACTACGAGGTTTTTTAGCCAATGCCTTAAGAGGCTTTAAGTCGTGATCAATGTGAAAGGTGAAGCAACCAAATATTAAAAAATACAACTGTTAAAAAAATACCATTTGTTAGATATATTACTATTGTCAAATAAATATCCTGAGATATGTATGAATATTTTTTTTTGCGTGTTAGTTTTAAAATTTTCGTCTTATTCAAATTAAACTGTTATTAGTTAGTTGTTAAGTGTTTAGAAATTTAATAGGCGTACTTCACCACAAAAAACTACGTGTACGAATACTTTTGTACCCACTGTAGGATTAAACTGCCCTTTTTGGCTGGCACCAACTCCAAAAATAACTGTTTATAAATTGTGAATAGGCATATAAGTATCGATAATTTCCTTGATTGCCATTTAATTATCTTTTTTTCGAAGTAATTAAAATATTATTTTTTTACATTTTAGTTCAAGTTTGTACACGTACGTTTAGTTTAATATTGAAGTCGGTTCATGTTTTTTTTTCTAAAAATTATTTTTATGTTTCATTTTCTTTTCTATTTTTGTTATGTTTAGTGTATATATATCTTTATGTAGGGGTTCAAAGTTTACGAGGAATGTCTGAAATGAGACAACATTACTGTTAATACCTAAAGTAACTTTGTAAACAAACCAAATTGTATATAAGGAGGTTTACTAATTGTAAGATTATTTACATCATAGCTCCCACTGATTTAAAGGTAATTTAAAAAGCTTGCCATTTAAATTTAAATAAAATAGAAATGGAAGAGAAAATAAATCAAATTCTTAATTTGGTGTCAGCTATCCCCACAATAGAAGCTAAAGTTGATAATCTTCGAACAGAAATTAGTTCCGAAATATAAAATATCAAAAAGGAGATTTCTCATCTTAAGCAGTGCCAGGAAAGTCAAAGAAGACATAACATAATAATCACTGGATTACAAGCACGAAACAACCACGAAGCCGTATCAACGTTAATGAATATATTCTCCTTCTTAGAATCAGAGGTGAGGAAATATGACATTGTAGATAAAGACATGGTCATTATTAAATTTTCGTCAATTTTAATTAGAAATGATGTATTAAGGGCAAAACGTAAATTGAACGAACATGAAACATTTAAGAATATTAAAATCAAAGAAGACATTCCATTCGAAGTAAGAAAGATACGGAGAGAATTGTATAGATTTATGTTAGAAGAAATGGAAAAAGGGCATAAAGTTATAATGAAATATGATAAATTATTGATCGACGGCACTATATATACATTAGAAGAATTAAATAAAAGGGAAACAAGGGACCGAGCTAAAAGATCTAGAAGTGAAGAATCTACTCCCGAAAATAATGCCGAATCACCTCAAAATAAGGAGATAGAAGGTTTACATATGAAAAAACAATTTAATAAGAAGAAAAACTATGGTCTCAAAATGAGAAGTAGTAGTCTGGATCGATATTTTAAAAAGGATACTGACGAGATTAGAAAAATAACAAAGACTCAGGAGAAAGAAATTGGATATTAAAAGGGTGAAAAAATTTTAGGATCCACTGAGATGGGCTCTGAACCGACTTTTTAGCAGTTAAGGGACAACAATGGTATCAACACAGGATATGACCTTGGAAATTCGAATAGGAAAATAAACAAAAAGGAAAAGAATAAATTACAAAAGAAAATATCGTCGGATAAAATCACCTATAATTGCAGAACGATTACAAAAGAATGTCTCAGGATTTGTACGCTTAATGTAAGAACACTGTTAGGAGAGGACAGACTATTAGAATTGGAAAATGCTTTAAAGGACATTAAATGGGATATTATTGGGCTAGCAGGAGTGAGAAGAAGATGGAAACAAATAGCCGAATTAAAATCTGAATCAATAAATATGCACACTTCTTCGCTGAATGGTCAGTACGGAATCGGGTTTCTTGTTTCATGTAAATTAAAATGACATTTGGTAAAAGAAATGAAGGAGGTAACAACATCATGAATTTTGCATTTACCCATAAACTAAAAATAGGGAACTCATTTTTTGTCAGGAAATTAAAGAATAAATGGACATGGAATTCTCCCAAAGAAGAAAAGTTCCAAATAGACTATATATTAGTGAACCATTTAAAATTCCTGAAAAAAGTTGATGTGATCCAGAACCTTAACTATAATACTGACCATAGATTAGTAAGGGCAATAATATCTACTAATCAATTCAGAAAAGAAAGGCCTTTTAAAATATCAATTAATGTACATTCTAAGGTTGAAAATTTAGAAGAATTTAGAACTATCTTGAAAAGAAATTATGTTAAAATTGAAGAAGAGGGTTTTCCACAAATGCTGCAGGATAGATATAACAAAATAATAAATGCACTACAGGAAAGCTACAAACAGGCAAGATCTTAAACAGGCAATAGAAAAAATGATAAATTATCACAGGAGACTAAAGAACTTTTAAGGAGGAAACAGGCAGCAAAAAGGAAAGAAAATACAACTTCTTTAGATAGAATAGAACTGGCACACCTCAACAAACTTATTAGGGAAAATATTAAAGCAGACATAAAGGCACACAAAGATAGTGTAATACAGGATATCATTCAGTCAAATAGGTCTAGCAAGAAAATTATGAAGGAACTAATACCTAACAAAAAGTGGTTTTACTTTCTTCAAAACAAGGCAGGAAGAGAAGAAACTAAAAGAAAAGATATTATTCTTATAGCAACAGACTACTTCATACAGCTATACAATTATGATGATGAGCACAGTACAGTACAATACATGTCAGTAGAAGATGTTCCCGATATAATGTTATCTGAAGTCATAGCAGCAATTAAGAATTTAAAAACCAATAAAACGCCTGGCCCAGATGGAATAAGAAATGAGATGCTTTTGGCAGGAGGTGAAATTCTTGCAGCAGAATTATGTAACTTATTTAACTTAATTATGCAAGAGGAGAATATACCTGAAGAATGGAAAACTGCAAAAATAATTCTGCTACATAAAAAAGGTGACAAATCTAAAATTGACAATTATAGACCCATATCCCTCTGCTCAACCATAGCTAAGCTTTTCTCAAATATTATTAATAGAAGATTGACTCCATATATATCAGCAACGGTGTCAATAGAACAAGCTGGTTTCAGGAAATCTTTTTCAGTAACAGACCATCTTCAAGTTATTAACCAATTAGTTGAAAAGTCAAGGGAATATAATTTTCCTCTGTATTTCTGTTTTGTAGACTTCAAGAAAGCTTTCGACAGTGTCTATCATAGGAGTATCTTTGAGGCAATGAATAGATTGGTATACCGCAGAAATATATAAAAATCATAAAGAAACTATATATTGGAAACACAGCATATATTGAAATGGAGAGAAGGGGCCAAATATTTAAGATAGGCAGAGGAGTAAGACAGGGAGACCCACTATCACCAACTTTGTTCATAGTGTTACTGGAGAAAGTATTTAAAGCAATTGACTGGAGCAATATGGGCATTATTATTGATGGAAGGAAACTAAATAACTTGAAATTTGCCGATGACATAGTTTTGATCTCAGGTAAGATTGAAGAACTTGAACAAATGCTGGAAGATCTCCTAACTCATAGTTTGGAAGTAGGACTTATCCCGAATTACTCCAAAACAATGTTGATGACGAACAGTGTAAAAGAAGAAATAACATTAAGTGGAGTAACACCGCAGTATGTAGAAGAATTTGTTTATTTGGGACAGCTTGTATCTTTTAATAATCGTGCAGCAAAGGAAGTACAAAGGAGAATTACAAGAGGTTGGCAGAAATACTGGTCCTTAAAAGAAGTAATGAAGGGTAACTTTAAGATGGAAGATAAGAAAGTGATATTTGAAAGCTGCATTCTTCCCTCAGTTACTTATGGCTGCCAAACCTGGTCACTCACCAAACAGCAAGAATCCAAGCTAAAAGTATGGCAAAATTCTGTTCTAAGAAGCATTATGAGCTACAAGAAAAAGGATAAAATTAAGTGTGTCGCTAAGCGCAAAGAATCCAGAATTAAGGATATAAGCCTACATATAAGGCAAATCAAATGGAAATGGGCGGGGCACCTTGCCAGAATTCAGGATGACAGATGGTCTTTAAAGGTTACCGAATGGATCCCGTATAATTTAAAGAGAAGGCGAGGAAGACAGCACAGGCGCTGGAGTGATATTCTCAAGACTATCACTGGTCCCAATTGGATGAGAACTGCTCGTGATAGAGAAAAGTGGAAAGAACTATGGAACGACATTGTGAACTCCACTTCCCAGTAGGTTTTGGTCTCCAGGGAAGTTAGAACATGACCCCCATTAAGGGGAGGCCTGCACGAGGCAACATCCTTCAATCGTAAATTGTGAATATATTCCAAACAGTTTTTGATATACTAAGTATAATTTCTTAATAAATTATTATGAATTGTAAATATCTTAAAAGCAGTGCATTTTATTTTATTCATGTTGCAAGATATTATTTGTTTTACAAAATATTGTTTGTTTCCTCATGCAATAAAAGGCTTTATTTATTTATTTATTTTATTTTACTAATTGTAAGAGGAATAAATCAGTTTATAGTAAGCGATCTTACGTGTTGCTATTGTAACTTCTTCTTTTTTCTAAACCGGCCTTATTTAACTTATATATACATACATAAACACATATAAAATAGAAGATATAAATTAATTTGTAAATTAATTAAGAATTCTATAATATTAACAAAACTTTCAAAAAAAACTATAGTTGAGAAAAAAACTTTTCAAGGGAAGATTCCATCTGATTTTCCTGCATTGTGGTGAAAACCGGATTGTTTTTTCATAAAACAAGGCCATAACCAGGAAATGTAACAAGGGCTGGACCGAATTTAAATTCAGCCAAAGCTTTTATTTAGAACACTAGTAGGAATCAGAGCTAGGCATGGCGAGCGACACCGAAGGGACGAGTGGCAGGCAGCCTGAGGAGGGTGCCAGCAGAGAAGCGACCGCATCTTAGAGGTATGCAGTGTTGGAGAGAGGAGCTCTCTCTTTGACTCTCCTTATTTTCTATATTGATGACCATAACATTTAAATACTTATTTTTTTATTATTATTTTTTTTTTTTTTTTTGTATATTGGGTAATCAAATGATATCCTACATTTGATGTCAGTAATGCATGTAGAGTTTACTTTTGTCTCTTAAGGCTAAATGTCACCTCTGTAGTACCAAATGTTTCCACCACGTAGCGTGCCGAAATAAACAAAATTTGGTATCCTCCTCAAATCTCAAAGGATCATCTGATTTCGGTTCTGTAAAGATAATTTTGTTTCCGTAGAATTTGAGGTAACTAGTTTAGGAGGCCATATTTGTGATATTTACGATTTTAGGTAGAAAAAAACTTCTTTCAAGTATTTTCAAAAGAAAAATCAGGCTATAGGCAAGTGTTTATAAACACGATGTGGGTCCCTAATCCCCTAACCTTCCGCCAGTACGAAGAGTTTTGGTACTCTATGGCTCTAGCCTTATTTTGGAGGGCCTACAACTTTTGTTCCCTCTCACTTCTCCAATAATGCTTGGTGATGATTTTATTGACTATAATTATAACATTGTTCATATATAAGTGAAAAAAGGTATAAATAAAAAAATTAATTTTTTATTAATTTATAAAAACTAGTTAAAATAAATGAATTCACAAACAATCTATTCCTATTACTTATAAAAAAAATAATTGTTTGCTATGTTGCTCTTGGGGTTTATTGAAAATACTTTGTTACTATATAAATAGAACCCCATTTATCAATATTTTATTTCTTGTCTTTATTGGATTCTAACCCAATACGTGTAAACCATTTCATTATTCACTAGTGGCATATAGGAAATAGAATAACTATGATTATTAGTAAACTTACTTTATTAATTAAAACGATTATCTAGATATATGAAACTATATAATGATTTTTTTTTTTTTTTTAATAGGAGTTTTCCACTAATGTGGTTTTCCTTCCCCTAAATATCCCTCAGGATCCTTCTCCAACCTTCCCTGTCCAAGGCCTGTTCCTCGGTTATGCCATGTCCCATCAGGCTTTCTTCAACTCCGTCTCTCCACCTCACTCTGGGTCTTCCCCTTCTCCGTCTTCCATCCACTTCCATGTCCATTATCTTCTTCGGTAATCTTCATGGAGGCATTCTTCTCACATGCCCGAACCAGCTGAGTCTTTTTTCCTCAATGGTCGATGGGATATTATAATGATAATATATATATATATATATATATATATATATATATATATATATATATATATATATATATATATATATATATATATATAATATAGTATATAATGATTTTACAAATAAGGTCAGCACACAACTTACCATTTATCTACTTAATACAGGCCATTACAAAATATTGGGTACTTATCAATATGGGTCTTCAGTTAGTATATTCAGTCTTGTCATAATCAGGGCTTCCTTCCTGTCTCTCTAGGCTGGCCATCCAAGAGATCATCGCTGAGGACTTCCAACATCTCCCATCATCCATATCAACTCCAACTGTCCTCATCTCTTCATCAACTTTGTCTCCAAAGACTCCTCCCCAAAAATCTCCGTCGATCAAACTATCCTTCTTCGTTTCCCGGGCCATCAATATAACAGACCTATCCCTACCTTCCGCTTTTGGATTTCCTCTGTCTAAAAGTTTTGATTTCTTTGTCTCAAAGAAACTTTTGTGGACGAAATATTTTACAGCGGCGGTCATTCCGAAGGTTTGGCCTGGCCCGATCCCCTTTGAAGGGTTTTATGGCTTATCACTCATATTCCAGACTTCAAAGGAGTGCCGGCCCTTTTCATCCCACCGTCTTATTATTAATTATTAATAAACATTATTTTGCGTACCCATAATACATTGCATTTACCCAGGGTCTGGGGGAAAGAAAAAAATTAGTAGTGAGTTACTGATTTTTTTTCTTTAATTCTTGTCAAACAGTGAATTTACGATAATATAAACATTTGAAATCTATTTTGTATCGAAAACCTTAGTATTTTGTTGACTCTATCACTTAACTAAAATATTACAAATAAGTTTTACCTTTTATATGAAAAAAATAAATATTATACAAGAAATGTAAAACCTAATAATAACAGAAAAAAATTTAAAAACTTATCATACAAGACTGATAATGTCTTAAACTTACATAATTATTATTATTATTACTTTTTTTTAAATTCTACTCCATAAACTCAATTAGTTTAAATACGTGTTTTCCTTTACAATATCAATTTATCAAATCCATTAGAGTTTGATGGATACATTTTTCTAAGTTAATTTTTATTTACAGACTTAACTTAACATGAGTAGTTTATTTTCATTAATATCATTTTAAATATTTACATATCACATATTCATGCCTTTCAAGGTATTCGTTCATACCTTTGCTCACTAAAATTTAATATTCGTCTATGGCTCAGGTTCACGTGCTACAATCACACTAATTTTTATATTCATTAAGATAAACAAACATAAACTTTTATACATTGAATTCATTTTTTCCAAACACACGTGGAAATAACAAAATAAATAATAAAAAAATTTAATTAACCATCATTTTCTTGGTTTCTCACCTTTCTTTTTAGAATCATTTTGAACTTTCATACACTAGTAGTAATATCTGCTCAATATGTCTCATTCCATTCACACTCTATCCGATCCTTCCTCTCCGACCGCACTCAAGCAGTATCTATCCCTAATCAACCCTTATCCGACTTCCTATCTCTGTCTTCGGGAGTAGCCCAAGGTTCCAGCATTTCACCCCTCCTCTTCAACTCCTACATTAATGATCTTCCCCAGTCAATTTAACATTGTTCCCATCACCTTTATGCAGACGACTCTCAAATTTATTTATCCTTTCCTCCTAACGAATTACATGAAGCTTTATCTAGGATCCAGGAAGACCTCGATAGAGTCTGTTCTTGGGCTAACTTGCATAATTTAAAGCTAAATGCAGGGGAAACTCAAGCCATTGTAATTGTAATCGGTTCAAGTGCCCTCCTCAGATCCATTACCAACTTTCCTACCCTAAACCTGAATAATCAGCCTATCACTTTCTGTTCCTCTGCCAAAAATTTAGGAATCATTATCGACCAAAACCTCTCCTAGAAGCCTCAAATCGCCCAAATAGCCCGAAAATCAATAGGAATCCTCAAATTATTACATCGTTCCCGTCATTTCCTTCCTCAATCCACGCAAAAGCTCCTAGTTTCCTCATTCATTTTTCCTCAGTTTGATTATGGTTGTGTGGTGTATGGGTGCCTCTTAGTGGGTCTCCGGGACAGATTACAACGAATCATGAATAGTTTTATCAGATTTGTTACCGGTACCCCGAGACGTTCACATGTATCGCACCTCTACACTACCTTAGACTGGCTCTATCCATCCTCCCGTAGACAATATTTCCTAGGCACCTTCCTGTACCAAGTCATTAATAACCATTGCCCACCCTACATCTATAACCTGTTGAAATTCAAGTCTTCCCTCCACTCCTAACTCACAACAAGATCACGTTCCTCTGATCTATATACTCCCCTCCACCGAACAGCATTATACCAACACTCCTTCCTAGCTCGATCCACTACCCTCTGGAACTCTATACCTCCTGAAATTAGACATGCTCCTTCCTTAAACTCATTCAAAACTCTCCTATTCCAATATCTCCTTAAATCCCAAATAGACGCCGCCAATGTGTGTAATAATTAAAAATTCAATAAGTCAATCTCAACTATATCCGATATCAATGAATTACTTCAATAATTATATCATTATAGGTAAATTTGCCAATTTTAATCATTTGCCTGTCTAAAAAATTACTTTTTATTTTTGTCTCGTATAGCTATATAATATAAGAGGCAGTAAGTAGATGTGTAAGTATATATTTTCAGGTATTTGTAAATATTTTGTCTTATTAACATTCAAATAGTTAATTTTTTTTCTCTATATTTCTTTTCCTTTCTATTCACTATATTTGTTTTATTTCATTGATTTCTTTTTTATATCTTTTATCTTTCTGAATGCATTGTGATTATTATATTAGCATATAGTAGTATCTTTCTCATGAATATATTCATAATATGGTTTTATTTTAAAATAGATACATATATCATCTTTTGTATGTATGTATGTATGTATGTATGTATGTATGTATGTATGTATGTATGTATATATATATATGTGTGTGTGTGAGTGTGTGTGTGTGTGTATGTATATATGAGTGTATATATATGTATGTATGTGTGTGTATGTGTATATATATACGATGGTATTTTAAGCTATAATTATTATTTCATATGTTTATTTTTTTAAAAATTAAATATAATTTTTTTCCCTATAAAAGTGTATACTGTAATTACTGATGCATTTAATTTGTAAATAACATACCAGACTATTGTACTTTTAACTGTGCATTATTTTTATTCTTAGGCGACAGTAAGTCCCAGAATAAAGTTTATTTTTTCATTTAATTTTTCATTTCATTTCATTTCACTATAGTCAGGTAATAAGTAGTACTTATAATGTGCTAGACCATTTACAATTAAATATCACTTTACTAAACTTGTCAGAGTCATTTACTCTTGGTTATTCTCTTAATTCGTTTCCTTTTATTTATAATATAGAAAAAAAAAAAAAAAATCAAACTTACTCACATTTTCTAATCCCGAACAATCAACAAAGTTCAGTTGGAGGGTGAGTGTCCAATCCTTCAAATCCTAATCCTTCTAAAAATCCTCAATGATCCTTACTTCGTCACAGACAAACTTATCCATAAAGAACTTGATGTTCCATATGTAGCTTATTTAGCCCAATTTAAATACCTTTCGTTGTAAACTGTATTACTACTCCAATCCACTAGTTTCTTAACTTGCTTCGCATATTATTCCTGATAACCCTCCGTGGCATGTGAAAAGAAGATGACCTCAAGATCTTTTAATATAGATTTTATATTATAGTGCCCTAAATTGGTTCCACTCCTTCTTATCTCATCGTTCCCAGCCAGTCATCATACCCAACAGTCCTCCTTCATCTTCCCTACCTTTAACCCAAGGTGTTCCACAAGGATCCTCCCTGTCACCAACCTTATTTTCTATCTATATCAATGATTTACCCAGCTTTATCCACAATTCCAATTATCACCTATATGCAGACGACCTTCAAATCTACCTATCTTTCCATCCTTCAGATATGCTCGAGGCATCTCGTAAACTTCAGGAAGACATTGATAGCATCAACCGTTGGGCAATGAAGAATAAGTTATATCTGAATCCAAAGAAAACTAAGGCTATCCTAATCGGTTCAAAGCCCATCCTCAGTACCCTTCCTTACTATCCATTGCTTTACCTCAATAACCTTCCTATTCAATTCCAAAACTCCATTAAAAATTTAGGAGTTACCTTTGATCATCACCTATCCTGGAATAACCATATCGCCCAAATTTCCAAAAAATCCACCATAATCCTTAAACAGCTGTATAGATCTCGAGATTCCTTTTCCCAGAGTACCCGTCAACTTCTAGTGTCCTCTCTTGTTTTCCTTTGCTTTGATTACTGTTGCTTGGTTTATGGAGGACTGTCTGGGGATCTCGAGATGAAGCTGAGGGGACTGATGAACTGTTTTATTAGATTTATCTTCGGGATCCCTAGGCGGTCACACGTTACTTGCCGATATTCTGAGCTTTGTTGGCTATTTCCTAAATTCCGACGGCAATACTTTCTGGGTACTTTCCTATTCCAATGTCTAAAGACCAAAAACCCTTAATATATTCTTGATTTATTAACTCTGCGTTCTTCTATCCACCTCTTAAACACTAGTTCCCAACCTTTTAACCTATATGTACCCGCACATAAAACCGCTTCCTTTGACAAATCCTTCATCATTCGTACTAACTTCTTCTGGAATTCCTTACCCACTTCTATTCGTAAAGCAGCTTCCATAACCTCCTTTAAAAATAATCTATTCCTATACCTTTTAGACAATCAATCTTCCACAAAGATGTCAATAATCAAATGAATACTTAGAATTACTTTTTTTTTTTTTCTCTTTCTTTCTTTTATAAGTTGTAAGAAATAATGTTATAATTATTATTTCATATATTTATTTATTTCTATTTTTTTAAAATTTAATTTAATTTTTTTTTTCCTGTAAAAAATGTATGCTGTAATCACTGGAGCATCTAATTTGTAAATAATTGGCCAGAAAATTGTACTCTTAATTGTGCATTATTTTTATTCTTAGGGGACAGTAAGCCCCAGATTAAAGTTTATATTTTTGTTTCATTTCATTTTTATTTTTCATTTCATTAAATACCATTGAATTAATATAATTAAAAAATAGTTCAATAAATTACTAGTATTATTTATCATTATTAATACAAAGGGTATTTTTAACATATATACTATTATATATAATTAATATTCACACAATTATTCGAATTATCCAGTATGTTTTTGTTTTCTGTTTTTACGATCACCTTTACTATTTTATATTTATCTATCCATAGCTCTCCAATACCAGCTGGCCTATACCATCATTCTCGTTCCGATGTTTGTATTGAACAAACCTAATCATGCCTTGGAGTATGTTCGTTGCATTACTAGTTAACCAATAACCAATCGATTTCTTAAGTCAACATGGTTTGCAATCAGTGCCCTTAATAACGGTCACTACCGTAATTTTCATACGTCTATAAGTTTCTGATTACCTGGCTGTATACATAATGAAAATTTTGTAAATAATAATTCGAAACATTTTTTAGTTTTTCCCTAGAAGCTAAATTGTTTAAATTGTATTATGACAATATTTTTACGGTAAAATATTTCACTGTTTACTTGTATGGCTATTATTAAAAATATAAAAACAAGCACTGAAAACATTATTATTTAATGTTATATAGTTTCATCAGTAATAAAAATAATTTTGTTTTTTAAAAAAAGAGGAGACGCTTCAAAATATTATGCTATATTCGTCCACTATGTCGTGCCCGGATCAGCATTAATATAAAGGATTGTCAGTGAGGACTTAATTGCCCGACAAATTATAAACAATTATAGGATAATTATATAATAAGTTCTTCCTCAGAGGTTAGAGGGGCTAGCAGTAAGATCTTTATGTTATAGAACCCCCCGTTCCTCTTTTTAACCCATTGCTGTATAGCTTGTCTCAGTTCTCTCCCTTACTTATTCATAAACAAGGCGCGGAGGTTGCACCAGAGATCCAGATGTGACGAGAGCCGTATTGCACTTCGCAATGAGTACAAGGCTAAAGCTATGGCATACTGAAATGAAGTGCGATTACGAAAGCCGAGGTCCTTGCATGAATTTATTGTAGAAGAGTCGAAGAAGAATCCATGGAGTATTCCGTACAGAGTTGCTCTGAGAAAGCTGACTCCTATGCATACGCTAGCAGCCCTCAAGCATGTAGATGTTCAAGCAACTACCCCCCATTTACATTGAAGCGATATATCCAAAAAACGATCCGTCCGAAGATAATGAAGAAGAAGAATTCGTAAGATGCACAACGACATACCCTCCTGGTACAGAATTCTGCCCTCCATGGGACATCTACGATCTTCGTATTGCTGTTGTCAGGCAGAAAACCAGGGCTCGATTTTATAGACGCCGCTATTTTAAAGTGTAGTAACCCCTATATTGAAGATAGATTATTGGGAATTGTCAATGACTGCCTAGGTAGGGGGTATTTTCCTAGAAGCTGGAAGATAACAGATTTGCGACTCCTGTACATGGGAGAGGACAAGGATAAGCAGCTTCCTAAGTCGTATAGACCTATATGTCTTCTTCCGGTGATGAGCAAGGTAGTGGAGAATCTCATCATGATAAGACTGCACCCAATACTTACAAAAGCTAGCCATCCACGGCAATTTGGCTCTACTAAAGGTAAAGGAACAACTGATAATTCGTACTGACGTCGAACTGAGAAATGAGCGGTATGTCATGTTGTTGCTCTTTGATATATCCTCTCCAGACAGCGTCAGGTGGCCACGTGTTCTTCAATATCTGCAGAATTACGAAGCCCCTAGTATTTTATTTACCCTAGTAAGTAGTTACCTTCAGAACAGGAAGATTTGAGGAAGTTCTTATGAGAAAGAAGCTTCTATTGAGAGGGGATGCTCCCAAGGATCAGTTCTTGGTCCAGCGTTGTGGAAGTTAGTTTTTGATGAAATACTAAGTGTCCTTGAAGAAGAGTATTTCCCTGCCACGGCTTATGTCGACGATTTAGCTGTTATAATGGCATCGAACAGCAGGGATCGAATAAAAGAAGAGGCACAACGGTGCGCTATTCTTGTAGGATGATGGTGTGGAAGGAAGAAGCTGAGAATGGCAGCCTCAAAGACTCAGGCCATGCTACTAAGAGGAAAGAAGGACAGGGCACATCCAATAAACATATGTATTGAAGGTATCAGAATTCGTCCCAGTGAGGAAGTCAATTATCTTGGGATAAGAATCGGAAGAGGATTTAATGTGACCCCTCATTTGGAATACTTGAGAAATAGGGTGGCACTAGCCTTAAATGGTCTTAGCCGAATCGGGAGTGCATTTTGGAGCCTTCGATACCCGGCAACAATTACGATTTATAATGGGGTGATTCTGGGTATTCTGAGATACGCAACTCCCGCCTGGTACCAGAATCTCTCACGACGGCAGAAAAGCAAGTTGGCGACCATCCAGCGAACGACTCTAATGAGGGTAACCAAGTCTTACAGGAGTGTGTCTCATAAGGCTGTACAAGTATCAGCGGGAGACATACCGATTGATCTCTTCTTACGATAAGAGGTATTGAAGGATAAATTTAAGAGAGGGGACTTCCAGAGAATATACGACTGAGATTTACAGCGGAGCCCATAAAATGGAAAAAGTTTCTTCGGGTTGATTCTATAGAAATATGGAACTAGCGATGGGTGACAATTTCGAAAGGTGCTACCTTCAGAAAATACTTTCCTTCCGTTCAGGCACGCTTATATACCTAATGGGTCCTCCCAGATTACTGGATATTTCAATTCCTCACAGGTCATGGATGTTTCCAGGCTAAACTCCATAGTCATGGCGTAGACATAGATCCCTTATGCCCCAGATGTGGAATTCCTGAAACGGCTGCGCATATCATTATAAATTGCACCGCCTTTGAAGCATTGAGGGCCAAACTACTGAGGGAAACTGGGCTATATGTTCTCTCGGAGAATGAGTCCCCTCAGATAATCACTGAAGACAACTACCCACACTACAAAAATTTTGTATACGTGTGGAAGACAGCAATTGGTTCATCCCATTTCAATCTTAGTAGGAGAAGGAATATTCCTGGGAGGCCGCCGGACAGCGAAGGTGCTAAAGAAGACGATGGCAACCTTGGGGCAGCCTAAGATTGGATTTCCCTGTAACATTGCCACATTTTTATTGTTAATAATGTAATTGTTGTTGTATTTACTATCGTAATTATTTTGTTGTTATTATTAATTGAAATTGTTTTGTAGTTATTGTTTATTGCGTATAGTTATATTGTGTTTATATAATTTATTTTGTTTATGTGTGTACATAAGTATTGAGATTTTGGCAATATTAAAAGTTAATATTGCCTAAACCTGTTTTGTCAGAAGACAAGGTAGGGCGAACAATAAATAAAAAAATAAATACTGATTCATAAGTATTCAAATACAATATACATACATATAATTCAATATACATAAATATAATACATTTATTTTAATACAAAAATAAAAAAATTACGAAATGAAAAAAAAAAAAAAAAAAAAATGTATTTTTTTTTTGTATTTTTCATCATTTTTACGGGTGATTGGCCCGGTGTTAGAGGCCTTATTTTTGTATTCTTTGTATTTTTTATTTTCGTTTGAAAAAACGAAAATTCTGACGAATATGCTGGACATGCCCAAGAGAGTTAAAGTGGGAACTCAAAAAATCGAGGTGGTCAGGAATTTCAAGTACCTAGGAAATGAGAAGGACCAAAATGGAATTAGCTTTCCAGAAAACCAAAAACACATACAATAAGAAAACCCTTTCTTGGAACACCAAAATAAGGCATTATAACACAGTAATTAAGCCCGAAGTACTTTATGCAGCAGAGACACTGGTCATGGGGAGGAAAGGGCAAATCGAAAAACTGGAAATCAAGGAGAAGAAAATTTTAAGGAAGATCATGGGTCCCAAATTCCTAAACAACCAACAAGTTTTCTATAGGAATGAAGCCCTATACGTGAAGTCAGAGAGATTATCAGATACAATGTAGAAAAGGAGGATTGATTTCTATGGACATAGATTACGAATGAATCCTGACAGAGTAACAAAGCAAATCTTTGACTTCTTTTACAAAAAGAAAATTAAACCCAATTGGTTTAAAGAAGTGGAAAAGGATTTGAAAGAGCTACGGATTTCCGAAGTCATGTTGAAGAATGATACAGCCAGGACCATAACCAAGGACAAAACTAAGAGGTTTCAAGCTAAGAGCAACACCAGAAAACCGATCCACATATCAGAGGACGAAAGAAGGAGGAGATCTGAGAGAATAAAGAACTATTGGGAAAAAAAGAAAGCACAAGAATCTAGGAAGTGATTGATCTGACGTACCCCAAAGATGGGTGATTCTTATTTTTACAATTTATTAAATCTTTTTTTTGGAATTAAAAATTTTTCGTTTTTTAATTTCTAATTTTTCTAATTTTTTTGTCTCCCTTGATCCTTTTATATCTTATTTATTTTACTCTATTTTATTTTTAACCTGTTTGTACATACAATAATTCATATTGTCTACTAACCCTACTATATTTCATTTTCATTATCAATGTATAATTCGCCTACATTTTTTTCATATCATTTCAATTTTATTTTTTTTCGATTCACCCGACATTGGGGTACGTTGGACCAATCACTTCTGAATGCTCTGTGCCTTTTTTTCGACTCAGTATTGCTTCATTCTTTCTAAACTTATTTTCCTCTCTTCTACAAAGATTTGGATTGTTCTTTTTGGTTTGATATTGAATCGGAACCTCTCTTTTTTGTCCTTAGTTATTTTTTTTTCTGTTAAGTCCTTTTCTGTTGCCTTAAACCAATTTGGTTTGGTCTATTTTTTGCGGAAGAAGTCAACAATTTTTTTAGTTAGTCTATTTAGGTTTATTCTGAGAATGTGTCCATAAAAATTAATTCTTCTCTTTCTCATTGTGTCTAAATGTTTCTCAATTTTTCGGAAAGGGTTTGGTAATTTGTTGTTATAAAATTTGGGGCCTAGATTTTTTCTTAATATTTTCCTTTCTTTGACCTCTAGCCGTTGAATTGGGCAACGGTTGGTAATGCACAGTGTTTCAGATGCATACTGTTCTTCTGGCTTAATTACTGTGCTATAATGTCTTATTTTTGCATTTCATAAGAGGGACTTTTTGTTGTAGGTGTTTTTGGTGAGTTGGAAGGCCAGTTCAACTTTATTTCTTCTAGATTCGACTGCTTTTTTCTCTAGGCTAATAGCTGATCCATCCTCCAAGATATTTGAACTCCTTGACTATTTTTATTTTTTGTTCGCCCACTTTCAGATGTTTAGGTGGGTTCTTGTTTGTTATTATTTTGGTCTTATCGAAGGAAATTTTAAGACCTATTTTTTCTGCTTGATATTTGCAGTTTGAGAGGCTGTTCTTTGGCTTCATATCAGGTCTCAGCTAGTAGACCTGCAAAGGCTAGGAAGACCAATTGGCGAACTTGCGGTGAGTCGCAGTTTTCCTTAAAAACACGTTTGTCGGTATAAAGTACTCTTTTGGCTATAAATCCCAAAACTATTTGTCTAATCTCGAATTTCTTTTGTTCATCTTAAAGCTGATTAAATTTATTTAATTTATTAAGTTCCGTGAAATATCCATTCTACCTCGCTGAATTCCGCGTACTGTTTTGAAATCCTTCTTTTGAAACATTTCTCGTTACAACTCTAAAAATATTTGTTCGATTCCAAATTTTTTTTTTTCATCTTTTAGCTGGATATATTTGTTATTAGATCCTATATATCAACATCAACAAAATTCCGTGTAATACCCTTGCCAGCACGCTATCAACAGCGAACTGTTATAAAATTCTAGTTTTTTTGGTATATTTTCTCTATAAATCGTAAACAATTTGTCCGATCCCAACAGTCTTTATTTCATTTTAAAACTACTTAAATTATTTATCAGGTCCTATCTATGACTTTTAATTATATTCCGTGTAATACTTATGCTAGCGCACTAAAAGTATATGTTTTGGCAAAATATGACTTTTTATATATGTTAAGTGGGCTGGCGTAAGTGTTTCACGGACTCTAAAAAGAGTGTTTTTGAGGAAAAGTGCGACTTACCGGAAGTTAGCAAATTGTTCTTCCTAGGATTAAAGACAATAATTTTATTTCATTTGTAACAATAAACATTGCAATTTTAACAATAAAAATGTGGTTTTTTTTTACATTTTCCATATTCCCCCCCAGTTTATCTTCTTAAGCATTG
Source organism: Euschistus heros (assembly GCA_003667255.2). Taxonomy (NCBI): domain Eukaryota; kingdom Metazoa; phylum Arthropoda; class Insecta; order Hemiptera; family Pentatomidae; genus Euschistus; species Euschistus heros. The sequence goes on from RCWM02000319.1 coordinate 1,187,306, forward strand.
GCCCCAGGAAAAAAATGTAAAGAACCTTTTTTGTAAACAATTGTATGTAAATTAATTTAGTACATTAACATATTTTCGCTAGAGCCAAGAGATTTCGAGTTATTAACGAAAAACTCAAAAAACCGACCTTTAGACCCACCTCCACCCTTAGCTCCACTCCACCCTCCAGTACTTTTAGTATAACTACAATAGGAGACTCCAATGTTTCCTTCACCACTCTTTGAACAAGTGCCAAGACTGAATCTCCTTTGTTCTTCTCTTCACACTGTTTGACCTTGAAGTTTAAGGTTTCCAAAATACCCATTAATCGGTCAATGTTTTCATTGATATGTTTCCTGGTTACGTTATTCATCTTTTTATCAAAATTTTGAATGAATGTACGTAAGTTTTCTTGTATTACCTTTGCTTCATGTAGGCAGTTATCACTAAAGATTTCTCCGTTTTCTTCTTCTACATCAGACCCGTTCCTAGGTCTTTTAACAGATGGGCCTGGATTCTTAGCGATTGCTCTTCCAGAGGGATCCTCCTCCATTTTTTGGAAGGTTAATCTCTGCTAAACTCTGAAGTTGTGTAACCTAACCTTAACGGTTTGACCTAATTTCACCAAATGTCGCTTTAAACGACAAAATTATGTCTTATTGTTATTGAAACCTTTAAACAATAACAATAAACAATGAATTAACACAAAAGAAAAGAAAAGAAACACTAAAAACTGGATTCAATAACACAGAAGACAACAGCACCAAAATCCACAGTCTTCTCAATTCCAATATGCTGTATACAATGTAATATGAGAACATACTTAAGACATGTAGAGGAACTACTACATGTAGTTCTACTCTATCGGTAGTACTCTAATGAAATTTACAAAAGGAGAAGATCCCGAGGCCACCTTCTTTTCAGGTGCCTCGGAGAATTGCTGTTTGGAAGCGAGAAGAATTTGATGGTTTGGTGGATCCCCCCAATTCTATACCATAAGTACAACAACAAGTGCCACCATGGGCTGTTTTGTCGGGGTGGTCAGATCTGTAAGTGATGTAGTATTTGATGTGGAAATAAGAGGTAGGCGTCAAGTGGGTCTCGGTAATTATGGCAACGTGAATGTTATTGTCGTGTAAAAATATGTCTAGTTCATTTCTGTGATTGAGCAAACCATTTTCGTTCCATAAAAGAAATGTCAAGGAGTTTCGGTTCATCGAGGAACAATAGGAGTGATTTCTGTCAGGGCTCTTGTGAGAAGGGTAATTAAAGGGCTGGTCGTTTCTTGGAGTTCAAGGAGGAAGGAGGAGAGAATCTATGAGATATTACCAAAACCTTGGGAGGAAATAGGATAGGATTCTGACATTTGAGGCAGAAGGTTAAACTGTCATGATGACGGCATTTGGAATGGAATTTGGCTTGAACTTTTTTGAGGTATGATTAGCTCATAAATTTGCATTGGAGTCTTGGTCCGTTGGTTTACTTGTTGTGGGTTCTGTTGGGTAGTTGATGGAGAAGGATTGATTATTTTGGGTGGTCGGGATGGAAGGGATGTTTGAGGCGCCTGATTCTGTGGCCGTTGATTTCTTCGTTGAACCGTTGTGAATTCATTAGTTGGTTGATGAAGTTGAGATGAAACCACTCCTGAGGTTGATGGCTGGGATTCTGCAATTTGAACGGCTGAATCGATGGGTTGTTGAGCTTTTGATGTTGATGGCAGTGGAGGAAAGTGTTTAGGAAAATTGTTGACTGAAATATTATGTTGATTCTGAAAGGAAGTTACAATTGTCTCGGATGTTTCAGGAACATGATTTCTATTTGTAGCTGAGTTGGAGGCTCTTTGCTTTTTTGCTATGTTTGTATACCTGGCAACCCTTATAGTTAGCAGGATGATTCTCTTCAAAGAAGACACACAAAGCTGGCGTATCTCGTGATTTTAAGCAAGTTGCTGTTAAATGCGGCCCTGCACATTTAACACATCCTCACGATTACAACAACGAACGAAATCGGCTGCAAAAATATAGTCAAGCACGTGTAGAGGTTAACAGGGAAGTTGTTAAGAAATACGGGAAAAATTATCCTGGAAAAACATTAGCAGAAAAGCGGTCAACAAACATAAAGAGAGCCAACTCGAAGTTAAAAGAAATGCTTTACACACATATGCTGAGGATCACCCAAATATATATAGAGGGGCTGTAGTAAATAGAAGTATAACAAAACCCATCCTGAAATCCATAGGTTTAAACTTATGTCTATTGAAATTAACCGATTTTAACATTTGTTTATAATGAGGGAAAAACCGCTTATTAATTGCACAAAATTTTAAAGTAATCAAATCATCCGATTTCAAAGAATACTTGTCGCGAACAAAAGTTTCTAATGAACAGTAATTAAAAAATACCTCACAGGGATCGGAATATTTTATTTTGATTCATAATTTGAATGTATATTTTAACACTTTTTAAGAAGAAAGCAGACCTAGAGTGTCAATAATCTGAACGTCAATTTTTTTTTTTTTTTTTTTTTTTTTTGTAATGTAATTTTAATTGAATAGATCATATAATCATTTATTTTTATTTTCCAAAATTATTATATTAAAAAAATTAAAAACAAAATGATTTTTTCCATGAGCGTCTATAAGGGGTATAGAAATAAATATTTCTCAGAAAATGCTAAAAATGAACTTAGACATCTATAACTAAATATTTGTTTGATCATTTGAGAATTAGATCACTTCGTTTGTATCTCAGAATCCCCCCCTGAAACAAACATAGGGACCACGGACAGGCTAATCTCAACTTTGTAAACAATCGTTGTTTTTTTGCACAGTTGTCTTCAGTTGTCAATAAAATTTATAATAATATTAAGTAGTGGTATAAGCTTTATGGTGATGGTAATTTTTAACCGGAGCTCAGCGGAGCTTATTTTATTGGACCACACATGTTTAAAAACTCTTGTTACTTTTTCCCTCTCGCTCTAGTATATTTTTTAATAATATATTTCATACACAGGACCAATCTAATATTTTGTCATTATTCTTTAGTGTTTGAACTACAAATATGTCAATTTTCATAAGTTTATCTATAAAAACAAATCCACAGTGACCCAAATGGTAGCTTAATAGAAATAGGCCATTTTGAGGTGGAGTAATATTGTACTACTTCAGAAGGCCTCAGAGTCGAAAATAAAAATGAAATTGAAAAAAAAAACAAACCGGAAATGTTTGCACCAACTAATAATGAATACAATGGCCCATCAAACAGGACAAAAATAATAAAGTTGTTTTTAGAGTTTTTTCCGTGTTAGCCCCACTGTGCGTCGTACAGTGGAGCAAAGCGGCTAAAAAGCGGAAAAAAACTCTTTTTCTCGAGAATGGATAGTCCTATCGAGATGAAAATAGTCTCATTCGATTCAGAATAAAACAATATATTGGAATTGTAACTAATTTGAAAAATTATATCATTTTATTCCTTAATTGGATTGACAACGCAAGTAGCAGATATTTTAAATTATTTTGTAAAATTTAATTTAACATAATTTTATTCTTATTTAACTTCATTTCATTAAAATGTTGTCCATTTTCGGTTTTCATATATTTATGTCGATTGCTTTATGATAACCTGGTTCAGAATTCATTGTTTACCTATAATGTATAATGGAAAGAATGATGGAACGGCTCACATTATCAATTAGAGTGCTTTGTTACTGATGGTAAGGGGTTTATTTTTTTAGCTTCAGGCCTCAGGTATGCTATGTAGGAATCTGAAGATTTTGGCAGCTTACAAAACACACCCTAGTTCACGGCTGTTCGGGAGCATTTCCTAGTAAAGTGTGTTTATTTAAAGTGTAGTAAATGAGGAAGAACATTTAAAAGATTTAAAAAGAATATTTCAAGCCCTAAAACAACATAACCTCTCAATACAGTTAGACGAGAATGAATTTTTTAAAACCGAATTAAACTTTTTAGGCTACGTCGTAACCCCGGACGGATTAAAAACAGATGAGAAAAGATTGAAGCTATTTTAAAATTTCCTATTCCGCGTAATGAAAAAAAGACAATTCCTCGGCATGGCCGGGTATTATAGGAAATTTATCAAAAACTATGCACAAATAACCAGACTAATTTCAAATTCTTTAAAAACCAAAATATATGGCATAAAAGAAATAAAAGAGGCATGTCAAACCCTAACAGAAATGATTAGCAATACACCAATTTTAAAGTATCCAGATTGGAAAAAACCATTTATACTAACCATGGATACTAGTAATAAAGCCATCGGAGCTGTACTCTCACAGAATGACGAAAATGAAATAGAACACCCCGTAGCATTTGCTTCCAGAGTTTTACAAAATCTCGAAATAAAATATTGTGCAATAGAAAAAGAATTGTTAGCAGTTGTATGGGCGACACAGCATTTTAAACCTTATTTGTATGGCACAAGATTTCTTTTACGTACTGATCATAAACCCTTAACGTGGGTCTTCTCAATAAAAAATGGTAACACACGTATAATGAAATGGACATGGAAGCTCCAAGAGTTCGAATTCGACGTTAAGCATATCCAAGGTAAAACCAATTACGTAGCCGACGCATTTTCTAGAGGAATTGACGAAATAAATCATACCAGTGATGAGGAAGAAATGGATGTTGAAGAATTGCTGAACCAAGATATTGCGGAAGAAAACAATTCAGAATACGAAGCAATAATGGAAGATCTACAGGCACCATCAGAGGAAGATTTAGAGACAATTTACTCGCAATAATCAAGCAATGAACAGGTACGAATTTACGAATTATCTTTTCTAACGAAACAATTCAACAAATAGTAGAAACATAATATCCATCGGTTAAATTAAAAAAATACAAACAAATTGTAAATGACATCGAAAACCCAAATGAACAAATAGAAATAATAGATAACTATCATTTAGGCAAGACTAAGCATAGGGGTATAAATGAAACTTTTGAAAAACTTAAAACAGAATATTATTTTCCGGGTATGCAAAATAAAATACCAGAGTATATTAATAAATGTGAAACGTGCAAAATAACCAAATATGACAGTAAACCTATAAAAACCAAATTTCAGATTACACCTACACCAAAAAGACCGTTTCAGGAATTAATGATTGACATTTTTAATTTTAACAACGCGATAATTTTTACAGCGGTGGACACATTTTCAATACATTTATTTGCCCAAACGCTACAATAAAAAAATGCAATTAATATCTGTAATGCACTAACCAACTACATGACATATTTTCAGACAGCGTTACAGATATCGTTAGACCAAGGGACTGAGATGAAGAATAACTTAGTTAGACAATTTTGTGAAGAAAACAACATTCTCTTGCATTACACTTCAGCTAGTCATTCAAATTCGCTAGGATTACTAAACAGGGTTCATTCTACTTTAAATGAGTTATTAAGAATAATAGGGAAAGAAAATGACAAGTGTTCAATGCAACAAAAATTAAGATTAGCAGTTATAGCCTACAATAATACTTAAACTAACACCCAACGAAATTACCTTTGGAAACTCTATATTAGAATCAGACAAAAATATTGACATGACCGAACAGAACGTATTAAAATATCATAAAGATCAACAACTTCTACACAAATTAATAAGATCTAAAATAAATAATGAAAAAGAAATAAGAACGGAAAAATTAAATAAAAATAGAGAAGACCCCTTAGATATTCAAAAACAATTAGGAGACATACAATATTAAAAAAATAGTCAAGCAAAAATAAAAAGTAGGGACAAGTTTAAAAAAGTAAATGTGCTAGTAAAAGATAAAAGACCAATTAAAACCCATATTGACAATATTAAAAGGCCCACTAGGAAAAAAATGAAAAGGAAACAATCTATTTCAGACGACGATAGGGAATCTCTTCGCGTTAATATTTCGGATGCCTAGGATAATTATGACTCGGATGACTCAGATAATGGTTCTGATTAAAAGTACTTAATTTTATTTAAATAATATTAAAATGTCTAAAAACATTTTATTTTAATAAAATGTAATGAATATAGTGGTATTAAGAAGAAGTGTTTGTTTTGTACTAAAGGAATTATCTGTATTTATATTAAATTGACAATGCTGTAATTTATTTAAATAAAATCGGACTTTTGTATTTTGCTATATATTATTATGTTTAATGTTAACAATGTAAAAGATCATTCAAATTATTATTTTATTTCACAGTAATGTTATGTTTGATTTATTTTGTAATTAATATTTTGTATTCACTATAATAAATATTAGGATACTATTATTTTGTCTTGAAATATAATTTTAACTTGATCGTTGAGAAAAGTATGTATTTTATTTTACATGTATTTTACAATCCTTTTGTTTATAGGAAGTCGATGATTGTATAAAATCTCATTCTAGTGTTAGACGTACAAGGTTTAATCTTTTTATTTTTCAAATATACAAATCCTAACTTAGTAAACAGGAAATTCAAAGTCTAATCCTTTTATTTTTATAAAGTCCCTAGAGCATCAAGAGACGTACACGGTCTAATCCTTTTATTATTGTATAGACTTAGTGTGTAAGATCCAATCCCTTTGCTTATAAAATACTTTCACTTAGTGTAAAAGGTATTAAGAAATGTACAAGGTTCATACCTTTTATTTATTGAAACTTTCAACTTGAATTGTATAAAATCTAACCTGTTTATACTAAGATATTTGTTTCATCAGAGACCTCGGAACTCGGGGGGGGGGAGGAGTTATGTACAACTCAATAGTATTAAAGATATAAATAAACAATGTTTGATATCCCCTCTTTCAAACCCTATAAAAGGTTGCTCCCATCTAGCCTCAACAGATATTTGAGCCTAGCCTCATCAACCTTTACCACTTATGATCTTACAGAGGCATTCAAAGACCTCAAGATAACGAAGGCTAGGAGGCTGCAAAAGACCATGCCCGATGGAAAAAAAGGTCGATTTAGCCCCTGTAATCGTCACATTCCTAGTTGGCGTCTCGCTAAATGATGTGAAGAACATCAGACACGTAAACCGTGTCTTTTTCACGGCCGAAACCTAGAAGGCCGAAACAGAAACGTCACCCCCACAGTGCTACAAATGCCAAAAATTTGGCCATATCCAAACAAATTGTGGGTATGAGCCCGCATGTATTCGCTGTGGAGGCGAACACAACATTAAAAGCTGCCCTAATGCAAATGAATGTAAAAACTGTGGCGGAAACCACGTGGCTTCCTATAGACAATGCCCCTATAGGAAAAACTTGTAGGAGCACGCGGCAAAACGTTCAGCCGCGAGGAAACAGCCAATCAGAGCTCCCGCCAAACAGGCCAATGAGAGAGCTCGACAGGTGGGAGAGTTTCAGCAAACCGCCACCACATATGCTTCAGCGCCACAGGGTGTTCCCCCTTCACAAGCCACCCTACGCCCACCACCCGAATCCTAACCCTCACTACCACCCCAGCAGACTCCCCTCCCAGCACCTCCTTCAACCAACCATTCTACAATAGGACGCCATTGGGGTGACATCCCCCCTCCCTGGGCAGTCGCGATGCAAGCCACACTCCAGACCCTAGCGGATCAGATGACCCTACTGGTTCAAATCATGACGAAGAAGAATCAGCAATGAATTCCTTCTCCGTTATGAACTTCAATTGTAACGGACTTTGCCCGAAGATAGAAGAAATCCGAGCGCTGCTGGCACTGAAACGGCCCACCGTAGCCGTACTCACGGACACCAGAGTGCTTGGACCACCACCGTTTCTGCAAGGGTATGCCGTGGCAACAGATAGCTCTAAAGACCCTCATGGAGGTGTCCTCATCGCCGTCCGCCATGGTATACCATGGAAGAAGATGCCCGAACCCCTGGCTATTACGGACCAACGCATTAGCCACTTGACTGTTCAAGTGCTGATGAGGCAGCCAACCCTCATCACAGGGGTATATCGACGTCAACAGGGTTCTCTTGTGGAGTTGAAAAATTTTCTGCGAGCCTGCGGGGCAAAGTCCAACCACTGAATCATCGGAGACCTCAACGCCCGACATAGTCTATGGCAAAATTCACGGACAAATGTGGCAGGTAGGGTGTTAGTCAAGACCCCCTTCACGGTAGTCCACCCCGACACCCATACCTTCCGTTGCTACTCCAACGGATATCCATCCACCATCGACCCCCTTCTAACACGACAGCCACATCGAATCACTGGCTGCACGGTGACTGACTTTACAACCTCAGACCACCGGCCAGTGATCTACGAATTAGAAGGAAGGAGGGACGAGCCAGCCCCAGAAAAATTCATATATCAAGAAGCTGACTAGGGCAAATACAAAGCTGAAATATGCCATAGACTACCATCGGTGCATCCGCTACGCTCTCCAGAGGAAGTTGATGATTTTATCAACACCCTCACTGACACCGTTCTAGAGGCTGCCCACTCCTCTATCCCTACATTCCGTCCTTCCCCACCTCACCTCCAAAACCCCCCTCCTCATATCATGGCTCTTATATCGAACAGGCGGAACCTCAAAAGCCTCCACTTGGCAGGACAAGCTGAGGGCGATACACGATGACTACCGTAGTAGTAAGTTCTGGAAACTAACTAGATCTGCGGAAAAGAAAACTTCCACGATCCGCCTGCACGATGGGCGATACTTTTCCCTGCCGACCAAGCGCAGCTGCTTGCTGAGCACTACAGAGAGGACATCACCAACAGGACCACCGATGCCGAACCTCCCCCGTCCATGGCCCAGGAGAACAACATCAGCCCTGAACAGCTGAAAGCCATCCTAAGAAGACCATAAGGGAACAGAGCTCCTGGACATGACAGGACCCAGACAGTCCTTCTCAAGCAGCTCCCCAGAAAAGGAATAATGCACCTCACGAACCTTTACAACTCCTGCTTGAGGTTAAGATACTTCCCCGTTTAGTGGAAGCATGCAATACTGTTTCCACTCCTCAAGCCGGCTAAGACAAGAGACAAGCCAGAATACTACCGCCCAATCAGCCTGTTGCCTCACCTCGGAAAATTCTACGAGAAAATTGTTCTCAATTACCTACGGGACTTTTGCGAGGAGAACTCAGTTATTCCGTTCGAACAAACGGGTTTTCAAGCACGTCTCAGTACTGAACACCACCTGATGAAACTGCAAACTGAGGCGTGCTCAAAATTCAATAGAAATACTGCAACAGCGCTGATCTCCATAGACTGCACGAAAGCATTTGATTCCGTATCTCACGGGGTCTTATGCAGAAAACTTGAATACCTAGAATGCCCTGAACAGCTCTATGGAGTCATTGTCTCCTTTCTCAGTGAGAGAAGTCTCGCTGTGCGGGTTCGTGACGTCCATTCACATTCAGTACCCCTCACTTGCGGTGTGCCACAAGGAGCAGTACTGTCTCTAGTGTTGTTCAACACCTACACTGCTGAAGTGGTTGGCAAAAACTACGGTACGACGACAGTATCCGCTTTTGCCGACGATATTGCCATCACTAGCAGCAGCATGAACCCCACTAGATCACTACATCAGGCCGAAACGGTCTGCGCGGAGATCATTCGATGGCTGGACTCACTTAACATCCAAGTAAATCCAGCCATAACGGACTGCGTAGTGTTCTCACACCAGCGTGGGAAAAGGACAACACTGCCGAAGACCCTACGAGTGGCAAACACCACCATTGCCCCCTCCAACTCCATTTTCTCCATTCAACTTCCATTAAGAATATGGCAAAGACTACCTCATTGAAGAAGAAGCCACAAGACCTCCACGAGATCTTCGATCTTCCGACTATCCCGGAGTTCATCCAGCGCAGGCACGTCAAGTTTTCGGACTCCTTTCAGTTCTTAACGAACCCCCTCTTCAAAACCTTGACACCAGCGCCACCCCCTGTCCGCTGGCAATTAACAACCGGACCGTAATGAAGACAGAAGCGGACCAATCACAGCCCAGTTGACAGTTGTCAGGAATGTGACCATAAGGACATTTCTTTAGTTTTATTAGTTTCATAAAAATTAGTTATAATTTTCCTCATAACAAGGTTTAGGTGAGCCCCACCACCTAAATATAAATCTTTCTGAAACCCACACCTCAAGATTTCACAAACTTCCTGTTGGCCTTACAGTGTACCCAGTACAGAAAAAGGCCAAACATCCATAGAAATTCCCAAAATTCCATCCAACTCAAGAATTATCCAATAGAGGCTTGGAAAAAAAAACACCGTGAGGCGTGCGGTAATACTATGCTCGAAGTCTTGTAATAAGTTATAAATTGTGCTTTTTCTTGATCAATGTATATAATTTTCAATAAAGCTTCTTTTGAAAAACTTCAACCCGCGATACTTTTATTCAGCTATATATTTATTTATTTATTTTTCCATTTCTTTATTTATAAACACGCCCAGTATCTTCCTTTCCAAACATCCATCAACGACCACTCGAGTACCCTGGCATAGGACAGACAGAGCCTCAAAAACCTCTGAATCGAAACCGAAATCGATTTAGGCGGGTATCTGTATCGAAATCGAAATGTTTCACCAGCCGTTGTAAACGGAACAGTTGTAAGAGGAGTCCTTTTATCACAATGCCTGTTCCGCCGGGGCACAAAAGAAGTCCTCGTCTTTTTAACGCCAAAGTAGACCTGCTTTCAACTCCTATAGCTTCAGAACTATTTGGTTATTGTTATATCAATAACCAGGATTTGATTTGATTAGTTTATGGTTATTGTTTGTTTGTTTCGTTTAAGTGACGTTAAACGAAACAAACAAACAATAACCAGAATTTTTTTTCTTGAAATATTTTATCTTTTCCATCATTTATAAAACTTCACAGTAAAATGTGCAGATTAATCTTTTATGAAGATATAACGTTACATACAAAGATTAGCTATTTGTTAATTCTTGTTATAACATCTTACAGAGCTTTCACATATCAAACCATTGAAAATATGTTTTAAAATATAAAACATTGTAATTATATCCTATATATTATTAAAAATTTATATCGCTTAGCACTATTTTCAAATTTCAATGCATTTTTTTAAATTTATAACCGTCACTCTTAGTTCTATATATCTATATTCGAGAAAATGTGTTGCGGTTTAGGGAAATCGCCTAGTTTTCCTAGCAAAAGAAATCGCTTAGTTATGAACTAGCAAATTTGGTCACAAAAAATATGAGCTAATATTTTATACATCTCCTAATTTAGAATTCATAACATCGATAACAGTTATATCAATAATCAACATTTTCCAACATATATACTCCCAATTAGTTTCATGCAACTTTAGACAACAATATTTTTAGGAGACCTCGTACTGAGATGATGTATCATGAAATATCATTATTCTTTTTCCCTTATACAGTCCTCAAAAGATAAAATATGAAAAATGAAAAAGAATAACTCTCTAACATCATATAAATAAACAAATGAATGTTTACTATTCATGATGTCTTTGTCATTTATCTAGCTGTTATGAAATTCTGTACCTACACCCAAAGGTTTTGGCAATATACATATATCTAATATTTTATATTACATTAAATAATAATTAATTTTCATACCATCATTACTTTGAATAATCATAAGATGGAAGGATTTCTTTGAAAAAAATTATTAATTACGTTGATAACGGTTCTCGTTGTATGATAACGCTTTAATTACATTTCGATAAATTACTTTTATCGAAGAACAGGAACGATTCACATAAAAGGATTTGAATTATTTTTGAATGCATTATTTATTGTAAGTTTTATAAATTTAGAACTTGTTATATTTTTTTTCCAACGAATCTGTGAATAATAGCAGTTCGTTTCGGGCCTGATTAGTAGAACTGTTCGAATTAATTCTTCACGCAGTTCCGTGCAATCATGCCTCCCATACAGGTATTTGTTGGTCTGCAATTCAAGCATAAAGGAAAAAGGCATTCATTACTTGTGTTAGAAACAGAAAAGCAACTTGAAAGACTGAAAACCATCGGAATACAGATAGCTCAAGTGCTCTCACGATATAAATGTCAATGAGCAGCAAGATTGGAAACCGTTAGTACCCCACCCAACACGCATTCCACTTAAACGAACACTCCTCGCTGAATGTAATCTTAGTACATTTCATAACGATCCTGATTATAATTACAAACTAAATCCAAATCCAGTGATTGGAAAATAGGGTAAATTATGCGAGTCTTGCAGCGCCCTCAAATTAAGAATAGAACTACTGGAATAAGCTGCACGGTTGGAAACATAAATAGCTAGAATTAAAATCATAGCTCTATCTATTACTGGCAATTGATAACAGCTAACGTGTATTAGCAAATACGCAAGAGATGACTGATGAACAAAGAAATCAATGCTGTCGGTACAATACTAATACAAGACGAGAAATTGTGGCATTAATAACTTTTTATCTAACAACACAACGACCTTATTGATTTGTTCAGAACCGCTTCTAAACTAATGTTGATGATTTCAAAGGTAGAGTTTGAATATTGCTTTAACTGGTTCCGCTTTAAACTCTATTTTTGCTAGATCCGAGCTAATTATGAATATAATTTTCTTCTTTAGACTATAATTGCAAATAGTTACATTTTCATGATATGCACCAAATAATCTTTTTCTTCTCCTACTTTGTGCTTATGCTCTCCCAATGTGGTTTATCTTCTAGTTTTATTTATATTTATATATCAATTAATTTCTACCGTTAATTTTAAAATTAGTAAAAATCCTCACTGCAGTAAGTAGAATTCACAATACTTACCCGTTTTTTTTTTTTTTTTTTTTTTTTTTTTTTTTTTTTTTTTTTTTTTTTTTTTTTTTTTTTTTTTTTATTCCATAGAACACTACTAATATTATTTATTGGTATAAGTGTACAATCTGCCTCAGTATAGGGCAATAGGTACAGAGATGAATGTATTCATTCATACCATATATACAAATGCACTCACACACACATACACAACCAATAATAATAAAAAATAAAATAAAACTAATAATTATTTACAATAATCAAAAATAAAACAAAATTAAATTAAAATTAGAATACAAAAATTATTTTACATTCATACTTTATATACAATACAAATACACTCAGCCTGGGGAACCCCAAATCGAGCCTATTCGCCCACTTATTGGTAGTCAAGGCCCGACGCTTAGAGATCCCAGGGCTGCTCTCCAGCTGCATCACTGGTAATATCCAGTGGAGGCTGAGTGGAAGCGCTATGGCCACACATTCCAGGACTTGAGCGGAGAAGCTGGTCATTACTAGGACTCCGACGTAACTTTATACATTACAAAAGGTCTAGGGGTCATTGCCGTTTTATCCTTCTTGGAGGGTTATAAGGATGGTTATGACTGGATAGGGATTGTGCCAGAGGATTAGGATAATTGGATAGATTTTGATGAAATTTCGAGAATTTTGAAGGAATGAGATAAAGGACAAAAGGTATTTTTAGGTCATTATGTAGGGTTTTATTGGTAACATAATAAGGTGCATTGACAATTGTTCGGAGGACTTTGGATTGGAAGGATTGAATACGTTTAATATTGGATTGTCTTGCTGTTCCCCACAGTTCAAGTCCGTAGACCATAGAAAGAAGTACCATACCATATACTTCAGCAGCCATGAAACCAACCATATATATGGAACCGGATTTATCGTCAGAGGATGAGCCCGGCTATTGGTAACAAAGTGTATCTCCATATCCTCTAGATTATGCTACCTAGACTTGAAAGTCCAGATTGGCACGGAAAGAATACACCTACCAACGATTGATATCTTCAGTCCTCATCAAAACACAAATGCCAATGGCCAAAGTCTGATTGATTTTGCGAACACTCACGGCCTGGTGGTCGGAAGTACCATGTTCCCAGGCAAAAATATTCAAAAAGCTACCTAGAGATCACCAACCAGAGAGCATTTATCAACCAGATAGACCACATTTTAATCAGCACCCGCCACTGGTCCAATTTTATTGGAGTAAGGACATACAGAGGAGCAAACGTGGATTCGGATCACTACCTCAGTATTGCCTGTATACGCGCCCGGATTACCACGAAACGGAACTCGGATATTAGAAAAGCTGTGATCAAGAAATTTAATGTTCATAATCTGAAGGATCCAAAAGTGTGTGAAACCTATCAGCAACATCTTGATATTAAGCTGGGGGAGGAACTAAGCGATAGGAATGACACAGCGGATGACCAGTGGTCGGGAATCGCTGAAGCGCTAAAAGCTACCGCAGAGGAAATCCTTGGGTTGCAGATAAGAAGCGGGAGGTCCCCTTGGTTTGTTGTTGAATTCATCGAGGCAACAAATAAGAAAAATGAAGCTTATTAGAAGGCCATCCAACGCCATACACGTTCAACATAGGAGACATATCAAAATAAAAGAAGGGAGGAAAAGAAATTGCATAGGAGAAAGAAGAGAGCTTGGAAGAATTGCAGAATGAAGGACGTAGAAGACTGCAGAACATCTCGTGACACTCGCCTCTTTTTTCAGAATGTGAATGACGGCCGCAATGCCTTCAACCCTAAAGTAATCATGTGCAAGATTGAGGACGGAAACCTGCTGACGGAAAGAGGAGAAATCCTGAAGAGATGGACAAGCCACTTCAGCGGAGCACTTCAAATAGAGAACCTTGAAGTAGAAATAGCCAGAGAGGAGGACGACTTCTCTAACGATGCCGAGGCCACCGGATGATGAAGACATGGAGACGGCCATAGCGAAACTGAAAAACTACAAGGCTCCGGGACTGGATGGAATTCAAGCGGAGCTGATACGCTATGGAGGAATGGAAGTGAGAAAGGAGCTTCATAATCTCATTTTAAAGATATGGGAAGAGGAGAAGATGCCTGATGAGTGGAAAAGGGTAATTATCTACCCACTGCACAAGAAAGGGGACCAGTCGGACTGCGACAACTACAGAGGCATAGTGCTCCTCTCGTGTGCATATAAAGTTCTCTCTAACATCCTATTTGAGAGACTAGTCCCTCAGGCCGAGAGGAAGATAAGGAAATTTCAAGCGGGATTTAGACGAGGGAGATCCACATTGGACCAACTATTCTCACTGAGGCTGATGCTAGAGTTACGCAAAGAGTACAGAATAGTTACTTATTACCTCTTTGTTGATTTTAAAGCCGCTTTGTAACTCGGCCAGAGCTCTATCAGGCCTTGTTAGAAATGAATGTCCCAGTCAAGCTGGTACGGCTTGCGAAAATGACGATGTCGGGCTCGAGGTGTGCAGTACGAGTAGGCAGTGACTACTCAGATGATTTTGACACAACCTGCGGAGTGAGGCAGGGGGATGCTCTTGCCTGTATTCTCTTTAACTTTGCTGCAGAGAAAGCGGTACGTATATCCAACTCCACGCAACCCTTTTTAATGGTACAGTTCAACTTCTGGGATACGCTGACGACTTTGATATTGCTGCTAGATCGGAGCGTACACTGAGAGAGGCGTTATTGGCCATAGAAGATGCAGCAAAGAAACTTGGGCTACACATTAATGAAGCTAAGACCAAGTACATGAGAGTTGGAGGAGAAGGACCAGGGATTGGTTCATTTGTGGCTGGACCATAAAATTTTGAAAATGTAAGTAGCTTTGTCTACCTCGGGTCTGAGATCAACTCTGGAAACGACATCTCTCGAGAAGTCAACAGAAGGATAGCAAGCGCGAGACGGTGCTACTTAGGCCTTGTGAAGCAGGTTTTTAGGCATTTTAGAAGCAGGTTCCTACCTAGCAGGACCAAGATCACCCTCTACAAAACCTTGGTCCGTCCTGTTTTAACTTATGGATCAGAAGCATGGGCCTTTAAAAAACAGGATGAAAATAGGCTTCTGATCTTTGAAAGATCAATTTTGAGGAAGATTTTTGGTTCTGTTAAAGAGTGTGGAATTTGGAAAAGAAGAAGAAATGTCGGACTGGCTGCCCTGTTTGGGGATACAGACTTGGTAAAGTTTATCAAGATAGGACGACTTCGATGGGCCGGACACGTCGCATGCATGGATGACTCGTCGATACCCAGGAGGATACTGTCCGGAAGGTTGCATGGGGGAAGAAAAGTTGGCAGGCCAAATGTGAGATAGGAGGATTCGGTGACATTGGACGCAGGGACTCTGCTGGGAGTCCGGAACTCGAGAGCTGCTTCAGTTGACAGGATTGACTGGCGAAAGCTTTTGGAGGAAGCCAAGTCTCGGTGACGGGATGTAGAGCCACCGATGTATGTATGTATAGACCTCAGAGTATCCTTGAAAACATCCCAAGAACTAGATGATGCAGCTAACTCCTTTACGAATTTAATTCAACAAGCAGCTTAGAATGCATCTTTTCCTCAAACATCCTATATCAATCGTAAGAACTAATAGACCTTATCCAAACCAAACGTCATTCTAAATCCCTATGGGAAACAACCAGGCATCCTGATAATCGGAGAACATATAACCATTACACCAAATTAGTTCATAAGAAATTGGCTTCCTTTAGATCCCAATCCTACAACTTCTATCTTTCTTCCCTCTCTACCTCTGACAACTCCCTCTGAATGTAACCAAAAAAATCCTTAAGTATCACAATATATCCTATCCTCTCCTAGGTGAAGATAAATCCTGGGCTGCCTCAGATGAGAACAGAGCAGAAGAATTTTGCCAAGCACCTCTCTAGCACATTTATTCCCCATTCCGAACAAATCCCCTCCCACACTACTAAAGTTCAACAATTCCTGACTTCTCCAATTCCTCTCCCCTTACTCCCTAAAGCAGTTAACCCCTCTGAAGTCAAATTCCTATTTAAAAAATTGAAAACCCGCAAATCACCTGGATATGATCTGATTACCACCCAAATCCTTCGAAAACTCCCTCAAAAAGCGATCCTCTTCCTTAATTACATATACAACTATCTACTTCGCACGACCCACATTCCTCTGATATGGAACCACTATATCATCATTCTTTTCCTAAAACCAGGAAAACCTCCCAACAAAACCTCATCATATAGACCTATTAGTCTCCTTCCTATCCTTTCAAAAATGTTTGAAAAAATCCTTCTAAAACGTATCCTACCCATACTCGAATCCCAAAGCATCCCTTCCCATCAATTTGGATTCCGGACTGGTCACTCCACTGTTCAAAAAAGCCTTCGTGTTGTTGATCATATATCCTCTGCCAAACAAGCAGTATAGCACTGGTGCATTTCTGGAAGTAGCGCAAGCTTTCGACCGGGTGTGGCACCAGGGCCTGCTCTTCAAGCTCAAGACCCATTAAACCCAATCCTTATACCTGGTTCTACGATCCTATCTCTCAAATCGTTTCTATTCAGTCCGCTGTGGCTCAGAGTTCTCGAACTGTTATCCTATCGATGCCGGAGGTAGTGTCCATGGTTCCGTTCTCTATAATCTCTTCAGTGCCGAAATACCAACCAATCCTAATACCTTTTTAGCCACGTTTGCAGATGATAGTGCCATCCTATCATCCCATTCCGATTCCAAACATTCTTCCCTCTACCTCCAAAGACATCTTCTACAGATTGAAGCTTGGTGCAGCAAGTGGAGAATAAAAATTAATGAAGCCAAATTCAGTCATATAACTTTTACCCTTTGCCGCAAATCCTGTCCACTCATCCGTTTCAATAATATTGCTATACCTATATCCGACACAATACGCTACCTTGGCTTTCATCTTGTCAAAAGACTAACTTGGAACCCTCACACTAGGCTAAAAGACAAGAACTCAATAGGAGATACAGCCAACTTTGCTGACTACTAGGCAGGAATTCTCATCTTTCAGTCGATAACAAACTCCTAATATACAAAACAATCTTAAAACCAATACGGACTTGAATTGTGGGCGACAATAAAAACAATCCAATATCAAACGCATTCAAACTTTCCAATCCAAAGTCCTCCGAACAATTGTCAATGCACCTTATTATGTTATTAATAAAACCCTATACGATGACCTGAAAATATCTTTTGTCATTGATCTCATTCCTTCAAAATTCTCGAAATTTCATTAAAATCTATCCAATCATCCCAATCCTCTAGCCTAATCCCTATTCAGTCTTAACCATCCATATAACCCCCCAGAAGGTTGAAACAGCAACGGCCCCGAGACCTTTTGTAGTATAATGTTATGCTGGAGCCCTGGTATTGACCAGCTTCTCGACTCAGGTCCTCAGCATATGTAGCTATAGCGCTCCCACTCAGCCTCCATTGGATATTACCAGTGATGCAGCTGAGAAAGCAGCGCTGGGATCTCTTTGGGTCTGGCCTTGACTCCCAATAAGTTGGGGAATAGGTTCGATTCGGGGTTCCCCAGGCTGAGTGTGCCTGTATTGTACATATAGTAAGAATGTATCTTATTTTTTTTTAATTTTAATTTTTGTTACTTGATTTTATTATTTCATTTTATTTTTGATTATTGAATTATTAGTTTTGTTTTTATAATTTTTTTATCTTCTATTATCATTAATTTTACGTGAATGAATACTTGTGTAAATTGTATGAATGAACACATCTTTAGCACTGTCACCTATTGCCATTAATTTAGGCAGATTTTACATATAATTCAATAAAAAATATAAATAAATAAAGTATAAGTCCGTAGGTCCAAATAGGTTTTAAGATTGTTTTGTGTATTAGGAGTTATCGACTGAAAGATGAGAATCTCCTGTTTAGTTCTTGTCTTTTTAGTCTAGTGTGAGGGTTCAAAGTCAGTCCTTTGTCAAGATGAAAGCCAAGGTAACGTACTGTGTAGAATATAGGAATAGGGATATTATTGAAGTGAATGGGAGGACAGGATTTGCGGCGAAGGGTAAAAATTTTAATAGGTTTTAAAGATTACTTTAATTTAAAGTAATTTAAATTTAATCTAATGAAATAAATCCTAAATCATAATAATAAATAAATAAATGTAATAACATAAATTCCTTTAATTTCGTTTCGCTTTATTGACAAATTTCCTTTATTTTCAATTAAATAATAATTTTTTTCTTTGCTCTTTATTCTAATGAAGAGTTTATTATGTTTAAAAAACACATCTCCATCAAGCGATTATCATAATGTCTTATTTAGACAAGTAACTGAGAGAAAAATAAAGATTCAAACACAATGTTTATCGAAAAGACATCCGCGTGGTTTAGTTAAATTCAACGAGGAAGACATAACCTTGGAGAACATAATTGAG
Organism: Euschistus heros; assembly: GCA_003667255.2. NCBI lineage: Eukaryota > Metazoa > Arthropoda > Insecta > Hemiptera > Pentatomidae > Euschistus > Euschistus heros. The sequence continues at coordinate 1,206,454 of RCWM02000319.1, forward strand.
TACATAGTGGCTCAAAATGAAGAAATACCCTTTGAGGAAGATAAAATAAAGATTAAAATAAAATAAAATTACAATGTCTTATAATACTTCAACGCTCACCGTTTTTCGAAAAAACTATCCACAAAACTGCAAATCTTAAAAAAACTTGCAAATTTAACCAGCTTTTGTATGGTATGATCAAATTAATGATCCGTAATGATTTCATGGAGAATTTTTTTTTTTTTTTAAACCGGAAAAACATGGTGTTTTATTTGGCATACAAATCAGTTACTTATGTAAATAAGAGATTATGATAATCGCTTGATGGAGATGTGTTTTTAAACATAATAAACTCTTCATTAGAATAAAGAGCAAAGAAAAAAATTATTGTTTAATAGAAAATAAAGGAAATTTTGTCAATAAAGCGAAACCAAATTAAAGGAATTTATGTTATTACATTTATTTATTTATTATTATGATTTAGGATTTATTTCATTAGATTTTCAAAGTAATCTTTAAAAACTATTAAAACTTTTACCCTTCGCCGCTAATCCTGTCCTCCCATTCACTTCACTAATATCCCTATTCCTATATTCTACACAGTACGTTAACTTGGCTTTCATCTTAACAAAGGACTGACTTTGAACCATCACACTAGACTAAAAAGACAAGAACTAAACAAGAGATTCTCATCTTTCAGTTGATAACAAACTCCTAATACACAAAACAATCTTAAAACCTATTTGGACCTACGGACTTGAACTGTGGGGAACAGCAAGACAATCCAATATCAAACGTATTCAATCCTTCCAATCCAAAGTCCTCCAAACTATTGTCATTGCACTTTATTATGCTACTAATAAAACTCTACATAATGACCCAAAAATTCCTTTTGCCCTTGATCTCATTCCTTCAAAATTCTCAAAATTTCATCATAATCAATCCAATCATCCCAATCCTCTGGCTCAACCCCTATCCAGTCACAACCATACTTATAACCCTCCCCGAAGATTAAAACGGCAATGGCCCTGAGACCTTTTGTAATAAATAAAGTTATGTTGGAGTCCTGGTAATGACCAGCTTCTCAACTCAAGTCCTGAGCATCTGTAGCCATAGCGCTCCCACTCGGCCTCCACTGGATATTACCAGTGATGCAGTTGAGATAATGAATTCATCATTAGCACTGTTACTTATTGCCCTTAACTGAGGCTGATTGTGTATATATTTTGATAAAAAGAAAAAAAAATCAAATAATCAAAAATAAGAGAGGGCACTGGAAGTTGAGGAGTACTTTGAAGAAAGAAATCTCGAATTCTAAAGAGCTGTTTAAGATGGATTTTTAGAAGATTTGGGCGATGTGTTTATTCCAAGATAGGTGTTGATCGAAGGTAACACGTAGGTTTTTAATAGAGTTTTGGAACTGAATGGGGAGTTTATTGAGGTAAAGCAGTGGATTGTTGGGAATAGCATTAAAGGTTTGTTTTCATTCAATGAGGATAACCTGTTTTGATTGTATTCACAGGTAACTTATTCTTCACGGCCCAACGGTTGGTGTTATAATTATCCTTTTGAAGCTTACGAGATGTATACAACTGTACAACTTTTTTTGGTCAGAGGTTCAAGTTTGATACAATGTTTTTTTTAATAATTTTTCTTAGCAGTAGTCGTTTCGGCAATTTTAAGAAGTTCTCAAATATCAAACTTGAAAATAGTTGAAAATACGATGTATTCAAAACAATTGTTTCAGTGTTTCTTATGATAAAGTGTTGGTATATGTTTGGTTTATTTTATGAAAATAAATTTTTATCGTATCCCTGACCATAATCATATATTTTAAGCATTTTTCTAACTATTTCCAACACAATATGTATCAAACATACAATTATGCTTATTTAAACAATTTATTTCAATGTGCTCATGTTGATCATCGGAAGTTATATGAAAATAATAATACGAATCTAAGAAAGCGCAAGGAGTAGACGCTGGAGCTGTTTCAGTTCAAACGGAAGCAGGACCTTCTACAGTGAGCTAAGCATTCGCTTGTTTTATCACTGCCATAAAGCGAATAGAGCGACAGAATGCGACCTTACAGCTTCACGCCATCAAGCGCATGTGGGACCTTGCTCCTCGTAAACAAGTTTATTCCTTACAGCAAATAACTTAGCTCGATATCTTAAATTAATGAGTATTTTTATGAACCTAGTCATTGTGTGGGTGTATTATTATACAAAGTAGAAAATAGTTACCAATAAATATGTATAAATTAATGCATGATGTAATTTTATCCAACATAAAGTGGACAGTCAACGAAAAGATAATATATTTTTTTTATAAATGACTGATAGTGAATATTCAGAAAACTAAATAGTTTTTGACCTCGAGGGGAATCTTTTAATGTTGTGGGAATGGGATTAAGAAGGAAGTAAACCGCTAAATTTTCAACATTTCGTCGGCTTTGACTCTGCGACTTTTTTTTAGTTTTAGGAACGGGGTCCTCTAAACCATCGAATTCTTTCCACATCCAATCACTTCAGTCCTAAATACTTCGAAAAATCCTTAATACTCATCCAAATCTACTTGTTGCACAGCTTGTTTCCCATTCCATTCCTGGCAATCCTCTGAGGCGTCTGAAAAGACCTGCTTTTGTAGATATTTCATTAGAGTAATACCAATGGGTAGTTCCTCTACCCATTTTTAATCATATCATTATATTCCATCGTATATCGCAAATTTACTAGTTGTATTTTCTAATACAGTTGTAAATTTCTATTAATTAAAAAAAAAAAGTTTTAGAATTTTTTTTTTTGTACTTCATGTTTCTTGGAGTGCTATATGTTTACTTAACTTAACTTAAATATTAACCTAGCTGTCTAGACTAAGTTAGGGACGGATTTTTTTCAGTTTTCTTCCCGTAGCGCTCTCACTCAGCCTCCAGTGGGTTTTCAAACCAGTGACGAAGAGAGCCCTGGGATCTCTTTCGACCTGGCTTTTAAATATATATTCGACAACTGAAATATATCTCATGACCATATTTATCTCCACTACGCAAAATTAAAATGGTTATTTTCCTCCTTCCGACCTCCTTGGTTCGTTCTTTTACTAATCCTTTTCCTCTCAGTCACCTTCCTACATTGTCAAAGCATTAACATTAAAGTCATCAGTGATTTCCCGCAAAACCAGATCGAACCTTTACCCATCTCCCTTTAACAAAGAATCCTTCAAACGCTCCTTTATTTCCAAAGCATATAATTTCTGGAAATCCCTCCCTTTCAACATTCACTATTCCTCCACTCTCAATAGCTTTAAATCCCGAATGTCCATTTACTTATTAGGTATTCATTCTAACAGTCATATAGAATATAAATATATATTTCTTCGATACCAACATAGTTTGAATCGGGGCACCTAGCAATTCCCTTACTTAAATTTAATCTAGCATGGGGCTCCACTTTTATAGGAAAGGGGTTACATTTTAAAAGTTTTTCCGACTGAGTATCAGAAAATACCTCTACCAAGTGTTCCATCTCTTAATTTTTTAATCAATTTAGCTTCACCTATTATTGCATTTGAACTATTTTGTATTAAAAATGCTGAAACCCTTTAAAAATCTGAACAATCATTACCTGTTTCAAGTCTGAAAGTTTGTAATTAAAAACTTAATACAGTTTTTCCTTTGATCGCTATTTCTTACTGTAGTAAACATAAATCTATCCATCTTTCTTTTTAACAGGGGTAATCAGCCATTTTTATTGCTGAATCAGACAGTTATATGAAAGTATAGAAAAATTAAAATTAAAATAGTAATAAAAAAAAATCCACTTTAATAACCTTTTATGCTGAAAGAGATATAATAATTATTTAAGTATTTATTTTTCATAACTCCTATTTTAATTAATATTTGCAGCTACATGTTTCGGAAACAATGTTCTATTATCAGGCTTCTAATTTTTTTTTTTTAAATACATACATACATACAATACTAATAGTTTTACAATTATTTTTGCCGTTAATCCCGTCAATCAAAAGCTCTTCGGAAATCGATAAACGTTGAAAACACCTTTCTTCTTTTCAGTCTCAATTGAATGTTAATTACAGCAGTGAGAATGAAGATGCAATCTCTGCAGTCACTACCCTTTCTAAAACCCATTTGTTCTTCCGGAATTAGTTTTAAAGAATCTGCCCAGTTCACTAATCTATTGTACATAATACGGGTAAATATTTTAGTTATTGCTTTAAATAAACCTATCCCTCTGTAATTTCCAGGATCTAGTGGGTCTCCTTTTTTATGCAGTAAAATCAATTTTAGTGAAGACCATTGATTAGGAATATTTTCTTCTTCCCAAATCTTGTTGAAGAGTTTGTAGTATGTAAGCCAGGTATCATCAAAGGAAATGTAACACTCGTTCGGTATCATATCAAACCCCACTGCCTTTTTTGGTTTACAACTTTTGATGGTGTATTTTAATTCGTCCATGCTAAACGCGGGATCTAAAACGGGGTGAAAAAAACCGAAGTAAAATTTCATCATACAAATTTTCTCATGTGTTCAAACTGATAGGACATTTAACAAATTTTTTCTTTTTATGGTTTTTAATAGCTGACCAGAACTCTGAAGAATTCTTTATGTTTCTTAATTTATCTTTTAAATTATTCAGATACTCTATTTGACATCTTTTAACGGTTTTTCTGTAGTGAATTTTTGCAGTTCGGTACCTGTCCAGTATCTTACTATCATTGAATCGAGACCTTCTACACAATTTATACGATTTACGAGCCTCTCTCTTAGCATGTAAACAATCCTCATTGAACCATGGTTTATTAATTTTTCCTTGCTCTGTTCTGTGCCTATTATTTTTTTTTAATACACCAGTTTCCGCCATAATACTCTGAATGATATCTACTAAGTTTAGGTACAGCTCATCTGATGACATTTGGTCAGGGTAATCGATGTTACGCTCTTTTAGGGCTAGTTGTAATTTTTTAAGGGTAGTTTCTGTTCTATTAATGAACTGGAAAAAAGATTTTTCCGAGCTACTACTTTCAGAATGAAATTCATTCAACTCTATTTCTATAATTATATAACCACTCCTATTATTAGTTACTTCGTCGAAAGAAAATCTGTTTCCCTTTAAGATAGACCCAATGAACATTTCATTTTCTAATGGATTTAATCGACCGATTCTAGCATTGAAGTCTAAGCCTATTATTAATTTAGGACTATCATAATCGATCATTATATAATAAAGTTCCTTGTAAAGAAGATCGATTAGATAATCATATTCCTTTCCCGGGCGGAAGTAGACAAGACCAAGGCATAAATAATCGCTATCAGTTAAGTAACAAGCTGATAAACCAGCTGTAACAGCAAATTACTTTTATTTCCGTAAAAAAATATTTCTGTACGCAAACGAGCAAGCCCCCACTACCCGTATCTTTACAATGCTCCTTAACTGCCAAATAATATTAACAAATATAATTATTTTAAAAAATGGGCAAATTAATATCCGAAGACAAAAGCCATGTTTCAGAAAAACAGAGAGCATTCATTTCCATTAAAACGTTGATCTCTGAAGCAGACAAGCTGTGTAAAGTATTAATACCATAAATATTCCGAAATCCAATTTTTAATTTATTTTTCAGAGATTTATGTAGGAAATTATGTAGGAAATAAATGCTCTGTGGTTTTATAATTATCGTTAAACTTTCGATTAGTTAGAACTACTTCTTTCACGAAAACGAAACTCCGAAAGTTTCTCAACTGACGTATTTTTTAGTTTCTTAGAGGTGTTGCTGTTTTCATTTTCTGGTGAGTGTGAAGATCCGCACATCATTTCCTCTACCTCTTCCAGAGAATTAAGTAAGCTGCGGCATTTGAATTTATTTTTAAAGTATGTAGCATTTTTATCGATTCCGGATAAATAATTGATGCAGTTAAAATTCTCCTGCTATATTGTATATATTCTGGACTTTTATCATGACTTATAGGTGTCTTCATAGTTAAGAATGTCGATCTTCTTTTCATAATTTCCTCTTTAAGAAGATAACTGTTAAGGGAGACTAAAATTGGAAGATCGCCGGTACCTTTACCTAATCTGGAACATCTGTTCACTGCAATTTCCGGTAATTTAAATTCAGCCGCTTCACAAACTGCTTGAACTGTTTTCAGAACGTCCTCGTTTTTATCTATTTCCCTGTTCTGGAACTTTATGTATAATGAAGTTATTGGCCCTCAATTGCCGTTTCAAATTTCTAACTTCGTTCTCTAAAGAAGTATTTCTGTTTTCCAAAGAGACACATTTATCTTTTATAATGCTTATTTCCTCCATTGCTAATTTTAGAGCATTGGCTATGGTTTTGGTATTCGCCTTTATTTCGTGAATTCCCTTAGTGTTTTCCTTTAAGGCCTCTAATGTTTCGTCATTAGTGCAAACCATATTACAGCAGGTGAAAAAATCTATTTAACAATTAATAAATGAATACTAAATTGATATCTTTAACCGTATAATAGTTAAAGACGATAATAACCAGTAATGCCTTCCCCTTAATGCTCAGAAGACAACTGAGTGTGCTAGACTGTCGCAGCCCCCACCACACCGATGAGATAGAGAGATAAGGGCACCTACCTGGATTAAACGTCCAAACTTATCGTAGTGATTCTCATTAAATTTTGTCAAAACCGTTGAAGGTATCAACTTCGGATTTCATAGTATTCACTAAAACACTAAAAAACACTTGAATGTCAAATTTGAAGAGGATACGTGCAGAAAAAAACAAGAAACACACAGGTTGTATAGAGACACTTGTACACACCACCAGCTCTGAAGCCAGACACATTTTCTCAAATTTTTGAGAATTTTGATCAATTTCTATGAAATAGCCACCTTTAGAGTTTCAAATGGGTTTGAATTATCGAAGGAAATCAATGGGTCAGAAGGAGTTCTGCAGTGGGAAATACTTAGTCCTCTCTTATTTTCACTTCATATTTCCGACATTATAAATTTCTTTCGTGATAGAACTGCTAGAGGAATAAATATGATGAATCATATCGATTTGGTTGCTCTTTTATACGCAGACGAAATGGTTTTTTTCTCTTCAACCAGGCTTGAAACTCAAACAAGTCTTAACATTTTGTCAGAATATTGCAAACATAACCATCTTACAGTTAACACTGACAAAACTAAGATCGTGGTGTGGCAGAAAGGCAACCGTTTAGGGAAGCTTAAGAGTTTTAAGTACGAAGGCTCGGTCATCGAAGTTGTAAAATCATTTAATTTTCTTGGCATTACCATTTCTTCTTCTGGTTAATTTAGGCAAGTCTGCAGATCGGCTCTGGCAAAGCATTCTTCTGCAAACGCAGTGGTAACCAACATTCTCCAAGCATGCAAATCCGATATTTGGAATACTAAATGTCAGTTGTACGAATCATTATCGAAAAGCATACTCCTTCACTTAGCTGAAATTCGGGGGAGTGAATACTCGGATTTATTAGAGCAAGGGTGATTAAAATACGTGAAGTATTTACTAAAGTTACAATGGAACACACCTAACTTTTACATAAGAGTAGAGACTGGTATGACTCACGTACTTAAAATTTTTAAAAGGATGTTGAAGTGGTGGGTAAAAATGTTGGGGATGGAAGACCATCAGCTGCCAAAAATATGTGACAAGAAGATCTATGAATTTCGAAATACTACCACTATGCCTCATAACTGGTTGAAAGAGCTTGGTAAACTGCTTGCTATGGTGGCAGCTTCTGACATTTTGACTTGTTCGAACTTGGAAATCATTAAACATTACGGTGTCGACCTCGAAGACGCAATGAGGAATCATCTCATGAGTTTAGATTTCGATCGAGTGGCGCAGTCCGAGTTTAATCTATATTAAAGAAATATCGCGAACTTTGGCTCACCAATTGTAATTTAACTCTTTGTTTTATCGTTTTAGCTTTTTTAGGTAACAAACTTGAATCGTTACTCCACAAAATTCATCTAAAATTAATTTAGTGCTTTATATATTGATATTTTGTTATTTTCACTTTCCTAATGTGAGAAATTTTTGTTTTATATATTATGTGATGAGATTTTTTGTCATCTATATTACTTATTGCCTCAAGGTAAGGCATACTGTAATATTAAGTCAATGAAATACTGCTATCTATGGTAAACATAAATGTGAGAACGTTTATCAGAAGCTCAATATTTTCTTCTTTCCTCTTTCCTGATGTGAGAAAGTTAACCAGAATTTGACAGTCAACCTACATGAAATTGGAAAAGTTGCAGTAAAAACACTAAACATTAAAAAATTTCCCTTATTTAAATCAATTTTATAAGGTTCAGTTTCTTTTCTTTAAATAAATATTTGTATCTTGGATTTTTATAATATAGAGAAAAAGATATGTCGCAAGATAAGTATTGATGTATTGATATATCGGTAAATCGAAAGAAAAATATCGATATTTCGTAATATATCGTGTATCAATACCCATCCATATTAGCCTATAAGAGGTATTGAGAAATAATTATTTAAAAACTGATTCGAAACGAAAAACGTCTATTTTTGCACATTTTGTATTCATTTTCATATTAAATTCTTGACCATTTCTTCCGTACCTACATTTCAAAACCCATATAGAAAATCAGAGAATACTCGCTCAACTGAGGATGGCCAGTAAAAGGAATACACGACTGTCCTACGGTGGCATGCATAGACAATTTAACAGTGATCAATCGTGTGAGTTTTGTGACCCAAATGTTAGCGATGGTGTCATACACTTTTTGCTGTATTGTTCGGCATTTAGGAGACAAAGGCAAAAGTATTTAAGCAAGTATCTCCTACCCAAACCTAGTCCTGAGTTGACCATGGAAAATCTTTTAACCGTTAGGAGCATAAAGCATTTAAAAGCTACTTATTTATTTATAACCAATACATTTAATTCAGATGGTGATTAGTTATCTCGATATATTTTTTTTTTATTTTTGTTAGTCTAAAATTTTGTTTTTCTTTTTATTTAGCCGAAAATTTTCTTTTTTTAGTTGTACTTATTATGTGTAGTATATTTATTTAATTTTATATTATGTGTAATGTGTGGATTTTATGTTTGTTTCAATTTATTCATATATTTTATTTCATTTTAATTGTTCATTCTGAAGTCAGACCTCCTGTGATTGTAATTATTTTTACTAAATACAGTAATTCATTCATTCATTTTACAATTATATGCAATATGTTATTTACCTATAAATCTGTGATTATGTTCACATTGTCTATTCTATGTCCTTGTTACAAGCCATTTTACTGAGCAATGTTCATTACTTGTTTATTTGATGGTTTTAGTATGATCTACTAAGACTATTTAATATAGTGTTTATATAAAAATTCAATATTTTTATTTCTATTGCATTGTTACTAATATTCACATATTTAATTATTTATTTATTTTCATTTTGTTTAATTTTATTCATTTATACAAATAATATTATCCGTCCAGGCTCGGATCAGATAGGCCTGTTGCTTCTCCTGCCAGTCGTAAAAGGTGACTATAAGGGGACGCACCGTAGGGCCAGCAACCCTATCTGTGTATACCAATAAGCTAAAAAACCTCAACTAACCTCGGATTTGGACTGCTAAATGGCAAACGACATAACGCTGAAAGGACTAAACGATTACTAATGGGAATTTGGAATGTGCGTAGCCTACTACAGGTAAGAAAGAGTCAGATCCTAGAAGAATGTCTGAGAAGGTACAAGATCGATGTTGTGGCCCTGCAAGAAATAAGGTGGAAAAAGGAACCAACTCTAATAGAATTAAAGGATTATGTTCTTATCAATAGTGGACATGAAAAAATGTATTTAAAATTGGATTTATGGTAAGAAAGAGTATAAAGAAAGTGATTTTAGACTATAAAACTATTAAAGAAAGAATGTGCTCCTTAAGATTGAAAGAGAAATTCTTTAATATCTCAGTACTAAGTGCACATGCGCCCACAGAAGATAACACTGATGAGGAAAAAGACGCCTTCTACGAACAATTGGGACTAACCTTTGATGAAATCCCAAAATATGATGTGAAAATAATCCTGGGAGATTTTAATGGTAAAATAGGAAAAGAAGAAAACCTAGGTAAGGGAGTAGGAAAATTCTGCCTCCATAAATACACCAACGATAACGGTTTCAGAATAGTGGACTTTGCCTCAAGTAAGAATCTCAAAATCTCAAGTACAGCCTTTCAACATAAAAATATCCATTTGGAAACATGGGTCTCTCCAGATGGCAAAACCAAGAACCAGATTGATCATATCATGATAGATAGTAAGCACCAGAGTGATATTCAAGACGGGAGAGCCTGCAGGGGTGCAGATTGTTTTAGCGATCATTTTCTGGTTCGGATGAGATATAAACAAAGACTGGCTATCCAACCTAGAGGGGAAACTAAAAAAGCAAAATGCAGATATCAGGTAGAAGAATTGAAAAATCCGGAGAAACAACAGGAATATAAAAATAAGGTAGAAGAGGAGCTAAGAAACAATTCTCTAACCACAGAAGAGGATAATGTCTAAAATAAATGGATCAAAATTAGGGAAGCGGTGAGAAAGACTGCTGAGGAGGTGATAGGAGACGAAAGAAAAAAGATAAAGAATAGCTGGGTAACGACGAATGTAGAATAGCTATACAGGAAAAAACAAAAGCAAATGCGAAGTTGCTACAACGAAATAGAAGGTTGACTTCGGAAGAGTACTAACAAAACCGGGAAAAAGTGAAACACAGATATGTCGAGATAAGAAGAGAAATAAAGAAAAGGAGGATTTGGAAAGAATGGTGAAAGATTTTGAAAATCAAAGTAGTAGAGCTTTCTATGGCAAAGTAAAAGCAATAAAATGGGATTTCAACCACGGACATGCTTTTGCAGAGATGGGGAAGGTCGACTCTTGGGAGGCAAAGATAAAGTGATTAAGAGGTGAAAAGACGACGTCAGTGACTTACTGAACTCAAATCGAACCCTAGATAAAATAACCTGGGGAATAAGAGCAACGGGGGAAGACATGGAGTTGGAACCCCATAGATGGCTAGGGCATTTGCAAAGAATGGAGGCAATTAGACTCCCTAAAATGATCTGATGATGATGATGATGAATGAGAAGGAGAGGAAGGCCTCGAATTCGTTAGCTTGAAGATGTATAAGACGATCTTCGGACTCTGGGTGTGAGAGGATGGAGAAGGGTTGCCGAAGAAAGGTTTGAATGACAGAGAATTGTTGAGGAGGCCAGGGTTCTACAAGGACCCTGACATCACACGATGAAAAATTATTAAACATGTGGGAAAGAAAAATCCTTCACAAAATATATGGTCCAACCAAGTTTGGTCTGAATCTCTTACGAATCAGAACAAATGTGGAACTGAGAACTCTATATGCTGCTCCAGATATTGTAGTCAACATAAAAAGAGGCAGAATTAGATGGCTAGGGCATTTGCAAAGAATGGAGGCAATTAGGCTCCCTAAAATGGTGTGAGAGGATGGAGAAGGGTTGCCGAAGAAAGGTTTGAATGGCAGAGAATTGTTGAGGAGGCCAGAGTTCTACAAGGACCCTAAGCGCCATAAGATGATAATGATGATATAAATATTTTATTAAAAATATTTGATTTAATTAAATTATATTTTAATTAATTTATTATATATGCATAATTGGTTTCGATTTTATCAATATCTGTTTTGTTTATGTATAATGCTTTTAATAACTTTCTGTTGTGTTCTATTTTCAAGATTTAATATTGTGATATTTTCAAAATCGAATTCGTGTTTAAATTTTATCCGATCATAGTCCGGTACTTCTTTCCCTGCATTCAACTTCTGCTCCTAAACCCACCCATCCTTCGTTGATTACAGGCAGAGTAGACTGGAACAGTTTTCGATATGATTTGGAAATGAAAATAGACTTAAAAACTCCACTTAAAACTAAACAAGACATTGATACTGCCATAGAAATACTAACGACATCAATACGCAACAGTATAAAGGATATTACATCAAAAAATAACACTTACAATTCTCTCCAGAGTAATTTGCCACAACATCTTCGCATCCTATTGAGAGAAAAGCGAAGAGCAAGAGCTAGATGGCACAGGACCAGATACCCGTTAGACAAAAACAACTACACTAAATTAACTAACAAACCAAAAACAGAAATTAAAAAATTCAAAATTTATAGTATAAATATACTGAAAACCTTAACACGACTGACAAATCCTTATGGATGGCCACCAAAAAACTCCTGAACTATAAAAATTGTAATCCCCCTCTCCTAACTGAATCCAAAACGTGGTCCAGATCGGATAAAGAAAAATCTCAAATTTTCGGTCAGCACCTTTTAAACACTTTTAAACCCCATCCTGATATCCCTAACCAAAATCACCTTGAAGGTATTGAAGCAGAATTAAATATCCCACTTTGAATGTCCCCTCCTCCTAAAGCATTCCATCCCTCAGAAATACCAAATATTATCCAAAGATTGCCCACCAAAAAAGCCCCTGGACATGATCGTATTACATCCTATATCCTAAAATTCCTTCCTCGGAAAACCATCCTATTCCGAACATTCATATATAACGCTGTACTCCGAACAACATATTTTCCTGATCCTTGAAAATTATCCATAATCAAAATGATACCCAAACCCAAAAAGCCACCGGAACACCCTTCCTCATATCGTCCTATTTCTCTCTTGCCGATCATGAGTAAAATCCTAGAAAAACTCCTCTTAAAACGCTTGTATTCTATCCTAATTATACATTTACTTGACAAACGTTCAAACCTTCCACTTAATTACAAAAGACTCATTTACATAACAGTAATTAGACCGATTTGGGTATACGGAATTGAGCTTTGAGGCTCCACTAAGCCATCCAATTCATCTCGTATCCAATCATTACAATCCAAAATCCTTAGAAAAATCCTAAATGCTCCTTACTTCGTCACAAACAAACTTATCCACAAAGATCTTAATATACCTTACGTTTCTGACTTAGCTCAAACCAGATATCTATTCATTCATAGCAAACTCCACAATCATTCAAATCCACTAGTATCACAAGTTGCTTCTCACTCCATTCCAGATAAACCTCCAAAGCGCCTGAAAATTAGATGGCCTCGGAACCTTCTAATATAGTACTTTTTTTTTTTTTTTTTTTTTTTAAATAAGGCCTTAGCGTTAGCCATTAGCCATTTTCTCATTTAGTCATTACTATAAGTACCGACTTAAATTTAAGTCCGCTTAGTTACAAAAAAAAAAAAAAAAAAAAAAAAAACAATATTCCGATTTAATTAAAATTGAATTAATCTAAATTTTAATATTTGTCTCACCTAAGAAGGCACCGAATTCATTGATTAGTGAAGCAGGGTTTTGCAAAATAGTTGTATATGTTATTGTATTCATATTTAATTTATTTCTAATTTGCGTTGTAAATTTTATTCTTTCTAAGGAGTATTTTTTACAATTCATAATGATGTGTTCTAGGTCCTCCCTGTCTCCACACAACTCACATACTTCTGATTTTCTCTCCTTTATTTTAAATAAATATGATCCTGATAAACCATGATTAGTCTGTAGTCTGCACTTACTTTTAATCCATCATCGAGGGGCATTGACTTTCTGGAACCAGGGAATGAACGAAACCTTTGGGAAGTGCGATTTATAAAACACACCCACTTGTGACGCATCGGTCCACAGTTGCCAGTCCTTTAACAGCTTGACATTAATCAAGAACAAATCAAGAACAAATCCGGGTAGGGGATTTTGAAATTACTAGCAGAGCGCCCGGAAGCTTCCTTAGCCATTTTATCAACAATCTCATTTCCTTCTATGCCTAAATAGCCCCTCATCCATGCCAGCCTAACCTTTTTATTAGTTGATGAGAGGTCAAACAAAGCTTTAACGATATTCATTATAAGGAAGCTTGAACTAGATGAAGGCTTTAAATGTTCTAATTTACATATCGCGCTTAGACTGTCGGTCAAAATTAAAAATTGACCATTATACCTAATTGATTCAATATGTTTTATAGCCAGATAAATAGCAGTGAGTTCAGCGGTGTAAATTGAAGCAAAGTTGTAAAGTGATACCGAATTTGAAAAATCATTACATGGATCGAAAACGGCAGCGCCAACACCAATAGAGCTCTTTGAACCATCCGTGTATATTACTGTGGTGCCTGGATAGCTAGTTCTAATGTGATGTTGAAAAAAGAAATTGCACTGTGAAGGTGGGATACCTATCGGGTCTGGGAGGTGTACTATATCCGGTTTGTACGTCATAATTTCGTAGCTATAATTGAAAACAGGCAATTTCGAGTTGCTTGAGATTTTGTCTTTGTGCGGAGATAGATTTAAAAACGCTTCAATTAATGGCGGAGATCTTTTAGTTTTCCAGTAGGGGTGGGTGAGAACTAAAGTAGCTAGATGGATTAGATTATTTTTTACCGGAGACAACTCGGATAACAGTTTTGATACAAATCTGGAGCTCAACATATTTCTTCTTAGTGATAAAGGGGGTATACCTGCTTCCATTAGAATATTACAAATAGGGCTGCTATTTAGAAAACCTAAGCTTAACCTAATAGCTTTAGATTGTAATTTGTCCAAGGCGGCTAGCTTTGATTTAGATGCAATACCATAGAACATACACCCAAAATCTATTACAGACCTTATTGTAGCTTTATAAAAAACCAAACAAATGGATAGGTCAGCTCCCCATCTGGTTGAACATACCGCTCTCAAAACATTAATATATTTTTCGCAACTAGACAGGATATATTGAATATGATCGTTCCAATAGAGTTTTGGTCAATGACTAAACCTAAAAATTTCGCATGACGTCTTAAAGGAAAGTTGATCGTACCTATTTTTATTTGATTAGGGGAAGGAATATGTCTTTTTCTACTAAATATGCAGATCTCCGATTTTTGTGCAGATAGTGTTAGTCCTTTATCATTTAACCAGCCTGATAAGTTATTGATACTACATGATAGAGCTACTTTGCAGGAGTCTAAGTCTTCATCTGAGACATAGAGAAAGATGTCGTCTGCGTACTGAATTAATTTGCACGATCCAGTTAAGTTACGATTTATTTCGGAAACGTAAATAGCATAAAGCAAGCAGCTAAGAATACCACCCTGAGGCAGACCATTACTAGTTTTCCGTGGTCCAATGTGATCCCCTTTTATTCTTATAAAAACCCTCCGTTCATAGTATAGATTTAATATTTTAAGGATAAAGTCTTTATTAATTCCTAATTTCGACATATTGTCCGCCAATTGACTATAGATAACACTGTCATGTGCTCTAGAGATATCTAAAAATATACCCGTCAAAATTTGCCCTTTAGTGAATGCAGAGTAAATATCCGTTAATAATTGAGAGTGACAATGCTGTACAGATTTTCCTTTCCTAAAACCATAATGATTAGTGGGTAATAAATTAAGCCGAGGCGCCATCGCGAACGGACTTGACTTGACTTAAGTGGACATGGCAGGACCAGACCGGAGTGGGGGTGCGCCACCGAGACTTGACTTGACTTGAGTTCAGTCAGTGTAAGACAGCCGAGATCAACGCAGTACTTTGTTTGCTAAGTGAAGAATCGGATTCGTCTAATTCGGAGTACGATTTTATTTTAACATGTGTAGCAGCATCGAATGCTCTCGATAGGAAGTGGATATGCGAATATGTGAAGTATCCCAAACTTTTGATTTTTTAATCACATTGCTGTAATTAGCCTCTGAAGTATTATATATTATTGGCTGCTCTCTCACCAATTCTATGAGCTTCTCCTCAACATTTTTTTTAGAATATCACTAAAAGCTGCAAAGAAAAACTGTGCACAGAGAGAGAGAGGTTAGATTGGGCTGGCTGGTGGTAGGGGAGGGGGGACCTGAGTCAGGTCCTAACCCAAACCAAACCGGAGCCGACTGGAGTCAGGTTGCAGGATCCAGTCCAGTCCAGTGAAGTCAGGTTGCGGTGGCGCCGTCCCCACTGACATCAGTCTGTTGGGTTGCAGAACGGACTCAAGTCAAGTCAAGTCCGTTCGCGGTGGCGCCTCGGCTTTATGGTGTTCTAAATTCTAATTCTAATTTCATTTTTAAAAGACGTTCGAATGTCTTCAGCACACAGGAGGAAAGAGAGATGGGCCTGAATGATGCAGCTTCATTACATTTTTTTCCTTTCTTTCTAATAGGAACAACAACATAATCTTTCCATGTTATGGGAAACTGTATTCCAGTATTCCAAATAAGACTAAAAATTTCTAAAAGTAATTTTTTAGACCGGACTGGTAAATTAGATAACATTGGATAATGGATTCCATCCAATCCAGGGGCCGTATTATTAGTGTCTTTCAGAATAATTTCAAGATCGTTTAATGTAAAAGGCATAATGAAATGGGGTTCCTGAGGAACGGGTTGATCATCGACATTCAGTTCTACTGTTGGTGGACATAAGATATCGAAAAGCTCTTCGACCCAGTCTCCCTTTTGAAGTGACTGGCGGTTTTCCATTTTTCTATTTTTTTTTATTTTCTTTATTGTATTCCATATGTATGTGCACCCTGATTCCTTAGTTAGAGAATTACAGAAGTCGGCCCAACTTTTCCTTTTAGCTAATTTTATGAACCTTTTAGCCCGTGCAGTTGCTTTTTTATATACTAGAAAATTTTCAAAGCTATTATTATGTTTAAAAACTGAATATGCTTTAGCACGACTGTTTATCGCTTGTTGCCAATCTAAGTTCCACCAAGGATTCCCTGATTTTCCAGACTGAGATATATTGGACCTGGGGATACATTTTGCGGCTGCATTATTTATATTAGTCATAAAAAGATCATAACTGAGTCTATTAGTAGATAGTTCTTGGTGGTTAGAATATTGGCTCATTAACTCTTTATATTTTTCCCAATCAGCGTCTTTTAACTTCCATTTCAAAGTAAAAACATTCGAATAAAAACACTTAAAACGACTTGCATTTATTGGAGAAATAAGCAGGGGTAGGTGATCCGAACCCAGGGGATCATCGGTTACCTTCCAGTAAAATAAAAGAGATAATTCGGGAGACACGAGAGATATATCTACAGCACTATCTATTTTTTGAACAATGTTTTTAACTCTAGTAGGAGAGCCATCGTTCAGTAATACAAGGTTAAAATTATCAATCGATGTTTTCAACTTCGCGCCTTTATTATTAGTGAAACTACAGCCGAAGTTTAAATGGTGGCAATTACTGCCCCCCCCCCCCCCCCTATCAAGCACGGTCTCGGGACACTACCTAAAAATTTATCCCAGTCTGAGGTTGAAAGATTATAGTCAGTTGGGTTATAAAATGATATAATGAAAATAAAGCGACCTTCGAAAGGAACCCTAACTCCGACTGCTTGAAAATTATCGCCAGGTTTAATTATTGAGTCAATTTCTTTATATGAAATATTGTTTTTAATTAAAATTGCAACGCCAGTTTTACCATCATATCTATCGTATCTTATATTGTTGTAACCTTGAAAATTTACGTAAGTGTTAGGTTTAAACCAAGTTTCACTTAAAATAGCAATATCTATATTATATTGAGTTAAAAATATTTCTAAAGCCCCTTTATTTGACATTACAGATCTACCGTTCCACTGTAAAATATTGTACATAATTAAAATACAGAAATTGATTTAAAATAATTAATAAACAATGGACAGGGCAAACAATGGTTGTATTGTTTGTAGCATATATCAACAATAGCATTACTGGTCAAGGGTTGGTACCATCTCTTTAACCAATATTTCTAAATTCTCTTTACCAAGATTTAATTTCTCGACGTCAATAATAGTGTTTAAAATACTAAAAAATATTTCTGTAATTTTCTCAACATTTTTATTAAATCTGAATTCCTCTGTAGTATTAGTATTAGTGTCGTTTCTCGGCTTATAAGGATTATTTACAATTAGAGTAGAATCAATTTTGTCGCAATGAATAATTTTTTTATAATCTTCAAAAGTCTGATCGACAAGTACAGGTGAAATGTTTCTCGGTCTCTTCGGTGGTACGCGATTTGCATAATGTAAGCTAGGAAAAGAGTTATCATTTTTTAGGTTAGGAGTTTTACTAACTAAGGCTGCTCGGAACGATTTGCCCGTAATTATTTCTTTGGCTTCGACAAAAGTGATGTTCTTATTCATCATAAGATTTTTAATAGATCGCTGCTTTAAATATTCAGGGCATTGATCATATCCAATAGACGAATGTTCTGCTTTACAGTGAATACATTTTGTTTCTTTTGATAAGCAATCGGCCGCTTTATGACCTTCACCACACTTCGCGCACCTAATCAAATTTTTACAATTTTTCCCCACATGTCCCCAGCGGATACAGTTATAACACTGTATTAATCGGGGAACGAAGGGGTCCTCCCGGCAAATGACCCTAAAAAGGCTTAAATAGCTAGGTAACTCTTTGCCTCTGATAGTAATAATCACAGATTCAGTGGGAACACGATTAGACTCGTTGTTGTCGTCAACAATTTTCCTTAATAATCTACGGGCAGAAACAATTTTCAAATTTTCACCGTAATTAACCGGTTCCAAATGGTTAACTAATTCTTCTTCTGTCATTTCTTTAGGGATTCCCCTCAAATCCCTTTTTTC
This sequence comes from Euschistus heros, assembly GCA_003667255.2. Classification (NCBI taxonomy): domain Eukaryota; kingdom Metazoa; phylum Arthropoda; class Insecta; order Hemiptera; family Pentatomidae; genus Euschistus; species Euschistus heros. The sequence continues at coordinate 1,225,093 of RCWM02000319.1, forward strand.
TCAACAAGAAATCTCGGTGCGTACGCTCTAAGATGTTCATCTTTATTTTTATTAATTTCTGATATTAAAGAGTTAGCGCTTTCTCTATCTTTTAATTCAACTTTTATTCTATTTTTCCCGATTGATCGCATGGTGGAGATTTGGTTTCTAAATTGGGGAAAATTTCTAAATAATTTACTACCGAAGCTGACTGGGTGTAATTTGCCTAGATTACGGTTTTGTATCATTGATTCTATAAAAACAACAAAAGGAGCTGAATCAAATTTACTATACGTTAAAGGCTCGAAAACTTTTTCATCTGTAACCATTTTATTGGGTAATTCATCTTTGTCGGGAGGCACGTCCCTCCCATCACTATTTGATGCCATAAAAAGTTATATAAAAGAAAAGAAAACAATTACTAATCACAATTACTAAAAAAGAAATAGAAATAATTATACAAATAAAAGTAAAAATGAAAGAAACAAAGTAAATATAAATCTTATCTGTGGGTGTCACTAATCCCTCAGAGCACAGCTAGATAAAGACGTCCTAACTCAACAGAGTCCAAGCAGCTACTGTAATATAGTACTTCATTATATAGAACTTTTTTAAGTGCTACCAATGGGTAGCAAAAAAAAAAAAAAAATATTGTGTTTTAATTTTTGTGCAGCTATGCGCTTGCGCCATCTTTAACTAGTTCATGTTCATATCGTTCTGTAAAAAATTTTCTCATTAGTGTGTTTTTCATTAGTTTCTCTACTTAGAAAAGTGCTCAGGACTAATAGTTAATAACAGTGGTCAAACCTGAATAATTCTACTGTGAGTACAATAATCATTTATTGAATCAACTGTGATTTACGCAGCTATGAAAACCCATGTGGTCGTTTGATAAGGAATAGCAGTGATAGGGTTAATACCTATTGACGGTCACTGCCTGTTAGTAATCATCTAAACCGATATTTTTCAGTAACAGGGACGACCGATACAGGTCCAAAAAAATATCTGTTACAAATACCTGCTACAAAATACCTGTTACTTGTCTCAAGGTCAGCATCTCTCCTTACTCGTACTAGTTTACCCTGTTACACTGATATTTAAGCATAGCTATTACTCGCATATCTCTTACCTATTCAATATCGCCTCTAATCTGTAAGTTTACATTTTTAACTAACTTTTTAATTATATATATATAGTTAAATAAAAGAATCGTGGGTTGAAGTTTTTAAAAAGAAGCTTTATTGAGAATTACATACATTGATCAAGAAAAAAGCACAATTTATAACTTAATCTCAAACTTAACGAGCATAGCATCTGTACGTCCCAACATATGACGGCAGAATGTCTGATGAGGCTAGGTGGGGAGGGCCTTTTATAGGGTTTTTGGAAGAGGGGATACCATACATTGTTTATTTATATCTTAATACTATTGAGGTGTACATAACTCCTCCCCCCCTCGAGTTCCGAGGTCTCGGATGCAACAAATATCTTAGTGTAAACAGGTCAGATTTTATACAATTCAAGTTGAAAGTTTGAATAAATAAAAGGTATGAACCTTGCACATTTCTAAATTCCTTTCACACCAAGTTTTAAATAGATAACATTCTATAAACAAAAGGGATTGGACCTTATACTCTAAGTTTATACAAAAATAAAAGGATTAGACCTTGTACGTCTCTTGATGCTCTAAAAAGATTAAACCCTGTACTGAAATAGGATTTTATACAATTATCCATTTCCTGTAAACAAAAGGATTAGACCTTGTCTATTTCTTAATATTAACAATAAGCTTAAACTATTTATAAAAATACCATGTTTACACATAGGTTACTATGTGTATGCTAAAGTACAATTTTCTTTGAAATAAAAACTAAAAGATAACAGAATATTCCCTAATACTTCAACGATACATTTTAATATTAATACATTGTTTTTAACAAAAGAAAAGTAAAATAAGAGTCTTTGAATTAGTTTCTTCTATTACAAATAATACTTCTAAATTCAAAATTACTCAATTAAAATAATAATATTTTAAATCAAAATAATAATTCAAATACTCTTCTAATTACAGTTTATAATCATTTCAAAAATAAAATACATACTTTCCTCAACGATTAATCAAAATAATATTTCAAGAAAAAATAATAGTATCCTAATATTTATTATATTGAAACCAAAATATTAATTACAAAATAAATCAAACATAACATTACTGTGAAATAAAATAATAATTTGAATGATCTTTTACATTTTTAACATCGAACATAATAATATACAGAATATTTCGGATGCTTTGGATAGTTACGACTCGGACGACCCATATAGTGGTTCTGATTAAAAAAGTTTAATTTTATTTAAATAATAATAAAATATCTTAAAAACCTTTTTATTTTAATACAACGTAATAAATGTAATGGTATTAGGGAAAGATGTTTATGTTATATTGAAAGAATTATCTGTATTAAACTGACAATGCTGTAGTTTACTTTAATAAAGTCGGACTTTTGTATTTTGCTGTATATTATTATGTTCGATGTTAAAAATGTAAAAGATCATTCAAATTATTATTTTATTAATTAATACGAACAATGATTTTTTTTTTTTTTATTTTTAAGTGATAAAAGTAAGTGTAATTATAATGACTTTACTATCCATGGTCACATAAGTAGGTGCAGCAATTGCAATATAATCATAATAACACTCGTGTCGAAATTTTTAGAGATTCCGTTAATCTAATCGATTTTTTATTTCTCAATTTAGTTTATTTAAATGAAAGAAAACAATTATTTAATGCAAAAATTAAACATCGTTGTTTATTTTTCCTACGCTATTGCAGTCGAATATATTTTTCAATGATAAACATTTATCTTTTTGAATTATATAATTATCTAATAACTATCCTACAATCATCAAAATATCAGAAATTAACAAAAATGAATATGTATTCATACTATGTACAATCAGACAAACAACCTGCAGCCGAATCGAGCCTGTTCCCCAACTTATGGGAGTCAAGGCCAGGCCTGATAAGTCCCCAGCGCTGCTCTCTCCGCTGCATCACTGGCTTATTATCCAATGGAGGCTAAGGAGGAGTGCTATAATCATATATAACGATTAAATCTTTCAGTTTGTTTTTTTAGTCAATTAAATTATTTAGTTGATTTAGATGATTGTATGTGTCAACCAATAGAACAATAATTAATCCAATATCTTAATAATTGACATCGATGTCAACTGGTTGTGAGATATAGGAAAAGATATGGAAAAAACTGTGACCGAACCTAAGAAAAGCTTAGTTGTTCAAGAGGTTTCCTGATAATTACAGTGGTAAAGTAGACGAAACCCAATTATATTTATGTAATGGGAAAGAAAATAAGAACAGCTAATACCTCCAAGAGTAGGAGCAGAGAATCATGAGTGTTGATCAAGGAGCTTTCTTTGAGAGGAAAAACAAGGAAATGTCAGTGATGATAAAGGAAAATTTATATTTATTGGATCAAGGAAGAGATATACTAGTAACTGCAAAACTCTGGTTTAAGTTACCATAATTGCCAGTAAATTAGAGATGCAGATTTTACTTTTAAACTCATGCGTTCAGATGAAAAATATGCATAAATTTTTTAAAGTCTGATCATGTGGTATATCACCAAATATATGACCAAAGTCATATCCTTGGCAAAATTTGAAATATAATTCCCATAGTTTTTAATTTTAATCGAGGGCAAAGGTACTAGTTACTTTTACCCCTCCGCCCCTCCTTCTGGTAGATTAATTAAAAGTGTTTCAATTGTGAATTTAGGTTATCAATAATAATTTTTTATTCAAGTTCTTATATTCTCCTCTTTTGTCTTTATATCCATTCCTGATATTCCCTTATTATAAATAAAAATAAATGCATGCGCCAACTATCCAAACACATGTATTTTTATTTGTCAACTATTGGCACATTTTAGGAGTTTCAAAGCAAACATTTTTTACAAACCTCATGAGTATAAACCAAGTGTGATTATATATACCATGCGTTTCTGTAGGGATTGGCCTAACGAAACTCATAACAAAGTAATTTCTAGCTTCAATATTTTAGTTAGTTGTGTGAATATATATATATATATATATATATATATATACGATTCACACCAAAGAGCAATTAAGATCTCTTGTACCGAAAAACTTCTTTTTTTTAATTTTTCAAAATCAAACTACTAAAGAAAACCTTCTGACTGTCCACAGCTTCTTTTGTCATTTAAAGATATTCATGCCTATAATATATATATCAATATATATTAACGTCTATGAACATAATATAACTAAGTAACCAGATAGTAAATAGAAAATAAGTATTAGCTACAAAATAGTAAATTTTGGCAAGTATGTTATTTGAGCTTCACATTTTCCAATTATGTAGAAATTATAGGAGATGTAGATAGTTAGGGTAGGCAGTCATAGATACTCAGCAGATCAAAATAAAATTGTTATTTTATTTTAATTGTTAAAGCCAACGTTTAGACTTGCATTGCAAGTCTTCATCAGGGGTTAAGGTAATGGTAAACAAACAAACTGAAATGTAGAAATTATAATTTAAAATTTTCTTAACCAAACATTATTTCAAACGTATATTTATATATCACACGTATAACACTTTCTATGAAACCATAAAAATAAACAGATATTAAATATTGAACAATATTTACGATGTTAGAATCTGTCACAGACCGAATGCAAATCACATAGATCTTTTATACGACGTCTACGTTTGAAAAGACCGCCGTAGAGTTGGCTGACAACACAATTCTCCATCCAAATGGGGATCGTGAGAGGGGCGCTACAGAAATAGCACCGGTTTACAAAGAACGGAAGAATGGTATACATCTCATCAATTCAAACGGAACAGAACGAATACTAAACGGCTACTGAAGAGAAGAATGATCCAGGTAGGGTACAACCTTCTAAATCGATATTTCTCCACATACCTAGGCCTGATATTACATTTTTTTTTGGCAATTGAATTCTGAAGAAGCTTAGGTAGAATACATTAATACATTAAACAGCCGTGTATGAGTAAAGCGATAATTTAAACTATAAGGTTTTAATAATTTTTCAAATTGTATTTAAATTTTAGACAGTGGGGATTTAATTTTTTTTTTTTAAACTATTTATTGATATTTAGAACTGTTACAATTATATAAAAAAAAACTGTTACAATTATATACATCAAGTAAATTTGAGAAAAAATATTACAATTGCATGTAAAGAACTACTCACTATTAGCACTTCAATAAAAGTTCTACATTAAACACTCTTTGCCATATCTTTTCCATCTTCTTTTCAGATATAAGATTACTAGGAATAGAATGTGAAGCAAGTTAGGAGACTAGTAGATTCGAATGGGTATGGATTTTCCTATGAAAGGATATTTATCTGGTTTGGGCTAAACCTGTAACATATGGAACATTAAGATCTTTATGGATAAGTTTATTGGTGATATAATAAGGAGCATTGAGGATTTTAAGATGGATTTTGGATTGTAAAGATTAGATACGAGAAGAATTAGAAGGCTTAGTGGAGCCCCAGAGCTCAACCCCGTAAGTCCAAATTTGTCTAATTACTGTCAAGTAAATAAGTGGTTGTAAGTTATTGGGAGCTTTGAACGCTTGTCAAGTAAATGTTGATGTATTTATTTCAAATGCTTAATTTATTTCTACATACCAGAATAAAACGACAAGAAAATGTTTAAGACGTCTTCAGCTTTTTCCACGTTTTCAAAATTTATTTGAAAAATGTTCAAACCTTCCGATTAATTACTAGTGACCCATTTACATAACAGTAATTAGAACTATTTAGACATACGGAGTTGAACTTTAGGTCTCTACTAAACCATCCAATTCGCCTCGTATCCAATCCTTAAATCTGTAAAACAAAATATTTATATGTAAAAAAGTAGGTATACAGGGTAAGTACCTCTTAGTGTAAAAACTAAAAGAAAATTGGGTGAAACTAGATCGAAAATGATAGAAAAATGCCGTAGACCTCACCTTTCTATTCCAATCCGTTGCAGATATACGATAAATCAAAAAACTGTTTTGAGGAAACCACGTATTTTACAATAAAAGCTATAATATCTCCATTGTTAAAAAATATTTTTCAAACAAAACTATCTACAAAACTGCAAATCTCACAAAACTTGAAAAAGTTACCAGCTTTAGAATGATATGTTAAAAGTAATGATTCTGTTTCAATTTCATGGAGAAATTTACTTTTAAAACCAAAAAACATTGTGTTCTCATTTGCTATACAAATCAGTTACTTTTGTAAATAAAACATTATAATAATCCATTAATGGAAATGTGCATTTTTATACATAATAAACTCCTCATTGGAATTAAAAGCAAAGAAAAAAATTATTGTTAAATAGAAAATAAAGGAAACCTGCCAATAAAGCGACAACAGATCAGAGGATCTTATGTTATTACATTTATTTATTTATTATTATTATTTGGGATTTATTTTATTAGCTTTTCAATGAAAAGTTTAAAACCTAATGATAATGAACAGAGACCTCAATTTTGCCAATAGTTTCTGAATGCAGATAGTGTAACAGAGAAAGAACAGAGTACATGTAACCTTGAATTTTTTCACACTTGTGACCTAAAGAACAGAATAATACCACTTTTTGAAGTGAATTTTATGGGGATATGAGTTTGTTTTTAGAGGGAAGGACATTTCTACCTTTTCATGTATATCGTCGGTTTATATTTATATTGCTTTCGAATAATGTGAAGGAGCACCATTGTGTTGGGAAATCATATTTTGCCGAACCGATGGAATATATGATAAAGTTGTGGTAGGATATTTTGTAACAAATCTTAGTAATTCTCATTATTCAATCTGTTGTGCAAACTATGATTTTTCAACACTATTCGACAGCAATACAAAGAGGAATAAAGCAACGTTTATCTATTGATTGATCTATTTTCATCTTTATCTATATTGATTCGATTGATCTACGAAAGGTAGAAATGCCTTCCCCTCTAAAAACAGACTCATCTATCCATAAAGTTCATCTCAAAAAGTGGTATTATTCTGTTCTTTAGGCCACAAGTGTGTAAAATTCAAGGTTACATGTACTCTGTTCTTATAAAAAATTTAATGCTTAATCCGAAAAAGAGGTCAAAGTTTGAAAAATATGTAAACTTAGTTTGTTATGGTAAAAAACATGGTTTCCTCGAAAAAGTTTTTGATTTATCGTATATCTGCTACGGATTGGAATCCGTAGAAGGGTTAGGTCTACGGCATTTTTCTACATTTTCGATCTAGTTTCACCCAATTTTCTTATTTTTTCTCACTAAGAGGTACTGACCCTGCATTTGAAATAAAATCAAAATAAAGTTTATTCTAAGGCCATTGCTGCTAAGGAATAATTAAAACGAACAATAAAATGGTGACCGTTTATAAAATTAAATATATAATAGAAGCAACAAAAAATACATAAAATATTATAATTAAATTACGGTATGAAAAGTAATATTACATGTATGTTATAAATATTATACTTGAAATAAATCTTAAGGTAAAAAATGAAAATGAAATGAAAAATAAAACATTATTCTGGAACAGACTGTCCCCTAAGAACAATTAAAGTGCACAATAAAAGGTACAATTCTCTTGCTAAGATTAGTTAAAACTCAGCACATCAGTGTTAAAAATTAAATTATGAGAAAAAAAAAAAAGAAGAGAGATGAAATAAAACAAAAATTAAAGTTGAGTAAAAAAATAAAAAAATAAATAATATAAAAAACAATGAACAGTAAGAATTTCAGCACACTCATGTACATTTACATTTTTGTGGAAGATTGAAGATCGAGGAGACGGATAAATAAAAGGTGTTTAAAAGAAGTTAAGGAAGAGGCTTTGCGAATATGGATAGGTAAGGATTTCAAAAAGAGAAAGCACGGATGACGAAGGATTTTTCAAAGGAGGCAGTTCTATGTGAGGGGGTATATAGGTTGGAAGGTTGGGTTCTTGAACTCAGGTGGTAAATGGAGGAACGCAGAGTAAGTAGGTCTAGAATATAGGAAGGTTTATTGGTTTTTAATAACTGGAATAGGAAAGTGCCGAGGAAGTATTGCCGTCAAAAATCGGGGAAAAGCCACCCTAGTTCATTGTACCGGCAAGATACGTGAGACCGTCTGTCGACACCAAAGATAAATCTTATGAAGCAATGCATTAGTCTCCTTAGTCTCATCTCTAGCTCAACAGACAGCCCCCCATCCAGCAAGCACCCGTAATCAAATTGGGGAAAAATGAGAGAGAGGATACTAGAAGTTGGCGGGTACTTTGGGGAAGTGTATCACGATATCTTTTTCCAGATAAGTGTTGATCAAAGGAGATTCTGAGTTTTTTTGATGGAAATTTGAAATTAGATTTTACGGTTATTGAGGTAAAGTAATGGATAGTGAGGAAGGAAATAAGGGTAGGTTTTGAACCGATAAGGATAGCCTTGTTTTTTCTCTGGATTCAGGCGTAACTTATTTTTCACTGCCCATCTGCTGATGTTCTCAATATCGTCCTGAATCTTACGTGATGCTTCGAGCATGTCTGAAGGATGGAAGGATAGGCAGATTTGGAGGTCGTCGGCATACAGATGATACTGGGAGTGGCGTATAACATGGGGTAGGTCATTAATATAAACAGAAAAGAGGATTGGTGACAGGGATGATCCTTGAGGAACACCTCGTGTTAAAGGTAATGAGGATGAGGTAGGTTTTTTTTTGGAATGATAACTGTTTGGGAACGGTGAGACAAGAAGGAGCGGAACCAGCTTAAAGCACTGTTGGATAGGGAAAGGTTACGTAATTTGGTGAGGAGAATTGTATGATCGACGCAATGAAATGCTTTTGAAAAATCAAATAGGACAAGGATTGTAATTTGCTGTTGGTCCATGGAGGAATGGGGGCCTTGTGTTATCTTTAATAGGGCCGATCGAGTGGAGTATCCTGAACGGAAGCCTGATTGGAGAGGAGTAAGGAGATCTTTGTGCTCGAGGTAGGTGGAGAGTTGTGAATGGACTAATCTTTCCAGTGGTTTTGGCAGGTTAGACAGAAGGGAAATAGGCCTGAAATGGGAAGCTAAGAAAGGGGAGGGGGTTTTATTGAGCGGGCGCAGGGAAAGGTGTAGTTTTGTAGGGAAAAGTAGTAAATGTGTAAAAGGGCGGGAAGAATGGCAGGAAGGCTGAGTTTAATAATTTTTTTAAAGAGTTCGATCAGAACTATAATCATTGGTTCGGGATTTTGCGTACGGAAGTGATTACGTCATTGGGAAGAATGTAAAGAAAATAGAAGCTATCGGGATTGAATGGGGTTTGAGGAATAGTATATGTTAGGGGTAGGGGATTAATCAGGGGTTCATCAGGGGAAATAGGGAAGTTGGAACGGAAGAGAATTTTCTTAGGATTTTCCACTTAGACTTGGGATCAGGAGCTTGGGATAGGATATTATTGAAATAATTGGCACGTCGCAATGAAGACTCAGCAAGGTTTCGAAGATGTTTGAATGTGAAGTAGTCCTCTGGAGCTCCAAGCGGCATCTCTTCTCTCCATCAATTCTCTAATTTCTGGGATAATCCAGGGAGCGGGGGACCGTCGGAAAGTGGATGTCCTAAGTGGCTCTAGGTGATTGAGGAATGAAAGGAGATTTGGTGAGAGGTGGTTAGCTACCTCATCGATGGAGTAGGAAGAAATTATGGATTCTAAGGAATGGGATAAGGTGTCAATTAAAGGATTTATGCTTTCAGGAGTTAAAGAGTCAAGATTTCGCCAGGAAATCTGCTTAGGGATGAAGATGGGTGTGGGAATGTTATAGGATATTTGAATGAGATCATGGTAAGACAGAAATGGCATTGGATTTTGGGAAGACGAGAGTAGATTCTTAGATAAGTCAATGATAATGATGTCTAGAAATGTATCCGTAAACCAGTTTTGTAGTAACTTCAGGTAAATTTATCCTTAGCTATCCTAGGACTTAGAATAACGCGCCCCACTTGGTCTAGCTCCACCCACTCCCCTCCACTCTCACCTGCTATAGACAGCTGTTCGTCAGAAACCAATACATACGTATTCGTAAACTAAAGTTTCAAAATTTTGTTTTGCTCACCTTTCGTTCCGCAATCTTCATTAATTAAAAATAAAGTGTGGGTAACAAAATAGTTTCCAAAGAAGACAAAACAAAATTTTCCTGTCCTGATTGTCGGTCTATATACCATTTCAAATGTGTAAAAGGTGACAGCTTGAGTTCTGATGAATGAATGAATGAATGAAAATGAATTTTATTCTGGGGCCTTTGCCCCTCAAGAATAATTACAATGAACAATTAATGGCTACCTAGCAAACCGTATATATAATTAAGAAATATGATAACAGCAAGGAAAATATAATTAAAATTAAATTAGGAATCTAAACGAAATTCAAATTACAATATAAAAGTAAGATGGCTCTAAAAAATGGGCATGTCCCGATTGCAAAACGGCATCGAAGACGACAAATGAAGAAAACAGACCTATTGAGAGATCTAATAAAGGAGATGAAAGGGATGAAGACAAAGCTCCCAGGAATCGAGGAGTTGAAAGATACCAAAGATACGGTACAGAAACCATCCCAGCTTTCCTTTGAAAACAACGAAAAACTTTTAAAAATTGAAACTCTTCTTGAAGAACAGGAGATACAAATGGAAAGATTAACCAATGGAAACTCTGCACTAAAGGCCAACTAAAGGCCAACCTTCAAAGTAGACTTATAATTGCCAAACAGAAGCAATTAGAAAACTCAATTGAAATCAGAGGTATCCCCGAGAGGCAGGGTGAGACGGTTGAATGCACCATTCTCACCGTTGGCGCCGGCCTAGGTATCAAACTGAGTCCCGAAGATCTGGACCACGCCGTGCGGCTGAAGCCTAAACAAGAAGGCACTCCAGGTCCCATTATTGTAAGATTTGTTTGCAAATTCTTAAGGGACGATATCATACAAAAAAGGCGAACAAAAAGGAACTTTTCAACTCGTCATCTGGGCTGGAAAGAAAATGACATGCATCGAATATACGTCGGCGAAGCGATGTCACCGGCCATCAAGCACCTCTATTGGCTGGCCAGACAGAAAAAAATGGCTGCAAAAATTAAATATGTCTGGTTCAGCGGAGGTAGAGTGAGATGTAGGCAGAACGATGGCTTCCCGGCAATTATAATTAGCAAGCCAAGTGACCTAGACGTCTTTGCCTGACTAATTTTTCGCCAACTCCCTGAATTACTTACTTATTTAATTATTTACATATTTAACATTTTGTTTAATTTTATAATTATGTTATACACGAGCTGGAATATTATTCACTGTAAAACTAGCTTATTTTTCTTTTCATTTTTTTTTAATAACACGAGTAGGTATTATATCATTTTCTTTTATTTCTATTTAGTCTTCTATGTTTATAATATTTTAATAATCACTCATTCTTCAACTTATCTTATGTATTTATTTTCCTAGGATGAATTCATGAATGTGAATCCAGAATCTAGAGAGTCTTCATTTTTCATTTTTTATTCCAGATTCTCTATTTTTCTTTTCAATTTTTTTAACAACACGTGTAGGTATTATATAATTTTGTTTCATTTTCTGGTTTTTAGTCTTTTATTTTAATTTTTATTATATTTTAATAATATCCTATTTTTCAACCCATCTTAAGCATTTACTCTTTATAGAGTAAAATTATCATTTTATTATAATTAATAATATTTCATAACTCTGAAGTCCCCTGATTGTACATTATTTTTTATTCTTAAGGGGCTTAAGGTCCCAGAATAAATAAAGAATATCTTTTATTTATTTATTTAAACTGGGTATGATGGGTCGGTTGAAAAGGAAAAATGAATAGGTCAAGGGAGTATAACAATTCTTGTAAGTATGTCTTGTCAGGAGAGTCTGAAAGTAGATTAGCGTTGAAGTCACCTGCTATGATACGTACAATGGTACGTATGTCAGGAAAGAAGATTCAAATGTTGGATCGAATTTAACTTGAGGGGGGCGGTAGACTACGACGTAAAGTAGTAAGGATGAGTTGAAGGAGATTTTCGTAAAAATATATTCTATGAGTGGAGAATTAGGAAAAGATGATTTGTATAGGGTTTTAACTCAAATGCTATCATGAACATACAAGCCAACCCCTCCATCTTTTCAGTCTGCACGGCCATGACGAATGATAGTATATTTAGGTATGTTTACAGAGGAAGAAGGGTTACTTGGTTTGTGCCAGGTTTCTAATCGGGCAATTATATGGTAGGAATTATGGAGAAAGTGGCGAAGGAATTCATCATAATGAGCAATGAGGGATTGGGAGCTAACGTGGCAGGTTAAAAGGATATTAGTCATGAGAGGAGAGGGGAGAAAGTAAATTATAGAAAAGCACATAATGTATGTATGAATGAATGAAAATAAATTTTATTCTGGGACCTTTGCCCCTTAAGAATAATTACAATGAACAATTGATGGCTACCTAGCATACCGTATATATAATTAAGAAATATGATAAAAGTAAGGAAAATATAATTAAAGTTAAATTAGGAATTTAAACGAAATTGAAATTACAATATAAAAGTATTGTTACATATTTTCAAATATCACACAAAAAAACAAATTATATCTTGAGGTTAGAATCTAAGATAAGTTACCAAAACAAAAATAGAGAAAATTAAACAAAAACTCAATGAAATCAAATACAATAATCAAAGCAAATATAAATTATTTGGAAAGATAATGTGTCTTATCTGATAAATAATATAAATTGTGCTAAAACCAATTCCGTGCAATAGTACTAGACTAATACTGTACAAAATCAATATTATATTCTCAATGTTTATATCTCATTTTAAGAGATATTTTCTACATCAATATGACTATTAGATTGAATATCTAACAGGTAAATGAAAAGTCGGGATTTAAAGGTGTTATGAGAGGAGGAATGGCGAATGATGGAAGGGAGGGAATTCCAGAAGTTGGAAGCTCTGGATATAAAGGAACTTTTGAAGGATGTTGTGTTGAAAGGAGTTAGGTAGAGGTCTAAGGAATGGGCTCTGGTTTTGCGGGAACTCACTGACGATTTTAATGTTAAAGCTTTCAGGATATAGGAAGGTGACTGTGAGGAAAGAGATTTGTAAAGGAACGAACTAAGGAAGTACTGTCGAGGGAAGGAAGGAAATAACCATTTTAATTTGGTTTAGTGGTGGGAAATATGTTCGTGGCGTGGTATTCTCAGAACGAATCTCAGACAACAGTTCATTATATTCTTTAATCTTGCATCTTGAGATTTCGAGATACCTCCATACACCACACTACCATAATCAAAATGGCGGAATATGAGGGATGTAATTGACAGTTGGCGGATTGACTGTGGAAGGAAATTACGGTATCGGTTTAGGAGTCGAAGGGAGGAGATTGATCGTCGGGTAATAAGGGAAATATGGTCTTTCCAGGAAAGGGTTTGATCTAGGACAATGCCAAGGTTCGTAACGGATGGATAGAAGTTTATGGGATAGGAATCTATGGAAAAGTTAGGAATTGAGGGCAGAGAGTTAAGAAGGACTTTAGAACCCAACACAATAGCCTTTGATTTGTCTGCGTTTAATTTCAATTTATTATCAGAGGCCCAAGAGGCTATCGTGTCGAGATCTGCATGGATATTTGTGATGGCGGTTTGTAGTTCATTGGGGAAAAAAGAAAGGTAAATTTGGGAATCATCGGCGTAGAAGTGAGAGGAACAATGTTTAATGAGGGGATAAAGGTCATGTACTGGAATTCACTTAAGTGGTTTTACAGTAGCTATTGAAAATTCTTTCAGTTACTTAAAGTTAAAATTGATTTGCAAATTGCAGAAAGGAGAAAGAAGTTGGGCGTTTGTTGCTAGTGAATTCCGAATTCCGCGCACTTCTCTTTCAACCGTCCAAAAGAACCGCCACTGGTGGAAGGCAGTAGGTCTACTTTTAGGCACCCTCAGAAAAAAGCGCTGTTCAGTTGAAAGTTATATGATAAATTGGTACCAGGTATTTAATTTTCTGTATCAATGATTTTATATGTATGTACAAACAACATACACATACCCATTAATGAAAAATATACGTAATAATTTCAACTCCCTTTTTGTGTTCAATTTTCCCAATTAAATGAAGGTAAGTGGAATGATAAACTCGATAAGTCTTTGTTCAGTAACTCGAACTATTTTTCAGGGTAGCTTGAAGATCGAGAATTGACTGTATAAACAAAAATACAATCACTACTAAAAAAGTGAAAAATAAAAATAATTTTTAGAGAAAAAAACAAAACCGACTTCAAGATTAAACCTACATACACAAACTTAACTAAAAAATAAAAAAAAAATATTTTAATTGCTTCAAAACAAAAACCATTAAATGAAAATCAACGAAATTATCGATACTTATATACCTAATCACAATTTACGACCTGTTATCTTTACAATTTCTTTTCAAATTCTGTTTGTTTTGGTTGGCACCGACTCCAAAAATAACTGATCCCTGAAAAATATTTCGAGTTACTGAACAAAGACTTATCGAGGTCATTCCACTTACTTTCATGTAATTGGGAAAATTGAACACAAAGTGGGAGTTGAAATCATTACGTATATTTTATATTAATGGGTATGTGTATGTTGTTTGTACATACATATAAAATCATTGATACAGAAAATTAAATACCTGGTACCAATTTATCATATAACTTTCAACTGAATTGCGCTTTTTTCTGAGGGTGCCTAAAAGTAGAATTACTGCCTTCCACCAGTGGCGGTTCTTTTGGACGGTTGAAAGAGAACTACGCGGAATTCGGAATTCACTAGCAACAAACGCCCAACTTCTTTCTCCTTTCTGCACTTTGCAAAGCAATTTTAACTTTTCGTTAATTGAAAGAATTTTCAATAGCCACTGTAAAACTACTCGAGTGAATAACTAATAATAAGTGACTGGTGTAACTATGAACTGAAAAGACAAACAATGACAGAAAACAGGTAAATAAATTACACATTCTTTTAATTTGAGTTCGAGTTATAGAGGAATTGACATCTAATAGTTCGTTTTTATAGAGGTGGTCCTAGAAGTTCTCTCTTTTAAACCCTATTTTAAGTTCTACTTATTTTCGGCACAATTTTTCACGTTCTTTGTTTGAAATCGTCTCTGATTTTTCTTAAAAACTGCTGCGTTGATTTCAAAATATTTTTTATTCAAAAAAAAAAAAAAAAACATTAAAATTGATTAAGAATTGACGGAGGTTCTCAACTCATCATCTGTTTTTTTTTTTTTTTTTTTTTTTTTTTTTTTTTTTTTTTTTTTTTTTTTTTTTTTTTTTTTTTTTTTTTTTTTTTTTTTTTTTTTTTTTTTTTTTTTTGTATTACGCGATTATTTCGTCAATTCTAAATCAATGTGTATGATTCGTTTTTAGATCGGTAGGGAATACTTCAGAGGTGGTCCCATAAAAAATATTTTGAAATCAACGCAGCACTTTTAAAGAAAAATTAAAAAAAAAAACAGTTAATAAGTGATTTTATTAACTGTTTTTTTGATTTTTCTTAAAAAGTGCTGCGTTGATTTCAAAATATTTTTTATGGGACCACCTCTAAAGTATGCCCTATGAATCTAAAAAAGAATCATCAAAATTGATTCAGAATCGATGGAGTAATCGCGTAACATACACACACACAAAAAAAAAATACAGATGAGTTGAGAACCTCCTCTTTTTTGAAGTCGGTTGATTAATTAAGGAAAAAGGAACATTTCGTTGTTTAACTTATAACTTTTATTAAAAAATAAAAATATAAATTTAAGGATTTAAACATTGCGAGCCATAAAAGAATTAATGAACCATAGTGAATTACAAAAATAATCATATTTTATATATGTTCGGAAGAATCGTAATTGAGAAGGTAAAGAAATATATGATGTTTAAAGGAAGTTATAGTCAGAGCGATGGCTGATGGCACTTGGGCAAAAGTGAAGGGAGAGAGGTGTGGCTGGTCAGGGTTCTGGCTGGTTCTCTCTCCACCTACCTTGAGAGGTACCCGACCACCGTAACCTGGGTCTCCCAACTCTGCGCCGGCCGGATATCTGTTCTATTAGAATTTATTTTTGTACCGACCCATCCGACATCCGCACGAGGTGTCTCCTGCCCATCTAAACTTCCCAGCCTTCGTGATAGCTACAACATCAGGCTCATTATGGAGACTATAGATTTCTCTATTACTAAGCCTTCTCCATTGTCCATTTTTAAAGGTGTGTCCGTATATTCTATGGAGGATTTTCCTTTCAAAAATAAGGCCATTTTCATCAGCCTTTATAGTGGTCCAGATCTCAGAGCCATAAGGTAAAACAGGGCGAATGAGAGTCTTGTATTGGATAACCTTAGTGCGGTGAGAGACGAGGCTGTTAGAAAGATGCGAGCGGAGTCCATAATAACAGTGATTCGCTAAGATGATTTTTCTCCGGACATCAGTTAAGATTCTGTTGTCACATGTCACTTATGAGCCATGGTATACAAATTCAGAAACTTGTTCAAACATATATGTCTCAAAACCTACTTCAGTACCCAATTTTAAGTTGGTATTATGAAATGCGTTAACTGTGACAGCAGAAGAAGTTCTGGGTCTCAAGGGCAAACAGAAACAAACAAGACCATGGTTTGATGAGGAATGTCTTGCTTTAGCAGATAGAGAGCACAAGGACTATAAAAACATGATTCAACGGAGACACACAAGAAGTTCGGTGGAGGAATATAAAGCCACAATGAGACGCGAGAAGTACGTTCATCGAAGAAAGAAGAGAAGATGGCGAAATAAGCAGATGGAGGATATGGAAAAATCTTTCAAAAACTAAAATTCCTTTCAAATTGTGAAAGAAGGTAGACATTTTTTAAATCCAGGACTCCCGCATGCGAAGCAGAAGATGGCTCGCTAATCACGGAAAAGCAAAAATATTAGATAGATGGGCTGCTTATTTTCAAGCTCTCTTAAACAGACGTGAGCAAGATACCATCATCGCAGGGGAACTGGCTGGAGGAATAGAGATTGAAACACCAGACGAAGAAGAAATCGTTGCAGCCATCGAAAAACTAAAGAATAATAAAGCCCGAGGTATTAAAAACATACCAGCGGAAATATATTAACATTGTGGCCCTCAAATGAATACTTTCCTGCAGGATCTATTTAAGGTTATTTGGAGAGATGAATGCCTTCTCACGGAGTGGAAGAAAGCGATTATACACCCAATGCAATAAGAAAGGGGATTCTTTGAATTGCAACAACTATAGAGGTATATCGCTACTTCCATGTGTATACAAATTTCTCTCCAGCATATTATACCAGAGATTGATTCCATAAGCAGAGAAAGAATTTGAAAATATCAGTGTGTCTTCGTTAAGGGTAAATCAACTATTGACCAAATTTTTTACCCTCTGGATGATCCTGAAAAAGACAAGAGAGTTCCGTATTAATACCCATCATGTTTTCATAGATTTTAAGCAGGCTTATGATGATCGATTGATAGAGGGGAAGCACATATGGCCATGGCAGAAATGAATATACCCAAGAAGTTAGAATGGTGAGAATGACAATAGAAGGCAATAAATGCTTTGTAAGAATGCATGGGGCTTTGTCAAGAGGTTTTGACACGACAGCAGGTGTAAGACTGGCTTGCCTTATATTTAATCTCTGTTTGGAAAAAGCCATTACAGATTCCGGAATCCAAACAGGAGGCACAGTTCAAAACAAAAGTGTACAAATTCTTGGCTGTGCTGATGACATAGTTCTAGTCGGAAAATCAATAGAAGCAATACAACACGCATTTGCTGCAATAGAAAATTCGGCGAAGAGACTAGAACTATCCATCAATGGAGGAAAGACCAAGTACATGTGTATCGAGCCCCTAATCAGTCATCTGGTGGATATGTAAAGTTTGGACATGACGTCGAAGTGGTCCAGGCATTCGCATACCTGGGCACGCAGATTAATGTCCGAAATGACATCAATGACGAGATTGAACGGCGTATTATGGCAGCAAATCGATGCTATTTTGCTCTGCAGCAGCACTTTAGGAGCAGAATCTTGTATCGGAATGCTAAGTTAAGAATTAAGAGTCAGACCTGTTCTCACATATGGATCTGAATACTGGACGATTTCAAAGGAGTTGTCGCTCTTGAGGTTTGAAAGAAAAGTCCTTCGGAGAATCTTTGGCGGTGTATACTCGGAAGGAACCTGGAAAAGAAGATCCAATGCAGACATACAAAGTCTGTACAAAGATATGGATATCTCCAAGTTAATTATTCTCTCCCGGCTACGATGGGCAGGTCATCAGTAGGTTGCCAGAATGAGTCCGGAGGAGATGCCCGCGAAAGCTCTTACTGAACAAATCTATGGTACAAGGCGTATTGGAAGACCTAAACTGCGACGGAAATATGGTATTGCTACTGAAACATTAACTCTACTTGGTGACAGAAACTGGAAGACGGCAGCACTAACCGTGAGAATTGGAGATCAATGCTCGAGCTAGCCAAGTCTCTACTATCAGGAATGTAGTGCTATGTTAATATATAATAATCTAATAATAATAAGTTATAAAATGTTTGGAGAAAGCAGCACATCAAATCGTAAGGTGATCCCATCGCAAGCTCGCGCCAATAAATTTTGACAGTGTTTCCATAATTTTTTTTTTTTTTTTAAACACATTATTTATCTTATTTTTTACTTGGGATAAAATAGAATTAAAAAAATTCTTATGGGATTAGGTTTCTTCTTAAGAATTAAAATTATGAATAGAAAAAACAAAAATCGTCCCTGGTTACGAGACTTTTTGTGTATATATTATATTGCTAAGAAACAAAAATTACGTTAAATGAAAATTAAGAAAAAAAAACATTGGTTTGAGATAGCACAAAAATATTTAAAATTTAAATATTAGATTAACCAAATATAAAATAATGCTAACTACGACCCATAAAATGGCCAATCTGTAGTTAAAATTATAAAAACAAAATTAAAAAAAAGTAATACCAAACTAACATAATAATAAAAAAATAATTAATAAAAGAAGCTCATTATAGACAGGGCGGACCCGTGTGAGGAAGGAGCTTGACAACACTAGAGTGAGTAGTCAAGTCAAATGAGTTTTATACAACAAATCTCGGAAATGAACCAATGAAGCTGAATTTTTGCATGTACCTTTGTTTTGGTCTTTTACATAAGTGGTAGAAAGTCACCGATCTCAGCACGTTAGCATAATTAGATATTCAAGGTCAAAGAACACAAAAATTAGGGTTTTTTTTTTTCAAATATCTCGATTTCTATCCATCGGCCGTCAATCAAAATAGTTAGAAAACTTTTAGAGAATAATATTCTCTGTATTTTTGGTTCTATTCGTTTTTATTTTTGGATTAACCGTTTTCGAGACATAGCGCGGAGAAGGAGAATCGGGTACCAGATCAGACAAACACTTGCTACTAGTGCCTTCCAGGATCGTTTCACAGAAATATTGTCAGAATCAAAATTGTAGATCATTAAATTTACTTTATTTCATATGTACGTTTCTTGCACAAAGAACCAAAAATTAGGTTTTTTTTTTTTTTTCAAATATCTCGATTTCTATCCATCGGCCGTCAATCAAAATAGTTAGAAAACTTTTAGAGAATAATATTCTCTGTATTTTTGGTTCTATTCGTTTTTATTTTTGGATTAACCGTTTTCGAGACATAGCGCGGAGAAGGAGAATCGGGTACCAGATCAGACAAACACTTGCTACTAGTGCCTTCCAGGATCGTTTCACAGAAATATTGTCAGAATCAAAGTTGTAGAGTATTAACTATACTTCAATTTCATGTATACGCTTCTGGCATTTGAAGCAAATATTTGACAAAAATTGAGGTAACAATTGTTTTTTTTCGATAATTATAGAATTTTAATAGCGCACTTATATCTAGAAAACCGTTGAGAGTTGGACATGTATGTATAGAAACAATTTTATAGGAAAAATTAATTAGTTTTAATTTCGATCCATAGATTATTTTTCTTGAGTCCATGGTTTCCGAGATGCAATCGAAAAACCTAAACATGGGATCTTCTCCCCTTCCCCCACCATAAACTGGGGATTCTATTCTATCTATTTCTATCCAAAAAAATATATTTTGGATTGGACTATTACTTTCGGAGTTATAGCCAAAAAAGTGCCGAAAAACGTGTTTTCGCGGAGAAGCGCGACCCCATTGAGAGTGCTGAAATGAGGGGTGTAGAATGCATGAATTATGCGTCTATTTATGATTTCATAGCTTCGTTAGGAGTAATTAGAAGGTAAATATACTAAAAGTTCCGGTCCCTCGGGTAACGGGAAATGGTGGGGGAAGGGGAGAAGATCCCGTGTGTAGGACTTTTTTGGCTATAACTCCGAAAGTATTAATATATATATATATATAATAATATAATTCTATTTCGGATAGAAATATATAGAATAGAATCCCTAGTTTATGGTGGGGGAAGGGGAGAAGATCCCGTGTTTAGGTTTTTCGATTATATTTTGGAAACTGTGGACTCTAGAAAAATAATCTATAGATCGAAATTAAAGCTAATTAAATTTCCTATAAAATTGTTTCTATACATATTTGTCCAACTCTCAACTGTGTTCAAGATATAAGTTATTAAAAATCGATAATTATTGAGAAAACAAATTTTTACCTAATTTTTTTCAAACATTTAAATCAAGTGCCAGAAACTACAATCTATTATCAGTGAGAAATCACAACTACATAAATCTCATTAGTATTTTATTTGTTATAATGTTTATATATATTTATAATATTTGTTGGGTTCATTTCATTTATTTTCTAAAGTTAATTTTAATTTTATGCTTATTATAGGCACTTGTTATTAACCTTTACCTAGCTTAAGTAAATAAAACGGAGTCATTAATAATCGATGATTTTTTTTATTTTTATTTTTTGCCCCGCTGCCGCTGCGGGCCGGATTGATGGCAATGGCGGGCCGTAGTTTGGAGACCCCTGGTCAAGACGATATGGACATGCACGATGGGCATTGCCATTTTTTTTTTTTTCTGTCTCTGACTCTCTGTTAAATTGGCACATTTGACGGGGTAAATTATTTTACACGTAGTGCATGTAATGGCCAATTTATCTTCCCTGGCGATAGTGGAATTGCAGACCGGGCACTGAGTCATTCTTTGACATTGTTAGCACTTAAAGACAGCGG
Source organism: Euschistus heros (assembly GCA_003667255.2). NCBI lineage: Eukaryota > Metazoa > Arthropoda > Insecta > Hemiptera > Pentatomidae > Euschistus > Euschistus heros. The sequence goes on from RCWM02000319.1 coordinate 1,246,353, forward strand.
AAGGGATGAGTGAGAGTAGGGAGAGGTCTTATCTTGTAAGGTACTGACTATTCTGATAATATAAGCTTGCAAGCCTACCTGTAATACGGCAATTAATAATTATTACTGAGGCTTGTTTCCAGTTATTATAAATCTTCACTAACTAATGCCTCGTATAATATAGTCCAAGCAACGAAGGATTTTCAGAGGACTTAATTCATGTAGAAGCCAATTTTGGCACAGTTGTAGGGGGAGGTGTCCTTAACAACATACTAAAAGTACTGGGGGGTGGGGGTGGAGCTAAGGGGGGGGGGGGGCTCTAAAGGTCGGTTTTTTCAGTTTTTCCTTAATAACTCGAAAATTATTGCCTCTAGCGAAAATGTGTTTATATACTAAATTAATTAACATAAAATTGTTTACAAAAAAGGTTCTATACATTTTGGTTCTAGGATCAATGCTTAAGAAGATATAGTGGGGGAAATATGGAAAATGTAAAAAAAAACACGTTTTTATTGTTAAAATTTATATATATATTGTTGAAATTGCAATGTTTATTGCTGAAAATCAATAGTTTATTATTATAAATTGAAAGCTTATTGCTAAAAATAAAATTATTGTTGTTAAGCCAAATATGCTTATTATAGTACAGGGAAATTAGCATTCGAACCTTGATATCGAACCAAAAATAAAAAGATCTGACTATTGCATATTGTTCATCAACCTTAGCTGTAAATGTGGTTAAAAGATTTCTTTGAAACATCTTCAGGTTTGGGCAGGGGAGGGGGGAAAGTGTTGAAAATTGTATGTATTTAGCACTTTGATCCTGTAACTCGGAAACCGTTACTTTCAGCAAATTTTGTGTTATATACATTATTAAAGCTAAGCAAATTTGCAATAAATTTGGTTCTATTCTTTTTTTTGTCAGATCGATAGTTTTAGAACTGTGAAGGAAGAAAAATTGGCTAACTTGCGGTAAGTCGCACTTTTCCTCAAAAACGCGTTTGTCGGTTTTGTCTATAACTCCGAAACTGTTTGTCTAATCTCGAATTTCGTTTTTTCATCTTAAAGCTGGTTAAATTTTATCATCATACTATATATTTCATTTTAATTAAGTTCCATGAAATATCTATTCCACCTCGCTGAATACCGCGTACTGTTGTAAAATCCTTATTTTTTCGGAACATTTCTCGTTATAACTCTAAAAATATTTGTTCGATTCCAAATTTCTTTTTTTCCATCTCATAGCTGGTTAAATTTTCTATTAGGTCCTATATATCAAATTTTGATAAAATGCCATGTAATACCCTTGCCAGCACGCTAACAACTGCGAGTTGTTAAAAATTTCTAGTTTTTTTTGGCATATTTTCTCTATAACTCCTAAAAAATATGTCCGATTCTAAATTGCATTATTTCATTTTAAAGCTACTTAAATTATCAATCAGGTCCTATCTATGACTTTTAATTATATTCCATGTAATACCCAGGCTAGCACACTAAATGTGTATGTTTTGGCAAAACCTGACATTTTTGAAATGTTGAGTGGGCTGGCGTGGGTGTTTCACGGACTTAAATCAAAATTTGATATATAGGATCTAATTGCAAATTTAACCAGCTTTAAGATTTAAAAACGAAATTCAGGATCGAATAAATATTTTTAGAGTTATAACGAGAAATGTTCCGAAAAATAAGGATTTCACAACAGTACACGGAATTTAACGAGGTAGAATGGATATTCACGGAACTTTATTAAACTTAAATCTATAGAATTTAATAGGAAATTAAACCAGCTTTGAGATGAAAAAAAGAAATTTGGGATCGAACCAATATTTTTGGAGTTGTAGTGAGAAATGAACCAAAAATAAAAGAATTGCACAATAGTATGGGTTTTTCAACGTGTTGGCATGGGTGTTTTACGAGACGATCAAAATTTCACATTTGTGGGTTCAGAAAGCAAATTTAATCAGCGTTCAGATAAAAAAAAAAAATTCAAATCGAACAAATAATTTTGGAGTTATAGTCAAAAAAGTGCCGACAAACGTGTTTTCGCGGAAAAGTGCAACTTACCACAAGTTAGCCAATTTTTTCGTCCTCCACAGTTCTATAACTATTGATCTTAGTAAAAATATAAATAGAACCAAATTTGTTGCAAAATTTCTTATCTTTAATAATGTATAGAAAACAAAATGTGCTAAAAGTAACGGTATCCAAGTTATTTAATCAAACAGCTCAAAATATACAATTTTCAGCCCTTAACCCCCTCCCTCTCCCAAACTCCCTATTTCGAGGAAGATTTTTTACCACATTTAGAGTTAAGGATGGTGAACAATTTCGAACAGTTAAGTTATATATATATACATACATACGAGTACATACATACATACATACATACATACAGTCTGGTTAGAGACACGGTATTGTAAACATCTCTCTACTCCTTCTAGAGCTTAACTGTTTATTTGATCAATTTTCTCCATTTTTTTTTGTGCACTCAGTTTTTTAAGTTTTTTTCACGTTAGTTGACTAGTCGATTTCGTTTTTGTTTTATTTCTCCAGAAAAGTGAAGGCTACTGGTGGAAGAAACGAGATTGAGGTAATAAAAGTTAATCTCGATAGGATTATAGTTGCGGGCTTCAGGCTACCTTCATAAACACACCTACTACGTAAGTTGTAAACATAAATATTATGGCTCTGTGTTCTATTTGCAATGGGGCAATAACCCGTGAAGATAAATATAATTTAAATTGCAATAAATGCAAAGTTATATTTCACGGGAAGTGTTGCATGCTGGAGGATAAAGAAGTCGAAGAAATTAAATCGCTTAAAAAAATATGGACATGTATGAACTGTGATAAAACGAAAAAAAAAAAACCCTTCAACCACAACTAAAATAGTAAGTCCTACCATAACACCCACGGACCACAACTCAGATCCATCAACAGCCGAGATACTAGCTGCAATAAACAGTCTTAAAAAAGAAAGTAAAGAAGACATAAATGACGTAAAATCGGCCCTAGAAAAATACGGCGAGATGACTTTCGAACTGTATGAGCGACTGAACAAAATCGAAAAACATTTCGAAAGTCAGTCTAAACATTTAGAGGAAGTCATTGCTGAAAATAAATCATTGAAGTCTAAAGTTGAAAATCTTGAAATAAGAGTAAATAAGGCCGAGCAGGGTCTTCTGAGAAGATCAATTGAGATTAGAGGCATTCCTATTCGCCCAGGAGAGACACCGGCGGGTCTGGTTTCAAGCGTTGGGGGGGGGGGGTCTTGGTCTCAAGATTAATGTTGAAGACCTGGACATGGTTGAACGAAGGAGACCAAGAAAAGACGATCCCAGGCCACCCTCTGTCATCGTGCGCTTCGTTAGGCAAACGCTTAGGGACGAAATAATTCATAAAAGAAAAGTTAAGCGGGAATTTACAACATGAGATATCGGTTGGCAAGAGAACGATTCCCACCGGATTTTCATCGGAGAAGAAATCAACCAACAGACACCTCTACTGGCTGGCTAGACAGAAGAAGCTAACCGGTAAGCTAAAATACGTATGGTTCTCAGCCGGTAGAGTGCGCTGCCGAAAAGACGACGGCCACCCTGTCATCTTTGTCGACCGGGCTCAGGATTTGGATGTCTTCGTATGACTGTCATTTACTTGTAAAATCTACTTACTGTCATTTTCTTGCATCATTCTGGCTTATTTCGTGGAATCGTCAATGCGTACTTTAGAATTTTATTTCATTCATTCATACATTTTTCTTTCAAATTTCTTCCCACATAAATAGTTTTTACTTTATTTTTTTCATTTTATTTTCTAATTTTAGTTTTATTAATTTTTATTATACAATGTACTCTGCAGGTTGTTACTCATATTACAGGGTCTTTTTTCCTACATATGTCTTTCCCTTAACTTCTCTTCAGAATGTCTAGTGTCCTAACTACCTGTCACGTTAACTCCCAATCCTTGCCTGCTCATTTTGATGAATTCCAGCAATATTTCTTACATAACTTTTATCATATTATATCCATTTCCGAAACTTGGCTTAAGCCCCACATTCCTTCCTCTTTCGTCTCCCTTCCCAATTACTCCCTTACCCGCTATGACCGGGCTGGCCGGACTGGCGGCGGTGTTGGTATATATGTACATGACAACCTGAAAACAAGAATCCTCGATTTTTCTCCCTCATCCATACATCCTCACGTTGAATACCTTATCCTTGAAATTTCTGCCGGCAATCAGCACCTATTATACGCTGTGATATATCGTCCTCCTCTTGTTCCGTTCGATCAGTCCTTTGAATCTTCCTTATTTAAACTTGTTCCGCTCTATTCCAATATTATTATCTCCGGAGACCTCAATACAAATTTCCTAGCGGACTCCAATGACAAACGTTACCTGGATAACCTCTTCTATTCTCTCCGCCTTTTCATTGTACCTTTCGCTCCTACTCACCATTCCCGCTGGACCGACACATGGTTAGACCTATATATTATAGATTCTGAAAAAAATCTCCTTTCCTCCTCACAAAGCCCTGTTTCATTTTTATCTTCCCATGACCTAATCCAAATATCCTACGATTTCCAAACCTATCCTTTTCCCACAAAACCATAACTTACCGCAACCTTGACGCTCTTGACCGTGATATTATCTTACCTCTCCTTGAAACCATAGATTGGAGTGAAATCTACTCCCCCTCCTCCATAGACTCCATGGTCGAAATCCTCACATCCAATCTTCTTAGTATCCTTGATACCTACGCTCCACTTAAAACCTCTACCTTTCGTCGTCGACCTGCACCCTGGATGTCAAAAGAAATTAAAGAACTACAGAGAAAGCGGGAGGCTGCACAAAGATGATTCAGACGAACGAGACTCACAGACGACTATCAAGTGTTCAAAACACTTCGTAACCAGGTGCAAGTAAAAATTCGAAGTGCAAAATCTTCCTATTTCCACGAAGCCTTATCTTCCTCTCCCGATTTCAAGTCAAAATGGCAAATCCTTCGAAAACTCGACCTCCATAACCCTTCCGGATCCTCCAACTCAACCAACTTCCCAGTTTCGCCTAATGACCTGAACGCCTATTTTGTTTCATCATCTCTCACCTCTCCTTCCCGTTATACCAGCTTTTCCTCAGAAATACCTTTCAATGACAGTAACTTTTATTTTTCCGACATAACCCCCACAGAAATTATCTCCTCTATCATGAAATCCCATACCAATTCCGTAGGTCCAGATGGTATCCCTATTAAACTTATAAAACTATGCCTCCCAGAAATTTTACCGGTCCTTGTTTTTATCTATAATTTCTCCCAACAAAACTCTATATTTCCTACCTCCTGAAAAAAAGCTATTGTTCATCCCATCAATAAAACTCCTAATCCTAACTGTCCTGCTGATTATCGCCCGATCTCCATCCTTTCAAACCTTTCAAAACCCCTTGAACGATTGGTGCAATCCCAAATTTCCCATTTCCTGGAAGATTCCCATCTACTCGACCCTTTCCAATCCGGTTTCCGTCCTGGTTATTCTACACAATCAGCACTAACCAAAATCATAAGTGATATCCACGTTGCAATAGATGAAAAAAAACTGACCGTCTTAATACTCCTAGATTTCTCTAAAGCATTTGATTCCATTGACCATCGTATCCTTTTTACCAAATTAAATGCTTTAAAATTTTCCAATAGTTTAATCCGCTGGATCCGATCCTTCCTCTCTGACCGCACTCAAGCCGTATCTATCCCTAATCAACCCTTATCCGAATTCCTACCTCTGTCTTCGGGAGTAGCCCAAGGTTCCAGCATTTCACCCCTCCTCTTCAACCCCTACATTAATGATCTTCCCAAGTCAATTTTACATTGTTCCCATCATCTTTATGCAGACGACTCTCAAATTTATCTATCCTTTCCTCCCAACGAATTACATGAAGCTTTATCTAGGATTCAGGAAGACCTCGACAGAATCTGTACTTGGGCCAACTTGCATAATTTAAAGCTAAATGCAGGGAAAACTCAAGCTATTGTAATCGGTTCAAGTCCCCTCCTCAGATCCATTACCAACTTTCCTACTCTAAACCTGAATAATCAACCTATCACTTTCTGTTCCTCTGCCAAAAATTTAGGAATCATTATTGACCAAAACCTCTCCTGGAAGCCCCAAATCGCCCAAATAGCCCGAAAATCAATAGGAATTCTCAAATTATTCCATCGTTCCCGTCATTTCCTTCCTTATTCCACGCGAAAACTCCTAGTTTCCTCATTCATTTTTCCTCAGTTTGATTATGGTTGTGTAGTGTATGGGGGCCTCTCGGTGGGTCTCCGGGACAGATTACAACGAATCATGAATAGTTTTATTAGATTTGTTACCGGTACCCCGAGACGTTCACATGTATCGCACCTCTATACTGCCTTGGACTGGCTCTATCCATCCTCCCGTAGACAATATTTCCTGGGCACTTTCCTGTACCAAGTCATTAATAACCACTGCCCACCCTACAACCATAACCTGTTGAAATTCAAGTCTTCCATCCACTTCCAACTCACAACAAGATCACGTTCCTCTGACCTATATACTCCCCTCCACCGAACGGCATTATACCAACACTCCTTCCAAGCTCGATCCACTACCCTCTGGAACTCTATACCTTCTGAAATAAGACATGCTCCTTCCTTAAACTCATTCAAAACTCTCCTATTCCAATATCTCCTTAAATCCCAAATAGACGCCGCCAATATGTGTAATGATTAAAAATCCAATCAGTCAATCTCAAGTAAATCCAATATCAATGAATTATTGGATAATTGGCAAATGATCAATTATTGGTAAATTTTATCAATTTTAGATCATTTGTCTGTCTAAAAATTGCTTTTATTTTGTCTCATATAGCTATATAATATAAGAAGACAGTAAGTAGATGTGTAAATATATATTTTCAGGTATTTGTAAATATTTTGTCTTATTAATATTCAAATAGTTAACTTTCTTTCTTTTTTTTTTCTCTCTCTCTATAGGTTTTCCTTTCTATTCACCATATTTGTTTTATTTCATGAATTATTTATTTATTTTTTTTATTTTATTTTTTTTTCATTTTTATGAATGCATTGTAATTATTATATTAGCATATTAGTATTATGATTTTTTTTTCTTTTCTCATGTATATATTCATAGTTTTTATGTTATTATGTTTATATTTTTTTTTTATTTAATTTTTTTTTCCCTATAAAAAAGCTATGCTGCAATTACTGATGCTTTTAATTTTTAAATTACATGCCAGACAATTGTACTTCTAACTGTGCATTATTGTTATTCTTAGGGGACAGTAAGTCCCAGAATAAAGTTTTTTTTTCATTTTTTTTTCATTTCATTTCATACATACATACATACGTAAGCTGTTTTTGATATTTGGAACCAAGGGCGCTAAAAGATTAATTATATAAACCATAATCATTTCATTTTTAACAATAAAAAAGGTTTTCTTTTAATTTTCATTTTTCTCGCTCCATATCTCCTTAAGCATTGTTGTTAGCAAAAAAGTGTATAGCACCTTTTTTGTAAAGAATTTTATAATTATTAATTTAGTACATAAACACATTTTCGCTAGGGGCAAGATTCTTCGAGTTATTAACGAAAAACTGAAAAAAACGACCTTTAGAGCGCCCCCCCCTCCGTTAGCTCCACCCCCCCCCACCCCCCAGTACTTTTAGTATGTTGTTAAGGACACCTTCCCCTACAACTGTGCCAAAATTGGCTTCTACATGAATTAAGTCCCCTAGTCGGCCTTTTTTGGTCTTCGTTGCTTGGACTTAATAGCAGAAATCAGCTGGTTAGGTAAAAATGATAACGAACGAGGTTAAACGAAGGTTTAAAGTGAAAAAAAAAAAAAGATTGAGAACGAGATATACAGATGTGCACTGGGTAAGGGCTAGAGCCAGACTCAATATGTATCGTATCTGATAAAATAATACTATAGATAGCAAGATTTGATCATTTATCACGAAAACAAAAATGCAAATATTATCCAATAATACAAAACAAAATCAATATTATGTTGTCAACATTCATATTTCATTGTTAGAAATCTTTTGTTCTTCTATATCACTGTTAGAATAAATACCTGATAAGGAGATGAACATCCGGGATTAAAAGCTATAGAGAGTGGAGGAATGGTGAATGTTGAACGTGTATTGGAGTTAAATAGCATCGACAAGCAAAATAACATTTGTTTATTCCTTAGATCTGTCATTGAATATTGAGTTGATGGATTTACTTTATATTATGTAGTTTCAGTTGTAATAATTTGTTGCCATTCTATGTTTGTTATTGTCATAGCTAATGTTTTTTTTTTTTGTTTTTTTTATTGTGAGGCTGCCAAGCCAACTCCTGTCTGTATGGGAAGTTTCCCAAACAATAAAAAAAATATTCATTTATTATTAATTATTCATTAGAACAAAAAAAAAAATGGTGAATGTTGGAAGAAAGGGAGTTCCAGAAATTAGATGCTTTGGAAATAAAGGAGCGTTTGAAAGATGCTTATGTTAAAGGGAGATGGGTAAAGGTTCGATTTGGTTTTGCGGGAACTCACTCATGACTTTAATGTTAATGCTTTGACAATGTAGGAAGGTGACTGAGAGGTAAGGGATAAGTAAAAGAACGAGCCAAGAAAGTCGGAAGGAGGAAAATATCCATTTTAATTTTGTGTAATGGTGATAAATATGGTCATGAGATATATTTTAGTTGCCATAAAATTGACTTGGTGTGCTTTTTCTCTTGAAGAGATTACCTCCACTTCCCCTAAAATAAAATTAAAAAAATCACCGAGTATTGTAAGAGTTGAAAACGCATTTTCATTTTTATCCTGAAGTTCACAAATACATATATAATTCCAATGAGAAAACATTGTTAATGATATGATTGAATATAAATTCAGCATTTATCAACCAATCAGCTAGTTATATCAGTATTGATTGTTAATCGTTTGTATGAGTCCAATCAAGACTGATTAATAATGAAACCAACTAGGCTAATGTTAATTTGAGCTCGACGCAATTAATCCATATACTATTGACAAGCTGGCTATATGAGCCTCGAGCAAGAAACTGTCAATATAGAAAGACCTGTAACAAATATATAATTAAGATACTCTACAAACATTCTTCCTCAAATACAAATACAAGTGTATCGAACTTAAGAGAAATATTCTCTGTTACAGATGAAAATCGCCCCCCTTTCTTTACTTAATAAAAATACACTGTTCACATTTATAATATACGGTCATATTAACAAACAAATGACAGTGCAAACTTCATATGTTTGAAGGGTTTTGTTTGTATTTACAAGTACATTTATCCATTAAGGTATTCATTATTTATTCACTGCCGAAATAGAAGAGAGAATTCATATTATACAGTGATATTTTTCTTTTTCACCTTCAACTGCGCTGTGCAACTGACAATAAAAAAAAAAACAATTGAAATTTCAGTTCGGCTCATGCTTGAGTTTCTTTTAATAAATAACAAAATTGAAGTACTATGTACGTGGCTAAATACAGGGCGGACCAAAAAGAATATACGTATTTCAAACTGATATATTTAGTAAACTATCGATAGTAGCGGTGTGCTGCGGGTATCGGAGGAACGAGTGCATTGTCTAGTTTGTGTCCATATCCGCCAGATGTCAGTTGTGATTGGTTACAATGATGTATTCACAGTTGTTGTAAAATGGCTACGCCACAGCACAAAAGCTTTTGTATTCTTGAGCTTGCGAAGTGTAATTCCGTGATTACAGTGCTAAGACGTTTCCGGTTGAGGTACCAAAATTGATCCTCCGAATGGATGGAACATTCGCAGATGGTACCGTCAGTTGACACGGGTTGTGTATGTAAAGGAAAGAGTTCTGGCCGCCCTCGTGTATCTGAAGAAAATGTCGCATGGATTCAAGCTGCTTACCAACGTAGCACCTCAAAATCAACACGTCGTGCCAGTCGGGAATTGCAGCTGCCTAAAACAACAGTTTTGCGTTTTTTGAGACGCAGGTTAGTTATGAAGCCGTACAAGTTAGAGCTGTTACAGGCTCTGAATAATGATGACAAACATAAACGTGTGGAATTTAGTGGCCAGATTCAGGATGTTATTAACAACGATAACAATTTCTCAGAACGGATCGTGTTCAGTGATGAAGCATGTTTTTACCTTAGTGGGAAGGTGAACAAACAGAATGTTAGAATTTGGGGCCTCACATCAAACATTTTCGAGATTCACCTAAAGTGAATGTGTTTTGTGCTATATCCTGCTCATCTGTTTACGACCCTTTTTTTTTCTTTGATGGAAACACGTTTAACGATCCGCAGTATCTTCATATGTTGCAAAACTGGTTGTTTCCGAGGCTGAACAAGGACAACCTCATTTTTCAACAACACGGGGCACCCCCTCACTGGAGTCGTCAAGTTCGTCAGTTTCTGAATCAAACTCTTCCGAACTGTTGGAGTGGACGTCAAGGAAGGGAAGATTTAGCAATAGCCGAGCTAAATGCCTTTGCAGAAGAGCTTTCTGTTCACTATACAAACGGACTTCTTCGATACAAAGACGACATACTGGAAAAAGCATATAACCAATATTTCTCAGCCGACATTCAAAGAACTCTAAATTCTAAACTAACTACCCTTTGTATAGCATTATATGCAGTTATATGCTCCCGACCCCGAAACGTACCTTATATTCTGAGTTCATATAAAGAAATTGAAATGTGTCAGCCAACTAAGAGTTGCTAATTCAGAACATATCAGAATCTATGGAAAAAACACAAATTTTTTGTTCAAGTCACAAGAAACCTGTAACCGTATATCATGACATTCAATTTATCTACAATAGTCTACATCATATTCTCTTTCACTTTCCAGCACATAATGAACATAGACAACAATTTCTGCAACACTTCATCTTAGAATCTTCTGATAACCAAAGTATCCAAGCTATACTCAATATCGACAGTGTAGATAAATTACATAAAGTGTACTATTACATGATGGGAATCCAAAAATTGCTAAATTGTTTGTCATAGACCATTTTCTATTAAGTGTTTGTTTTCAGTTTATCTTTAAAGTGATATTTTGTATATTTATTTTTAATTTTTCTATCATAGCACCAGTAATTGTTTATTTTTTAATCTGTTAATTATGTTTTGAAAACCAGAATGTGTTAGTAAATTGTATTTTTTTTTTTTTTTTTTTTTTTTTTTTTGAAATGAGATGTATATAAATTGTAATTTATAGCCAAGCTGAGCTTTATTTGTATGGTGAAGCCCCAAAATACACATACATAAACAATATGTAACATACAATAAATCTAACATTAAAAATTGTTAGAATGAAACACTATTGTTACCTCAGAGTAAGTTTTATTAACATAACTAAAGGAGATTGTTATCCTGAATTAAAATGCCTCCAACATGAATCCTTAATAAAAGCTGAATTTTTCCATTTTTTTTTTTAGTAACGATCAGATATATAGGTAGGATATTTTATCTTATTTTATTATGTTATTCCTTTATTTACAGAAAATCTATTGACTGCTTTTTTTTCCTCTTATTCTAGCCAGCAAATGGAATTTTCCACAGCTTTCATATTTTTGAGATGATATATAAGTCGATAGCCCCACGCGATAATTGTTCTCAACTCATTCCTTTTTAAGTTTATGTAAAATTTTGTAATTTTCATTAAGTTAATCTTGGATATACTGCTATGTTTCTCTTGGGGTTTTTTAGAAATAATATGTTAATCTATACATAGAGCTCCAATTATTAATGTTTTATTATTTACCTTATTGGATTTCTGATCTAACACGTGTAAACCAATTCAGTATTTCTTTAGTGGCAATTAGGAAAGAGAATAAGTATCATGAATATTTCAACTTACTTTATTTATGAAAATGATTATATATTTATAGATAAGGTCAGCACACAATTTACCAAAATTAAACTTATTACAGACTATTACAAATGGAGTGGGTACTTATCAAAATGAAGTATGGGTCTTCAGTCGGCGTATTGAGTCCGGTCATAATCAGGGCTTCCTTCCTGTCTCTCTGGGCGGGCCATCCAAGAGATCATCGCTGAGGACCTCCAGCATCTCCCCTCAGCCATCTCACTTCCAACCGTCTCTTCTCTCTTCGTCGATCAACTCTTCTACCTAAACTCTCCCTTTCGTTTCCAGGCCCGAGAATATATACACGCGTATCCCTTCCACTTTTACTTTTAGGTTCCTTTGTCATGATCTTCTTTGTCTCCTATTTTGTAGACAAACAACCGGCGATACTTCCGAAAGGTTTGACCTGACCCAGATCTCCCCTGACGGGCTTTATGGCCCATCACTCACATTTCAGATTTCAGAGGGGTGCCGGTCCTTTTCATCCTGCCGCCCATTATTAATTATTAATTAATATTAATTTTCGTACCCATAATACATTGCATTTACCCAGGGTCTGGGGGAAAAGAAAAAATTAGTGATGAGTTACTGATTTTTTTTCTTTAACTTAGCTGACATAAGAGAATTTACTAAAATATTTACATGTGAAACCTATTTGATATTTAAAAATCTTTATATTTTGCTGACCCTATAACTTGACTAATATTACACTAATAATTTTTTACCTTTATATAAAAAAAAATTATACAAGAAATGTAGAACCTAATAATAACATAAAACAATATTCAAAACTTATAATACAGGGCTGATAATGCCCTGCAAGGCTCAACTTACACAATTACATTACTTAAATTATACTTTATAAACTTGATTTAGCTTTCACACAAGTTTTTCTTTTAAAATAATAATAATAATTTTCTCGATTATTTGATCTTCTCAATCAATTCTATTTTAAGTTCTAATACATATTTGTAACTTATTTTTATTTTATATTTACATATTTACTTTTCCAGTATGGTTTACATACCCGTTAAGATTCAAAACCATAAACTATTTACATATTCTTACTCATTCGGTTTATATTTTCAAAAAGACCTATGGAACGGTCTTGTAAAATCTCTAAAAAATGTATAATATCTCAGTCGTCATTTTCTTGGGATCTGATACTAATTTTTTAGAATAATTTTGAAAGGTTTATACAATAATAGTAATATCTTATCAATTTGTCACATTCCATACATATTCTAGTCAGGTAATAAGTAGTACTAATTGTGTGCTTGACCGTTTACTGTTAAATATGACTTTACTAAAATATTTCCGAGTCATTTGCTCTTGATTATTTAACCATCATCAAAAAAAAATCAACCCTTTTGGACATCAACTTCAAAATATATTACATTTTTCATAATAATGAGTCTAGTTACCAAACGATAGAGTCTTTAATATAATTTTAAAGTAACAAGTTCTTATTTATCAATAGGGCTTTTTCTAAATTTATATTTAAACAAAAAAAAAAATTTGAATTTTCCTTTTACACTGGCCCTACCTATTATATACCTATTATAGGTATTATATATACCTATTATACCTAGAGAATTAGCTTGCCTGGGTGTTCTAAGCCCAATAAGTTATTTATAATTTATAGCTGAGCTCCTTAAAAAACTTTAAATGATATTAATATTTACACCTAGGCTCCTTATTTTTAAAATCCCATTCCTTTGGGTTAACAAAAAGAAGATCTCGTGTCTTCTTAAAATAAAAAGGGTTCCTTCCCTTATAATATTCCACAATAAAAAATCCATCCCATTTTCGGGAGACATGGAGGAACACAGTCAACTCCAAGACTTAGGGTAACCATTCCCTAGTCAAAATATAAAAAGTACAAATATAAAAGTGATCCAAATTTAGGTGTTTCTCTTGGGGATGCTCCTTTATGCTAACAAAAAAAAAAAAAATAAGATAACTTATGGTGGATGTTCGGCTAATTCCTATTATTAAGTTTTTTAGTTGATAGATTCGGCCTATAAAATTTTCAATTCTGCTAATAACTTTTAAAATATTTGTTATAATTATATTTCACAATTTGCCCTGAACTAAGACTAAAAAAAAAATTGTTTAGTAATTTTATGAAATTAATATATTGTTTGATACTTTTGTGAGGTTTTTCCTTGTTAAAAATCTAGTTTATCATTTATCTTTCAAATCCGGTATCTTATAATTTAACGTCATTTCCATTAATTTAATTTCATTAATTCATTATATTTCTGTTTTCCAAGATTATTTGTCTGTTTTATTGTCCGAGTTTTTACCATAATATCAACCGGCAGTTAAGGCTTTACTATTTTTTCTTTACCTTGCCGCGGAGGTAGTTACGTATATCTACCTGGGACCTTTTATCCAAGTCGGGGAATTGATATGCTCTCATTCTATCTTCACTGTAGAACTTCTTAATCCTTATCGAGGCTGTGATTCTCCTTTTGGTTTTTCTTTTCTTATTATTACATATTTTTTCTAAATGGAAAATTTTGTATGGTTTTCAGGCCTACTTTTGATTTGAAATTTAAAATTTCTGTTTTAGTTTTTATCAGGGATGACTGTTCTGGTACTTCTTCGCTAATAATTACTTTAGATCCGTTGCGTGAAACCTCATTTTCATTATTCTCAATCTTAGCCGCTTCCATCATTTTATCGACGAGAGGGATATTCTTCATAGCTTCTTCTTGAGTAAATTCTATATTTTCTTCTGGGATTTCACACTCTTTCTCTAGAAGTTCTTCTAATTCTTCAATAAATGACTATCCGAATTTTCTTTTGTACTAAGTTCTTCCCTTGTAGTTTCCTTAAAATCGATATACTTTTGGGAATCTCCACTACTTGAAATTTCATCAAAGTTTTCTTCGATATGAAGCTCTTCTGCTACATCAACGGGAGATTCATCCTGAGCCTTTTTATCAACTATATTCACTTCAACATTCCTATTTGGCTGTTTGGTATTTTCTGCACACACTTTTTGACCATTGGAAGTGAAAGGAAATATAGTTTCTTCAGATTCATCTGTAGCGATTTCTCTTTTGTTTTCTTGCTGTTCGCGTTTGTTGTTTCCTATATTTTTTATTTCCTTTAAATCCTCTCTGAATTTATTTTCCATTCTATCCAACTGTTCCTCCAACTCTGACTTGTAATTATTACAAAGTTGTTGAAAACGTGATCGCCATACATTGAAAATATCACCGTTCCCCGCCATTTTAGATTTTAAATTAAAAATTAAAATACCGTTGCACTTACCAAAAAAAAAATTTTTACTGGTCTTTGTATCGGATCTAATATACACCAAACGAACTTATTTAAAAAAAAAAAATGTCAGTGAAATATCCGTAATTTAGAAAATCAAAAACTTAATTCGTATAATATAATATAATTATCCTAATGCCACTCATTACAAAATTTACAAGACAAAAAAAAAAATTTTACTTACAATTACAATTATTTAATTAATGAATTGGAAGTACGTCCTACTCAAGGGATGCTACTCAATAAATGCTATGTTTCTCTTGGGGTTTTTCAGAAATAATATGTTAATCTATATATAGAGCCCCAATTATTAATGTTTTATTATTTACCTTATTGGATTTCTGATCTAACACGTGTAAACCAATTCAGTATTTCTTTAGTGGCATTTAGGAAAGAGAATAAGTATCATGAATATTTCAACTTACTTTATTTATGAAAATGATTATATATTTATAGATAAGGTCAGCACACAATTTACCAAAATTAAACTTATTACAGACTATTACAAATGGAGTGGGTACTTATCAAAATGAAGTATGGGTCTTCAGTCGGCGTATTGATTCCGGTCATAATCAGGGCTTCCTTCCTGTCTCTCTGGGCGGGCCATCCAAGAGATCATCGCTGAGGAACTCCAGCATCTCCCCTCAGCCATCTCACTTCCAACCGTCTCTTCTCTCTTCGTCGATCAACTCTTCTACCTAAACTCTCCCTTTCGTTTCCAGGGCCGAGAATATATACACGCGTATCCCTTCCACTTTTACTTTTAGGTTCCTTTGTCATGATCATCTTTGTCTCCTAGTTTGTAGACAAACAACCGGCGATACTTCCGAAAGGTTTGACCTGACCCAGATCTCCCCTGACGGGCTTTATGGCCCATCACTCACATTTCAGATTTCAGAGGGGTCCCGGTCCTTTTCATCCTGCCGCCCATTATTAATTATTAATTAATATTAATTTTCGTACCCATAATACATTGCAATACAAGCAATACGTAGCTGACTCTTCGTGCAAAATATCTTGGGAATCTAAGTGCCTATTTTATGAAAAATGGTAATTCACTTCCTTCCGTCGCAAGTATTTTCTAGCATATTTCTGTTCCAAATTGTCTTATCTCCAGCCGCTATATATTCTCGATCTCCTTTAGTTTCAATTCTCACATCATCCTGCAATGAATGATCTCGCCTATCAGATTTATATCAAATAGCTCAGTGTACCGCAGCTTCGACAGATCTTTTCTTAAGCGGTCTTCTCCGCTCTGTAATACCCTTACATCCTCAATTCGTCGCCCCAATAAACTTACCACTTTAAAATCCTGTCTATTCAAGCAATTCCTACACAATTGTAAATTTCAAAAGGTTTAACTATGTATGTAAGAGGTTGATCTCCATGACATTATGGCATTTTGTGTTTTAAACAATTTTAAATTTGAGTTTTACATGTTTGTTTTTTTTTTTACTAGACAAGCGTTCAAAGCTCCCTATTAATTTCAAAATATTTATTTTGTCTTTGAACGTGTGTCTAGTAAATGTTAAAGTAGTCTGTAACGACAGGCAGTTTCTTGTCGTTTTAGCCTGGAATTAACTTAAAATCGTATTCTTTGAGTTTTAATGCCATGATTTTTGGATCATGGCATTAAAAATCAGGTTTAAACTGTTACAAGCCTAATTACTGGCTGATATAGCTTCGGGGTGGGGTCTCTCTAGTCAATAGGAATAGAGGTTATATCAGGATCTAGGAGGAAATGACACTACTGAGGTTACATCTGACTTGTCTCCTAGTGTCATCCCAAAACTATATATTTAACCATAATTTTTAAAGTATAGTTGGCTGTTATGTAGAATGGAGGTTATCTTGACTGAGAGGTGAGAAAAAAAATAAATCATGATTTTCATGTTTTATTTTTATCTCGGCTCCCAATGCCCATTGGCGGCTATAACTCTAGTTTTGTACTATATTAGGTCCCTACTACCCACACAAAAATCGGCATTCAAATCTGTGAGTTACTACTCCAAACGTCCCCTTGTCAGATTCAGTTCTTGCATAATTGAGATTCCATTTAATATAAATTTCACTTTCTATGAATATAACATTGAATACTTCTATTGCACATACAAATCTAATCATTGCACCAAAACATCTTTTTATTTTTTTTATTTCATTTTATTTTTTCTAATTTAGAACTTATTTACTTTTCTGTTTATTTAACTACCATCTAGGTACATAGTGTCATTATTGTATTATTGTTTTTCTTTATTTTTTTTTTATCTCATTATGTCTCTGACCAGATTTAATTTATTTATACCTGTACTTATCCGTTATTCTTAAGGGACTATTTTTTTTTCTCGGCTTCTAGAGCCCATTAGTCGGAACGGCAAAATTAATATAAAACAGCTTATTAATTCAATAAGCGTTTTAAAAATTTAATAAAACATGATAACTTGAAAAAAAACAAAACACTTAAAAGTGATATAGAACAAATTTTATGTATTACTTAACAACTAAAAAAATGCTATTAGTTTAAATTTGGTAATTAATAGTTAGCAGACTATTTATTCTCAAAAAATTCTAATTCTACAAATCTGCAGATGTGGAATTTACAAAATAGAGTAGTTATATGTTAACTATCATCTATTTAATCATTTTTCCAGTTGGAGTAACTCTATTTTTATATAAAATCTATATGTCATATTTTTTATTCACAATTTAATATTTTTACAATCAATATACGATTAGCATTAATCATAATGAAAGATTTTGCAACCAAATAGTACAAAGCAATTAGATTGTCAGCAAGAAGATATAAAAAAAGAAACCAACAAATCCCTGTAAAATGAGATGGAGGATTTTCTAAAGTTATTACCGCCTTCGTTCCGACAGAAATAAAACAGTAATTCCAATAAGCCTTTCTGATGCCACTCTTTTTATTGCTCTAAGTAAAAGCTTTAAGTGAATTGATAGTATCCACTTAAGTGTCATTTTATTGACTTCAATTTGATATTCTCTCGTATTTTTTCAATAATGTCATTTATTCCGTGTTTAAATTCTTTAGAAAGGTTTAGAATATTTTCTAGAGGATGTTAGATCCTTTTCAGTCACCTGGGAGGATTATAGGATATAGAATGGGAAGCAAGTTGAGAGACTAGTGGATTAGGATGGTTATGGAGTTTACTATATAAGGGTAAGTATCTAAATGAGCTACATATGGAATATTAAGATCTTGCTAGGATTTGTCGGGATGTCAGCTGACTCGGTTAAAAGCCTGTTACACGTCGAGAAAGGCTCCCGTACAGTAGATTTCGCGCTCCAAGGCGGTTGGAGACAACGTCCACCACGTGATGACGTTGATGGATTGTGGAGTGTATTGTTCGAAATCCAAACTGGTGATGTGGGATTGCATGATGGGAATCTAAGATAGGATACAAGCGTTTAAAAATAAGTTTTTCAAGGATTTTACCCATGATTGGTAAAAGGGAAATAGGATGGTATAAGGGTGGGAGCTCAGGTGGCTTTTTGTGTTTGGGAATCATCTTAGCTATAAATAGTTTCCTGGAGTCACGAAAATATGTTGAGCGGAGTACAGCATTATATATGTATATTAGGAATACGATGGCTTTCCGAGGAAGGAGTTTTAGGATACAGGATGGGGATTAGATCGTGTCCAGGGGCTTTGTTTGAAGGTAGTCTGTGAATGATGTTTGATATTTCTAAAGGATAGAATGTTTTAGGGGAAGGGAACATTGGGGAAGTGGGATATTAAGTTCTTCTTCAATATATTCTTGATGATTTTTATTAAGGATATCAGGATGTGGGTTAAAAGTTTATAAAAGGTGCTGGCCAAAAATGAGTGATTTTTCTTCATCAGATAATGACCAGGTTTGGGATTGGGTTAGTATCGGATAACTAACTACAGTTTCTGTAGTTCAGTAGTTTTTTGGTGGCATTCCCTAAAAATTTGTAAGTGGTATTAAGTTTTTTTGTATAATCATGTAATTTTTGAATTTTGTATTTTTAATTTCTTTCTAAAGTTTGTTAGTCAGTTTGTAGTAATTATTTTTATCTGATGGATATCTAGTCCAGCGCCTCTTCGCTCTTGCTGTACGTTATTAAGTTGCGAATGTGGTGTGGCATGTTTTTCTAACATTTTTTCTGTGTGAGGTGTTTTCGTTAATACAGGTGGATATTCGAATATCTTTGGATTTCGAAGAAGATAAAATTGTGGTCGGTAAGGTTAGTCTCATGTGATATTTTCCAGTTTTTGATACGTCCAGAGGCTTTTATATTTGTTATTGTCAAATCTATATTGCTTTTTCCTCGATGTCCTTCAAAAGTAGTCAAATCTGATTTTACATTCATTATTAAGAAATTATTGATAGTGAGAAATTCCTCTAAAGAAGTTCCCCTTTTATTAGTGATTTTATCATACCATACTTTAGATCTACAATTTGTATCGATGCCAACTACGATATGATAATTTTTAAAGTAATCGACGAGTTCGTTGAGTTTATCTAAATCGATCTTTACATCTCTATTTATATCAAAATAACAGCTTGCAATAATATATTTATCCTTCCCTATTATAACCTCCATTACGACCCTATCTCTGTTGGAAAATTGAGTTATCATACAGCCGTTAAGGTTAGGGTTAATTAACACTATACCTGCCCGTGGGTTATCATCGAACGTTTGAAATACTTTATAACCTTTATAACCTGTAATAAGTTTGTTATATGAGTACGGTTCTTGAAGAAGAATTATATCTAATTTTTTTTGTGCAATTATTTGCTGCATTACGTTTTTTGCAGTGTTTTGAGTGCATTGTATTAATTTGTAGTAATTTAAGATTTATGTTGTTAGAGTGAGTCGTCCGATGATAGTCTTCAATCTCAACCACTTGACATCCAAGAAAAATTCTTCGGTGTCTCTTTAGAGGACTCACTTCTAAGACCGCAGCCTTGATCTTTTCCTTTTATTATCGAATATTGTGACTACTCTAATGTCATATTTTACCAGCGGTGTTCCTTCATTTTGACTATACAAATATTCAAGAAAATTAGACGAGGTTATGTCGTCTTCTATATTTTTGACTATTATTATTATAAAGCATCTAAAACCAAATCAGGTTCGATACTCCTTCATTCGGACAATCGTAATGATTTTTAAAATATTAAAAAAGAATTTCTAATAACCCAACTATAATATTAATTAGGTTGGAAAAGAAAAAAACCAAGGCTAATAGTTAAGAATATAAAAGACGACATAACCTCTTCTAATTTTCTTGAATATTTGTATAGTCAAAATGAAGGAACTCCGCTTGTAAAATATGACATTAGAGTAGTCACAATATTAGATAGTAAAAGGAAAAGATCAAGGCATGCGGTCTTAGAAGTGAGTCCTCTAAATCGCGAAGGTACGTAGTATACATTTGTATGGAACGTACAGCCTAAATAAACGGTCCTTTCAAAGGGTTACTTTGAAAGGAAAAAAAAAAAATATATATATATATATATAAGTTAAAAGTACTTCAATGAATTAAACAAAAAAGAAAAGGTTTTAAATAATAACGCACTAACTAGTAGTAGAAATAATACTGACTTTATTTTCCCTCAATACTGCTTATCTACTCTTTGTTGTTAGAGCTTGTTGTTAGATAGGATTAAGTTACAATACTGTGTCGGCCCGTCACTTAACTCCCCCCCTCCAGTTTCCGTACACTATCGGAAACTTAAATACTCAAGATCAACAGAAGTATTAGAACTCAATCCTGTACACTCTAACACTCTAAAAAAAAAAAAAAGATTTAATACAACCATAATGTACATATTTACAGAAAAACAAACTGAAAATTGCAACCTAGACATTACATTTTAGATTTTAAATAACTAACTAAATCTTTAGCACTGCTGAGCATACATACACTATCACACCGGATTTCCTCCGACACTGCACATGACACAAATACATAGTAACAGAAACGATAATAATAACAAAAACAAAATATACTCTGTGAAAAATGCAAAGGATAATAAAAGAAAATGAAAATATATTACAATAAATCAAATATCAATTAATCTCCTCCATACGGATTGGCTATCCCTGACTCTGACAATGGGATCTTTAATTGTTCTATATGGACAGTCCTTCTCTTTCTAAGGTCCCTCACGCTTTCAATGGTAACAATCTTGTGCTCCCTAATGACCATAACCCGGAATGGACCCTCGTACCGTCGCAGCTCCTTCCCTCTATTCGACTCTACTTTCCGGTAAACGATCATACCGATCTTTACTTCCTCATGGCGATCGCGAAGCTTTGCATTCCTCCGCACTACCCCGGTTCTTTTTTCTTTCACTATCCTGGCGCGTGCTTTTTCCCATATCCGCTTTACTTCCACCCGATTACTTACAATGTGATCCGCCATTTCCTCGTCCCCCACTGTCCCACTATAATCTCTGCTCGGTCCTCGTATCCCAAATAACACCTCGAACGGTGAGAATCCCGTTACTGAGTGAATCGATGATTGTAGCCCATTGTAGCCCATAACCGCTCGACGCATTGCCACATCAGGTTTGAGACCCTGATCTGCAGTCTTGACCTGCTGACGTCCGGGGCATTTACATACATTGGCCCACGGTAACTAGAACAAGACGGTAGGGCTCACGCGCATCTGGGTGTGAGGCCG
Source organism: Euschistus heros (assembly GCA_003667255.2). Taxonomy (NCBI): domain Eukaryota; kingdom Metazoa; phylum Arthropoda; class Insecta; order Hemiptera; family Pentatomidae; genus Euschistus; species Euschistus heros. Next base: position 1,268,217 of record RCWM02000319.1, read on the forward strand.
TGACGTCATCTGCACCAAGCCGGCCGCCTCGATTTTATCAAGCTTATGGTTGGTAATTCGTGTTACAGTACTTAGACTAATATTATTCTGAATAACACTGACTTACATGCCAAGCAATTTGTTTTGAATTTATTTATTTTATTAAGTTTTGTTGGCTAAGTTAATTTACTACTGAAGAACTACTTATAATAATTGATTTCAATATCTTTAAACGGTATTACAAGTACAATCGAACTCAATTTGTCTTCATAGTGAAACGCCCCAACAAAACTGTATTTTAAAAAGGTTCAGGGGTTAAATAATAAGAAAATGAGAATCGATAATTAACTCTTTTATTTTTTTTTCATGTTCTTTGATTTTTTTTCGTGCAGTGTCAGAAGTTTCATCTTTCTTCATTGCTCTTTTCAGTTCTTTCTTCTTGTTTAGTTCTTTCATTCTTATAAAGGATTGAGTTGTGACATATGTTGCAATTGCAAAATCGTCCACTTCACTTAACTTTCCTTTTATTATACCGATCAGCTTCTTCATCACTTGAGGGCTGTTATTCAAGCCATCACCGTGGAATCCTTGAAAGTCTTTTTCAAATTCTAAAACAATGCTTCACCATTTTGATGACGGATTTATTAGGGCACCTCTTGACAAAACCGAAACCCTGTCAGAACTGTTTGAGTTCCCAGTTTTTTCATTATATTGAAAATCAGTTTTAAGGCTTTTTTTATTAACACGTTATGCTACATAACCAGCTAACATTTTTAGTAAATCCGTATTCTCTTTGGGCTAAACTAGTTTGTTATTGGCGATTTCAGTCAACTGATTAACCAATGATTCTGCAATGGAAATAATTTCTTCATTGTGGACATCGTTCATTTCCAACTTGTCCTCTTTCAAGTCTGAAGGTTCACAATCTTGTACTGGTTCTGCCAAGTAAATTTTTTTAAGAACTTCTACACTTAATGTTTCACACTGCTCAGCAATACAATTATCTGTTTTTAATGTATCACAGGCACTTTTGCTGAATAACAGATATTTTATTCGATGTGTCACCGCTGTGGGAAGGGGGTGGTCGTAAAATTTTCCAAATCCTCAAATTAGAGAAAACTACGATTCTAAAACATCTTGATTACACTTTGCTGCGAATAAATATTAATAACCTTCGGCTTCCAACTCTTGAATAAGCCCCGTAATCTTCGAATTGAAACCATAAAGTCTCAAATAGCTATCTATACTAGAGCGCTGTGTCTCGTATAGGGAAAGTCAGTCCACGTGGCGTCATCTGACCGGCATTCCACTGCGCATCCACCTCGTGAGCACTACCGTCTTGTTCTAGTTACCGTGCATTGGCCTACCTCCTACAATGATCACTGGTGTCATAGTGAGCTAGACGCTTTGCCACTGTTCTTACAAAGCCCAGATCGAATTTTATAGTACAGGCACTTTTTATATTTTTTTCTTATAATTATTTTACGCATATATAAATATTGAATCAAAAGTGTATTTTTTTCTCTATAATTTTTTTTTTTTTTTTTATTTAGTATTTTATCAAGAAAAATAGTAGTACTTCGATTCTGAAGAGGAAATGCCATGTTCTGACTTCAGTGAATCGGACTCAAAGTTTCTAAAGGTCGGACTCAAACTTTGTCTAAAAGACAAATAAATACTGCTCTAGAGCCTATTGGGAACTATCCCGCCAAAAAAAAAAATAAGAAGTCGAATACATCCGTAACACCACCACAAACCCGCAATAAGACCATAGTCCCTGCAAGTCATACCCATCAAAATAGCCAATACATTACAACCGCTAACAAATATGCAAACAGACAGCTCATTACCTCAACCACCAAAACCTCCCATGGATTTTAAACCACCTCAAATCTACGTCACCGGCGTAGAAAATTACTCTAAATTTTGTCAAACCAATATCCAATGCTTCTCCAGGTATCAAGACATCCAAATAAATACAGAAACAAAATAAAGTTACAAATCACTAATTGCGCATCTGAAAAATAATAGTTTAGAATTTCATTGTTAACATTTAAAAGGTTGTTGTACTCCGCACCACATATTTCCCAGATTCCTGGGAATTATCAATAGTTAAAATGATACCTAAACCCAAAAACCCACCTGAGCTCCCATCCTCACACTTCTACAACGTGTATACAGCTGACATTCCGACACATCCTACCACTGTCCTCACTATTTACGCCGATGGAACATGTGTGTTATTAGTAAATAATAATCCTTTCATTGCATCCCAATCACTACAATCTCATATTACTAACATTCAAGAATGGTCTCGAAATTGGAGAATTAAAATAAATCAAAAAAAATCCCATGAAATAGCTTTTACTCTTCGTCGTAAACCTACGACATCCTGTTCTACAGTATCCTTTAATGATATCCCACAGATCCGCTACCCAGGACTCCACTTGGACAAACGTCTTACTTGGAATCCACATACAAGACTAAAACGACAAGAAATTGCTCGTCGTAACGGACTACTTCAACATTTACTAGAGAAACGTTCAAAGCTTCCAATAAATTACAAAAGCCTCATTTACATGACTGTAATAAGACCTGATTGGGCGTACGCAGTTGAGCTTTGGGGTTGCACTAAAACAACCAATTCATTTCGTATCCGAACGTTACAATCCTTAATCCTTGGAAAAATCCTCAATGCTCCTTATTTTGTGACTAATAAACTTATGCATTAAGATCTTAATGTTCCATATGTTGCTGATTAAGCCCAAACCAGATACGTATCCTTCCATAGTAAGCTCAATAACCACCCAAATCCACTAGTCTTCCAACTTGCTTTCCACTCCATTCCCGATAATCCTCCGAGGCGTCTGAAAAGAAGATGGCCTAGAGACCTTTTAGTGTAGATTTTATTGAAGTGCTACTAGTGACTAATTCTTCACAAGTTATTTACATGCCATTGTATTCACTACCAACACATTTACTTGATGTATATTATTTTATACAGTTGTAAATATCAATAAATGAAAAAAAAAAAAAAAAAATTAAAAGAATATACCAAATTAACTGACAAACATAAAAAACTAAAATATGAAAATTTACAGAAACAAACTGAACAACTATCTGTTTACGACAAATGATTATGGACCATGACCAAGAGACTTTTAAAATTCAAAGCCTTTAATCATTCTCTCCTTACTCCAGCTCAAACCTGGACCACATCTGATTTACAGAAATCGCAGGTATTTGGTGAATAATTGCATAATAATTTTAAACCTTATTTTGACATCCTAAATCCTAACAATGTAGAATGTATTTAAGCAAAACTGAATATTCTTATCTAAACGACCCTTCCTCCTAAAGCCTTCCACCATTCGTAAATTGCCCACAAACAAAGCTCCTGGACACGACCATATAACCTCAAAAATCCTCAAATACCTTCCAAGGAAAGCAGTATTATTCCTAATTTAAGTTTATAATGCTGTCCTTCGTACAATATATTTTCCCGATTTATGGAAATTATCAATAATAAAATTATCCCAAACAAAAAAAAAACGCCAGAAAACTTTCCTCGTAACGACATATTTCTCTCCTACCTATCATAGGTAAAATCCTTGAAAAGCTCCTTTGGAAATGCCTTTATCCTATCATTGATTGCAATCACATTATTCTTGATCGCCAGTTTGGATTTTGCCAGTCTCATACCACTATCCAACAATGCCAATTTTTGCACAACTTGCTGCCCATTCTATTCCTGACGATCCTCCGAGGCGTCTGAAAAGAAGATGGCCTTCTTTTGTAAATATTTCATTACAGTGCTACCAATGAGTGGTTCCTCTACACGTTTTCAGCATGTCTTTATTTTTCATTGTAAACCGTTTATTTACTAGATGTATTTGTAATACAGTTTTAAATTTCTATTAATAAAGGAATAAAATTCAATTACAATTTGCCCAACATGTTTCGCAGAGTTTAGAATTACTTTATTTAATAGGTTACATGCTCAGAAGGTGGAAACTGTAACTAATTTTATAGATTATATTTTATAATGAGCCGAGTAATTATTCCTATAAACCTTCGGAAGGGCTCAAACCTCCTCAATTTCATACGTCAGCGAAGATTTATAATTAGTTTTCCAACAGATGAAAAGTGATTACGTTTTCTTTCTGATTGGGTTTTCGTTCTTGATTTGGAATTGAGAAGTAGCCAAGTTAAACCAAGAAAGTTTAGCGGGTTAAGCTGTCCTTTCAAAGCGGCAGCAAGTTAAACCTGTCTCACCTCAACTTTTCATGAACTTGTTGAAACCTAATGCCACTGAACCCTATTAGGTTTAAAACCCGCTTATTGTGTTGATAAATGACTTAAGAAAACAATAGCATTTCAGAGCTAAGCCATCCCTGACTTAATTATTGGACTTATATCACTTCTAATTCTCTGATAAGTCCTTTGTGAAACTTGACAGAATGGCAGCTGTTCCTAAGCACACTGAATTTATGCTTCTTCTCTTTAGGATCATATTAACTTATTATTCAATTAATTCATTCACATAAAATATATTAGTTTGAAGTTTATTTGTGTACTCAAGATTTGAAAAATTATCTTTAATGTATTAATGCAATTGAAACCTAAGAGATGTTAGACATTAAACTTTCCTATGCGATAAGGCCACAATTACTTTTTGTAGTTATTATTTCTGCTTCATTTGAACCTTAATTGCACAAAATAAGTTTGTTTTTTTAATATTTTTTTAGTTAACAACTATAATAAAAATAATGAGTGATTTATACGAAAATAAAATAAAAGACAGTAAGAAAAACTGAAAAAAAAAAAAAAAAAAAAACCGACACAACCAAATAATCAATGCTTGCTATAAAAATAAGTGATTGTGGAATCATAATAAGAATTTAATATTATTTTGGTCCTATTCTCCTCAAATCTGTGAAATTCCAAAGAATACAATTTGTGTATGACTCACATTATTATGACCAACTATTGATATTTATATTTTCTTGTAAAAAAAAAAAATTCTGTCTATAGTTTGACTAGTTTGAAAATATTGCAGTTATGATATTATGTTCCTAACGAACCGGATACAATTAAATGCAGGTCTTAGATTTGAACGAACCTCACGGAATATTTTTTATTTCAAATAGAAGAAGATGCATATAAGTATTTTACCTGGATAATCCAAAAGAGATTAAAAACACATAAAAATTTTATTTTTGTTTACGGTGCAAATCTATATTATTATATTTATTTTAATTGAAATATTATTGCAGATAATCCTGTTTAGAAGTGTGTGAGTTTGAATGCGTGGACCTATATTATTGTTATAAAATCATTAAATTGATGACAATACACATTCAATTGAAATTAAATATAATCTTAGTGTTTTTACTCATCTTTTTCGTTCCATAATTAGAGTAAAACAAAGTAGAGGCCTCGAAAAAGACTGAAACCTCATACGGCCTTCAACAAAATTATGATATTGGTAAAGGCAATCACAACAAACAATTTACTTTTTAATATACAAATAATCAATATTTGCTCGAAGAAACTGAAGGATGAGAAAGAATCAAAACTAAAGAACGTGGCCTTGATGAGCAAATGGCGCGGCTTCAGTTTAAATTTTTTTTTAGTGATGATAAGTCCTTGGAAAGGAAGAAGGGCGCAGGGCGACCGTCTGTAGGATCAAATCAGAAGTACTCGTGATCCTGCCAAGGAGTGTTTAAAGATATTCTGTGTCATCATCTATACGCTATGGGTAACGTAAACAAGGACAGTAGACTGGTACTCACTTCCCATCAGATCCAGGAAAGGTTTAAACAATCAAGTTGGCATCGCCTGGACCTTGCTCCATCATTTTTATTTCTCAATATATTCCCTTAAAAGGCAAAAATGTCAAAAAAATCGGGAGGGGAAAAAAAAAGTGTAGGAATTCTTTGATAGCTATCCCAAAAAGTGGTACCTACATGGGATAGAGCAACTGGCTGAGAGATGGGAAATAACAGTGCATCACAATGAGTTATATTTTAAATGTAAATTTAAAGTTACATAGAAGACATCGATTTTTAAAAAAAATAATCATTTTTTTTCAAACAAAAAAAACACCCTTTTACACAAAATAAAAAGCTCCCAGTAAGTAGCTAAATATCGATCCTAGAGCTATAAAATATTAGCAGTGAGATGGAAAAAAATACTGTGAGTCGTTTAAATGTCGTTAACGAAGTGTATATTTTGCAGAGGTAAGTTAGTGAGAATTCAAAAATTGCACAAAATAAAAAGAAGTAATACTGTGAGTCGTAACTACAGTTAGTGTATATTACTACAGTGAACGTATTAACAATAATGACTGAAGTAAATAACAAGAGAACTAAAATAAAAATTGTTTTTCTATTAAATATTGGATTATAATTTTTTTTAAATTATTTTTTCCTCACTACTATTAACTAAATACATCAAATATATTTTTTACATCATAAAAAAAAAGAAGTTTCCTACGGTTGATAGATGTAGATTAAGATGGTATAAAAATAAAACATGAAGAAAAAATACATTTATTACGTACAAAATTTCATCTAAAAATAACTTACTCGTACAGATCCTTTGTACATTTTTGTCTTTTTCCCAATGATTCCTTAAATTATTTATAAGAAAACATAAATATAATTGAAATTGATATAAGTAGATTATAGAGTGATGTAAATAAAATTAGTAATTTCTTTGTTAATTTATTTATAAAAAATACTTGAATATTTTAGTAACATTATTGGTTTGTTAATTGTTTTCTTGACGTAAATCAAAGTTCCTAGAAACGTTCATAAGTATTTTTATATCTTGTAAGCCCCGACAGTTATCTATACTCCTGCCCCTCACTCTGAGTAACGGCATCATAATTATAAATGCTAAATTTTCATCGTATTCATTACCATTTCTCATGCCATTTATTACTAATCATAAACAGTTGTTCAAATTAATTTAGTATAATAACATTAATAAATGTTGTAAACTATAAGAATGTATATCATCAGGTGTATTTAATTTTTAGGTAATATCTCAAAGGTATTCGTAGATAATCATCACGTTTTTGAGAAACAATTACTACGTAAAAACAGTTCTATACTCATATTTTGGATAGTTCTGTCATCCATTGCGACTGAATTCATTTGAGGTTCGGAAGGAGCTAATTGGTTCATCTGAGTAGATAAAAACCTTGTTTTCTTTCCCAATATTGTCTCTGTACATGTATGGACTCCATAAATCTTGATTTAGTGGGTGATCAATTCCACCATATTGGCTGTATGATCCGAAAAGGTCTTCATAACCAAATGGACCCTGTAAGTGCGGGTATCCGTTAGGTAGACGATTTGGGCCATCGTTGATATAGTTTCTTGAAACTTCTGGGTAAAAAGAGTTTTCATATAGAACATGATGTGGTTGCTCATAGGATTTGGGATTAACGACATAAACTACTTTGGGACGTGGGGAGCGATTGGAGATTTTGGAAGGTGAGCGCAGTTGATAGATTGGCATGGTCCCTCCTCGTGTCTTCAGATGCAGTGTGTTTCTTGCGTATTCAGATAAGACACGTTCATCGATTGGAATGCTAACATATTTCATCTTCTGATTGCCTTTAGAGGGTAAACCTTTTGGTTGCAATAAGTCTCGTTTGATCATGATTGGTTTTAATATCTGGCGCCTGTCCAAAATGTCTCCTCTTAGGTTTTGTCCCTCAAACTTTTTCTGATGGTGTGATCCAATTACCAATTCAGAACACACTGCCATCATATAGAGAAGAATCATTATCTGAAAGCAGACGAAATACTAATTTAGTGTAATTTCTATCTTCATTGAAATTATCTTAGGTTTGCCAGAGACCTGACCTATTTTTAAACATTAAAAATTGACAAAAAGTTTCTTTTGTAGGAATCTACGACACCATATACTTTAACTAGGGCGTATAAAACGTGTAAGCAATATTAAAAATTTAGTTAACTAAAAGCAAGCAGTAATTAAAAAACGAATAACTATCAATTTTAAATTTACGAAATAATTAATTAAAAAGGTTTGTATCCGTCATTTGCGTTCATTACTTCTTGTATTTAGTATAAGTCTATTGTGATTTCGAAAAAAAAAATGAGGGGTATTCTCCATCTTATGCAAAACTGCTATAACTTGTATCAATTTACAATTTTGTAATTACTATTTTTTTTTTTTTTTTTTTTTTTTTTTTAACTGCTTGCTTTTCTTTAATTAAAGTTTTTTTATTATTCTAATTCGTTTCATTTGTCCTGGTTAAAGGATATTGAGACCTAAACACCTAATGAAAAATGAAACTATTAGACGAGGAAATGAAGAAAAAGATTATTGGGCGGAATTTTTTGCCTGTTAGTATAAATGATCAGTTTTGTGAATATAGAGAATCACTGATAACATACGATCTGCTTACATCTCTAAGTAAAAAAATATTACTCAGAATATACTATTTTTTAAATCCCCTGCTTAATTATTACTTAAATTTTATTGAAGTTAACTAATTTGAAAAAAAACATTTCACTTGCGAAATTTCTTCTATACCATATTGTATCTATTCTATTATATGTATGAAAGTACAAGCAATTTTTTGTGATCACTAACCACGAAAACTAGTGAAGCTAACTGTACCAAACCTTTAACCATATTACCTTTATAGTTCCTAGAAGGTTTAGCAATAATAAAATTTACTGATTTTTTATTAATTTCTTATTAAAAAAATGATAATATGTGGAAAACAGTGAAGTTTGAAAATTGACCGATAGGTGGCGAGTGCCATTCTACATGAGAGGTTACAATGGTGCGGTTTTACATAGATGCTGAAATTTATAAAAAAGTTTACTTATTCTCTACTAAATTGTAAAAAAAAGGTGCAATATGTGGTGCAACATGTGGATCCTGTGAAGTTTAAAAATTGAACGATATGTAGCAAGCTCCATTCAGCAATAGAGTTTACAATGTATAAACTATTGAATCCATCTCTATCAAATTTCAACAAAATCGTCTTCATAGTTCTAGGAAGATTTAACAATAATAATAGTTTACCATAATAATAATTTTAATATACAGTTTTGAGTTGCTGAAACGATCATTTGACATCCCTGTCAAATACTTTTATGATAATTAATTAAAACCAACTAGATGAAATCGATAAATCTTTTCTGCTGAGTTGCCATATCGAAATGTTTATTATTTGCTTTTTGGTGCGTGTAAAAATGTGATTCATGGTTATGTGATTGAGGCTAGTTATTAAACAAACATGTGAGATACTTAAGTAAATGTAAATAAACATTGATGAAATACATTATATGATATTACAATTTTTATGATATTGCTCCCAATAACGTTTCTAACATCGAACTTAATTTTTAATTCAAATCCCTGCCTTTCAAGGGATCAGTTTCTACGGTTTTCTGACATGTATTAATGAAACTAAAGCAGAGAGTATTTTTTTCAAGTAACATTATTATGACATCTACAATTTCCGTTAAGAGTTTTTATTGAGAAACCTAAATAAATGCTATTATTTTTAATAGTAAAAACGAGAAATATTTTTTTTTAAACAATATTGTCATTTTATTTATAATATAAGGAAAGAAGGAATCTCCTAATCTCATTTTTAACACTGAAATTACTTAAATGTATACTGAAAAGTCGTATATAATACCGTTTTAAATCATTTTAAGAAATATAAAATAAAAATAGCTCTGGAACTAAACCCTAATAAATTAGTTACAATGCAAAGGTACAAAGAAGAAGAAGAAGAAGAAGAGAATGAACTTTATTCTGGGACTACTTGTCCCCTAAGAATAACATATGATTACAGTACATAGGACAATCATCTGGCTTTGATAATTAATTATAATAAATAATAACAATAGATAATAATAAAAATTGATAAAGAATTAAATTATATGTTACAAGATAACTGTGACATCTTGTAAAATGATACATCTTATGTATACTAATATAATGTATATTACATAAATGTTCACGTTTTACATTAGCTCGGAAGATTGAAGATCCAGGAGGTAAAGGAATAAATGATGTTTAAAGGAAGTAAGAGTGGATATTTTTCGAATTGTGATGGGCAATGAATTCCATAACGAGGAAGCACGGATAATAAAGGATTTCTCGAAGGATGCAGTTCGATGCGCCGGAGTGTATAGGTTGATGGGTTGGGTTCTAGTATTTAAGAGGTGAATGGAGGAGCGCAGAGTAAGGAGGTCATGGATATAGGTGGGTTTTTTGGTTTTCAAGGTTTGAAATATGAGAGCACCCAGGAAGTATTGACGTCGAAAACCGGGGTACAGCCACCCAATTTCAGAATACCTGTGAGATATGTGAGAACGTCTGGAGATCCCGAAAATAAATCTAATAAAACAGTTCATTACTCTTTTACATCTCATCTCGAGCTCATCAGACAGTCCTCCATATACTACGCATCCATAGTCAAAGTTAGGAAAAATAAGTGATGATACTAAAAGTTTTCGAGTACTTAATGGTAATGAATCACGGTAATGTGAAAGTTGCTTAAGAATAAAAATAGATTTTCTCGTGATTTGAGAGATATGGCTATTCCATGCAAGATGTTTATCGAAAGTTATTCCCAGATTTTTAATGGAATTTTGGAAATGAATTGGACGGTTTTTTAAGAAAAGCAGTGGATAGTAGGGAAGAGCTTTTAGGTGAGGTTTTGACCCAATGAGAATAGCCTTTGTTTTTTCTGGATTTAGACTTAATTTATTCTCCACTGCCCAAAGGTTAATGCTATCTATGTCTTTCTGTAGCTTACAAGTCGCCTCTAGCATATTTGAAGGATGAAAGGATAAATATACAAACACGTCTTAAGTCAATTTTCTGTCTCATGCCAGTTTCAACACTTTACTAGCAAGCATATTACTAACTATTACATATCCATTCGTTGCCTAACAGACTAAAATCATACATACAGTGTATGCCTAATGTCATAAATATGTCACTAGCTGTTTGGCAACAATAACAATAAAGTTATTGTGGGTCACCGGTAATCTAAAATTAGTTGCGCTCAAATTTGGAAAAATATTCCATTCGGATTCTGAACTAGTTGCACGTGTCACTATTGTGCAATCGATTTGAAATTCAAGTTGGAAAACATTGGACCCATGTAGCTTCTATGGACACATGTTTTACAGAGGACTGAACTGGATTTGTTTCTTTACGGTTGACATTCCGTTTCTAATCCCTTGGTTACGTTTATGTTTTCAAGATAATTTTGGTCTTAAGTGGATAGAATAAATGCCACTATCGGTCTACAGATATTGTATACGCCTTGAGCCAAAAATATTAAATTTTAAATTATTTACATTTAGAGGGACTGCATTATATATTTATATTCATTTAATTTTGAAAAACACATATTACAAATGCACCCACAAACTGATGGTTTTTTTTTTTTAACGATTTTTTTTTTCTACTAATATTGATTTCAATATAATCGATGGACACTCTTTAACCATTTATTTATTTCGAAATTATCTTTTTCCATCCTAATGTTTTAGAGTATTTGCAGAGATGAAATAAAAAAAAATGCAGAAATAATGACGCATATGAATTTAATTTAATTTTTTTCATCTAAAACCAGCAGGATTTGGTCCAAAAGTTTTAAAAAGAAGTTGAATTCACAAAAAAAAGGAAAAAAAAAAGAGTGTGTGTGTTTTTTACTTTTATATTTAACGGCAAAACCTGTTGACCTTTGGGGTACAAATATTTCTTTTATAAGTAAAATCTTTATGGAATTGTTTATATCCAAGTACAGTAGGACCCCCATTATCCGGAGTTCTATAAATTATTAGGATTATTTTTCAATTTTCATTTTTTTTTTTCCTAAATAAGGTGTTTTTTTTTAAAACAATTTATTAGGTACCTATAATAATAATAATGATTATATATATATATATATATATATATATATATATATGGATAAATTTCTTGACTGTTACTATTAAATGTTTAGTAAGGTTCTTGAGGTTCATTCATTTAATAAAAAGAACTATTTTGGCGTCGTTTCGAGACTATTTTGTTCTCATAATCAAGCCCTCCAGTGAAAAAACCAGCTTACATTAAAATATATATGTTACATAGGTTATTACAAAAGTTCGCTACAATAATAATGAATCCAAAAATATGGATGAGTATGAAATTACTTACAATGTTACTGGTTGATATGCTATTGGTGTCTCCTACTGAATATAACGATAATAGTGTACAATTGAACTGAAGAATTTCTGGGGAAAAAAAAAAAAAAAAAAAAAAAATGGTAGCGAGGGGGATTTTCAAAATACTGGTATTCCCAGGGCAGGTATAAAGGGATTTCCGTATTTCTGTGTAATAAATGGATAAATGGTTCTTGGTTTATATTGTATATTATTATTAATGTATGGTATTAATCTGAATGTATTAAATCAAAATAACATGTTTTGAGATTTAGGACGTCTGATTTTTTGTTTATTGCGCGATTTTTAAATTTTTCTATGGTTTATCATTTCTTTAATACGAATAATATTCCATACATAAAAACACTATCAGAAATACTCAGAAAAACACTTACAAATAACCATAAAAATGGCTACACAGTCACATTAAAAAATACCTCCACCATTGAAAAACTATTGAACAAAACCAAAGATTTTATTTATCTGAATCTTTGGCTTTGGTGAATAATTTTTCAATGGTGGAGGTATTTTGAATGTGTCTGTGTAGCCATTTTTATGGTTATTTGTGAGTGTTTTCCTGAGTCTTTCTGATAGTGCTGAGATAGATTTATGCATAAATCTCTTTTCAACTCCCTCACCTCCTTAGCAGTGAATTGATTCTTTGATGAGGTAAGTGCAAAAATAAGCAACTCCCAGAAGTCATTTTACTCCTTGAAATTAAAAAAATAGAGAAAAATACATACAATACAATTTTATAATTTTAACTCATTCAACTTTACACAACACCTAGATCAACAGGTTGAATTATGTAAATTCCTAGAAAGGTTGTCTTCTACAGTTTAGCACTCTAGTATGTTAGGTTTGATGGGTATGAAGTTCTGTTTACATACAAAAAATGGCAGTTGATGTAACAAAATGACAATAGAAATTATGGCGGACTAATGCACTTACCCCACCTTACCTTATCTGTGAACCACGGTACTCACAGTATAAATTATTTCATAATAAACCAAATAATTAGTGTTAGAGCAGATTATCACAATTGTAAGGAATAAATTTCGACCTCCCTACTTAGGCCAGAGTAGGTTAGTAACCTATAGGATGATAACCCGTTCTTTCTGTCTAGTTGCAGAACATAACTATGTAAAGTCCCAACTAACAAATAATAATTTACCTATTTAACACAACAAAAAACATATTTAATATATATTAATAAAAGATGCAGGATTATTATGAGCTCACGTGTGGATTAGACACCATGTTGACCTCGCTTCTAGCTAGACAATGGCGGAGCGGTTTCTTGAATGTACTGGCAACTATATTTTTATTATTTCTCAATCGTTAAGTCCGGACAAAGGGTTTTCGATAGTGTTCAATGGAGTATAGATATCGCTTATCCATTTAATTGCGGCTCGTTAATTTAAAATTATTTACGATTTACGGCCGTGGCAACAATTAATTTTATATTTTTCTTAGCAAAATTGTGTAGTAATTAATTTGAATTTAAGTAATTATTTATATAGTGTTATTTGCTTGAGGTACCAATCGCGTTTGACCAATAACGTAATTCAGGGTTGATATAAAAACTGATACCATATTCGTTATTATTTATCTACATCTTATCTTAAGTGTTATCAACTTGTATCTAGAGGAATTTACCAGACCTATTCAGCTTGTAACTTTGGATTTTATACTCTTTGTATACGTTATTAAAGCCGAGACACAAATTCATCCTTACAGAATAAGTTGATCTGGATTACTACCCGTATGCTCCATAATCCTGGCCTAAATTGAACACAGAGCTGTGAAATATGGTTTTTTTTTTTTTTTTTACGAAAACTTCTTGAAGTTTAAAAGAATTTGATTATAGGCACTAAAAATGCCCACTCTAAAGAAGCTGGATGAGAGATCTTTGAATAATCAAATCCTGAGAGTGTTAATGTTATATATACTCTATCTCATGCCTTATGTGCCTTTCTTGTTTATTTTATTTTTACATTGACTGTTTATTAATTAGTATTTTTGACATGAGTGGATGAACCAATAAACTTTTGAAAATATATCTCTATAGAACTAGTTTAGTTAATCTTATAACCAAGGATTTTTAGGCAATTCATATTTTTTCAACATCTTTTTAAAAAATCTATATGAATCTGGACTGAACCATTGGGAAAAAAATATGTATACAATTGTGTGTATATAGGTTCCTAAAGCACATGTTGTGCATACTTACATTATTATTCAAAACTTTCTGCATATCAAACATATTTAATTTAATTAGGTGTTACTTTTTATGTAAATTTATTTTTGTCATAGTGTTATCAATTAGGTTCCATAAAAAGTATAATTATATATATTTTCAAGTGGAAAAAACATTTTTTTTCGTTGTCGTTTATATAATATATTTAATATAGACTCCGAAATATTGATATATAATTGTATATATGTATAATATAAGCATTTTATTTTCGTAAGGAAAAATACTACTATTATGGGAAAACATAACCAAAAACGAGTATCAATAATTTAGTTTCGACCGTTAAGGGATACAATAAGAATCATGCCAAAAGCAATTTCTTCCCTTTCTTTAAAAATAAAAACCAGAGAATAAAAACAAGATTAATTGAAAAATATTTGAAATGCATCTGAATGTCACAATGTTAATAAATATTTTCGTTTGAAAATAATAAATAAATAAAAAATTAGTGCTGTTAATGATAGCATTGAACAAAATTATTTGCAAATTGCCCCCCTATCTCCAAGTGGTGCAACCCGGGCAACGTCATTATTGGTGGCTGACAGAGGTGGCCCTTCCCCGCGCAGGGGGGTGGGGCGATAAAAGGCTACTGTCTCCCACTAACTATTAGCCAAGGAACATACATGATTTCCATCTAAATGGTGAAGGTAAATTACAGTATAATCCCCGTAGGAGCCTGTTGGGATTCGGGGGAAGGGGGGCTCCAACTAACACCAAAGGATAAAGAAAACATTGGTTTAAAGTTACCAGGGAGAGGTGGAAATAGAAGAGGATACACAACGCTGGGAACATGTAATGTGCGCAGTCTAATGGAAGTTGGTAAGAGTAGAATAATAGAACGGTGTCAAGACCAGTACGGTGTGCATGTTATTGCCCTTCAAGAAATAAGATGGAGAATATCTCCAATTATAGAGCTGGAAAAATATAATATAATAAACATTGGACACCATGAAAATACACTGGGTTCAGGATTAGCGATAAGAAAAACCTTAATCATATAATCGTAGACTACAAAGCAGTGAATGTAAGAATTCGCACTTTGAGAATCAATGGAAAATTCACTAACATATCTAATAAGCGTACACAAACCGACTGAGGAGAAATCGAAACAAATCGAGGACGAATTTTATGATCTATTGGAGAGAGCTTATGATAATCTACCATCAGACGACGTAAAAATTGTTTTGGGAGACTTTTATAGTTCAATTGCAAAGGGGATGAACCAAAAAACTCAGGAGTCAAAAAAACTTTCACGATACATCGAACGACAACGGAGAGAAGAGCCGAAGACCTTGCTGTTAGAAATAACTTGAAGATTGCCGGCACGAACTTTAAACACAAAAGGATCCATCTGGAAACATGGATATCCCCAGACGGAAAGACGAAAAATCAAATAAACCATGTGATGAACAACCAGAACAACATCCCACATGTAAGCGGTTGTAGAGCTGAAGATTGTTCTAGTAATCAACACCTTATAAGGATAAAATATAGGCAAAAATTAGGGGTCAGAAAGAGAGATACAATCAAACGTAGGATGAATAAATTCAAAATAGATGAACTTAGATCTCCCTCAAAGTAACTGGAATATCATAAAAAAAGGAGGAAAATTTAAAAATTCCCTGCCTTTGGTCTTCCGTATGAACTTGACAGTCGTAGGGACTGTTGTTTCGCTCCACTTATTTCAGGATCAAGTTCAAAAACACGCGGAACTTATTTTTCTCATTATTTTTATTTATTTCTCCTGAAATGACATTATGAGGTATTACCACATGGCCTCTGAAGAAAGCAGAGCAGAATAATTTGCCAAGCACCTCTCCAGCACATTTGTTCTCCATTCCGAACAAATCCCCTCCCATATTACTAAAGTTCATCAATCCCTTACTTCACCTATTCCTTTCTCCTTACCCTCCTGATGCAGTTAATCTCTGTGAGGTCAATTTCCTATTAAAAAATTTTAAAATTCGCAAATCACCTAGATATGACCTGATTGCCACCCAAATCCTCCGATAACTAATGATATCCGATGACAAAAATCATCTTGCTTACTTACGTATGTAAGTGTATCCTTCGTATGACCCACTTTCATTTGATTTGGAAACACTCTACCATCATTATTTTCCTAAAATCCAGGCGGGAGGTTTGCCTATACAATACCTCACCATATAAACCTATAAGTCTCCTTCCCATTCTTTCAAAATCCTTTTAACACATATCCAACCCATACTCGAATCCCAAAGCATTCCTTCCCATCAATTTGGATTCCTAAGTGGTCACTACACTGTTCAACAAGGCCTTCATGTTGTTGATCATATATCCTCTGCCCTTGAAAACAAGTAGTATAGCACTGGTGCATTTCTGGATGTAGCGCAAGCTTTCGACCGGGTGTGGCACCAGCGCTTGCTCTTCAAGCTCAAGACTCATTTTCCCCAATCCCTATGCCTAGTCCTACGATAAAATCTCTCAAATCGTTAATTTCGAGACCGCTGCGGCTCCGAGTTCTCGGAGTGCCACAAGGTAGCGTGCTAGGTCCTTTCCTCTATAATCTCTTCACTGCCGATATATCAACCAATCATTGGTGGCTTTTTAGCCTCATTTGCAGATGATACTGCCATCCTATCATACCATTCAGTTTTCTTCTATCCCATTCAGTTTATATATTGTAATATATTATTACAATGTGTTCGAGAAAAACAAAGAAATATCTAAAATAAATCAATAAAATAAAGTACAAATAATGAATAGCAACGAAAAATATATAGACAAAATTTAAGCTACTTGAATGTTGATGAGACGAGACATTTACAGATACACAAAAACATATATTCACACATCTGCTTCCAGTTTATGTAGAAATAAGTGTTTACATATATCTGTGCACACCTATTAATCTATTCAATGGCATGTGTATATACCTATATGAAAAAAAAAAGGAACAATTTTTGGGGAAACAGATGTCAAAAACAAAAACGAATTAAATTTATACAATGATATACTTATTGAAGCAAATTCATTGGCATCGGATATGCTGAGTTCGATTAACTAGACTTTTAATTATCACACATATCGGCGGCATCTAACTGGGATTTAAGGAGATATTGAAATAGGAGAATTTTGAATGAGTTTAAAGAAGAAGCATGTCAGAGTTCCAGAGGGTAGTGGATCGAGCTAGGAAGGAGTTTTGGTATAATGCTGTTCGGTGGAAAGGAGTATATAGGTCAGAGGAACGTGGTTGTGAGTCGGAAGTGGACGGAAGACTTGAATTTTAATAGTTTATAGATGTAGGGTGGGCAATGGTTATTAATGACATGGTACAGGAAAGTGCCCAGGAAATATTGTCTACGGGGGAGGATGGATAGAGTCACTCCAATGCAGTGTAGAGGTGCGATACATGGGAACGTCTCGGGGTTCCGAAAACAAATCTGATAAAACTGTTCATGATTCGATGTAATCTGTCCCTGAGACCCATCGAGAGGCCCCATACACCACACAGCCATAATCAAATTGAGGAAAAATTATTGAGGAAACTAGGAGTTTTCGTGTGGCAATCCACACGAATCCCTCCTCAATAGGAAGGGAATGGCGGGAACGATGAAATAATTTGAGGATTCCTATTTATTTACGGTCTATTTGGGCGATTTGAGGATTCCAGGAAAGAACTTGAGGAGGGTGGTATGCTACAACGTAAAGAAGAGAGGAAGATTCAAAGGTGATTTCGGTGAATATGTTTTCTATATGAGGAGTTTTGGAAGAGGGTGATTTTGAAGGATTTTAACTCTCGTGCTATCATGAACGTATAGACCAACGCCTCCTCCATTTCTATATATATTTATACTAATATTTACAGAGGAAGAGGGAAACACTTGGTTTGAGCCAGGTTTCCGAGATGGCAATAATATGGTAGAAATTGTGTAGAAAGTGGAAAAGAAATTCATCATAATGTGCTAGGAGAGATTGAGAGTTAACATGACAGGTTAAAAGGATGTTCATTCATAGGAAGAGAAAGAAGAATAGTTTTTGTGGAAGGGTTTGTATTACTGACTTAGGACGCTAATTAAGGAAAAAGGTACAAATTGATCAATAAATTTGATAGATAGCGAAACAATAGATAGATAAAGACAAATAAAGAACAAATATAAATATAAATTCAAAATATGTAAAATACAAATACAAATGAAAAATGGTATAAAAAAGAAAATAATAGGAAATCGAAAAAGAGTAAATTCCTTTTGTTTTATTGAAAATGAACAAACAATAATTAAAAATATATATAAGTTATTGAAGACGGACTTAGAAATTTTAAAATGAAATGTAATGTATAAAGACAGAGAAGATAATGTTTTTGGATAGCTTTTGAAATTCTGTGATATATAGAAAGATAAAAATGAAATATAAAAGTGAAATACAAACATAAAGAAGTAAAGAAAACTAAATAAATGAAAATAAGTAATGAATGAAAATAAGAGCAGGAAACTGTTTCTTTTCTCTCATTTAAAAATTTCCAAATCCTCCAGTTTGTTAACAATCACGACAGGCTGACCATCATCACGGCGGTACCTGACCCTTCCTCGGGCGAACCAGACGTACTTTACCTTGCCTGCAGCCTTCACCTGCCTAGCTAGCCAGTAAAGCTGCCTGCCGGCCGGAGTCATCTCTTCCCCGATATAGATTTTTATCGTCACTGTCCCATCCGAGGTGTCTGGTGGTAAAGTCCCTTTTCACTTTCCGAAGACGGATTAACTCGTCTCGGATCGAGTGTCGCACAAAGCGCACGGCGATCGGCGGAGGGCGTGCATCTTCCCTTCTCTGCCTCCTCCTCTCAACCATATCCAGATCCTCGACACTTAGTTTTATGTCCAGTGCCGCCCCGACCGAGCAAACAATTCCGTCTGTCGTTTCCCCAAATTTCAGAGGAATTCCTCTAATTTCTAAAGAATTTACCGGCTGATTCTGCTCAATCTGGTTGATTTTGGCCTTGAGGGTTTGAACTTGGGACTTTAAATTTTTATTATCTTGTAGAATTTTTTCTATAAGCTCCTGATATTTTTTAGTTCGATCCTCCATCGATTTAAGCCTCTCAGAGGTTTCAAAAGATATGTCGGCCTGCTTATCTACGGTGTTTTTAATTTCTTTTATGTCCTCAGTCATTTTTCCAATCTCAGATAAAATCGCCATAATATTTTCTTCCATATTTCGTCCCTTTACAGTTTTATCTGTGTTAAGGCACGACGCACAGAACCAATTTTTGTTTTTATGCTGCATTTCTTGTTCTGAAATACCACAGTACTTATTGTGGTAAATCAGTTGGCATTTAGTGCAAATTGTGGTAGTTTTATCATCCCGTGGGATGTTCATGTTACAAGACGCACACTGTGGCATTGTGAGATATCGGGAGAGTGACTGACAAGTGAAAGAGAGGGGAGCGCAGGCGTTCTGGAGGGACTATAGAGATAATTTAGTTCTCGTTACCTATATTTACTGAAGTCCGGGAAACGCTCGTTTATTTACGTAAACTGTAAATAGTCTCAGTAAGAGTGTTATAATTATAAAATATTAGATATGTACTAATTATTTTAAAGTAATTCACTCACGTAAAGCAAATATAAACAGATGTATGAATAAATGTAATAGTTCGACAACAACAATCACTCAGCGATGCTTACACCACAACGGCTCGTGCCAGACTGCCCTGCCCTTTAGGGTAGGAAAATCGGTAATGGATCTGAGAAGGGGATTTGAGCCGATTATAATAGCTTGAGTTTTTCCTGCATTTAACTTTAAATTATGCAGGTTGGCCCAAACACTGATTCTATCGAGGTCTTTCTGAATCTTAGAAAAAGCTTCATATAATTCGGCAGGAGGAGAGGATAAAAATATCTGGGAGTCATCTGCATAAAGGTGGTGGGAACAATAAAAAATTGACTGGAGGAGATCATTAATGTAGCAGTTGAAGAGAAGAGGCGAAATGCTGGAACCTTGGGATACTCCGGAACACAGGGCTAGGAAGTCGGATAAGGGTTGATTAGGGATGGATACTGCTTGAGTGCTGTCGGAGAGGAATGACTGGAACCAATGGATTGTACTATTGGAAAATTTTAAAGCTTTTAATTTGGAAAAAAAGGATACAATGGTCAATGGAATCAAAAGGTTTGGAGAAATCTAGAAGTATCATGTTTTTTTTTGTTCATCTATGGCGACATGGTTTTGGTTAGTGCAGATTGTGTGGAATAACCAGGACGGAAACCAGATTGGAAAAGGTCGAACAGATGGGAACCTACCACGAAATTGGAAATTTGGGATTGTGCCAGTCGTTCTAAGGGTTTTGAAAGGTCTGAAAGGATGGAGATTGGGCGATAATCTGCAGGACAGTTGGGATTTTAGCCACGTTTCGGAAATAGATATAATAGATATAATAAACGTTTTCTGCAAAATATTGATGGAATTCTACAAAATGGGCAGGCAAGGATTGGGAGTTGACGTGACAGGTAGTTAGGATACTAGACATACTGAAGAAAGGTTATGGAATAGACACTTATGTTTTAGGAGGAAAAACAAAAAAAACCTGTTATATGAGTAATGAGCAGAAAAGAACATTGTATATTGAAAATTGATAAAACTAAAAAAAAATTATTTAAACTTTGTAACCAACAAATATGTAAAATTAGAAAATAAAATGAAAAAAACGATGTACAACTATTTATGTTGCAAAAAGTTTGAAAGTCGAATGTATGAGAGAATAAAATTTAAAAATAAGCATAGGCGATACCACGGAATGAGCCAATATAGTGCGAAAAGGTGACAGAAAGCAGATTAGACATATGAAATTGGAAATAAGTAAAATAAAAAAAAATTAATCTTCCTGTTAATCTTAATTAGTCTTCGTGTGGAATTTGGATCTCCTCATCATGTCCCGTTGTAGCTGTATTAAACAATTCCTTGAAGTAAGCGGTCCATCTTTCTATGATCTATGATCTTTCTCTTCTGTTGCTTCATATATTTCCCTCTGTATCTTTACAAAAAATTAAACGTGGCTGAAAACCATTTTTTACCCTTTTAATCTTTTAGTAGAAATCCCTACTATTATTTCCTTGAAATTCATCTAGCATCTGTTCCAAATAATCTTCTTCTTAGTCAACATAGTTTCTTAACTTCTGCTGTCTTCAGTCTATAGTTTTCTATTGTTGCTCTTGTTCTTTTCTGTAACATTGCATTTTTTTTTGTAGGTTGGATGTTCTATGACCACTTGCCTTCATTGATTTTTATTCCCCACTAGTTGCACCAAGCTTCAATCTGTAGTAGATGGGTTTGAAGGTTGAGGGAAGCGGGTTTTGGATTTCCTTTTCTCTTTCTTCTAATATATGAAGTGCTATTATCAATTGTATATACACATATTACTTCATTACTTCATATCAAAGGCATAACTCCTATTTATCTTTTATTTTCTTCTCTATGTTTTGGAATACCTTTGCTCCGTCTTCAGGATATCTGTCATTTTCTCGCTTAGTCACTTGAGCTTGCATAGGAGTTATGCCTTTAGTATGAATTAATTAAAATTAATCTTCTTCAATAAAATATTTGATACATAAATTACCTTTTAGGTATTTGTAAATATTTTGTCGTATTAACATTCAAATAGATCTTAATATTTTTCTTCTCTATATGTATCTTTTCCTTTCTATTCACTATATTTATTTTATTTTATTGATTTCTTTTTTATATTTCTTTATTTTTCTGAACGCATTGTTATTATTATAATAGCATATTGTTATTATTTATTTTTTTGTCCTATTTTTCTCTCTCTCTTCTTCTTTTCTCATGTATATATTTATCATAAAGTTAACAGGAAAAGCTAAAGTCGCCGTATATGACAAGGAATTTAATACAGTAAAAGAAATAATTAAATTTTTAAAGAAAAAATATCAGGACACGAGAACTAGGGAACAACTAATTTCAGAAATTTTAAATACGCGGACTTACCATAACGAGAACCCACTCGATTTCTTAGAACGACTGGACCAAAAAAGATGCGATTTATATGCGCGAATTCATTCAGATAATGAAAAATAAAGAGTACAGACCGAATTTTAACAACCACCATGATTATCAAAATTACCGACCCCATCAGTATCACCGCGAGCAATATGCGTCGTATAATAATCCTCAACACTACCGACCACAACAGTATCAGCATGAACAAGATCCAACCTTTAATTCTTTTAACAATAACAATCAGCATAACTTCCGGCCACAACAGCGAGCTATTGATAATCAACTGTGGAACCCCCAGTCGCAACATAAATTTTTTAATAAACCACCCTCCAGAAATTTCAGGCAAAATTATCAACAACCCCAGGTAGATTCAAACACAGTTTCGATGAGAACCGTCTCTAATAGAGTACTAGCAATAGAGGAAGAGAAAGATGAAAAAATAAAATTATTATTAGAACGCATAGAATCATTGGAAAAAAGACAGGATCATTTTTAGAATTAGGCCTAAGAACGAGCAGACCTCCGGACCAGATATAAATAATCATTTAAATTCTAACCAGACCGTTGAACATAAGCAAATTGAAATACATGACTTAAATTTAAATAATGACTTACCCAATTTAATTGACAGTATGGGAAATAAATGGCTAATTGATACGGGTGCCACAAAAAATTATATACACCCGATCACATTCCACGTTTCTCGAAAATTTCTAAAGAGGACTTCGCGATACGAACCCCTACGGGAAGGGCGGAAGGATCACAAAGCAAGATAATTGACCTAATGCCCCTGATAGGAATTAATCAAAAGGTCAAATTTTTAATATTTCCGTTTAGCGAAGGTTTAACATCTTACTAGGCTACGAGACTATGAAAAAACTAAAATTAAAAATAAATTTAGAAAAAATGAATTAAAATTTAAAAAGAAAAAATTCAAATTAGAAAATGATTTATTTTTTTATTAATGATAAAAAACGAAATTAAAAACTTAATTCGCCACGAACATATTAGTCCGGAAATAAAGGAAGAATTATTCGAAATTATTAGCCAACATGGCGAAGTATTAAAAAGGGACGACGAGAATTTAAAATCTACGGGATTAATTAAGCACTAAATAATAACTACTAATTATAACCCCATATACACCCGAAATCATAGCTATCCGGAGCAATTTAAAAAACAGATAAATGAGGATAAAACAAAAATTAAGTGCATGTTTAACAAGTGAAAAAAAAAAAAAATTGTTAAAAAACAAAATAATAATGTAAGACCAAGTAAATCGCTGTATAATTCCCCCAATTTGGATCGTACCGAAAAAACCAGACGCGTCGGGACACAAAAAAATTAGGATGGTAATTTACTATAGGAAATTAAATCAAGCAACCGTGAAGGACAAATTTCCCCTACCGAACATCGAGGACTTGTTAAATAGATTAAAGGGATCGAAAGTATTTTCCACAATAGACCTCGCGTCGGGATTTCACCAAATTGAGATGGACGAACAATCAATAGCCAAACCGCGTTTCTCCACTGAAAATGGGCATTTTGAGTTTTTGCGTATGCCTTTTGGCCTGTGTAATGCACCCCCAACCTTTCAAAGAGCGATGACTACGATGATACAGAATATTCCTAACTGTATGATTTTATATCGACGACATAATAGTTTATTCCAAAAATGAAGAAGAGCATTTAAAAGATTTAAAAAGAATATTTAAAGCGCTAAAACAGCATAACCTATCGATACAATTAGATAAAACCGAATTTTTTTAAAACCGAATTAAACTTTTTAGGCTACATCGTAACCCCAGACGGATTAAAAACGGATGGAAAAAAGATTGAAGCAATTTAAATTTCCCCATTCCGCGTAATGAAAAGACGACGAGACAATTCCTTGGCATTACGGGGTACTATCGGAAATTTATTTAAAAATTACGCTAAAATTACCAGACCGATTTCAAATTCATTAAAAACTAAAATATATGGCACAAAGGAAATTACGAAAGCATGTCAAACCCTAACGGAAATGAGGAGTAACACACCAATTTTAAATTACCCAGATTGGGAACGGCTATTTATATTAACTACAGATGCCAGTAATAAAGCCATCGGAGCCGAGCTCTCACAAAAAGACGAAAATGAAATAGAACACCCAGTAGCATTCGCGTCCCGTGTATTACAAATGCAGAATTAAATTATAGTTCAATAGAAAAAGAATTACTAGCGGTATAGTATGGGCAACCCAGCACTTTAAGCCTTATTTATACGGTACAAAATTTCTTTTATGCACGGACGATAAACCTTTAACGTGGATTTTCTCAATGAAAAATGGTAACACGCGTATAATGAAGTGGATATGGAAATTACAGGAATTTGAATTCGACGTTAAACATACTCAGGGGGAAAAACAAATTACGTGACCGATGCACTTTCCAGGGGAAGCGACGAATTGAATCATAATAGCGATGTGGAGGAAATGGATGTCGAACAATTATTAAATCAGGAAATAGCGGACGAAAACAATTCCGAATACGACGCGATAATAGAGGACTTAGAAGTACCGCCGGAAGAAGATTTAGAAACAATCCATTCCCGGAATCTAGTAATGAACAAGTACGAATTTGTAAACCGGAAAAATGTATAAATATAGAAAAAAAATCAAATAGTTATAAAAAAGGGGAAATACAAATAAAATTTACTAGACCATTCGGGAAACGCCGATACGAATTAAACATTTATGCAAAATCAGATATCGACTCATTATTAGAACAAATACTCGAACCTAATAAAACTTACGGGATAATTTGTAAATCACCTAATGAAATAACCGAAAACCTGTATAAAGATTATTTTAAAACAATACAACAAATAATAGAAACGCAATATCCATCGGTTAATTTGAAAAAAATACAAACAAATTGTAAATGACGTCGAAAATCCTAATGAACAAATAGAAATAATAGATAACTACCATTTAGGCAAAACTAAGCATAGGGGGTATAAATGAAACGTTCGAAAAACTTAAAAACGAATATTACTTTCAGGTATGCAAAATAAATAGCAGAGTATGCGAAACTTGTAAAGTTACAAAATATGACCGTCAAACCTATAAAGACCAAATTTCAAATTACACAGAAACTACACCAGAAAAACCGTTTGAGGAATTAATGATTGACATTTTTAATTTCAACAACGCAATAATTTTCACAGCGGTGGACACATTTTCAAAACATTTATTTGCCCAAACGTTACAATCGAACAAAAAAAAAACGCAATTAATATCTGTAATGCACTGACTAACTATATGACGTACTTTCCAACACCTCTACAAATAGCATTAGATCAAGGGACGGAAATGAAAAATTATTTGGTAAAACAGTTTTGTGAAGATAATAATATTATTTTACATTATACTTCAGCTAGCCACTCTAACTCTTTGGATTATTGAACAGAGTCCACTCTACCCTAAACGAATATTAAGAATAATAGGAAAAGAAAAGATAAATGTTCGATGCAGCAAAAATTGAGATTAGCATAATAGCATACAATAACACATTAACAATAAATTAAAATTAACGCCCAATGAAATCACTTCGGAACCTCCAGATTAGAATCAGACGAAAACATCGACCTGACAGAACAATACGTATTAAAATATCATAAGGACCAACAACTATTACATAAAACTAATTAGATCTAAAATAAATGACGAAAAAGAAACAAGGACTGAAAAATAAATAAAAATAGAGAAGACCCTTTAGATATTCAGAAACAATTAGGAGATATAGAATATTTGAGAAATACCCAAGCAAAAATAAAAAGTAGTTATTTTAATAAAGTCGGACTTTGGTATTTTGCTGTAAAATATTATATTCAATGTTAACAAAGTAAAAGATCATTCAAATTATTATTTTATTTCACGGTAATATTCTGTGTGATTATTTTGTAATTAATATTTTGAAGTCACTATCATAAATATTAGGATACTATTATTTTGTCTTGAAATATTATTTTGATGATCATTGAGAAATGTATGTATTTTATTTTGAAATTATTATTAATGTAATTAAAAGAGTGTTTGAATTATTATTTTGATTTAAAATATTGTTGTTTTAATTGAGTAATTTTTAATTGGAAGTAGTATTCGTAATAGAAGAAAGTAATTCAAAGACTCTTATTTTATTTTCCTTTTGTTTAAATAATGTATAGATATGAATTGTTTAGTATTGGGAAATATTCTGTTATCTTTTAGTTATTAGGAAAATTGTACTTTAGCATGTAAGGAATTTTGTAATGTATAAACATTTTATTTATTAAGCTTATTGTTAATATTAAGAAATGGACAAGGTTTAATCTTTTTATATATAAAATTCTCGTGTCACAGTTTTCGAAGCCATACTCCTCCGAAACGGCTTGACCGATTTTGATGAAATTTTTTTGTGCTTATCCGGTATCTATGAGAATCGGCCAACATCTATTTTTCATCCCCCTAAATGTTAGGGGTAGTTCAACCCTAAATTTTTTTTTTTTATTTTTTAGACAAAATTTTAAATTACTATTTTTTTATGATACAACATACAAAAATTCATACAATCCTCAATTTTCACCCTTCTACGATCAACCCTTTTTTAAATAGCCATTTTAGTAATTTAATCATTTTTCCTCTCCGGTCGATAACTGATCAATCGTCATTTAATTAGTTGTCCCCGCCAGATGTCTACAGGTGTCACTTCTGACTCAGTAAACAGCACGGAGTAGGGATGAGAACGAAGCCGGTCTCCTTTCTTTCTCACTCCCTACACAGTTGTCGGCCATCATTATTGTTTATGCATGAAGTGTAGTAGTAACGTTGACAATTATTATTTTGCTATCTCAGTGTAACTCTCATATTAACTTTTAATCATTCCTATTTTATCAATAATAACTAAATTATCAATTTTGAGTGTATTTTGCACGATTAGTTAATCAAGTGATTTTATAACCTCAAAAGTACTCAACACGTGACACGAGCTTCCAATAACAACGGATTTTGTGTTGTAAGTATACTTTTTTTTATTTATATCGAAAATGTTGTTGATCTTATAAAAATGTAATTTTAATTTAATCTTATGATAACGGTCGGGTTAACGGGAGGCAGCAAAATGGCATGACCAGCACTACACCGACCAGTTCGATCCTTACGCTTCACTTCGAGTTTACATTAATCGATAGCTCTTTCCTATAACCTCACATGTAAACAATCACTTCTACAGTTTCAACTTGGATTGTGTTGTTTAGTGTCTTATATTGATATTTAGTCTTCTTAAATGAAAATAAGTGAAACAGAAGTCAAAAAAATGAATTTCATAAAGTGTTTTATCAATTCATGTTTTCTTATTCCCTCTTATCTAATGTGTAAAAGTGTTACAAAACTTAAGAACATTAATTTGTACATGGATTTGGTATTTTATATATTTTTATTTGTTGTATCAATTGAAGTGATAAAATTTCAGTATGCATATTTTGTGAATGGATTCTTTGTCATCCATAATACTTATTGTCCTAAAGTCTAACATATTGTATAATGTAAATAAGTGAAAGAGAAGTTAACAAAATGAGTTTCATAAAGGATTAAGTGTTTTCTCTATTCATGTTTTCTTATTTTCTCTTATCTAATGTGTAAAAGTGTTACAAAACTTAAGAACATTAATTTGTACATGGATTTGGTGTTATATATATTTTTATTTGTTGTATCAATTTAATTTAAGTTGTATAATTATTTCAATAAAACATATCGATCTAAAAATAAATATGAGAAAGTATATCATAGGTTTCATATTTTCTTATTTCCACTTCCCTTGAGAAAACATAGCAGAATTTAACATCATAACTTTCAACAAGGATTCTGTCTTATATTATATAATCATAATCCCTTATAACATGGAGAATGGACAATGTGAAAATAATCACAATTTAAGAGGTAAATGACATTATACAATTGTAAAACTATTGGTGTAATGTTATAGATTAATGTATTTTTAAACATTTTTAGAAGCCTGATGATGGAGCATTTTCTCTATATGTAGCTACAAATGTTAAATAAATAGGAGTTATGTGAAATAAATACTTGAGGATTCTGTCTTTTAAATATTTATAATTTGTTATTTACACTTCCCTCACATCACAAAGTTTATCAAGAATTAACATTACTGGTGGTTTAGCATTATATTAATTTTCATTTAATATAAAATTAATTCAAAATTGATTTAGTGTCTTATATTTTGAAATTTTCTTATTTCACATTTTAATATCATAAGGAAAACAGAAGTTAATATTACTTTGAACAGGGATTTAAAGTTTCTCCGTAAATAAATGAGAATAACCTTTCCCCTCGAAAAGTAGCGACTAAAACACCGAAATAAATCGGAAGAAGGTATGAATCGATAAAAGGTATTCTCGGCGGGCTCAGGAGCTGCCTCCCGTTAACCCGACCGTTACCAATCTTATTAAAAAAATGTAATTGAATAATTAAGATTTTCATAGTTTCCAAAAAATCATTCATTATGAATCTTTATTTTGAAATGTCAATGGAAATATTGGTTGTATCAAAAAATTATAAGAGACAATGTTTTCATAAAATTTAATTTTTTACTTTTGTTTGAAAAATTTTTCCATAAAACTTATATTTTTGTTATAATTTCATAAATTAAAACTAATCATTTTAAAACTGCGGCAAAAATCCTGGCCCTAATTATACTTTTAACATTTTTCATCATTAAATAATTTCATTAATTCTATTTATGTATGTTTTGTACAGTGAGCAATGCCAAGAAAACGCAAAGGGGCTGATTTGAGCCGCAGTACAAGTAATGCTCGGTACTTGCGAAATAGCAGATCCGAAAGAACAGAAGAACAAATCCAGCAACAAAATACTGATGCACGTGTTAGAATGGCGCAATTGCATCAAGAAGAGCCACAAGATACACGAGCTGAACGCAATGAAGTCAGAAGATTAGAACAACGACAATCACGCCGTTTCACAGTCAATAGACGAAGAACAAATGACCAACAACGACAACAGGTACATCGAGCATTTATATCTGATTTATTCCTGCGCCTAGCATTCCAGTATGAGCCCGATATTGAATATTATGCTCATTCAAAAGTGGTAATTGGTGCTATGGACAAGGAATGTCCGCATTGTCATGCTCTGAAATTCAAAAATGAGCCAGCTGGGATGTGTTGCGCGTCAGGAAAAGTGCAGCTACCTGAAATTGAAACACCACCTGAACCATTGAACGGCTTACTTATCGGCACGGATCCAGATTCTAACGTGTTCCTGAAGTCAATTCGAAGATTCAATTCATGCTTTCAAATGACATCGTTCGGAGCAACAGAAATAGTTCGAAATACTAATGCAAATGGTCAACAATTCTATTCTACATTCAAAATCAGAGGCCAAGTTTATCATAAAATGGGCTCACTGCTGCCAATGCCAAACGAACCACATAAATTCTTACAAATCTACTTTATGGGCGGCGAGGATTCCGGAAGCGCACTTGCCAATCGCGTGAATGCACGTTGTGATTATAATAACCTTAATTCACTTTATGCCAGGCGCATCGTCAGCCAGCTAGATACTCTTTTGAACGAGCACAACGAGTTGTTGAAAATATTCAAATCACATATGCACCAATTACAAAGCGATAATTACGCTATCGTCATTAATCCTGATAAAACACCAGCTGGAGAGCATATTCGTAGATTCAATGCACCCGTTGTTGATGATGTTGCTGGAATCATGGTTGGCGATTGTACAGCTGCACGAGAAATTGTGATTCGTAGAAGAAATAATAATCTTCAGTTCATTCCTGACACACATCGTTCATATGACGCTCTCCAATATCCGCTAATATTCTGGAAGGGACAAGACGGATATTGCATAAACATAAAACAACGAGACCCCGTATCAGGTACTTCATTGATTATTAATTTGATCATTAATCATTTAACAAAACAATTAAATTATTTAACGTAATAAATTTAAATTAATTTTTATGAACAAATATTACAGGAGCTGAAACAAACAAGAACGTTAGCTCAAAGGATTATTATGCGTACCGATTAATGATTAGACGTGGTCTGGACAACGTCATTTTACGATGTCGTGAGCTTTGTCAACAATTCATGGTCGACATGTACGCGAAGATTGAGAGCGAACGACTACGATACTTAAGATATAATCAAGAAAAGCTGCGCGCGGAAGAGTACATTCATTTGCGAGACGCTATCAACAACAACGCCGACGTCGCCGAAATTGGTAACCATGTCATTTTACCATCATCGTACGTAGGCAGTCCACGTCATATGCAAGAATATATACAGGATGCTCTGACTTTCGTGCGCGAATATGGACGACCATGTTTATTTATCACGTTCACATGTAATCCAAAATGGCCAGAGATTTCATCTTTGCTACTGCCTGGCCAAAATGCAATACATCGCCATGATATTACAGCACGTGTGTTCAGACAAAAGTTGAAGTCTTTAATAAGTTTCATTACTAAATCACATGTATTCGGTCCCACACGTTGCTGGATGTATTCGGTTGAGTGGCAAAAGCGAGGATTACCTCATGCACACATTTTGGTTTGGTTCATCGACAAAATCCGTCCTGAAGAAATCGATAGTATCATTTCTGCGGAAATTCCAGATCCATCCACTGACCAACTGCTGTTTGATATTGTTACAACAAACATGATTCATGGTCCATGTGGTACTCTTAATAGTTCATCGCCTTGCATGGCTGATGGAAAATGTACTAAAAATTTCCCTAAAGATATTACTAATGATACGGTCACAAATGTCGACGGATACCCAATATATCGTCGAAGAAATCCTGAAAATGGCGGACAATCATTTATTAAAAATATCATCAACACAGACATTGATATTGACAATCGTTGGGTGGTGCCATATTCGCCTCTGCTGAGCAAGACATATAATGCTCATATTAATGTTGAGTTCTGCAGTTCTGTGAAGAGCATCAAATACATTTGCAAGTATGTCCATAAAGGCAGTGATATGGCTGTGTTTAGAGTGGAAAATACTAATGTGAATGCTCCTCCAGTGAATAAAAACGATGAAATTACGCTCTACCAAATTGGTCGGTACATCAGCTCCAATGAAGCTGCTTGGCGTATCTTTGGTTTTCCAATTCATGAACGGGATCCAGCAGTTGTTCAGTTAGCCATCCATCTTGAAAACGGTCAGCGTGTATTTTTCACGAACGAGACAGCGATTGATCGTGCAATAAATCCACCTAAAACTACACTCACTGCATTTTTTGAATTGTGTAATCGTGCGGATGATTTTGGTGCCTTTGCACGAACACTACTCTATTCACAAGTACCACGCTATTTCACATGGACTCAAACAAAAACATGGATGCCCCGCAAGCAAGGCTCACCAGTTGCTGCATGTCTCAATTTATTTAAATCAAACGCCTTGGGGCGATTATTTACAGTCAATCCAAGACACACTGAGTGCTTTTATCTTCGACTGTTGTTGGTTAATGTTACTGGCCCATTATCATTTCAAGATATACGTAAAGTGAATGGGCGACAATATCCAACGTATAAAGATGCATGCCTTGCACTCGGCTTGCTGGAAGACGACAACCAGTGGGAATGCATGCTTGCTGAAGCTGCATTGAACTGTACAGCAATACAAATTCGTCGACTATTCGCTATAGTGTTGACTACATGTTTCCCAGCCCGAGCACAGATATTATGGGAAAATCACAAAGATTCAATGACTGATGATATATTGCATCAACATCGTATACAGTGCCACGATCTAACCATAACATTCAGCGACGAAATGTACAATGAAGCATTGATTGCTATTGAGGATCTTTGCATTGTCATTGCCAACTTACCACTTAGTAATTTCGGTATGAATTCGCCAAATCGAACTGCATCTGATTTAATGAATACTGAAATGAATCGTGAACTGCAGTACAGTACTGTAGAAATGGCAGCGATTGTTGCCCGCAATGTCCCACTAATGAATGAGGAACAAAGAACCATTTATGATCGCATTATACTCGCAATTTCAGCTGGACAAGGTGGGTTCTTCTTTTTGGATGCACCGGGTGGAACTGGCAAAACATTCGTTATTTCGCTAATTCTTGCTGAAATACGATCAAATAATGGCATCGCATTAGCCGTTGCATCATCGGGCATTGCAGCAACTTTATTGGATGGAGGTAGAACAGCTCATTCAGTATTTAAGCTGCCACTAAATATTCAGAATAACCCTGACGCAGTATGCAACATTAAGAAACAATCGTCCATGGCCACTGTGCTGAAACGGTGTAAAATTATTATTTGGGATGAATGTACTATGGCACACAAACATTCACTTGAGGCGTTGAACAGGACATTGAAAGATATTAAAAACAGTGACAAACTATTTGGCGGAACTCTGTTGGTCCTTTCAGGTGATTTCAGACAAACACTTCCAGTCATTCCACGTTCAACATACGCTGATGAGATCAACGCTTGCTTAAAATCATCTCCATTGTGGCGTAATGTTGAAAAATTACAGCTAAAAATAAATATGCGCGTTCAAATGCTTCAAGATCAATCCGCTGAAACATTTTCAAAACAGCTCTTAGATATCGGTGATGGAAAAGTTGCTATAGATGAAACTGGATACGTAAAATTACCGACCGATTTCTGCACAATCGCTGATTCGCAAGATACTCTCATTGAACAAATATTTCCCGATGTACACACACAGTACATAAATCATGAGTGGCTTGCAGAAAGAGCGATTTTAGCGGCAAAAAATGTAGACGTTGACAATTTAAATCTGAAGATACAAATGTTGTTGCCAGGGAACTTGGTATCATATAAATCTATTGATACAGTTTGCGACGACAGCGAAGCAGTAAATTTTCCCACAGAGTTTTTGAACTCACTGGATTTGCCAGGCATGCCACCGCATAATTTACAATTAAAGGTTGGATCTCCAATTATCTTGCTTCGTAATTTGAACCCGCCCCGGCTGTGCAACGGTACGCGATTAGTCATTCAAAAATTAATGAAAAACGTGATCGAAGCCAGGATTTTAAATGGCAAGTTCAGAGGTGAAAATATACTCATACCACGGATTCCTATTATACCTACAGATGTGCCAATTCAATTCAAACGTATTCAGTTTCCGATTAGATTGGCATTTGCAATGACTATCAACAAATCCCAAGGTCAAACGATGTCTGTTTGTGGATTAGATTTGAGAACACCATGTTTTTCACACGGACAATTATACGTGGCATGCTCTCGAGTGGGTAAACCATCCAGTTTGTTTGTGTTAGCTAAAGATGGACTAACAAAAAATATTGTTCACGCTATAGCATTAAGAGATTGATATTGTTTAATAGTGTTACTGTCGTAATTGTTTAATTAATGATATATAATTTAAAGGGATAAATTATAATAATTTAAAAATAATGTTTGCCTTTTGTTATTTTTTTATTCCCTCATCGTTCACAGCGCTCCATGCTTATTTCACGCATATACCACATTCTTACATACATACAATATACACATTCTAACATACATACATACTTACAATAAGTAAGCTATTTTTTGTCTACACTAGAAATTACTAGGAAATTATTTATATGGCAACACAACGTTTGCCGGGTCAGCTAGTATATATATATATATATATATATATATATATATATATATATATATATATATAAACACAAGCTCTAACAACAAAGAGTAGATAAGATGTATTGAGGGAAAATAAAGTCAGTATTATTCTACTACTAGTTAGTGCGTTATTATTTAAAACCTTTTCTTTTTTGTTTAATTCACTTAAGTACTTTTAACTGGTGCCCGAAACCCGGGAGTTAGCGGGTGTGAGAGAATCGGAGGTCAGTGAAAAAAAAAAAAAAAAAAAAAAAAAAAAAAAAAAAAAAAAAAAAAAAAAATAAAAAATTTTTCTTTTAAAATTTTTCTTTTAAAATTTTTCCGCCTTGACCAAGGAAAGATGTCTGATGAACAGAAGCAAGAAGTTCTAAGACAGCCGGTTCTGAATGTGGGGCCAAGCCAGATACCGCGAGATACACTCGCTGAAGCACATGAAAACACGTTTGGCCTGGATGAAAGTGAGGGTGGCCACTGCGCAGAAGCTGCGGAAGGCGGTCTCGGATCTAGAGAAGTTCACCGGCGAGGTAGGTGAACTTAATCATTTTATTAAAGGGGGAGATAGATTCTTGGCTAGAATTGAAGCCAAGATGGCGGAAAATTTACTCGATTCCCGAGACGCTGAGTCGCTAAAGGCGGATTTGATTTGTAGAGTGAAAAGGAGTATTTTAAATCAAATACAAGCCGATGAGGGGACATCATGGGAGGTCGTAAAAAAACGATTGAACAAGGCGTTTGGCGGAGGAAGATGGTCCATCGAAGAGGATATCTACCAGCTGTTTCGAGAAAGGAGACAGAATCATCAGACCCCTGGTCAGTACGCAGCAGTAATGTTTGGCTCGGTACAACAAGCTGACTGAGAAAATGCGAGAGACGGTAACGGCAGAAGAAACGGCGGCCCGAATGGCATTTTTGGGCACAGTTTGGAAGGTACAGCTAGCCAGGGAAATCGGAAGAAAAGAAGTGTTTTCCCTCCGAACGGATGTTCGTGGAATGTGCCCAGGAGTTGGTGGATTCAGGTGCCCGCGAGGAAGAGGCACGTATGGAAAAGAAAAAGTGATGTCGATTGGAACAAAGCCCCGTTCGGTAGACCACGGTTCGCTCCAGTTGCATGGCGAAGGTCTCGTCCAGCAAGAGAAAGGCCTGACTGGAACGAAAGAAAGACTGGACAACCTAAGCAAAAGGGAGTATCAAGGAAAGAAGAGAGAAGATGTCATGGATGCGGGAAAACAGGACATCTCGTAGCCGCAGTGTCCACGCACCAAAATGTTTTGAATGCGGGATGGAAGGACACATTGCGCGCCAATGCCCCTACATCTTCCGTCGAGGAGAAGGCCAACAAGGAGAACCAATGGAAGTAAATGCGCAGGAATTACGGCGTAGAGCGCGAGCAGTACGAAGGAGCTCTTCGTCCGAAGAGGCATCAGATTTTTCTGGAGGGTCCGGAACTGAAGAAGAGTCGACGTACAGTGGTGAGGAAGGTGGCTGGAGCGTTCAGAGGCGGAGAGCGACGCAGAACCGAGGGCGGCGACAAGCAGCGGATGAGAGAAGGAAGCAGAATAAGGCATGAGGAGGGTGCTGGAGGAGAGGCGACCGCGCGCTCACTTGCAACAACGTAAGTGGTCATCGTGATAGCTGGTTGCCAATAATCAAGATGAAGGGTGGAGTGAGGTGCCTAGTGGATACTGGGAGCTCCAACACGTTGATGTCTAAGGAGGCTGTAGAGAGAGTATGCGGTAAGGAGAGGGCACTCCAGGTGCAGGTATGTAGTTGCAAATTAATAACCCTGGGAGGGCCCTGTAGCGTGTTGGGCGAGATAGAGGTCGGGTTAAAAAAATTTGCGCAGACGGAAAATAGGTTGTGGGTGCATGTGGTGGAACAGATGCCGCGTGAATATCAAGCGATCGTTGGATGCGATCTGTTGGGGCAGGTGGGCGCGAGCGTGCGCAATAAGAAGGGAAAATGGCATATTCGTTTGGGGAAAAAAGTGTATAGGTGTCAGCAGATGGTAAACGGGTCGCGCATTGGGGCCGTAAGTAAATTGACGGATTGGAGGGAAGAATTGACGCGCGAATTTGATGATATTTTTTTAAAGGAAGGGGACGTGCTAAGTGCAACAGGTAGAACCGTTCATGAGATCCCACTTAAGCAGGAAAGGGTGTCATATATTAAACAGCGTCGATATCCGCATGCGTTGAGAAATCATTCGGGCGGAATTGGAGAGTTTGCTCAAGCAGGGGATCATTGTTAACAGTTCGTCACCGTTCAATAGCCTTTTATGGGCGGTAAAAAAGAAAAGCGCGCCGGGAGCTAATAAAGAGTCATACAGGGTAGTCGTCGACTTCCGGAAGCTTAATGATAACACCGTGGATGAGGTATATCCTATCCCTCGGTTTGATGATATTATCGACAGGTTAAGTGGGGCTGTGATTTTTAGTACGCTGGATCTTAAAGCCGGATACCATCAAATCAAAATCCATCCCAGGGATCAAGCGAAGACAGCATTCACATTTGAGAGGGGAATTTTCAATTTACCAGGATGCCGTTTGGGGTTGAAGAATGCACCCCTTACATTTCAGCGCCTTATGGATGAGTTCCTACGGGGTATTGACGAAGGGATTTGTCAGATTTATATGGACGACCTGCTCGTCTTTAGTAAATCGGAAACGGAGCATATCCAACACCTCCGACAAGTATTCGAGCGCGTGAGGAATTTGGTTTGAGGTTATCACCGGAAAATCTGTTCTGGGGAAATCAGAAATCAATTTTTTGGGCCACACGGTTTCTAAGGAGGGAGTTAGACCGGATTCCAGTAAAGTAAGCGCAATCGCGAGGATGGAAATACCCCGGGATGTAAAAGGGATTCGAAGACTATTGGGGGCTTTAAATTATTACCGGAGGTTTGTACCGGACATGGCCAAATATTTGGTTCCTATCAACAACCTGTTGAAAAAGGGTGCTAAGATGGTTGTTACTCCGATCATGGAGGACAATATTCGGCGGTGCATGGCACGATTGAAGGAGGAACCCATACTTGCATTCCCGGACTTCACGCGTCCTTTCACAGTTACAACGGATGCCAGCGAATACGCGGTGGGTGCGGTTCTGTCACAAGAGGGATCGGGAGGAGATCGCCCAGTAGCTTATGCAAGTAGGCGACTTACGGGAGGCAGAAGCGCGATATAGTGCTCTAGAGCGTGAATTGCTGGGGATAGTTTGGGCAATAGATCACTTTCGACCTTATCTGTTTGGTAGGCGGTTTAGGGTTCAGACGGACCATAGACCACTCCAGTGGGTGGGAAAGATGAAAGAATCGTCCGCAAGGGTTTCAAGATGGAAAGAGCTATTAAGCCAATATTCGATAGATATCGTATACAAACCCGGTAAGGAGAACGTAGTTGCCGATTGGCTATCAAGGGCTATCACTGTGAACGCAATCGAAGACAATATGGCGGGATCCTCACGGAATACTGGACAATTTCTCCAGGAATGGCCGCCAGATAGGGAAAGAGATAGGGTAACGGACGCAGATAGGGATGGAGGGTCTTCGGAGGGTGGAAGTTCCCAGGGTAGGGTGAAAGGTCGGTGGAGATGAAGGTGGTAGAGGAGATAGTAAACGACAAGAGGAGACAGGTAATATGGAAAACCAAGACGTCAGGGGTAATGTCTGTCTCACATCTCAGTTATTGGGGTTCAAAGATAGTGGTCATTTCATCGCAGCCGGGAATTCGGTCAGATCTAATTTTTCAAAGCGCTAATGGACGCGTCGGAACCGGGAAAAACCCATCATCTCTATGTGGGGGTAACGCTACTATCTGGGAGAAGATAAAGCGAATCTGGAAATCCGAACAAATCATGGACCGAAAATTTATTCGTTGCTCGTTGATTGTGGAGTCGGTCAGGGAAGTGGAACGCCAAGCCGAGTTGACCCTTTCATATCACCAAGGAAAAACGAATCATCGAGGGACGAATGAAACTTTTCAGGCACTACGTAGAAAATATTTCTGGCCAGGGATGAAGCGCACAATAAAAGACGTGGTCGGATCATGCGAGGTGTGTTTGGTAACAAAGTATGATCGACACCCTCCTAGAGTGACTCAACAGGAGACACTTACAGGTGAGGGGCCTCTTCGTGATCTACAAGTCGATACGTTTGCCTGGAGGGGTTTTAAGTGGGTGACCGTACTGGATGTGTTCAGTAAAGTGGCCATGGCGCATCAGATATCGGCGAAAAACGGCGGAAACAATCGTAGAAGCGTTACGGACGTGGTTCTCGTTCTATGGCGTACCGGAGAGAATCACATCAGACCGAGGAAGGGAATTCGAGAATACCGTGGTTAACGAGGAAATGAAGAGGTTAGAGGTTGCATGGCATTTCAATACGCCGGGACACCCTAAGGGCAGAGGAGGGGTTGAGCGTTTTGCACGGTACCCTTAGTGACCATCTCCGGGTTTATCAGTTAGATCAGGGTCTCGAACCTGACGTGGCAATGCGTCGAGCGGTTATGGCCTACAATCACTCGATTCACTCAGTAACGGGATTCTCACCGTTCGAGGTGTTATTTGGGATACGAGGACCGAGCAGAGATTATAGTGGGACAGTGGGAGACGAGGAAATGGCGGATCACATTGTTAGTAATCGGGTGGAAGTAAAGCGGATATGGGAAAAAGCACGGGCCAGGATAGCGAAAGAAAAAAGAACCAGGGTAGTGCGGGAGAATGCAAAGCTTCGCAATCGCCATGAGGAAGTAAAGATCGGTATGATCGTTTACCGGAAAGTAGAGTCGAATAGAGGGAAGGAGCTGCGACGTTACGAGGGTCCATTCCGGGTTGTGGTCATCAGGGAGCACAACATTGTTACCATTGAAAGCGTGAGAGACCCTAGAAAGAGAAGGACTGTCCATATAGAACAATTAAAGATCCCATTGTCAGAGTCAGGGAGAGCATCAGGCTCTGGAGTGCCATCCCCAATCCGTATGGAGGAGATTAATTGATATTTGATTTATTGTAATGTATTTTCATTTTTCTTTTATCATCCTTTACATTTTTCACAGAGTATATTTTGTTTTTGTTATTATTATCGTTTCTATTACTATGTGTTTTGTGTCATGTGAAGTGTCGGAGAAAATCCGGTGATAGTGTATGTATGCTCAGCAGTGCTAAAGATTTAGTTAGTTATTTAAAATCTAAAGTGTAATGTCTAGGTTGCAATTTTCAGTTTGTTTTTCTGTACATATGTACATTATGGTTGTATTAAATCTTTTTTTTTAGAGTGTTAGAGTGTACAGGATTGAGTTCTAATACTTCTGTTGATCTTGAGTATTTAAGTTTCCGATAGTGTACGGAAACTGGAGGGGGGGAGTTAAGTGACGGGCCGACACAGTATTGTAACTTAATCCTATCTAACAACAACAAGCTCTAACAACAAAGAGTAGATAAGATGTATTGAGGAAAATAAAGTCAGTATTATTTCTACTACTAGTTAGTGCGTTATTATTTAAAACCTTTTCTTTTTTGTTTAATTCACTTAAGTACTTTTAACTTATATATATATATATATATATATATATATATATTATATATATATTATATATATATA